>OY728131.1:1537343108-1539843108 GCA_963277665.1 Viscum album
GAATATATGGGGGGAGTTCTAGGTGATACTCCACCTTGCCAACTATCATCAGAATTTGAGAAGGTTCGATGTTCCTTGGAGATAACTTGACGCCCCGACCAAATCTTCAGAATCTCCATCAGGGTGATACTTGAAGGAAAACCTGGTCTCCCTCATCGAATTTCTGGTGCATCTGTATCCTATACATATAATATATTTGTCTACACTTATTCAGTCCTCATCCTCGCCAAGATGATCTAAACCTTTTTAGGGGTAGACTGTACCAACTCTAGACCCATGAGTACTGAATCCCCTTGGTTTTTCCAGCATAGAGTTGATCTGCAAGGACGCCCATACAATTCCTCAATTGGTGTCATGCTAATGTTGGATTGATAATTGTTGTTGAATGAAAACTCCACCAGGGGAAGGTAGTCATCCCAACTTTGACCAAAATATAGGATTAAAGCATAAATCATGCCCTCTAGGGTCTATATTGCCTAATCCATCTAAACATCATTTTGTAGGTGAGAAGTTGTTCTCATGAATAGCTTAGTCCCAAACACCTTCTGAAATTCCATCCACAACCAAGATGTAAGGCATGAATTACGATCTGATACAATCATATTTGGGACTCTAGGGAGATAAACATTATCTTTCATGTTGAGGCGTCCCAATCCCTCTACTGAAATATAATCTCGAATGGGTAGGAAGTGGGATGACTTAGTGATCCGGTCTATAATTACTCAGATGGTATCTAGAAGCGAACTATGGAACTACTTTATTCATCTCTAGCCTTCAGTAAAGACATCAGATATACTAGAACATATTCAACTCTCTAGGGAGTACTACCGAAGTGGGTGTATGGAACTCTCTCAATATCTCCTATCATAATTCCATTGGTACTAATGTGTTCCCTTGAAAAAAAAAGTGTTCTTTCCATCTATCAAAAACCCATTAGGTGCCTGTTTAGAGGATAACTGAGCACGTGGGGCCTCACAAATGGCACCTTCAAGTTGTGCCTCTCTATCTCGTTATAATAGTGGATGGGAAACAACCATTGATTGAAGAAAATTTATCACCTTTATATCAATATAGGATATTTTAAACAAGGCCAACTACTTTGTGGCCTCATCCGATAGTTGTGAACTAGGTCTCCTGCTGAGAGAATCATCTACCGTGTTTACCTTGCAATGAGTATAAACATCATTGAAGACATATTAATAGAGTAACTTCAACAATTTTCCTTAACTCAACTACTAAAAAGACTATGGTCACCTTTCCATCCACCCAAAAGGCGGGGCCTTTTTAACTAATTGATATTACCATTGAAAATTTTTAGTGGGTACTCATTCACCATGACACTAGGTTAATGTTAAAGTAATCTAGATATGACATCGAACAGTAGGTCTTAATAACATGTTCCTATAAAATTCCACCACCTACGCCCCATGCTCG
The DNA here is from genome assembly GCA_963277665.1 of Viscum album. Classification (NCBI taxonomy): domain Eukaryota; kingdom Viridiplantae; phylum Streptophyta; class Magnoliopsida; order Santalales; family Viscaceae; genus Viscum; species Viscum album. The sequence goes on from OY728131.1 coordinate 1,537,344,543, forward strand.
CGAAGATCTATTAAAGCCTTTTGATATATTGATGCTGATATCGGTGCCATGACATGGTTTAGAATGTTGCAGAAGTCCCTCTCCATGGGGGGAGGTAATCCTGAAAATATCCTTTGAAAGGATGTTCTGGTACACCGCCACTACTGTAGGGAACTGAAAACTCAAAACATCCACTACCATGAGGGTAAGGATGGACGACTCAAGAGTGATCAACTGCACCTTCCTATGCATGAGTTTATCCCATGCTGCCTGAGACTCCTTTTTCACCGACCATGGAAAACCGTATTCCAACACTGCAAATATACAATTTATTTTTTCCTAAAATAGTAATCCTGAGCATGAACTATGGATGACCAGTCCATAACCAAACTAACATCTTATTGACTTGAACCATCAACCATGATGTTCCAACCAAAACTCTCACCTCATGGGCCAAATCACACCATCACCATAAGTGTGATTTCCAATTATCCACCCATGGGTATCTCCAGAAGTAAGGATCAATTCATCAATGTAACCAGAAACTGTAGGTATTGAACAATAATATTGAAAATAATGAATTATTATCACCAATTTCAATTAAAACGACAACTATTAGTAGACACAAATCATACCTTGAATCATTCTTGGTGCCCTCAGGTCATACTCCTTAACTTAATGCAGCTACTCCCTTCCCCTGTCCTCTAACTCTCTAAGCCTGGTGTAGACCACAATGAGGTTGTGGTTGTAACATGTCAAAATGTATTCCACCTCCTATGGCTCTCATAACTCCTCTTTCACATATGTGTCCTTGAAAATTCATATGTTCCTATCACATCATCTGCCTTAATGGACCATCCTCCATTTCACTGTCATCACAAAAAGCTATTAAATTTATATAGCGAAGTATTGTACCATATTTTGAAAATAATTTCATCTTCCTAGGATAACTGGACTCACCATATAATCCCTATGCTATGGACCCCTACCATGGGACCTCTTCTCGGAATGTCTCACACGTCCATGTATTTGAGACTGGAATCAGCTGCTTTCTTTCCCACTACTGACATCCACTGGTTGTCTATGATGCACTATAGTAATTACAACCACAAATGTTCTCTCTAGAACCTTATCATAAAACGGAATGCCCAGAGGAAGATATCTGAATCAGATGTACCTAAAAAACATTACTCAGAAGTTCGATCCCTGAAGCAGTAGTCATATTGTATTCATCAAATACCTAGAAAATTATACATGGCTTGATGAATACTCAACTACCGACTTTCCCTCCTATATAAGCTCTTGGGAACACATACCCCTATGATTTTATGGCAATAACTCTTTCTCTGAGAAAGGTTCCCATTATTTTTCCATAGAAAATACACCTCATTTTAAAATATGGTAATCAAAATTCTTTCATTTCCCTACTGAGCCACGTAGTCGGCTCACTACCAGGACTGCAATATAATCTAATGGTTCCCTGACTAGATGGAAACTTGGTCACCACCTCAAGAAATTCATTAACTACTTGTTGGCCTGGCTGACCTCAGAACCTTACGGGTGTTTGTCACTGAAACTCGTGCAAGGCGCTGATCCTACATGTGTCCTCCACCGGTAGTGCTGGTAGTAAGTATTGACCAATGGGCAGTGGTATTGTTGGGATACCTCCTGATGGTACCATCTTAGGAAAAAATCCCTATATCGAAGCCTCATCACTCTATGGACAATCCTCATGGTCATGCATTGGAATCCTAACAATCTGGAAACGTGGAGGAATATTGAAAGAGAATCAAAATAAACCATGGAAATTTTAATATACAAGGTGAGATGACTCTGACATAAAAAGATCTTGGAAAAACCCTCAAAGATGCATGAAACTAGTGTTTCCAAGTACCTGGTCAGAAAATAGAATTCAGGGTCATGATGTATCTATATGTCAGCCGCTGCTCCAACACTGCACTTCCTTGCCTGAAATATGGACTTGAAACACTTAACACTATTTCCTCATCCAAATTTATAGACACATAGTTCTTTCGGTAGAAATGACCACCTCTGATACCACTTTTTCATGACCTGCCCCTGGGGCTCATGCCAGTACATACCTTATGACAACCTCACAGGACCAGGGTATGTTGAATAGCGTCGAAGGGGTCAACCTACAAATGGGAGTCACTTTTCTGAGTACTTATACACACACACACATGAAACCACGCCACAATTTTTGGAAAATTAAACCTACATGATACTAAACAATCACTGAGTAAAAGTTCAAACTGGATGTAAAATGTGCCAGAATACAAAACCAACAATTGATTAACAGAAAAAAGGAAAATACTAGGAAAATATGATAGACATATGCTAGATACCCCACCTGATGGGTATGTATAGAGTAGCTATTAGAATCCGTGTAAGCATGTCTCACGTGCCTGAACACACTGGGAACTACCTAATCCCAAGTAACCATGTCCTCTGAAAAGTTGTTGGTAGTCTTCACCATACAGAACATGTGGGGGTAAAGACTGTACAAGGGTGAGTAAAAAAATAAAAATTAAGGACCCTAAAACCAACTTCTGTCTCACATAAAACCAAAAATGAAATCAAATTAGAATGCACTAATATTAGAGTCACTGGATTCAGCTCGACACTGGTATAACTAAAGGTGTTGATAGAAAAACCAAAAATTGCAAGAACTGAATATCAATCACTACAATGGAACTAATCCTCGATTACTCCATCAGGATAGATAGGTCACAAAGACTTATTCAGTATCTATGTCACGAAGCCCCACTAGGTATCTTAGACTTAGATCCTCGCTGAATGGTGATTCATGAAGTCTTGCTGGGTAGATGAGCCATGGAGTCTCAATGATAGCAGAGTCACAATGTCTTTCTAGGTAACAGAGTCCTAAAGTATCGCTTTTAGTTGAGTCATGGAGTCTTTTGGGGTATCTGAGTCAAAGAGACTCACTGGGTTGCTATGTCACAGAGTCTCATTGATTGCTGAGCCTTGGAGTCTCACTAGGTAGCTGAGTCACCGAATCTCACTAGGTTACTAAGTCACGAAGCCTCTATGGGTATAATTCCATAAAATCATTATTAGATGATTTAATTAGGACCTCCATATCACGTGGGACCTAATTCCGTAGATGGGGAATCAATCAAATATAGATTCTGGGAGATATGACCTTTTTTGTAATCAGGGGCTAGTTGCATCAGGACCCGGTTTGACTAGTTCGGATTGACCCGACCAACCCGACCCGAGTTCCCACATGACCTGATCATGTCTATTTATCACAGTGGCCTAGACCAATGGGCCTTACTAGACCCAACCAAGGTTTCCATGGGGGAGGTCTTCATGGCATCCAGTGACCTAAATATATCCGGCCCAGCCCACACTGGTGGGCCGGTCTATTTTCCTAGCACGGACCACTGTGAGGATCGACTTTATCTCATCAGCCTGCTCCACTCAACCTACATAGCCGGATGCTTTGTCCAGTCTGATTAGGGCATGTGTAGATAGTCATCCGGCTTCCACCTTGTCCACATGCTTCCTGTAGGGAGCGGGATGCTCATCCTACACAATTCCATGCTAGAGCTGCGTCTATCTAGACATAGCAGATGAAGGGTCATGACCACCTTTACAGCGGCACTAACTGAGTGTGCCGCCTCTGCAAGTGCAGCCAGTGAGAGCTGTCTGCTTCGTACCACATGCAGTGCCTGGGTTGGCACAACCTCTTACTTTCGTTCTTCGTACTGACGTCTTCTTCTTCATGCCACTTGGTCCACTATGATTTTATGATTTCAAATATTCCCATGGCCTCGGGCCTCTCAGGTATCCTCCATTACATCCACAACCTCTGATTCTCAATGCCTGCATTCTAAAGATATTTCCTAGAAGAAGACAAATGATAAAGGTCCTGAGCCTTTTTCATGTCACCATGTACCCTCCATGTGAGATGATTAAAAACATGATAGGATTGGGATAATAGTTCTATAAGATAATCATCAATCCTGGTGAAAAACCCCATGGTAAACACCCTCCCTCAAGAAAACATGATATGCAGATCAACCTTTTCATGGGTTGAACAGTTTTTGTTGTTTTAGAATATGAACTGGGAAAGAATAAAATAGTTAAATCCCTAATTGGATTGAGGATACATTACCGACATAGGGAAGAAGCTCCAAGCTACCTTCAATCCTAGATCCGTTAGAGTTCATCATCATTTGTTGTCTCTCGAATTCATCCCAGCGGCCTTCATTGATACTTGATTTGATGGTGTTAATCGATGGAATTCATTCTTTTGGGATACAATGTTTACAACAGTTGGTCGATCTTCGTTGGGGATGATCTGTTCGGGGGGGGGGGGGTGGAATTCGTCGTCGTCACCAACCAAATATTCGGAGTAGAACCTGGACTGTGCCAATAATCATGCATTGACTTCCTGGATATTAATGGAAAAAACATGAATCAGTGATTCTTTTATGTTTTTGTTATGAATCCATTATGTTGATTCATTTAATGAAACTTTGTATTCGGTTTCTCTTGGTAGGAAAACCTTTGAGCTACAATGATTTGAATATTCTGAAAAAATAAAATAAAATGAGTTTATTTTATTTTTATATATTTCATCAAAATGTTTGAAAATAAAACTTTACTTCTACCCATGCCGGACAATGTTAGGTCTTTTATATGTGAATCCCACCATTCTGAGTTCAACGATACCCTTATTTATTTCATCCGAGCACTGGTTTAATTGTTAGAAAAACTCACTCGCATGTTTATTTAAATGAACTATAAAAAATAGTTCAAAAATTTACATTCACCCTAGACCTACGCCAATCGAGGTTAAAATCCATCTAAGGGGAACACTCCCTCACGAGTTCAATGGTAGCCTCATATTTCCAATCTGAGTTACCATTTATGAGTTATAAGGATTCGACAATAAAATAATTATTACTTAATTATTTTATTTACAGCTAAAAAACTAACTTACATCATTGGCCTATGCCAACCAAGGTTAAGATATTTCTAATGGAAGTATACCATAATGACCTTAATGGTACTCTTAGATCTCCAATATGATTCATCATTCATGAGTTATAATCATTTGAAAAATAAAATAATTTTATTTAATTATTTATTTTACAGTTACTCCATTTTCATGTTTTCTCACTAGACGCCTGTGCTGACTAAAATTAAGTCACACCTAAGGTAAAACCTCCATCCTGAATGCAACGGTGCCCTCATAATTCTGATCTGGGCACCCATTTAAGAGTTATTTCTCTTTTTTATGAAAACTACTCACACAATATTATTAGAGAATAACATTTTTCAACGGATCATTCTGGGAACTCTAGGCCTTGGAATCGCTCTCTGTCTTAGCGTTTGGTCATGAAATAATTAAATATATAATAAAACATTTCAGGTAATTTTTAAGGAATTACTATCTTGATATACATTAATGTAAAAATGAACTATATTTTCTAGTGAGTCAGTAGTCTACCGTACCCATGAATTTAATTTTCATTTCTAATTTGATGAAATTATAGATGGATTTAGGCGATGATATAAAAATCATAATATATATATATATATATATATATATATATATATATACTGAGAATACTGGAGTTTCTATTTCATTTTAGAATAATAAGATTTATCAGAAGTTGAAGAAGAAATAAAAATAGAAACAAGTAAATAAGGATACATCTTCTTCGGTTGATGACCTTTGAAGAACACCTTAACACGTCTAAGAAGAGTGGTCTGCCATAACTAAGGCCACAATAATGTGGGGAGGGACTCTACGAAGGTTTTTGGGTAACTATTGGCAGATCCAAATGGTTCTTGAATTGTGAATGTTAGAGGAGAGTGGGTACTATTTTATAGGAGAGGGGAGGGGAACACCTGGAAACTATTAAATTATTAAATTAATATAAAATAATTTTTTAAATCCAAATGTCTCAAACATGAGATATTTAGAAGATAAGATGAGGCTAGTTCAAAATCCCTTAATATAATAATATTAATACATCTATTTATTTCATTATTAAATAATATTTTTGGTTTACCCTTAATTATTCTAATTTTGTTTTCATTGTGTTGTCAAAATTCAAAATATTAAGAGGCTTTAAATATTACTTATGTGGTAAATTTAACATAAAATGACACATAATTCACTTTTAAACCTTATCATAGTCACCTTTCCATTTAAATATATTTTTAGTTTATTAAAAAAATTAATAATTTATTATTATTATAAAATATGAGTTCTGTTAATTATTATAGTATTTGTTTCATTAAATTCATATAAAGGCCAAACATATAGATAAAATAGACAAAACAATTCAATCGACTTATAAAAAGTTACAGTCACCTAAAAAATTATTTTATGGAATAAATTATTTCAAATAATATTTAATTTAATTTTTATAAAATAATTTATTTGATTCTTTAATTAATAAATGTATTCTTACATCCTCATTATGTAAAAAATAAATTTAAATATTTGTTTTCTATGAATTATAATTAAATTTCCATGATATAAGAAATCATTTTATCATTATATTTACTATTTTAGTTTAATATAGCACTTATATAACCCCATATTAAAATTGTTTTTGTAAGAAGAGACATGATTATGACTTTTTTCCATTACATTATATTACATGTTATAAATGTCATAATTACACCCATGTGGCTTCCAATGTCCACCATTTAAACACGTGGATTGTATTGGTCAGCCATAACTAAGACATTAATATTATGAAAGGTGTTTTGGTAGTTTTTTTTATTATATCATTATTCTTACCTTTATTTACCTGACTTACCTTTAACTATGGTAAATAAAATACAATATTACTATTATTTTTTATCATTTTAGATCATATTTTTCATAGTCATCACAACCATGTATGTCCAATTTTGAAAATTTAATTAAAAAAAGTGACTTAAATTAATTCAATGTTAATCCCATTAAGAGATTGAGGAAACATGATTTTAAAAATTAAAAACCATTAAAATATTGAATTGTGCTTATATCTAATTTAAGTGTGAAATTGCATCAAATGGATGACGTTAGATTAAATGAAAAAAAATTAATATAAATATTCCTTAAAACCATGTAAAAGGATAATATATAAATAAAATTAAATTTAAATGAAAATACAGTTTTTAATTAAAATGATGTATATTTTCACTATTCATTAAAAAATTAATTTTATAAAAAAATATCAAAAATTAAACTAAAGCGGATTCTGATGTCCCACTTCAAAATTAGAAGTTGTTTTTGGAAAATAAAATATATAAAAGTAACCAAAACTATATTTAAAAAGGGTTCTCTATAAAAAGTTGGTAACACAATCATTTAAATTTATTTGAGTGTTTTCTACTTTAAATTGGATTTATTATCATTTTAAGATAATAAAATTTATTTGATGAAAGATAAAACATTAAATATACTTGTTTAAACATAATATAGGTAGTTATATTCATTCATTTTATTACAATTTATAGGCATGAACTACTATTTAAAATAATAATATTAAAAATATATTATTTTCATGTATATATGATTCTAGTGTGAAACATAAGATTTCATAGAAACACATTTTTGCGTGTTTGGTATGCTATCAATAAAATAATCCATTTGAAATTGAAATTAATATCTAATTCATAAATATTGATCTATATGAAAATTTATTATTATATAATTACCTGGGATGTTATATACTTCCCCAATTATAGGAATTGTATCTTCAGAATTTTATTCACCTATCAAATAAGTGGGGGTATTTCTCCCTTATATCATCTTCATATTCCCATGTTTCCACTTAAACCGTATGGTTTGTCTAAAATACCATAACCTAATGAATCTTCATATTATGAAACAATTTCCCTCTATGGTCTAGATTCTAGATATGTTATTCTTAATAAGAGATATACTCTTCCAACTAAAGAACTTCTAGAATCAAAACATTAGATATATCCATAATATACATTCCTAACAATGAATCATGAAAAACATTATATTCGTATGATAATCTTGGAGGTAAAGCTACTCAGTAGGCAAACAATCCATCTTTATACATGATTTCATAAGGTCCAATGGATCATGGACTTAGCATCCCCTTCTTAAAAAATGAATCATACTTTTCCACAGAGATACTTTGAGAATGATGTGATCACCTACCTTGAATAAAAGATCATTATTATAGTTATCCTCAAAACGTTTTGGCATTATTTGTGATTTCCTCATGTGGTTTGAAACCAATTGATCTTTTCTACCATCTATTATACCTATTCTGGTCCCATCAAATTCATTTCACCTACTTCATCCCAAAAAGTTAGAGTTTGACACCGCTTTCCATATAATACCTCAAATTGTGCCACCAATATATTGGAATGAGAACTGATATTATAAGAAAACTAAACAAAAAATTTATCTAGTTCCCAGCCTCCCAGGTAATCCACTGAATAAGCACGTAGCATTACCATCAATGTCCAAATTTTTTGTTATGTCTTCCCATGTGGCTGAGGATGAAATTTATACATAAATTTAATCTAGTTCTCAGTTACATCTGAAGGACTTTTAAAAAGTATAAAGTTATCCTAGTAAAATGATTAGATACAATAGAGAAAAGAACACCATATAAGTTGACTATCTCTTTAAGATACTACCAAGAAAGTTGATCTATAGATAATGTATCTCTAATAAGAAAAAAACACATTATTTTGTCAATATATCAATAATAACCCAAATCTCATTGTTACTTTGACTAGTCATTGGTAATACCTTTATGAAAACCATATATATATTTTCTCATTTACACTCTTGTATAGGTAATGGAAGAAGCATCCCAATTGGAAATTGTCATTCTGCTTTCACCTACTGACAATTCAAACTCTTTAGAGTAAATTTGGAAAAATATATCTTCATTCCATCCCACTAGTAATACTCTTGAAGTTCTCTATACATCTTAGTACATCTAGGATAAATTGAAAACAGAGAACTATGAGCTTCACAAAACAACTAATTCTTCCATAATGATTCAAAAAACATAAATAAGCTCTTCCAAAATATAAAAATACAATCTTTATCGATGTTAAATTTAGGTAACATACCCTTTAAGCCAATTCAATTTTTTTTATAACTCACTAGATTCCTTTAGTTCGTTCTTAATTCTATCATATTGAGAATATTTATCTGTCACTTGAAATAAAATAGGGGAATTATTGGAACCAATAACATCTATGCCAATGTTCATCAAATTATTAATCAATGGGTCATGTTCCAAATGTAACATTCTTAGTGTAGGATTAATTTCTGGAGGAAAAGCATAATCCACTTTATGGATTTTCCCAGATGGTAATGAATCTTCTAATGATAATCATTGATTAATACTAGCCATATCCTCCGTCGCATGTTCAATTATTTCTATGTGAATATATACTTCAAACATTTTTGATAATTAAATATCTCATAATTTACAACATACAAATGATGCCACAAATTTTTTGAAGAAAAAGCAACATCAACTAATTCCCAATAATATGTTAGGAACTTTATCTCAAGATTTTTCAATAGATATATAGCATACTAAATTACCTGACCATTCTGCATTAGGATGCAACTAAGGCCCTTCAGTGAACTATCAACGCAGATAATAAATTCACCATTTCTAGAAGGTAATACCAATACTGAATCATTCACCAATCTTATTTTCAATTCCTGAAAACAATCATCCCATTATTTTTCATAGATGAACTTAACACATTTTATAGTTAAAGTAGTCAGTGGGGTAGATGACCATGAAAAATACTCTACCAACCTCTGGTAATATCCATCTTAATTAAGAAAACTAGGAATCTATATTATAAGTGTGGGTCTTTGAAATTCTCCAACAACTATTTTTTATAAGGATAAACAATTATGCGATATTTAGAAACAATGTGACCAAGGATTAGAATTATGTATAACCAAAACTAAAACATGTATAATTTCACATATTCTTTTTTTCCTTTTAAGGATTGAAAAACAACCCATAGATGATCTGCATGCTTCTATTTAATTTTAGAATACACATATATATCATTAATGAATGCAACAAAAAACTTATCCAATAACACATAGAGTATTATTTTCATTGGATCCATAAATACGGTAGGTGATTTGGTTAACCCAAAAGTCCTAGATAAAAATTCATAATGGCCATATATTCTAAGTAATGTGGTCTTCCTAATGTTATCTTCATTTAATTTCAACTGATGGTTACCCTACCTCAAGTCATTATTCTAAAAATTTTGTGCTCCTGGAGTCTGATCAATAAAATCATCAATATGAGGAATAGGATGCATGTTCTTAACAATTATGTTATTCAAGGCTCTATAATCAATGAAAGGTCTCATTGAACCATCTTTGATTTTAATAAACAATACCAGAGAACCCCATTGTTATGTTATATGGTGAATGAAATATTTATCTTTTAAATTCTACAATTAGTTCATTAACTATAAAATATAATTTACACCATTCAATAAGAGGGTTTTGAAATTGGATTATTATTAGAAAATAAGTAAAAAATAAAGTCAACATCCCGATAATTTATAATACTAAGAAATTCATCAACAATAATATAAAGACACACATTGACCACTAGAAAATCATTAATCTAAAAATACCCTTTCATTTTAATAATATATGAAATGTAACATTAATTTAAATATTTTAATACTTTATTAGCTTCCTAATATGTTATCTGATATAAGGGTAAATTCTTGTACACAAACTGAATCTATTTTTAAAAAAACCACTCTTACAGTAATGTCAATCTTATTATGGAAAAGAGAAATCCAATCCATACCTAAAATTAAATCAAACTCTTCTAGAGGAAAAAATCAGGGTTTTTCAATATATGATTTTTGTAGATAAGGATATGATGATTATTATAATTTATTTTTTCCTCAATATTTCTCCCAGGTGTTTTTACCATCAGTTATGGATTCATTTCTTAAGGAGGAATTCCAATTTTTGCTGAAAATTTCGTAGAATTTAAAGAATGTGTAAATCCTGAATCAAACAACAAATTGGAATAATATGAATAAAAAACAATGAAACTAATACCTTTTTATTTGAAGAAAAAACATCTAATAAAGTAGTAATAAAGTATTTCACCACACCTTTTTTATTATATCTTGGATTCTTCCCATCATTTGAGTTTTTATTCAGACCCTCATTCGCATAATAACCCATATAATTGCACCTAAAATATTTTACTCACGATAAGTAATATTTTTCCCTAAAACTACCTCAATTTTTTTAGTGTAATTACAATCCTTATATCTCATATTACAACATCATAAGCACTTACCAAAATTCAAAAGTCATTCCCAAATGTTATTTTAACAGAATTTCTAGAAACTATAATGTTAATTTTCATACTATAATTATTTTATAAGAATTCTTCCCTTTTTACTACCACATAAACCTATTATTCTACTATTTTCCAAAGAACACATAATCATTGTAAAACTCAATTTTTACCTTCACCACATATCGAACATGTTTTTTGTACCTATTTAAATCATGAGAATCCAATTGCCTTTGATTATTTGGCATTAATCCTGAGTAATTTTTTTATTTCTATCATGTTCCTAGATTATGTTTGGATAATAATATTCTAGTCGAGTGAATTTTCCATCATATGTAGTCACCGAGTCATCCCCGTTGTTCAATTCCATGAATTTTTTTTCCATCCTATGTCAAACCGTCTTCAGAAAATATTTCTCGAGAAAAATACCTATGATTTCTTCCCAATAAAGATAATCACTCTTGACATTGTCCCTAATATTCATAACCATCGACCACCATTGATCGTCTTCACCATCAAAATGGTAAATTTTAAGACAACCCTTTTCAATTTCTGAACACCCCATTACACCAAAATTATTTTCAAGTGCTTTAATCCACCCTTCATCTAGCACGAGGTCAGATTATCTTCTAAATGATGAGGGATGTTGGATAATTAAATTGTACACTAATAATATGTTTCTATGTTTTTGATATGGGTAATCTCTTACATTGATACCACTCCCATTTATAGTCTGAGTAAGTTATTCCATTACTAAAATATACTATATAGCTTTAATTATGACCATCTGATGTTGCTGATTTGGACGGGTGTTTTCCTCTTGGCGTCATCCCATTATAGTTGATATGATTCCTCTTCAAATAAATTATTTTGAACAAAAATATCTTATATAAAGAAATATGGTATTAATCAAATACAATATCATTTAAATTTTACCATAAATAAAACACATTTATGGAAATTGTTATAATAATATCCTAACCAATAATGTTTTCTAAAATAACCATTATTACCTACTATAAGGCCCTATATTTGTACATTAGATAATATTGAGTTTTAATAAATATTTTAATTTCTTTTACATTAAGTATCCTTTCTGGTTTAAATTTTTATATAATTAGTCCATAAATATTATGTTATATCACAATTATTACAAAATAGACACTTCTACTAACTATCCATTTTTTCACAAAATAAAAATATTTAAAATAAAACATTATTTATTTTTCTTGATAAAAAACCTAATAACATTAATGTTGATTTATTCATTCCTCTAACCCATCCTTATACCATGTGGAGAACATTTCAAATATGTTTGATTATAATTAAAATCTCAGTAATGGATATAAAATAACTAATGATACTGTTAGATCCTGAATCTTTTAAACCCAGGATATCATTTTCACAAAATCATACTTTTCAAACATAAAAAATAATATCTTTATCTTAACTTCTCAAAAAATAATATTTCTAGAAAAAAATTAAAAACATAAATCAAAAAGGTTACTTGTTTCACCCATATCATACTTACATTATAGCATTCATAGAAATGTAGATAGTAATCTTTATGGTTACATTTGGAATACCCATCCCAATGTACTCTAAAAATCTCTTTGGAGAAACCCCAATATATAAATCTTTATCATTACACAATGCATTAGAGATCTGTCACGGGATCACCCTCCATCATTTTATCATAGAACCAGCCATATATATAAACAATTACCAAGAACATTAACATAATAATAACATAAAGAAAACGTATAAAAGAATAATAAATTTTCCACATTGTAATAAAATGATATCACTTCATGATATTAACATAATAAATCGCATCTCAAAACAATTTTCAATATAAAAATACCTAAAATTTTAATATGTTATTTATTTCCCTTTTAAAACATTACAACCAGTGGTGGAATCCAAATATCAAATAATATTCATAGTGGGGGAAAAGTCATTGTCGCCATGTTTGTAAAGAAAAAATGTTCCTTATGTCATTTGGTAAAATTATTTATATAAAAATATTACTTTTGAGATACTTCGAATGAAATTAAGAGTCAAAGGGTTTTATTATAAAACTTGTAAAATAAGGTGGGGTATAATATCAAAATATGCCTCAACGAAATGAGATTGAGTCAAAGTCCCTTACCTTGAGTTTGACTCATCACGTACAATCGTTATATTCATGAATAATAAACTTAGGTTAATTTATATTTTATTTGGAACCATTTCCATATTTTTTATTCCTTTTTATAACTTAATTCCATGTCATAAAATTTATATAATTATTTAAGTTCATATTGGACGTTTTGTTAATATTCCTTACTTGAGTCGAAAATGAACTTGTTATGATGTAAATTTTCCATGTGGTCATAAGTACATCGTCTAAAAAAATTATTTAGGAAATAATAATAACTTTTATATGTTAATAATTCTTTTTAAATCAAACCATTAATTATGGTTATAAAAAATCAACAATGTTATAATCATTGAGATAGTAGGTTGTACGTACACATGAGTAACATTTTTCATTTTTCATAGATCATTAGGAAAAAGGTAACTATTATTTCATCTTTATAGAGTGATCATATTATTATTAACATAATAATATTAATTTAAATATAATTTTTAATATCATACAAGTGATTTGGTGAATAAAAATGATTCACATCGCTTCGTGGAGGTGATAGTTCACACGAACCCACGAACACCGTTATCATTTTTATGTGTACGGAAGGTAAGAACATAATTGAAAATTTAATCTTTTAAAATTGTAAATATTTCATGAATATCATATATAAACCTTTATTCTATCATTATAACCATTCTTTATAGACAATAATGAAAAACCAATTATATCGGTTCGCGAAGTGGTAGACCATCGTACACACGAATGAAATGTTCATTTCACATTGGGTGAAACTGGAGGTAGATTTACATGATGATATTAAAAAAATAACATCTTAATATATAGAGGATATGGGATTTATTTCTTCATCTTATAAGAATAATATATAATGTAAGTGGAAGATGAAATAAAATAAAAACACTTTAAAATGATATATCTAAAATAACTCCTAAATAATGTTTGGGCGGATTCCAGTAAGGGTTTTGGTCAGATATTTTCCTATCCAAATGGTTCTTAAAGTTTTAGTCATAGATAATAGTGGGTACCTTTTATAAGAGAGGGGAGGGGAACCCTTGGAAACTCTTAAAATATTAAATTATTATAAATAAATTTTTTAATCCATATGACTCCAAATTTAGATATTTAAAAGATAATATTAATATAGTTATAGATACTCTTATCCAATAATTTTTAGACATGTACTGATTTTATTTCAAACTAAATCTTCTCAGTTGACCCTTAATTATTAAATTTTAATTTTAATTGTTGTTACACCATTTTTAATATTATGATACTATAAATTTTACTTATATGGGGTAAATTTAAAATAATATGACACATAATTAACTTTTAGACATTATAATAGTAGTTTTTTATTGTTAATTTTTTAGGACTTTATATATAATTTAAAAATTTATTTTTACTATTAAATGTCAATTTTGTCAATTTTCTCACAATTTAATTCATTGAATTTCTATAAAATTCAAAAAAAGGGATTATATCGAAAAACCCATTGAATAGATTTAGAACATGTAATATTCACCTATAAAGTTCATATATATAATAAATTGTGTCAAATAATATATATTTTAAAATTTATATAATCATTTATTGTAATCCTTATTGACTAAATCTATTAGTGCAACATCATTGTGTCATAATTAAATTTAATTAATTATTTTCGAAGAATTTTTAATAAATTAACATGATTTAGGTAATATTTTTAGTTTTTGCATTAATATTTATTATCAAAGAGATCACTAATATAACCCCATATTAATTTCTTTAGTAAGAATATACATGAATATGGAGTTTTTTCCTTTACTTTGAATTAAATGTTATAAATGAAATAATCACACCCAAGTGGCTTCCATTGGCCACCATTTCAACCCAAGGATTTTCATGGTCAGCCATAACTCATATAATAATATATTTACATGTTTTATGGTTGTTTTATATCATTATAAAATAAATTTTACCTTTAATTACCTAATTAACCTTTAGACGTGGTAAATAAAATAATAAAGTTACTATTTATCAAAAATTATTTTGATCATTTTATATAACATTTTTCATAATTATTAATTCCTTGTATGTCCATTTTTTAAAATTATATTCACAAAAGTGACTAAAATTTATTTAATGTTAATAACTTTTATGGATTTTAGAAATAAGTTTTTAAAAAATAAAAACCATGAAATTATTGCCATGAGTCTATATTCAATTTATATGTGAAATTACATCAAATGGAAAAAAATTGTATTAAATTATAAAAAATTCATATAATAACAATGTGAAATCATGTAAAAGGATAATATAACAAAATAATTAAATTATAAAAAAAGAATTTTTTGAATTAAAATGCATTATTTTTTAATTATACATTAAAAATGTATTTAGTCCAAAAAATGCAAACAATTCAACTTAATTTTATTTTGAGGGCCTATTATATATAATAATTTTATCTTTTAAAATAATATATATATATATATATATATGTGAAAAAATATATTTAAAAAGAGTTCTCAATCAAGAGGTTGTAAAACGGCCATCTACAGATATTAATGTGTATTATACATAAATTTGGATTTATTCTCATTTTTAGCATTTAAAATTTATTGTTAGTAAGTAAAAACAAATAACAAACATGTGAAAAGTAATATATGTATTTATTTTAATTTTTTATAATACAATGTATAGTAATTAACTACCTTTTAAAATAATTATATTAATAATCTATTATTTTTTGGTATATCTCACTCTTATGTGCAACATATTATTTCAGAGAAACCCAATGTTGTCTCTAGAGTATGTTATCAGACAAATAATACCATTTAAAGTAAATTTGAT
This sequence comes from Viscum album, assembly GCA_963277665.1. Taxonomy (NCBI): domain Eukaryota; kingdom Viridiplantae; phylum Streptophyta; class Magnoliopsida; order Santalales; family Viscaceae; genus Viscum; species Viscum album. The sequence continues at coordinate 1,537,360,872 of OY728131.1, forward strand.
ATGTAATTAATAAATATTAATATATATTAAAATTGATCAATCTATAATTATCTTTGATGTTATAATTATCATTCTCTATTAAAATTGAATAGAACATTCTTCATCAAAATCATTAGGGCCCTTAAATACCTCATTTGGTTTTTTTCCAATACCTCATACATAATACAAAGTAAAAATTTTCCCACAATAATTTATTACATATATTAAAATGAAACAAAAAAATTAAAATTTATGAGCCAATATTTAACCGACTATAATTCAATGGAAGTATTTCTTAATATAAAAAAAATATTGAATTAATATCCCAATATTATCACAATAAAAAAATGTATTTCTTAATATATTTAATCATTGAATTCCATTAAACCATCATATTTCATTTTCTATGTTTCATAATTATTTATATCAAAAACAATGTTAAGAAAATATTGAAATCTAACCTCACAAATGAAAATTCTAGAAATTTATAGATCTCTAACACATCACTAATATTTTTAATAAAACATAAATAAGTTATCTATATTAAAAAATTTATCCAATATACTATTTTATATATACTATTCATTATCTAATGAATTATTATATAGATCACTCAATAATGAAACATTTATCCTATTTTATGACTTTCCCAACATGTTTGTCATTCTTGTTCTCTCCCTTGATGTATCAGCTTAGATTCATTATATATTAAACCGAATAAACGAATTTGGGAATAATTTTTTTAATTCATTTCATCATAGTGATATAAAAAAGTTTTTTAGATGATTGTAAACATATAAACTCCTTTCATTTTACCTCTATGATTGTTTGAAGTCATTATTATTTCTCTTTTAATTTTCATAAAATCTTGCCCCTTCGACAACATGGTCTTATTTTTCATTTTATTTTCAATCTTGACCTGAACATTCATTTTTCACCTAATGAGAGAACCCCATCAATGAAAATAAACATAATTCATTTTTTTCAATAAAACCTAATGTCCAAGAAGAATTATATTGTACATTTTTTATGTATATCTATTATTTTTCACATTCCACAAAATTTATCCCTGTTATTTTAATATCATTAATTTGGAAATTTCTAATGAAATTTATGTTTCAAAATATTATAATCTTTATAGATGTATTCCAAAAAACTAATCCTCTTTTATCTTTCAATGATTAATTTTAAAATTCTCTCTATCTTATATGTAGTAATGAAAATTAACCTTGTTTTGTTTTTTGTTATCCATGAAGTTTTATTTTATTTTATTATGTAATTAACAACACCTTTTTTGGTGAAGAACCATTATCGTTCTTGATTGGATTATTTTTTTCAACACTTCCCTATTATAAAAATGAAAAAGAAAACTTTCTTATCTAACTATTTTTTTCAATCTAAAATTTAGCAGTATTTTATTAATTTGTGTATAAATATTTCTTAGTAGGTATAAACCTTCAATATTTCTCATAATGGATGTTTTCAATAGAATTTATTCAGAATTCATCCATACATCTAAATCATTTAATGATGGGTAGATTAATATTTTTTGAGTATTTTGAATAAAATTAATTTTTATCCTCTCAATTTTTGCATTATATGTCTTCCATGAATTGAAATATTATAATAATACATAATATCCTTGATCAAAAAAATTTATAGGAGAACTAACATAAAAAATATATTAATATTATCCTTCGAAATAGAATAATTTATGGTTTAACACCATTTTATTTTTAAGATAATGTACCCTCATTCTATGATTACATTAGGGAACAGACTCTCATAATTTTTATTCCACTGAAATTATATATAATTGTGGGTTTATCATTATTTTAATCATTCCATATTTTTCAGGATTTATCTTTTTCACATACACATCACATGAAAGTAGATTTTGTAAAAGATATATTTTTCTTATAAGATGTTACATACATTCTCATTGAGGAAAACACATGTGAATCTCTCAATTTATTAAACTTATTTGTGTGAATATAATAATATGTTTAACAATTAATACATTCATAATTATTTTTAATGGAAATAGATAATTTCTTAGAAACATTTGGAGATTCCACATGAACATTTTTTATATTTATTGAAATCACTTCCTACACAAGAAATTTAATAATTAAAATTCTATTTTCATCATTATATAATTTATATTTATCTTAATTTGTGTTTTTTTCCTCTTAATATGATAACAATTCATTAAATTACTTTCATGAAATAAATTTTCCATATCTTTTAGTATATTTTTCTTTTATCATTAATTAAATATAGAAATCTTCCATGTTTATTTTCTTGAATAAATCACCTCTTTAATAACTTTTATATTCATAACATTCTACTAAATAATTTACTAAAAGTATTCATTAGTTAAGGTCTATCTTTCTCTACTAAATAACAAAAATTATTTTTATGACTTTTATTTTTCAAAATGCAGACTTATCTTATTTTTATCTTTTACATGATTGGTCCCTTAAAGAGTGTAAATGGTAAATGTAACTTATTATCTGACATCTAAATTTGATTATTATTATTCTATTAAAAATATAATTTATAATTTAACTGTTGTATAAATTTTGGTATGTATATCCACTAGTGAAATTGTAATGCATAATTTATATTTATATAAAAAATAAATATTTATCTCATTATAGTGGAAAATAATATCACATAAAAGGAAGTTCAATTTGAATTTATGGAATAGTTATTATTTTTTAGAATAGGGTTTTCTAAATATTATAGTTATAAAATTTTCTCATGGGTGTCTACCTATAAACAACATTTTTCTAGATCATTAATAATATTTTTATTTATGAAATAGTGATGTTTCATTTGGAATGGCCATGTGGAAGTGACTTGGTGTGCACACAACCTTGTTAGAGTGATTGGGTGATTTATATGTTATGGAGTGGATGTTTTAAATGTGTTGGACAATGATTTATGAGTGATTTTATTATGGGATGTTAATGAATGAATCAATGGACTGTTATTATTTTGTTAAATTAGGGATTAATGGCATATCTTTATTTGGTGAAATTCTAGTATTGTTAATTCCTCCACCATCATAATTAATTCCACCAATTTTTTATTGAAAATACATCCTCTCATTTCATAAATTTTTATAGAAGGAATAATCCTTGCCAATTCATATCATTATTCTCACAATGGAGGGTGTCTTTCATATTTATCATGGTGGTGGGGACAATAATGATCGATCAATGTGGTATGATTATATGGTGATTTAAATATCCAACATAAGAGTTCTTATTTTTATTAAAGCCTCATGTATCACTCGTATTGTGTAATTCATGTTGGTTTTAACATGAATATTAATTTTGGAATCAACTATTGAAGATCTAGAAGTTAAGTTCAATTGATGTAATATGTGGAATAATCTAGACGAATATAATTCACAGACACCATAGATTTATATGTTTCAAAAGATATAGTTTGTATATAAAAAGTAATATAATCACTTAAAAATGTTAGATGGTTGGACTTTGGTGTTAGGTTAGAAAAATAATTTTTCATGGTGTGAGTTTAATAGAAGTGGTGATATCAGATCGATGGATAAGATTAGTGGATTGATTATAGTGTGTTTCTGAGTGTGGGAATAATTAAGTGTATATTACGATGAATATACTCATGGTTATGGTCTTGGATTTATTGGATATAGTGAGTAAAATAGAAGGAAAATTCTTACAGGATCTGAAAAAAATCTATATAATGTGATTTAATAATACAATAATTTATTCATTCCATTTACTCTAATGGGAAAACATGTATATATTTCTCTGTTAATGTGTAAAATGGATATTCATCAATGTTGTTAGTGTGATGTGGAGATGAAATACACTCTTCTGTTAGAGTTAGAAGTTAGTGTAGTGGAATTTACATACTAATGGAGGTTTCATAGTCCAATGGGTAGTTTCATATATAAATCTCCTGGCGGTGCTAACTATTGGACCATCATAGAGGACTAAATGAGTTCAAGTGGAATCTGGAAGATATAGTGATTACTGTTGACTAACATTGGGGTTAATTGGGGCTATAATGATTGTAGCGATGACTCCAATTGAATCACACATAGGTATATCTAAGAGTTAGGGGATAATGTTATGAATTTGGAAGACTAACATGAGGATTAAAATACGAAATATTCATCTTATGGGGGCATGATGGGGTTTTTAAAAGTTGATTTCACTTATAACATAGATTTATAATAGGGATTGAATGAAATATATTTTTTCATTACCCAATGGACATAGGATATAATGTCAAAAATTCATAGTTATTTCATACTTATTTTAGCCCTATTGAACTAATGAGTAAATATTTTACGTAAATCATATGTTATTTTATAAAAAATGTAGTGGAGAACACTACAGTTGTTATATAAGGGTAATAAATGAAAGCTAAATGGTGGGAATTTGATGTTATATAGGGTAATTTCTTTATGTGGGACATTATTATACCTAACATACAAAAAGAATTCACAAGTTATAGATTGATGGGTTTGAAGTGAAATTTGCTTTACTGGGTAATGTGTTTATTCCTTGAATGTCCTATTCATTAGAACTAACACTAGGGATTATCCAGCTAAAGAAAATGTACCCGCACCATGGAATTCAATTTTTAGGCTAATAATGGGAGTTCAAAATAACCATCAATTTCCATTGAATTGATGTTTAAAAGAAAGACATGTGAGTTATGTCACTAGTAGCATGTTACATGGTTTTATTTCATTGATGAAAGTGTAAAAAGAAGAAGAGCTATTTTAGAATTTAGAGGTAAATAGATGTATGATGTGTTGGTGTGTGTAGGAGTTTCTTTAGATGCATGTACATGGGGGTCCTATATCCAAATTTTGTATTTTTTTGATTAAGGGGGAAGCTTCTAGTTGGAAATAGAAGTACGAAGTATGTAACAAATAATTGTGGGAGATCTTTTGTTCCATAAATCCTATTCTAGAGGGAAATAGGTAATTACTTGAAAGATAGAAAAAACTTAAAATCACTGTGGTAATTAATTTTTTGTATTTATTATGAGAAATGTTCACCCATAGTTAGTGGATATTGTGTTGATTGATATAGATGAGAGAGGACATGTAGTCGAATGGAGGGTCATCCACACTTGTTAGACTACTATGATAAAAAGATGATGATTAGGAATTTCAAATGATTTAGATTGTCCCATGGGTCTTAAATGGTCTTACAAATAATAAAAGAGGATTTTATTATGACTTACACCAATGTGTTGGTGGATTTAGCCAGAATTAACTTGGTTGAATCATGGTTTTAAAATTTGAGGTACCAAATGTGGAAGACCAGGTGGTGTGGAACTAGATAATGGTGTCTTCTTCCAATTTTTTAGTAGGGTTTTGAGAAGGATAAATCCATTTTATCTATTATATAATTATTTCAATGAATTAATAGAATTTCATCTCTCTATCAGGGATATAAAACACTCTCTTTGAACCATGTATTTCGTATGTTCATTGTGTTTGTGATTTTATACATACAAGTGTGTTTGTAATTTATGTAATTGTCTACATTAATTATTAATAGTTGGTGGATCATTATGTGACTGGAACCAAATGCTAGATAAAAAATCAAGGTGGTGCTTTGTGTTCTTAGACTTTTTAGTTTTCATCTTCAATTTCATGATGTAAGATTCAATTTGAATGTTGGATTATTTTACGGTTTGAAGAACCTATGTGATTGATTATATAGAAGGGGTAAAATATGATGATCATATCTATGACCCCATCCAATAAAATTCAATTATATAATCACCATCATTGAATCACATAAATTTATATGGTGATAAAATGACTCAAAATTTAAAGGGATTAGAATGTGATTAGTTACTATTTTCTTAATTGAGAATTATAACCGTCGAAAACTGTAAAGGGTATAAAAATAGTTGGAATATGATTTCATTATTTTTCAATTTATTGTTATTTTTCATTTCAATTTTGGAAAATTATATTCCATTTTAAATTATTTTATTTTTGAATTGTTTTTTGTATTTTCAATGGCGATTATGTATTTTTTTATATTAATAATCATATATTCCTCAAATGAATAATATTTGAATATAATAATTTTTCTCTCATTTATTTTTTAAAAAATATAACTTATTTAAATATTCTTCAAAAAATGGAACTTATTTTTTGGGAATTTTAATAACATAAAATAATAAGTAATTTAAAAATATTTGATTAATTATTAAAAATGGATTTTTTCCATTTTGAGAAGAAATTGGTTTAAAAATATATCATCCAAGATATTAAGTTGTTTTATATTTGATTATGTAATTTCTGATATGGAATAAACATATTCATGAAGCCTCCATGATTATCATGAAATTTCATTCAAGAGTTATTCCTGGATTATTTCTCTTAATGGGTTTTTTTCAACAAACTTAATATTAAAAATAATAATTATGAGTAATAAAAAAACATTATTCAAAAAATTTTATTTTATTGGGAAATATTTTCATTATGAATAATTATTTATTCCTATTACATACTATTTTTTATGAGCCCTATAGAGAGACCTTCCGTGGGTTTTTTAATATTCTATTAACCACTACACTCTTGAATATATTTCTCTTATTCCTCTCACCTAGGTATAATTAAGGTTTGATGATATTGTGAGACATTAAAACTAAATGAAAACAAGTTTAGGAGTATGACTGTGGCAGTGTGATGTGTTTTGAGTAAAAATCATTGAATGGTAGGACAACCACAAAAATAATAAACACAAATGGAAATAGATAATCCTAATGAGGCATGTTTATTGGTCTGAGGGTACATGTATCATTCTATAATGAATGTGATGCTATGAATAGAGTCATTGGATTAATTATATATGTGAATATATTTTTTTGGGTTTTTCAAATTCCATAACTACAAAATGTGTAACATCAAATTACATGTTGTGTAATTTGAAATAAAAAATTTTAAAATTGTCTATAATTCCACATGGCATGTGACCCTTGGGATTCTCATTGGGTTACTCATACATGGTAGTTAAAAGTTTGCATGTTATTTTAAATATCAAATACTTTTTGAATTCAATTAAAATATATTCTATAATAGGAATTCATACAACAGTGGGGGAAGTGGACGTCCATACAACCGCAAAAATATAAAACTCTTCTACCCACTATATGATAACACAATCATCCAGTTCAATTAAATGTAAGTCAAACAATTGGAAATTCACCATAAAATTACTATATTAGAAGATGAGAAGAATAAAAAACCAACTCACTAAACTATGTCACACCACTCCTACTCTATGTAAACAAACATAAACATAACCATTGAATAGTTTAAAATTGAACATGAAATGTAAAGAGGGAAAATAGGATAACATGGTCTAAACATTCATCATAAATTGACGGTAAAACCCTATAATCATTAAAGATACTTTATAAATAAGTATAACAACACACCATACTAGATAATACATTGTGTAAACATTGAATGTTTATATTAAAACTAAAAAATGGTACCACATTGATTTTTAGAGGTTCTTATCTAGTATAATAGATTATAAAATCAACTGAATAATGTATTTAATTCACCATTGGAGTCCATCAATCATCACTTCCATTAATTCCCACCACCTAACCTATTTAAAAAATTATGAATCAAATGGGATTCAATATATAATTGTAATATGTTTATCAATAATTATTAAATATATAAACATAAAATGAATAGGGTTCACAATCCACTAAATGAAATCCTAATGTTCACTTATATGGTTTGAAATGAAATGAAAATATACTCTCACCACAAAAAAAACATATGTCATCATATATATTATCAGGTATATTGAGATTCCATTAGCTACATCATATAGTATATTACCAATGTTCAAGAAACCATAATATTATGTTGGTACAATTTCCTTGGATTACAAGAAATTTCCCAATAGATGGGTGGAGATAAGAACACATCCAATCAAATAAAATTTTTTAACAATCATCTAGATTTTTACATTATCAGATAAAACTAATGAACCATATGTATTATCCCATTATTCAGTTAATTTCCATGATACATATGAAATGAAATAATCCTAGTTATATTTAATGGAGTACACACAAAATGTAATTTTTCATCATTGATAAATGAAATTAATTAAATAGATCCTACTTAATATTATAATTGTGTTTCCCCAACATATTAGAGTGAACTAATTCCATTTTTCAGGTTATTGGATCTTAAAAATTTAGGTTTAATGAAAAAGAAATTTTCTTCTCCAACACAATATTATAAAAAATTTATAATAATTTTTTTCACTATTTCATTCCCTATAAAAAATTCCTGATCTACTCATTGATGTGATTGATCCTCTAATATGAGATCTGTTGTTCTTATGTATGTGAAAATTCATCAATTTAACATGTATATATTTTTTTTGTTTATGTAATTTGGTCCCTCCTTTACTCCTCACGTAACAACCATGGACCCCTGAGTTGCATTCCAAACTCCATTGGTAAATATAGTTCCATTCCTATCATAATAAAACTTTCAAAATAGACAAGGTTCTTCAGGAGACCAATAATGTGACTAAAATCGTTTAATAATCGGATACATCCATTATGAATATAAATATTCCCATATCAAATTATGATCACATACAATGATTCAATGTATTTTATATGTATGTTTCCAAACATTCCAAATAAGTATATTAATTTACACCCATAATATTATATTTTATGGAATTGCAATTTGTCGACCTGACTAACCCCTAAATTAGCACCCAACCTAGAGGGCCATATTTATTCATCTTCTCTTTCCCAATCATTTGGTGCTGACAACATGCATGAGGGTATCAAGAGGATATGGTGGGTATAAAATACCCTTATATCAGAGTAGCAGAATGATATATCAAAAAATAAATAATAGAAAACACTTGAAGAAATAATGGATAAAAGATATAAAAATTAGAAGAATAAGATAAATCTTTAAAAAATCAATGGACAACACAATTATACAATAGTTCCAGGAATTTTGTTATGACTATACATAATTTTAATGATGGTAAATAAAATAGTCAAGAAGATATATTACAATAAAAAATAATTAAAAGAAATAAAATCCCCATGTAAGATCTCCATGACCATCTTGAGCTCCAACTCAGTCCTAGGGTGTTAGATATAATTCCCAGTATGTTACCACATGTAGTGTTTACAACATAATACATTCTATGTATATATGTTAAAAATTGTGTAGGTATAAATGAATTAATAAACAGTACAAAAATAATAATGTAATAACTAGCCCATGTAGGTTTTTAAAGAACACTGGATGACTCTACCTTCTTTGGCTCATGGATGGAATAAGATTCTTAATAGTTACCAAATGTATATAGTTATAATATATATATAGTATACTTATATATTTCATCAGCCTTTATGTTCCAATTATGTGTAGATGTAATTGGTCATATACCTTGAATACGTGGTGATGGCTAGTCTGGGGTGTAACATTGCCATCCATAACTTGTCTAAACTAATGATTAAGCTCCAGCCAAAGAGTACATGCCCAAAATATCTTAGTTAGTGGGAGATGTCCTGCTCATCCCATGACACAGTCATTTTGTTTTCTTGTCTACACTTCAGAAAGGGGTGAGTGTGTTTTCATTCCAACACTCCCTTGGAAACATGGTGAGTTATTCCAAATATCCCAATTATACAAATCATGTGATACACCAAGAATCTACACTTGATGAAAGGGAGCACGATACATCCATGATCAACATAACCCTTACCATCTGTCAACAACTGATATCAAGGTGTAATCACAATTATAATAACAGATGAATCCATGAGGCATTACATCTCACTCATTACATTCAATAATCCCAATATAAACAACAATGTTCAATTCATTACAATTCAAACTAAGCATGTACTTAATTGTGAAATTATTGGCATGTCCTTACCACACTTTACAATTCATTTCATATAATTCATTTAACATAATCAGGTCATTTAATTATTACCAATTAATCTAATCAATTAGGGAATCCCATCTTGACTAGACATTCAATTTTTTAATAGTCATTTTAATTTATTAATGAATAGAAAATCAATTTAGAAGACTCAATTAAGAACTCATGTGGAGTCATTGGAATAAAGGGAAATTACCTACAGGGGTAATTATAATTAAAAGTTGGTCCAAGAACATAGTATGTACCATGGCTCAAAAAAATTATAGAAAAGGTGGGCCACTACAATAGAGGATAAAAAATATTCCACGTATTTTTCATGCCACTAAAAAATCACCAACATGAATGATTAGGAAAAACTCCAAAGAAGTAAACCAACTATTGATTAAATAAATAGTCATTAATTATTATCTTAGAAGGTAGAATACCTCATTAAATGGGTTTTATTATAAAAACATGACATTTTTATCAAATAATTCAGTTATCATAATTAATCCACTCATTAAATAATCTAAATTTAGGTCCCCAAATATGGATTTAATTAATCTACCAATCATGTTAACAAAACTACATGGATCAACATGGGACCTAGGAGGTTCACTTTTCAATTAGAAAAAATCATATAAGGGAAATTCCTCTATTAATAAAACCTAAATTCTTAAACGGTGTTCTAGTCATTTAATCATTCGATTATAAATGGAATATTAAATCTATAACACCCAAGGGGTTTCCATGGGCAAGGTTGACATCCTTAATTCACTTAATAACACTCAACATGTGTAAAACAAGTCAACTAATCCATTATATATATATAAGCTAACACATGAGAAAGGATGGCATGGGTCCCAACAAATATCTTTATAAAAAATTGAAACTTAGAGTAAAAAATCCATATAACACTTTCTTTATTCTTAAGAAACATCAATCATCCAATTCCAAGTCTGATTTGGTCCGATTGGGAGTAAATTAACGAAACATACTTTTTGCCTAAAAATAGGGAAAATGAGATTACACCATGATAACTCTATTATGAGAGGATTAAATAAATAATTGATCACAAGGAGTTGAGAGCTTACTAATATAGATTTATAGAGATCGAGGAAGTTCAATTCAAACATTGGAAAGAAGAGATATTGTGATGTCTAAATTAAAAATGTAGTGAGAATGTTCTAGTGTGGAAGATATCCTCACATGACTAGTGGAGGATAAGAAGAAATTGAAAAAGGAGACATAAAATCATTAAGGTAATTTTGGTTATTTAACCCCTCATAAATGGGATGCATGATTTAGTCATATTGTTTTTCTTAATCATGTCCCAACCGTGTAACACCCTCTACCTAAGAAACCAATGTTGCATGAGTGTTCCACACGAGTTTTCAAATAGTTCACCAACTAGGAGATGAATAGTGTTTACAGACTACCAAAGTGGCACTTACTATGGGGCTAGAAACATTGTTCGGGTAAATTTTCACAACCTGTGTGAGATCTACAACTCCTCTAAAATAGTCTGCACGATTTCATATAAACCATGTGACCTATACAGACCTTGAAAACATGTAATTTTAAGGTTTTTTTGAGCTTGAAACATACTGAGACACATGAGGTCCCCTAAGTCATCTAACCAAGTATAAAAAACAAATTTATGTGTTCTAACTCAGAAAATTACATTTTGAAGCATGATTCAAGGAACGACCCATCTAGTAAACATCCAAATTCAAATTCGCTTTGAATTTTACCTTAGCTGAAAACATGGGCCATTTCAACCTCCTCACTGTGGAAATTCTCTTCCTTGAGAAGCCTAGGGGGAAATGAAAAAATCTCACTTATCCTACTTGTGTTGTGAAGACTCATTCAAAAGGACTTATTGCATTTCAAAACACATTACCCACCTTCAAGAACATATTAAAGAATTTAGATCATAAGTCGTCAAAACCTAAGACAATTCTCATTTATGATTCCGACACTATAATGGTGCCTACCCAAGACCTTTTAGAAAGATACATGGTCACACTTTTGTCTTTTAAATCATATGACTGATTATTCCCCCCACCTTGGGCTTAATATTAGAAAGGCCAAATTCCAAAAAATGGCATGGTCCACCATCAGAGTTTCCAATAATGAATGTCTATAAGTGTTATAGAGATGAAATTTTCTTGATTTATTTAACTGGCCAAACATGATTACACCCAAGTTCATATGAGGAACCTCTCTTTAAATAATTTGTAAAATCCCTGTTGACGTAACTAAAAATGGCCACACAATATTTCCTTGAAATATGGAACTGTTAATCACATCACACCCTCTATAACCTAGAAACGTGTTCAAACTGGTTCTTTATGTCCAAACACATTTAGAAAGAGGGATAAAAAAGTAGGGCCTTCTCTAGCTGAACATTATCTAATTCCCAGCTTAAATGGATGATATGTGATCAATAGAATAATGATTACTTCTCTCAAGGAACCTTTTGATACCATTAGTGTGTTTATCATAGATAATAGATAAAATCCAATGATGTTTCTTGATCAAGACATCACTAGAACATTTAAACATATGTGCCTCACCATGAACATGCATGTTACCAAGATGATTCTCATTGGAATTGTTACCCTTAAAACAACACTTCTAATCCCAACAATAGGTCTGGGGCAACCTCAGTTTTATTTAGCTTAAATCCAAGGAACTATATCAAGGTATTCCATAATCCACGTTTACAAGAGAGATGTTGCTAAAAATACATGACGTCTACATCATATAATTGTCTAGGAATATTGTAGTATCCACATAGTGGTTAAGCCAAAGGAAATGGCTGGTGTTTAATAGTATGATTGTGGCATTCCTACATGGGAACCCTGTTTTCACTTTGTACAAAACATGAATTGAAGAAAACAAGGTAACTATCATAAAACTATGAGATATATAAATCATCAAGATCATCATATTTTAAAACATTAGTGTGAAGTAAGAACGACACTCTCTTAGTGAATCAAAGATGACATCAGGATAGGGGAAATTTTCATTACTATAAAATAATAGAACAAGAGTTTTATAAGATTTGAGGAACCTCTATCAGAACCAAAATTATGTTATCGGTATAGTTTCCATCAAACTATTCTCATATAATGGAATGAATTATCATCAGACTAATATTGGTTGTCCCCTTAGAAGAATCTCACATTCAACTGTGGATGCATCTCCATTAACTGAACCACAATTCCTTCAACATCTAAGGCATCTAATGACCATTAAATATTTACCACTAAAGTCCATACAAAACCATGTTTCTTTTCCAAGGTTTCATATAAATACAACTACATCCATGTCTTGCTTCCAAGAAAGCACCGAAATGATTCAAAACATGCAAGACTCAAGGGAAATAACGAAATACCGACCTTTTCCAATAGTCCTCCTTGGTTGAGTTCCTTCTACTTCGAAGGGATTATATTCATTATAACTGATGTGATTACTCGCATTTTAGAAGTGTCCTGATCCTCCAAATATAGGATTTACCAGCCACTCATAAGTTCCCTAGATGAAACTCAATTTTCATAAATATGTGATATACCTTTGAGTCACACTCACATACGTCAAATCAATTGATAAGAAATCCCAAACGAACTTATGTAGTGTGTAAAAAAACCAAATCCTCCCAGAATTAATCACTATCATTTGGATGAATTTGATTACATTAATCTCATCGGTCACTCTACTACCACGATGACCAGAGGACATAGTTGACAACATAAGGCTCAACGATATCACCATACTCTTTGGGTACTACATATATCAATGCATACTACCACAAGATTATAGAAAAAAATGGAACACCCTTTATTCTACCCATAAGATGACCACCCTATGCATTCAAGTATGAAGAGGCCCATACCAAAAAAATTGATCAAAGATGAGTTATCTCAAAAAATTATAAAATATACTAAGGAAATAATTTGTATCCTAAGGAATGATTAAGTGTTACACGGCCTAATAAAAGGAATCTAATTACCATTGGACTTCTAAAATTCACTAATTGAGAATTACATGATGCTAGTAACTTTAATAAATGGCAAGGATACCATGGAAACCGATATGAACAAGGGTGTCAGTTAGGAATAGAGATTTCAATGAGGTCCAACAACACCCAAATGATACCCTAGAAATAAGGATCGTGAAATTAAGAAATGAATTTATTCTCTAAGGGTGATACATTCTGTGGGAAATACCATTATTGAATCATAAGATTCAACCATATTTCTAGTTCATGCTAAAATATTTCACTCGACCCTACACCAATCATTTAATTCATTCCAAGGAAAAAAATATCTTTAAAAAACTCTCATGTTTCTGTTACATTGTAACATAGTGGAATATTCAAACTATACTTACATGCAGAATTGAATAAAGGAAACCACTAAAATTTTCATTTTCAGATTCATTTATTTTATTTACATTAAATCATTCTACATTTTAAATATTCTAAATGAAATACCTGGAAATACATGAAATTCTTAAAAAGCATGATTTTTTAAAGCATTAACCACTTAATGAAATCCCATCCTAATTTCTAAATTTATCATATAAATTCCTATTAATTCAATAATATATAAGGTGACCTATAAGGATACCTCTAAGAAACCCTATGATCATTAGAATAGAACCCAACAATACTTTCATAAATTAGTAAATTTTTAAACATATATAGGATGTTATCTTATAAGAAACAAGCCTAAAATGACCTAGTTGGGTCCATTAGTGCATTTTCAATGTTAATCACACAATCTATAGGACTGTGTGATAGAGTCATAAGAAATTATAAAGGAAACGAATTTATTTCAGAACAAATGTAAAAAAAAAATTTATTTGTAACAATTTTACAATATAATATGGTCATACATAATGGCTGAGTTATATGGTCTTCCACCAAACAAGTATAAAGTGCCCATACACTTTACTATTCTAAATTTTGTTCCTATTTACGGAAGTCAATTAATTTTAATATTTTATCTTTTTCACGCACTATATTTTAATATTAAAAGATTTCTTGGTGTATATATATAAATCTAAAATATGGTTCAGGTACATTGGTTACCTTTCCCTATGTATAAGGTGGCCGTAAACCTTACAACTAAAAACCAGCTCTCATTTACTCATGAAACATATATTTATCCCATGTATCCATTTATATATATATATATATATCAATATAGAAATAACATGATATGATATGTAGTGAAAATAGGGAATCATGTAGGAAAGGCAAGAAAAATGGCATATATCTCAAGTCACATAACCAAATCATAGGAAATCTACATACTCCAAAACATGGCATGGATTTTTTATGGAATGGGAAATTCTATATGCATATAATGATGAATTTAATGAATTTTCATTCCTATATTAGGACAAGGGTAAATACCAATATTTCCATTAATAATTAATCATTGGAAATTACACCATTCCTTACAAGTCAAATCAAATTCAACTATAATAAAAAAATACCATGAACCACAGTCTCATTCCTTACCCCATGGGATATTCCCAAGGGTGGGGTGATCAGTCCTAGAAAGGACTACTTACCAAGAACTAACACATTCCTAGCATCCTATCTATTAGCCTGAAAATAGTAAGACAGAGGAACTGAAACAAATCTTTGACACCATTTGGTATTTTCTCAACCCCACTAACCACAACAATGGCAGTCATACATGTGGGACACATGGCCTCATGCATGTCTCCCAATATTCAAAAGGCTACTGACTGTCAGCAATGGTATCATTAGGAGATAGTGAATAATATATACCATAATATCAGAGTAGCACCACTATATAATATTAAATAAAAATCAATCAACTTATGAAGTAGTAATAAATTAATGTCAAAGAATATGAAGAATAAGATAAAACTATATAGAATTAATGTCCAACAACAAGATAAAATAGGTTCATGCATTTCATGAGGATGATAAAAAATATAAAATAATAGATATAAAACAGGAAAGATGTTATTTTATAATAACAAAATATAGAAAAGATTGAAAATACCTAAGGGAGATCTCCACAAGAATCTCTATCACTACCTCAATTCTGTGCTCATAACTCCCAGGTACAGGAAGAATCAATGGTCCTACAAACATAAGTTCTACTCAGCTACCCCACAATAATGATTGTCCAAGAAGGGTGTGAGATAAAATTCTATGTAGGTTACCACCCATGATTCCTAAAACTAAAACCAATAAGTGTATAAAATTAAAACAATGTACTGGTATAAATTATTTAATAAACATTACTGAAATAATAAAGTAAAAACCAGCTTGCTCAGCTTCATTAAAGCCACCTAGTTTCTCTAGCGACATTAGCTCATGGTAAGAATAAGTACATGAATAGAAACTATATGTATATATTAATAATATATACATATTATAGTTATATATTTCATCAACCTATATGAAACAAGTATGTGCAGATGTAGGGGTCATAAACAGAGAATACATAGTGATGGATGACCATGGTGTACATCATCCATCCATAACCAGCAATACTGGGAGTATAATCTCTATAAAAAGTGTCAAGACCCATCCCTTGGGGCGTGTTCCGCCTGCTCAGTGCCCCCCGGCGCCAAGGCCACTTCCCGGCACCCCCGGCGCCCTGATTGCCTGCCCGGCGCCTACCCGGTGCCCCAGGCGGCTGCCCAGCGCGCCCTGCACCCTTCCCGGCACACCTGCGGCTTTCCGACGACCCGTGAGGCCTTCCGTTGGCCTCTTGGGCCGAGCCGCCTGAGCCGTTCCCATCGCGGTGCCGGCCGAACCTGCCACTGGCCTTCGGGCCGAGTTGCCCATGTGGCAACTTCGGCCCGAATTGTCCACGCAGTCCGCTGGGCCTGGCCCAGCGAATTGGGCCAACATAGTGGGATGACCCGCCCAACGGGCCAAGTCAGACCCAACAAGTCTGACTGGGTCAACCCAGACAGGGTTGGGCGGAGACAGTCTGACTGGGATGGACCGGACCCAGGCCCACTAATAACCCATTGCTTAATTTGGACATATCTTTGGCACCGGATGTCTGTTTGACAAACCGTCATCGACACTGGTAATCTCTTTGAGAAATGGTCCCTTTGAAAATACCCTATGGTAGTTCAGGGTATAGTTGAGATATGTTCGAGTTGGTTTGTACACAAAACCAACCGGGCCCCGTGACAAAAAGGCTAATAACTCATAGACCAGGCATCTGATTGACGCACCGTCTATTGCGCTGAGACCCCTTTGATGTGGAAGAACATTAAGATACTTCTTCATGGGACTTCGTGAAACATTGAGTATCAGCTTGTAGCTCATGGATTGGACCCACCTGGAAACGAGCAAGCTCTGTACGGAGACCCAGAAGCTGGCTAGGACCTGATGACTTCTTGTCCGATTCATTTTAGAGTGACTTGACTAACCCAGTGGGGAGCGCTATTGTGTGAGGCAGCAGACCCATGGCGGAGGAGCACTACTATGTGAGGCAGCATACCCTTGGCGGTGAGCACTATTGTGTGAGGTGGTAGACCCGTGGTACTCGACGGGAGGAGAACCTTAAGAGTCTAAGGTTAGTGAGTCGCACCTTAGAGTTGTGAAAGGACCACT
The DNA here is from genome assembly GCA_963277665.1 of Viscum album. NCBI lineage: Eukaryota > Viridiplantae > Streptophyta > Magnoliopsida > Santalales > Viscaceae > Viscum > Viscum album. Next base: position 1,537,378,449 of record OY728131.1, read on the forward strand.
GTACTCGACAGAGGAGGAGTTCTCCAGCAGCCGTGGTTTCGTTAATGAAAATATTGGTTTGAGCTGATTCAATGACCTTTGTGTTTTCATCATGATTTAGATGGGTTACTTGATAACTTAGGTATAGGTATGGGCATATACCTAAGTAATGTTTATCTTTTGAAATCATACTTTGTGGTTTATCCTTGTTGGATTCTGTGAGACCTTGAGGGTCTCAGGATTCCTACTAAGTTTCCTTATACTAACCCATGCATGGGCTATGCCCACACCTCATTGTGTTGGATGCAGTTGACGGTTAGTGCTGACGGAGGCTGAGAGCGCCAGGATGGGATGGTGCCTGGAGGTGGGTCTTACGACGTATCAGTACACGATGGAGTCTGATGGACGTGGACTGCTGAGGAGGCCATATGTACCTACCATTATGGTAGGAACCCCGATGGATGATCTAGGATCTACTTTCACCTTCCAGCTACTTTTCCTTTTTTTAGTTGTACTTCCTTTCAGTTGTATTTTAACTTTACAGTTGGGCGTGTATTTGGGACCCTTCTACTTTCCATCACTTCTTCTATATACAGTTTTCTTAGTGTTTTCTTCCTCTTGTACTCTGGTTGTGTGTTCACTTTTCATAAAGGAATTGCCTTCCCAGTTTTAGGGAAATACTCCTTTGGTGCTAGTCGCCAGCCCCTGGCTATGGAAGGCGGGCTTGGGGTAGTCACGATATGTGCCCCGTAGGACAGGTAGTGACAAAAGGGTAAATGTTCTACATAGCATAGTGAGTGTTATAATTCATTATCATCACCTAAGATGGTGAGTGTTTCTTCCTATAAAAAATTATGAAAGTGGTGAGTGTCTAGTCATGCCAACACTCTCTCGAGAATGTGGTGTGTCATGATCACCAGCCTAATAATGTCAGTGGTGTGAGATTCTATAAATCAACACCTCTTGTAAGGGAGAGTGATACCTTCATGATCAACATAACCATTACCAATGTTCCCCATCCTATTTCAAGGATTAATAATAATTATAATAATAATTGAATCCATGAGGCATTACTTATCATGGTTAAATTTAATAATCTCTTCATAAAAAATGGAATTTTATTCATTATAATTAAAATTAAGCTTGTACATAGGCATGAAATGATCACCGTGGCCTTACAACCCATTACTATTCATTTAAAAAACCATTTAACATAATCAAGTCATTTAAATAATACTAATTAAAATAATAAAATAAGGAATCCCATCAGGACTATCCATTCCATGTAATGCAATACATTCAATTTATTCAAGCATGAAAAATAATTTTTTAAGACTCAGTGATGTACATAGGATGTGTCATTGGAAAATGCTTAAATTACCTATATGGGTAATTCCAATTAAAATTAGGAACATGAACTTAGTAGGTTACCTACTTCATTTAACATTTACAGAAATGGAGGGACACTAAAATTAGGAATAAAAAATGTGGCTATGTATTGTCATTCCACATAATAAGAACTAACATGATGGCATAGGAAAAACACCAAATAAATAATCCAAGAATATAATAAATAACAAATCATTACTTTTTAACATAAAACACAATGTGCCTCATATGAAGGGTTTTTTTAAAACATTACATTGTTTATAAAAAAATTTATTTTCAATAATTAAGCCAAACATTGATGAATATAAATTTAATTCACTAAATATAAATTTAATAAATTATACCAATCATATACAAAATAAATTTGGGTTAAACATGAATCCTATGAGGTTCTGTTATCAAATAGAAAAAATCCTACATGGGAAATTCCATTATTAATCCAAGAAAAAATCTTAGAAAGAATTACATAAATTTAATGATATAATTTTAAAGGAAAAATTAAATCCAAAAAACACAAGGGATATCCTTCGTGAAGGTTTACTTCCAAAATTCACTTAAAAATTATCCATGGGCATAATACTAGATGTGTTTATCAACTTGATATGATGCAAATACTTTTCGTCTATGATGTTATTATAGACGGTGTGTGGAGGAAAAAAAATTTCCTAAACTGAGGGAAATTTATAGAAACATGAATTGACCACCTAACATATTCTTAGGACACTTCACTCTTCTAATATCAACACTTGATTTGGTATTGTTTGGTATAAATTGATGAAACATAAATTTTACTTGAAAATTGGGCTAATGATCTTGCACCATGATAAATTTTTCAAAATAATATTAAAATAATCATGGTTAAAAAGAGATCAAGAGCTTATCGATACGTATCCACATAGATCGATGAGATTTTATTCAAATGTTATATTAAGAAGATATCTTCATGCCAAGATTATGATGAGAGGAATAAGAACCCACTGACCCAATGAGCCTCACACATATGGATGGGGAGAAGACGAATGGAAATCAACATAAACTAATTAAGGAAATTTTGGTAATTTCACTCTTAAATACTGAGCTTCACGGTTTCACCACATGGTCTGGACAAACTATGCACTAACATTGTGACATCCTCTTCTAAAGAAAATCACCTCACATGGTTTTTCTATATGTTTTTCCTAACTGTATGGAAACTGTCCATTGTATAGTCATTTTGTACTTACTATGTGTAAAGGTATGGGATAGATGCACAATTTTTGTAAATTGTATACCTCTAGTGTGGAACCAATGAGTCCTTTAATAGATGCCGAATAATTTTTTCTCAGGTCCACACAGTTATATCCATACCATTCACCATGTGGAGACCTTCCAATCTTGGTATTTTGGGGCCCCGATTCTCCCAAAACTCAACAGGATACCTAGAGGACCCCTAGAGCCCTTTCTCATGTTGAGGAAAAATGCATTGAAGTGTTCTGACTCATGTAATTATGTTATGATTATTTTTTCGAAAAACATATCATCCTGTAAATGCGAAGATTTAAATTAACATGGAATTCTACCTCACCTGAAAATATGGGTGGTTACCCGAAAGATTTACTAGAGGCAACATCCCATGTATAACGACCCATATTTTACATACATTGTTATTACATCAGAATTGAAGCATACATATAACAACATATAACAAAACCATGAAAGGACCGTATAGGTATAGTGTCTTTTGAAACTGGGAATCATAAACAACTGGTTCATAAATCATCTACGTTGTCTTCCATTTATTTCATCATATCTAGAGCCCCTTTTGGCATATCCTACTTAATAACCTTATTCCTTACCCGGGAAAAGAAAACATACAAAAGGGTGAGCTCAAATTCTCAGTAACGGTAAACAAAAAAATATCAATCACATCATATTCATAAGAACATAACATTTTGGAAATCTTAACCTGCAAAAGAGATCATAATTTCACAACGTTGTATAAATAATAGTAGTGAAATTTAATCCCAATAATCATAACATAAAACATGAAACTTTTTTTCATACCCACATAATCATAGAAAATCATTTCATATTAGTCAAGGCTCATTTCCAAAACCATCATAGAGGAAAAAGTCCATTACTGAACCGAGGTCACTCCTCGTTCCAGTCCTGTACCACTAAATTGGTTTAGCTTTCCGTTCCAGCCATGTATATCTCATGAGATATAAATCATTACCCAATTCATTGGGATGACATATAGTTCCCACCCATCTCATAATGAAACCATTATTATGTGTGCCACAAAATCATAAATCATACATCATAGCATAACCCATGTAATAAAAATGGGATTCTTAAAAATCGTGACATCATAAAACAATTAATATAAGATAACGGACTTCATAAAAATAATTCCATCACAGTATAATAAAATCAATGTAATAATAGGGATATAAAAATAACCCTATATTATCTTAGATGGAAAATAATTTTTATAAAACACTTGAACTCCATTCTTGAGGAAAATATCCTTTCTACTTCAAAAACATTTTTCCATTCTTAACATGTCATTAAATTTTAAACTAAAATAAGTTGATTAAAAATAAAATTGAAAACTTGTAAAGGAAGATTCTTGTAAATAATTTTCTAAAAATACATTCATGCTGTATAAGTTAAAAAACATTCTTCTCGTACTTTGGACGGAAAAGTCAAAAGTACCTCGTATGAAAAATGACAAAAGATTCATTTCATATATTTTACTAAAAACTCACCGAAGGGTAAAATTGGATTGAAACAATTGTAGTAGGATAGAAATAATAGTAAATATTGAGAAAACATGGATTGGGATGATAAAATACACCCCAGTAAATACCAAAGAATAAACAATCTCGGATAAAAATAAGATTGTGAAATTTTCCCTTACCTTAGGTCTGATATGCTTTGTATGAATCCAAACCTCCGTTAATATGGTTTAAATAATGTTAATTGACTTACTAAAGAACCATATTCATTGATATGGTATTATATATGTTCATATTTGTATCTTCTTAGTAGTAATATTTCATTGCTACTTGTTATTCGGGTGTTTATTGCTTTATGTTCTTATGCATGTTTTGTCGAATAAATTATTATTCCTATTTATAGGATATAGATACATCATTTACATAATGGTATTAGTGTTATATATATCATAATAATTCATTCAATTAATTTATATAATCATTATTCAATGAATATCATATAGAACGAGTTGCATCACATTGTGGAGACGGTAGGTCGTACGTACACACGAGTGATGATATCGTTCCCATGATCGTGGAATTGTATTGAAGTGTATGTATAATATTTAAGAATAAATACCAATTTACAATAATCATATATAGTTATTTATTTACACCATTATACCCATCTAAGTAAGGTGGTGGTGGAAAACATATTACACCACGACGTGGAGACGGTGTTCCGTACGTACGCATGCGTGGAGATTTAGTTTACCGTAGGGTGGATAAGAGGTGAAATAGGGTTGTTTCATATTTATAATAACATATAATTATATGAGGGATACTTATGTTATTACCTCATAATTGAACAACTAAAGAAGAGGGAGTATAAGAAGAATGGAACTTGATGAAAACGGTAGAAGGTATTACCTCTTCTTCGAAGTGCCTCTTTTAAACTTTCTCGTAGGGCACTCGAGTTGGTATTTTGAGAAGACCAGAACCTCTAGTTGGTTTCTAAGGAAGTGGGGCAGTGATATGGGAAGGTTTTGGCCGATATTTAAGGCTCAAAGTGGTGTGATGAGGAGTGGGGTGAGGTGCCCTTTTATAAGGGAGCAGGGGGGCACCTTAGGAAAACATAAAATATTTTTTTATTATAAAGTCATATTCGGTTTTTAATAGCTCCAAATTGATTTGTTTAAAAGATAAGGTAGGGATGGGTCTAAATACTCTCATCCAATAGAATTTAGACAAGTTTAGGTTTCTATCTTAACCTTATCATTTAGATTTAACATTAAGTTAGATAATTTAACTTTTACCGTGTTTTCTTGTTTTCTTACACTATAAGGTTAATAAACATATTATAACAAGACAAACGAACCCCATGTTGTTAATTATTAATATATATAACCTTATATAAGTCATTTGGCCGAACCATAGATTTCTAGGAATAAAATAACAAATAATAATATAATATTTGTTTAAAAAACTATTTTATGTCAATTTTGACACTATTTGGTAATTGATTTCTGTGAAAATCATAAAAGAATGATTTGTCCTAAAAAGTTAATTAAAAAAATAATAACATTCTATATTAACCTAGAAAATTAGTGTAATTCATATGAATCTAAAATTACATTTATTTGGGTATTTATAACATCAATTATGTCAATATTTTATTAATAAGATAATTATTGCATCATCATTGTGTCATAAATAAATTAAAATATTTAATATCTAAAAATTATAAATACAATACCATCATGTCGGAAATCTTTTTATCTTTATATTGAATATTTATAGTCAAATTTATCTTATGTATAACCCTATATTAAAAATTATGAAGTTATTAAACATTGATTTTATCTATTTTAAACCTTCTTTAAATAAATTAATACTAAATCTCCCAATCTAATACACGTGGGCCTAAATGGTCATATTTTATTCCTAAGGTTGTTTTTGGTCGAATTATAGTTATCTAATAGAAGTAGGAAATGTGTTAGGGTAATAATATTATTATGTGTTCCCTTAATTAACCTATTTACTTTTAACCGTTGTAAAAAGAAAGTAAAAAAGTTACTATTCACCAAAAATTATTTTCATCTTATTGAACCACATTTTATTCCTTGATATTAACCGTGTCTCTAGGATTTTCTAAATTCCACTCACAGAAGTGGTAAAATTATGTTTTATGTGAATTTTCAAATTCTCTTAGGAGGTGGGTAAAAGACGGTGAAAAGTTCAATAAAATTTTTATATATCTAAAATTATTATAAAATGACTTCAATGAATTACATTGAAATTATATAGGTATTATGTATCAATTTTGACGTAAAATAAATTTAAATAAAATAAATAATTATTTAAATAAATAGTCGGTTTTTAAATAGTAACCCAGTGTTTTCACTATTTATAAAAAATTCAATGTTTTCAGAAAAATACCAAAATTTCACCCTAGGCTAATTTTGATATTCCGAATCCAAAAATGAAGTTCATTTTGAAAGATAAAGTTTAAAAAAATTCAAAAAGTGGGTATTAATATTCATAATGGTTAGTATTAATAATATTTTAATAGCATATCATTGTTTAGTGCAACTCGGTATTGCGTACAATTCAAGATATCGAGAAAGGATGTGGTTGCTTGTAAAGAAATCCAAGCTAGTGTTGTGTGTAGTTAAAGATTCCTTTGATTATTTATATAAAATAAAAGCAAAATATTTCTCATAATAATCTCGGGTGTCACATTCTACCCCCCTTAAAATGAATTTCTCCCTCGAAATTCATCACATTGTAATAAACAGATGAAGATACCTCTCCCTCATCATATCCTCAAGATCCCATGCAGCTTCTTCTAATTGGTGGTTCCTCCATAAAACTTTCACCAAAAGAGTTGTCTTGTTCTGTAGAACTTTTTCGCTGTGATCCAGAATCTCTATCGGTTGTTCTTCATAAGAAAGATCTTTCTCCAGCAGTACAACTTCTGAGCTTACTACATGTGAAGGATCGGGTATGTACTTTCTCAGGAGAGATACGTGGAACACATCATGATCTTGAGAGAGATTTGGTGGAAGCTCCAATCGATAAGCGACCTTCCATACACGATCGAGTATTTCAAAAGGACCGGTATACCTAGGGATTAGCATTCCCTTCTTCCCAAATCTCATTACTGTCTACTAGGGTGATATTTGTAAGAACTCTTTATCACCCACTTCAAACTCTAGGTCTTTTCTTCGGTTATTGGCATAACGTTTTTGTCGACTCTGAGCTACTCTAATGTGTTGTTGAATATATCTGACCTTCTCTACCATCTCATCAACAAGATCAGGTCCCAATAGATTTCTTTCCCCAACTTCATCCCAGCAAGTTGGAGTTCGCCATTTCTTTCCATAGAGAGCTTCATAAGGAGCCATCTCAATAATGGAGTGAAATCTATTATTATAAGAAAATTTCACCAAATGTAGGTGTTGATCCCAACCACCTTTGAAATCTATAGCGCAATCTCTTAACATGTCTTCTAGAGTTTGAATTGTCCTCTCAGACTGACCATCTGCTTGAGGATGATAAGTAGTGCTGAAACTCAACTCTGTATCCAGAGTATGCTGAAGGATTCACCAGAACATCGAGGTAAACCTCGGATCCCGATCAGATATAATGGAAAGTGGTACTCTATTAAATTGGACCACTTCCTTTACATATATCCTGGAAAGATGATCCATAGAGAAATCCTCTATAATAGAAATGATGTGTGCAAACATTGAAAGATGATCAAGTGTAATCAAGATAGCATTATTGCCTTTGGATATTTTAGGAAGTCCAGTGAAAAATTCCATAGTGATTGTTTCCCATTTCCATTCGGGTATGGGTAATGGTTGTAACATACCCTTAGACTTCTGTATCTCAGCTTTAACTTGCCGACAAACCAAGCATCAAGAGATATATTCAGCAACATCTTTTTTCATGCCATCCCACCAGAAGTACTCTTTCAGGTCCCTATACATCTTCGTGCTTCTAGGATGAGTAGAGAATGATGAACTGTGAACCTCATCCAGTAGCTCCTTCTTTAATTCTGGGATGGGAGGAACAAAAAACTGATATTGGAACTTTATTATCCCATCACAAAAAAGGTTGAATTTAGGAACATTTATGACCTTCTTTTGTAACTCTACATCTTCTTTTTGTGCCACTTTAATCTTCACATGTATAGATTGTTGAAAATTCATTTGAGAAAGATAAGATTTTTCCCATTCCATTATAATTCCAAGGTCCATCCTTTGTAAATCCATAAATATTGGATCATTTGTGATCCTCATCATGGATAAGCTAGCATGGTCTTGTCGACTTAATGTGTCTACCACCTTGTTTGATTTCCCAGGGTGATAATGAATTGAGCAGTCGTAATCCTTAATCATCTCCAACCATCTTCTTTGGTGCATATTTAGATCCTTTTTTGTGAAAATATACTTTAAACTTTTGTGATCAGTATAAATTTCACACCTTTTATCATAAAGATAATGCCTCCAAATCATTAATGCAAAGATTACCGTAGCTAACTCCAAATCATGAGTTGGGTAATTTTGCTCATGGATTTTCAACCGTCATGAGGCATAAGCTATCACCATATCATGTTTCATGAGAACACACCCCAATCCCTTCTTGGATGAATCACTCTAGATCACAAACCATTCTCCACTACAAGGCAGTGTGAGCACATGTTCACTGGATAACCTTCTTTTTAACTCCTTGAAATTCTCTTCACATTCCTCTATCCAAACAAACTAAACTCTTTTCTGAGTCAATTTTTTGAGTGGGTTATATAGTCATGAAAAATCTTTCAAAAAACGTCGATATTATCCAGCCAAACAAAGAAATCATCGGATCTCAGTTACTGTTGTTAGTCTCGACCATCTTTCGATAACCTCTATTTTTGCAAGAGCCACAGATATCCCCTCTTTTGAGATCATGTGACCCAAAAATAAAACTTTTTGAAGCCAAAATTCACACTTGGTAAATATGGAATAAAGCTTCTCCTTTCTCAGGGTCTTCAATACAATTCTCAAGTGATCTTCACGTTCTTCCTTGATATTTGAATATACAAGAATATCGTCTATAAAGACTACCAAAAACTGATCAAGATAGTCTCTAAAGACTCTATTCATTAGGTCCATGAATATAGCGGGGGAATTAGTAAGACCAAATGGAATCTGTATAAATTCATAGTTTCCATACCTTGTATGGAATGTCGTCTTTTTTATATCCCCCTTTTGACCCTTAATTGATGATACCCAGAACAAAGATCAATCTTGGAAAAGTATTGAGCTCCGCGTAGTTGGTCAAATAATTCATCAATGCGTTAGAGATAATATTTTTTCCTGATACTGATCTTGTTAAGTTATCTATAATCAATGAAGAGTCTCATTGATCCATCTTTCTTCTTAACAAACAGAACAAGTGCTCCCCAAGGTGACGCACTAGGGAGTATGAATCCATTATCAAGATTCTCTTGGAGTTGCTTCTTCAATTCCTGAAACTCAATTGGGTCCATTCTATAAGGTGTCTTTGAAATATGTAAAGCACCCAATACGAGTTCTATTGAATACTCAACTTCACGATTTGGTGGAAGACCCGAAAATTCCTCCAGAAAGACATCATCAAACTCTCGTACAATGGGCACATTCTTATTCGTGTGTTTCTCACAAACCATTTGAGATAAATAACCTTCATTTATTGGAATCAAGACCCATAAGATGGAAGAAATTTCCTCTGGAAGGTTATATTCATCCTTTCATAGATAGACGATCATAAATTGATCTGGAATATTAAATGTGATTTCGCTTATTTGGAAATTGAAATGAGATCCATATAAAGAAAGCCAATCCATGCCACGAATCACATAAAATTCCACTATATGATGGATCACAAGATTTAAAGGAAGCACTTTCCCACAAACTTCAATTGGAGAAGAATTATAGACTTTTGATGCGACTGTTGTGCCATTAGAAGTTGTCACATCTAACTCAATATTTAATTGATGAGGTAACACGGTGATACCCCTAGAAAATTCTTTAGAAATAAAAGAGTGGGTGGATCCATAATTAAATAAAACATTTTCTACTTTAAATTGGATGGTAAGTGTACCTTTCACCACTTTGTTATTGTACTCTACATCACCGATAGTAATTGCATGTGAATTTACTTTTCCTTTGGCCTTAAGAGTTTGTTGACGTCGATCATCGTCAACAAACCTTGGATTTGGGCATTGATTAGAATAGTGCCCCATTTCCTTTCACTTGTAACATTGAAGTGTAGGAGGTGAACTCTGTGTAGCCTTTTCTTTGTTCGCATCACTAGACATCTTCTTCCCATCATTGCGGCATTCAAATGCCCGATGACCTTCCTTTCCACATTTGAAACATTTACTTGTCCCTTTAAGACAACTCCCTCCATGTTTCTTTCCACACATTGATCATAAGGGAAAACTCAACTTGTTTTCAGTGTGGTCTTTAGATTTTCCTTTGAATTCCATTTTCCTCTTCTTATCAAACCCATATGACTGATGGGTTACTCCAATATCCATCTCAACCATGAGATCACATCGAACAATTTCCTCGTATCTATTGATGTCCCTTATGGCTAATGCCCTTAGAAGACTTGGTTTTAAGCCACTAAAGAATCAATCAATTTTACTCTCATGTTGGATAATAATCCTAGAATCATATCTTACAAGCCTTGTAAAATTTTCTTCATAGATACCAACAGATTCATCATCCTTTTTCTTTAGTTCAAGAAACTCATCCATCTTTGTTAGAAGAATACGAGGGAAGTACTTATTGAAAAATAAGTTCGTGAACTTGTCCCATTCCATGGACTCAATTTCATCTCTTTGCATTGTATTCTTGATAAGATTACACCATTTATCAGCATCACCTTCCAAAAGATACACTGCTAAGATGAATTTTTCATGGTCATAAAATTGTAGAACTGAAATTATCTTTTCTGTGGTATTAATCCACTGTTCAGCTACTAATGGATCAGAAGACCCGCTGAATGATGGTGGACGCTGCCTCATGAAGGATTCAACAGAATCTTGCTAGTTCCTTTTCTCGTTTGGAATTCCTGCATGGTTCATAGCTTGAGAAAGTTGTGTGAGCATGGATACATGATTTTTCATTCCAGATCCCATAACATTTGGATGCTCAGGGGGACAATCATTGCATTTCCCATCGCATTCAACATTAACACGGTTCGTTCGGGTTCCAGACATTAACTTAAAACCATGAAGAATAGTGTGAGAAACACTAATTTTAATAGGAAAACAACATAATCAAGAATAAAATTTCACACTTAAGGTCTTATCATAGGTTCTTCATGGGCATTTTTTTAAACCACTAAGATTATGTTCTATGCTTAGACTTATCCTTAGGGTTCTTACTAAGGCATTCACATCATAGTTTCCAAAGGTTGACAAAACGCCCCTCTGATACCAACTATAACGACCCATACTTTACATACATTGTTATTACATCAGAATTGAAGAATAATTATTACAACATATAACAAAACCATGAAGGGACCGTATAGGTATAGTGTCTTTAGAAACTGAGAAACATAAACAACAGGTTCATAAATCATCTACGTTGTCTTCCATTTATTTCATCATATCTAGAGTCCATTTTGACATATCCTACTTAATAACCTTGTTCCTAGCCTGGGGAATGAAAACCTACAAAAGGGTGAGCTCAAATGATCAGTAAGGGTAAACAAAAAAACATTAATCACATCATATTCATAAGAACATAACATTTTGGAAATCATAACCTGCAAAAAAGATCATAATTTCATAACATGGGATAAATCATAGTAGTGAAATGTAATCCCAATAATCAAAACTTAAAACATGAAAATTTGTGGCATACACACATAATCATAGAAAATCATTTCATATTAGTCAAGGCTCATTTCCAATACCATCATAGAGTAAAAAGTCCATTACTGAACCGAGTTCACTCCTCGTTCCAGTCATGTATCACTGAACCAGTTTAGCTTTATGTTCCATCCATGTCTATCTCATGAGATATAAATCTTTACCCAATTCATTGGAGGTTGATATAGGTCCCACCCAACTCATAATTAATCCATTCTTATTTGTTCCACAAAATAATAAATCATACATCACAACATAACCCATGTAATAAAAATCGGATTCTTAAACATCGTGACATCATAAAACAGTTCATATAAGATAACAGACTTCATTAAAAAAATTCCATCACAACATAATCAAATCAATGCAATAATAGGGATATAAAAAGAACACTATATTATAATATATGGAAAATATGTTTGATAAAACACTTGAACTCCATTCTCGAGGAAAATGTCCTTTATACTTCAAAAACATTTTTTCCATTCATAACATGTCAAACAATTTTAATCTAAAAGAAGTTGATTAAAAATAAACTTGAAAACTTGTAAAGGAATCATCATTTAAATAATGTTATAAAAATCCATTCATGCCGTATAAGTTAAAATAACATTCTTCTCGTACTTTGGCCGGAAAAGTCAAAAGTACCTCATACGAAAAATGACAAAAGATTCATTTAATATCTTTTACTAAAAACTCACCGAAGGGTAAAATTGGATTTAAACAATTGTAGGAGAATATAAATAATATTACATATTGAGGAAACATGTATTTTTATGATAAAATACACCCCAGTAAATACCAATGTATAAACAATCTCGGATAAAAATGAGATTGTGAGATTTTCCCTTACCTTAGGTCTGATATGATTCGTATGAATCCGAAACTCATATAATATGGTTTAAATAATTCCAATTGACTTTTTATAGAATCATATTCATTTTTATGGTATCATATATGGTCATATTTCTATATTCTTAGTAGTAATATTTAATTTCTACTTGTTATTCGGGTGTTTATTGCTTTATGTTTTTATGCGTGTTTTGTCGAATAAATTATTATTCCTCTTTATAGGATATAGATAAATCATTTACATAATTGTATTAGTGTAATATATATCATATTAATTCATTCAATTCATTTATATAATCATTATTCAATGAATATCATATAGAACAAGTCGCATCGCATCATGGAGACGGTAGGCCGTACGTACGCACGAGCGATGATATCGTTCCCATGATCCTGGATTTGTATTGATGTGTATGTATAATATATCAGAATCAATAACACTTTACAATAATCATATATAGTTATTTATGTACACCATTATACCAATCCACGTAAGGTGGTGGTGGAAAACATATTACACCATGATGTGGAGACGGTATTCCGTACGTATGCACGTGCGGTGATTTTGTTTATCGTAGGATGGATAAGAGGTGAAATAGAGTTGTTTCATATTTATAATAACATATCAGTATATGAGTGATACTGATGTTATTGCGTCATAATGAAACAACTAAAGAAGAGGGAGTAGAAGAAGAATTGAACATGAAGAAAATGGTAGAAGGTATTACCTCTTCTTCAAAGTGACTCCTTTAAACATTCTCTTAGGGCACTAGAGTTTGTATTTTGAGAAGACCAGTACCTATAGTAGGTTTATAAGGAAGTGGGGAAGTGATATTTCTAGGGGTTTGCCGATATTGAAGGCTCAATGTGGTGTGAGGAGGAGAGGGAGGAGGTGCCCTTTTATAAGGGAGGAGAGGGGCACCTTAGGAAAACATAAAATATTATTTTATTATAAAGTCATATTCGGTTTTTAATAGCTCCAAATTTATTTATTTCTAAGATAAGGTGGGGATGGGTCGAAATATTCTAATCCAATAGAATTTATACAAGTTTAGGTTTCTATTTTAACCTTATCATTTAGATTTAACTTTAAGTTAGATAATTTAACTTTTACCGTGTCTTCTTGTTTTCTTACACTATAAGGTTAATAAACTTACTATAACAAGAAAAAAGAACCACAAGTTGTTTATTATTAATATATATAACATTATCTATGTAATGTTGAAGAAAATTTTATTTTTAGGAATAAAATTACAAATAATAATATAATATTTGTTTTAAAAACTATTTTATGTCAATTTAGACACTATTTGGTAATTGATTTTTGTGAAAATCATTACAGAATGATTAGTTCGAAAAAAGTTAATTAAATCAATAATAACATGTCCTATTAACCGATAAAATTAGTTTAATATGATAAAAGTCTCAAATTACATTTATTTGGGTATTTATAACATCAATTATGTCAATATTTCATTAATAAGATAATTACTGCATCATCATTGGGTCATAAATAAATTAAATAATATAGTTTCTAAAAATTATAAATAAAATACCATTATGTAGGAAATATATTTATATTCCTAATTAATATTTATAGTCGAATTTATCTTATGTATAACCCTATATTAAAAATGAATTAGTTATTAAACAATGATTTTAACTATTTTAACCCTTCTTTAAATAAATTAATAATAAATGTCCCAATCTAATCCATGTGGGTCTAAATGATCATATTTAATTACTAAGGTTGTTTTTGGTCGATTTACACTTATCCAATAGAATTAGGACACGTTTTAGGATAAAAATAATATAATTTTTACCCTTAATTACCCTATTTACTTTTAACTGTGGTAAAAAAAGAAAAAATTTACTATTCACCAAAAATTATTTTCATCTCATTGAACCACATTTTATTCCTTGATATTAACCATGTCTCTCATGTTTTTAAAATTCCACTAACATAAGCGGTAAAATTATATTTATGTGAATTTGCAAATTCTTCTAGGAGGTGGGTAAAAGACGGTGAAAAGTTCAATACCATTTTTATATATCTAAAATTATTATAAAATGACTCCAATAAATTAATTTTAACTTATATACATATTATATATCATTTTTTACCTAAAATAAATTTAAATAAAATAACTAATTATTTAAATAAAAAGTCGGTTTTTAAATAGTAACCCAGTGTTTTCACTATTCATCAAAAATTGAAAGTTTTCAGAAAAATAGTATAATTTCACCCTAGGATAATTTCAATATTCGAAATCCAAAAATGAAGTCCATTTTGAAAGATAAAATTTACAAAATTTCAAAAAGTGAGTATTACTATTCATAACGGCTAGTGTTAATAATATTTTAATAGCATATCGTTGTTTAGTGCAACTCGGTATTGCGTACAATGCAAGCTATCGAGGAAGGCCGTGATTGCGTGTAAAGAAAGCGAAGCTAGTGTTGTGTGTTGTGAAATATTCCTTTGATGGTTTATATAACATGAAAACATAATATTTCTCGTAAAAACTCGGTTGTTACACCATGACTATACAGGAAAATTGGTGATAATTAATTAATTATTTCCTCCATCAGTTTTGTTAATATAATTTAAATTCTAGGAAGATATTTATATGAAAACTTGTTTCCATTTCAACAATTATTTTAGACATTTCTATTCATCCTAAAATTTAATAAGATATGTGATGGGTATTTCTATTTTTCATTATTTGTTTTTCTATAAATATCTTATATACATAAATTACTTTGTCTAATAGGTTAGAGTCCCCTTTGTTTAGTATTTAGAGCATCCCCAAAAGGTACCTGGACCTCCCTTCTTGATTGTTCTTTATTGAGAATCCAGTTCCAAAATTCTTAAAAATTAGATAGATATTTCTAATAGAAATATTTATCATAGTGGCCAAGCCATAATAGGATTTGGGTAGATAGGAAAAAGTAAAATTTTCTCAAACATTATCCATGATGTAACATTAAAATAATTTGGATAACTCTTAATAATGATGGAGTCAGTTTCATGTGTCACTTCTAATCATCATTTTCATATCACCATACTAAAAAAATTTATAATTAAAAATACATACTTCAATTATGTATGATTCCCTGTAAAGTCTTGTAAGGCCTCTATAAATTCACATGTATTCTTATTCTATCATATGTTGATGGATATATTTCATTCCAATTAAATAATAACCATAACATGTGATTTTCTCCATAATTTCCCTTTCTATTTTATCTATATTGGTCGGATTCTCTCCACCCAATGTATGTTACAAATTTATTTGAATATGATAGTATTATATCTGTATACTTAATAGTTCATATTTATTTTCATCAAAATATAAAATTTTATCTTTTCCTTCTTCTATATTAAAACATTCTAATAATACTAATCTCAACAAAAATCAACATAATGATAATTTTGGTCTGAATGATAACTGATTTTACGGATGAGAGTGAAATTCTTTTCTCTTATAAAACTTATTGGTGGGAAGAGGAATATTATTGGACCAAATTGAAAATAGAACTCATCAATCCCATATATGACCATACACTCTATATGTTCAATAATATAGATACCAAAGAATAATAAATTATTCCCTATAAATTGTTTACTAAAGGATGAGAAGAATGATAACCCCACTCGCCACACAAAGTCACAGTTCTAACATTCCCTCTAAACAAAATCACACAAAAAATCATGATAATTAAATGAATCAAAACATGTAGAACTGAAACAATTTATGTGGATCAGGATTTCATCCAATAAAAATGGGAGAAAATTAAAATATTTTATATTAATAGAAAATTATGTATTGAAAAACACTATATCTATGAATTCAGTGTTTACATATTGATTTATTATAGTAAAACATAATAACTAGTTCCACCTCTATTTTATAGAGGTTCTTAATGACAAAATAGGTTTCACTTTAAGTCAATGATTTTATTCAACCCGTTAGTAATTTTGTTAAACCTAAAATTTCTTGTAGATTTCACCGCAATAACAATTACATCCATTATAACTCACTTGGGATTAATCATACACTCATCAGAATATCATAATCTTTATTTTTATATGTCTTCATGCTGATTTTATAAACAATAGATCCAATGACTATACTAATGTGAACATATTGAGTTCTTCCTTCTAGTATGACGAATCTTGAAACCTGAAGAGGAATGGAGATCCTAGAATGTACACTAGACTATAATTATGAATACACTACATTACCTAGATTTATCAACAAACCATGTGAATAATTCACAAAAATTGAGTACATTGACCATAATATCATAGTATGTATCAGTCATATACACCTAGTAGACATGTGGTTGTACGCATCATGTAATTGTAGAGACACCATGTAAGATAGTTCTAATAATCAACCTATTATCATAATATATAACCTCCAACATGATTTTTGACACATTCCATGTTCCTTATAGGGGACTATGTATATATTCACCCCATATGGAATTAGAACTAGAAATAAATGTCTATCCATTAATGAGTGAAACACATTTCATGCTCTTTACCAGGGAATTCTATTTTTTGGAAATATTCATTTATTTATAGTATCATTTTAACATTTTTCAGTTTTTAAAATATATCTACTCTATAGTGATTTTCTCTACATGTAGATCACAAAGGTAAAATAATTTTCTCCATTAGAGGATATCTGTTATATATTTTTTTATGTATTTTAAGTATCTCAAATATATAAAGATGATAATAATGTTTTGATTTTTTGTTGGTATTATACATAGAGTTTAGGTACTCTATCATGTGTTAGGGAATAGTACTTCTTCTATTCGGTCTTAGTACTCCAATGGAGATATACTCATAATAGGTCTTAGTCCCCCATATGGATGAAGGAGTCAGTATTCCGTTGTGTTTGAATGTGAATTCCTCCTTCCATTGAGTTAGAAATCTTAAAAATGTATTTGGAAATTTTCCCCCTTTGGGGGTTAGATACTACCACACTCTCTACATATATACCTCACAAATGTGCATATCACCAATATAATTTCAAGATGGTAACATTATTTTTATTTATTTTTAGTGGATTAGGTGTTGGGGTTCTCATAACTTATCAACATATCATTATTTAATCAAAATAATTATGAAATATTTGGACATTGCAGATACCTTAATGTTATTTATTATGGTTGATATATCTATCATGGGATATAAATATATTTTTAATAATCTTAGAATTACTATTTACATTATAGATATTATCTATCCTAGAGATATAACAAAAAATATGATAACCTACCTTTCCAATTTTAATCTTAAACATTTAAAATATATTGTAACTTGGAGTATTTATTTTAATCTCATGATTCTATATTTTTAGATAAATTATTGGTTTATATTTACATCATGATTCTAGGGTGTCCAAATACATATATTTACACTCAACCCTTCCGAGCTTTATAAGAACACATGTTGCATTTGTATAGATGTCTCAAATATTTTGGATGACCATGAAGGATAGGGAACTACTTAAGTCAGAAGAGATATTTCAATTATATAATATATCTTCATGGTTGGGATAATTGTAGGAGGAATACATTCTTAAGGATATCATTTAGAGGAGGTGTCACCTAGAACCATGAGTCAGTAATATATAGTGGGTTTTTTGTAATATACATGTATTTACCTTTTAGGATTTTTTCTCTATAGAATTTTATATGAAATTGATGTCCCATTATTATATTTTATATAGTTATATTACTCTATATTTTATTGGTGTTTTTCAAAATTATTGATTATTAGATATGCATTATTTTAGGGGTTGTTATAGGAAAAAGCCACTAAGGGATGATTACTCCATCTAGGTGCTAGTCCCATACCCCTAACCTATTATATATGAGTGTGTGGTGGAATAATCATCATATAGATATCCCAAGAGAAGACTTAGTGTGTCAATATTATTTATAATTATAACATCGTCATTTCAGTCATCATGATGGATTTTGGAGTTATTTTCCATTGATTGTTTTTGTATTTGAATTAGGATTGTTATGCATAGGGTGTTGTAATTTTATAAATAAGACCAAGGATATTAATAGATGTGTGGAAATTTATGTATTCTTTTTAAATGAATATGAAAAAAATATTATTCATCCTTTAACTATAAATAATAATTTTTAGGGTATAAGTAATTTGGTATATGAATTATTCAAATGCCATTTTTTGGGTATAAGTAATTTTGTATGTGCACTATTCAAAGGCCATTCATGATGTTTCATGTCATTCATATATTATCTCACCCAAATATTATATATGTAAATGATGATTTCCTCTTATATTGAATAGGGTTCCAAAAACATATTTCTAGCTAGTATGTAGATATAGGATTTTAAACTATCAATACAGATGTTTGATCCTCTATTAAGTGAAAAATAGAGAATAGATTTTAAGATTTATTATGATGAATATTTATCCTCTGAGTGTAGGGAATGTCATTCCATTTATTTTCCTATTTCATATTACCTCAACATATGGATAGAGGTTCTCAATGGGATAAATAAGACTACCCATAGTATAAAATATCTATGTGAGGTTTATTGATTTATTCACAATGATATTCAAAGGTGATATTAATCCTTTGATAATATAGGATTGTATACAGTATAATATTTACATTTCATATATTTTTTAGACAACAATTAACTAGAAAATGATTCGACTATTTTAATTACCCTACAGGGAATAGTGAATCATTAATTTTTTTATATAAACGCAATTTGGTATTGTCATAATTTTTAGAGTTATTTATCTTTTAGAAGAAGTATTATTCAATGATGAAATTTGGAAATTTAGTAACTGAGTTGTTATAACCCCTAATTCAGGGTAGCATGTCCATGGCTACACTCATATTTTTTATGTATTACTCGATGATATTTTTATTTTATTAAATCCTAAAATCATGATAGTTGTATCGGGTCCTCTAATGAGATTTTGTGTTTGTGGTAGTGCATTTTTTCTTACAACATCTATACTGAAGTGTTAGAAATATTTCTATTATTAGATATTTTTTCATAGCATAATATATCTTGTATTTTAGTACATGAATGTCATTCCTTGTGTACAACTAGAGTGATGTCACTAAAATGTACCCATGATGAATATAGATTTATGAATAAACATAAAATTATTACATGATCTATAAAAACTAAATATGAAGTGTCAATAAAATATTAGGTGGTGCAGTGATATCTAGAGATAGTGGATTCTTAGAAAAAAAATTCTACCACATTCAGGTAATCCTTGTTGGAACATGGGAGATGATGGTATGATTCTTGGTGGTTTCAAGTGAAAGCTTATTTAGAACAGTTGTTAATTGGTAAGGTTTGAATTATTTTTAGGACATCTTCAAATACATTCATTATCATCAGTGTCAATATCAGATGTTTTTTCCATTTTGTTTAGTTTTCCAGTTGATGTAGATTCCAATGGATATCTCATCTCGGATATTATAGCTAGAGGATCCTAAATATGATGAACATATTTTTTCATATCTATTTGAAATGTGATTATTTCAAATAAATATGATGATATTTGAATTGGTTATATCTAATTTTCACAAATTCATGAGGTCAGCTTGTTGTGCTATGTATTCTATAGTAGAGTGGTTAATCATACCAGTCCTTATACATTTCAATACTATTTGGGAGAATATTCTTGGGATACTATTATCATGTGATCCTTTTACTTATCATATTATTCAAAGGGATTCACCTATATTTCAATTTTATAGTTTAGATAGGATAATTAATCACATGAAGTTGAGGTATAATCAATAGAACCATTTGAATAAGGTGTTTTTGGGATCTATATTACCTATTAAATCAATGGTTCCTAGAATAAGTGGTTTGGTCTAGATTGAAGTATCTCTCATTTTTTTGATTGCAATGATCTATGAGTTAAATCGGGGAATTATTTAAGATATCATTGGAATAATAATGATTATTTTGGGTTTAATTAAATAATTTTTTTATAATGACCTTTTTATTGTCCTCTTTGATGCCACGATGTTTGAACTAAAATATAGAGTGACATGTTGACAGTTTCAAGGTTTATTTGGACTGTTTCAATGGTATGGAAATCCCTCATAGTATGAATTTTATTTTTTTATAAATACATAATTTTTGTAATGATATTAATGAAGGTAATATAGAAGAATATCAAAATTAATCTCTAGGTCATAAAGGATTATGGGTTCAGAGTGTCTTAATTATGTGGTTGTTGTTTACACAACTTGAATGAGTTTTTTTTCTCAATGGATACCAATGATAATTAATCAAATATCCTTATTGTGGTTGGATTTCATTTAATATTTCATATGTATTTATCTGGTTGGAATGATCCTCACATCTCTATACTTGTGAGAGACCCATTGTATAAGCATTGATTTTATATTCATGTTGGTTCTATTATTAATGAATAATATATCTAGGAAATATGCATAATAGAGTGGAGAATGTCAAATTTATTTAGTATTGAATTATGATATGTTGTAAGAAATCATAATTAATGGTACGATGAGAATATATGATCTATTATCATGTGAGTATATAATTTCTATGTGTATGTCTTGTAGAAAATTATGTTTTTATATAGATCTTATTTCTACAAAGTGAATATTTTTTCTTTTTTGGTTGTAGTTATAGTCTCTTGAGTTTAGAAGGTATTTCTTTGATATATATATCTGGTAGAGTAGGGTTATCTAAACATCTAAGACCTCCCACATTAGATAGTGGTAGAACTTTTCACTAATGAGATTTAGGATATTACATGACAATTTAAGGATGTGAACGTTTTATATTATATGAAATTCAAATTGAGTGATTAAAACCCCACTTTGTTAACCTATATAGTGGAAAAAATAATATATGGAATAATAGTGTTGGTTGAGTGATATAGATTATGGAATTTATATTTCTTATTAATGGTTGGGATAATTAAACTCTCATATATGGTTGCATAGATAGTGAGTCTTTTGATGTTTAAGGTTTATTTTTTTTGTTCTTTCTTTAGTCAAAGGTCATTGGATGCCAATGATAATAAAATTATAAAATATATATTTTTAGTGGGTGACATGACATGTGGATTGACACGCTCTTTTGAGGCATGGTAATGATATTCATTTCCAAGTGGATTCTTATTTATTGGTGAATGATAATTCCCCACGTTGTTTTTTCTAAGGTCAAAATCGAGTTATTACATCGATAGGTCAATTCTGTATGCCTGAGAGAATGTTGTTTTATCTGAATCAATGAATTATAATCTTAAGATAGGAGGTGCGAGGTGTTGTTGAGTTGGTATTAAGACCATGAAAAGAGATTTCTAGGTATCTCTATGAAGGGAATCAGAGTCCACATAGTTTAGTTTTATTTTATGCGGCATATAATAACATTTATGGTAATTTTATAAGGTATATAGTTGTTCCTTTTGTGATCCTTAATCCTAGAACACTTCTTAGAAGTCTAATGTCCCCTAGAGTAGATTACTAGTTGGTTTTTTATCTAAATAGAATGGTGTAGGACTTATTCATGAACAATAATTTATATTTAAGGAAAAAAATGATTTCAATGGATAAATGTTAATAACCAAGAGGAGCATCTCAACCCAAAAATATTACTCCCACCAAGAAGAGAATCTCAACTGTATGAATATTTATGAAAGAAATAGTAGTATCATAAATTTTTGAATTATCTGAGACTATGATAAGTAACTAAGAATATATTTATAAAACAAAGGGAAGTATATTTACAAAATGATTTTTTTGTGAAGCTATGATGATATTCTTGACACTTAGAATATTATAGGAAACAATATTAATATCATTACTATATAAATATTTTTAATAAAAAGAAAAGGATATTGACTCAAAAAATTTGTGTAAATAAATAGAATTTTCCCAACTAAGGAATATTCAAAATCATTGTTTGGGTGGAAAATATCGTAACATAAATCCTATTTAATTTGAAATAAAAAGTTCATAAGGCGACCCTTTCAGTTTATGGGGGCTAAGATCTATAAAAATTCCCTAGACTACATCCTATCACGAATCCTGATAAGGGGTTCATGGGTGGATCCTTTATGTTTTGAATTAATAAATTCATTGGTTTGTTATTAAGATGAATGGTCGATAATTCTATTCCCCCACCATCCAAAATGGTTAATCACCCAATCCACCAACATGGGTTCTCATTCACATTAGACACCTACCTTGGATCACATTTGTCTATGTTAGCTATCTGGGTTCACATCTAAACACATTTCCTAAATATATATTTATTCCATCATTCTAAAGCTATAGGCATCCACTGATCAATACAATGATGGTAATTTGGATTAGTAATCAGATGTGGTCTTCTGCCTTCGACCCTATACCTCTACTTCCTTCACCGAACACCATAATTAATTCGGAGTGACACTATGAAATATTTAGGTAAAGACACACAATTTTTTAAATGATAAACCAATATTCCAATTCATAATAAAAAATTAATTGTCATTTTAGATTGAACCCTTAGTTTTCTCAAATTTCTAACATTGAGATCTGCCACTTTTTAAAAAAAATTCATATAGTTTTTGATACCACTATTGTTTTTATACATATTCCAAAAGCTAATATTCCCTTAATGGTTTCAAAAATATAACTCCATTAAATACACACCTCTCATTTTTAGAATTATTCATTGAGTCAAGGTTATCTTATTGGTTTCCTCAAATTCATTGAGTTAAAATCCTCCTATTGAATTCCTAAATTTGCCAAGATTTGTGACACATATCTTTATTTCTTCAGTATGACTCGAGTCTAGATTTTAGTAATTTTTTCATAGGAATTCCTTAATTTGGTATACACTTTTTGGTTGTAAAAATTTATTCTCCTAACTGAAATTTTATTTATACTAGAAAGGGACCCCATGAATAGTTCCAACACTAAATAATTTACAGATACAGCTTCACTTAGTGTCCAATTACACAGATCATTATACTAAATTGTTGTTTTCCTGGATATTGGATAATAAAAGGAACCATCATAGTATATTTCAGATGAAATAAAAATTTATAATGTATCACATTAAACTTAAATTAAATATGTGGGATCTGATATTCTTTATAAGGATTCTTTGGAGGCCCTTTTCGTGGGCCCAATCCCAAGTTCACAACACCACATTACTCTTTTCATGGGAGAAAAATCCTCATAATATAGAAATAAATTATATAACAAATTTGTACAAATCTCCAAAAAAATAGTGTAACGAAATATATGGATCAAATGGGAAACATTATTTTAACCTTATATAGTGTCCCCATAAATATTTTTTAATTTAATATATTTCAGTGGTAATTTTGTAAAAAATAATCTCATGAACATGTATTATATTTATAAAATAGTTATTAACTAGGAAATAAGCCCCCTTAAGTGATGATATAACTATTTATCATCTCATTTGAAAACTTTTCCGCAATTACCACAAATTTTGATCAAGACCTTAATCACCTTTGGAAAATAATAGAGTGATATGGGACTTAAAACAACTAGAATGTAAACTCAAGTGATAAATTCATACAAGATAGAAAATTTAACAAGGACATGCAAACCCTTACACTATGAACTCTTACGGAGATCTATCTCATATATTAGTTAATAAGGTCATATAGAATAGAAAACTTTAATTTGATTCATTTATTCAATAATGGAATATATGTAATTTATTTAACATCATGTGACAATAATTTTTTTCCATTATTTTTAAGGTCAAATGATTAAAACCATGTACATGAATTTTAAAGTTTTACAGAGTAGATTTTATAAAAAAAAGATAAATTCATTGAACCAGTACATTAGTAACAAAACATGAATCTTTGAAAAGTTCTTATTGAAACAAATAGTATTAGTGGATGTTGGGATACACTATCCATCAATAATAATCATGGAGTTAGATCCATTGTAGTATACCATATATATGATGTTACATCCTTTCATCTTTGGTTTGAGATACATTTAATACACTATATTTTTAAAAGAAGAACATCATATTCGTTGATGTAAATGACACGAAACACCCATAATAGAAGATAATGAAACTCCTAAAAACGTTATGATATATTAATTTTCAAATAAATTTAATATAATTGATATCATTTAATCCAAGCATCACCAATTTTGAATGAACCCACATATTCTATTAAAATATTATTTCCTAAATAAATACATTATAATACTGTTGCTATGTTGTAGTGTACAAATAGTAAAAAATAAATTACGAAAAATATATGGTCAAAATATATAAAATATATATTAAATGGATATATATTTACTAGAAATAATATAATAATAATTTTAATGTAATGGAAATGTCTTCTGAATATTTTTATTTTTCAAAAGGCGGTTTAGTAATTCTTTTCATAAAAAAAATATAATTAATTTTTTTCACATATATTAAACATATTTGAAAAATATATATCCTTATTTCTAATAAATAGTCTAATTTACCTTTGGGTGATTATGTTTTATTTTTTATGTAATGATAAATGTTTCGGTGGGCAGTGAAAAAAACTACTTTTTATTAAGAAATGTTAATTATTTTTATAATTATAAAAACATAAAAATTGTTTTAAAATGTTTTTAAAAGTATTATAGTTTCAATTATATATATATTAATCAAATTTGGGTCATTTCAATCAATTTTATAAATAAATTTGATAAAAAATTATAATCTTTTAAGAAATTTCTCTTTTAAAACCTGTTTTCTCATCGTCTCTGCGTGATTTATTTTATATTAAAAGTTTCTCAAAATTTAAATGAAATATTGAGTAATTTATTAAATATTTTTAATTTTAATAATTTATATTATATAGTAATTTGATCTTAATATTTGAACTAAATGAATAGTATCAATAATAATTTCATTCCATAGTTAAGGTAAAAAAATGTATACGAGGATTGAACCTAAAAATATAATGGTTAATAATGATCAAAAAATTAGCTAAAACAACTTCTATGGCCATTTTTAGATATTATATATTCCATTATAGATAATATTAAATTTAAAATCATCGTGGAATGCTAAAAACATGGTCACACCATATTCATTTGAAAGAAATATAAGTGTGCCACTCACCTCCCATATGAAAGGTTACTCCCTATCCAATCATCCCCACACATCCATAACCCATTGGGTCAACCAATTCCATCACAAATAACATATATACTTGCATAAATTTATAATATATTCCTTATTTGGGTTATAACTCCACCCAAATATTCATGTTAGTGTAAACCAAATATTTTTTCCAAAGAATATGTAACCTCCCCAACCGAATATTTTATTTTATATCCTCCTCAAACTCCATTAATTATTATGAGATAATAATTGAAAAAAATTACTAAATTGAAGATAAAATTATTTTATTATTAAAATTTTAAAAAATTAATCATTTTCCAATTCTATCAAATGGGTTAGGAATACAACAATCACATTTACAATAGAGTATTGCCTCACAAACAGATGTCAGTCGTTTAAAATCGCATCCTTTCGATACAATATTTAATGATGTAACTAAAATATTTATATGATATATATGATATTATTATAATTTTTGAATTATAATATCACATGTACCTTTTTAATTTCCATTCCATGAGAGATATAACAGTGTTGCTTGAGTTTATGGAAGACTATCATCTCCCGAAATGATGCGATTCATTTTTCACTTATTCTTTAAATGAAAGGTATTTATGATAAAATTTAATTAATATAAGAGATATTTATTATATAAAAATACCTATGTATATATAATATCAAATATAACCTTTTTCCTTCTAGTAAAATGGAAAAAATGAAGTTCATGTGTACATGTGGACTAATGCCTCTATGTTGTGATGTGAACTATTATTCATTTAATATTTACATTGATAGTAATAAGGATTGATTTTAATAATTATAATTATATATAATAATTATAATAATAATAAATAATATTTAAAGGTTAACTTATATTTATTTTCCATACATTCTATTCATTAAAAAAATGGACACAACATTCATATGTACATATGGCCTCCCGTCTCCATAAAGGGTGTAATCCATTTTCTATTGTAAAATTTATATATTAAAAAGAAGAAATATATAATTATTATATATTACATTTATATCATGTTTAAAATTATATAAATGATATAACCAACAACAAATTAATATTACTAATATTACTGAACCAAAAGGTACAAGAACAGCGATGTAGTTGTCACCTAAAATAGTTATTTTAAGAAAGAGTTCCTAAAAACGGGTGATATAAGAATACAAGTAAATCATATATGGTATGATAGATATGATTTTTTTTAGTAAATATATATTTATTTCATTAGTGTTTTAGACACTTACAAAAGAGTTATAATAAGTGGAAAAGGTTTTTTGTCTCACAATAACTTCCATGTGAAATATGACATATTGACCATATATTTACGTTGTTTGCTGTATATACTAAAAGTTTTATATTTTATATAATGGATCAATTTATCTATTGGGTATATAATGGTTCATTTTATGTCATTTATTTTTTGAGAATTATGATTAAAAAGTTACCAAAGCAATTAGAAATTATTTCAAAATCTCATCATTATTTATGATAGTTTATGTTTACATGTCCCTTGGAGAAATTATATGAAATTTATATATTATAAAAAATATATTTTATTCACATATTATTATTATGACCATTTTTTACTAACTCTTCAATTTTCCCACTCTTTGGTAATTAAAATTATCCGTAGTTTTTTATTAAATTCCATCTTTATGTCACTATTCAGTTGGAAATCATTTTTTAAACAAAACCAATGTATTCTAAAAATGTTTCAATAAATTGTATAATAGTTAAAAAACTAATTATTGATGATATTTTTACACATTTATACATAATAATATTTTCTAAAAAAATTCTTTGTGTCCTTTTCAAAATAATTCCTATTTGGATTTTATCGAAAATGGGTAAATTGTCATTGTTTTAACGTGTATTCCATGAAAGGAATTTTCAAATTTGATAAACAGAAAATGTTTTGAATATTATTTTAAATTTTCTGAAAGGTTATTATTAGTAAAAAATTATTTTAAAAATGTTGTTTGATTTTTTTTTAAAATGATATTTTGAAAAAGAAAATGTAATTTTTTTCATAAATGATTATAAGAGTCTTTTCATGGTATTTATATTCATCAATGACATCAACCCTCTATATTATTTATGATTTAATGAAGATATATTTTATTATTATCGAATTTTTTAATCATATTATTTATGATCAATTTGACTAGGGTGTTAAATTTTATTACACTTCACCATTTTTCTCTAGATGGGTTATGATTATATTTATCGGTTGAATATGTATAACATTTAATTTTTTATAAATAAAAATGTTTATTTTTATTATTTTTCA
Organism: Viscum album; assembly: GCA_963277665.1. NCBI lineage: Eukaryota > Viridiplantae > Streptophyta > Magnoliopsida > Santalales > Viscaceae > Viscum > Viscum album. Next base: position 1,537,406,759 of record OY728131.1, read on the forward strand.
AACCATTCATATGATAAATTTATTAGAAATAATAAATTTCAGGGCCCTCTATAGTCCCTTGATGCATTGATAGGTCTCAAGAGAGAACCAATATTGGGTTTTGGCCAATGTCTCAACCATTTCATTATATATATTAGCATAGTTCCTTGAAGGTATGTTTTAGATTTCAAATTTTACGAATTCCACCATTATAATTCATTTATTTATTTTCAATGTGATTTCTATATTTTTTATAATATCCAAGGATCATTTTTCAAGCTCATGTGATTATCTATATTCCATTTTTTATCATCAATAATGCCTTCCATATTTTGATGAAGTTAATATTTAAATGAAATGTGTTTCAGTTAATTTCTATTATCTATTTTCTATTCCTTATGTGTTCATATATGTTTATATAGGCATAACATTATTGTGAATATGCGATCACCCATATCATTTGTTTTATTTTCACCTGGATAGTAGGAGGTGTTTTATGAATGATTTATTAGGATTTTATATGAGGAATATTATAGTTATTAATGAAAATAATTTTCATATTTTCTATTTACAATTTTAATATCAATATCAAGTATATTTTTAGTTAATTGGGTCTATTATAATATTTTTTCCTTCTAGATATGATTCCACATATGTTTTTCTAATGTAATAATATAAACATCAACTCTAGCTTAATCGACTTGGGATCACTATATTATGTACCTTGGAAGTTTAATAGAAACTGTTGAAACAATATTTTTGAAAATATAGATTTGGGAAAACAACCTTATGATATAGTTTTAGTATAATTAGAGAATAAAATCATTATTGTTTTGTAAGGAAGACATTATTAGGTTTTTCTTACAAATACACCTTGGTAGAAGTACTATTAGTTGATGTGGTTTTGGCACAGATGTACCTAGGTGTAATAACTCTGAAAATGGTGAATGGGGCATTAATTTATCATCAAAAATTTCAAAAAATGGACCTCTCTATACACTAGGTATGAAACTCACGGGGGATATTCATAAGAAAAATAACATTTTATTTTCCTACCATTATGAAATATTTAAAAAAATGATATACCTAAAAAAAATATTAATTATTAATATATTAACTATGTCTAAATTCTTCAATTTAGGTTTTGAGTTTCACTAGTTTTGGGATTATATATTTGGATTCATAATTTTATGATCTTATATAATTTATACATTTAATTACAAATTGTACCTAGTGGGAGGAATGATAACCGTATCAATGTATGTAATTAAATATTTTAAAATAAGTGTATCTTCAATCATATCAAGCCAATAATTTGAAGGAAACTTGTTTCCCAAACATTCTATTCATATAACTAAATAGTTTCAATTTCAATCAAGATTAGTAAATAATTATATAATAAATATGGCTTCAATGGGAAGCCTGATAAGAAGGGGATGGTAGAGAAAAAAATGTAAACTAGGAATAATGAAATGACATATTTTCCACCACATGACACATAACGAAGGAAACCCCTTGGTACATAACTAAAATAATATGGGTTTGTCTTTAATAACAGAGAGAAATTCCACCATTCTTATGATTGAAATGAAAAAAAATCCATTTTTTCTACAACATTAAAGATATGGGCCACTATATAAATTAATTCCCCAAAAGTCAAAGGAATATACCACAAAGGATCTAAGGGATAATGTTCAAGCTAATTATATTACCATGAACGATGTTGAATGATTAATTTTATTCTGTTTTAATTGAAGAATTATTTTATAGTATTTTTTATGAATGATATTCTAGTTATAAGAATTAGTAAATGTATATGGATTGTACTGTTAAAATATTTCTTAAAGGATTTGAGAGAATATATTGAATGGTTTGGATGACCAAGAAAAGTGATTCATTGATATGTTGGTCCTCTTATAAAACTCATGATAAAGGCAATATAACCCATAATATATTAATTATATTTAGATAATAATGATAAGGATATCTTTATGTTATTTTATTGGTGACCATAAAATTGGTTAGTGATTTGTTGGTTTATTCTATCTTCGTTGGACTTTATACCTTGTTTTGATTTATATAATATATTAAACAACATGATATTTAATTTTTGTATGAATTCAAGTTTTAATTATGGTTTTTTGTAATAAATGTATTATAATATTTGGAATTTTACATCAATTGACACATTATATTATTTGGGGAATATATTTTTGATTTAGCGACCTTCTAAATTTTTGGACATTAAAATGGGTCAAATGTATTTTGGAAAAGTCCTAATGTTTTAAAATTTATGGAATGGATTAATTTGAATGAACATTAGCCCCAGATCCATTTTTGGGGACACTTCAAGGGAATACAAGCGAACCTAGATGAAATATGATTGGTGGAATATTTTCGGGTTCTTGTAGCAATACTGTAGAAATTACTATAGTAAGAAATGTAGTAGGTATTGTTCAATGTTCTATCTTCCAAAAATATTAACTTTCGGGCCACTGGTTTGGTCCTTGAGTCTCTCAAGGCTGTTAGGCCACCTAGGAATTCAGGTCAATAATGATTTAAGACCCTCGAGCCACCTTATATCCTTTGAGACACATGATGTGGAGACACAAACCAGAAAAAGTTTATAAACTAACAGACTCCATAGGAGGATTCATAGTAGGCACATTCACCAGGGTAGAGCTATTAGTTTTGTATGAATTATAGGGAATGTAAATTTCCATCAGTATTAGGGATGTGTATCTCAACATAGGTCAACTAACTAAAAAATCATTTAAAGGTGGAGAGCGGATACCGTTAAAAATGATGGGGAGGGGTGGTTCCAAGTAGTGATAGTATGGTATGGATTCTTCTATGACCATCAGATCGTGTAATTTCATAAATCCTTCGAGCCATTTAAGGGTTCCCATTCAACATCTAAAAAAGGGATTATAAAAAATGAATAAAAATTGAAGGCCTTCGGCCCATTTAGTGTAATTTTATTTTTGGGGGCACAATTTATGTTTTAGAGATGAATGTATTATATTAGGCTCCTTTTTCTAGCCATTTTGGTTTTTTCAAATATGTAGAAATTAGACAAATGAATTTCCATTCAAATGATCTCTAAAATACACAAAATGTATAAAAATACAAGTTGGTATTTATTTCCTAGAATAATAAATGAAGTGGAAGTTGAATGATGCATATCCAAATTATGAAATTATGAGTATGAAATAAAAATATATCAAGAAATTATATTTCCTTATATTTGTTTATTGTAAATGAATTACTCAACTCTAATAAAATTATCATAAAAAAAATTAATGTCATATTTCCTTCAATTTTTCTAAACCGATGGCCTTTTCAGATTTATAAATTTATGGTATTATGTTCATTATCTATCTCTTGATCACCCACATTCTTGTGATAAATTATCTCAAATAATCTCTATTATAATTTATTCTTTTCCTCCATGTCTATATCTTCAAATCCAGCCTATGTTCTCCCACATGGAAACCATGTTATAAACTTATTACAGATGAACTTTTTAATTACCTTCATATCTTATCAAGATAATTTTCTTAACCCATCCCATTATGTGGAATTTTAAGAATGGTATTTTCAGATGACAAAAAATTGATTACTGAGATCAAGATGAAATTTTGGGGACATTATTTATTAATGATGGGTAAAATATAACACCCAAAAAATTTTAAATAGAAACATCATATTTCGTAGTCTATATGAATCAAAACAACAATAATGCAGGGGAATGTAACAATTTTTTGATATATTTATATTTAAAATAAATCAATATCTTAGATAGATTGCAATTCAAAAAGCCTAGAGATTGAAATAACATGATACTCTATTAAAATATTATCATGTAAACATTTCCATTATAACCAAGATATTATGTTGGAGGGTTTGAGTAGTACTAACTAAATATTAAAAATATTATATTTACAATAATATAATATTAATTAAATGGTTATGAATTTATTATAAATAAATCAATAATCATTTTAAATTAAATGAAATGTATTTTAAAAACTGTATTTTTCTAAAAAGTTGTCTTGTAATGCGTTGCACATATAACTTATTAAAAAAAATTCACTTCTATTAAATTATTTTGAAAAAATGAAATTAATTTTTTCATAAAAACTTGAATATAATATTTAAGAGAATTTATTTCGATTTTATGAAAAAATAAAATTTTCAACTAATAGCGAAAAATATTGGCTTCTATTAAGATTTTTGTTTCTACTTAAGAGTCGAAAAATAACCAATTTTTTATAGATTTTTCAAAGTAAAATTTCTTCAATTATATATTTATTAATCCAATTCAGGTTATTGGAATAGATTTCATATTTAATATTTTAATATAAATTTTTAAACTTTTGAACATTTTCTCTTTAAAAACGGATATTGTGACTTCTCTATGGTATCCAGTCTAAATTAAATTTTAACACATATTTATTTGTAATTTAAGAAAAGTATTAAAAATTTAAAATAATTATTATTTATATTATATTATGATTTTAACAAAAAAAATTACCATAATGAACAATAAAAACAATAATATTTATTTATCACGATTATGGAAGGCATGGCTTTACCATAGGTTAAACTAAAAATAAAAGGGTTAAAAGGACCCCAAACTTGTAAAAAATCCATTTTATTGAATTTTATTTAAATTACATGTTCTATTATCTATTATGTCCCATTTTGTTTATTTATAGAATGTAAATAACCTCAGTACACATTTTTCTTTAAAAAAATTACACATGTGCTACTCATCTCACTTATAAAAGGTAACCCCTCCTCATATTATCTTCAAACTTTCAAAACCGATAGTATTGTCCAATAATACCCAAATATCATTCCTAAATACATAAAATCATCTTATAATCCTTATTTTGTACTTAAATACAACCTATGAAACCTTTTGGTGCAAATCAACTATGTTTTCCAAATAAGAGGTAACGCCCCTAACTGATAGTTTTATTTTATATGGTTTTCCACGTCATTAAATTATTATTAACCATGATGATATAATAACTACATAATATTACATATACTGAGATTTTATTATTCTATTGGAATATCATAAATCTTTCCCTTACATTAAACGAGTTATCAAATCATCATTTGTGTGTACGACATACTACCACCTCGTGAACAGATATAATTTATTTTTCATCACCACCATCCAGGGATTGATATAATAATGATTTTAGCATATGTATATAAGATTTTATATATTATTAAACTTTTAAAATTATTATATTACATATACCTTCTTAAATTTTATTTTGTGAGGGACATGATAGTATCGCCCGCGTGTGTGGGGGACTACCACTTCAAATAGTTAAGTGATACGTTTTCTCACACACTGTTTACATGAAAGGTAGAAAGGAAAATATTTATTGAATATATGTGATATCTATTATCCTAAAATATCTATGGAAATATAATATCAGATATAACATCTTACATTCCAATCCATTTGAAAATAATAATGTATCTCACGTATACATGAGGACTACCGCCCCCACATATGGATGTCAAATGTTTTTCATTTAATTTTTACATGGATGGTAATAAAGATGTAATTAATTTACATAAATGATCTATATAACATTATAATGTTATTTTAATATTAAATTAATATAAATTTTCCTTTTATTCCATCCATTGAGAGAAATGGAATCATTGTTCATTCGTACGTATGACCTATAATCTCTACGAACTATGTAATCTATTTTATTTCTCTAAAATTAATATATTACTATAAATAAACCTAAAAGAATATATAAAATAATAATATCATGTTTAATATTATATATATTGTGCATAATTACCGAATAAAAAGGATAAAAAATATAAAACCAAAACATACCTGAAAAATGAATCAATTATCACAGGAAATAGTGATTTTACAAAGGAATCGATCATATAAAATTGATAAAAGACTGAAACAAATTATATAATATATGAGATACAAAATTTTTTTCTGTAGCTATGGTTCAAATTATTATATTTTTTATACAAATGTTTTTAAAACATATGAAGGATGTCGAACTAGTGGCATGTGTTTTTCATATCACTTTCACTTCTGTGATACATACTATACATTCACAAATTATTTACATTATGTGGTGTATTTAATTTCCATATTATATGTTATATCATTAATATATTTTTATTCATGTAATTTACTTTTTCATTTAATTTCATTTTCATTTTTGGGGATTATGATTCAAATTTAACAATTGTGGAAACATTTTATTTCAAAATGTCATCATTATTCTGCAATGTTTATGACTACATCTACCTATGGGGAATTATATTATATTTATATACAAAAATTAATCAATTTTATTGACATATATTTATTCATGATATTTATCAAGTAATTGTACCTATTTTTACCCCTTTTTACATATAATTATTGTTAAAATGTTTTTATGAAAATTTGACTTTACTTTTATCAGGGGGTAGAAATAATTTTTAATCAAAACACACGTTTTTAGAAAATGTTTTAACCATTTAAAAAATTATTAATGAAAATTTTACCCATTTATTTTCTTTTAAATTTATTATCAAATGAATCATAATATCATTTTCAAAATCCATGGTCATTCTGATTTTAACAAAAAATTGGAAGGATCCATGGTTTTAACCTATACGACATGAATGAATGTTTCAACCAGCATGACCAATCAATGTTTTAATTAGTTTTACATATTTTAAGAGGATATTTTCAATAAAAAAAATTTAAAGCCTTTTTTTTTGAAACTTTTTATTTTACATGAGATTTTTTAAATGGGAAGGTTATTTTTATAAATAAAATTTCAATGATGTGTTCGAGGTATTTATATTCATGACTGACGTCATCATGTTATATTAACTATGATACACTAATGATTTTTTATATTGATAAAATCATTTTTCATTCTCTATATGGTTTATGAAATAATTAATCTAGGATGTTCAATTTTATATCCATCCATCATTTTATATTGGATGGTTTATGATTAAGGTTAATAGTTAAGGTAAGCATTAACAAATTTATGTTGGTTTATTAATAAAAATGATTATAATGATTATGATTCACACATTTCAAATGAATAATGTGTTATACTTTATATGTGACAGACATGGGCCACTATTTCCCCTCATTTATTAGTAGGTCCTATGAGACAATCTGTATTGTGTTGAGGCTCAGGCCATTGCAGTTCATTTACAAGACTTGGAATAAGTCCTAAACATTTTGTTTTAGATGATTGGTATTATGAAATTCATCATTATGAATTATGTTATTGATATTCCCTGTGATTATTTGACAAGTGAGAATATAAATGGTTATGTATTCAAGTGCATGCTATTATTTTTAATGAATTAATTTATCATTATTTATTAATGTCATATTATTATAATTTTATTGATTTTTTTGTGTTTCATATATTTAAACTAAAATATTGATTATTCCTTATTAATTCACAACTTCTTATATACACTTACCCATAATGACCATCTGAACTCACCCTTTTATTTTGTTTTCTTTTCCCTAGTACAAAAGAATTTCTATGTGGTTGATATAAAGTGATATTCTATGAGTAATTATATTGTTCTCAAATAAAATACTTATTTTTATTTTATGTTTTCAATTGTAATAATAATTTCAAGTATGTATCATGTTTACCAAGACTATTAAACTATTCATACCTTTAGTATGTGATTCCTTTTATCTTCTGAAAAAATAATGAAACAACCATAGGCAATGGGATACAATGTTATGGGTCAATAAAATATATATTCCTTCCATAGTATCAGGGTAGTTAATTTAGAGGACTCTAATTCCCTTTAGATGAATGAGTGGATGTGAATATTCATTTTTAATGCCTATGAAAGTCGATTTTCATAAATATGAAGGATAATAATGTTTTCAATATTTTCACATTGATACAATACAATTAACCAAGATGTATTTGATACTTCTCAACCTCATACATTTATTCACAAATAGGGATATAAATTATTGGGAATTTTACATCAATTGAAAAAACTAGATCTATCTTATACGCATGATAATATGTGGTCTCAAGAGTTGTTGTATATGTTGTGTTGTGATAAAACACAAAGAAAAAATGAATTTATCTCGAGAATAATGGTTTTATTTTATACTATATTTTTATGTGTATTATATGGTTCTTTTTCTAAGTAATCAATCTATATGTTTTCCACTTCATAATAATAGGATACATTTTCATACTCGATGTTATGCTCATGATACAACCTCTTTAATTCTAAAGAATAAATATTTTTTGATGTTGTCAACCAATAATGTTTTATGAAAAAAACAACAATTAAATTGTAATTCACAAAATTGATAATACACTAAATATTATATTCATTTAGGGGAACCACTTTGTCCCATTTAGAAAATATATCGATTGCAGTACGAATAATAAAAAATTTATTACAATTTTTGGAGGATTTGAACCAATGAAATATATCCCCAAAAAGATTTTGGAAATGAATATTTGGGGGCGTTAAATAAATTTTGGGGGTGTATTGATGAAATTGGCATGTGTCTCTAGATCGTGGTCTTTTTATAGGATATATATGTAATCTTACACAATCGATAGATAGATGTTTCTAAATATTTTGATTTCATGAAATAATTTTTCCCCGAAATTTTGGTTTCCACTAGTCCTTATATGGACTTTATTACTAATATAGGGTGTCTGCATATTCATTTAACCTAAATATGACACCATCAAAGCCTCCTTTGTATAATATTCTCTAAAAATATTTACTCTTAAAAATAATGATTTGTTTTATCAATGATATTTTTGTTCTTATAGGATGAATCTAGAAAGATGATCCCAATACAATGGTTCAGCACTATGGGAGACACCAAGTCAATTATGGAATTGATTGGTAAAGGTAATGTTTTTCGTTGACCTTAGGTTTCATTGATTTCATTGATATTTTCTATAATATTATTGTTAAATGGTGAGACCACACTCTGATATGTGATGTGCATTACGACATAATCTTGATAATGATCATCCATGTCTATAACTATATTTTCTATAATATCCACCTTGATATAATATAAATGCATACAATTGGATGGTTACCATTTTGATGGAAATTTATCCATCAACACTTATACATAACCTAGAATTTGAATAAAATATCCTATATTAATTGAATATTACCAATTAATCTTATTTATCTCCAACTTTGAATAAATTTTAATATTTGATTTTGTGACTTTTATTTTGATGACTATTTTAATGACTAAATTGATTTCCTATTATTTATTCTCATTATTTCTACATCCCTAAAATAGTTAAAAATGGAAGGGAATAACCACTATTTTAGAAAGAAGAACATGGCACCCAAATTAAACTTATATACTTATAATTTTCAATCATTATTGTAGATTGTATTCTTATGGACCATGGAAGTATATAATCCATTACTTAGAGGATTCATGGATAAATAATTAGTCTTTATATGGATGTTCCAAATCTAACCATAAATTACTAGGATAGCTTTTTCTATTTGGAAATATATTAACCTTTTCTATTTTCTTTCATTCTAATACATGAATTTAATTTAAAATTATTACAAAATTACCACACACCATGTGATGAAAAAATTAAAATCGTAAGGATACAGATATATTTGGGTAGTCCAAAATGAGTTATGACATGTATATCATAGTGTTTTAAATAGTTTCTCAGTTTCTACACTGTAAAAATTTGATCCATGTCATTATTATCAATTTCAAAATATTTTGTCTCAACATACACTATAGAGTTATTGAGATAATAGAGACTGTTCATCTCAACATCATGATTCTTCAATGAAAGGATGTTATTATGATATTGTCAATAGGTTACCCCATATAGTATATGATGAATTCATTGTACATAAAAAAACAAAACTTACTAGTGAATAAAACACATCTTGATATCATCAATGATTTTTTGACCATATTATCCTAAGATTAAAAGATTACTGTATTAAAAAACAATCTAGGGGAATAACATTTAAATGAGATTATCTATGTTTTAAATTATGAATTTGAGATGTCACTACGGTCTCTACAACTCATTATGATTTTGAGGGTTAATTTCAAATATACCATTATTATTTTATATTGATATCAATTTCATCATTACATACCCCGAATTTGGATAATTTCTTATATTAAACCCCAAATGATACTTTCATAGGATTCATATTCATGATTTATAATCGTAATTTACATGAAAGTGCATCAATTATAGTAAGGATGTGGTAGTTTGGGTGATATTTGGTGACTATATTTCATTTTTTTCACCCTATAGTTCTTTATATAAAGTATGTGAAAATATGGTGCATGTCATGCTAGAATGTATCCCCAAAATTATTTATGATAAAGGGAGTCACATGAAAATAGTATAACACTTAGGCTACACAAATTATGGTGGTATCCTCATCTTTGGGGCCTATCCAAATAATTATAATGAAGGAATACACATCCATAAAAGAAAGAAGACTAAAACATACTTTTATTCTTATTAGAAGTTTAGTGGTTGAAACTATGAAATAATCATTGGAAAATGATGTTTGTAGTCCTTGAAATTAATTTAAACATGGATTTTTTTCATTCTTTTTCATGAGGAGAAAAATGATGTTGTGGCATTTTAGGAGTTCAAATTTTCACATTATGTTACATTAAATCATCATTCTTAATACTACTTCTGGTTTTATGAAATGGTATGCTTTATTCTCAATTATCGTTACATTCATCCATCATGGTTGTCTAATATATCAAAATGATTGCTACATACAAATTTATAAATCATTATAATTTAGGTATAATTCCTTATAAATACATAAAAATTATAATTCATGAAACAAGTGTATTTCTCCATTTCCTTGAGATTCATAGTGGCACTAATCAACACATCCCACATTTTATCCTCTAAACCCATATTCAATTTTTCGAGTTCATAAAAGGTATTAGAGATGAATTGTTTTCAATTATATGGGATGAAAATTAACTAATTTTCTCCATAACATCAACATTTCTAGGAGTGGAAAATAGAATTAAAAGTTTAGATTTAGGGGGTAACCTTTATAGAAGGTTTCTCTAGTTGGTATCATAATTGTATTCTAAAAATTTGGGTTCATATAATGTTGTTAATGCTATATGAATTAGAGATAATATTTCCAAACCACATGATCTTCTTCTAGGATTCATGTAAAGTCAATTGAATAACATTTTCTACGTAATTATAATACCAGCCTTACATTTACATCAATAGAGGCATTAGGGGAAGAAATTGATCTTCATGAAATAAATAATGGTATTATACACTATATATAATAAATGAATAATGAAAATATATGGGTCAACCTCATTCAAGAGGAATTTTGTTAGCTGTTTAATCTAATTATCTAATAGGAACTTGTAGTCTTTAATTTATGGTGTTGTTTCCTCAATTTGGTTGATGGGAAGCATTTGTTCTTCTTCTATTTCACTATATAGATTTGCATAAGTGATTTCTAAACTATTATTAGAAAATTATTTTTTTGGGGAATATTACCTTTGTTTATATATCCAAATTTTTATTATATCATATGACTTTGTACTAGGACTCACATGATTCAAAAGGGGGATTATACTACAAACTAATATAACTTCCTTATCAATTGACCATTTCAATAATAGTGGATTTGAGGAGTGAACTACTACATGAAAATTGATCAATGGAATTACTAGAAATAAATTTTATGTCATGTATTGGTGTACCACCATGAATTAAGAGTTGTAAATGAGGTATTCAAATTATATAATAAGATTGATTTTACAAAGTGGAATTTTTTCACTATTTTAATAAAACATAATTTTCAGAATATAGGGTGATATGTAAGCTAGAATACTACAATGATGTTTTATGTTTCTGATAAAAATTATGTTGATCATAGAACCATTATCAAGTAGGGATCTATTCATATTTATACCAGTGAGATTTATAGACATGTACAATGTATTGATTTGAACACATATAGAAGAATCCTAGTCTAGTTTCTTGAAATAATTTTCAATGTTTCATTTAATTGATCCACTTTCCATTTTATATTTTTTAATTATGGAAACACTTGTGCTAGAATCTGTAGGGATTTAAAATTCATAAATAAGGGATGCCATGATTATTTTTTTCTAAAATAATGTATATATAAAATAGAGATATTGGTCTGGATGATATATTCATGCTTCAAAAAAGTCATACTTTTAATCTACTGTATTATACTTCCTTCCATGATATTTATACATGGATTGAGACTTTATGGTTGAAAATTGAATTTTCCAGAAACTGCATTCCCAAGTTTGAGCAGTGGGTATTCCTCATCGTCTTTATCATTGGATGAATTGAACTTTATATAGTTTTTTTGTTTCCAAAATAATTGTTTATATACTTATAAATCTACTTGTATAATTGGGTATGATTTACCTTGATAGGATTTATAATATTATCGATGTTGTTATTAATCTAATTAAATTTATATCTAGGTTTTGGATATTTATATAACTTTATTTGAAATGATTTTTGACCATCCCGCTCTACCAAAGTTTCGTCTTCCCCAACCTATAACCCCATGTCTTGCATTATAAATGTAGTAAGCCTATTAATAATATCCCACATCATTCATTAAGTGGTCCATAATGTGGTTTTCATTTGTGGAGTTGTATAATAGAACATAAACTGATGAATGTTTCCTTATATGGGGTAGTTCGCATCTATTTTGTGGCATCGTTATGAATTTTATAAGACAAAAGATATACATTTGTATGTATAAGGGGTCTTTCTTCAGGTGAGGATGTAGAGACCCATTTCATTATTGTTGGGCAGTTTAAAATAGATTATATTTCTATATTCAATATTTTACTAGTTTATTACCTTGAACATGATGAATTAATGAATTTTATTCTCTTATATATGGAAGAAGGTATAAGAATATATTCTTTCATTTATACAAACTTCATGGGATTTTATGATCAATGATATTTTAAACAGGTTCTTCTCTCTTGAAATAATGAGAAGGCCTAAAACAAATTTCTTTTAGAAGAAATAATCATCATTGTCTTAATCTATTTTTTTTCATATTTCCCTACTTACATACCACCAAAAATAGTAACTATTTCTATAATTATTTTTTAGGAGGAGGAACCACATAATACTGATTGAGAATATTGTTTTGAGCTATTATAGGGGTTATCTGGGCTATCATTAAAACATTAATTACTATATCAGATTATTTTCCTTATTCAAACAACATTGGGAAATAGTTAATTTGGAATTAAAAATAGAATGAACAAGAAATTATTTTATAATTATAAAATAATAAAAATAAACACTATATGTGAATGGAATTGGTGAAATTTAAAATTTATTATATAGTTTTTGTATACATATCTCAACTGTTTTGTCTCAAGAAAGATTTTAATTTAGTGATCGAGTTAAATAGTTTTAGATGGTGATAAATTCCAAAACCATATCATTTTAACTTTATTCATCATTTGAGAGGGTTAGGACCTATGTATTCATTAGCATAGATATGAACTGGTAAATTAAATATTTTAAAATATATTGTTAGTTTAAAATAGAAATAGCTAGAATTCTTACATACCATATCAATACTTCTCCTTCTAGGGTTTTTTGGAATCGTATGATATTTTCAACCTCCATCTACTTTGGTGTTCCCCCAATGGGACCACATCATGATGTATTATTAATTAGATATCGCAATAGATAATTTTTGTAATTTAATATTAGTAAAGAGGGATTCATATATTTTATTGGAGGGTGATTCATGTCCACCAAGTAATGATACTATTTTCCATTTATCTAAAATTGTGCACAGAACATTTCCATGGACTCCAATTAATTGAAAAGTATATAAATGGAGTAAAAGAGTTCTGGTGTCACTATCATTTCTGTAGATTATGTAGTTGATCTTATGGGTGGCACCTGTCATGATCTACTTTCATGTTCCTAGTCTAAACAACTAGAATTTATCATCTTGGGGTAACTCACTTGACACGCTGGTAGTTCATACAAAAAGGTAGATAACTATTGACAGATGAAATCATTCGAGCTTATGTACACCGGATTGATCAGTTTTTGGTTGGTTAAATGACTAAAGTATATTCTTATTGGTCATGAATTTCTATATTATTAAATGGGATCCAAAAAATGATTGGTAATAACAATATCATGGGTATTGGGAATACTATGTTTATTTATTATGAGGAACTCCTAAATGAACAAACATATCCTCTCATACTCAAACTCGTATTATGGGACGTTTTATTTAGTGGCAATATATTCAATTCAGCCATGTGGTGGGTGGGATGGGGATATAGCTACCCCAATCCCTTTTACCCTAACTGAAGCTCAATGATTAGGATGTATCAGAACATTGGGAGGATAAAAAATAATATTATTATCTTTTTTCCACTTAAAATAACTTATTCATGAATTTCTTTGTGCACTATGTTTTAGATTTACATATTTTCACCACACTTCTTTGTTTTAGTGTCGTTATATATGTTATATATGTGTCTCATTTCAACAACATTCTCCCTTAGGAATCATACATTGGGAATACAATCATATACTATATCCGAGTAGCAAGGGGACTCATAATCTTATTAATACACATAATTGGATTTATCATAATCATCTATTATATATATTATCTTCAGAATTTCATTTCTTATGAACCTTATAAGGATTTTCTTGGTCTTCTTGTTTATCAAAAAAATATGAATGTGGAAGGTAATCTCAATGAAGACACAATAGCTTCACATAATTTTCCCCTAATATATCTAATAACTGATGAACCATAAGATTATATGAGAAATATTGCACAAAAATTAATTAAATTTTAAAGAATATGAACATCAATAGAGGATTGTGAGACAAAAATTAGAATATCCTAATGGTTTGGGGTTAAATATAATTTTCTACCATCATATCCATTCTTTATTAAATAAATTTTAATTATAGGGGTGGTGGTGGTAAAAATTCTCTAAACCTAATGGTTTGGGGATAATATCATATATACTCTGAGTATACTGGTTATTTGAACATCTTATCTATTAAATATTCTATCATGGCACAGGCTAGATACAACACCTATTTGGGGAATGTGGTATTTTTATTTATGTTTCCTCTATGATTTTAGGATTATATTTCATAAAATGGGTTTTAAATTTGACATTCAAAAAATATCAGTGTATATTTATTTCAATGGGTCACCAAAACAGATTATACCAATTTAGGACTTTAAGAATGGTGGGACATTATTGGATATAACCTCTATCAAAGGATAATTGAAACCCCACGAACTAAAATGATGTAATGGAATTACAGGAATCATTCCCAACCTCACAATATTTATAAGGACCCAACCTTAAAAAATTACACAATCTTGAGTTAATTCGTGAATTCACATTGAGGACCGTTTCAGGTTTAGAGTTTTAGAGAATTATGTCATAATTATTATATTAAATCTCAAATATTAAAAATTATACACATCTAAACTAACCATTTTTTTAACTAAATTAAAACTTTATATCATAAAAAAATAATTATTTTTTTGATATGAATATTCTTGAAATCATCCTTTCTCTTACACTTCATTATACCCTATGAAAAACATTTCAAAAACATGGGATCAGTATAAAAAGCTCAGTTAGGGTTATAAAATAAGGAAAAAAACATTATTCCATCAATAAATTTTTAACAAATGAAAACATAATTTATACTCAAAAAACAAAATCTCTTTAACAAACTACATGAAATCATAAGATTTACGAATAACACGTAGAAATTATAAATCACAAAGTTAACTTGTGGAATCTGTAACATACATACATTGTATCATTCACAGCTACATAGAGAGTTATGTTTGAAATACCTATCATAGTACATTCCCTAAATCACTTAGGAGAAACATTAATGTTTACCTTTGTCACATTAATCAATGAATTGGAGAGATATCTTGGGCTCACCCACCAAATGTTTACCATGAAACAATGCGTATTTGGTTTACCACGTAACCACCCATCAAATTTCCAAGTTACATTACATAATCATAACATATTAAAGATTTAAATTATCAACATTTCACTCATCAATGAGATGAAATTAGTTCAAGATATTTTAAATATTCAATACATTTCCAAAACCCTTTAAAATATTTAATAATGATATTTTTAAATCAAAGTGTCACATATCACATTGAAACATTTTTAGGGATTAATATTTTAAAAAATTAATTTCCATATAAATATATCTATAAAACCATTTTTAAAACCTGGAAATTAATGAGAAATATTTAGAAAATTAAAATTTTTAAACTTTTGAAATAATGTTTTAGTAAATGATTCCCTTACCACATGAGAAAATACTTGAATATAGACAATTAATGAATAAGATTAAAAAAATATAATATCATGAGAATAAGGTGATACAGGATATAATATGTCAATGATAAGTATATAAACATTATAGGATAGTAATTGTTCACAATATCAAGATATTCCATAATGAAAGGAGATTGAGATGTAGTCCCTTACGAATATTCGACAGCCAAATGACGTCACATTAAAAATTAGAAAATGAGGTGATGGGGGAGAAAAGGGTCTCTCATCACTTGATCAAAAAAATTATACAGATAAGGATATATATAAGATCATATCCCAACAGATGAAAATTGACATTAAAATACATATCGATGAATAAGTCTTTGACTAGAAGAGAAGGGTGAAAGACCCCCTTACAATAAGTCTGACTCGTCACATATGTTCCTTGTTCTTCCAGAATAATAAATCTAAGTTAATTTATACATGATATTGAACTTTTTTAAGTTCCTTATTCCTTTTTATATCAATTAATAGAATGAAATAGATATCATAAAATTATTCAAGTTCATATCGGTCATTTTTTCGAAGTTCGGTACTTGATTCAAAAATGGACTTGTCATAATTATAAATTGTCCATGTGGTCAAAATTTCATTACTTCGTAATTGTATTCATGATTTAAACATCAAATATATCAATTATATTTTTATTTAGATCCAATATGTGTATATTTATAATAGTCCATTAAATTTGGATATAATAAATGAAATACGCCATTCTTGGATTTGGTAAGTCGTACGTACGCATGAACGCTACTTTCATTCAGTTTTCATATTTAACAGAATAAAAACTAAATGATACATAGGTATATTATAATTCCAGTATAATATCTTTGTTATATATGTTACATAATTTCATTAATATCATCCCTTATACATTCCACATATATCATGAACGTGTCATATCACTTTGAGGGGGAGGTAGTCCTCACTTCCTCAAATGAAATTATCATATTTATGAGTTATAATTAGCATAATAGTATGACGTAAATGAAAACTGAAGAAGAATAGAATCAATATAAATATAATATATATCAAATATAAATATATTTCTATCATTATCTCTACCATTAGAGGCGGTAGGAGATAATTGAACAATCGTCGTTTTGTGAGGCAGTAGTTCACCGTCCACAGAAATTGTATGTCTGAAAATCATTGTATGGAGATGTGTGTGAGTGTAGTTAGAATACTTAGAATAAAAATCCCTGTATATTGAATTTAATTATTTTTAAAAAAATTGAATAAAGATATTTTAAGGGGTTGATGAAGAGAAAATAAATGAATGATGCTTTAGAGAAGACATTACCTAAAACTGGGTAACTACTTTTGATTTAAGCTAAAACACCTTATTTAATTGCCTTATGCCCAAGGTAAGGACGAAATAATGAATATATGGATTTTATGAGATTATTTTTTAATAGGTTGGATGATATTTGGGGGTTTGAGTGGTGTGAGTATGGTTTAGAGATGGTGGCCTTTTTTAAGAGGGAGGATAGGTACTTTAAGAAAATTTGAAAGATTGTATTATAATAAACTACATTTTAATTTTAAAAATTTTCAAAACACAATTAATTATAAGTTGAGATTATTATTTTTCTAAATCCTTTCAACTAATAGTTTTTCGACGTGTTTCAATTTCAAATTTATCCTTATCATTTAGCTTTAACACTTATATAACTTATTGGACTCTTACCATATCTTCTAGTGTATTCATGTTATATGGTTAATATGGTCACTATAAAATTCCAATATAACCTCAAGTAGTTCATTAATGATATTATAAACACTATATAAGTCATATTTCTTAATCTTATATATTTAGGACTATTATATAATTTAATAAAATTTTATTTTTTTTAAAACTCATTAATGCCAATTTATATACAATTTATATCATGACTTTAAAAAAAATCCATAACAACTTGATTAATTCTAAAAAAACTATCCATTAAGATATAAAAAGTAATAATTATACATAAAATTTGTTGATGGCATAAAAAGTTTCAAAATAAATTTATTTTAATTTTCATAAACTCATTTATTTAAAACATTGATTAATAAGGTAATCACTACATCATCATTGTGTCAAAATATAAGTGTATTTATTTGATGTCGGAAAATTATAAATAAATTAACATGTTGTAAGAAATCATTTTTAATTTTAAATGAATATTTATATTCAAATAAATCACTTATATAACCCTGTATAAATATTTTGTTAATAAAAGATATATGTATATATTCTATTTTCCTTAACATTATATTAAAAGTAATTAAATGTCATTTTCACACACAAGTGGATCCATGGGGTCCTAAAATCCACCCAAGGATTCCATGGTCTAAAATATATCATAAAATAGGATTTTGACATGTGTTAGGATAATTTAATATTATTATAATATTATTTTTTACCCTTATTTACCAGATTTACCATTTAACCATGGTAAATATAATATTTACTAAAGATTCTGTTCATAATGTATCAAAATAAAATTTTTCTATTGAAAAAATTTGGACCTCTATATTTAAAATGTAGAATTAATTTTTACATATTCAAAATAATGAATTTTCATAACATAATTTAAAATTAATTTCCATTTTCAAAACCAATAACATGTTTTTAAGAAGCTAAAACTACCAAATGATTGACATGTGTTTATGTCCAATTTCAAAATAAAATTACTTAAAATTACTAAAATTCTAAAGACCCCGAAATTTCAAGGGAATTTTTTTTCTAAATTTTCTTTGGAATTTTACAAGAACGCAGATTCTGACGGCACCTGATTCTGAGGCCCGGTGTGCCTGGAATCATTTTCCGAAGTTTGGCTCGGTTACGTTCAGTGAACGGACGAGCGGGTTTTTCTAACTTTTTAACCAGTGCTCGGAATCAAATTTCGAGTGCACCGATGAAACCGCAATGCCAGTAATTGCTTAGGAACACCTTTTCTGGAGTTGCGTTTGCACGAGGGAAGTTGATAATAATTGTGAAGATAAAAATAAAGATTTAACTACAATTTTTATTTTATCTAAGTGGTTTTAAGCTTTGGGTGGAAGTTGGGTAACTACCCAACATCCCATGAGAGGTTATGAGGGTGGTGGGGCCCACACGAACCCCACCACTTAATATTCTTTAACCCCCCTTGATCTTTCCATAACTCCCCTTAACCCCATTAAGGCTTCCCTTCATTAATTTGTTAACTCCTCTCTTTATTTTTTTTAACTCTCCACCTCCCTCTCATTAAGTTTGCCAACTCAATTAATTAATATCCCTATTAATTAAATAACACAACTCTTCTTTTTGAATTTGTTTGAATTGGTTGGATTTTCTTTAAAGTGGGAGTAATCTATTTTGATATTTGGATAACAAATATTATTTGTGGGGGAACCTCTGGAGAAATAGAATTTCTCCCTCCTTCCACGAAGAACGGTTCTCTTTCCGACGAATCTTGGACGAACGAAGCTCGAGCCTGGAACGAAGGAACTTTACGGGAGCGACGAACGCCAATAATTGTCGACACCTTCATCTCCCCCCTTACGACGATGTCAACAAATCGACGTCTGCCTTTTCGTGATATCATCAACGAACAACGCTTGAGGTAGGGAATTATGTTTTAGAATGATTTTATTCCCTTGATTATTTCATTATAATGAAAAAAAATAACACGGATCAACTTATTATCTAGTTGATCCGAGAACATTTTCCCTACGGGTTGGGAATATTTTGTTGCGGGAAATTGTGGGGGCTTAATTTTATTATTGATCGTGATCTCATCTATCACCTTTCTTGGTTTCATTTTGGGAAGCCTGTTATCATATTAACAGGGGGAGGTCGGACCACACGAACACGGCCGACCCTCCTTCCCCCCTTGTTGTTTGAGTTTGTTGTGGCATGTGAAAGGTAGCACGGTGCCGTTGCACAGCGCGGAAACGAGAAGAAAGAACGAGGCGAAGAAGCGCAGTGCCGTCGTGCCGCACCGTTGGGGCCGAACGAAACCCCAGGTGGAGTCAGGGCCGAGGAGGCGATTTGAAGAACCCACGTTTTGTTGTCGAAGTTCAGATCGACGGACGATGGTGAGGCAGGCCGCGAAGGCGTTTTGAAGTCTTTGCAGTGAAGGTCGGGTCCCGGGATGATCTCTGGCAAAGACCGCAGGCGAATCGGACCACCAGAGCGCATCCTGTGGTCCGCGGAAGTACCCGCTAGCGTGCCACATAGGCGCATCGGCACCGGCGGTCAGGGGCGGCGGCGCCCGGCGCGCCGCCAGAAGAATCCTCCGCGGCTGAAGCCACGGATGCGTGGAACTGGGGAACGCGGGATGCGGCAGCGCGCCACGTCCGGTGACATGAAGCGGCCCCCAGCGCGAGGGGACCGCGGCTCCTTGGGCGCGACTGCTCAGCCAGTGCCGAGCTGCCCAGGCTGGCTAGGCCACCTAGGCCAGGCCAGGCCGCTCTGGCTGGGCTGGACCCGAACCCGGGTCGGGTCGACTAGACTCGGGCCGACCCAGGGGGGTTGGGCTGGGTCGGTCCGGGCCCAGACCCCCCGTTTTCGGACCCCTCACGGTTTTTCGCTCATATCTTGAGCTATAGACCTCTGATCGACATACCGTCAGTGGCGATGCGACCCTTGGATCGACACGGTCGTTTCGGTATATTAAAATTAAGGTTTCGGAGAGCTTTGGGTTTGGCCGGGTTGGTTCGGATACGAAACCAACCGGGCCTTCAGAGCGGAAACGCTTATATCTTGATCTTCGGACGTCCGATTGACGTGCCATTGACTTTGATGGATTAATCTAAGTGAGACAGATCTTTTGGCTTGCTCCGCTCGATTTTTGGATGCTGTAGGAGTGCGGTTGGGTTGGTTCGCTCACGAAACCAATCGGGCCCCTGGAACAAAAAAGCCAATAACTCACAGACCGGGTGTCCGATTGACGTGTCGTCTGTCTCATTGTTTTCCTCCTGATGAGACGGAACTTTTGGAATACTTCGCCCGAGTTTTGGTTGTTGTTAGATAGTGGCCGGGTTGAATTGTACCTGAAATCCAACCAGGCCCTTGGAACGGAAAAGCTGATATCTTTCAGACTGGATGTCTGTTCGACGTACCGTCAGCGGCGTTAGTGTTCACGTTGAGAAACAGTCCCTTTGAGTATACCCTATGAGAGTTCAGGGTACAGTTGAGATACGGTCGGGTTGGTTCGCTCACAAAACCAAACGGGCCCTTGGGATGAAAAGGCTAATAACTCACAGACCGGGCGTCCGATTGATGCGCCGTCTATTGCATTGAGACCCCTATGACGAGGAGGTCCTTTTAGATACTTCTACGTGGGACTTGTGATATTTTGAGTATCGACCTGTAGCTCATGGAGTGGACCCTCCCAGAGACGAGCGTACAGAGTGCAGAGACCATGTAGCCGGCTAAGACCTGACGACTGCTTGACCGACTCGACTTGGAGTGAGTCGACTAGCCCAGTGGACAAAGCACTACATTGTGAGGTGTAGACCCATGGTGGATGGAGCACTACCTCTATGACAGTGCAGACCCACGGTACTCATCTGGAGAGTACCTCTGCAGGCTACTAGGGGGTGTGCACTACTGTGTTTGGGTGGCATACCCTGGCGGGAAGCAATACTGTGTTTGGGTGGCTGACCCTTGGTACTCGACAAGAGGAGTACCTCAGAAATCTTAGGTTAGTGAGCAGTACCTCGTAGTCGTGACAGGACCACTATACACTCCAGAGACGGGGATCTTCAGCAGTTACGGTTTCGATAATGAAAATCCTAGTTTGATCTAAGACTTTTGACCTTTGTTTTTACCTCATGATTGGGATGGGTCACTTGAAAACTTATGTACATGTATGGGAATATACCTGGGTAGTGGTTATCCGTTGATTTTCTGATCATGGTGTTTTCCTCATGATTGAGATGGGTTACTTGATAACTTAGGTATATGCATGGGAATATACCTAATTAGAGTTTATCTATTGAGATCTTATTTTTGGTTATACATGTTGGTTTTAGTGAGACCTTGAGGGTCTCGGGGTCCCTACTGAGTATCGTTATACTCACCCCTGCACGGGCTATGCCCACACCTCGTTGTGTTGGTTGCAGACGATGGCAGCACTGATGGAGGCCGAGTGTTCAAGGACTGGACGGTACCCGGAGGTGGACCACACGACGAGTCAGTATCCGGAGGTGTACTTCGTGACAAGACGACACTCGGAGGGGGTTGACGGGCGAGATCATTGAGGAGTTGCGCTATCTGTACCTACCATTCAGGTAGGATCCGTGGTGGATGATCCAGGAGCTGCGCTATCTGTACCTACACTTCAGGTAGGATCCGTGGTGGATGATCCAGGAGCTGCGCTATCTATACCTACCCTTCAGGTAGGATTCGATGAGGATGACCCAGGAGATGCTTCCTTTCTTCCATATTTTTGTCTTTTTCTGTTGTACTTTCGTTCAGTTGTAGCTGTACTTTCTATTGGGTTTGTATTATGGCCCATTTACTTTTCAGCACTTTCTTTTGTACTTGCTGTTTTACTTTCTCTTGTACTCTGTGGTGTTTTTTTACTTTTATAAAGGCAATGCCTTCCCAGTTATTTGGATTTACGCCTTTGGTGCTAGTCGCCAACCCCTGGCCTATGGAAGGTGGGCTTGGGGTAGTCACGGCACGGGCCCTGAGGACGGGTCGTGACAAATTGGTATCAGAGGGGTCGGTTCTACTTCAGAACTTATAACTCTGATATTTTCATTCTGTGAAGCAATAGTGTTAAGAGTAATGAGTGTGGTTTTTAGTTCAAGGATTCTAGTGTTGGTACGGGCGGCCAACGTATCCATACACCAGGACCCTGAAAACTGATTTCCGACTTTTTTACACGAAAACACTGATTGCGTGTGTGTTTCCAGAAGTTTTTAAATGTCATATCAAACCAGGTCAGCTCACCAGGTATAATCGTTTGACCGTGTCACGTTGTTTCTTTCAGGATTCCTTTTCTCGGATGACCATCTAGAGCCCAGAGGGTTGTGCATACTGACAGTATGCCGAGGGAAGAGGCTTTGGTACAGGGCCCTCTTGCAGTTGAGGCACCAGTGGAGGCACCAGTGGTACTACCATACGTTGGTCCACTGATGCCACCGGCCCCAGCAGTAGGCGATGCATGCCACTTGAGCATGCTTCATGAGTTCCAGCGCCAAAGGCCACCCAGGTTTCGGGGAGAGAAGGACCCGCATGCGGCTGAGGATTGGCTAGAGGCAGTGGTGAGAGTCTTCAGGATAGTGGGGACGCCTGCAGACTTCATGGTGATCTTTGCTACCAGCCTTCTTCAAGAAGCAGCATACAGGTGGTGGAGCCACTTGTTCCAGTTTTGCGAAGGGATGACCTTCGCATGGGAATACTTCGAGACCTTCTTCAGGGTGGAGTTTATACCAGTAGCTCTACACCCCGAGCATGTTCAGGAGCTTCCGCCTTTGCCTCGTGTTTTTAGATCAGTAGTCGAGTCATCTGTGGGCAGTAGACAGATGATGCAGAGGTCCAGGAGGACCAGACCAGTAGTTGGGCGATCTCGGGTTTTAGGATCGGTGGTGCGGGGCACCCGGGGTGGGGTTAGAGCCAGGTGTGCCAGAAACGGACAGTGTTACTCCTGCGACAGGAAGGGTCACCTGGCATGTGACTGTACGACCCCCCGCAATGTTGATCCGCGGGTGTTGGAGGAGCCACCGAGATAGAAGCAGTGGCTGGTGCTTGAGCAACATCCAAGCAGTGGACAAGGCAGTAGAGCTCCGGGAATAGGTGGACTGGAGAGGAACTAGTGGATACGTCCCGTTTACTTCTAGTTCCGTGTTGCTGTTGTATTCATATCTTTGTACTATGAGATGCAATAATAAAAAGACACTTATCTTTGAGATGTTTTCTTTCCTATCCCTTTATTTGGTTGATACTGAGAGGTCCCGATTAAAACTGTTGACATGACCCTCACTTTCGAGATTTCTACTGGAGGAGACCCAGTGACCTCACACTGATTCCGACAACGTGACTCGACCCTTGGAGGCGATAGTGACAGTTGGATCTCTTGGTAGTTACGTCGAGGCCTTACGACGTCATCCATGGCATGAATGTATCATCCATGTCAGGATTGACTATATTAGGAAATGGGAATGGTTCATCTAGGGGATGAGACTGAGTTTCTATTTTCGGCAAAGGAGAAATTATAGCACCTCTTCCAGATCATATGCAAAGAAGGTGCAGATCATCCAGGAGCGGATGAAGACTGCACAGTGCAGTAAGAAACGGGAAACCGGCTCCAGTCTTAGAGACTCGAGCGTGTAAAATGTTTCAATAAGAGGAAGCTTTTAAGGAGAGATGAGTTTGCGAAGCAGCGGATGTGGAGGTAGAGCTAGGAGAGCAGCATGAGGTGGTGTACTTTTTAACATGCTACAACCACCCGCCTTATTTTTCCCTTCCAGACAGAGGGAGCTGGAGGGAGGAGGAAGAGTACAGCTACATGTGGTCTAGGAGTGTGACCCAATGGCTCTAAAAATGATTCAAGGGACAGTCTGTGTCCACTACTAGCAATTGTAGTAACAGAAGTCGATACGAATCATTCCTTGCTTTCACAAATCTTGTTCCAGACCTAGAGTTTCTAGAAGCCGTGGACTTGAACCTCACGTCTAGAGATACCTTGGGAGGAGACTCGATAATCACACTTACGCCGACAGTGTGGTCAGACCCTCGAGGCGAGAGTTTCGGTTGGAATCTCTTGGTGGCAGTGTCGAGGCCTTACGATGTTGGTTTGAGTATGGACTGGGAAATCACTGTTCATACACAAATTGACGGTATTAGGCAAAAAGGTTGTGGTTTAACTATGACATCGGAATGTGTTTTCCTTGGTCGGTGAAAATGGAAACCCCAGGCAGCATAGGGTAACTCATGCATAAGAGGGTGTGACCGATCACTCTTTAGTCGGTCAACCTTACCCTCGTGGAAGCAGTCGTTTTGGGTTCCAGTTCTAACAGGAATTGGAGACCTCTGGAGTTCGAGGATGACGATCACGTCCTTATACGGGTCTCACCTCGATGAGGTTTGAGGAGATGTGGCCATGGCAGCAAGTTATCTCTGAGGTTCAGCGGACCTTCTTAGGTCCCCAGCTGGGTAGGCGGGGTGGTTTACTGCTTGACCCATCCACCTCAGCTGCACCAGGTGCACGACGACTTCCACGTATCACAAATGAGGAGATAAGTGCTCGACCCTTCGAATATCATCGACCATGAGAAGGATGATGGTGATGGGGTTACATTCATGGAGGTTCCAGTGGGGATCGAGGATCGAAAGGAGGGGATCCTACGAGGACGGTCGATTCCTCAGGTGCGCTTTCTATGGTAGTACGGGAACCTCCAGGTAAGCACATGGGAGCAGAAGGCTCAGATGCGTGATCAATACCACTTTTGTATCCCTAGTTTGTGTTGAATCTTTATGGGGACGTAAAGCCCTCAGGTGGGAGTAATGTAAAAACTTGGACATTTCAAGGAAAAGTTTTTTCTTAATTTTCTTTGGAATTTTACAAAAATGCACTTTCTGACGGCACCAGATTCCGAGGCCCGGTGTGCCCAGAATAATTTTCCGAAGTTTGGCTCTGGTACGTTCAGTGAACGGACAAGCGGGTTTTTTCTAACTTTTGAACCGGTGCTCGGAATCAAATTTTGAGGGCACCGATGAAACCATAGCGCCAGTAATTGATTAGGAACACCTTTTTTGGAGTTGCGTTTGAACGAGGGAAGTTGATAATAATTGTGAAGTTAAAAATAAAGATTTAACTACAATTTTTTTCTCTCTAAGTGGTTTTAAGCTTTGGGTGGAAGTTGGATAACTACCCAACTTCCCATGTGATGTTATGAGGGTGGTGGGGCCCACACGAACCCCACCCCTTAATATTCATTAACCCCCTCTTTATCTTTCCATAACTCCCCTTAACCCCATTAAGGCTTCCCTTCATTAATTTGTTAACTCCTCTCTTTATTTTTTTTAAACTCTCTACCTCCCTCTCATTAAGTTTTCCAACTCAATTAATTAATATCCCTATTAATTAAACGACACAACTCTTCTTTTTGAATTAGTTTGAATTGGTTGGATTTTCTTTAATGTGGGAGTAAACTATTTTGATATTTGGATAACAAATATTATTTGCGGGGGAACCTCTGGAGAAATAGAAGAGCTCCCTCCTTCCACGAAGAACGGTTCTCTTTCCGACGAATCTTCGACGAACGAAGCTCGAGCTTGGAACAAAGTCACTTTATGGGGGGAAACGAACGCCAACGATTGTTGACACCTTCATCTCCTCCCTTACGATGACGTCAACGAACCGAAGCCCGCCTTTTCGCGATATCATCAACGAACAACGCTTGAGGTAGGGAATTATATTTGAGAATGATTTTATTCCCGTGATTCTTTCATTCTAAATAAAAAAAAGAACACGGATCAACTTATTAACTAGTTGATCCACGAATGTTTTCCCTGTGGGTTGGAATATTTTGTTGTGGGAAATTGTGGGGGCTTAATTATATTATTGATTGTGATCTCATCTGTCACCTTTCATGGTTTCATTTTGGGCCGCCTGTTATCATACTAACGGGGGAGGTCGGACCGCATGAACATGGCCGACCCTCCTTCCCCCCTTGTTGTTTGAGTTTGTTGCGAGATGTGAAAGGCAGCGCAGTGCCGTTGCACCGCGTGGAAACGAGAAGAAATAACGCGGTGGAGAAGCGTGGCGCCGTCGCGCCACACCGTTGGGGCCGAACGAAACCACGGGCGGAGTCGAGGCCGAGGAGGCGATTTGAAAACCCCGCATTTTTTTGTCGAAGTGCGGATCGACGGACGATGGTGAGGCGGGCCGCGATGGCGTTTTCAAGGCTTTGTCGTGAAGGACGGGTCCCGGGATGATCTCTGGCGAAGACCGCAGGCGAATCGGACCACCGGAGCGCGTCTGGTGGTCAGTGGAAGCCCCCGCCGGCGTGCCCCCGGAAGAATCCCCCATGGCTCAAGCTGTAGCGGAAACTGAGGGTCCTGCGGCCGCGCTGGAATGGGGAACGTGGGACGCGGCAGCTCGCCGCGTCTGGTGACACGAAGTGGCCCCCAGCGTGAGGGGACCGCAGCTCATTGGGCGTGACCGCTCGGCCAGCGCCGAGCCACCCAGGCCGGCCGGGCCGCCAAGGCTGGGACGAGCTGGTCTGCGCCGGCCAGTCCGCACCCATCTGGGTCGGTCCGGGCCCAGACCCCCCGTTTTCGGACCCCTCATGGTTTTTCGCTCATATCTTGAGATGTAGACCTCCGATCGACGTACCATTAGCGGCGATGCAACCCTTGGATCGAGACTGTCATTTTAGTATATTACACACATGGTTTCGGAAGACTTTGGGTTGGGCCGGGTTGGTTCGGATATGAAACCAACCGGGCCCTCAGAGCGGAAACACTTATATCTTGAGCTCCGGATGTCCGATTGATGTGCCGTCGACTTTGATGGATTCCTCTAAGTGAGACAGATCCTTTGGATTACTCCGCTCGAGGTTTTGAGATCGTCGGAGTGCGGTCAGGTTGGTTCTCTCACGAAACCAACCGGTCCCCTGGAACGAAAAATCCAATAACTCATAGACCGGGCATCCGATTGACACGCTGTCTATCTTGTTGTTTTCCTCTTGATGAGATGGAACTTTTGGCACACTTCGCCTGAGTTTTGGTTGCTATTGGATAGTGGCCGGGTTGGATTGTACCTGAAATCCAATCGGGCCCCTGGAACAGAAATGTTGATATCTTTCAGACTGGACGTCCGTTCGAGGTACTATCAACGACATTGGTGTTCACGTTGAGAAACAGTCCCTTTGAGTATACCCTATGAGAGTTCGGGGTACAATTGAGATACGGTCGGGTTGGTTCGCTCACGAAACCAACCGGGCCCCTGGGACGAAAAGGCTAATAACTCACAGACCGGGCGTCTGATTGACGCGCCATCTGTTGCGTTGAGACCCCTTTGACGAGGCGGTCCTTTGAGATACTTCTTCGTGGGACTTTTGATACTTGGAGTATCAACCTATAGCTCATGGAGTGGACCCTCCCAGAGACAAGCGTATGGAGTGCAGAGACCGTGTAGCCAGCTGATACCTGACGACTGCTTGACCGACTCGACTTGGAGTGAGTCGACTAGCCCAGTGGATGGAGCACTACTTTGTGAGATGCAGACCCATGGCGGGCAGAGCACTACCTGTGTGATAGTGCAGACCCACGATACTCGTCCGGAGAGTACCTCTGCATGCTACTAGGGAGTGTGCACTACTGTGTTTGGGTGGCATAACCCGGCGGGAAGACCTACTTTGTTTGGGTGGCTGACCCGCGGTACTCGATAGGAGGAGTACCTCAGCAGTCTTAGGTTAGTGAGCAGTTCCTCGGAGTCATGACAGGACCGCTGTACACTCCAGAGATGGGGCTCTTCAGTAGTTACAGTTTCGATAATGAAAATCCTGGTTTGAGCTGAGACTTTTGACCTTTGTGTTTACCGCATGATTGAGATGGGTCACTTGATAACTTAGGTATATGTATGGGCATATTCCTGGGTAGTGGTTATCCATTGATTTCATGATCTTGGTGTTTTCCACATGATTGATATGGGTTACTTGATAACTTAGGTATATGTATGGGCATATACCTAAGTAGAGGTTATCTGTTGAGATCTTTTTTGTGGTTATCCATGTTGGTTTTAGTGAGACCTTGAGGGTCTCGGGGTCCCTACTGAGTATCTTTATACTCACCCCTGCACGGGCTATGCCCACACCTCGTTGTGTTGGTTGCAGACGCCGACAGCGCTGACGGAGGCCGAGTGTTCGAGGACTGGATGGTACCTGGAGGTGGACCACATGACGAGTCAGTATCCGGAGGTGGACTTCGCGACTAGACGAAACTCGGAGGGGGTTGACGGGCGAGATCATTGAGAAGCTGCACTATATGTACCTATCCTTCAGGTAGGATCCGTGTTGGACGTTCCAGGAGCTGCGCTATCTGTACCTACCCTTCAGGTAGGATCCGTGGTGGCCGATCCAGGAGTTGCGCTATCTGTATCTACACTTCAGGTACGATCCAAGGAGGACGACCCATGAGATGCTTCCTTTCTTCTAGTTGTTTTTCTTTTTCTGTTGTACTTTTGTTCACTTGTAGTTGTACTTTGAGTTGGGTTTGCATTCTGGCCCATTTACTTTTCAGCACTTACTTTTGTACTTGGTGTTTTACTTCCGCTTGTACTCTATGGTATTTTGTTTACTTTTATAAAGGAAATTCCTTCCCAGTTATCGGGATTTACGCCTTTGGTGCTAGTCGCCAGCCCCTGGCCTATGGAAGGCAGGCTTGGGGTAGTCTCGGCACGGGCCCTGAGGACGGGTCGTGACAAAAATTGGATTACATTATAAAATATAATCCAATTACCCTTTGAAACTAACTAATATTACAATCAAAATATATAAATAGATTAAATTAAAAGGTATTTTTGAATTAAAATGCAGTATTTTTCACTATTCATTACAAAATGAACATTATCAAAAAAAATAAAAATTTCAACCAAAGTAAATTTGGATTTACTACTTCTAAATAAAAATTATATTTTGTCAAATAGAATATAAAAATGTGACAAAAACTATATTTAATAATGGTTCTCTATAAAAAGGAAATAAATCAACCTTTTAAAGAATATTATAGTATTCAATGGTTAAAATCAGATTCATTCTTATTTGAATACTTTTAATTTTATTGGATAAATGTAAAAACCTTTAAGAAACATATGTAATCATAATTTAGTTATTTATGTTCATTCCTATAAACACAACTACAATGCGTTAACTACCATTTGAAATAATATTATTATTATTTTATTTTTTGGTATAACTCATAGTTGTGTGCAACATAAGATTTCAAGGAAACCCGTTGTTGTGGGTTGAGTATGCTATCAGAAAAAAGTGTCCTATTAAAAATAAAATTAATATATTATTCATAATTATTAATTGAAATTAGAAAATTATTATTATATAAATACCTAGTTTTTTACATTATTGTCCAATGAGAGGATTGAAATGCATTGATCTATATTATCATGACCCTATAATAAAAAAATCGGAAATATATAGGTAAAAATTTTAAAAGGTACCCCATTATACATAGGAAAAAAAAATTTCAATCTCAAAATGTTTACCCGACTTAGGCATTGGGTCGCTTAAAAGATAACAACGTAAACTAGGTGTCAACACTCAAAATCCATCATGAGATTGTAAACGTAGTCCCCATTTGTTGGGTATTTAGTTATATTATAATATAAAGTGTCCCAAAATATGAAATGAAATTCTGGTATGTATTCATCTTATAATTCAAAAAATAAATTTATAAGACGTGTATCTAGGGGATAGAACATTATATGTATTCTCTTCTAGTCCAACTCTTTCGCCATGGAAGTGGAATTTGATCCATCCATATTGAGTGGTTCTTAAAAATCAACTTACCATAAATATTTCATATCTAATTAATTTTCAAGAAGATTAATATTTTTAATAATGTTTGGGGTTATATTTAACTGTGAATAGTCTAGGGGAAGCATAGATGAAGATAATTACCTTAAATTATGCCACAATTGAGATACAAAGCAGCTGATTAGTGATGGGGTTCTTGTTGTATCTAGATTTAGTTTCTGATGTCCCTCTAGATACAAGGGAAATATTGATGTGACTTTGAAACATATGGGACTTTTTTCCATGAAGATGTGTCATTATGAGTAATCCCTTTACAAAAAGAACAATTAGTATCACATATATGGTTTATTATTACTTCTATATCACATGAAGAAAATCTATTTTTTCTAAGGACTTTGTCATGAGGAATACCCCAAAAAAATTTATCTTTGGAATAACTATATTGTAATCATCCTTGCATCCATGTGTGGCCCTCTATAGTTTCTAATTTATTTAATCTTGTTACAAAGATAACCATCACATAAAAAATATTATTTTTCATAAAATGAAAATATAAAACATATAATCTAGAGAGGGGGAAAAAGTTTTTTTTAATTTTAATTTGGAGTTCCTCCTAGTTTATCAAATCTTTATGAGATATAAAGGGAATAAGATATATTATATTGGTATTAATACTATAAGGGGGACCTCTAATGTTAGTGTAATGAGGAGGACCTTCATGGATGATATTAAACATTATATATGTAGAACCTATAAAGAGGGTTCTCTAGGGAAGAACTCTAGATATTATTTCTTTTAATTAACAATGTGGAGTACCTCCCTGGCTTGGGAGAATATTTTTTCTATTGAAAGGAAGACCTTCATGGATGGTGGGTTCTATATAATAGGGAGGACCGCTGTGATGTGGATATTAGGAAGGACCATATGGGGTTTTTATGACAATATGAGGATGAATATTTAGATAATATATAATGTTTCATGGGGAGGATCTTCATGAATGGATCAATAGGGAGTACCTGAAGAGTGTTTTATCATGGAACTCTTGGGAGGATCCTCACATTACATGATCATAAGAGTAAAAAATTATATTTTTAACAAGAAATTGGGTGGATTCCCTTCATAGTGGATATGTTGTGTTTCATGAGGAGGACCTCAGTGATTGGAACTCTAAGTAAGACAAATAAATTTACTGGTTATATAATTCTAGGGTAGAAAACAATAGCTGATGCATAGGGATTTTTTCTAGTTTTTTTTTATAATTTTTTCAAATGGAGGACCTCTACCACAATTATATAGTGTTTCAGATGGATTATCTCTATGACATGTAATCTAGGGATTATCTCTAGTGGTAATGAATACGGTGTTGTATGTAGGAACTTTAGAGTTGATTCTATTGGGAGGAACATTATTTTTTAGTCATGGAAATATATGGATAACCCTAGAAACCACATTTTTCTTCTCTTATTGATAGATAATTGGATTGATCTACTATCAAAATATTTTGGTTAGACTCATGGATTTTTACATCCCCATGGGATTATTTTCTTTCCAAGATTGTTTATTTCCCCTCTGGAGTCCTCTTCCAAATTTTTATGGTTGACAGATTCAGTTTCTAACATTGATGGTAATTGGGGTTATCCAGTGTGGTTTACATCATTGATTAGTTGAAACCATCCTAAATCGTTCCTTTATTAGAATCAAAATATAAGTAATAACATCCTTGGTGATGAGAAAATAGTGATCAAAGAATGATCCCATGACTTAGTGACCATATTCTCTTAATGGGTCCTCACCATGTGGGTACTTGATCAATCATCAAGGGTGGGTATATCTGATGTTGTCTCCTTGGAATATTAATTGTCCTCGAGGCCATGTGTCACTAGTAATGATGGAATCTAGTAGGATCCAACATGGTAAGATTATGAGTTGAATTCTTGGAACCATTAATAACCTCCTCACCGTCACTATGGTATGATATATATGTGTTATTGTTCTCTAGTGATAGACCCCCTATGTGCTTTGATGTTTAAATTTGGGCTTTATTATTCTCCATGAAACATCATTTCTAGAATGACATGAAATGATTCAACTCATATTGGTCATCTAAATAAGCCTATATAGTCAGGATTGATCCATTATGTTGACATTTTGACACTAGTGTATACACTTATTGGAAATGAACATTCAGTTTGGAGACAGTGTATGCTTGTGTTCCATGTTCATTACCATTATCACTGTTGAGTCATATGTCTTATATAATTTTAGGTGGTGTGAAAAATCCAATTAGGTCATACAGTTACTACAAGATTTACTAGAAAAATATAAAGGACAATATCCCCAATGATATGAGTTCGATGCATTTAGAATATCTTGAAATAATATACTAAAATAAAAAATCCATATATGAAACATCACATGTAGAATTCCATAGTCAATAAATCTATTTTAGGGTTAAATTATTTCACACATGGTTCTCCATTTTTATTACACCAAATTCTATATTTTATCAATGTTTTGTGTCAGTGGTGGCCTTGATTTTACGAGTCATGGATTTTTTATACATGACTATGGAAATTTAATTCAAAAATTTGTCAATAGGATGAGATATCAAAATCATCACTTAAGGGGTATTATTCCCTAGCTAGAGATTATCTTAATTTTGTAAGATATATTTATAAAATCCTTCTATTATAAATACTACTTACCATTTTCAGAAGAGTTTTCATTAATATCATTTTTCAACACGAACATCCATGTATATCATAGGTTCTCTATATTTCCATTATCTTTTAGTTATACTATAGTTAAAACACAAATAGATGGGTTCCTTGAAACATATTTCCCTCTATGGAGGTGATATATATAGTGTAGTTGGTATTTGGACAATGATTGGGGATTTTTTCATATATCTAGGAGCAGAATCAAAACCCATTCAATTTAGATTCACCAAATAATACACATATTAAATTTTAATATACCTTGATAATTACCAATGTTTTTCATGTCAATGTCATGCATCTGTGGCCAATGATGCATCTTTTATGGTCATTAAACTAGAACCATGATGTTTTTCAGTTTGTTATCATATAACTATGATGTGTTCCATTGTTTTTATCAAAAATTCTATACAGAATATATTATATATATTTTAAATTCATTTAAATAGTATTATTAGGAGGTATTTAGAAATAAGTGTTAAATGAGGGACTTATTCACGTGAATACCATTCATTCCAAGTCTTATAGGTAACTCAAGTGATTTTAATGTTGGATATTATTCCTAATAGGAGGCCCAAAATATGTACGTCACATTTACTATTTATAAGCATGATATCATTAATTAGAACATGTTTTAAGAAGCCATATCTTCTTTTCAGTTATGTTTTCTTTCTTCTATTCGTTTTTAAAAAAAGGGAAATTTAAGGAAATTTCTATAGAACACACTGTGTACTTTATGAGTAAATGTCATATACTGGGTCGTTGTAGGAGGCTGGGTGCTAGCAGAGTGATTCCACACACACAACCATGTGGGGGTGATCAGGAGGCCACCAAAAGAGGAGTACCGAAACGACAAGTACAAGTCATGTACTTCCAAAGTACACACTGTGTATTTTCTTTTTTTCATTAAATGTACAAGGGTCATGTTTAATCGCCAGAAACACCTTCTTCTCGACCTAGTTCATCCGAGAGCTCTCATTCGACCATGATATTCCTTTGAGCACTCGACTGAGAATCTGATCTCTGATTCAACTGTCATCGATTATGTTGGGATCAACTTGGTATGCTCTCTATTCTGCTTGAGCTTTGTTTCCCAATTCCTCCTCCTTCTCAAGTTATCCTGTATTGAAAATTTTAGATGTTTTTTAGATCTTCAGTATTCTATAGTGATTCAATCCATAAGAATGAAGTATTTTGATCTTGTGGTTTGTTCCATTCTATTGATATTCTTTGAGTTATACGTGCAAAATCACCAATACCCATTAACAGGTTATTTCAAGTTTACTATTTAAGCTCTATTTTTTTCTTGTTATTCTTGTATGATTGAGTAGAGGTTAATGGAATTTGAATAAGGTCAATTAAAATGATTTGGAAGTGTTTTCCGATGCATGATTTCATGTTTTGACTCTTGGGCCTAGTTTTCATATTAGGTTGATGTTTACCTTCCATGCCTAGTGTAATAGGACTGGGTGTTTGTATCCTTACTTACTGTTATGATGTAGACTACTAGACAAGTAGTTCATGAGGTTTACATTTTCCAATATGTGTTTCTATACTTTCTTGACTAACACAAGGTCATCATCACATTGTGTAGTAGACCATAGGCTGAGTGGATGTAAGGGATTCTTCTGAGTTTCTATTTTACTAATGATGTGAGAACATTTGAGGAATTGACGTATGTGATTCCTTAGAGTGTCTATAGTTCCTCGATGTGGGAAACAGAGGTAATGTGACGTAAGTGCTTCCCTAGAGAACCTTTAGTTACTGAAATGATTCTATAAGAGGAATTGATAGTTACTGATTTTTTAGAGAGTCTATGCTTAAGAGGAACCATAGGGAATAGTTTGAGTGTACTGCCTGGGGGATTTCTTGTGTTTCTAGGTAGGTCTAGAGGGGATAAGATGTGAGTACTGCCTAGAGGGTTACCTTTTGTATTTAGCTTCTTTCTTGTGTTGCTAGGTAGGACTAAATGGGATAGGGTGTGAGTACTTCCCAAAGGGTTACTTGTTTGTGATTAACTATTTTGATTAGCTATTGCCTTATTTATGAAACTGGATTCATTGATACTTTGGATTATTTACGGGTGAGTACTTCCTTGTTTAATACTTTTTTTACTTATTAACTGTTGTATATTCACTGACTGTTAGGCAGAAATATTGTGGGGGTTGCCTACTAGAGATTTATTCACACACCCTGTTTGGGAGATGCTTTTCGCCCCAAAAATATTTTATTGTTGCATGTATATATAAGGTCAAGTTCCCTTTTACTTTAGGTACATGATTTAGTATAGAGATGGATTGCATGGGACCAAGCTCTGGCTTGCGATATTGAGGTTTTTTTTACTTTCATTATTTTTTAATTTGGTTTAGTACTATTGTATTCTAGCATTGTGATGTGTTTGGATACTTTCCTAGACATATGTGTCATGTATCATTCATATCTATATGTGTTTTCCAGTTTATTATTTCTAATCTTCCACTCTTTACATTTTTATGGATTATTTCTACTTCTTCTATTGCAATTTTTTTTACTTCTTCTATGTTACTCTACCAATGAGGGAATAGTCCCCCCACTATCACACCCAAGGCCCTCACTACTAGTTGGTAGCCTCTGGAATTCTGGTAAATGCGGTTGATTCCATGTGACCAACAGGGTATGAGGCACCTCTGGGTGTCTTTTGGAACTGAGACAAAACAATGTGGTATCATAGGGATTCCTTTCTCTTGAATTACTATTTGGACCCTATAGAGAGGAATAGGAAATAATAGGTACTTGGAAATATGTTGTTCTCGGGAGTAGCTAACACTTGTACAGGGAAAATCCAATCTACCTCATTACTGTAATTTTTGGTTTCACAATTACTACAGTTTATTGGATTTATCCTTGAGTGATTCACATGTTTTGTGATGTTATTTTTGATGTTATTGAGGTTCTATTTCTATTCCAACCCTATGAGATGAGGGTATGACATCTCATGCATCATATAGGTGCTTTCTAGGAATCACATGTCATGCATTCTTTCCATGCATTCAGTGTGCATTAGAAATTTCATGTTGTTGTGATAGATGTTGTGATAGATATGAATGTTGTTTTGATAGATGACTTGATAGAATACCTGCTATTTAGTAGGGTATTTCTTTTTTCTAAAGATTTGTTAGAAGGAATGCCAAACGTTGGTTATTGATGTGTTCTGGGCCCTGATGAATTAGAATTTGGTGGATCATGGACTTTTTTATCTTGTTATGACATGTATAAGATGCCAAGATTGGATTTGCAGGGAGTATGGGCCCTCACGGATCGGAATTGGGAAGTTTGAGGTTTGTTCCAGATTTTTCTGGTTTCTGGAGTAGTTTCTATGGCCTATTTTCTCGAAAGCCTAGAATAAACGGTGTGAAATGTTAACTACATGACATCTGTTCTATAGTTCTTGAAAAACCCTATTTTTCTTATGTAATAATAGTGTATTGTATGTACACACCATGTAGTCTCTAACCGTGTCTCAGACTGTGTGGGCGGGGACACGGGGTTTGAATTCTTATGTAAGACATGGCGTGTTGAGGATGTACACATCATTTCGTAGAACCGTGTAACCGGCCGTGTCACTAACAACACAGCTCAGAAAAATCTTCTTAGTAAATGATGTGTTCATCTGAAACACGCCATGTGGTGTAATCCAGGTACCCAGCTATGTAAATAACAACACAGTATAGTGTTATCCTTTCTTGTACATAATGTGTTCTCCTGGAACACACTATGTGGTGTGAGACATGTAACAGACCTTGTATCTAAAAACACGAGTCGATGAGGTTTTTTTGGTACACGTCGTGTTTGGCACTAACACATAGTGTAGTATCGTTCTAAAGATAACCATGTTGCTAAGCCAGTTAGATGGACTCAGGTAGGGGAAGAGGATTCAAGTACACACCCAGTGTTATGTGAACATGTCGTGTGTATGGGGTGTTACATGACTAGTTCTGGAAAGATTACATGCCCATGTGAATGGCTGAATGGAACATGCCGTGTAGGGGTTATACATGCCGTGTAGTCATGTTTTAGATAAAAATGAATTCTTTTCTTCTCCTATTCCCTTCTTATGCTTTCAGTTTTTAGTCCTTGATAATCTTGATCTAAGGTGTTCATTTTACATTGTAGAGTCATTCCACCGAGATGCACTCCGATTTTATGCCAGTTTCTGCATAGTTATCAGACACAACATATAGATGATCAGAGACTACCTGTAGATTCCCTCATTGTGCCAGTCTGGGCACCAGCTATTATACTGGATGTATGTGTTGATGCACATTTTAGGGAAGACTTTATTAGGATGATGCAAACCTTTTGGGGAGCACCGCAGCCTTCCCCGTCGATGGTGGAATTGATGTGGGTATTTCATCAACAGTAGCCTCCCACCTTAAAAGGGGATGGAGGACCTCAGGATATAGAGTCGTGGCTAGAATCCATGCTGATGGGTTTCGAGCATCTAGAGACGCCTCTGGAGAGGAGGGTCAGGCTCTCTTCGTAGATGCTTCAAGATTCTACCATGAGTTGGTGGGATGTGATCTCATAGGTAGGACATCAGCAGGTTATGGATTGGGAGGAGTTATAGTGTATATTTTATGACTACATCTATCTAGAGACCTTAAGGGTCGATCGAGCCCAAGAGTTTATGAGTCTGGATCAGGATACTCATTCAGTAATGGAGTATTCTTCTCGCTTTACCGAGCTATAGCGTTTCACACCTATTCTAGAAGTTAATCAGTTATTCCTGGAAAGGAGGTTTGAGCATTTTAGAGACCCGAAGCTTATCGTACATGGACATTACATTACATTTGCGGAATACTTAGTACATAACAAAAACACACACACAAGGATCGTAATAGTTTAGTGTCTTTGGAAACTCGGAACGTAATCTTCTAAACGTGGTGAAAGATCTTCAATATCTCCCATAAAGATCTTCCCTTTTTTTTACCTAAAACCTTTCTTTATATCCTGGGGAAAGAAAAACAAAAAAGGGTGAGCTCAAATGCTCAGTAAGGGTAAACAAAAGAAATATCAATCACATCATATACATAAGAACGTAGCTTTTGGAAATCTTAACCTGCAAAAGAGCTCATAATATCATAACATGGGATAAATCATAGAAGTGAAAATGAGATCCCCATAATCATAACATGAAACATGAAACTTTGTGTCATGCACACATAATCATGTAAAATCATTTCTTGTTAGTCATGACTCATTGCCAAGACTATCTTAGTGGACAAAGTCCCTTTCTGAACCGAGTTCACTCCTCGTTTCAGTCCTGTATCACTAAACCGAAATAACCTTCCGTTCTAGCCATGTCTATCTCATGAGATATAAAATCTTTACCCAATGCATTGGAGGGAGATATAGGTCCCACCCATCTTATAATGAATCCTTTCTTATGTGTGCCACATAATCATAAAACATACATCATCACATAACACATGTAACAAAAATGGGATTCTTGAAACATCATGACATCATAAATAAATTCATATAAGATAAAGGAATTCATAAAAATAATTCCATCACAACATGATCAAATCAATGTAATAATAGGGATAAAAACAGAACCCTTTATTATCTTAGATGGAAAATAATTTTGATAAAACACTTGAACTCCATTCTTGAGGAAAATATCCTTTCTTCGTCAAAAAACATTTTTCCTTTCATAACATGTCATACAACTTTAAAATAAACTTGAAAACTTGTAAAGGAAGCTTCTTGGAAATAATGTTTTAAAAATCCATTCATGCCGTATAAGTTAAAAAAAACCTTCTTCGTACTTTTGTCGGAAAAGTCAAAAAGTACCTCGTACGGAAAAACGACAAAAGATTCCTTTCATATTCTTTACTAAAAACTCACCTAAGGGTAAAATTGGATTTAAACAATTGCAAGTGGATGGAAACAATATTACATATTGAGGGAACATGGATGTGCATAATAAAATACACCCCAGTAAATACTTACGAATAAACAATCTCGGATAAAAATGAGATTGTGATATTTCCCTTACCTTAGGTCCGACTTGCTTTGTAAGTGTCCGAACCTCCTGTATAATGATTTAAATCATGTTATTGACTTATTACAGAATCATATTCATTGTTATGATATCATATATGGTTCACTTATGACATTATATTACCTGTTCTTTTGTAAATTCCATGTTAAAGAAGCGTTTTGGGTAAAATCGTTTCATTTATCTTAGGTGTTTTGACTTGTTGTTCTTGACATCACTATTACTTATATCATGATTTACTTACTTCCAGAATATAAAATAAGATTTATATATCATATATATTCATTATATATATATATATAATAGATAGATAAATAAAATGAAAAACACCGTTCATGGAGACGGTAGTCCGTACGTACGCATGAACGCTGTTTTACTTTCCTTATTGTCTTGAAATGGAAGTAAGTAGATGACATACATATATATATATATATATACATAAATCCAGTAGCTTTATAATGTCATATATTTCATTATTATTTCTTATATATACTTTATAATCATTCTTTAAATGGTTAACATGGAGAATGAATCTCATCGCGTCGTGGAGACGGTAGTCCGTATGTACGCACGAGCGATGATATCATTTCTATAAATATTGAATTGAATTGGAGTGGATTATACAATATATCAGAATCAATATTATGTTGTAATAACTATGTATAGTTATTCTTTACACCATTATACCTATCCATGTAAGGTAGTGGTGGAAAATAGATTACACCACGGCGTGGAGACGGTATTCCGTACGTACGCACGCGCAGTGATTTCTTTTTCCGTAGGATGGATAGATGGTGAAATAGGGTTGTTTCATACTTATAATAACATATCCGTATATGGGTGATACTGATGTTATTACTTTATAATGAAACAACCTAAGAAGAAGAAGTGGAAGAAGAAATAAAGATGATAGAATTGGTAACGGTAATTACCTCTTCTTTGAAGTGCCTCTTTGAGACCTCCTCTTAGGGAACTAGAATTGGTCTTTGAGGAAGACCAGAACCTCTAGGATGTTTCTAGGGAAGTGGAGAGGAGAAAATGGAAGGGGTTGGACGAGCTTGAGTGCTCAAATTGGTGTGAGGAGGAGGGGGAGGAGGTGTCCTTTTATAAGGGATGAGAGGGGCACCTTAGGAATATCTCCAAATATTATTTTATATTAAAGTCAAAATAGGTTTATAATGGTTCCAAAGGGTCTTATTTCGAAGATAAAGTGGGGATGGGTCGAAATCCTATCAACCAATAGGATTTAGAAAAGTTTAGGGTATTATTTTAACCTTATCAATTAGATTTAACTCTAAGTTAATTAATTTAACTTTTACCGTGTCTTTTTGTTTTCTTTCACTATATGGTTAATACACTTACTA
Source organism: Viscum album (assembly GCA_963277665.1). Classification (NCBI taxonomy): domain Eukaryota; kingdom Viridiplantae; phylum Streptophyta; class Magnoliopsida; order Santalales; family Viscaceae; genus Viscum; species Viscum album. The sequence goes on from OY728131.1 coordinate 1,537,447,829, forward strand.
TAACTTGCCAAACGAACCCCAAATTGTTTATTATTAATATATATATCCTTATCTAAGTCATTTGGCCGATCCTTAGATTTTTAGGAATAAAATAACAATTAATAATATAATATTTGATTTAAAAACTATTTTGTGTCAATTTTGACACTATTTGATATATGATTTTTGTGAAAGTCATAACAGAATTATATGTTCTAAACAAGTTGATTAAATCAACACTAATATATCATAGTAACCTAGAAAATTAGTGGAATTCATAAAAAGTCTCAAATTACATTTATTTTGGTATTTATATTATCAATTATGTCAATATTTCATTAATAAGATAATTACTGCATCATCTTTGTGTCATAAATAAATTATATTATTTGATGTCTAAAAATTACAAATAAAATACCATCATGTAGTAAATCTTTTTAGCTTTCTAATGAATATTTAGAATCTAATTTATCTTATGTATAACCCCATATTAAAAATGATTTACTTATTAAACTTTGATTTTAACTATTTTAAGCCTTCTTTAAATAAATTAATAATAAATGTCCTAATCTAATCCAAGTGGGCCTAAATGGTCATATTTTATTCCTAAGTTTGTTTTTGGTCGAATTACACTTGTCCAATAGAATTAGGACATGTGTTAGGGTAATATTAATATCATATTTACCCTTAGTTACCCTATTTACTATTAACCGCGGTAAAAAAAGTAAAAAGTTACTATTCACCAAAAATTATTTTCATCTCATTGAACCACATTTTACTTACTGACATCAACCGTGTCTCTCGGATTTTTGAAATTCCATTCACAGAAGCGGTAAAATTATGTTTTATGAAAAATTCAGTTTTTTTTAACTACCACTTAGTAGTTTCACTATTCATCAAAAATTGATGTTTTTCAGAACAATGCCAAAATTTAATCCCAAGCTATATTTCATATTCCGAATTCAAAAATGAAGTCTATTTTACCAAATTCATAACATAAAAGTTGCATTAATTAATTTTATAATTAAATCCCGCTGTTAAAACAAATAGCGTGTTTTTAAGAAACAATATCTATCAAAAGATTGACACTTGTTTATGTCTAGTTTAAATGTGAAATTACATCCAATGACCAACATTGTATTAAATTGTAAAAATATATTCTAAATATACTTTAAAACCACTCATATTAATGATTTATCACTATTAATTATTTCGATTAAAAAAGTTGTTTTTAATTATAATTTAGTAATTTTCACTATTCATCAGAATATGAAAGTTATCCGAAAAGTACCGAAATTTCACCTTAGGCTAAATTCGATACTCCGAATCCAAAAATGAAGTCCATTTTGAGAGTTAAAATTTCTAAAATTTAAAAAGTGGTTATTACTATTCATAACGGCTAGTTTTAATAATATTTTAATAGCATATCATTGTTTCGTGAAACTCAGTATTACGTACCACACACGCTATCGAGGAAGGTTGCGATTGCGTGTAATGCAAGGCAAGTCAAGGATGCGTGTTGTGCAAGCTCCTTTTGGTGTAGCGTATAACACAAGACATTAATGAAATTAAAAAGAATATTTTTCATAAAATTTCGGGGTGTTACATTCTACCCCCCTTAAAATGAATTTCGCCCTCGAAATTCGTCGGGGTTATAAATTGTTTACTATTAGAACGTTTCATTAATAGAAACCCACATCGTAAAAAGGAAAACCAAAACCAATCTTTAAAAACGAAAGTATGAAACGTAACGGTTACCCAAGTAAACTAATCACTGGGTTTCCACATAGGTGAAAATATGGATATGGAAGAGAAATCTAACCATCATGTTCTGATGGAGAGTGGTAGAGAACATGGCTATAGAAAAGCCAGTAATCACAAATCCATAGATTTGTGATGATATAAGGTACCATCTGATTCATCAGGTATAAGATCACTAGGACAACATTTTTGGTTTTCAAGATCATTTCCCTAAAGTTGAAAATTTGAATTGGAATAAATACTTTCTTTATTTTGGTACAATTTCACAATTGTTCGTGCCTAGAACAATTTCCACTTCATCTCTTAAATAAAGGAAGTTGAATTTGTTATTCGTGAGGTGTTAGCAGATCATGTGATAGAATGACGGGTCATTCCATCTGTCTCAAACAAAAGGTTAGCAAAAATTATATACATAAGTCGATCTATAATGAGATTAATAATATATAGTTCCTAATATGGACTTATACTTCATATATCATACTGCTTAATATAATAAAACTAGTTTCTACTAAACAGGGACTTCCTGTAGGCCAGTGGTAGGCGATAAAGGCCAGTCGCACTTCGGTTGTGGGTTCGATTCCCATAGCCTTGTCCGAAGCGATGGGCTGTCGCCCATCCTGCAGGTTGTCCTTTTTCCAAAACTATATAACATCCCATCAATAATATCAAAAAAACTTCTATCCTTAAACAATACTAACTTATGTCCAACATAATCCATTCCAATCTTTAGTCCTATCCATAATACTGCAGTCCATTCTCATAACATAGTGAAAACTATTACCAGAGATTTAATACCATCGTTGATCCCCATATATCATAAGATATATCTTGTTGGACACATTACAAACATTAAAAGTCCTTAATCGTCTATTCTCTTGAATACCTTAGTGAAAACATGAATGCAGTTAAAAGTTAACACTTTCCACATACCAAAATCCTCAAAATTATATATACTCAAACCATGATATCACTTAGTCCTTATATCAATCATGAGCTCATGAATACTATTAAACATTTCATTTTCTCGTCTTCATTATGCGCATATCATCTTATTTCCAAAAAATATCTCAATCACTTTGAATACCACATTAATAAATATTGCAATACTCAATGATACAACATTATTTTGGAATCCCATTATATAAACACTTAATCATTCCACCACATCGTTGTCATATTCAACATTGCCAATAGTGATCGCATGTGATTTCCCTTTGTCCTTTGCCTTCAGTGGTTGCTCATGTTGATCATCACTAACCCTTGGATTAGGGCAATTATTAGCATAATGCCCCATTTCCTTGCACTTGAATCATTGAAGTGTTGGTGGTGCGTTCTCTGCAGTGTTTGCTTTATTCACATCATTAGAAACCCTTCTTCCATTACTTCGACACTCAGCTGCTCGATGACCTTCTTTTCCACACTTAAAACATTTTCTAGTCCCTTTAAGACAATCTCCACCATGCTTCTTTCCACACTTTGTGCATAAGGAAACATTCATCTTCTTTTCACCATTATTCTGAGATTTCTCCTTGAACTCCATCTTTCGTTTCTTGTCAAAACCATGAGATGGATATGTAACACCAAATTCCATTTCTACCTTGATAGCACAATGCACAATTTCTTCATAGCTACTGAAGTCTCTTATAGCTAATGCCCTTCGAAGACTTGGTTTTAAGCCACTGAAAAATCGATCAAATTTACTTTCAGGTTGGATGATAATTCCAGAAGCATACCTTGAATGTCTTGTAAAATTTGCTTCATAGGTACCAACAGATTCATCGTCCCTTTGCTTCAGTTCAAGAAACTCTTTCTCCATCTTTGTTTGAAGAATACGAGGGAAGTACTTACTGAAATACAAGTTCTTGAACTCGTCCCATTCCATGGACTCAATTTCATCTCTTGGCCTCGTATTCTTGATAAGATTCCACCATTGATCAGCTTCACCTTCCAAACGATATACTGCTAAGATGACTTTATCATGTTCAGAACATTGAAGAACGGAAAATATCTTTTCAGTAGTACTGATCCATTGTTCAGCCACAAGTGGATCAGAAGACCCACTGAAAGAAGGTGGACGTTGCCTCATGAAGGACTCAATAGAATATTGTTCCCTTCTCTGCTCATTTGGAAGTCCAGAATGATTCATAGCTTGTGTAAGTATAGCAATAAGATTTTGCACTCCATCTCCCATAACATTTGTTTGTTCAGGAGGGAAATCATTGCATTGATCAACACGGTTCCTTCGGGTTCCAGCCATCGTCTAAAACCCAAAAAGAATAGTGTGAGAGGCAAAAATCATGCTAGGGAAAACAACATAGTAAAGGGGGAGTACCTTCAATATCCAACATCTTAGGTTTAATTCTATGATCGTTAGCGTAATTCTATTACTATAACCTATACGTATACTTATCCCTAGGGACATCCCTAGACATACCTTAGAAATATCTCTAGGGATCTCACTAACGTTTTCACATCCTAGTTTCCAAAGGTTGACTAAAACTTTCCTCTGATACCAACTGTAGAGACCCGAAGCTTATCGTACATGGACATTACATTACATTTTCAGAATACTTAGTACATAACAAAAACACACACACAAGGATCGTAATAGTTTAGTGTCTTTGGAAACTCGGAACGTAATCTTCTAAACGTGGTGAAAGATCTTCAATATCTCCCATAAAGATCTTCCCTTTTTTTTACCTAAAACCTTTCTTTATATCCTGGGGAAAGAAAAACAAAAAAGGGTGAGCTCAAATGCTCAGTAAGGGTAAACAAAAGAAATATCAATCACATCATATACATAAGAACGTAGCTTTTGGAAATCTTACCCTGCAAAAGAGCTCATAATATCATAACATGGGATAAATCATAGAAGTGAAAATGAGATCCCCATAATCATAAAATGAAACATGAAACTTTGTGGCATGCACACATAATCATGGAAAATCATTTCTTGTTAGTCATGACTCATTGCCAAGACTATCTTAGTGGACAAAGTCCCTTTCTGAACCGAGTTCACTCCTCGTTTCAGTCCTGTATCACTGAACCGAAATAACCTTCCGTTCCATCCATGTCTATCTCATGAGATATAAAATCTTTACCCAATGCATTGGAGGGAGATATAGGTCCCACCCATCTTATAATGAATCCTTTCTTATGTGTTCCACATAATCATAAAACATACATCATCACATAACACATGTAACAAAAATGGGATTCTTGAAACATCATGACATCATAAATAAATTCATATAAGATAAAGGAATTCATAAAAATAATTTCATCACAACATGATCAAATCAATGTAATAATAGGGATAAAAACAGAACCCTTTATTATCTTAGATGGAATATAATTTTGATAAAACACTTGAACTCCATTCTTGAGGAAAATATCCATTCTTCGTCAAAAAATATTTTTCCTTTCATAACATGTCATACAACTTTAAAATAAACTTGAAAACTTGTAAAGGAAGCTTCTTGGAAATAATGTTTTAAAAATCCATTCATGCCGAATAAGTTAAAAAAAGCCTTCTTCGTACTTTTGTCGGAAAAGTCAAAAAGTACCTCGTACGGAAAAACGACAAAAGATTCCTTTCATATTCTTTACTAAAAACTCACCTAAGGGTAAAATTGGATTTAAAAAATTGCAAGTGGATGGAAAAAATATTACATATTGAGGGAAAATGGATGTGCATAATAAAATACACCCCAGTAAATACTTACGAATAAACAATCTCGGATAAAAATGAGATTGTGATATTTCCCTTACCTTAGGTCCGAATTGCTTTGTAAGTGTCCGAACCTCCTGTATAATGATTTAAATAATGTTATTGACTTATTACAGAATCATATTCATTGTTATGATATCATATATGGTTCACTTATGACATTATATTACCCGTTCTTTTGTAAATTCCATGTTAAAGAAGCGTTTTGGGTAAAATCGTTTCATTTATCTTAGGTGTTTTGACTTGTTGTTCTTGACATCACTATTACTTATATCATGATTTAATTACTTCCAGAATATAAAATATGATTTATATATCATATATATTCAGTATATATATATATATAATAGATAGATAAATAAAATGAAAAACACCGTTCATGGAGACGGTAGTCCGTACGTACGCATGAACGCTGTTTTACTTTCCTTATTGTCTTGAAATGGAAGTAAGTAGATGAAATACATAAATATATATATACACAAATCCAGTAGCTTTATAATGTCATATATTTCATTATTATTTCTTATATATACTTAATAATCATTCTTTAAATGGTTAACATGGAGAATGAATCTCATCGCGTCGTGGAGACGGTAGTCCGTACGTACGCACGAGCGATGATATCATTTCTATAAATATTGAATTGAATTGAAGTGGATTATACAATATATCAGAATCAATATGATGTTGTAATAACTATTTATAGTTATTCTTTACACCATTATACCCATCCATGTAAGGTAGTGGTGAAAAATAGATTACACCACGGCGTGGAGACGGTATTCCGTACGTACGCACGCGCGGTGATTTCTTTTTCCGTAGGATGTATAGATGGTGAAATAGGGTTGTTTCATAATTATAATAACATATCAGTATATGAGTGATACTGATGTTATTACTTTATAATGAAACAACCTAAGAAGAAGAAGTGGAAGAAGAAATAAAGATGAAAGAATTGGTAACGGTAATTACCTCTTCTTTGAAGTGCCTCTTTGAGACCTCCTCTTAGGGCACTAGAATTAGTATTTAAGGAATACCAGAACCTCTAGGATGTTGCTAGGGAAGTGTATAGGAGAAAATGGCAGGGGTTGGCCGAGATTGAGTGCTCAAATTGGTGTGAGGAGAAGGAAGAGGAGGTGTCCTTTTATAAGGGAGGAGATGGGCACCTTAGAAATATCTCAAAATATTATTTTATATTAAAGTCAAAATCTGTTTATAATGGTTCCAAAGGGTATTATTTCGAAGATAAAGTGGGGATGGGTCGAAATCCTATCAACCAATAGGATTTAGACAAGTTTAGGGTATTATTTTAACCTTATCAATTAGATTTAACTCTAAGTTAATTAATTTAACTTTTACCGTGTCTTTTTGTTTTCTTTCACTATATGGTTAATACACATACTATAACATGCCAAACGAACCCCAAATTGTTTATTATTAATATATATATCTTTATCTAAGTCATTTGGCCGAACCTTAGATTTTTAGGAATAAAATAAAAATTAATAATATAATATTTGATTTAAAAACTATTTTGTGTCAATTTTGACACTATTTGATATATGATTTTTGTGAAAGTCATAACAGAATTATATGTTCGAACCAAGTTGATTAAATCAACACTAATATATCATAGTAACCTAAAAAATTAGTGGAATTCATAAAGAGTCTCGAATTACATTTATTTTGGTATTTATATTATCAATTATGTCAATATTTCATTAATAAGATAATTACTGCATCATCTTTGTGTCATAAATAAATTATATTATTTGATGTCTAAAAATTACAAATAAAATACCATCATGTAGGAAATCTTTTTAGCTTTCTATTGAATATTTAAAATAGAATTTATCTTATGTAATACCTCATATTAAAAATGATTTACTTATTAAACTTTGATTTTAACTATTTTAACCCTTCTTTAAATAAATTAATAATAAATGTCCTAATCTAATCCAAGTGGGCCTAAATGGTCATATTTTATTCCCAAGTTTGTTTTTGGTCGAATTACACTTGTCCAATAGAATTAGGACATGTGTTAGGGTAATATTAATATCATATTTACCCTTAGTTACCCTATTTACTATTAACCGCGGTAAAAAAAAGTAAAAAGTTACTATTCACCAAAAATTATTTTCATCTCATTGAACCACATTTTACATACTGACATCAACCGTGTCTCTCGGATTTTTGAAATTCCATTCACAGAAGCGGTAAAATTAAGTTTTATGAAAAATTCAGTTTTTTTAACTACCACTTAGTAGTTTCACTATTCATCAAAAATTGATGTTTTTCAGAACAATGCCAAAATTTCATCCCAAGCTATATTTCATATTCCAAATTCAAAAATGAAGTCTATTTTACCAAATTCATAACATAAAAGTTGCATTAATTAATTTTATAATTAAATCCCGCTGTTAAAACAAATAGCGTGTTTTTAAGAAACAATATCTATCAAAAGATTGACACTTGTTTATGTCTAGTTTAAATGTGAAATTACATCCAATAACCAACATTGTATTAAATTGTAAAAATATATTCTAAATATACTTTAAAACCACTCAAATTAATGATTTATCACTATTAATTATTTCGATTAAACAAGTTGTTTTTAATTATAATTTAGTAATTTTCACTATTCATCAGAATATGAAAGTTATCCGAAAAGTACCGAAATTTCACCTTAGGCTAAATTCGATACTCCGAATCCAAAAATGAAGTCCATTTTGAGAGTTAAAATTTCTAAAATTTAAAAAGTGGTTATTACTATTCATAACGGCTAGTTTTAATAATATTTTAATAGCATATCATTGTTTCTTGAAACTCAGTATTACGTACCACACACGCTATCGAGGAAGGTTGCGATTGCGTGTAATGCAAGGCAATTCAAGGATGCGTGTTGTGCAAGCTCCTTTTGGTGTAGCGTATAACACAAGACATCAATGAAATTAAAAAGAATATTTTTTCATAAAATTTCGGGGTGTTACAAGGATGGACTGAGGCATGAAATCTGATCATAGATGAACATCTTTAGGTTGACTTCTATCACTTCTATTGTTATCCAGGCACTGATTACAAAGTGAAATCTGAGAGATTCTGGAGTTATGAGCTGGGCGGCTCAACATCAAGAGTTAGTCTTCCTCCTACTGACAGTGGGAAGCACTGTAGGGAGTCTACAGATGCAGATCCAAGGAGGCGAGATACTTCTTCTTGTAGTTAGGTGGCGTGCTACCAGTGTGGGAAGAGAGGGCATACGAGGACACACTGCCCGAGAGACCAAGTGGTCTTCCGATCATACAGAAGTATGGGCCATCTTCAGTTCTTATGTGAGATCTTCTCACCAACAGCTGGGGATATGGGTTGTTCTATGACTCCTCATATAGAAGGAGCACCATCAGTTTCTCACCAATCTGGGAACTGGTGTTTTTTCGGCCGTTCAATCCAAGGTGGAGGTTGTGGCTGTGGTAGCCAGCCGCCCGGTTTTCAGCGACAACAGGGTGGATCAGCTCAAGGTGTCTAGACAGGGTCAGAGGGCCGTGGTGTAGGTCAGACTTTTGTAGTGGAGCAGACCCAACATGAGAAGGATCTCGGACCCTCTATAGTTTGAGGTATGATATTATTAGCCTTAGTTTTAGGTTATTCTCTTTTCGATAGATAGTTTCCCATATCTTTATACCTGTTGTAGTTGTGAAGAGGCTTAGGATCTCCATCTTTTCTTCTACTGATATCTTGACACTAGACACTTCGTTGGGGACTAGAACAATGAGTGTACATCAGTGCAAGGAGTTCCCTTTATAGGTTGGTTGGTGTCACTTTTTATGGGACCTCTATGTCTTAGAGATGATAGGCTATGATGTCATTCTCATAATGGACCAGCTTGTTACCATCTACGCAGTGTCGACTGTTATCACCGCTGGGTAAATTTCATATCACCAGAGGGTGGATCTTTTCTTCATAAGAGTGAATGGGATGTCCAGGTGAGTAGAGTGGAACCTAAGCGTCATGGATTAGGAGGAGTTATAGTCCATATTTCTAGTCTATATCAAGATGAATATGGGATTTAACAAATGGACTTTCATCCAGTGGTAGATCATTTCAGAGATATATTTCCAGAAGACTTTTCAGTTTTTTTTACATCATGACGTAGACATTTCTATTGATCTTCTGCTAGGAGCAGCACCGGTGTCCATTCCTCTTTATAGGATGGCTACACCAGAGTTATGGGAGATCAAGAAGCAGTTGGAGGAGTTGCAAGAAAATGGTTTCATCTGGCCCTGTACTTCTCCTTGGGGTTTCCCTGTCATTTTTTCGTAGAATTCAGATGGTACCCTCCATCTTTGTGTGGATTATTGGAAGTTGAACAAATTGAGGGTGAAGAATTGATATCCATTACTGAGGATTGATGATATATTTGATCAGCATCAAGGATCCTGGGTGTTCTTGAAGATTTAATTGAGGTCTGGTTATTGGTAGTTTCTTGTTAGACCATTAGATATACCTTATACAGCCTTTCATAACAGGTATGGTCTATATGAGTATATGGTCATGTCATTCAGTCTCACGAAATGCCAGAAATTTTCATGGCACTAATGAATAGAGTGTTCCATCCATACTTGGATTCCTTCATGGTGGTTATTATGGATGATATATTGGTTTACCCTTACACTCAACATGACCATGAAACACATCTTGAGATCATTTTGAGTACACTAAGAGAGAATCAGTTATATTCTATGATCTCGAAATGGCAGTTTTGGATGGATTGGATTAACATCTTGAGTAATGTTATCTCTGAGATAGGAGTGTCAGTAGACCCAGAAAAATTGAGTGCGGTAGTTTCCTAGGAGAATCCGACGAACATCTTTGAGGTTCAGAGTTTTCTAGGGTTGGGTAGATACTACAGATGCTTCGTTATGGACTATTTACGCTTAGAAGCACCACTGATGAGTCTGACTAAGAAGGCTGTAAATTTATTGTGGTCATATTCTTGTGAATCATCCTTTTAGGAGATGAAAGGGAGGTTTACATTAGCATCGATACTAGTGTTTTCAGATCTAGGAAAGAGATATATTGTGTACTATGATGATTCAAGTATTAGGTTGGGAGTTTTTCTTAGCAGGTAGATGGAGTTGTTGAGTACAAGTCCCAGTGGTTGTGACCACATGAGTAGAATTACAGGACGCATGATCTTGAGTTGGCTGCAGTTGTTACTGCCTTACACTGTTGTAAACATTACCTTTTGGGAGATCAATTTGTGGTTTCCACTGACCAAAAGAATCTAAATTACATCTTCACTCGGTGTGATCTGAATTTAAGACAACGATGGTGGGTTGAGTACCTTCAGTCTTTTGAATTTAATCTTGCCTATACGCCTGGGAAATGCAATGCAGTGGATGATGAATTAAGTAGGAGGACTCAGATGTAGACAGTTCCAGAGGCTATTTGTGAGTGGATGCTTTTGGATGTATTCTCTGAGATGCATTTTGAGGTGCTTGACTGACAGGGGTAGGCATTTCATTCTTCTATACCTGTTAACTCTACACTTCTTGATCGAATGTGAATATGGAAGCTATCAGCCTCAGAAGTCCTAGTCCTACAAAAGAGTGTGTTAGGAGAGGAACCTTTTCCTAGATGTACCATAGGCGAGGATAAGATCCTGAATTTTCATGGGCGTGTATGGGTGTTAGCAGACATACTCGAGGAGTTGATGCAGGACTTTCACTCTTCCGTTTGGGCAGTTCATCCTGGTGTCGCCAAGATGTATTGTGATCTACAACGTTTTTATTGGTGCCCGGGTATGAAGATATATGTAGCTGGTTTTGTCATGAGGTGTTCCACCTATCTTCAGGTGAAGGCGGAGCATCATCGACTGGTAGGGCTTTTACAACAGTTACCCATTCCCGAGTGGAAGTGGAATGATGTCATGATGGATTTCGTGATAGGTTTACTGAGGTCACCTCGAGGGACTAATGCATTTTGGGTTGTCATTGAAAAACTCATGATGTTTTCTCACTTCTTGCTAACCAAGGAGACCATCAGTGTCGATGAGATGGGATGGTTGTACATCTGTGACATTGGGTGCTTACATAGAGTTCCACACTCCATTGTTTCAAACATAGATGCATGTTTTAATTCTCGGGTCTGGTAGGGCTTCGGAAGGATTTGGGTGCACATGTACTTTTCAGTACAGCTTACCACACCCCAGAAAGATATCCAGTCCATGAATACGATACAGTTTCTTGAGTACATGCTTCAAGCATGTATTCTGAATGATGGAGGTTCTTGGGAGAAGCACATACGTCTTGTGGAGTTTTCCTACAACAATTGTTTTCATAGAACTATTCAAATGGAACCATATGAGGATTTGTACGGTAGGCCACACCGATCACCCTTATGTTGGTTGGAGGCAGGAGAGGCAGCTTTTCTAGGTCCTCATCTTGTTCGAGAGACCTCATAGTAGATAGAGTTCATTTGAAAGAGGACGGCTACTGCACAGTCTCGATAGATGTCTTATGCTGATCAATAGAGACGACCTTTGGAGTTTGAGGTCGGGGTTCAGGTTTGTATACATGTCACACCTAGGATGGGACACATGAGTATTAAGAGATAGGGTAAGCATTAATCGAGGTACGTCGGGCTGTTTGAGGTGTTGGAGAGAGTTTGGCCAGTTTTCTATTTGTTGCAGTTACCTTAGATGTACCGGGCTATGCACAATGTTATCCATGTTTCTCAACATGGAGGTTACTTCTCAAACCCATCCTATGTTTTCCAACCCTAGGAGGTTGATTTGGAAGTGGATGCACCATTCTAGGAGTATCATATCCAGATTATTGATCGAAGTATGAAGGTTCTCAATGGTGGGTCTGTCCCTCTGGTACGAGTGCTATGGTATCACAGGCGAGTACAGGATGAGACTTGGGAGGGGGAGATTGATGTACGAGCTTAGTGGCTGGATCTATTTGGAGTTTCTTCTTCTATGTTTCCTTGTTAGGGAAATTTGAAAACAAATTTTTTTAAGGGGTAATGTTTTATGATCCCGGATCTTCTTTTCAGGTATTTTTTCTTTCTTCTGGTCATTTTTGAGAAAAAGGGAATTTCAGGAAGTTTATGAACTACACGTTGTGTACTTTATGAGTACACGATGTGTATTGGGTCACCGTAGGAGGTCGTGTCGTAGACCTATGATGGCCACACACACAGCCATGTGGCGGTGACCTGGAGGCCTCCGAATTTGGAGTACAGAAACGAAAAGTACATGCCATGTACTTCCAAAATACATGACGTGTATTGTTTTTCATTAAACATACTGGGGTCACATATAATCACCAAAAACACCTTCTTCTTAACCTAGTTCTTCTGAGATCTCCCATATGGCCTCGATCTTCCTCTGAGCCCCCAACTGAGAATCCAATATCTAGTTCGACAGCCATGGATTGTGTTGGGATTGCCTCACTAAGCTCTCTCTTCCTCTTGAGCTTCGTTTCCCAATTCCTCCTTCTCATGATATACTCTATGGATGGTTTTATATGTTTTTGGACATCCTCGGCACTCTAAGGTGATTCAAGGAATAAGACTCAAGTATATGGATCTTCTAATTCCAAGGTAGGTGGTATGTGCCTTTCTGTTGAAATTATTTGAGTTATATGTGCAAAATCGCCAATATCCATGAATGGGGTATTTCACATTTACTGTTTCAGCCCTATTGTTTACCTATTATGCTAGTATGATTGATTATAGGTTAATTGAACGTGAATAGGTTCGATTTATATTCTATGGAAGTGTTTTCCCATGCTTGATTCCTTATTTTGACCATTGGGTCTTGTTTGCCTATTAGGCTATTGTTTACCTTCCATGCCTAATATAGTAGGATGGGGTGTTTGAATCCTTACATGTTGTCACATTGTAGACTTCTAGACAAGTAGTTATTTAGGATTACATTGACCGATACACGTTGTTATACCTGTGTGACTTGCATAGGGCCTTGAGAACCTGGTGTAGTAGAACATAGGGAGAATAGACATAAGGGCTTCTCCAGAGTGTCTGTTTTATTTAAAATGTGAGACCATAGGGGGAATTGATGTAGGTGCTTCCCCAGAGTGTATGTAGTTCCACGATGCGGGCCACAGAGGGAATGTGACATAAGTTCTTCCCTAGGGAGCCTTTAGATACCGATACGAGACTATAGGAGGAATTAATAGTGAGTGCTTTCTTAGAGAGTCTATGCTTAAGCTGAACTAGAGGGGTTAGACTGAGAGTACTGCTCAGAGGGTTTCTTCTGTTGTTTGGAAGGACCATAGCGGATATACTCTGAGTACTTCCTAGAGGGTTACCTTTTGTGTTTAGCTACTTGCTTATGTTTCTAGGTAGGACCAGAGGGGATAGGCTGTGAGTATTTCCCAAAGGGTTACCTATTTGTGATAACCTATTTTGATTAGTTGTATCTTCATATATGAAACTAAATGAATTGAAACTATGTATTGTTTACTGATGAGTACTTCCTTGTTTATTTCTTTCGGTACTTATTTACTGCCAAATATTCATTGACTGTTACGCACAAATCTTTTGGTGGTTGCTTACTTGTATTTAGTCCCACACCTTATTTGGGACATGCTTTTGTGCCCAAATAGACTATATTGTGGTAGGTATATATAAGAGTAAGCACCCTTCTACTTCGGGTGCTTGATTTGTTGTAGAGCTGGAGATCATGGGACCAAGCTATGGATTGCGATACTAAAGAGTTGTTTAATTGCTTTCTTTTGTACTTTGGCATGGTACTGTTGTATTCCAGCATTGTGATTTGTTTGGATTCTTTCCAAGATATATGCATCATGCATCATTCATATATGTGTGTGTGTTCCAGTTTATTATTTCCAGTGTTCCACTACTTACTTTTGTATGGATTATTCCTGCTTCCTCTATTGCTACTTGTTTTACATCCAATGTGTTACTCTGCTAATGAGGGAATAGTTTCCCCACTATCACACACAAGGCCCTTGCTGCTAGTAAGTAGCCTCTCCCATTCGGGGAAATGCGCTTGAGAACATGTGACCAAATGAGTGTGGGGTGCCTTTAGGTGGCATCTGGAACCAGGACGTTACACATTCTTAGAGATTAAAACTATTTTCAAGACCATATTTGGTATGGATCATTGATGGGATATAGGGATACACTAATTGATGTGTAAAAATTTAGGGATTATATCTGGTAAGATTCCTGGAAAACGTACAACTCATTGATGGGTGACTGGGATGAGGCCATCAATGAGTAAAAGTCTAATGAATGCACAAATTAGGGACCTTATTTATCTATGTCCACCTCTCCTAAAGCGGAAACTAAAAGGGGAAGGTAAATTGTTATAAATAATTAAATTAACTAATAATTATTAGGTGGTACTTAAACTTGATAAGAGTCCCATAAATATCCCAGATTCCTTCACACATTTACATAATGTAAGAAATATATCTAAATGGATGGAATATTTGATATCGTATTTGGGGAAACCAGGATTCTCATTTTCTCCTATAAATGGTTTCTCTAGTAATCTAATTATGGGACTCAATATCAATAGAATACATGACAATTATAAATATAAGGTTTCTATCGATTATGGAGAAAACCCTAGTATGGGAACACATTGGATGATCAATCCCCATTATAAATTGAATACTTGATCAAATATGATAAATATGTATTTCATAATCCATTAATTTATTTTGGGAGTCTATATTGGAGTCTTAAGAATATTATCAATTTTTTATGACCATTATTTATTGGGAACCATAATGGATGAAAGGGGTTAATTAGTGCTCATATTGTATGCCTATGTGTTAATGATCCTGGTTGTGAGACATTAGAAAATTTGGCACCCAGTTAAGAGATCTATGTTAATATGGATATCATTTTTTACCTATGTTAATATGGTTCCCAATTATGGGTCATAGGTGAGTATGGATCCTTATTATGGGTATTTTGATAATATAGTTTCGGGTTATGGGACATCTATCAATGTAGTTCTTGATTACGGGACCTGGGAAAATATAGAACTCAGTTTAAGGTCTTGGGTGAATATAAAACCCAATTTTGTTACCATAGATAATATATATCCTCTTTATATAGATTTGGTATGATTGTAAAAGGTACTATTATGGTAATGTTACATTTTGGAGGGACGGGGAACCTTGGTGGAACACACTAGTCACATGGGTGTATCTCTATAAATGGATATTTACCATGGTCATTGTGATTTCTGGGGAAAAGTGATATTTCATTTTTCATCATTTTTAAAAAAGATAAAATTAATTCAATTTTCTTACATCCCCATAGATTTTAATCAATACATTACTAATTATCCTCATTTAATGTAATGATGTACATTTTTTATGCTTAGGTGTTTCTAGAGATTCCCCTTGACACTGATTTTTTAATCAATAATTTTTTGGAAATGGGGGGGGGGTATGTGGATCATTAAATAATAAATGATAGATATTATTCTAGTTAAGTAGTCGAAACAAATGGGAGAGAATGTATCTATTGATTAGGTAATTTGATTCTAGAAAAATAAAGTATAAGTCCTTGACATAAGAAGAGGACTAGTAAGATAGGCCATTCATGAGCTGTGTGGACATGGCTTGCATGTTCTTTATCGATTTGAATACCAGATTATTTATTTTCGATGATGGGGTATACTCTATTTTAAATTTATTGATATTCTATATTAATGTTTTGAATTATTCTCTTTCAAAAATTCCTACAACTACATTATTGTGTCCTTGTTTTTGTGCCAGTGAAATATTTACTCAAATGCTTTGTGGAAGATGATTCAAATGATTTTATTGAGGATTAATGGGTTATTTTGAGAAGGTAATTTAACATAAACAGTAATATATGTACATGATTTCGAATAACGGTAGATTGATATCCTATCATTATGAGGTATATTATTGAAATGACAATTCCCTTTCTAGTAAAATATTTCCCTCGTTTGTGAAAGAAAATTTTTCCTTACTTATATTTAAATATTATTTAAATAAAAACCCAACATACGTCATTATATTCTCTAAAAAATTAATAATGTTCTTCATGTTCATCATGTTGTAGAGGAAATTGATGATCCAAGAACATAATGCAATCCCTAATAAATTAGATTACTCCATCAAGACTGGAATCTTATTCAAAAATATAATGCATAACTTATGATGTTTGATTCTATTTCTATATTCTCCGCACTAAATCTGTTAAAATTATTTTTTGATAAAAATAAATAAATTTTTTAGAGGTTTTAAAATACAAATATTAAACAAATTTTATAGGGTAATTTAATCATGAATTATATTCAAGGTTAAAATAATTTGGATTTAAAATCACTAGAAATTTGAATTATTATTTTTTTCATTCAATTAATATTTTTTTAATTATTAATTAATAATTTAGAAAAATAACTTAAACAAAATTTTATACAAAAAAAATCAAGAGTAAAAATTATATATAGATAATAATCCGGTAATCAATGAATTAAATTTTTTGAATATGTTATTTTTTCCTCTCATCTAATGATCAACAAAAATATATTTCTTTTTTCAATATTTATATTACAAGAACATGATTATTATATAATTAATTATAATATAATTTCTTTCAGAATTATGGAATATTTTATTCATTTATAGAGTTTTATTAATTTATCAGCTAATAAATTTATATTTTTACACCTAAAAAAATTTTCTTCTTAGATCATGTGAGCATCAATATTTTATTATTTGAAATATATCATGTAATAAACATGGGGATAAAGCCTTATAATTTATAAATAATATTATTTCAAGTATTCTCATTGGTTTGTTTCTCTATTGAAGGTTTTTCATGGAACTTAATATTTTATTCATTTCTTTATTTTGATTACTTATTTCTTGGATAAATATTGTTTTTTAAAATATTCATATCATGTAAATAAAATATTTCACAATAATTAATAAATAATTATTTTCATATACTTGAGTTCTTTAGAAAACCTGAGTGAAAGGCCATTTTTGATTGGTGAGTTATTTCCCTTAGCATTTCAGACTCAAATATTATTATATCATTCCTCTCAGAATAGTTGGATTGTGGTTTCTTATATAACATAAGAGAAACCATGAGATTTATGTTTAGGCACATGGCATTGAAAACATGATTTGGTTTAGGTATTGGCCAATTCTGGAATAGAATATGTTGGGCCAAATAATGATCGGCATCTATAAATAAACTATAAAATTTTTGTTAGTGGCTATAGGTCTATCATCTTTTCTCAGGAATGGAGGTTTAAATAGCATAATAATTAGGTTTAAGAAAACTTTTTTTAGAGTGTGGATTTCATTAGAAATACAATACATTTAGTATCTTTTTTAATACTTCATATTTCGCCATTCATATTTATCATGTTTTTATAAATGAAACAAAGAAAATGAGCCTAAAAATATCACCTTGAGACACGCAATCTACACTGAAAAGATTTCATGTGATTTTAAATATAACACACCATGTGATTTTATGCGACACTAAATGTATCATTATAAAACATATATCAATGAGTATCTATATAGATGTTATGTTAGTAGGATGGACCCACATGCCACATGTATCCTCCAAAAATTCTATGTATATCAGCTAGAGTAGAAGAGTATATTCTATTTATACATTCCCAGTATCCTCATATTTCCACAAACTAGTTACATATTAAGATATAACATATGTTTAATGAGGTAACACAACATGTATTTAGAATTAATTCTATCATGCCCAAGTGTCTATTCGTGTTGTATGCCCTACATGAAACATTGTGTATATTTACTTCACATGGATTGAGTAAAATAAATATATGAAAAAACCTTCCAAATTTTCTAACATATTATTTTCTATATACGGAGACACTATGTATTTGTATTATTCTTAAATTAATTAAAATTGTGTTGATATGTTTCATTTTTATTCCTTTGACAAGTCGATTAAATAAATTTCTCTATCTAAATCATAACAGTATGATATTTTGGTCAATTAGAGACTATCTTTGAGAAATTCTAGGTATTTTTATAATATTATCTTTATTGATATGAAGATAGATTTTATGATATTTCTCTAAAGAAATCATGGAATTTTTGTAGTTCACTCTGTTTCTGGCTATTCCCATCCATGCATGAGGTTTAGGTAATATCGTGGATGAATAATTAAAAAATTCAGCAGTCCTGATATAATAAATAGAGTCAGTACTTCAACATGTGTCTCGTTATGGTCCTCCATCAATTGGTTTTACACTCCCACTTGTGATGAGGTATGATCTTATATTGGGGACCAGTACTCTATTAGTTAATACACAAACACCTCAATGAGGTTCATTCCCCAAATAAAATTTTAGGGAGGTAGTATAGATTTTATGGATTTATTATAGTTCATGTAGGTCAGGTCATATGAAATATTTCAACCTATGGATATGTTTAAGATATTGGAAAAAATATTAATCCAAAATGGATACATTCCAATTAAAGATTACAGTTGGGAAATTGAATTTTAATTTTACAAATCTTTTTGATACTTTATGTGTATTTGGTTCCTAATGAAATATGATCCATTGAATTTTTTAAATGATATTAATTATAATCTAAATTTATCATTGTTTTATTTAAAATTATGAATATCTAGTTCCTATATAATACATTGTATTATTTCCATTTCTTTGAATTTGTGTTCACTTATTGGTTTATATTTATTTTGTTTTTTAGGAAATCTTATGAGAAGTATTTATAATCATCATTCTTCTATAGAAATGTTTCACACTTTTGGTATAAACATAGAGGTTTCTGATCATGAGGAGTTAGTGGATCTATTTTATAGAATATTATGGTGGATAATGTATGATATAGTAACCATTGAGGTCCATTTCACAAGACCTTATTGAGATAAGTGTGTATTAATACATAGATTTATTATTAAAAAACAAATTTCTTATTATGGAAATCTATTTTATTCCACTATTTCATTTTACTTGACATTGATAATCCGTTATATCATTGTATATAATTTAGTTTATATAAACAATTATCGGGGTTGTTGGTTATTATTTCATAATAGAGATGCACTATGTTATAGGTTTTGTATTGATAAGTCCTCCCATGTGAGATTATATATTCTTGGGTCTAGTAACTAGACTATGGCCATTTGGTGTTGTGTTTGGGGTGGAACACTCGACCAACCACTAACCCTAGTGGTGTCCTAATTGGTTGATTAATGTTACCCATTTTTGGTATTTATCATATTTTTCAGTATTATTCAAAATCCAATATTTATTAACTGACTCATTCTCAAAATCAGTTGAAACTATATCTATTTCTTCATTTCAATCAATAGATCTTTAATATACACAATAAAATGTGAAAAAATCTATACAAATCATTTTCATGTGTCCCTTTATTTTCAAAAAAAACATTTTTATCAAATTGGTATTGATTCATCATAGCCTAAACAATGTTTATTAAAATTTTAATTATAAAAAAATATAAAATTTACACAAAATTTATTACCCTTAAATTTTAGTGAAACATATTATTTTTTTCAATGATGATATATTTTTCAACATCATTTTATCTTTGTTTTTATATTCATAAATGTTTTTGAAGACACATTTTACTTGATAAAGAAATTTTTTTAATTTTTATTCTATGGAAAATATTATTTTTATTAAAACCGGAACTTATTATATTAAAGGTACAAAAAAATTGAAACACATAGATATAATTTGATCAAATAACTCTAATATTACACCAGTTATGATTCCTTGTAAACTATATATCCATAATGATAAGGTTTTTGAAAAAGTATGGGTAAATATATACCAAACTCAAACCTTTTTATTTAAACCACTACACTATTTAAGATGAATTGATATTTTTATATAAATATACACATTCACACCATGTTGAATAAAAACACATATAATAAGATAAAAACACATGATTTTTAACATGTTTCACCCACAATGTGGTGACTACATACTTTATATTCTTGGTGAAATTATAAGACTCATTTTCCAACTAATTTCATAATGGAAATAAATTTATAGAGCATATAATATTTTACCATTAAAATGGTTTTTCAATAGTTAATCTATTTATAGTTTTTATAGATGACGCATCATGTTTATAAATTGAATTCTAAATGAGAATGAAAAGATATTCATTGAAATTTTGGATGTATCTTCATTGATATATAGTTAATCTTTATGGATTCTGGTTATTATTTATATATATATTCTAACATACATAATAACTTTGAATCGACGAATATAAAACAAAAGTGCCATCAACATCAATAGTTCTGACTAAAAATGTGAAAATTAAAATCATCATCAACATAAAATCCATTGTTCATTCATAATAACCAATGTAAAAATATCAAAATGAAACAAACATGGTATTATTCCTCACAATTTGAAACCATTATATATTAAAAAATGATAACACAATCTCTTATATGTGGAATAATTTTCAAATAGTTATACATTAGTACTAAAAACTATTCCCCCATATCATCTCATGTTCTTTGACCCATTAAAAATTTATTAACTCATAATAACCATGGGGACATTTTTCTCACATTCATATATAGATACTCAATAAAAAGTATAACATGCTATTAAATATTTAAATATATGAAAATTTTTATTTGAGAAAATGTCCAATAGTAATCCTAAATATAAGGAAATATATATTCCCATTTAAATCTCCATTATTATGGTTTAAGAATGAACAAAAATATATATCAAGATTTTCTTCTAATTATTATCATAAAATAATACTTGAATATGAACTTGAGAATTATAATACTTTAAGAAAATTGTTCTTACAAATCATCATTGTTAACTTTAAATTAATCCCAAATCCTTCATATTAATCCTAACTAAACATAGGGTACTCACATTTCATAATATACTACTCATATGTGACACATTGAGAAAATAAATTTAAATATATTCAAAATGTCTGTATATTCATACATGAAGTCTAGAAGATCTAATGTGGCTATTGTAATCACTATGTTAGTCGTATAAAAATTATTGAAAATTTAATTTATTTTTTAAAATGTACATTAATATTTTTTCCTTATCAAAAAATATTATTCATACATTTTATCTTTCAATTTACACAGACACAACTCAACTGCTCAAACATTTTTTCCTATTTGGCTAGTGAAATTTATAGGTTAAGAAGATGTAGAATTTCGAAAATTTAGATTAACCATAAAGGGATATATAATCATAAACAACTAATATATATCACTATCAAAACATAATTACAAATCATTTCATACCCAAAATAAAATTCAAATCAAATCCAGAACAATAGGACACATTCAAACCATTTTCAATAATATCTAATTCATTACTAATGATTTTACAAAAATATATTACTTTTTTAATTATTTTAGATAACTAAAAATAAGTACTCAAATAAATTCCTAACACATAAATTTCCTTTAATTATTATTTAATGTCTTTAAAATATATAATTTTCATTTTTATTAATCAATAATTCACTATTATCATCTCAAAATTATCATAGGTAAAAATTATTTTCATCATCAAGGTGACATTTAAACATGATGTATATTTATTTATGATAAAAAATTTAAGACGAATTACTAATAAAATTCCATCTAAATTTATTATTATTTAAATTTCTTTATAATGAAGAATGGTCATAATTTCATGAGACACCCCAAAAATCTATAATGATTATAGAATATCATTACACTTCATGTGAAAAATTATTCATCCCAACAATATCAATCAATTCATAGACACCCATGGATTTTATTATTAAAAATTGATCTCATATAAGACAATGATCCATCTTTGAGTCCCACATATCCTCATACCCGAATTAGTTTCATCTAAATTATCAAATATTTTTCACACATTAATATATTCTAAAAAAACAAATAGTTTTATAATTGTAATAATCTAATTGTTATATTCCATGATCAAATAAACATTTTACCCATTTTAATAATGTTTCATAAACATCCTTAATTGAATAATATGTATTAAAAAATTAACTATGTTGATTGTCAACATAGTGTGTTCTTAAATTTCCACATTGATTAGGAGTATGAATATTCACTAATTGTAGAATATCTTAATTTACTGTTGATTAAAAATTCTAAACTCTTGATCAAAATAAATTAGGCTATTTAAACTTATTTATGTAATTACATTTAAATATTCTAAAAATTAGTAAAAATAATGGGCATAGATGAAAAAAAATTTATCATATAATGTGCTAATGGAACCATTATTTCTCATGAAAATATTTGAATCAGCACCTCTAAATTTATGGCTACCATGTTTCCTATTGTCACTAATAAAGAGATCAATTTATGTAGAATAATGTGTAAGTTACTGTATATGATTATATGTAAATGTAACCCCAAGGTTTTTGATCCATTACTAAAATTAATATTAATATCATTATTTCTGATTTCTATCATTTTGAATAACATTTATATTTTATTTAAAATAGAATTATACATGATTTGAAATTGTTTCCTACAAGATATAAACAAAACTAAAGACACTTTATTCTTTAGTAAGTGGTATTTTATAATAAAATCAGATAAAATATATTATGAAACATGGAATATTACTCACCCTAAAAAAAATGAATACATTAAACGTGAATAAAAAATCTAGGTAAAATAGACATAAAATAATATAATATAAATTTCATAGAAATCCAAAGGGTAATCTTCATCCTTGAGGATCAATAGTAGCCAAAAAACCAAAAATTTTGATGATCACCATTAAAAGATAATTCATTATGAAAAAACTATATTACAAAATAAGAACAATGATGTGGAAACTGAGAGTGGAATGAACAGAGGAATAAATTAGTATATATAAAATAATGAAATATTTACATTATAAATATGGTCATTTTAGATATGGTCAATGAAAATTGAATTGATTTTCATATATCCAATTGGTATACAGATTTTGTTAATTGTTAGAATTTAAATATTAAATAATATAGCTCATAATTAAATAATAATATGATATAAAATGATTAAAAATATTTAAATAATTATTTTTTACATATAATTATTTATATAATTAATTTCAAAATATGATATTGTGTAAATTTCATATTAAAATAGATATTTTAATACAAATAGATTAGTGAAATAAAATATAATCAAATAATCAAATAATATCTAAAGAATTCTCAAAAACATATTTTGTATAAGATAATTTTCTTTCAATGAATAATTTTTTTTCATATTGTATATTTTATCCTATTAGATTTAATTGGAAGCATTAAACATACTATATTAACTTTCTTTTAAATTATAAACTGTTATTAACTGATATTAATAATACCTAATGTTTAAAAAAATAATATTTAACACAATCAGTTTTTATTTATATATGTATTTCCATTTATAAAAATTTAAATGTACTATAATATAAATTTTATGAAACTAAATTCATTTTTTGATTTTAAATTTCAAATATATAATAGCATTTTTTTGGATTTAAAAAAAATTGATTTTTAGGTGAATAGTATAAAATATCCTTATTAAAAATAACACCTACTCTATAAAATTATTATTATATATGCATGAATTTGAAATTTTTGAAACATTTATATATGCACAATTGTTTTATAAGTTACTTTTTAATTTTAGAAACCTATATTTGAAATATTATAATTTATATTATACTTTTTTGTAAAATGGGTACTAATACATTATGCATTTATGATTTTCTAAATATATTTTCTTAATTTTAAAAAGTATATAAAAAATAAATTTAAATTTTAAAATAGTTTGGTCTAAATTATATAAATTAGGCCATGTTTTTTGGGTAATAAACGATAAATTCCATTTGAGAACACAAATTACCACAGTGGAAACCAAAAAGGTAAAAATCTATTAACAAAGAGGTAAAGGGTAAAACATGATAAAAAGATGTTTTCATTGAGTGGTTTAGGTGTTTTTAATCTTAATCACTTCCCATATGTAATATTTAAACATTTTAGGGTCATTTTACAATAGAGTTATTTTCCATTATTTAAAATGATTAGGTGTTTACAAAAAAAAATCCACTAATTTTCACTTTATAAATGAGGCTTTAATTTATTTACTTCACCACACAAAAAAAACCCATAACATCAATCATAAATATATGAAATCTCACAAAAGAACTCCAATATACCTTGAGTATGTTAATATATTATCAAAATATAATCCTTCAGAGAATTAACCCATTTCAAAAAGAAGATAACTGATGTAGGGAGGTATAGATTTCTTCCCAATTTTCTACTTTTCATTTTACTTATTTTCATTTATTATTTCTAAAATTTAATATCACCATCTCATAATGATAAAATAATTATAATTATTATACTATAATTTTATTATAATTATATTAAAATCATTAAAAATCATTCCCTTTTCCCAAATTAATGTGAAAATGATATGTTTTAGTGTGTAGACTACTGCCTCCACAAAACATCATGTTTTTTTAATTACCTAAATAAAATATTTGTTTCTAATGATGATGTTAATAAATAAGTATCATAATTATAAATTATTTTACATTCTTAAATCAAAAAAATGTTATAAATTTCTCCTGTTATATTGGAAAATAAACTATCATTCTTACATATGTGTGGACTATCGCCTCTATGGGATGATTGATTTCTATTCTAGTATTCATCACCACCATACACAAATTGAAATAAGAATTATATTAAGGGTTAAATATGATTTTTGTGTTATCATTATGTGTCTAGTATGAAAAATTGGAGAACATATAAATTATACGATCCAAAATTATTATCGTTTATTCAATCGGTTAAAACAATGGTACTAAAAAGAAAAACATTAATTTAAATTATGTAATATTTTCCTATGATATTGTTATTTTGGTAAATACAATAAAATTATAATATATCATAGTAATAAACCATAAATTGTATCTTTATGGAATTGGTGTAACAATATAGTAAATAAAAAAACTCAAAATCATTAATACTCATCGTATGTTAATTTTTTGGTATGTTTAATCACCTACATAAAAGATAAAATGAAATTACATCATATATGAGTAAGGAAAAATTATTATGTGTATAATAATGATTAAAAATGTAAATATATATTTTCTTTCGAATCGATACTTGATCATTTTTATCATTAATAATCAAAACATCCTTCATAAGTTTAAAATCACTTAAAAATATTCTTGGTCAATTTTATCTTATAGGATAAACTCTAATGTAATCATGAATAGATATGTATAAATACAAATAATTATATGTTTTATATTAAAATAACATTAATTAACATTGAATAATTATGATTTCAATATGATATAATATTGAAATGACACCTAAGAAACTATGATAAATGTTCAAAAATATAGTCACTCAAGGTTGAAAAATATCCAAAAAAACATACCAATATACATTTAAAAAAATGAATATATTATAAAATTTTGAAATATTTTAGTTATGAAATTGTCTCTAATTTTTTTTATTAAAATATCTTTTTTTGGAGTATAGATCAAAATTTACTATGTTGTCATAAATGTAAGGGGTTTTTTATCTAAAATAAAAAATTTTGAGACTTATTTCACAATGTGCACCCTGATAATTTTAGTATAGTGTTATTAATTACTATTGAATGTATTTTTTCAAATTCATTTGTTTTTAAGATCTATAAAAATTAATTTCTTCAAATATCCACTGATTCAGTAGATACTCAACTTGAAATAGATTTTCTTAAAACATATACATATTCTATAAGGGTTTATTTTAAATTGTAATTTTCAAGTCAATATTATTTTTCAAAGATAATACAATTGGGTATTTTGTATTATTTATAAAACCTATCATCATTTCTTCTTTATATTTACATGGTTTTATTTGTTTTATTAAAAGTTCATTTCACTATGAATTATATTTTAAAATGTGTGTTTATTTTAACTCAGTCTGAACCCACATCTTTTTTTCAGTCATGAAACTATATTTTTTTATATCCAAATTTATTCGATGAGTTATCAAATTTTTGGAGGTCATTTCTTACTGTTTGGTGTTACAAAAAAAATTAATCACCTTTTTGAGTTTTTAATAATTATTCTTTTTCATAAATGTTTAAATTGATAATCTTCTTATCGGTTTATATTTATATGTATTTATTCTAGCCTATTTTATGTTTTTAATGATACTTAATTTATATGATTTAATGGTTTTCAAGAAGAAAACATTATTCTCTTTCAGTTATAAAATTTATATCTAAAATATTATCAAAAATATATCATGGATGTATTTCTTTAAAATAAATTTTTTAATGATCATAATGATAGTTTCTATATAAATCCATATCCTTTTACCTATATTATTTCCCATTAATGGTATTATTATAATGTTAAAATACACCTTATTTCTCTGCAAAATTTATGTAATATCCTTCTCTTTTGGAGGAGTTGTGCATCACATCCCTTGTCTTTCTAAATCATCCATAATGTATGATACTAAATTTTCACCCAATCTCTATCATTATTAAATACCCTATTTTGGTTTCATATGAATCAATGGTGTGTATTTTGAATCCATACATTGATTAATTTGATGAAATTATTAACATAACCATTTACCATTAATTTATTTGGTGAAAATATCATATTCATTATTTTCATGATAGAATGGTCTTAAACTAGATAGTTACCAGATTCCATTGGATATCCATTAATTTTTCATGGAATTATCTTGTTTTGAATACTGGTGTAAATATGAATTATTTATTATTATTAAATAATATGGAACACATTTTCCTTCCATTATATATTTATGATGTGTTGAATGAAACCTAATAAATTTACCAAGATTATTTATGATGTGATAAGTTATTGATTTTATATGAAACCCATATATATGGATGATGATTCATGGTGTCCTATATCTCCCTCAAATACATCATTTTTATGTTAATATATCCTTAGATAATTTTTATCGAGTATATTTATGGTTCTCAAAATCATGTGAACTGATGGTGTGTCTCATAAATGTAATATTTCCAATAAAAATATTTATTTCAATGATGAAATATGTTTTATAGTTTTATGATTATTCTAATGACTGTGTCGCTCCCTCATAGATCATTTTTATAGAATCTTGTTCTTATGATCATTCAATTTATGGATTTTTCTTATTCCATGTTATATTCCATGATTTATGATGTATGATTTTTTAGTATGAATTTACTTAAGTATGTTGATTATTCCATTTTTTTTCAACTACAGATCATTTGATCCCACCTCCTTCTTTTGTTTCCATTTCATATGGCTATGAAGATGAGTATACCATGTAATAAGTATAGGTGAGTGTATAATAATGGTACAATATAGAGATATTTTCATAATGGTTTATAGATAAGTTGTTTACATAGCAACTGTTTAATGAACATAAACCCTTTATTATTGTGAATGTTTGATTATCTATGAGAAGTAATGTTTTTCATTAAAAACATATTTATGATAAATGAGTTCTTATATTGGGTCACTATAGTTGTTGTCACATTATGGTTTAATTAATTTTTATGTTCATTTTATTATTTAGGTGTATTAGTGTGATATAAAAATATTTAACTCTATATTTTTGAGACTAAACATAAGATGGTACCATAAATATTAGTAAATATTTTAGTTGGCCTATCTCTAGAATAACATCCCTGTTATAATATTGTAAGGTTGATGCATACACTAGAATTGTTGTATATTGGGGTAAAACCTCAAAAGGGGTTGTTCATTTTTAAATCAATCATGACCTAGAATATAACAAAAATTCCTAAAAGTACATCTGGATAGATATTCCCAACATATATTCTTTAGTTAATTTAATTAACATCACAAGACATAATGAAGGATTTATTTCCCAATTACCCTAAAGGATTAGGAAAAGAATTATGAATGAAGTTAACATAAGGTATCATAGGATAAACCATGTGTGTTATGTGATAAAACCATTTTTGTGTTGTTGAAATAAATGTCCTGTAGGTTGAAATGATGATGTCATTGTAAAAGAAATTTTTTTAGAAGAATTAATATTCATATACTCCAACTCTATCGAATATTAATATAACCATTTTGGTTTTCGTATTTTCTTAAAACATGATATTTAAGATGAGGCTAAGAATGGTATGCATCTAAAAAACCACTAAGTATAATAAATAATAAATAAAGAATACATAAATGGATTAGAATCTTATAATAATCTTTTTATATTAAATATGTTAGTTTCCATGACTTACCTAAAGTTGTCAGGTAGATTCTATAATAGAAAATAATTATTGATAAAAATATTTTTTATTTAGTGAGGGATATTTAATAAGCATATTCTAGTATATTCTAATAGTTATGATGCTTATGTGAAAAATTTATGGTTTCCCCTCCTGTAGTTCCACATTAATTTTGTTTGAAATATAAACTAAATGGATTCACTTCTAGAATTTGATGTATTTGCGACGGGTTATTTGCGATAGGTTATTTGCGACGGGCCCGTTTTGACGTCGTAAATAGTTATTTAATATATATAAATAAACTATTTGTGATAGGAACTCATCACAAAAGGTCCCACCACAAATACATAATAAAATTCCAAAAAAAATATATTCAATAAAATTATGATAAATTAATATTAAAAAATAAAAAAAATATTAATAAAATTAATATAAAAAATATTATATTATATAATAATAATACTTTTATTAATAATATAAAAAAATTTATTATTATTATATTAAATAAAAAATTATATAATAACGTTATTATTATTATTACTATTTTTGAAAAAATAATATTAATATTACAAAAAGAATAAAAAAATTATAGAATTTAAAAATTATCAAATTTCACAAAAATTATTAAACAATAATAAGTTATTATTTTTATTAATAAACTAATCAAACATTAAAAAAATACTAATAATGAAATATAAAATAAAAAAAATCTGAAAAATAAAAAATTAATAAAAAATTAAAAATTGTGTAATGTTCGCACCAATATAAAAGACAGAAATAGTAAATAGCTAATATTACAACAAAATATTGAATTCAAATTTTTTAACATGATAAAAAATTACAAGGGGATGGTCTCATCGAGTAGGTAGATGAGATGAAGGATATGGTGGAGGAAATTTTATCCTTAAACTATGAGTCAGACGGTGCATGTACTACATCTGCTCGTGTTGCTGCTGCTGCCATCGATGCATTTTCTCCTCCTATTATTTCTACTACCATCAGTTCTCCACCTCATGTTGATGCTACTTCGGATGAATCTCCTCCTCCTTCATATGAAAACGCTCTATAAGATCACTTTGAGCTTGCAGTTGCTCCTAATAATTTAAGCCAAAAGATGATGCCTCTCCACGATCTCCTCTCGAGATGGACGTTGACATCACAGTAGTACCATAATAAGTCCCAGAAGTCTATCGAGAGCCAATATCCATTCCCATGCATACGAGAATGCATAAGCATACCTCTGACCATATTCTTCATTGTGATTTCAGTGTGACAGAGAAGCAAGTAAATTAGCCATCAAAAAAACAATCACATTTTTTTCAATGAATCATCTTCTTGCAAATATCACTGCCTCAAAACATTATAAAAAAAATGTGGTCCTACGAATGCATATCAAATCTCGTGTATAGTAGATTGGATATGCATTTGTAGGATCAAACTTTTCATAATGTTTTGAGTTGGTGAGAGTTGAAAGGAGAGGTGTCATGGAGAAAAAGGAGTGTCACCAATCCACTGGAAGTTATGTCAAGTTCTTAAAATTTATTACAGTTAACCATATTTATTAGTAATTCATTCAATTTATTTCTAATTTGTTCAATATATTTCTAATTATTAATAGTTGTTACTAATTAATACTAGTTATTACAATTTATAACAATTTATTTCTATTTATTACTAATTATTCTTAATTATTTCTAATTATTCCCCATTATTACTAATTATAGCTAATTATTACTATTTATTGGTAATTATTACTATTTATTAATAATTAGTGCAAATTATTGCTAATTATTAATAATTATTGCTAATTATGACTAATTGTTATAAATTATTACTAATTACTGTTAATTATTAATAATTTTTGCTAATCATTAGTAATTATTCATAATTATTATAATTATTACTAATTATTATAAATTTTTACTAATTTTTAGTAGTTATTACTAATAATTACTAATTATTTCTAATTATTACTAATTATTGCTAATTATTACTATTTTTTACTATTTTTTATTAATTAATACTATTTATTACTATTTATTATTATTTATTAATACTTAATAATATTTATTACAAATTAATACAAATTATTACTATTTATTACTCTTTATTACTAATTATTACTAATTATTACTAATTACTAGTATTTATAGCTAATAATTAGTGTTTATTACTAATTATTAGTATTTATTAGTAATTATTACAAATTATTAGTATTAATTAATATATTTTACAAATTATCTCTATTTATCCCCAA
Source organism: Viscum album (assembly GCA_963277665.1). Classification (NCBI taxonomy): domain Eukaryota; kingdom Viridiplantae; phylum Streptophyta; class Magnoliopsida; order Santalales; family Viscaceae; genus Viscum; species Viscum album. Next base: position 1,537,478,881 of record OY728131.1, read on the forward strand.
TTTTTAGTATTTATTTCTAACTGTTAGTATTTTGGCTAATTATTAATATTTATTGCTAATTATTACTTTTTATTAATAATTATTACTATTTATTGCTAATTATTAATATTTGTTGCTAATTATTTCTAATTATTTCAAATTATTACAACTTATTGCTAGTTATTAATTATTATTGGTAATTATTATTAATTATTACTAAATATTACTAATTATTGATAATTATTGCTATTTATTGCTATTTATTATTACATATTACTAATTATTACTAATTATTTCTAATTATTATAATTTAATAGTATTTATTACCAATTATTAGTAATTATTACAAATTAATACTATTTTCTACTAATTATTAGTATTTGTTACGAATTATTAGTTTTTGTTATGAATTATTAGTATTTGTTGCTAATTATTAGTATTTGCTACTAATTATTTGTCTTTGTTATGAATTTTTTGTATTTGTTGCTAATTATTAGTATTTGTTACTAATTATTAGCATTTGTTACTAATTATTAGTATTTGTTTTTATTTTTTTACTAATTTTTACTATTTTTTACAAATTATTAGTAATTATTACTATTAATTAGTAAATATTACTAATTATTAGTATTTATTACTAATTATTAGTATTTATTAAAAATTATTGGTATTTATTACAATTTATTCCTAATTATTACTATTTACCTCTAATTATAACTAATTAGTGTAAATTACTATTAATTACTGCAAATTACCTCTACTAATTACTAATTGCTACTAACTTTTTATATTCATTACTAATTATCATTAATAATTCCTAATTACTACTAGTTATTAATAATTAACACTAATAATTTCAATTTAATATTACATATAAATATTGATAACCAAACAATCTAAATCTAATTTAATTATAACTAATTTCCACTAATTAAAATTAATATAAAAAATGAAGTAAATATTAAATTAAATAAATCATAAAAAACGTTGAACTTGATAACTTATAGGTCTAGACAACTTCAAAATCTGTTAGTAAAAAAATTTAACTCTAAAAAATTTAAACTCTAAAATACGATTTTAAAGAGAGAGAGAGAGAATGTAAGAATATAGGGAGTAAGAAGAAAAAACAGATGGGGGTATATATTGGTTAGCTTATTCACGACGAGACTATTTGTGACATATCCCATCCTAAATAACATCGGCTGCATTAATTACTATCAGCAGTTAAAAGAGTATTTAGGACGGGTCCCATCGAAAATAGTTTCCTACAGACAAACTATTTATGATGGGGGTGCCTCCCTGTCCCAAATAGTATTTACCACTACAGGGTATTTGCAGCGGGGAGGCACCCTTGTTGTGAATACCCTTCTCGAGGTGTGGCGCAAAAACCGCACGAAACCTTTTGCAATGAGACCCCTTTTCCCATAAGAAATCGTTATTTATTTATGAGAGGTTGATGTCCATGTCATTTATAAACCTTTCAACGGTTTATTTGCGGCAAGATTTACTCTTGTCACAAATAACCAGTCACAAAAAGACATTTTTCCTGTAGTGATTAAAAAACCTTGAAATTTAATTATGTAAAATAGTTATATTTTGTGGAATAAATATTGAAAAATACATAATTTAGGTATTGATACATCATTAGAGTAATATAATATTGATGTTGAAGTAAAAAATTTGGGATTATTATTTAGAAAAGTGCGTAAAATAGTATTATAAATTATTTTAAATTTAAAAAAAATTATTCAATGGTATATTTGGTTTTATTTACCATTTTAGTATTATGTTACAAATTGAATGGTTTTTTTGCAAACGAGTGATTAAATCATTTGAGAGTTACAAATAGATTAATTTCTTAAAAGAATATATAATCTCAATATGTATTAATGTCTTGAACATTAATATTGTTTTTGTAGAGTAATGTTATGAATAATATATGATTATGTTATAAAAATATTAGTGTACATGATTGTATGAATAGTCAATGTTGTTTGATGAAATATAAGGCGCTGGTATTGACTAGGAAATTAAATTAAATGTAACATAATAATTTATGTCTAGAATGATAAATATTTCAAAAATACTATGGGATACATTCCTTAGTTATAATAATTAAAATTGTGCTTATGATGTCTATTTAAGGGAGGAGAATATATATCCTTAGGTTTTAGGAGCTATTTTTAATATGATTAATATTATTTATATTATTATCATTATTCATATTATTTTTATAATAATGATTATTTATGTATATAATGTTTAATAATGTTTCTTTATTCATTTAAAATAATAGAAAAATTAATATTGAATATTCCCTAAAACTTATAAAACTATCTATGCAAAAAAATTACATTCATATTTGGAACATTAAAACCAATGCATATAAAACAGTGTATTGTTATCCAAGATCTATTACTCACTATGGATAAAATACACCCTATAAAAGATCATAAATCTAAAGGGAAATATATATGTGGAAAAGAATAAAATTATCATAGTTATGAAATCCCCTTGATCATTTTCATCCTTTAGAATTACCTATTGTTTAGTAAATCCTATAATGAAGAACATCACCATCAATGGAGTAATCATTTTTAAAAATCAGTAATAAAAAATATGCACCATGCCATATTAAGTGAGAATGAATAATAAATAATTTATTATATATATATATGAATGAAATATAACCATTATAAATATGTTTAATGGGAATATGGTCTATAGATATTTTTATTGGTCAAATATGCAATATGTATACTGAATACATTTAACATTGACTATAAAATGTAAAAAAATATTACTCCAAATGAAACAAAATTATGATATCAAAATATTATATATATATATATATACACATATTTTTATATCTGTTAGGTATAAATATTAATAGAATTATTACAAAAAATGATAAGGGTATATATAAAATTCAAGAATATTTTTAATTTTTCTTGGTGTACTCCTATTAAATTTTTGATTGTAAATTATTAATTTTAATTGAACTTTTTAAATAATATTTAGTATAAAATTAATATTTGGCATTTTTATCAATTAAATTTTTTACGTACTATATATTTTATCGAACTAGATTAAATTGAAATTCCTTAAAATAATACAGTTACATATTATAAATTATAAATTGATATAATATAACATTAGGAACACTTAATTTTTTAAAATATATTTTTGAAATAAAATTTTTTCTTCATGTTTGAATTTTTATTAAAAAATTATAAATTTGATAATATTAATTATAAGAGTTTAAATTCAATTTTTATTTATTATTTTAAAATAGTTATCATGAAATGGTTGGATTTTTTTAAAAAGATGGATCTTTAGGTGGATTGTGAAAAAAGTCGTGTTTATAAATAAGAGGAAATTTATGAATCTGTTTTTTATATAAGAGTAAATTGTAAAAAAATTAAACCTTTTAAGGTAGAATATAAATTCTATAAGATACTTTATGTTTTTAAAACCCATTATTTGATATTTTATAATGTAATTTATATTTTTTATCATATTTGTTTAATATATTATATATTTATTATTTTAAAATAAATTCTTATCACATTTAAATAATAAAAAAATTAACTGGATTAGAATTATGAATCATTATGTTTCAACAATAAAAAAGGACAATTATATTTTACCCATAAAGTATAATTCAGCAAGGTAAAACATAGTTATTATAGTGAAAACAAAAATGTAAAAAATGTGTAGCCTCTAAGTAAAATGGTCAAACATGCTAATGAGAAGTTTTAATTATGTGGATGTGGCGTGGGTCAACTTTATCACTTATGCTATTTATTATTTCATAAATTTGTATCATTTTTCTTGAGAGTAAATTTCTATTTTTGAAATGTTTTGGGGATTTACAAAAAATTCATTCCATTTGACTTATATAAATGGCTCTTGTCTCTTCACTTCCCTCCACCCCAAAACCCATATGTTTAACCTTATATATACCCAAAGATCAATCCTAAACACTTATAAACCATAAGTCGGTTATTTTGTTTTTGGAATACAATCTTTATAAGATTTACCCCATTTTCTAAAGAGATAACCCAATTATTGAGGTATAGATTTCTAACGTATTCTACCTCTTTTATTTTAATTATATTCATGTGGTTCTTAATTTTTTTATAATAATATAAATATGGTAAAATAAATTTATGTTCCATAAGGTTTTATAATTACGACTTTTGTACAAGCTTTAATCATTCTTCCATTTTTCTTAATAAAAGAAAGAACAACATTTGTGTGTGCACGAACTACCTCTTTTATAAAATAACATGTTTCATTTTCCCTGACAACCATCCATATATTGTATAAATGATAAATTTAATAAATAATTATTATATTTATAACATAAATTAGATGAAAAATGAAAAAAAATATTTTACATTCCTTATATTCTCTTAAAAACGGAATCATCAACCATGTGTATGTGACGACCACCGGCTCCATGAGATGTTTGATTTCCAATTTTCTATTAACCACCTCCTTATATAGAATGTTATTATAATTTTTTTATGGAGTAATATATTTATTTATGTTATGATTAATGTTATATAATGAAAAAATTTATCACCTATTAATGATTGGATCATCAAAAGATTTTCATTAATTAAATCGTTTAAAATAACAATACTATATGGAAAATCATTAAATAAAATCGTGGAACATTTATATATCTAGTAATAATTATTTTATATCATTTAAAATTGCAATATATCATATTAATAATCACTAAATTGTATTATTTTTCAACTTATATAATGGTATTACAACTAAATCACATCATAATTTTCAATAATCATGGTTTTTTCATATTTAGATCAGTCATACCAGCTACTTGAACAATGAAATGAAATTATATCATTAATGATAATTAAAACATAGTTAGTGATATAATATAATAAAAATATAAATGATAAATTTTTTATTTTGGAAAATAAGCACAAATATTTTGCTCATTAATTGATAAAAAACACATTGTTGGTTGAAAATCACTAAAGAATGTTCATTATTGATTTAATCTTCAAGGATAAATACTAAAGTAAATATTAAAATAAATATAATATTAATAAATAATTTAAATTAATCTATTATATTCTCTTTAATTAGCTTTTAATGATAAATCATGGAAGATAAATGAGTACTGACCTAGCTCTTATAAAACTAGAACAAACGATCAGAACTAAAGAAATCAATGTTGTAAAAAATGGAAAAAATAAATGACATTATTTTATAAAATGAGTATTGTTGAAACATTTGAATAGTGATAATTATTACTATCTTTTTATGATATATATTATGATATTTATGTTTTTTAAAATAAGAAATAGCTCAATTGAGTAATTTAGAATGATAGTTACGAGTTATTTGTCCCAAAATTAATTTCATGAGATTTGTTTCTTAATGTGAACCATGATACCTTTAATATGCTCTAATTACTACCTAATAAATATATTTTACAATATTCATGTTTTTTAAAGAAATATTTCACCAACTTTATCAAAATGACCATCAAGTCTAATGATTCCCAACATGAATGTGGATTTGATTAAAATGATTCTCAAACCATAAGGGTTTCACTGGAAATATTATTATCAAGTCAACATTTTGTATAGATAAAAAATATGTAAAAATTTTATTCTTTATAAAAAGTATAAAAAATTAATTTATAATCACAGTGTTTTATAAATTCCCTATATATTTCATTTCCCCAGGACTCATATTTTTCTTGATGTATTTCTTGATAGTGAAACTGAAAATGTCGATTATTTTTAGTTGGGAACCCCTATTTTCCATGTCAAAACTCATTAGATACTTTGAAAAATGTCTTTAGGGTATTTTATATTATGTCTTGTTCTCTAAAATAAATTATTATATTTTTATTTTAACCATTTGGGTTAATTATATCGAAGTGTAAACAAAATATCATCTAATTTTTTTTCAATGTCTTAACCTATTTTATGTGTATTTGAAATTTTATTTGATTCCTCCTTTCTGATCAGTAATTTTTTTATGAATAAAATTATCATTTTTAGTAATTTTTAAAATATTTCTATCCAATTTTTTTTCCAAAAACTATTACAGACTTTTCCTATTTCCAAATCGATTTCTTCTAATGATCATAATAATAGATTTTATCAAATTATACATCCTCTAACAAACATTGAGATTAATTAAGCATAATATTATAATTGAAGCGTCCCTAAAATTTATATTAATAACCTATGAATTTCTATCTCTTTCGTGGAATTAACCATAACTACCTTTTTCTTTCCTCATTATCAACTATGGGTGATCCACAGTTTTCTACCAAAGCCATCCCATTTATTTTTTATTAATTTGATTAAAGGATATTCTCTTAGAATCCAAAGGTTGACTAATTTCATGAAATTATTGACATAAACATATACCCCATAACTATATGATTTAAATACCATATTATTTCTTACCATGATTGAATTTTATTTTCCTATAATTTTACTCGATTTCATTAGATTACTATTCATTTTTAATAGTTTTATCATGTTATTATTACTGATTTAATTGTACATTATTTCATTATGTTAATCTATATCAAAACAATTTTATTTAACTGGGTTCTTAGTGATTCAACAAGTGATTGATTACAAGTGTAACTCTTAAGTATGGATGATGAAATTTGGTGTATTATATCACCATATTGTGAATTATTTTAATGTTTATATCTCATGTGATGAGAATGTTCATGTATATTCTAGTTTCTGGAATGTGTGGGAACTGATGGTATTGCTCCTAAAAATACAGCTCCCCTATTTAATTATTTTCCATTATTGAAATATGTTTCAATTTTTTCAGCTTATTCGTATTCTTGAGTGTGTCTCGGATGGTTTGTGATTTTATAATCCTTATTTGAATCTCTTTTTATTCGTTTTTTAAAATAATATCCCATGATTTATGACATATTATTTTCAAGGTATTAATTTTCTTATGTTTCTCCATTATAACCATATTCATATTTTACGTTCACTAATGATATTATATTGTTATTTCAGATGTTTAACCTTATTGGTTATCTAATCTCAACCCTTTCTCTTGTTTCCCTTTCCACGTGTTATATAGATTAATATAATATATATGAAAATTAGGATGGATTATATTGGTGATAAGTAATATTTAAAATTTTACAATGGTTTTAAAAAAAATTTCAGATGTATCTAGTCATAAAAGAAACTAACCATAATTTATTGGTATATTTTTAATATATTTTTATATTTAATGTTTACCGTATTGATATGTTGTAACATAAACTATTGTCTAGCCATGGCATTTGTAGTAGAAGTGACTAAAAATATTGTTAGTATTATATGAAAAGTATTGATCACTCTCAATTAGAAAAACATTTATGGATAATAAAAAACAATGAAATAATATTATAAATTCATGATATTCTCACTTTAAACTAACCCTAGTTTATATCATTGTTTTAATATAAAATTAAATTAAATCTCATACTAGGAATCCTTAAGAAATCTCACTAAAAATAAAATACTCCAAATAATAATTCTACTATATATACACAATAAAAATAGTGTCTCCATACCATTTCTATAACCACTACATATAAATATATATATAAAATCAAAAACAAACACATTCATTCACAAACACATACATCTTCACTCCGCTAGATGAATCACCAATTAAGATACAAACAAATTAATAATATAATTATAATTGTTTCAATAATAACATATATAGAAAAATAAATGCTAATCTAATTAAATAATCTCATGAATGATCAAAATCCCAAGCGGTCGTATTGATGAGAAATCTAAAATCATCCCAAATTAAATCCAACCATATATCTAAAAGGATATATCATTTTTGTTGTAGAGTCGCAACAATAAACATCATGAGGTGGTGGTAATCTACCATATTATTTATTAATTAACATGGATGAGATATAAAATCACACATTAAGAAACTAAGAATAATATCATCAATATCATTTAAATCCATAAGTCTTATCTCTTAAGGTTATCAAATTTATTCAAATAGTAACATATTACCAATTATTATTCATAATGCGATGACCACATTGTCAATTAAATAGTTACTAGTGGGTACCATCCTTCTTTTAGTCCCAAAACCCATCTACACTAACCAAATAACATGTATAATATGTTTATCACATTATAAAAGTGAAATATCATTTTAAATGATCAATCTGAAAATGTCTAAATGAATTTTCCTAAATTCATGGGACACATTAAAATTTCATTGTTATCAAAAATTATAATGAAATCCATTATCAAATAATTATAAACAAATCCATATAAAAAAATACTATTTTATCTAATTCATAAACTTTGGAGATTAAAAATAACCATTTTTTTGTTTCATTGTGACATACTTAAGAAAAAAATCATAAGAAAAGTCTCGTATATTTCATCTCTTAAGTCCAAACGTTGTCCCTAAAATTATAAAATTTCACAAAATAAAATATGTTTTCTCAATTGTAAATGAGTAATGTTACTTTGACATCAACCTGTCATTATAAGTAAAATAGTCAATTCAATCCCATCATGTTTATACTTAGTCATTACAGAAATGTAAAATTTAAATCAAGACCAAATAATCATATAAAGAGTCTTGGGAACATCCATTGAGTATTTTAGGAAGTGGTCAGGTGACACAATCATTATGCTCAATGCATCTATATTAAAATTCATTCCAAGTTTAATCCTTATTTTAAACTGGGGTGGAAATTCGTGGTGTAACACATAAACATGATACAAATATAAAACATGACAGAACGAATTGTTCAGGGTATATTTGTTCAATAATTACATTAAAACATCTTAACTAAAAAATTTATTTTAATATATAAATATTTTATTCAAAATTTTTAAAATAAAATAAATTTATTTAATTTATAATTTATTAGAATATATTATTTTATTTATAATTATTTTTATTTTAATAATAATAAAAATATATAAATTATATGATATATAATAAATATTTATAAATATGTTAACTAATAAATTTTGTAAATAAGGGGTGAAAAAATCACAAGACATGATAATGAGTTAATTAATTCAGACTTGTTTGGGTTTGGTCATCAGGACATAAATATTAAATTGGTCACCACGAGATGAAAAAAAATTACACCCCAAACATTAAAATTCCCCATCATGATTCCTTTAAAAATAATAAATTTCAAAAAAATATACATGAATTATTTTCATGTCATGACACACATTCTAGGAAAAATTATTGTGGAGTTTTATTTTTTTAGAAATAATTTACCAAATTCCCAGGCATTCTTCCCATAACACCATAATGTTCACTATATTAATTTTATATTAAATTATATAACAAAATTAAATAACTACTTTTTTAATCTAATAAGTAATAATATATATATAAATATATATATCACAATATTCTCTATGGTGAGGATTTAATTGAGAGAAAAATTCTCTATTTTATCAATTATACCCCAGATAAGATCCCATGTATTTATTTATAATTCTTTTAAATCCCATAAATCATTATTAAACAATTCCAATTCATTTAAAAAAATACCATTTAAATATCATTTTCATTACTCCCTACCATTGTCCTCTCTATAAATCGCTATTCATGCTCCCAAATCACCTCACCAACCCTTCCACCTGTTTTCACCACTATGGATCACAATATACCCATATGAACCTCCCTTGTACTCACCATCTGATTTTTCCACCAAATTTACATCTTCCTAAAACTTCTTCCCTAATCCATTTGTACTCTTTAGATCCCTTATTTGATTAATTATCCAAGTCCATTATTTTGATTCCACATAATTATAAATATCTATCTCCCCCCACTTCCTACACCCTTTATTCACCCATTTCTTCCACAATTAATATACCAGATATTAAATAAATTAAAATACAATAAATTCCCACCTTTTAATTTTTCAAAAAATCTTGATACACCATCTCTCACACCATTACCCATATCCAATTACTAATAATCCATGTGATCTATAATAATCCAATATTGATATTGGATTCTATTCTCTGACTGAAATCAAAGTATTATATGGTCGAAAAATATTTCCCACCATTTCAGTGTCAATCCTCACATGCATTTGGGTTATAATGTACAACAATCCCCAATGTTTTCATACAAGATATTATACATAAATTTTATATTACATCAATGAAATCATCTATAAACTCAACACCCCCAATCTCTATTCATTTTGGTTCAATGGGTCAGTAATTTAAATATTTTTAATCATTTTTGTAGCATTAACTACTTCTTGACCATTTATGGGATTCAATTCTATATTTTCATTAATAATCATTAAAACTGCTAGAATTTCAAAAAATAGCTTCTTGAATTACCAATGTCTCCGACATGAAGAATTTCTAAACCATGTTATCAAATTTTCTTCTATATATTTTATTATTTACTAATCATTTGAAGGGTTATAAAATTATACAATGTAATTTTTTTATTCAAAATCTTGATATTTTAAGTGTTCCTTAGAAATTTCATACCAATCATTTCTGTAAATTATTCTTGAATGTTATTAATATTTCAAAAACTATCACCATATATTTTTGAACCTCAATTATCATTAAATATTAGTGTTATAAGAAGTTTTCTATAGTTTTTCAAATAATTTCAACACCAATCAATTATTGGATGAATTTATATAGACTCAATAACATATATAAATGATATTTATTGATATGATAACTCATTACATCATGGTTAATGATGATTTTAATGAGGAAATGTTGGATTACATTACAAAATAGATATAAGTGTGATAGAGATCTTTTAATTTTATATATCATGTGTTATTTTTATTTATTTCCTTCTATGCATGTTCATCAATTATATAACAAGTCATATGGAATTTTATACCATAAATTGATCACATGATTTTGTTTTACAATAATTAACTCCTTTTGAATGTTTATATACATTGGTTTATGATATCTATATAGTGTCTAATATTATTTATATATGTTTTACTATGATATTTTGTGTATGTATTATTTATATATAAATTTTTATATTTATTTATTATTGTTTTTCAAATTTATATACAGTATAAACTCTTATAATTTATTAATTTGGTGAATATAAAAAATTGAATCTGGATAGAATAATTCATTTTTTCAACTATAAGTATATTATTAATGTATAATTATATTTATGTATTCCTCATCATTTAAATTATGTACATGTTATTATATTTTTTAACTAACAAGTTGTATTTTATAAAATAAATAATTTACTCACATAGTTTTTTAATTAAAATTTGTTCTAATTTTCCTCTCAATTTATTTGATCAAAAAAGTTAAATATAAATATTCAAATTGATATAAATTCTCTATACACCTAATAATATCATAAATTATATGTAACTAACTCCATTCAATTAATAATGTATCTTTTATGAAATCATGATTAAAAATGATTTTATCAATGTTGCATGGAAAATATTCAACTAATGCCTACTTTTTAAAACAATTATTAATTCCATTTAAATTTACATTTTTTATATTTTATATTTACATATTAACAATTAATTCAATAACCTTAACTATATATGGTAATTAATACGTGATGAATCATATTATTTACCACTAAATCACCATGTTATTGATATTTCCATTCCATATAATTATGGGAGCCAGTAATTCATAAAACGTTTTTCCAATATCTCTTTTAAATATTAGTAGTTAATAATTTTATTATTATTTTATTATATTAACATTTATGATTATTTTTTATTTTTGAAAATTTAAATTCTTTTTAAGCATATTTTTTTAAGATAGTCATTAAATATAAAATTACATTATCTAGAGGGTTTTTAAAGTTTGTTTATTAGAATATAGGGAATAATTTTACGAATACTTGAAAATATTACTTCATGCTATAAAAATCTTAATAATTTTAGATTTCTTATGTAATAAACAAGTTGTTCATGGATATTATATATCTACTATATATATATATATCTTCTCTATGGGAAAAAAGTATTATGAATTATTTTCTAACCAATAATATAATAAAATCTATAACATATATATTTTTTGATTCGAACATGACATTGTTGTTGAATGTAATTATTTAAAATTATTATCCATAATCCCTATAATCTTGTAGATTGATGACATGAAAATAGTAAATATTTATAATAATTATCTCTTCTACTAATTCATTATTCATTATATATTCATTTAAAAATAATGTATGAAATTCATATTGAATCTTTACTATCATCTTTGGAAAATTTCTAAATTTATTCTCGTTATATATGCCATTCATACCTTTTTCCCAAATATATTTTCCTTTTTAGTAAAATAACAATTTTCCACTTTCCATTTATATAATATTTTTAAATTGATGAACATACCTACTTCTCCACATATTATGGTATGAAACTTTTTCGAATAAAATATTATAAAATTTTGTGGGAAATATCCTCCAAATGTATTATTTTTTTAAAAGACAACAAGTTTACACAATAAGAAAACTGTATTATACTTTTTCATTATTCCTGATTAAATTTTAATTTTACACATAAATTTAGATATGAATTCATTACTATAATTCATAAAATATATATTTTTAAAATAAAAAATTGGAAATATGTGTTATTTTATAAAATACAACTCATGAATATGATTAAATTTATAAAAAAAATTAAAACATAGTTTTACAAAATATTATATGTATTTATTAGTATACTTTTTCACAATCATTATATATTTTAATTTTTGATCATGTAGTCTTTAATATTCATCATGTCCTCATCATTAAATGATTAATTTACATCAATTTTGATAGGTATATATATGTGTGTGTTTTTAAAAAATGTTAAGGAATACCCTATAAAAACTAAGAAAATGAGTATAAGAGGATGGATGAGTACAGTCGAATAGGAAAACCCAAAATATACAAAATAGTGAACCAATCTAGAGCCCACATTCCACGAAATCCTCCCTATGCTTTTTAGATGATGCTCATGTCACCATGGAATATGTTCCTGGGGCGACATATGCTCACCATCTCTAGATCTGTCAGGAAAAATATATGATATGTGGAAGATCTTATATTTCCAACCAAGTTCATGTAAATTGAGTTCTATCTATACAATAAGAATTTAGATCAAATTTATAGTTATAAGTTTCATCATATCAACATAATTCTTCAATACAAATGTTTCTATTTCTATTTTTTCATGAAAGAATTCGATCTGGGATTCAAACCATTCAGAATCATTTTTTTCAAGCCACAGGGTAGTCACTCCATTAGAAAATATCATCTACAATAATCATTTTATTATTATGATGCATCATAGATTCATAATCCTATTATGATTCTAATCCAAAGGATTCTTAAGAATGTCTCATAAACTCATTAAATTTATGGGGAAATCTCTATGTTTTTTTTATACATCATTCATAGGGAATAATAGAGGTAGAGTTGGTTGTGGACCAACAAGTGGGTTGGAATTCTTGAATGGGATCATCTAGAATCCCTATATATCCAATGAAATTTTGGATGATGTATTATAGTTTTGAAATCCATTATCATTATTAGTTTCCATTGATTTAGGCATGCTAGGGTAGGACGAACCCTTCTCATTTTCCTGTTTAGACACCAGTAAAGTTGCTTATATTAAAAAATATTGTGATAAATAATCCTTAATTATTTTGACCCTAAAAGTGGAATAAAAGTCAACTTTCCCTTACGATTTCTCACAAAAATCAACATCTCCTAAGAAATACTCTAATCATCCACCCGCTACCCCAAAACAGGGTTTCTATAGTGCCACCTTTTAAAACCGAAAAAAGAACTAATAAAGGGGGTACCATTTATCAGCACTAAAAAAGCACTAATAAGTTCACTTTTAACAGTTATAAAAAAAGTGTTTTTAAAGTGACTCATTCTCAGTGCTTTTTGGTGCTGTTAAAGGGAACCCCTTTATCTGAAATTTTTTTGTTAGTGCTAATAAGGGGGGCTTTATCAGCACTTTTTCTTGGTGCCGATAAAATGTATATTTCAAAAAATAATAATTTTTCATAAAAAATAAATATTGTTATATAAGTATATTTATATTGATATATATATATATATAATATATTTTTTCAATATGCTTTAGATAAGTATAAATAAACATTTTCACATAATTTGTAAGATTTGTAGTAAAAAGGGATTATAATATATCTTAAAAATTTATTAATAAATAATTTTCAAATTATCATCAACTAATAATTATTTAATAACAATTTGTAGACATACAAAATCAAAAAATATAATAAAATATAAAAAATATGTTAAAAATGCAACTCTAACATCAAACAACCATAAATATTGATCCGGCTCTTCGTTTGAGCTCTAAATCATATCTAATCCAAGCATGTGACAAGCTCTATGGGCAAGTGACCCAATGGAACGTTATGTCATATTATTTGTGGGCAAAAAAGGCCACGAAGGGCCCTAAAACTGAGTATTTAGTCAGGATACCTCGGTTATTTTACATTGAAACAACTATAATATCTGATCTGGATGTCCATTAGGCATGTACCACATATCTTATTGAAGATCATTTCGTGTTCCTTTATTTGAATGGTTGTTGAATTGAAACAGACTCCATGATTATATGTTATGGTCGTTTTTTACATTCTTTGGGTTTTTAGTGGCACATATATATGTATTTATTCGTAAATATGTGAGAGAGAGAGAGAGAGTGAGTGTGTGTGTTGTATATATGTATGTATATATGTATGTATGCAATTATTTATTTATAAACACACATAAGAAAACATGTTTTCCAAAAGTATATAGAACTAATATAGTAAACATAAATTAATATGCTAATAAATATACGAATAAATAATTATAATTAATATATATATAAAGATATGAATATATATGTATATTAATATACCTAAATATATTTATATTAATATATGAATAAATATTAATATATGAATAAATATATTAATAAATATATAACTACATATATATATATATATATATATATTAATATACAAAGATATATATATATTAACATGACTATATATATATTAATTTAACAAAAAATATATATTAATACAAATATATATATATATATAAATATTAATAAAAATATATATTAATATATGAGTAAATATAACTATATATATATAAATATATTTATAAACAAAAATCAATGAAATATAGTGGATTGGTAAAGGTTTAGGCGCACATGCAATAGGCCCCGAGTTCGAATCAAGTGGAGGTTGGTCGCACACGCGGGTGGGGAATTATGGAAAACACTATTAAAGGGTGTTGGGGTGCTATTAAAGGGTTCGAGGGATCGCTGGGGCATGCGGGATGGGGTGGGGTGGTGGGGCGCAGTTAAACGGGGCTTCAACCACTATTGATGCCCCTTCTCGAATTGTAGAAATATATTTTTTATTTATTATTTTTTTACATTTATCCTCACTTTTTTAAAATCACTGATAAAAGGGGTCTTTATCAACTCTTTTTAGTGCTGTTATAGGGACCCCCTATCTTTACCTCGATTAACAGTTCTTTTTAGTTCTATTAATTCCCTTTTCTAGCACTGATAAAGGCCATATATATAGTAGTGACCTCTTCTATATACAATTCATTGGGATTTTTAGCATACATCCCATTATTTTCACCCTATTTTTGTTTATTAGAGCGAGGAAAATACATCTTCACTATGACTTCACCATCAAAAAACGAGCGGTTACTGTTCCCATACTAAGGACTCTTGACCAAGCAGTCTTTGAAAGTGACAACCTCTATCACAAAAAAGGTAGAAACATTTGATGTGGGGTCCCTTTCAAGGCCAAGTGAGGCTGTAAAACACATCTTGGATGTAGTAATATCTTTAAAAGGATATATTTCTTCACCTCTACCATGAAAAACATCAGAGTTAGAAGGTTGGACAACTTCATCTAGGGTAGTACATTCAACATCCTTCATCTACTTCTTCCTGTTGATGGATCAATCATTTCCATTTTTCAGACAATAAGATAAAATTGACGACCTTATCTTTTATTTACTACAATTCAATATATTTAAATATTTGAAATAATTTTCATATGAAACACAATTATGCATCTATGCCAAATATGATTTTAATTTAAAATTACCTGATTTACTATGTTATCAGTATCTATTATACTCTATCAATAGAAAAATGGAAAATTATAAATAAAAAACATATATTCATTATTTTTAATATTCATTGTCCAATTTTTACTCGATAATATATGTGTGGTTAATTCTATTCATTAATATAAACATAAAATTGTATAGATATATTGGGTTGAAATAATTGAAATTAATAACCACCCAATAATATTTGTAAAAATTTATATATATGGACTATATTAATAGTCTCTAATTATATAAATATAATGAATTGAATTAAATATGACATATGAGGAATTATGTATCATGGAATATTTATTTTTAATTTTAACAGTTACTCACAATTATTTTCATCAAATGTAATTTTGAGATTATTTGATATAGCAATTCATATACAAATCATATTTCACTTTTTATTATAGTAATATATATTTTTTACATTCTTATATATTACATTACATTAAATTAATGTAATGTTATTAGATTATAAAAATTGTTGGATCCATTTTAAATTTATGGATATAATCCAGGTATATATAATAAAATATCTATGTGTGGTTCGTTATATATATAAATGTTTATATATATATATAAACTATTATTTCTATTATTATTCTAGAAAACATATAGAAAAATAGAAATAGAATTTTAATAAAATTGAGGTAACATAAGTTCAATACTTAGTGGTGGTGAATTTTCCAACTCACTATGTAATAACATTTGTTGGGAGACTTAACAAGTCATTTTAATAATACTACATTAGGAAAATGTAACAGGTTCTCTACAATGCTAAATTTAGTCAGATAATTTAGATATATTATAGTGGAGTGTTGTAGAAGCATTAATGTGGGGCACTATCGAGGGAATCCATGCATTATTATAACATCATTTTTTGGGAGGTTTTTTTTAGAGTAGGACTAGTTGGATTCTGGAAACCACTTTTATATAGATGTGTGTCATCCCTTAATGGGGGGATATTCACCTGGCACTCCTAGATTTAATGGGGTCATGTTTATCTTCATTATGAATTGTATCTTAAATTATAATATATATTTATTACTATTATTAATATTTTTTAATATATATATGATTATTAAATCTTGCAGAATTTAGGTATTTTTTATTAATTTATATAGTTGATGGTAATTATTTCACACTATCTTTTAGAGATGCAATATTTTTAAAGAAATACAATTTTTAAATGTATATATATTACATCACTAAAATTAATTATTATATAGAAGGTTATGAAATTACCAATTTTTTTATTTTCAAAAGTAATTTTATATAAAATTGTATGTTTTCAAAATAAATTTGTAATTTACATGATAAGTTTTTTAATAAAAATTAAATGGTTGTTATTCATCATGATTTTTCAACTTATATTGATTGTTTAGATTTAAAAATAATACCTTTTCATTGATTTTTAAATTGTTACTACCAAAATATATTTTATAAAAAATTGATAATTTTACATTAAAAATTTCGTAACTATTCTACAGAACAATTACCATTCCATAAATATATAATCTAAATAAGATATTCAAAAACATAATGGGATTTAATTTATTTAATAACATTAAAATTTATATAGAAAATTGATAGATTTCATAGTAACTAATATCATAAAATATGGATTGTAAATCAATAATTCTAATTTTTATGTTGTAAAATTCTCTCTATAATACTCCATATGTGTTTACGATGAGTTAGAGTGTAACTCTTGAATCTCACCACTAATATGTTAGGGATAGGAGATTTTAATTTTCATGTTAAAAATTAAATTTATTGGATGGTGAATCTTTTGATTTTATGAAGTTCTTGATGTTTTTGATTATGGTAGTGGTATCTCTCAATATAGTCTTATTTCACCAAAACAAGGTCTTCTTCCGATAGTTAATATAGGCAGGTCTAAGTTCTTCAAAAGATGTGTTGTAATGGAATTAGTTGAATTGAAGGGTAGTTGTGTTTAGGGTACTAATAGTATGAAATTGAGTCAAAAGTTGTTATATAATAAAAAAGTAGCCTTTATCAACCAGATATGTTCCCATAAATATCAGAGGATGGACTAATTGGATAGATCAGCCAATTAGCTCTATAAAATAGATTATGAACCAGATTTTGAGTAGAGCAATGTGCTTTGACAATTTTTTATTAATATATCTTATGATATAGTTATTTTAGTACATATACATCCCTAGATATAATAATTTTATGGTGTTCTCTCATTTTTTATTGAGAAAATTCTAAACGACAAAATAATTGTGTGTCCATTGTACTTTTCATGAAGAGTCCTTTGATATGATTGTTTTTGTGTCATTTTTGTGAAGAGATTCTATGAAAGATTTTATTAGTGTGGTAACTATAGTTAAAAGTTGCATAGTTATTACATAATAATAGTGTTACTATATTCTAGATGTTTATTGTTTTCTAGGATAATTCATCTGCAAGATCATTCATATGGTGAAATAATTTTATATCATCTGAGTATTACATAAGATATCCCTTTTTTTAAAATATAATTGACATTATATTGATTTTATTTGTGACTTATGTTTTTAGAAAATATTCTTTTACATGGATGGAATGATTGAATTTAAATATTCAACATAAGCATCATTAGATTTTTATATATGCTAGTGGAATATTATCTCATCCAATAAAAATTTAATCTTCAATTTTATGGAAACAATATAAACATGATAGAGAAAGGTGAGTAATAGATTTATGATAAAAAATCATTGAAATTGATGGGAATTTTTTTATAATGAAATGCGGACTTCAAAATAAAGGAAAATAAAACAACACCTTTGTTGATAGATGGCCTATGGAATGTGTACAATATAATAACATCACAAAAAAAGTGTTTCTATATTGGTTGATATTTTTCATAAGTTTATTATAATGAAGGAAAATTATATGTCAGGTAAACTATTTCAACATGATCTGAAATCATTTATGAATGACTTCTATAAAATCCATTTTATTTTAAATTTATTGGTATCATGAAATATAAGAGTTTTTCTGGTTTTTAATTATAATAGAACTTTCAATTTTGTATTTGAGGATGAATATAATTCAATAATCAATGATGGTATTTTGATATGGTTTTTCCATGTAACTTACTATTATTAATTGAATATTGAATTAATGTTAATCCCACCTCATAACAGAAATCATCAGTGACTAAAATAGAATTGAAGGGAGAGTAGTGGAGGAAAGTCAGCTAGACCGTGTCTCACTTTCTAGCATTATGGTAAATGTGTAAATACTTAAAGGGATGTCAAAATTCCAAAGGAATTCACCTGAAGGACTTCTAATGGATATTTGACATCTAATAGAACTATAGAGGGAGGAAATAAATTGTTGAATGATCAATTGTTGTCATGGCTAGTTAAGTATTGTGAATATATCTATTTAATAATAGAACACAGATTCATGGTTATTTATGTTCCTTGGGGATTTATAAAAGAACATTGAGAATATGATGAAGAATTACTAGTCATTAGAACTGGATATGTGAAAATATAAATAAATTAAGGGGGGTTATTTAGATTCATAAGAGCCAGTCACATATCATGGATTTAAAATAAAATAACATTTATTTTCTATCTCGATAATACAGGAAACAATAATACACTTTCTAATAGTGTGTAGAATGTGGACCGAAGATCCAAGGTGATGGAATTATAAATAAAACATGGAAGATACCTTTTTAATTGATGATTAGGTGGATAGATAATGTCTATAACTATATCCTCAAAGATATGGATGATTGTAATGCTAGTATGGTCCACCAAAATGAAACAAATATAATGGTTCTTGAAGGGAGAGTCATGATAATGCTCAAACACAAAAAATATAAAAATCGTTGATATTCTCATGATGGTAAAATAGAATATGTGATCATTTTACTTTATTGATCCATATTCTGAAAGTAAAAAGTTATAAATAATTCCTTAGTATGTATAGTGTCCACCCTTAATCCTATCTCCTGGAATATCAATGAACTTTAAAAAATTTCAAATATGATGAAACATGGATGGTATGAGGGTATTTACATAATCATAAATATAATATATTTAGTGCCTTAAAATATTTTGAAATCCATGGTCATATGTAAATTTGGACAGAATTTGAAGCACCTTATATCAGGTAATTATAGAAAATGCCCTTAGAGCAATATGTAGAATTTTTCCTATAAAACTGGGATCAAACTAGTGAATAACGTATCCAGAACACCACCAAAAATGGTTAATAAGGGAAAATTTAAATGAATATTTATGAGAATAAATGGACTATATTTTTGGACACTACAATCCAAAAATCAAATTGTTAAGTATGAATCAGCACTTCTACATATTTATAGAACAGATGTCCATCTTTTCTTATGCGAGCATGTCTAGGGAATGATATCTGTTCTTGAAATATAATGAAGGATTGAAATCCCAAATTCATTGGATGTTTGAATTAGGACTATATTGATTCCAATTATTGGAAAAATCATTAATATAAATCAATAAGGTTTTTCTTACTATATCTTGAGATGAATAGTTCCATTTCCAACTATGGAATGAGAAAAGTGTCATGTATTTCGGAAACAAAAAAATATCCTCAATATGAAGGTATTAT
Source organism: Viscum album (assembly GCA_963277665.1). NCBI lineage: Eukaryota > Viridiplantae > Streptophyta > Magnoliopsida > Santalales > Viscaceae > Viscum > Viscum album. The sequence goes on from OY728131.1 coordinate 1,537,499,680, forward strand.
AGAAGTAAAAAAACATTGAAGGACAAAATTTGAGAGTAAAGAATAGAGAATTTAATTTCATGGTTATCTGTACGAAGGCATCATAAGATTGTTTGTTCTGATTCTACTAGATTATTTTACATATGCTCTATATGTTATAAAAAAGAAAGACAAGATAGAATTTTCAAGGTCTTATAAATCCTGAAGATGAAGATTAATGTTGTGAAATCAATATTTTGTTTACTATATTATTATATAATAAGTAGAATATAAATTACATTGAAAATGGAAAAGGGATTAGAATAAAATTAGGGTTTTAACATCATAGAAATATTTGAAATGATTGTAAAATGTATAGATATCAAGATAATGTTGACATTGGATAATTTTTAGGATTAATATGTGGATAAAATCAATGTAAAAACAACCTTTATTGTTGTTTATTTTTGGGAGGATATTCACATGAGGTATTGAATGGATTATAATGTTCAATAGAATATGGTTCTTGTATATATGTTCTATAGAAGCCTATATGGATTGAAATAAACTCCCAGATTATGGAACCTGAGGTTTTATTTATTAATTATTGAAGAATGTTTAATGAGGATTTTATCTTATCACTATTTCTATCAAATGTTATGGAACCACCAGTCATTCATAATAATCCATCTCTTTATGGATAGTAAATTTCCGAAAGGTCGTAAGATTTAAATGTTTTAGGAGACTAAGAATATGTTTTGTGTAATATTCAATTTGAAGGATCTTGTAAATTCCAATAAAAATAGTTTTTAGGATATATAAGGACGTATAATTTGGTACATTGGTTTTATCTGAGAACTACTACACCTGATGCAACATTAAAAAAACTCGTTCTCTTTTTTCATGTATGAATTTGGATGGAATGTAATAAGGAATATTTTTGAAGCAGGACACTAAGATGGTATGAGATTACATTTCATTGTGTTCTCAATAATTATATAATAAAAATATTAATTATATTTCAATCACACATATATAGTTTTATACAAATAATTGAGTAAAAACCAAAAAATGTCTCATATTAGAAATCTAATAGAATAGTTGATTTTAAAACACAGAGATTACCCCTAGTATGTCCTAAGGTTGGTTGGAACTAAAAATCAGGTTGAGGCAGTCATTGGAGTGCATGTTTAATAAAATAAATAATTAAATTATATATACATTTTTATAAATGTCCAAACCTATAGATTCTATTACAAGTACCCACCTATAAAAAATTTTCAGGGCTAGCCATATAAAACGTGGAGAATTAAAGATGAGCCTCAAAATTATTTCATTGGTGGATCGCATTGGACCATTATGTGTGATCATATCAAGGTGGATGGAGAGGTGTTGAATAAAATCGTACACCTCCTTTGAAGGAGAATTTATTTTTCACCAAATATCATTCCAAATAATGTTATGACTCTATAATTGTGGTATCCACCATTTTTATTGAATTTTTTAAAGCATGAATTGATCTTCTTTATTTGATCTATGAATATCCATACATTCTATTAAACCCATTTTAATAAATAGAATTATTTATTTCAATTTATTTATCAATCCATGATCTCACCCTAGATATCAAATTTATACGATTATTTTAAAATATAACATTCCAAGTTATGGATGTAACTTATTTCTTATACTTTTCCCCCAACTGTTCTTATTGTTTTTCATCATTGGACCACAATGTTATGACATGACATTTTTGGGGTGGGTTCTAGAAAAATCGAATACACATATTTTTTATTGATTAATAATGGATATATATTTTATTGACAGACCATGATTAATTTTTAGTCCTGCTTCCCAGATCTAGGATCCATAGTAGTTAAGGGAGACATAACACACTTGGAATGCAGCATAGGCTTCTAGAGTTTGATCATATTCAAATTTCTATCTATTGAAGACTATAAAATTAAAAATGGAGGAATTTTTATTTAATCTCACGTAGTTATATGGTGATATTAGTAGTCAAAATTTTGGATTTAAACATCATGTGATAGAACTAATTTTTATGGTAGAAACCCCAGTACATTTCATGTATTTTTTAAGAACATACATCATGTGATCCCTCTTATATAACATTTAAGGTTTCTTACCATGTAATGGATCACACACTGTGTGATCAGACAAAGATCCCATGTAGACTTATATAGAATGTCATTAAATGTGTCTTATACACATTCCATAGACCCTGAGTGGCATGCCACATTTCATACTCAATAAGTTCATGATAATGGGATGGCATCTAGTGATAGTCAGGTACACAAATATAACCCTAAGTACATTGACACAATAATGAGCATACGTGCAGCTCTGGATTGGCCATGATAAACATTCATATCCTGTATATGCCATGTATAATGACTTGGTTCCATGTTCATGTACAGAGGATAAAATGACCAACAACTATGTTGGGTCCACATGCCATGTGGGCCTAATATATTTTGTGGAATCCCGATAGTAAATTATTTCACTCATACATCCATAGTTTTGAACCAAGTTTGGCTTGTGAGTAGTCATTATTGAGTAGTTTTACAAGTAGAATGTGGTGGTGGTATTCATTTAAGTATGATATATATAATTAATAGTGTTCCAAGAATGAAACATCATTAGGTGATGCTTGATGATGAATGGAGCCAGGGATAGATCATTAGAGTGTTTTTGAAGTTGGTACTCACAAATCACACCAAGTCATGAGTTCCCCATACTCTATATAAATATATTCATAGCACTCTACTAAAATGGGTTTGTGTCCTCTATCAAGGGTGTGTTACTCTATATACTTTGAGATCCCTCAGTGAGTGGGTTCTCAATGGGTGTTGTAGATCCCTTGATGATGGAGGATATTAGCAAGGAGTGTGCCCCTCCACAAAAGTTCTGGTGAGGTTGTGTTAAATGTTGTACATCTGAGATGGGCTCTTGAAGTTATGGGAAGACTCAACATCTTTAGTTGAGGTTTATGATGGAGATCCCTCTTTATCCCTTTTCTAGGATTCTTAATTATCATATTTTATCTTATTGGGTTCTCATTTCCCTCTAGTATTGGTTTAAGATGAATATTATTGTATCTTTATAACATTCCCATTGTTATTTCAGGGTGTCCTACAAGGTATGTATATACTCACCCATTTATGGAATTTCCCAAATGTGTATTATTTTGTAAAAATGATGGAAATATCAATGGTGACTTTGATGGAGCTAGGGGATACATATGTGGATTGATCACATATATAAGTTGGGATATATCAATCAAATTCTAGACTACCTAACTTATATTTTATTCTAATTGTAGTTAAGTTGGGAAATCATTTTCAGTTTGGAGAGTATTTTTTCCCTTTCAATTTTTCATTATAATACCATTCTTATTCATAGTTTCCTATATATTATTGCATTCATTTTTTGATCTAGACTTATCTTCCATTTGTATTCCTCTAAACCTTTTCATATAGACGGTTAGGTGAATGCATATAAGATTAGTTGTTAATACAAACTAATTTATATTGTGCCTTCTCACCATATGTTTCATGTCCCTAACATATTGGTGGTACACTTGGGTTGTGTTAAATCATCATTCAACTATATAGGATTATTTCGGTGGCCCGGTTTGTTATAGTGTGTTATTAGAGAAGTTAATTCCTTGGGACACTGTTTTGTGTTTTCCCCTTATGAGGAATTGGTTGGGATATAGGGATATGGTGTTAGAGTTTCTCTAGTGTGAAATTCATTGTAGGGAAACTGTTGTTGGGGTAGAGGTTTAAATATCCATTCACCGAGACTCTAACATCCTTATTGTCAACACGACATGTTGATACATTATTTATAAGAATATAAGGTATATGGATCATATATTAGTGAGTGTTTTGATTATGACTCAGGAGTCAACTACTCTTATACATTTTAATTGGGTTGTGGTACTATTTTTTAGTAAGAAGTCTCTATGGTGACTGATAGTCAGGTTACCGATCCTAGATTATTTCAAAAATTAGATGGGTCATGAGGCATTAGTATAGGCTTCATCTAATAAGTTGTTACCTCCAGGATGATAGGGAGAAGAACACCCATCTGTTAACCAGTAGTTAGTATAAGTAGTTCAGGATAATGATGAATTCATGATTAGTGAACTTATTGAGTTCCTTTATTAGATACCACTAAGGGTACATGGAAAAAAATATCCTAAGGAAGATGAGGATTGTATTGAGTCTATAGTTTGAGTCTTAAAGATAGATTAGACCCCAAAAAATCATATGGTTGTATTGGCATGCATAATTTTTCATTGAGAAACAAGGTGCTAGTGTAGTTTGGCTACGTATACCCATGCTGAGATTACACTCTCATGGTATGGAGTCCAATAATTTTTTGATGACGAGTATTAACACTCTTTATTCCACTCTATATATATTCATGAGCTTCTTGAGATGTAGTTGGATTAAAAAATAGTAGTAAGGTATGTTGTTTGGTTCTCTGAACTCATGAGATATTCTATATATATGGTACAACATTGATTTTTATGGGTGCGAACATACGATAAGGGTATCGAAATAAGAATTCAATAAATTATGGTCACTTTATACCAACCCACTTACTCCAGAGTTTTGGATACAGATCTGGGGATGAATAACATCCTAGGTGATGGACGTCAGGTGAATATAGATGGAAATGGGAATCATATGGCAATGTCATCTATAGTATATAGAAGGTGTATGATGTTTATGTCTTTTCAAAGGTCGCATACTCATGGTCGGACTCAGACACAATGGTCTGTGCCTCTAAGATCACCTAGGGAATATAACAATCTTAGATAGGGGAAATTCTACATTTTCAATAGGTGAGGTCACTTGGATCATGATTTCTCGACCAATCATGATGATCCGTATTGAAGTACAGGGGATAGAACACATTAAGAGTGGTATAATCATGATCAAATATCCCTTGGGTGGTAGTAGGGTAGCCCATAGGAAGGTGCTGCTAAAAGAGGAGTCAGAGTATCTCTTGATGGTAGAGCAGTTGGTATATAATAACACTATAAGATACTTCTACCAAAACTGCCACTAGTTTACCCATGTATTTCGTAGAGTGTATGTTGTCAGGATCATGATTAGTTGAAGGCCCTAGATAGTTATGACAAGGTCACAGGTGATATTAAATGATATAATATATATATATATTTATTCTAATATTTCCTTAGTAATAGTAAAAATAGTTTTGAGTCAATCTTTTATCTCTTCATTATTGGTGAGAGATTTAGAACTTCAAGTTGATTTATTATCCAATTAGTTATGTATAAAGGTACATATATGGAATGATTATTTTATATCACATATTTTTTGGATTATCTTTCTATTCCTTGGATGGGAGAGTTTGATGTGACAAATTTTATTCACCGTGATGATACATTATGATTTCATCTTGGTTTTGGATATGTTTTTGATTTTATGATCCAAGATTGACAATAATTGTAGATGAGTTAGATATCATCATAAGGATAGAATGAGATTATTCTTTATGGGTGTGAGAAATAACATATAATAACAAGTGGATATTGTGGATAGGAATCCATAACCCATCATCCATTAGTTACATAGTTTAACCCATGGTGAAATGATCTCTTCAATGATCTATATTCCTTCAATTGTGGATTAATTCTAGGACCACTTACCCATGGATGTTTTGGGACTACCAATGAGGTGGTAGATGGAATTATACTTTTATAGGCACCCCATAGCCACAATAATTTCTTCTATGGCATATTAGTTAGCCCTAACTCAGCACTTAGAGATGATGGTGTTGTAGGGGATCTTCAAGAGAATAATTTCATTATACCCAATGTGTCCCCACAGGTAGCTCCATTTTTTGTGGGAATAAGGTGGATGAAGATTTCCAGATATTTTTTGATTATCATATCCTAAAATAGGTATTAATAATGAAAAATTACCCCTTTATAAGGATTGAAAACCTATTTGAGTAGTCGAAATTCACAAGTTGGTTCTCAGAGATCAATCTCTCATCTATATCCCAAAATTTAATCATTTTAAGGTCAATATCCAAAATATATAATTCTAGTGTGTCTATATATAGTAAAATTTCCTAGGTATTCCATTAAGTGTAATGAATCATAACTCAGTGTTTGTGGATTTGATGAACCAGATCATCTTGTCATACTTGTTCCAATTTTAGGTTGAATTCATCTATTAAATACTCATCTTGTCAACAATAGAAGAGGATAATGAAAGGAATTGTAAAATGGTGTTAAATTTACATTTAGATGACCAAATTTATGGTAAAATACTTATTTTTTATTGTGGATCCATGGGGTTAATTTTTTTTGGAATTTCAATTATGTGCAAGATTAATCTATTAACCTAGTGAAGATTTAGGCCGTGATTTCATTAGATCCACTGAAGAGTGTATCATATATTCAACATTTTCATAGCATAGTGGGGTACTAAAAAAGGTTTATGACATCTATTTTCCATATTAGTAGCCCATTTGAACAAAATGACATGTAATAAAAATCCATTTTCCATGATTTAATAGTGTAAGGGATCCTTAGAGTAGTTGAGGATAAGGTTGACTGGTGCTCTTGGGTTCAGAATACCAGTTGAAGGTGTGATGTACATAGTGTATTATGATTCCTTTTGATATAGTCATTGGTTAATGTTGATTAATAGGTAGGTAGTGATCCCATTCATGTTAACGAAGGCGATACCCCTGGAGAAGAACTTTCTTACTCATGACTTGGATATTTCATTGGCATTATTTTCTCTAATGAAGCAGATGCATTGTATTCAAGGAGGGAATTTTGGTGTTAATTCAAATAATCTGATTCCCAAGTATATCTTCACTCAAAAATATATGAACCAAAATAAGAGGATTTTTTGTATTTCCTACAAGACTGTGACGTAGTGACAGTTTATACTCCTTGTATGGGAAACCCGGTGGAATATTCATTTAGTTTGAAGACTTATTCTAGCATGGTATGGGTGGAATCTGGGTAGTTTATTTACTGCAGCTGACCTTGTTAAATTACTAGGTTAAAGTATTTATATATTCTATGGTGTTTAATACTTTGATCCTTATATGTGTAAGGGATTATCAATTGGGATATATCAACTATGAGGTTCAAAATGACATGATAACCTCACAGGATTCACCATATGGCTTCAATGAAGGGTGAGGGAACATAAATATTTTCTTAGGATGGCGAATGATTCTTGTCATGATGTGATAAGAAGAGATAAATGAGAATCATAATTCCATCATTGATATACGTCATGGATTAGAAATGATGTAAAATGAAATTTAATGGAAATTTACAGGGTTGGTATATGGGGGAGTGTAGGAGTGTTTATATGTAGTAGTCTCACATTTCAATTTGTAAATTTCAAACACTAGGTGTCAACTGATTTGATATAACCTCTTGAGATATCAAAGTATATATTAGATGGAATATTCATTGACATTGTAATTTTTAATTCTACAGATAGTTCAAGTTAATGATGGAAACTCAGTTACATTTGAGTAATATATCAATTCATCCCCCTTTTTTCTATTAGGTAGTAGAGTTTGGGGTAGTTTTATGTAAGGGAGATCATGGAAATTCATGGGGGATAAGTTGATGATTGTCTCCAACCATGATTCGAGTTTTACATCATGGTTATGGAGAGGCTTACAGGAGGCTTTTGAGATCTGTTTGAGGACGAATAAAAAATTGAACCACCATATGGATGGGATGATTGAGTAGACAATCATGTTTTGGAGGATATACAGAGGGAATGTCTTATGGAAATCATTTAGAAATTATAGGATCAGTCACCACTTGTACATTTATCAAATAATAACAAATATCACTATATTTTAAGATAGAAAACATTCTAGGTCTTATAATAGAGACCTTGAATGTCCCCCTTACACTAAAATGAGATTGGCTAGACTTCTCTTATTGGTCTAGAGATGCTTTAGGTGATGATAGAGATGATTTAGGTCACCACAAGAGCATTTCAACATCCTTTATTAGAAAAGTTTTTTTAGACATATTCCATAGGCCTTTGGAGTTTGAGGAGGGAGACCACGTTTTCTATAGAGCCCCTCCATAATTAGGACTGTTGATTTTTTTTCAAGGAGGCACGTTATCCCTGAGGCTTATTAGGTTGTTCATGATACTATAGATGGTTGGAATGTTTTCATACCACCTATCCCTATTCCCACTATTCCATCAGGTGCACAATGTATTCCATGTCTCATGGTTGAGGATATATGTTCATAGTCTTACACACATAATTGAATAGGGATATTTGTACATCAATAATGGATCAACCTTCGCAATGTACCTAGTGGTAATCGAGGATCTACATAAGATAATATTGTGAGGATATACCATTCCTTTTGGTTGTGTTATGTGGATGCGTGGGAACATACAACAGATATCCTATGAGTGAGACAAAAATATGTGTTCATAGTGTCATCAACATTTTTTAGCATGTGATTTTTCTGGAAAAAAACACCTAATGTAGGTTACAATTCAGTTACTCTTTTTTTAATACTATTGAATATAATGAGGATTATTTTTGATGTCAGGTGATGAGACTAATTGATATTCTATGGCCAAGTGAGACAAATATTTAAATTAAAAAAATATAAAATATATTTATAACAAACATTAGTAGATTTCATGAAATAGAGTAATAACCCCAAAAATGAGTCACAGATCCAAAATTTGAGACCACAATTGATTTTGGAATGTGTGGTTTACCGTAGGTGTAACTTAAGGTGGGTTAACATTCGCTGTCCATTTGAGGAATCCACTAGAGAGTTCATTTAATAAAATAAATAATTATACTATTTATTTATTTTATTACATGACCAAACCTAGAAAAAATCTATTATATCTAAATTATTAGAAATCTTCTGGGTTAGTCGTACATCATTGTTAGGATTTCAGAGGATATTAGAGCATTATCCTTTGGTCGACCACATCAATTAATGATGGAGAATCCAATCAATGTTGATCATGAAGTATTGAATATAGAGTTAATTATCCTTCACTACATAATTCATTGTTCAGCAATGATTTTTAATAATTTACGTTGGACTCATTAATTTTTGTTTCATCCATTTTCACTAAATTGTTAAAGAACATATTTGATATTATTTACATGTTCAGTGATTATTCTCTCTTTATTTGAGTCCATTTTATTAAAATGATTTATTGATTTAAATTTATTTATCATTCCATGATATAAAAATTAATATCCCATTTATATGAGGATTGGGGAATATTTATTGAAAAATGACACTTACACCATTGTTGTTATTCTTTTCCATGACCCGTTGATGATGTTCATCATTATTGGGCCATAGGGTCCTCATTAAATATTTTCAAGGGTTGGTTAGAGCATGATCAAACCCCTAGATTCATGGTGGATGTGATAAAAACCAATTTAGGATTTTTTTTGATCGATTTGAATGGATTATGGGTGATTATTTTAGGATCTGGGATCTAATTTGTTGGTTGGTAATGAAATGTGAATGGGGCGGACCATGGGCTTTGAGTGAAAAATAAAATTCTATTTTTTAGGCACAGGCTTCCAGGAAATAAAGGTCGGTGGAGTTTCTATCGATATCTAGTTGTTAAATAGAGATTTGTATATCAGTGAGTGTGGATCTATAATCCTCAAGAATGACCTGGTATTTATAAAAAAATATATCTCTACACACTGTGTAGTTTAGAATAACACATGTTGTGTACTTATATTTTTATGGTGGCTAGGGCCTCTAGTCAAGTTATACATCACATGACATGTGGTTGAAACCATTTTTTATATGAACCGAACTTGGAAGCCAGGTCATGGTCTAGATGAACGTAATCAGGACCTCTTGCATCACAACACATCATATTCTCCCAAAGTAAATGTTCATAGTCTAGTAACAGGTCATCTCTAGGTTCATGGCTTCGTACATGGGCATGAGCCAAACTATGCAGTAAAGTACATGAGCACACTAGTAGTCCCTGAGTGGATGAGAATCTCCATGTATTTCATTTACACTTCATATTTGATTCCATCAATTATAATATATGTCCATAAAAAACATGACCAGACAATGTGGTAGGGACACATGTCGTGCTGACCCCACACATTCCATGTATTCCCATATATAAATTTTTCCTCTTGTATATACTTTGTTTGGACTATGATTTTGTCTCCTGGGTAGACTATAATTTGTATTTATCCCTATAAAATGTGACGGTGCCCATCACAATAGAATTATGATGCAATGTAAGGTATTTTGATTGTGAGGCTTCATGAGTAGGTGATTTATGATGGTTGGGATCATGGAAGGTTAATTGGGGAGTTTCCAGGGATGGTACATCCCTATCACACCAATGAACAAGTTTCCCATACACATTATAGAGAGAGAGAGAGAGATAGTACCCCCATGAACTAGGGTTCGATCCTCAATCTATGAGGTGGTTCTCCTTGGTTTTCCTGCCCTATTTATGACTAGTTCCATAAAGGATATTGTGGATCCATCATATATAGAGAATATATATGAGGATAAATCCCCTCTATATGGAGTTAGGTTAGGTTTCATTGGGTACTAGTTAGGAGATATAGAATTTTGAAGCAGAATGTATACTCATCAACTGAATTTGTGATGTGAGATGAGGATTTCATTACTTTCCATTTATGTTTATTTACGAGAATATATATATTTGTTGGGTTCTTTTTTACCACATTATTTTGGTTGAGTTTAATATTATAATATATTTCTATTTCACCATTTTTTGTTTTTATAGAGTCCTTCTTGTCATGTATATAATCACAACTATATGGTATTTTCCCAAATTTGTTACGAATTATGTATATAATGGAAAATTCAATGGTGACATTGTTATCAATTAGGGATACTTTGTAATGTTAACCACATAAAACAATTGAGAATTCGAGATCTGCAATGGATCTCTCTCAGTTTTTTATTATTCTATTTTTAGTTAGTTAAATAATTCATTTCTTGTTGGGTGTGATGTTTTACCCAATTGATTTGGTTTTATACATTCATACTAGGTAGTATTTTTCAATATGAAATTCCATACTTGTTTACCCTCTTGATGTTTCCCTCATTTATAATCCTATGCACTATTTGACCATCACGGTTGGGAGTGCGAGTAAATATACACAAAAAAGATTCCATCAAATCATATTATGACCTCATAGTGCTTTTTAAAATACATTTAAATTTTATACATGGGCATGTGGTCATGCATCTCAGCCCTTCACTGGCCATGAAGGCCCCAATGGGGTGAGTTGTCATAAAATAATTACAACGAAAGTATGTAACCCTATAATGAACCCTATTTCTTGACAATTGAAGTTATCAGGAGTATATGCATGAAATATGGATTATGATCCCTGATATAGGATTAATGGATCATTTTCATGATCTACTGTAATTTTAATTTATTGATGAATTAAAAATGGTCTAGTATTTACATTCTATTTGGAGTTGTATATTGTTTCATGTCTATCCATTGAAGGGAGTATTGGAAATCAATGATGCTGATATTTTGATACATGAATTGATTAAAATATATGATAATCTAATTTTTGGAAGACAATATTGTATACTAATTCATATAATTATTTTCAAATTTTTATTTAAGCATTAGTAAGAGAATGATAGGCTTTATGATTATGTTTAGTAGAATATAGTTCAATTGGGTGTCTCTGTTGTAACCTTTGGGTGGTATTTCAACAATGAATGTATAATATATAGTGGATATTGAAGCTATGAAGGTGTTAGTGTGGTTAAAGTTAATCATGAATGATCTTAGAAATATTTTTTAGGATAAGTGTTTTTTTGTGATATTCATAGTGCAATTCACTTTTCCTAAAATATTGTTTTTAAAACATTAATAAAACAAATTAACCTAATTTTTTAACCAAATCTCATTATAAAAAAAAGTGTTAGTGTTCTCGAAGATAACTGAGAAGACAAATATGGATGAAATGTTCAATAAGGTGATTGTTTTAGAATTTTTGGGTTATTATCTTCCCTTAATAAGACATAAGCAAACAAAAAGTGATATAAAATTCTATATATTTTTATAGAAGAATGAAGAAATCATAGATTTATCTATGTGTTGGATAATGAGGATAATAATCATTGAGAAAATCCTTTATGTTAGAGATTTTGTGGAGTTTTTTATGTTAATATATTACAAATTAAATACAATGGAAGGAAAATATCGAAAAGATACATTAGACTTAATTGTGATATTAGTGGTATTGGGATATCTAAGTAATGGAATGTTTGGTCAAAATATGGTTCTCTTCAAATAATAAGTATATGATGGAATGAATTTATTTAATTATAGGTATTACTGAGATATATAGACAAGAATATGAGTTCTTATTAGTCTATCTACAACGAGAAATCGATTTGATGGATGTTAGATGAGGAAACAAGTCACTTTGATCCTTTGGATGGACCCCCATGAGTGACATATAACAACACAACTAGTTTGATTGGTTGATCACCAATGTATAATAGTGGAGGGAGAATATAATGAGTATCAACATGAATTTTTAATAAGTGTAATAACTATATCATATGGTATAATTATTCATGTCCCTATAATTTCATATAAATAATGATTGGTAGTTGTCTCTCATTGATATTGGAAACATCTACGAACAATGTAATCATTGGGTGTCAATTTTAAATTTCATGTCTTTTCTATTTTATTGTGTATTTGTTATGTGATTAACTAAAATATGGTCTACGACAGATTCAATTAGTGTGGTCATTATGGTAGAGAACATCCTAGTAAAATTATAATATGATCATTGAAAATTTATGGAGGTTTGATGTCTAAAACGCTGAATATCTAGAAAGTTTAATATTCTAGTGGAAACATGTTTAATCATTTAGTGATTATATTGGGGCTTCATTACATCCCAACAAAATTTTCCATCATTTGGTGATGAGAATTGTTGGTATATAATCACACACATATAGAAGGAATTTCCCTTTTAAAATATAATGTCCACATGACCATGTGTAGTATAAAAGAAAAACACATTCGTAATACATAAATAAAATATATCAAGACATGTTATGAAATGAAATAAAAATCCATTTTTATAAAACATAACACAAGACCAAAAAACATATTTATACCTATAGTGAGATATAATTAGATCAAAAGCCCAAATAAAATGACCTATTTCAAAACTAAGGCATCCCATCCCCACCACCAACATTATCTAGATAATCTCAAATATATTCTAGAAAAACTGTGGGTTATAATATGGATATAATTAGTAGCTTACACCCATGATACTATATTCTATCGATTTAATTTATTTTAGCTATTAATTTGGGAATGTAGTATTTAAAACAAAACAATGCCCAAACATCCATCTCCCAAAAGGAAACCATCTAACCACTCCTATTTTATACACCACATAATCATCACACATTCTATAACACCACACATACTCCATCACATGTCATAACATATCCCATCTATATTATAACTTCTATGAATGAGTTTCCAAGAACACATTACATATTAATCAACAATGACCTTACATCAATTTCCATGTCACTATGTATCTATCCACCAATAGTGAAATCACTACTAAATCTCAATCACCATGTAGTTTTCCTTACATAAAGAACTCATTATCACATATATATTCTTAGGTAATAATTAATACATATGTAAAATTTTATAATAAATCCATCATTTGTTTTATTCATCTTAAATATAATACATCAAATATATATTCAGGGTTTTCCATTATTAAAACGTATGAACTATCCTTGGTTTTCTTGATGTCCTCCCTCATGAAATATCCCAAAAAATCCTTATTGGTTGGGAAACTATCCACCCTCACGTGCCCTCACATATAAAAGATTGTAAGCTCTCATGGTCAGACACCTCCTCAATATGATTCAACCCAAAAACAAATAACGTATTAGCTATGGTTACCCATATCATCCAAACCATCATTATCATCCCATTATTGATCATCATATTCATCATCATCCATACCACATATGAAAAAACACTACCATATAACTATTCATAACTCCTAAAACATTATCATATTTAAAAAATTTATTTATATCCTCACAATCCATTTATTTCCCCATATGAAACATTGCATTCAAATGTACATGGGGATATAATTTCACCACCACACACAAATATCATTATTTATATAGTTCTCTATCATAGGTCCAATACCAAAAGATATTATGATTTAATTCACCACATCACTTATATTATCCATATACTGAGCCTTAACATCTTTCAAAATATTTTAACTAATCTTATATTAAAAATAAATACTCACACTTAGTCTCTCAATTTGTTATGCCATTCTATAAAATAATTATCCCGCTACATAAAATATATTCACAAATGGAAATATTTTAACCACCCCTCAGATGATCTAGAATGACACCTTTACACAACAAGTACCTTTACTTATAATTAAACATTTTTTATAAAAATTTTATAAGGTCATACGAACCCATATACAAATTCCACACCTCTATCCTATTTTGGAACCACCATTTTACGAGGTTTAGATATATCTCAAGAATGTTTTTGTGCAAATTTTTAGAATGTGGTATAATATTGTACCAAAATTGTACCCCGTATGATTTTTTTTAAAACCATCATCTTCATTAATTTAGATTTTTGACTAACTTATCACAATTATTAAATCAAAATATTCACTGAAAATCATAAAATTCAACACATATTAATCAAAATCAATTTATATAATTAATTAAATCATAATAAATTTTCATGATATTTTTCACTATCATAAATATATTCACAGATTATTATAACAAATAACAAAAAAATTATTTAAATTCATATTCATATCAACTGTTCTTCAATTTCCACCATTTAACTACTTACATCTCCATCAATTCAAATTCTAATATAATTTAATTTGACTTTCCATTAATTTCAACATAATCCATTTTTCAATTTCAACTAAATAAATATCTTTACCGTAGTATTTATAAATTTTTAATTTCACATTGAGTTTTTATTATACCCATTATATATTCAATATTAAATTATAATCTCTATTTATAACATGACCATCATCGTATATTATTATTCATTATCTTCCCATCATTCAAAATAATTAATTGGTTGATTAATAATGATTAAAATGAATTTGGTGGTACAAGTCTATCAAATTTAAATTACTACATCAAAATAAATCATTAATTTAATGTCACAACAACTTATAATTTCCATCATTGATGACTATTCAAGCCTCACATTCAACTCATCCTTCTAATTACATAAGTCTATATGGCATCAATATAAAATATTTATCTCCTCTAATAATCAATGTCATATCTATTAAAAACATCTCAAATAATAATCATATTTATATTATAAATCCAAAAAAAATTAATGTCATAAATTAATTAATAAATACACAATTTAAATTTCCCCAATACTAGTCATTAATGTAAAAAATGTAAACATATAACAACATTTTCAATTACCACTATTTGGTAAACATTATATATTGAATCCAACAATTCAAATTAAAATTAATTCTTAGAATATAATTTAACTATTTTACAATTTATATATAAATATATTTAAAATGTCACAAAAAACTGAATTCTATAATTTTGGTTTTGTACATTACACACCCCTTTGAATCATTTTAAATATGAAATGCATCAAAGATGTCATAAAAATGATAAAAAACCCCATGAATAAACTATAAATCATATTTTATCATTATAAAAAAGGATACTTAATTAAAAATAATAAAAATTTAAAAAAAATTGATATTATATATGCAACAACAATTCACTCTCCTATATGAATTTCTCTCGATCATCAATCTTTCATGGAACTCATAGAAAGGATTAAATCATCATCATAGGGTAATATCTCTATATGATATTTAATGTGAAAAAAACTCTCCAAAATCATATATATCTCTTAGAAAATATCCACATTAATGAAATTAATCACATAAAAATTTTCATAATAATAATTTAAAAGTAGTGAAAATATGCACAAACCTTGAACTATAATAAAAAATAGAGGTCTTACCAAATGATTATATCTCTCTAAATAACATAAATTCATATTATGGTTTAATAATTCTATATTAAATCATTATTACCTTTTTAAACCTTCATTTCTCATATCATGTAGACACTCCTTAAAACACATGATCAATAACTATAAGCACAAGCTGTTTACTCAACTTATTCATTCAAGATTTATTCTTACTCTCAAAAGTATTTATATGATCCTAAATTGAATTAAAAATCTTCATCCTATCATACTTCATATTTAAACCCAACATAGTGGCCTCACAAATATCAAATAAACATATAGGGGAGTTGAATATTTTTTCATATAATGATTAAAAGGCTCTAGACAAAAATTGGAAATACAATTATTATTTTTACAAATATTAAATAATGATAAATTATCCACCCATGATCCCTTAAAATCTAAAGCATTATATTTAAATGTATTTATATATGTATAAACTATACAATCTGTTTAAATATCATTATGTGGGTGGAATGAAATTATAATTAAAATTTCAGAACAAAAGACACATTGTTATCCCCACCCTATCCATGATAAGATAATATCATTCTAGATAGTCGATAAAGCATCACCATTACATCAAAAAATTCATTAAATATATATATAATTATCAAAATCCCATATTCAATAATTAATTACATGGCTATATCTACCAATTTATGATAAATAATATGAAATCAACTTATTTCAAGGTATATGTATTTTTTTTAGAAAAGTATACAAACCTAGATCATGATATCTTAATAGTACTTGAGATTTTGTTTCAAAACACCTAATGAACAGTTTTACAGAATTAAAGGACAATGTAAATCCTAAGGTATTATTACTAAAAATTTGGAAGTGGTTTATCCATAATGTTTTTATTGTAACTTAAATTATGATTCTAAAAAATCAACAAGCCTTTTTTGGTGAAAAATAAAAAAAAATGTGAACATATTCACATTAGATTAAAACATATACATCAATGTGATAACTTCAATAAATACATAATCAAATAAAGAAATATTATATGTATACATATACCATATACATATAATCAGAATTATAATGAAAACCAATGACATGTAACGTCCCGTGTTTTCGAGCTGAGAGAATCTTCTAGAGGGATTTTAAATTTCCATCTAGTTGATGCGACATTTTCTTAAATAATAATTTTTTTATAAAAACCTGAATCATTGGGAAGTATCGTTATTATAAATATTTTCTAGACTAATGGGTTTCTCGGGTGTTCAGATGGACTTCAATATCATTAGAATAAGAAAACACTGATTGGGAGAAAGAGGCAATGACACACTAGTTTGGTTAATCGTGTAGCCTGAACCATCTGGATTATTTTCTATTAGGAAAGTTTTCTATAATACCATTAAGATCACTAGGTATAATAGTGAATAATGGTTCAAGGTCTTGGTAGTTTTCAAATGGGATTCAGTCCATGCACCTGAGGCCACACCTTCATGAGGGACATCTGCATAATACGACAAAGGTCGTGCACTATTTTTCTAACCCTACACCTAGCTGGAACCCTTAGTTACACATTGGTAGTGAAACCACATGGTTGTAACATCATTAGATTAACTATGTGGAAAAGCTATACAACTCAATAATGGGATCAAAAGTATGATTTTCTCCTCTAGAATACTTCTTTCCTTTCCATATTTTCTCTATCATTCGTCCTAATCATAGAAGTATGCCAACCCATCGTTGGGATCTCCTCCATGAATCCATCAATCTACCCCATCCAATGTCAAAATAAAGTATGTGGGATCATTTGATTTATATTCCTATTCCCTCAACTCCAATTTCTTCTTATTTTTTCTTTCACTATATAGAATTTTAAATCAAAGTATACTATTTCACTATAATTTTTGGGAGATTTTCTATTTGTTATTTTTTTATCAAATCAGATTGAATAAAATATCAATATTGGATGAGTTGAAAATAAAAATCATGAGGTTGGTAGTCAATAGACCTTTCATTAATGTATCACAATTTTATAAAATATTTCATTGGGCTTCGTTTTAGATTATCTTCATGTAAATAACTTTAATTCTAGATAAATAAATATAGAATAATGACTTATTTAATTAGTAGTTTTTCACTAAATTTGAACTATTGATGTTCAACCACCTCATATCAAATCACCCTTTTTAGTGTGTGACCCTTGTAAGCTATAAATCATATTATACTAATTAATTTAATCACCATTTTTTAGTGTTGTTTGAGATGACCTTTTTATAAGACTATGCTTAATAATTGATCATCTTTAAGGAATTTATGGATTTATCCCCTATGAATGTAATGGTTAATATAAAATTTTAATGAATTGGAATGATTCCCTTTCCCTTAAAATATTAAAACCTCATTGGAGGTGGTTTTTCGTATTTAATTCAAATTGGAAACCAAATTGGAAAATGTAAATCATAAATGTGCATATCCATCATTATTTACATATGATTGGTAACAATGAATTCATATGACATAACAATTTTATTTTATACAAGGATTATATTTTATCAAGGTATTGAAAAAGAAGGAACCAATTATGTTATAATAGTTGAGACTAGAATGACTGAAATATGTGGCATAAGAATAAATACATATGTTATTAGTGGGACCCTCTTTCATGTCATTTTTCTCTACTACATTAGTGGTTAACACATTAGGTATTTTAATGAGAATGGATTGATTAATTAAAATCTCCACAAAAACGTATATAGTGTAACATCTATAATTATGGTTTTATCATAATAAGTAATCTCTATTAAAATGATAAATTATCTTCTATATTTGTATGAATTTTTATGGGGTTTTTGATAATTAAAATTGAAATTACAACATAAAAGGTATATTCCTCAATATCTTAGAATTAAAATTTTAATTATCTAATACAAAATTTCAGAGCACCATGGGTATGTACATTTGATTAATGAAATTTATTAAATAATTTTTCTAATTATGATTGGATTTCAGTTAAATAATAATTCTTAAAATGAAATTGGAAATTCCATTCCTATGTTCCTTGGGGAGTTAAAAAAATAATGTACCAAATTTGTTTTCCTCATGGCTGGTATATGATGTTATAAAATGTGTGTTAACATATTGGATTAAAAAATAATTAATATGTTGTTTTATTTTCTAACATTTTTGTAATGGTAGTTGAAATGTTTCAATGATTAGAACTAGAAAGATTCCATGGAACACAAATGTGAGTGTTTCATGTAGATTTATTATTTTATCTTATCAATCTAAATTATTGGTGGTAGGGCCTATTGATCTTTTTTTATTTTGGTGTATCTATCTATTTTACACATTATACATTATTAAAATAAAATAATTAATGAAGAAGTCCCCTTAGAACAAAATTCATATCTAATTATTGTGGTGAGTTTCCAAAAATTAGTTGTTGTTCTGGTGGCATTATCCTGAGTAGGACTCATAATCTCTAAAACCAAACATAGATAGAATGGTTGGTCATTTATAAATTTGAACCTTTTGATGGAAGTAGCATAATTTAATGATATAGTAATTTTTGTTACAGGTCTCGTGTAGGATTGGCTTCTAAGTAGGTCATGTGACCTTTCTTCTTATTTATTGATGGAACACTCGATAAGGAAACATCCAGATTGAGAGTCTAATGGGAGAATATGACTGTAGAATAAATTTTCCTTATGATCCATTGGATACTGGTATTAATAGATATATTATTTCTATAAATAGTATCAATTTACGATCTGTTAATTTTATATGACCCCAAATTAATATGCATTGATATATAATATATCTATTAAATTGATAAAATAGTTCAGTGAAATCCTGGATTTCAATGTAAATTGTTTCAGACATGATTTTAAACATTTTAATCCCGTTTCATCAATGAATTATAGTTTCCATGGTGTTGAAAGAAATTTGACTAGTATTAATGCTTTTGACGATTTTGTAAAATGATTGATTGTTGTTGCACAATAGTTTATTTGGTTTTTGATTAATTCAAATTGAGTTTGTCCTAGGGAACTTATAACCATCTAGAAGTTATATATTATCATTACTGGTTCTTGGTAAAATATTGGTTTCCATGTTATGAATTGTGGTTAGTGTTTGATGTTCATTTTACATGGAGCGAGTTTCTTCGCTCTGTAAATGAAAAATAGGAAACTCATATAGTGGGGAGTATCCCAATAAACATTTTTTGGATTTCCCTTCCATATAGAAGGAGTGTGACCATAAATGACCTTTAGGAAGTGGTAAATATTACTTATGAAGAACAATGGGGATAGTAGTTCATGTTATCAAGTATGCAATATGATTATTGATATAAAAATTGGTTAGGGGTTTTTATGGAGTCAAGATGATAGATTCAGAATAGTGGTTCATGAGAGACCCAAATAGATATAAACACATTTGGGGAATGTCAGTGGTCGTAAGATAGTATGATGATTTATGGTTGTATATGTATATAATAATTGATAATAGTTTTAGTTATCTTGGACATTTATCTTTATGCTTAAATAATCATGTAATTCCATGGTAGATAGGTATAGTGGTTAGTGAAAAATGACATTTTAACAGGTGTAACCGATCTATTATAAAAGAAGTTGACTAGTAGTGTTTGGACTATTCATCTAATGAGTAGTTAAATATATTTGGTCTATAACAGTACTAGTCATATCATCTGGGATATGATGAGAGTGGCTTGGGTCTTAATTATAATCATCAATATTATATATTTTTAGTCTGTTAATTATAAAAATCATCCCCCTATCTTGACATCATCAATGATACACTAGGAGAGAGTCAATTATAAATTTATCTAAAGAAGAAATGAAATGACTTAATAAAATAATATATAAAAGCTTTTAGAATTATG
Organism: Viscum album; assembly: GCA_963277665.1. Classification (NCBI taxonomy): domain Eukaryota; kingdom Viridiplantae; phylum Streptophyta; class Magnoliopsida; order Santalales; family Viscaceae; genus Viscum; species Viscum album. The sequence goes on from OY728131.1 coordinate 1,537,520,679, forward strand.
CTCTGGGAGTGTGGAAAATTTTAGAGGCTTCGACTACCCTAGGTTATAATTAGGTTCCCATATAGGAATTAATTGGGCATTCTAGTAGACATCAACCAGTCCTTTTTTCTTGATCACCTTTAAAAATAATAATTTTGGGTTAGTAAGTGTTCTAGATATGTGGATTTATCAATAATTCAGTGATATCACTTGTGTGAGGAATACGTTGGATGATCTCCATGTAATCCATCCAATATTACTGTGGTTACCTCAGACTTGAAGTAGGACTCAGTTGTTTTAAATTGAATGGGTTTCGATCCGAGGGAACAAGATCATGTATAAACCTATTTTCATGTGGTAACATGATGATATAAAAAAATGGTTTGGATTAAAGGATTCATTAGAAACTAGTTATTGTGCTCAAGGAGAATATTCAGAGAACATCTCATGAAAAATTAGTTTGAAGGCATCATTGTCATGTTTTAGAATCATAAACTAAAATAGCTAACTATTTCCACAAAAAACTAGCCACTATTGAATAGTCTTTTTTTACTCTTGATTCATTGATTTTATCCAGGGATTAACCACTTTTGTTATGTTTCTTGGATGAGTTTGGTGATTTTAAAGGATCGTCTGAGGCTTTTTTCTGGCTCAACCCTGAAAAATTAGGTCAAATGTACTTTGAACATTCAGATCAAAATAAAGACTATGAGTAGTTTAATTACACATAATTATTAATATCATGTTTCATATTATTCCAATAGAATTTCTTTAATGCTTTGGAAATTATTGAATCGGAAACTGTAATGGTGGAGAGTTATTTTCCCTAGAATTAGCCATTAAATGGTATAACATATGGTGTGGAGTTACATAGGGTGGAAAATGGAATATATGAAAACATAATAATTTATTAGGTCATATTTCATTGGGAAGAATCATCTTGTTGTTTTAGTTTTGAATATGAGCATTGTCTTGGGTTTTTACAGTTTAAAATTCATGTGTTTAAAGGGACTCTTTGAGGTGCAATGGTCATTTGGAAACACAACAATGCCTTTTTTATTAAAAATTATCAAACCATGTAAGTTATATAATGTTTAATTTTATTATCCAATGATTTTTAGTGAAGATAAGATTTTTGGTGGGAGATTATAACATCCCTATTTTTCAAACAAATCAAATATTCAATTAGGATTTTAAATTTCTATATAGTGGAAATGCCTTGTTATAAACATAGATTTGGAATCTAAATCAGATATTTATAACACATGAAAGTTTTATTTTTAGATAGTATTTAATTAAAGAGGGGTTCATGGTGTGTTTTTATGGGTTTCTAGAGGAGAAGAATCCAAAAATTCAATTTGTGAGAAATAGACATAGGCATATAGTTCGAAAATAATTAGTACAAACCTTGTAGCCCAAAATTTGAATCATTTTCTCTGTAGGGAGAATTTGTTTTTAAAAAAATGAAAATATATAGGAATAACCATGAATGTTAGTTTATAGTATGGGATGGTGTCACAGTTTTAGTCAAACCATGCACCTGATGTCCCATGGTCTTAAGTGACATCTGTAGAAAAATAAATAACCATAATACACAGGCTTTGCCCAATATGGATAACTGTGAACCTAGCCTACACCCTTGTTGACACATAAGAAGTGGAACACCATGGTTGGCACAATGTTAGCCGAACCATGTATCCAAACCATGTGTCTTAATTATTATATAAAATCTATGGTTTCCCATACTACACTATTTCATTCCCCCACATTTTTCTATCATTACTCCCATACAATGATGGAGGTCAACCCCTCCTTGTGATATCTATATGAATCTATGGATCCAACTCAACTGGTGATGCAATAAAGAGTCATTAGGTGTATTGGGAGTGTTTTTGTTACCTCCCAACTCCTATTTCCTCTTATTTTATTTCCCTCACATTATATAATGATAACTCAATGTGGGAAAATACACCCAATGTTATAGTATTTTATATATTTATTTGATTTTTCATGAAATATCTTGAATCAAATATCGATATAGTAGGAGTGGACATTTGAAAAAATGATGTAAGGGGTATATATCCTTTTCCATAATATCTCAAAATTTTATAAAACACATCATTGTGTCAGGTGACATATTCTCTATGTGTCTCCCTTTATAATGATATATAAATATAAAGAATGTAATTTCTTAATTAATTATTAATTTAGAACTAAATTGTTACTATTGGAGGTTACCCACCTCTATTAGATCCATCAATTCTTTGTTATGAGTATTTCATACCAGTAATAATAATTTCATAGGTATTTTAATCAACCATTATGATTTTTGTTTGAGATCATAATTTTATAAAACTCTTCCTAATATTTAATCAAATTTATGTTGTGTGGATTTTTATCCCAAAATAAAAGTTATGACTAAATGAAATTTTAAATGAGTTGTAATGATACCATTTCCATTTTTGTAATAAATTTATGTGGTAGGTGAGATTTTTTTTAATAAAAAGGGAAAACCAAATCGGAAGGTTGAATTGATGAATGGGAAGGTTGAATTGATAAATGGGAATGACCATATTTAATTATATATGAATGGAAACATGGAGTGTTTTTGAAAGAACCTTTTTTATTTTATACATCGATCGTGTTTTATAATTTAAATTGTAAAACTGGGAAAAAATTGAGTAATGATTCTTGATATTGGGATGGGTGATGTCCATGGCCTAAGACTAAATACTTCTATGAACCATGTTATAGGAATTACAATGTACCTTGAGAGATACTTTTGTTCCTTATTATGGAAAACCTAATAAGGGTTATTAGGTATATTGATATATTATGTATCACAACCGATATGGGTTCCCTCATTATAGAATATCACAAACGATCACATAGGATACATGAATGATGTTATGCCTTTAGATATACTTGGGTTTAATTTATATAGAATCCTCAGATGTACTCATAGGCTTAATGATTTTCTTCTAGTTTTATGTAATATGTGGGTTTCCTTTTTACAAATCATCTCTGATGGGACACAAGGAAAATTACATGTCCCAAGTGATAATTGGGTTTTCCCTTTAGGGAACACCCTAAAATAGATCTTATAATTAATGAAATTTTCTTAGTCCCTAGGAAATGCTTAGGTTATTTGATATGAAAAATCAATAATGGGACCATATAATAAATTAATTATATTATTTCTTTTTTATTTATTTATATTACTAGTGGTATCACATTTTGATGATTAGTTTACTAGGATTCCATGGTTTTATACCTTGGTTCCTTGCCATGCTAATGGTAATATGTTTAAATACATGTCACTACTTGAAATTTATTTGTGGGTTAGAGAAACTCGTCATACAAGGAAAACATGGGTTTAGCCTCAATACAATATAAATATTATACTTTTATTACCATGTATATTTTCCATAGTTAGGTCGTATTGGATGGGGTCTATTATTAATGAATTGATCATTGGGATACTATTATGTGCATGCCTTGGCCTTCCACCATGGGTCCTCACCAACGCAAATATATTTTTTCATATATATATATATGATTACATGTATTCTTTTATAAACATATGGGATTGATTATATATATTCTCGAATCGGTCGGGGTAGGTATAGTCAACCAAGTGTCTCTAGGGAAATTAACCTCGACTTGATTTCATTTGGGTATTTATTTCCTTATTGATATTCTTGCACACTAATGTATTTCATCATCACATATTTGATTGAATTATACACCGTTGGTGGGGGGATACTATGTATACCTCATTCCCTATTCATGATTACATTTAACTGACTACCTATACATAACTCATGATTTTAGGTTCATGTTAATGGATTATGCTTGTTCTGTTACATTGTACATAAATGATTAGAAGCACATGGATGAGATAGACCTCATGATGATCTTGAATATAACCCTTGAGGATTTTAGATTTAGTTTGTAAATTTTATATATTACCTGATATATAATTACTAATTTCATATTTTAGCATCACATGGTTGTGTAAGGGTTTGTATTTGGCACTGGCCATATTATCAGTTTTTATTTTCTTCTACTTTTATTTTTACACCATCCAATATTGAATGATTTATTCATTATTCTACCATTATTAAACTCATATTAGAAGGTTATAGTATCCAAACCATACCATAATTATACCCCCCACTACAAGTTGGAAGCCTCTATCACATCAAGAGTCACACTAGAGGCCATATAAAATTGGTAAAGAAACTATTTCTAGAGTGAGTCGGTATAAGATGTTACACGGAATAATTTTTTTCAAAAATAAATATAGAAATTATTAATTAATAAAAATAAAATACAATGTTGTAATGATATTTATATTGAGTGGTATATAATCAGGAAGAAACTTCTATGAATTCCAAATGTTCATTTCTGGATTCATCCAAAGAATTATAAAACAATAAACTATCCTCACAATGTTGTACATAACAGATCATAAAGATCTAATACTTCATCTTTACCTATAAATCGAAAAAAATGGTCTACACACAACCCAATAAGGATATGTATATGGTGTAAGAACATAATTCCATGTATGTGGTCACTACTTAACCCCTATCACTCTATCTTAGAAACAAGTATATTACACAACAACATAAATTTCTAATTGCAATGATTAAGATATAATATTTATTTAATTATATATATATATATATAATAGTATAATTTATATTTAATGATAAATCTATTCATATAATAAGAAATATAAAAAATTAGAATTATCTTAGTTTCATGGTGTAAGGAAAAACACAATAGAAAACCAAAAAATTCCTCCAGGTTATTCTTGGAGTACATATAGGTAGACATTCATAAAATAAAAAATAATAATCAATGTAATAAAAGTATCTAAAATAGATCCATTTTGGGATAAATATTCCCTTCAAAATCTCTCCATTTTTGATTTTGTCATTGATGTTTTGTTACTACTTATTCAACCCTTATTACGTAAAACACACACACACCTAGATACATACATAATGGGTAGATAAAGAACCCAGTTTGATCTATTATCCACTCATTAAGGACTTATAACACATTAAAAACCTTATCCAAAATTATAAAACATGGGTAATATATTCATTTAATTTGGGATATCATCATTTTGTAATAAAATAACACAATTTCACTTTTCCTATAATTAGAAGTAGGAAATACATTACAATATAAGTAAAGGCAAAAGTTAAATAATTGTGTTTTCCATAATTATCCTAGTTTATATTGATAAATAATTCTATAATTAAATGATCTTTATTTAAATAGGGATGTTAAATTATTGGTGAAATCTATTTGGTCTAAATACATAATAGGTAAAACATACATATAGTATAAAATTCAATATTTTCATATTAGTATTTGAGACCATAATTTTTTAAAAAAATAATTTGATTTCAATTTTGGTTATCTATAAGCCTTTATTTTATTACCATTCCTATTGAAATAAAATAAGGTAATTAAACGGTTATACTTATTGAAATCTAGGATAAAACCCTTCCACATTCATAAAAAAGTATGGTCACTATATCCTAGAAAAATTAGAAAACATAGGTTAGAGAAAATTTGATAGTGTGACTCTTCACTAAGGTAAAAAAACTATAATATAAATATTACATACTACCTTAACATAGGAACAACATTAAAAATCATTATTATACCATAAAAGAATGATTAAGATTGAAGAAATTCAAAATCACACCACAGTAAATTGGGGATTACTGAAATTTCTAGAATGAAATTAGTGATCCAGCATGATAATTTATTAGATTATATAAGATAATGATTATTCACATGATAATGGAAATATCAAATCTGACCTATTCAACAATCATCCATGGGATAATAAGTGATGGTTAATTGATACAAGATATTATATTGGAGGGATATAGATGATAAAATTCGATATGATATGTAGGTAGTTTGTTGTTATAAAATTTTAAACGTCCAAATAATTCATTTTCCTATATTAAAAAAAGAAAAAACTATAGAAAATGATTTAGATACCACCAGACTTCAAGTTTCTTTGAACATTTACAAGGATTACCAGTCATAGTTATTTAGAGACTAGTGTAGTTATCTTGAATCTAAAACCAACTTCTAACACTATCATTTATTAAGACACTTTTATTACCACTATAATTTTCTATAAAAATTCCATAATTTTATATATTTAATGTCTCAAAATGAAATATAAATGACACTTGAAAATATTATGGTCACTAGAAACTCTCTATTTTTGGACTCCTCATCCTTGAGAAGCTTTATCGACCTTGATCAAGAATCAAACATGTCAATTAAATATTGATTTCACATACTTTTTCTAAATTATAATTATAATTTGTCTCATGTTACCATTTTACATGAACAATAACAATACATTTTCAACATAAAACCATTATTTATATAAATCAATATATGATTTTTAATCGACCAATAAATCATAGATTTTTCTTTAATTTTTTAATCATTAGTGACCAAATAGGGTATTTTTTCAAGGAATACATGATCACAAATATTGAATTTAATTTTTAGTTTCTTAAGGTAATAATTATTCATTTGATGATGTTTAGTTGTGATTAAAAATTTATTTTACATACACAACATTTTATTTATCCTTTCTCATAGAAATAATCATAGATGATTCATCATAATTTTTCAAAGAAATGGTAGATTAGTGAATAATTTCACATAGAGTCTCAAAATGATCCTTTTGTATAGTTTATTAAAAAATTTCATCATTTGGGAATCCTAAAATTGATATTTGATCTTCTGATGTACAAAAAAATAATTATTAAAATACTTGAAAAAGTATTCTAGAAAATGAGTAATATGATAAAATTTTACATTAGTTATAGGGTTGTAAGATATTGTTTTTTTGAATTCAGTACAAAGAACAGATAAAAATCATCTCTATAAATAATAAAAAACAATTTGGTCAAAATATAATAAAATACTCATTTGATCCACAAATATATTTATTATTTATCTGACATATAACTTCTCTATTTGATTTATAGTACAAGGATCTTAAATGGGTAGAAAATGGATCATATTGTATAGATGATCAAAAAATTTATCCATAAAGGATCATTTTATTTTTCCAGACAAGGTATGCTAGGTAAAAATAATATTATTTCACTCTCCTAAATGCTTATTGGTGGAGCAATTGGTAATAATATAAAATTTTATCATTAGCATTAAAATTTAACCCACTAAAAATTTAAAAACCTAGAAAAATATAAGTGACCTCTTACTTCATATTATTACACTAAAACTATTTCTAGTTATCATAATTAATTTTAGAAATTATAGAAATAAGAACACCTTCGGATGAGTGATTCTCCTTCGTTACTTCCTCCCTTATCCTAATAAGTACTATATTAAAAAATTTAAATATAAAAATAAATGAAAAGTTTGAAACAAATGTTCAAGTTTCTTAGATTAATCAAATTCTTATTGAATAAAATCGTAGTCATGGTCATAAATTTTTTAATCCATTAATCAATCCATAATAGAATACTTCATGCCATTATGAAAAAAATGAAACCCATTTTTCAAACTCAATAATATTAAAATGATGTTTATCCATCAATAACATAAAAATATATTCCAATTTAAAATCCATTAATATCCCATGGTTTGACTTTTTATTTAGGAAATAAGTAGTAATTTTTTCCTTATAAGGATAATATAGTAGAACAATATTAATATATTAGTGATATTTCACTCATTAATATTGTCACAATTTAAAACCCCCCTTTGATAAGGGATTGATCATAATTATTTTATTCATGTTTTCTCCCATAGATCTAATTTCCTTGTGGTTTCCCTATAGAACACTCACTAATGAAATGGAATCCACTCTAAGAACAAACACATTTATGCTCCCGTATTTTAGACAATCTGTTTTTCCCTTATATTGTTTCTATTTTTCATTTGATTCTTATAGTAATTACAGATTTCTTCTACATTTATTATTTAATCCTTCATTTTTAGAATTTATATTTCTCTACTCATTTTCCATTCTATATTTTTCATTTCCAGCTAACTCGTCACACTTCACTTTATCAATTTTCAATAATTATGGTATTCATAGTTAATTGGTTTAGATGTTGTTGAAATATTTCGTGGTTTATCAACCGTATTTAAAAAATATATTTGATCCTTAGTCCATGTTTGTATGTTTTTGTTTTGTATCAATTTTCTGTACTGTTAGTTTTCATAACATTCCCCACTTCCTCAAATCATATCGATTGACCCATAAATCTAGGAACCGTATCATTATGGCATGATAGTTTATATAATGGTTTTTTCATGGATGTGGTGTTTGTCGAGAAAAATTTATTATTTATTCTAGTTATTGGTTTTTTGGGTTACCTAGTGACTTATTTGATTAGTTTTTTTATCTTTTCGATGAGTGTTCTTTGTTCCCTAATTCTATATGTAATCTTCTAATCGATCACATAGGATTATGGTATAGGATAACATTTTTACATACCATCTCATGTCGATTTTGTTTGATTTTATTTTGGAATATCAAATCTATTCATAGGAATTATACTTCTTACGTCCAATAGATATTATTTTATCCATGATAAGTTGCATGTTTTAATGTGAAGGTGGACTTTTGTGTGGTTCATATAGTATGATAAATGTATATAATGGGTTGTGAAGGATATATGCTATGATTTTTTCATATATATAGTCCATGAAAAGGGGTATGTGACTATTTAAACTTTTTATATTTAATTATATAGATTATTGGTGCACTTCAGTAGTTATTTTCAAGGTGGTTTTATTTCAACAATGTTTCTAGATTTATTTTCATTCTTGTAAGTGCAGTTGGTTCTATCTGGGATGTTTTAGATAATTTAGAATTAATTTAATGATGTGTATCAGATTATATTACCATGGTTATTTTAGAGTTCACGTGGATTATAGAATTTCTATAATCATTGGGTTTCCCTCAATGTGATCTAATCACTATAGAATGTTTTGGATTTCTAAAATTTCAAATTTTTGTTTGGAATATGAATTGATATTTTTTTATTTCATGGTTATTTTCCTTATGATGAGGCCAGTTCGTTTGAGCTCTAGATAGTACCATGTGAGGTCTTCCTCATAAAAATGGAGTTTGGTCTTATTTAAAAAATTGGATTACTAGGAATGAGTATTCAAATGCCTTTATGAAAATATGTATTTAAGACATGTAGGTGTAAACTAAAAATCACATACTTAAAACCAACTACTTTATATACATTACGTAATGTACCACTTTATCAGATTATATATTTATTTTTAGGTAGTAATTTTCAAGAGAATATTCAAGAACCATATTCCATAACCCCTTGGTATGGTATAAGAGCACATCGAGGGACTATCAAAGATGAATTATAATTAACCATTATTCCCTCACATAGATGTTCTAATATAAAAATAGAAATTGTTGTTACTCTATTTTTAAAATCAAGGAAATTTTATTCACACTAGTTAGATCATATAAATATTAATCCCTTCTTTGATAACATGTCTGTGAGAGCGTAAATCTTGGTTATGTCGTAACTAGGACAATAATAATATCCTATAAGTTTGAGGAATGTTTGAATTCCAAAACAGGTATAGGAATATTCTTTAATTTCACATCCTAAAACTTCTAAAGAATACATGTTATTCAAACCATTACGAATTTATAGATAATGTATATAACATCATTAATCATAATTAGTAATTTATAATGTTTCCAATAAAATATAATGTATTTCAATGTTTTTTAAAATATTTAATGACTCATGATATTATTTTCATTGGATATTGAATATAATAAAATATCATCCAAAACCCCCACTACAAATGTGTCTATGAGTGGAAGAAATATTCAATTAATTGTTACTAAAAACCATTTATGCGACTTAATCAAACTAAAAGTTTTAACTAAATTTTAATATTGGCTGTAACAACTACAAAAACAAGTCTTTCAAGAATCTTCTTATCTCATTTGGATTTGATGATACCCAAGGCATAAGTCAGCCTCTAAAAACTACTTCACCCCTTCTTATTGATAAATTAGATCCTTAGTTCTTGGATAAGAATAATGATTCCAAAGTATAACCTAATTTATATTTCTATTATCTGTATAGAATGGTTGAATTCCAATTATTTTCATATAAAAGTGATCTAGATGTCTATTTTCATGTTTTGGGTCTGAAAAACACCTTTGTCTCAAGGTCTTGTAGTTAAAACTTTATCTACCAACGATCTATTGGATCCATGTAGTATTATGGAATGTTATTTATTAATTTTATAGGAAACAATTAAACATAATATAATACTTATCCTTTTGATGGTGGAGTTAAAAAGTTTATGGAATAAATTTGGAAAAATATTTACCACTTGATGTATAACTTTTGTCCTTTTAACATTCATCACACAATGAAACAAAAGAACTATTTCTATATTAATATGTCTGAAAAAATCATGATTTGGTCTCATATTCTGGGACATTCTTACTTATTTTCAAATAGTGGTATACGGATTACAAGTTTTTGGGGATAAAGAGTTGTTCCTTTTATAATAATCACTATATGCTCAGAACCAAATTAACCAATCTCTTTAACTAATAACATAAAAATATATCAAATCAAGGATATAAAACATAATGAAATGTCTATATGATCATATGATAATAGTATGATTCATAAATACCCTTATCCTTGGAATCCCTTACAATGATTATTATCTATACAAATTTAGTTTGAGGACAAATAGGTTTTTGATAAATAAATTTTTTATATAAACTCTTTATTAGTATGGTGGATTTTGATTGAAATACAAAGAGGTGGAGTAGATGGGTTTTTATATTTATAAGAAACTATAGTAAATATAAAAGTAAAAATAGTTGCACAAAACTTGTGTAATATGGTAGAAATATATTATAATAGTGATGTGATGAAGACTAAAATAATTGATGGAAAAAAGAGGAAGTAAATAAGGAATTGAAGTGAATGAATAATGAGATTAGTGATATTTAATTGTAATAGATTGATAGAAATATTTTTCAACTAATGTTTTTAGCATTACCAAAAAGTTTTTTGGAATAAATGTTATTGATAAAACCTCCCCACTATAAGACTAATAAATATTTTTTTTATTATATCCATCAAATAATGATATTTCGTTCATTATTCCAGTTACAAAATATTATTTGATAGAAAGATGGTTTGTATTAGTCCAAACAATGTGATTAATCCTCAATTATATGAAATAAAAAGTTTACATTTATCACCACTTATTATTCCTTTGTGATGTGTAAAAACTCATTAAATAGATAAAAATTGAAAATAGATTAGGATAAAAACATTATTTCCCAACCAATTATTCATCAACTCAATTCCCTGATAAGTTAATTGTGAATGAAAAAAATTCCCATTAATAAAAAATATTATTGTTTATCTTAACCTATTGGTTATTCAATTAATACATAGACAAAAGATCTAAGAAACCATATTCAATACCTCACTATGTGGGAAAAGATATGGGGGTGAGATCCATGGGATTTGGATAGATGGTTGGAGATGATTAAATCCCATGGATAAGAGTAATATGAGGTTTTAAATATTTAAAAACCAATCCATCCATTTTAATATAAATAATATTGAAAAAAACTATAATAACATAGTTGGTTACCAATATAAATTTTGTGGATTTAAATATTCCATTAAATTCGCGTTGATTCCCTGTCATGTTCAAGTGTACATATGTTGTATGTATTTTCCACCTTTTCCTCTTCCATTATATTATAATCCCCTTTTACTCCAACCCTAATTACATATAATATTTTAATTTTGTTAGTGATATAATATTAAATGAAAAACATGAATATATGTATTCGTGTTACTGTAAAAACAATATAAATTCCATCCAATATCCACTTGAGAATATCTAAATGACATAAAAACACTATTTAAAAAAATGATATTTGAAACTCAACTAATTTTATATAGGTAACCGATAAAAAACTGAACTACTACACTTCTTATTCTATTATTAAAGAACAACTACTTCAGGGAATGATTTTTTTAAATATTTTATACAATTCAAATAGATTACACTTTGTGTTATGAAAAATAACATCTAAAAATACACTATTAAGCAAATAAAATACCAAAAATAAACACCTGATGTTTCCTATCCATAGTTTAGAAGAATAAATAATTACTATTCAACAATTAGTGTCTCTATAATTTCAGCCCATGGAATCCTACTTGATGTTATTCTACTTTAGACAGCACTGGAAATTTCACCATAATTTAATAAATAAAGACATCATTATAAGTCATTTTATAAACATGTATACTATATTATTTTATAATGACACACTAAAGGAAATAAAATGATGTTTGTATTTAGACATTGGAATTATTTAATAGTGGTTACGTGATGGAATTGTGAGTTTCACCATGACATAGTGCAATAGATTGTGATTATTTTATTATATAATAATTATTTCTTCATCGTCTATCTCCTTTTATAGATATAATAATTGATTAAATAATCATATGAGGATGTTTAAATGATTTTGAATATCAAAAATAATCATTCAACATTCAAATGATTATTAATATAATTTATTTTAATGTTATAAGGGAGTATAATATTTTTTTAATTTGAGAAACTCCTCATCAACATATATGATTGTTAGATACATTAAGAGTGTTATTTATTAGACAATTAAGTAAGATCAAACATTATAAATGGGTTTGTGATTAAATATAGTAAATCCTCAATTGATACATTAAAATAAGATCTTGTTTCTCTCATGTTTTTTTACACATGGTTCTAGAAATATATGGATTGATCTAGATCCTTCTCAAGTGTTGGTAGATTCATAAAATTGATTTACACTCTATTTGTAATGTATCTATTAAATTCTTCACTATTATATTGATCAATATTCTTTGAAGTATATATAATCTCAGAATAGTAGGTATATGGTACTTCATTATATCATCTTTTAATTATTTATTCTAAACATATAGAGTGAACCTATTTTTGTGGTTTTTAATTGTTATTAAACAACATTAAGATGGGTATAATTCCATTAAATAATTTAGTATAGTTAGATAAAAAATATTAATTAATAATTTGTGTTACCAAATAAATAATAACCAATAAAATAGGTTATCCATGTTCAATAATATATCTTAGGTAATAATGCCCATTTCGGTTCATAAAATTGATGGACCATTACATTACTGTTATGAGAAAAAAAGAGTTTAATTTTATATTTATGAGAAACCAAAACATAGTATATACAAAACTAACATTACCCACTCTATTATAAAGACGGGTAAATAAAAATATCATAGGATTATTTGATATGTCTTGGTTAGATAATATCATTATCAAAATCAAGTTGTACCAAAAGAAAATAATAGTGATGTGAATTTAGATTGTCTATTTTTCATTATGAAATTTTAACATAAAACAATAGATCTTAAATAACTATAGATCAACTAAAATTATAAAGGGAAAATTGTTTTTAACCCTAAATTTCCTAGGATTGGTGAGATTTTTTCACATAAAATGGATAAAATAATGCCTAAAATTGTCTATATATTCCATAGAAAAGAGTTTTCACTATGAGGAATATAATTCCATCATTAAATATATTTTGAGTTTAATTTTATAAACATATTTTTATTTAAATTTCACAAATCATTCACTGATGGAAAGGATTTAGAGAGGAACAAAAACATTTTGGTAAATTTCATTTAAATTTTGATTAGATTTAATTTTTTGAATCAGTAATAATGTGTTTCTAAATAATAATATTATTTAAAGTATTAAAGTCTCTATATTTTTGAATAGTTCAAACCATTAAATCAAAATGGTATATTAAGGCCTTATTTTTGATTATTGAAACCCTAAAAAAGACATTTGTATGGTCTATAGGTTAAAGAAAATAAAATATATGATATTTATTTTATGTCAATAGTTTACATAATTTCTGTAACATTTATTATTCAATAAAAAAATGTTTTCATATAATTTATACTGCTTTTAGATGAAAATGCAGTCCAATTTAAAATATTCCAATGGTTCGAAAATCCGTAAAAATTTATATTTTATAAAAAATTTAAAATAAAAATTACAAATTGTTTCATGTGAGTGTTAAAATATAAATGATATTAATTGTTCATAATTTCATGTAAATCATAATATAAAATGTTCATTTTAGATAAATGTGAATTTTTCATGTATATTCATTCTTAGATCATAACATATTTGTAATGTACTTATGAAGTGTTCATAAATTGATATCTCATGCCTAAATTTATGAATTTTTTATTTATTTACATTATTATATACATTATTATTCATATATATATATATATACAATTTTATTATTTATAATTTATTCTATAGTTTAAAACTATGAAACATACATCTTTAAATTATCTTATATTCATTTAAAGAGGTTCATGCTATGTATAATGATGGATTTAGTTCTATTCTACTATTAATTTTTCTTGTAATGCATAATGTGTTTTAATTAACACATTTTCTATAACTTATAAATATGTTTTTATAATAATGATGGAATTGGGGTCTATCTTTATCAAAAAACCTTCGGAACATGAACTGTAGATCAAACTGTTCATTTTCAAGTATGTATATGTATTTTCTATAGAAGGGGAGGTTTTTTACTTGAAAATACAAGATTATTCGATGATGATCTAAGTATTAGTACGACTGGAATAGACATTTTTAGTATATTAAATATAATAATTTCAAATGAAAGTATCTTTCCTAAAAAAGTGGGTAATATTCTAAACATAGTCTCAGATCAGCTATCTACTTATCCAATTGTTGTTAGAGAATGACCTCTACCATAAGAATGACATAACCTTTGTCGAAATAATATATTTAGATTGATTTCTATTGTGTAAAAATAATTAAACATATAAATTATTATTTATTTAATTGAATCAGTTATAAAAAACTATTAATAATATATATGTTTGTTGTCAATAAAAATCCCTATGGTTTACCATATAAACCAATGGATTTTATAGGATACATTTGATAAAAATCATTTGATAATCGCTGTAATATGATATCAGATGGAAATTAGATCGAGGATCATGTGCCAATGAAGATTTTGGATCATATCAATAAAAATTAAATGTGATCATTCTTTATTAGAAATAAATCCCAACTGAGATAGGAAATAATTTTTGTGTTGATATATCCAAGTTTTCATATCACATGATGATTGTGAATCATTTTACTAATGGATTGATTCATGGATCAGCCAGCTTTTCATGTACGGGTTTGTTTATTTGGGATTTGTGGTGTAATTTTAAATTGTTTTTTATTATTGGATATAATGACATTTGTCAAATGAAAATAGAACTAGGTGAACTTGGGAAATGTATGAGGGTTATTCATCATCTTGTGTTCTAATGTTTTCTCTTATTCTTATACATGCATTCATCATTGGTGTTTACTTTGGCCAGATATTCGACAGATGCCTAGTGAATGATCATTTCACATTTAGAATTTTGAGTAATAGATAGTTACAGTAACAACCCAAAAATTCTAAATGAGTAACATTTAGTCAATATCATGTATCACACAAAAAAAGAAAGTAGAAATGTATATAACTTTTTTAGTCTTAATGGTATATTTAATAATATAAATAAAATCAATATATTATATATATTGTAATGAATGCATTATTGAGTTAGCTTTCATCACACACAAAATGAGTTTCTTAGACATCTTAGGTAACACAAAAGATTGAGTTTTAATGAAAAAATATTAGTAAAATATTATTAATTAATATAAAAAATATAAAATAGCCCTTAAATTATATACAATGAATTATATTAACATAATTATAAATATATATGGAAAATTCATAATTTTCCAATTAATTAGAAATGAATATAGAATCCAATAAAATGGAAATAGAGTATTTTTTTCTCAAAATAGTGTTTTATACTAAAAAATAAAATTAATTACTATTATTGAATGATACTAATAATATATAAATGTTATATATTAAATTATTTAATTTTTACAATTTTCCAATAGTTTTGATAGGCATACAATAAGAACAAACATAATGCATAAAAAATCATTATTTTTCTAACAGAAATATTACCACCTTTTAATGGATAAACTATTTTAATTATAATATTTTTAACTTTTAAAAATTTCAAATATAAAAATAAAAATTATTTTGGGAATATTAAAATCATATTTTTTTAGGGTTAATATTTTGTATTTTTATGTTAATATTTATTTTGATGAATAGTGAAAATATTGATTTTTAATTTTAAACTTCTTCTCTCTAAATTATTTTCGATGGGAAATTTTATTTTTTTGATGGGTTTAAAACATAATTAGATAAATTTTACATCAATTAATTAAATTTACTTCATTTTTTAAAAAAAATTAATTGAAATTGGATATAAGAACATAACAAACTTTTGATTATTTTTACTTTAGCACCCCACATTGTTGTCTCATCAATAAGATTAATTTGAAAAAAATATTCTTCCACTTCTATGATTGGGACTTGGAAAAATAGATTCCAAATTCGGAATAATAATAATTTCTAATTTCTAATCAGTTTAACATATTTATTGATAAAAAATATCAGTGAATGTGATTAACATAAATTATAATGATTAGGTGAAAAATTAGCATTACAATAAACTAAACATTAAACATAAGGTCCAAAATGAAATAAAAACATATCCAATAGACATTAAATGTTCATATTTATACCCTATAAAAAATTTCATATAATTTGGTATATTATTGGAAACATTTTTTGTGAAACAATGTGGGAATAATTCCATTTTAAAAAATTTACAAGAATGTAACTCCTCTAACACTATAAAAGGAACCCACCCTTCCCACTTATTCACACCTCTAAAGCACTATTTATTTCCCAAAATTTATTCAAATAATCCCCTAACATTCCTACCATAATCCTATAAACTTAATAATTAGAGTAATGTTATCCATTAAAGTCTGTTGGTATAATCATAAAAGAGTTACCCAAAAATTAGGTAACATTTTTCAACAATCACTTTCATTTTATTTCCTTCTCCTTCCATCATCTCTTATCATTACATGATTATATAGTAACCTATGTATCCTAAATATAATGATATTTTTATAAACTATGGGTTTTACATACACTTTCATGCACTTCCATCTAATGGGTAATGAACTTACATTTTATATGTACGACAGACTGTCGCCTCATGAAATGATTAAAGTTTGTTCTTCCTTTAAAATGACTCATAGTGGGAATTATTATGTAACTATTGTTTTTATATTTTATAATTGATCATTATATTTTTTTTACTTATTTAATTATTATATAAAATATACTTTCCCAAGATTCATTTTTTGGGGATATGATAACACTATTTGTGTATGTATAGACTATTACCTCTTTAAAGTAATGTGATTCGTTCACGCTATACATGGAATGTATAAATGATGGTTAAAATAAATATATGTGAAATTTATGACATATAATTATAATATAATATAAATATAAATATAAATATATATCATTTACATTTTATTTTTTTATATATGACATGGAAATGGAAGTAGTGTTCTTGTGTGTGTATGTCCTACTTTCTACATGAACGGTGTATTAAATTTCTATCTCAAAATATTTTGAATTTTTTTAAATAAATATAAACAAAATATTTAGTATATTTAATCCATGGTTAATAATCTAGAGTTTATTAAATCATAATCTAATAAAAATTAACAACAAGTTACAAGTAAAAACATACTTGAAAAACAAGACAATTAACACCAGAAATATTGAAAATAATGAAATAATATAAAATAAAGAGTAATAAGATATTATAAAAAGACTATAAATGATATTTAAAATTTTTGTTTGTTTATTTTAAAATTTATTTATATGATTAAAACCATTATACACGATCTTAAGGGATATTCACCCAAAAATAAACACAATGTAGGGGAATTTCATCTTACTTTTTACATCTCTGAGATTAATATAATATTCACAACATACCTCTTTTATGGGGTGTATATACATCCCCATTTGATATACTATATCATTAATTATTTTATATAAATATAATTTTGAGTTTGAGTTTGAATAATTTATTATAATGGGGTTTGAACAAAAAGTTACAAAGTGGTAAATTATTTTATAACTCAATTCTTCTTCATCGGGTTAAATTACATCCTTGTCATCTTTAATATTTTATTATTATAGGTGTAATAAATTTTTAAATTATATTATTTTATTTCCACCATTTTTCTGGATTTAAATATTATACACAAAATATATTCATTTATTTATTCTCATATCAATGTTATGGTCGTTTCAAGGGTTTACTTTATAATATCAAATTTTTAAGGATTGTTTTCACTTGAATTTTATTTAGAAGAAATTATTGGATATTTTCTAAATAAATACATTTATTTTAGCATCCTATTTTTATTAATGATATTTTACAAAAAAAATCAATTTTTAACTCTTTAGTACCCAAACATTTTTACGATTTGTTTTTTAGAAAAACCAACAACATTTTTCTCTTTATACAGATATAACTTTTTCCCCTAAAAAACGATTTTATAAAATCCTTTTTAAAAAAGGGTTTTATCCTTTAAAAATGGATTATTAAATAAAATTTTACGCATTTGAATTTAAATTTTTTTAATCCATTTTTATTGTATCCTTCCAAATAAGACATTTTTTTAATGTTTTACCATAAAAAAGGAATGTTCTTTTTAATTTGTATACAAAGTACAGGTTCACGAGCTTTCATTTATGAAATGATTCATTTATAATTTTAAAAATATATATTTTTAAATAAATTTTTTTCAAAAGTTGTTTTCTAAGAAATGTATATTAATTTATTTTTTAAAATAAATAGAATATTTTTCTCAAGAATTTTTTTAAATAAGATTTTTATAATAATTAAATTCAACAATGATAACTGCCCTTTATTTTTTATCCACTAAGGATATATTATATTGAAACCAAAATTAATATTCTTCTTTGATCATTTTTTGATTTATTCATAAAAGTTTATTATTGAAATTTAATTTCTTGGTTCATCATTGTAGTCCCCTTAAAATATTTAATTTATAATGATATTTGTACATTGAATTTACCCTATTTATCCATAACATTTTTTATCGACATGTTATTTTCCTAAATCATATTAAATTTTTATATATTGTGTTGAATGTGAAGGTTATTTTATTTAACGGGGAAATATTGATAAATCCATATAATTTTCTTAATATGAATATTTTATGAGGAATATTATTTATTAATTAATTTGGTTAATCGATGCGAGGAATGCTTTGGACAAATATTAAAGGTTGCCTAGAATTTATATTGCCCCTCTATGCATAAAAAGTTTCTCATGAGAGTTTTTTTTTGGAAATTTAATCATGTTTCTACTTGTAGTTGTAAACCTTTTTGTGAAAAGTGTTGATTGTATATGATTTCATTTTCCCCAGACACAATATCCAATTATTAAGCATTTGGCTTCATTTTTATTTAGTATTTATTATCCATGATATTTTCACTATGAAAAAATATATAAATTAATTTCATCCTCATTCCATTAATAATTGTAATATGTTTTTTTATTTCCATTTTCATATTTATTATTCCTTATCTTACTTAAATTGCATGTTTGTTCAGTTATATACCATCCCATATTGTTTATGCAGCTCATTCTCAGTTTACTGATTACATGGCTTGTGTCTTAGTCTATTTCATTTCTATATATAATATTCAAAAAAAATTATTATTTCTTCTTATGTACATACCCTTACTAATAATTTTATCTCACTCTTACTATGTTAACTTTCACAAGGATTCCCTGAGCTATGCTAGGAAATATATTCAAGGACATTCTAGATGTAATAAATTCATTATCCTAAAAAATGTTTCTAGATTTTTATATTCACTTGTAATACATGACTCATTTATGTAGTTTTTTTACCATGAATACTAAACTATTCAAAACTTTAGGAGTCAATTTAAATGTATCTTATGCCAATGTTTTGGTAGCATGAAACCAGATATGGTCTGCTAGGGTCAGGGTTTCTAAAATTGGTGTTAGATAAAGTAATTAGAAATATTTGGAGCTACATTTAAAAAAAATATATATTGGAGAGAATATCACTATGTTATAATTTGAGGATAAGTATATGATAACATCATAATGTTTTATTTAGATGGATATTATGTGGATTTACTAAAAATATATCTCATCCTGAATACAACAAGTGGATGTGGTTATGACACAAATGTACCAAGTGGTAACAACCCCAAAAAGGTGCATCGAGCCTGACCAGAGTGTATCATGTTATGTTAAAATGTGTCTTATTTCACGCATATTTTGACACTCTTGGGGGATACACATAGGTTAATTAGCATTTTCATTACTAACCATTGTGAAGGATTTGAATATATAATGAAAATAAACAACCATGTTTAAGGAAAATGTATTTTAGATTTAATGTAAGGTGTCATGATTTAGATATCGAATGAGTAATTATAATTTTTCCCACTATGACTATTGTAACTCACACTATGCTCCGTGTTCATAGTCAATGGATGGAACCTGATGGAGTTATATTAACATTTAATATGAACGAAAAGATACTGGTAATGGGGAACCGAATGAGGTGTTGATTGAATCTTATGATATCGTGTTTATACCTAATCATTTATTATAATATATAATTATTAACATATAACTTAACCAACTACAAACTCACCAAAGAATATAATGATAGAGGTTGATAAGAGATTGAGTTTTGGAGACCACAGAGAAAAGAAGGATCAATTTTTATCATGTAAGAAATGTTGAAGGAGACACCTAAGAAATTGTCTCAATGGAAATGATAATTGCTTTATATGTGAGAAAGGAGGGCATAGAGCAATGAATTTCTGAGAAACAATTAGAAGTAGGATTAATGGAAAAAAATATCATGATAAGGATACCATTATAGTTTTCTGACATTACTATAGGGAACTTTGGAATTACATGAGTTGATTCCATATTTCAAAATATTAACACTAGACCCAGGAAGGATATGTGTGGAAATAAATGGATAAGGTATTTATGTATTGGGATTGAATTGAAAATCATAGATAAAAGGATATTTAATGATTATATTTTTTGGATTTCCAATATATTTGTTTCTAAATTATATTAATATAGTTAAAAATAAAAAAACCTCCTCTTCATTTACAACCCATCAAAATTTTCACTGTTGTAGGGCTTGGACCCATGAACTAATGATGATAAGGATTTCAAGCCTACCACTATCCTACAAAATTTCCTAGTTTATATGAAATTTTTATAGTTAGACAATTTTATGAATAAATACTAATAATAAAAAACTTGTTTTACTTTTTATGTTTGGATATTTATGTAATACAGATATTTGATTTGGAAAATAGTTAAAGAGAAATATAATGTCTTGTTTAATGTGTATTACGATATGTTAAATGATGATTTCAGTGCTTTGAAGAAACTGGTTAATTCTAGGATATCTATTTTGTATAGTAAGGGATGCATTATAATATGATAGAACAACATCCGAAATATGGAGTTAATCATATGAAATTGAAATATATCCATTAAGTATATTTTTTTGAATTCTTAGTAAATTAAATAATTAATAAATATTAGGAATACAATAATATAATATTATCGTAATACATTTTTTTGTTGAACTACTGGTATTTTAAATTATCACATATTTATTGCTTTGAATCCATTGAATTTCCATTTAGGATTCACTTAATTGGGATGGATGACCTCAATCAACCATAGAAATATTTACATATTTCCCCTATGTACATATTTTCACTTGCCACCTATGTTATCCTACTTAGAGACATAGTTATAAGGTAGTATATCTGTACTTTGTAATTCCCATCATCTCTTTTCTTTTTTATGTGTAATGAACCCTTACCATGATGTAATATTTAAACATAATAAATAATAAAAAATCCAATACCATCATAGAGCTTAAAATATGATGACACAATTTTTTTATGGTAAGGAATATATAATACCCCGAAAATTATAAATTAACAAATTTTATTCAAAAGTGTGTATAACACACAACAAAATAAACTGTAAGGAATATAACCATTATACACATTAAGGTATATTTAATAATTTTAATAAAATTAATTTATTCAATAGAATATAATTCCAAGAATATTTAGTTATCTTATGGTGCAAAAAATAAAGAATTTATTCAATAGCTTGCGTTACATGAAAGTCTGAGTTTTTTCAAAAAATAAAAAATTAATAAAATATTAGTAATTAATATAATATGATATAACCTAACCAGAAAATTATATTTAATGAATATCCATAATATACATATTAAAATATTTTCTAAATGTAATGGTTACTAATTAATTAGAAATGCATATATAAAATAACTTCATAAAAATAAAATGATTTTATGCTCACAAAGGTGTTTTATCCTAATAAATTTAAATAATTAAAATTAGTGAATGATATGAATAAAATCTATATGTTAAAATTTTAATAATTTTATTGAAATTCATCCAATGGATTGTATAAGAATAAAATAAGAACAAATCCAATTTTATGCATAAAAAGAAATATTTATTTGAAGTAAATTTTACCACCTTTTAATAGAAAAACTATTTTAATCCAATTATTGTGACATTTATAAATTTTATATGTCAAAATAAATTTATTTTTTCAAATTGGGATATAAAAATTATTTTAGGGTTAACTTTTTGAATTTTTCATTGATGTTTCATTTTTTAATAAATAATGAAAAATATTGACTTTTAATTCAAAAGTTATTTTTCATACAATGTTTTTGTAAGTATAAGTTATATATTTTTTAATGGTTATATAAATTAATTATATAAATTTTGAATTATTTTTTCTTCTTTAGGTAATTATAATCAATTTCATATTTATATTTTAATTTAAAAACATAACAATCTTTCTAATATTTTTAATTTAAACAAATACAATATCATCCCATATAAGGGATTAATTTTAAATTAATTACTGAAAAATATATTTTTTAAATTTATAAAAATTGATTTATTATTTTTATTAATTATATTTTATAATTTAAAATAGTTTGAAATTAGTTTTTGACGTAATTAATAGTGAATGTTGTTAAAATTAATAGTAAAATCTTATATAAAAAGGGAAATATTACATTTTTATATTTATTAATATGTTTTACATAAATATTAATTTTATTTTAAAGGGGATTCTATGTTCGATGTTGTGCCCGATACGCAACAACGGGTTTCATTGAAATCTTACGTTGCACACTAATAATATAATATTGTTATTTTAAATAGAGGTTAACGCCTAGACATTGTATTGGAAAAATTGAATAAAACTAACTAAAATATTATTATACATGTTTGTTAAATGGTTTTACATTTATCCAATATAAGTTAGAGGCATCAAATGTGAATGAATCCAATTTTAAGCACAAATACTCAAATATTCTTTAAAAGGTCGATTTACCATCTTTTAATAGTTAAACCCCATTAAATCCAGTTTTTGTCACTTTTATATATTCTATGCGGTGACAACAACCGTTCCATCGTCATATGTATTATTTAATATTTTGGCTTCCCTAAAAAGTTTTAATGTTTTTAAAAGGAAAGTAAATAACATTTAATATTTTTATGTATATTGGTTTTGAAAATTGTTTTGATAATGGATTGATTATTTCAATATGTTTAAATGATCTATTTTGATTGAAATGTTGAAATGTTATCTTTCCTTTAGGTTTGTTTTAGGTGCTATTAATATTTTATGTATCTTGGGCATTGTTTATGTATATGGGTGGTTATGTGATAAACCAAGGGATGGTGAGCCCAAGATAGCTCTCCAATGCATTGGGTAATGTGATGGTGGTAAACATGAATGTTTCACTTAATAGAATTAGGTAATATACTGTGATGTGTATTCCAAATGTAACTCCCTACGTAGCTGTGATAGCTATAGTGTAAGTATGATATGGATCCACAAGTTACCTTTTATGATTTATGATTTCCATGTGTTATTCTCAAATCATATGATTTCATGAGGTATGTTAAAGAGCTTATGTAATGTATGTAATGATGAACTAATATTTTCGTTCTTTGTTTTATAACCCTTATTGAGCTTTTTATGCTTATCCCATGTTTTGAAATGTTTTTCACAGTACCTAAATATGAATAGGGTCAAGGATAGGATCAAGGAAAATTCATGTTGTCTAAAACATGGGACTAAACATGACACTTTTTTCAAGAGTTTTTATTTTATGAAAAAAATGAATACTGAGTAGAAGTGTCTACCTTGAATTTTTTTATATGTAATGTAATAGTTATGGTATAATTCTCTAAAGCTATAAACTGAAAAGATCTTCAATGTGAATTATTCATTTTATTCAAGATTATGTAATGTTTAAGGTCAGGTCCTTATATTTGGTATCAATGTTTGGTTTAGATAACATTAGGAGTTAGGGTATTGTTAAACTAATATCCATAAATTAATTAATGGTAAAATTGATGTGATATAGAATTTAAAAATTACCATGTTCCCTCACCTAAATTATTTCAGTGTTCATAATGGTTTTCCGTGGAGGAAACAAGGAAGACATATTGGGATGACAAAAAGAGGAAGACAACCTTCCAAATCAGCAACCTGAGATGGTTGGAATCAGAATTGAACAATTTGTCGCAGTGATGGCCTACTTAACTCAGGATATAAATGGTGGGGGTATCCATGCATGAGATCTTCCAGATCAACCATAGAGGAACATGTCAGTAGTGGAGAATTTCAAAATTCAACATCCCCCATAATTCAGATGATCATCAGACCCTATGCTAGAAGAAGGGTGGATTAATGAAATAGAAAATTTTTTATGTAATGGGGTGTTTATAACATAAAATGGTTAGTATTTCTATTTACCATTTTGAAGGTGAATTTGATCAGTGGTGGTCGATGGTGAAAAATATCACGGATAGTGAGGAGGTTGATGCTCTTTATTGAAATTAATTCAATGGTATGTTTCTTAAGAAATATTTTCCTAATGTGGTTCGTCTTAGGATGGAATATAATTCAGGGAATTGAGGCAGGAGGATGACTTAGTGGATGCTTATGAAGAAACATTCACTCAACTGGCAAGGTATGATCCAAATTTCAAATGAGATCTTGATAGAAAAATCAACTGGTTTTACTCATGATTAAATCCAAAGTATCAAAGGGATTTATCATCTTGTGAGTTCGAGAGTCCTGAAAAACATGTTTGATGTGTGTAAAAGGTATAAATATAGATTTTTAATTATCAGGTCTTCTTTGAAAAACAACAGAATAATAGTTCAAGGTAGCAGGCGAAAGGGAAATACTCTTTAAAAAATTCTGATGGTAAGGAACATAATTTTATAGTTTGTAAAAATTGTAGTAAAAAAATGTTGTGGAATGTCTTTTGAATTCTGGTTAGTGCTACCAATGTGGTAAAATGGGACATAAGTCTTGTAACAGAACTGAAAAAGATCAACATAAAGGTAAGACAAAATCTAATTTACAATGATTAAAATGTTTTAAATGCAATGAAATGGGTTATTATGAAAATGATTGTCCAATGAAAAACTCATCTAAGGAAAAGAAACCAGAATACAAGTAGAAATGGGTGGTGAATTAATTTGAAACTACCTTAGTAGATGTTGGTCCATCAAATGAAGTAATATTAGGTACACTGTTTGCTTGTTCAGATTATTCCAATGTGTTGTTTGATTTGGGGTCTACACATTTATTCTTTTCTGATAATTATTCTACTAAATTGGGAATTCCATATCAAGATATGAGTTCTGAAAATATCGTAAAAACACATTGAGGAAATGTTGACACAAAAAGAAATTATAAGAACCATCATGTCCTTGTGTGTGGAAATAATCTACCTGAAAACCTTATTATTTTTCCTCTAGTATAGTTTGATGTTATCTTAGGTAGGGATTGGCTTTTTGTTTATCATTCATAGATTGACTGCAGAGCAAAAGAGGTTTCTTTTCAGAAATATTTTCTGTTTGGGTTCAAAAATGAACCCTTACTTTTGATAACATATCAGGAAGCTGAGAAACTAGTAAAATATATCAATGAATGATACCTTGCACATATTATTGAAAACAAAGGATCTGTTTGGATTAATGATCTGCCAGTGGAAAATAAATATCTTGATGTTTTTCTCTAATGATTTTCCTAGTATTATACCTAATCAGGATGTTGAATTTAATTTTTTTACTTTGTTCCTAATGGTATGCCAATTTCAAAACCCTCTTATCTAATATCTCAAATTTATCTGTTAGAGTTAAAGAAACAATTGCAGGTGTTATTAAGTAAAGGTTTTCTTCGACCTAACACATCACCATGGTGTGATCCTGTCATGTTTGTTTAAATGAAAAAATTTTTAATGAGACATTGCAATGATTATAGAGCATTAAATAACATCACTATTATGAACAACTATCCTTTGCATCATATTGATGACATGTTTGATCAGCTCCAAGGAGCTTAGTATTTTTCAAATATTGACTTCAGGTTGGGGTACCATCAGTTGAAAGTAAAGGAAGCCAACATTCCAAAGACCGCATTTCATACTAGACATGGACATTATGAATTTGTGGTTATGCCTTTTGGTTTAACTAATGCACCTATTATATTAATGGATCTTATGAATAGAATTTTCTGTGAGTTCTTGGATAAGTTAGTGGTTTTGATCATTGATGATATTTTTGTTTATTCCAAAAGTAACGATGAACATGAAAGTCATTTAATTTTTGTCTTGAAAACCTTAAAAAAGAATATATTTGGGAAATTCAACAAGTCTATGTTTTGGTTACAGAAAATTTCTTTCCTTGGCCACATTGTTTAAAAAAATGGCATAACTATTGATCCTACTAAAACAAAAGTTGTTGAAAAATGGACAAGATCCACAAATATATTCAATATTTGTAGTTTTCTTGGTTTGGAAGGTTATTACAAAAGTTTTGATGAAACTTTTGGACAGTTATCTAGTACAATGACTAATTTAACTCGAAAAGGTGTTAGGTTTGTTTAGACCAAATAATTTGATGATTGTTTTTAGGAATTGAAAAGAAAATTGGGGAAAGCTACCATTTTGGCACTACCTTTTAGAAATGGTGAGTTTGTTATCTAAAGAGATGCTTCTTTTAAAGGACTTGTTTGCGTCCTTATACAGAATGATTAGGTAATTTCTTAGGCTTCACATTAGTTTAAACCTCATGAGTTAAATTACCCTACACATAATTTGGAATTAGTTGTTGTTGTTTTTCTTTAAAAATTTCGAGGAATCATCTGTATGGAGTAAAATGTGAAATATATACTAAACAAAAAAGTTTAAAATATATATTCACTCAAAAATAATTGAACATGAGACATAGGATATGGATGTAAATATTTAAGGAATATGATTTCACGATTCATTATCATCCATTAATGGAAAATAAAGTGGACAATGCATTGAGTCGATAGAGTAATGCTTCATTGACCTTGTTACATTTGGAATGAGATACTTTAGCTTTTGATTTCATTAAAATTGACATAGAAGTTGTTGGTGCAGGAAATTATTCTATTTTGTTTCAGGTGTCAGCAAAATTATCTCTATCGGATAGAATAAAGCAAGTGCAGAAGGAAGACAGTGAGTTGCAGAAAAAGGTAGAGTTGGTTCAGAATGGTAATTTTATTGAATTTAACATTGATAATGACTATGTTTTCAGATATAAAAAGAGATTATGTGTGCCTTATGATTCAAAGTTGAGGAATAAGTGGTTATGTGAGGCTCATTGTTCCCCATTTTTAGTTCATCCTGGGAGTACTAAGATGTACGAAGATCTTCAGGAGTATTACATGTGGGATGGAATAAAAATAGATATTGTTGATTTTAACATGAAGTGTTTACCTTGTTAGAAGGTCAAAGAAGAGTGGAAATTACTGAAAGGGATTCTTCAGTCGTTACCAGTGCCAGAGTGGAATTTGGAACATATATCCATGGAATTCATTGTGGGATTACCAAAGAATTCTTGAGGTAATAATTCAATCTCGGTTGTTGTTGATTGATTGACTAAATCTAATCATTTCCTTCCTATTCGAGATACATTGTCTATAGATAAACTTTCTCAATTGTATGTTAAAGAGATTGTCTGGTTGCATGGTGTTCCCCTTTCTATTGTATCTAATCATGATTCTAGGTTAACTTTTAACTTTTGGAAAGGCCTTCATAATTCATTGGGTACTGAATTAAATTTTAGTATAGTTTTTCCTCCTTAATCAGATGGGAAGTCAGAAAGAAAAATTCAGACCTTAAAAGATATGTTATGTTCTTGCTCAATAGATTACCAGTGATGTTGGGAACAACATCATTATTTGGTTGAATTAATAACAGTTTTCATTCCAGCATACAGATTGCCCCATTTGTGGCATTATATGGGAAGCTGTGTCGAACTCCAACTTTTTTAGATGAAGTAGGTGAAAAGAAGTTGATGGGACCAGAATTGGCAGACGAGATGGTAGAAAAAGTTCAATTGATTCAGAAGCACATGAGAACAGCTTAGATAAAGAAGAAAAAGTTATGCGGATAATCGGAGGAAAGATATTTCTTTTGTGGTCGGTGATCATGTCTTTCCCAATGTCTCTCCATGGAAAAGTGTGATGTGTTTTGGTAATAAGGGAAACTTGAGTCTGAGGTTCAATGGACCTTATGAAATCCTAGAGAATGTTGGATCCGTTTCATATAGAGTGGATTTACCTCTATGTTTATCCTTGGTACACAATGATTTTCATGGTTCAATTTTGAGAAAGTATATGCCAGATCTATCTCATGTTTTAAGTCTATATGTAGTTCAGTTGGAAGAGAATCTCTCTTATGAGGAACTGCTAGTCCAGATTCTTTACCGAAGTGAGAATGTATTGAGGAATTAGGTAATTCGATAGGTAATGGTTTTGTGGAAAACCCATATGGTTGAAGAGGCAACGTGGAAATCTGAAAATTCTATGAGGGATAAATACCCCCCCATTTATTTGATAAGTGAATAAAATTTATCGGATGAAATTTCCAAAAGGGGGAAAGTATCTAACGTCCGAGAAAAATAACGAAATATTAAATTTTTATATTTTTTAATATTTTTTAATTAAATGTCAATTTTACTTTAAAGGTAATGTTATGGTCGATGGCGTGCTAGATACAAAACAACGGGTTTCATTAAAATCTTACGTTGCACACTAATAATATAATATTATTATTTTAAATAGTTGTTATCGCCTTGAACATGAATTTTTGGGCGTGAATTGAACTAACTAAAATATTATTAAACATGTTTTTTAAATATTTTTACATTTAGCCAATAAAATATATAGGCTTAAAATGGGAATGAATCCAATTTTCAGCACAATTACACTAACATTCTTTAAAAGGTCGATTTACGGCCTTTAATGGTGAAACCTATTTAAATCTAGTTTTGTCCCTTTTATATATTATATTTTAAAAAATAATATTCTTATTTAGAATTAGTACATCAATATTTACATTGGATGAAATTATTCTATTTTTTTATTAATATACATTTTTTAATGAATAGTGAAAATACTTATTTTAATTCAAAACAACCATTTAATATTATTTATTTATAAAGATAGATTATCATTTTAATTTTTATTGAAGTTTAATTATATTATATTTTTACCATTTAATCCAATTTTGGTTACTGGAATTAATTTCACATTGAAATTGGATATCAACAAGTGTCAATATTTTGATAGTTATTTCTTAAAAACAGGCTTTTTGTTTTAACAACAGGAAAATTGGATTCCATATTTGGAATCAGGATGTTCAAATTATTTAAATAGATAACTTTTATTTATATAAATTAGGAATATTTACTTCAGTAAATATTTTATTTACCATGGTTAAAGGGTAAATCTGGAAATTAAGGGTAAACAAATATTAATAAAAATATAAAATTACCCAAATATGTGTCCTGGTCCTATTGGTATATACACTTAGACTATGAGGATCCTTGGGTTAATTTTGGGACCACATGGGGGCACATGGTAGTGATAATGTCACTTTCCTTTAATTAACTCAAAGTAAAGTTGAAAATGACTAAACAAATATCTTTTACTAAATTAAATTTTACATAGTGTTTTATAAGTTATCTTTTAGAATATAAAAATTCTTTAGAAATATAAATATATTTACCACTTCATCGAATTTGTTTTATAATTTTTAGACATCAATTAAATTAAATAATTTATGACACAATAATGATGCAGTGTTTACCTCATTAATAGATGATTTAAATGAATAAGATTATAAAGATAAAATAATATCCAAAACCTTTCCAATTCTTATTGGATGATTTTATTTAGACCATGATTCATCTTATATTCTACTTGAATATGTTTTTGAAATTTCGAAACCTAAAAAAATTATATAATAAAATAATATTTTCACACATTCCTACAGAGCCCCTCCTCCCCCTTATAAAAATCCCTCATCTCTAACCCATTCCTCGCACCTCTCAAGCCCATTTTCTCATCCAACCTATTCCCAATTAAGATCCCTACATCCCTATCTTCCTCCTGGAAGCCTTATATTATGAATAAGGAACTAAAACATACCCTTTTGGCTCAATCCAAAGGGACCTACCTGAATTAAAGGCAACAGTTTCTTTTAAGTTATTCTGTTTTATTTTACTTCTCCATCCCCCTAAACTCATTTTATTACATTATTTTATGACAAAACCAGTATCCAAATAATATTAATATGTTTTTATGAGAATTATTTGAACTAAACTTACACACACCTCCATCTAATGGGTAATGAACATGTTGTTTCTGTAGATGGCTAACTAACGCCACATGAAACGATGATTGTTCAATTATCTCCTACCACCTCTCATGGTAGCCATTATGATGGCACTGTTTTTATATATTATATATATTATGTTTTTTTCTTATTAATATTCATTATTTTCTAGTTATTGCATTACATTATGGTGTCCATTGTGGGTAAACACAATAATTTCATTTGAGGAAGTGCGGACTACCGCCCCTTCAATGTGATATGACTCGTTAATGCCATATGTGGGACATATATATGATGGATTTGATGATATTATATATTATATTATACTATAATTATAAAAAACCAATGAATAATTAAGTTTTAATTCCATTAAAATATGAAATAAAAATGGAAGTAGCGTTCATGCATACGTACGGCTTACCGTCTCCATGAACAGTGCATTTAATTTCATACCTCTAAATGTTATATACTATTATAAATACATGTATATACTGAATATATATGATATCTAAATCATTAATATAATTCTGGATATAATGGACTTTTGACCACATAGGCAACTTGTAAATATAAGAAGTTCATTTTTACTCAAGTACCAAATATCGACAAAATGACCAGTATTAACTTAAATGATTACTTGATGTTTATAAAATGGTTATAATTGATATAAAAGGAATAATAACCATGAAAATGGTTCTTCAGTAAGTAAAAATTTTAATTAGTTTATAATTTAAGAGATTAAAGGATGAACTGGTCAATTCGGACACGAGGTAAAGGACTTCGTCTCAATCTCCTTTCATTGAGGAATATTTAGTTTTATACCAAAATTTATTTTATACATTTAATAAACCCATTTTAATTTTACTTTTATTCAAAAGAAATATTTTCTCTTATAATAGTTTTAATAAATGAAAAAAAAATTCTTTTCATGTACGCGGTGACAATGACCTTTCCGCAACCATGGGTATTATTTGCTCTTTTGGATTCCTTAACAATCTGTAATGTTTTTAAAAGGAAAGTAAATACCATTTAATCTTTTAATGCATATTGGTATCGAAAATGGTTTTGATAAAGGAGTGATTATTTCAATATATTTAAATGATATATTGTGATTGAAATTTTGAAATGTTATCTTTCCTTTATATTTGTTTTATGTGCTATGAATATGTAATGGTTCTCGGGAATTGTTTACATAAATGGGTGGTTCCATGAGAAACCATGGGAGGGTGATCCTGAGATATCTCTCTAATGCATTGGGTAACGTGATGGAGGTAAACAAGAATGTTTCTCCTAGGATATTTAGGGAATATACTATGAAGGGTATTTCAAATGTAACTCCCTACACAGTTGTGATAGTTACAATGTAAGTATGATATGGATTTCACAGGTTACCTTTATGATTTATGATTTTTATGTGTTATTCATAAATATTATGATTTCATTAGGTATGTTAGAGATATTATGTTATGTATGTAATGATTAACTAATGTTTTATTTCTTTGTTTTATAACCCTTACGGATCTTTTTATTCTCATCCCATGTTTTGAAATGTTTTTCACAGGACCTAAAGATGAATAGGGTCAAGGATGGGAACAAGGAAAAGTCATTCTTTCTAAAACATGTGACTAGACATGACTCTTTTTTTCAAGGGTTTTTATTTTATGAAAAAAATGTAAAATGAGTAGAAGCATCTAACTTTTAATTTTTTATATTTAATGTAATAGTTATTGACTAATTCTCTAAAACTCTAAACCTGAAAATATCCTCAATGTAAATTATTAATTTAATTCATGATTATATAATGTTTAAGGCAAGGTCCTAATATTAATTACGGCTATAATGAGAAAAATTAGAATAATAATAGACTAATTATTAAACATAAGGACCAAAATGAAATAGAAACTTGTTCAAACCCTTTTTATGTTCATATTTATACTATATACTCACTTATATATAATTTCATTTATTATTTGAGCAACATGAATTGGGAGAAACATGGGTGGAATTCACTTTTCTAAAATTTACAATGATGCCAGTCCTCCTCTACTAAAAAAAGGCACCCACCTTCCCACTAATTCACCCCTCTAATGCCCTTTTTCTCATCCAAACACAGTTCAAATTAACTAAAAAATCTTTCCCCTCACCCTAGATGCATCAAATTGGGAAGAAAGAAAACCAAGGATGTATTTTGGAATAATCTAAAAGGATTTACCATAAAAAGAGGTAACATTCTTCAACAATCACATTCATTTTATTTTCATCACCACCCCTAAAATTTTCTTATAATATTAATATATAATAATCTGATTATCTTAAATATACTTATATTTTTTAATTTATGTGTTACACCTACACATACACACATTTACATCTAATAGGTAATGAACATATCATTCATGTTTACTACAAATTACCGCCTCAATAAATGATGATTGTTTATTCTTTATTTACCACATATTAGGTTCAAAATTATGATGAATATAATTATTTATATGTTATATATGATATTTTAAATTTATTTATACTTTTATAATTTTAATATATAATATAAATTCATGTGTTCCACTTTTTTGCAATATTATAACATCATTTGTGGATGTGTGGACTACCACCTCAATGTGTTTTTATTTATTAATGATAGAAATGGAATGTATAAAGGATAGTTTTAATAAAAATTGGTGAAATATATTAAAATAGTATTATAATTTCATTAAAATATAAATACACATATATATCATTTACTTTAATTTGTTTTAAATGTGATAAGGAATTTGAAGGTGTGTTCATGCATCCATAGAACCTACCATCTCTACAAACAGTGCATTTAATTTCCTATCTTCAAAGATAATGAATTATTAAAAAAATATATACAATGAATATATATGATACTTAAATCATTTTAATTATTTAAATGATCAATGAATGATCTAATTAATAGGAAAAACCTATGAAAAGTTAAAGAATACTAAATACCTGTAAATTAACACCTTAAATGATAAAAATAAGGAATTATTATTAAAAATTAGATAATAATATAGTATAAAAATATTATATTTGATATTTTAAATATGATTTTGGTTTCTTAATAATTCAAAAAAAATGTTTAAACACATTATAAATGGGGTTAATGGATGCTCACCTGAAAGAAAACGCAAGGTAAGGTATTTTCAGCTCACTTTTTACATTTGTTAAATAAATTTTATATTCCCTAATTACATTTTTTTTTCTATATATACAAGCCCTTTTTATATATTATGTAATGCATTATTTAATCATCATGCGTATTTTGAGTTTAAATTTGAAATATTTCTTCCAATGGGATTTGAATTAAAAGTTACAAAGGGGTAAAGAATTTCCTAACTAAATCCCTTTTCATTGGGTAATATTACTTCCTCATTATCATAAATATTATAATATTATGAGTCTAATAAAAAATTTACTATATATTTTTTGTATTTAGACTTATTTTATGTGGATTTATATTTAGAACAAATAATATATTTATTGGTTAATTCTCACATCCACGTTATTGTTGTTTCAAGGGTTTACATCACTCATCGTTTGGTTTGGGAATTATTTCACTTGAATTTCTACTAGATTAAATTGTTTGATCTTTGATTAATAAATAAATTCAATTTATTACAATATAGTTATTAATGAACTTTTTAACCAATTTATACCATTTTTTCTACACATTGGTACTCAAAATGTTTCAGATTTTATTAAAAACCCAACCATATTCCACTATTTAGTTAAAGAAACTATTTTCTTCTAAAAAACCTATTTTATAGATTGGATTTTACAAATTGTTCTATCCTTTTGAAAATTTTATTAAATTTTTTTACCCTTCTTTATTATAAAAATGTTACCTATGGAATCTTCATATCTCATTCCAAGAAAGGAATTTTTCTAACCATTATACCATGAAAAGGGAATGTTCTATTTACCTTATATGACTTGTATAGATTTTCCCACCAACATTTCATTAATGATTCCATTAAAATATTTATTGGTTTTTTTCAATGAATTTTTTTTAAATGATATTTTCAACGAAAAGGATTTAATAAAATTAAAATAAAAAGGATATTTTCCTCAAGATTGTTTTCAAAAGATATTTTTATAATATTTCTATTCATAAATAAAAAAACCTTTATTTTTTCTCCACTTTGGATATGTTTTATTAATAACATCCTTAAGCGTAGTTGGGATGGATTTTGATTTATATAGCCAAGGATAGTATTCAAATTCACTTCCTTGATTAATCATTTTATTCCCATTGAAATATTAAATTTGCATTGATAATTGAATATTGAATTTCCCCGAATCATCCATATCATTTATCATGGATATAATCATTTCATAAATCATTTTTCATTTGTACATCTGCTATTTAATTTGAATGTAATTTTATTTACTAGGTAAATATCGGTAAATTTGTATCCTTTTCTCAATATGGATATTTTATAAGGCATATTGATTATTAATTAAATGGATTACTCGATATAAGGAATGGATTAGACATGAGATGATGGGAGGGGTCTGGAATTTATATATCCCATCGATTCATATAGATGTTTTCAAGAGAAAATTACTTGTGGAAATTTAATAGGTTTCTACCGTTCATTTTAAACTATCTTTAGAATGGTCTTGGTGGTATAGGTTTTCATTTTCCTCAGACATGACGTCCAATAAATATTAATCAACTTTATTTTGATTCAGTATTTATTATTCATGATATTTTCACCATTAAAAAATTTATGGATGAATTTTATTATAATTCAATTGATTCAATTTCATCTATTTCAATTATACAAATTTCCATATTGATTTCTCTATATTTAGTTATTTAGATGGAATATATCTTTTGTTATTTTCCATTTCATATTTTTTACTCACATCCTTCTTATTTTTTTAATTGGATGGAATGTGACATCGGCTATTACCTTTCGATATTGACTATTACCACTTAATGATTATTTATTCCATTATGCATACCCTTGAGTAGAATTTGAGCTTACCCTTACTATGTTTCCTATCACCAGGATTCCCTAAAGTGTGCTATTGAATATCTTCAAGGACACACTTAATGGAATAATGTTAATTTCCAAGAAATAAATTATATATTTATTTTTGTGTTAATTTTTAATGTAAGAATCAAGAATATATCTAGTTTACCAAGACTAATAAACTATTTGGTCTTTTGGAATAATATTTACCTGTATATTATGCTTTTGAAATGGTATCACAACACCATATCCGGGATACTGAGGATGTGGTCACTAAAACTACAATGGGTTTGGGATATAGATCTGATGTCATAATTTTGGTATATGAGTATACAAATTATTCTATTGATGAATCAAAATATTTTCTTCTCAGTTATAGAATGTGATGTCATTGAGGGCATCCTGAGAACAAGATATGACTGAAATCTGTGCACGGACAACAAATGGGTTTTGTCAACCATATATTTATAATGATTTTTGATTGTATTGGGGTAATCAATGGGATTAGAGGAATTGGTGAAGAATACTAAACATTCTATAATACTTGTGAGAATACCAACTACACATCATGTAGTCCTATGAACATATGTCATGTTTTCCCATCTATGTGGTGTTAGGTTTTCTGCACAGAGATAATTATCACATTCCAAGTGAAACCTATCACAATTTGTGTGACTCTTAGTTATATATACCTGTGTGTATAAGGGGTACTTTTCTAGGAGGATGGGTAGCAATACTTGCTGTTTTTATATTCCATGTGTCATGTACACCCTATAATGTGAATAGACATGTACATGGATTACTTTCCCAGGTTAATGTGTGGCCAAAGATTCCATGCCGAGAAGAAAACTGTTCATGTACATATGAATTTACAAAGGTGTGGTAAAACAATTTTATTAGTTCCTAATAGAATTATACATGTCGTGTACCATAGGAAGACATGGTGTTTTTTATAAAATGTACTTTTCATGTGAGAATGAGACATGGGTAGTACCTGGTTTTGGGAGACCCAATATGTACCCCTAAGTACAGAATGTGCACACATTTTAAGATAAGTTGGATTCCACATTTTCTTTAGTTTATCAATATAGTGAGATTCAAAGAGCTTCCATGGGTCAATATATGTTTAGTCTGTTCCTATAGTCAGTTCTTATGAGAGTTTCGTGAGGCATAACGTTCCAGTCATAGAGGGTGACCCTGTTTCTACTTCATGATGGTTAGTGTAGGGTTGTACTATTCCCTTATTCGAGAATGAGAAGACTCTGTTCACTTTGATTTATTCCCAAGAGGCATGGTTCATATATCCCATCGAGAATCCTTGTGTGACCCTCATTTCCATCGTTTTTACATAGATTGTTTTTTTAATTTGTGTTAAAAATATTTACATAGGCATAGAACTCCAATCTAGGAGGATGTATTTTGTATATGATGATATACAACCTATGATCTATGGGATTTCACCCACAATGTATTTATTGATATTTTATCGTTCCTTTGTGGTGTTGTCCAATGAGTTTGTTTCTCGAATGAACCCTCTCAATTTACTATGTGATTCTACATGGATAGTTCTAATGATTGTTACCCTAACACCTCACAATATAACTGTGACTGGAATAGGGTGAGAACCATTTTGAAACTTTGAGTAATTTTTTATCATATATTGGATATTATTGGTTGTTATTATGTCTCATGTATTATTTTAAACACATTTTTGGTGAGATTACCACTTTTGATGCTTTTTGTTTGGTAATTTTAGGGTTTCTGGCTCAGTATTTTATAATCAACACTACATGGGCACTATACACACATGAAATCTCATATATAGATTAAGAACCACTTTACAGAGTTCTTAAAGGACCAGGAGTTTGTGGATCGTAGTTGTATTAGAGATAATGAGTTGTATATAAGTTTTTCATTTGACAGTAGTTCCCTCCTTCTGAGTAGGACATACATTATATTACTATTTCAGGTTGTCTTGCATTTGTCTAGTTTTTATACATTCCAATACATTATTTCATTCTCTTATTTTTGGATTATACATATATGCATGCATAATTATAAGTCTTTTCACATTTTAGTATTGTATGGCCTTGGAGATTTGTATGTGCATACCGACACTTCAGAACAATGACTCTCATCTATATGGTATTCTTTATTGGTTGTAATCTCTATCATCTAGACTATTGGAGTTGTCTGTGATGTACTTTTTTCATGGACCATGGTTGTTCAGATCATGAAATAATGCTATCAGTGTGAAAGGAAAACATGATGTGTTACAACACTACTTGGGTTTAGGACCAGATATTGGAGTTTGTTTTATCTACATGTGATGTCCTATTTTGGAAGTAGTGTAACAGTAAGTGTTTAAAGGTTATCTCCTAGACCATGGAATATAGGGTTACTGAAAAGAATAATATATCCATTTATCAGCTTTATGAAATCTTCATGTTGACTAACAGTATGAAAGCACTAGTTATTGGGAAATACATGACTCATGAATCATATTTGAATGGGTTATGTAATCCATTTCATTCTTGAGTCATATCATCAGATATAATCATTGACTATTATATTTTTTTTGTCTTCATTAACTTTGAATTCATGATGAAAAAACATTTTATAATCCACTACATAGTCAAGAGTTCAACCCATTGAGATAGTGGCCTCCTTAAAGTGGGGTTTTTATGAGGTGATCATTCTTGAGGATGGTCATCATGCAGTTTTTTCTCTTATTTATCAGTTAATAGATCCACCTCATGTGGTTGAAGTTGGTACATCTTGTCAAACTGAGACTTGTATGACTCTTTCAGTGATGTATGATGATGCAAAGTGTATAAATATATATTGTCAACTTCTGAGGTAGGTATCCACTATGATTCATCGTTTGTAGGACCTACTAATAATTAGTATTTGATTCATGTCATGAATGAGGAGTTTTAATCATAGATATCATATCATCCCAATGAGGTAGATATTTTTATATTATTGTAATGGGAGATTCCATATCGCACGGGGTTTTCATACCTGTTGTTATGAAATCAGAGAGGTAGTCGAAAAACCACCATAGAAGAGGCAATGGCTGGATAAAGGAGGGTCATTTGGCTTAGGATGTGATACATGTGTTTGGGGAGAAATTAGAGGTGGTAGGAACTTTGGGTTGATACTATCAAGACCACCCATAGCTGAACACTCTAGGATTGTGAAGATGATGGTTATAATATTCCAATACTCCAAGCATTATAGGTTCATTACCCAGGGGCTCCATAAGGATTTTGAGGTACGATCTATGTTTCCTCTACCATTGTTTTAGTATTATTATAGATTTGTACGAGCCTCGTTTTTCATTCTGTTTTTTGAGTTATATTCCACGGGGATTAGTTAAATTAGTGGAGCCCAAGGTTGGTGATGTTTGATATGACTTTGGACATGTAAGGAAGAGGAAAAAATCCCCAACATAGTCATATTATTAATAGGTGATGAAAAATTCTATGAGTGTGTCATTTCCACTGAAAGTAGATAGTGTTGGGGTTTGGTGGATGAAGTCAATTTTCTGGTGTGTTCTCGGTACTTTTTTTACATTCTATTATATTAGAGAGAAACATGGTTATGGTAAAAAGGTGGGAATGTGAATGAATTATTATGGAATCCTACCTTTTAATTTCAAAATATTTTTAGTACATTGTGCAAATATAGAATCTTTTAAAGTTTATTTTCATGGAATTCAAGAACATAATAGATGAAAACATAAACCATTATTCTAGTCCACTTGAAATTGTTCTTCACGGGTTCAACATAGTTGAATTTACTAAATCTCATATTCTAGGGATATAAATCAATGGAAAGGTATGAGCATGAGTCCTAGTAAGGTAACAATCAAGGGAAACAATTTACATTGATCGTGATAAATATATATTATAACACAATGAATATAAGTAAAGAATGTGAATCTGGACATCGGTAATATCATAATAGAAATAATTTCAATCATAACAAAGAAATTTGGATACCACATTTAAATGATACATTCATAAGCATAACATTATGTTTTATAACCAAGGTATCATAAATGAAAATTACCAAGTTTATTCACCAAGGTATCTTAAAAACATGTAATCTATATAGATTAAATTATTTACCCAACAAATAATTGAAATATCACTGTGAACACTTCATATTTTTTAATATATTTTATTTATAGATATCATAATCAATCATTTCATCAATAACCCAAAGAGAATAAAAAACTTATTTCTCCTCAAAATCATGGTGTTTC
Source organism: Viscum album (assembly GCA_963277665.1). Taxonomy (NCBI): domain Eukaryota; kingdom Viridiplantae; phylum Streptophyta; class Magnoliopsida; order Santalales; family Viscaceae; genus Viscum; species Viscum album. The sequence goes on from OY728131.1 coordinate 1,537,560,909, forward strand.
AGTAGTTCTTATGTACATGATCATTAGGCAATTTTTAACCCACATAATGGGAATGAGGGTTTCATGTATATTAATACCTAAATAATATAAATCATTATTTCATCTAGGTGAATAATCCCACAAAATAAAGTGGGGTGGGTACTTAGAAAATGACTATAAAAGTGAATTTATTAAGTATAGATAAATTTTGAGGCGTAAATTCTACAACATGAAATGTATAAATTGTGGTTTTTAAAATGGGTAAAATTAGAGGGGAAAGTGGTTTCTCATTGATAGGAAATAATTTATATGTAAGTTTATGATCAAATGTTAAATAAATGAGAGTATCTGTAACATTTTTGAGATATATAAAAAACCTTTCTTAAATAGAATATAAAAGAGGGATTATTCCCTTACCATGAAAAGTTACTCTAAAATATTGAAGAATGGAACCTTGGGGATTGAGTACGCATTGGGGGGACTCAAAAATAAGAACAATTACTATAAATTCATGTAGTATGGATTGGTATTTAATTAAAATGAATAAATGGGTGGGTATTTATAGAAAACATAGAGGGTATAATTAATAATTTCCAAATATAGTCATTGGATGTCTAGTTTGCAGAAAAAGAAAACCATTGGTATACCTATATTTTTCCCATGTTTTTGGACATTTGCGTTATATTTTATGTTATTTTAACAAAAAATAAATGAGTATAATTTTATAATACTTATTTATTTCAAGGAAAAGTAATGTTTTCACAATATAATGTTTTTAAAATCAATGCTTCCATTTTAGACATGGGAATGATATTTATAGGTTTAGATATTGTTTAAAATCAATTAAAATTATTAATATTGATAAAATTAAATATTTTAAATCTTATTTTGTGGTTAATTAATTATTAAATTACTATGAAACAATTATGATGACACTATATAAACTGAAAACCCAAAACAATAATTTTATAATTTGGGAAATAATTATGTATTTTTTAAAATTCTCATTAATTAAACATAACATAATTTATATGTGATGATTTCACAGAAGAATTTTATTTTATTTTAATTATTATCTTAATATGATAAATATAATTTTCAATATAATAAATCATATTTATAAAAAAATAGTGGGTTGTAAGGAATAGTCAAATTTTCGACACTAAAAAATTTCCAAGGACGTAATAAAATTATTTAATAATTTATATATAATTAATATTTTTTTAACATAAATTTTCAATAATAATAAATATTATTAATAATACCTTAGTTTACTATAAAAATATATATCTTTTTTGAAAATTATGATTTTTTTTTGTGAATCTATTTATTAAATTTCTTCTCAATTAACCCTATATTTTATTAACAAAAACTATAATTAAAATGGAATTCAGGGAGAAAAAAATATAAAAAGGAATTAAAATTTCTGTAACTAGGGATTGGTCATGTTACGCATTATAACACCCATGTATGATCTAAGGTAATGGTGTGTGATATTGATAGATTCTTGGGGTAGCTTGGATAACATCGACCGAGTGGTAACATTCACAATCTTGAACATCTTCCAATGGAAAATTAATTCTATCATAAATTTTTGATTCATGGATTGAGATTGGTTTGGTGGGAACCCTAGTGAGGATACCTCTATCCTGGATTCGGAGAAATGCAATTCATAAGTCATGACTCTACTTATTAAATTCATTGCTTCTCATTTATGCATTAATTATCCTTTTTAATGACTACTTTAACTAGTAATTATAATGTTAAGTTTATTACAAATGGCTATGATTTACAATAGTAATTTTTTTTAAAGGTTATATTAACCAATCATCATATTTTATAAACAATAATAATGTAGTCAAATCCCAATGGTCACATTCCCCTTTATACATTATAAATATGACTTCATTATTTCATTCAATATTCACTACAATAATTTTCATAGATATTGACTGATTTACTAATAGTTTGTTTTATTTTAGTAGGGTAGGATGTTCGGAGATGATTTTAACATATGGGATTGATCCACATTTTCCAATTTTGGTGAATAATGTATCAATCATTATTAATCCGATATATATTTTTTGCGTGTAAAATTATATACAACACATTTTCTCAAGAATCAAATATCAGTTAAAAAACAATAGTTGTTACAAAGAGTTATTAGAAGTAAGAGCTCATAGAGGCTTCAAGTGAGGATCAAGGTACGACATGTGTTTTCAATTCCCCAATTTTAGTTTTCAAATGGATTCATAAGCCTCTTATCAATGAGAATAAATCCTATCTAAGACCTAGTGATACCAGTGGAGTATTTTTTTCTTGAACCTTGTTCTTGAGGGTCCGGTAGAGAGGATCAATGATTATAGACTTCTTCCAACAATGTGACCTAAATCTAGGAGGAGAGAGAGAGAGCCTCACATGGATTCTCATTATAGTGGAAATGATACCCTACGATGTTTCCCTTAGTATTTACTAGTTCCATACCATCCATGTTCATATTTTTTCTACTAGTGTGAGTAGCAGTGGTTCGTACCTTTTGGGAAAGAGTTTTCCTCCACTTCTAAAGAGTGATCTAGAGCATAGAATATAACAGCCCCTATCTTTATTAAACATAATTCTTGATTTATCACATAATAATACACATAATAAATTCCCTATGATCTATATGTCTTGTGTATATGATAATCGGGTACAAATTAAAACATATTAAAAAATTGGTTTCAACAAATTATTGTAAACATCCATAACATGCTCTAAGAAATTCGTGATCCTCTATAACATCACTGGATAACATAGGGATGTCTATAAAAATGGTGTGATCTATAAATCCTAGTATCAGAATATAAATGGTGAATAACATAATTAAAATATTAAGTGTTAGATTATAGGAATTTTAATGTAAAATTAAAGGGTTGAGAATTATAATCATGAATAATGAGAGGAATTACATATTGTAATAATATAAAAGAAAGATGGAAAATGTGTAAAAAACATTAAACATGAAATTATTAACATAGATCATGGTCAACCAAACATACATCAAAAGTTAATGTTCTTATGATAACTTCCCAAACACTAAAAATTGAATCTCATCAGATAAAAAAATTACCCAATGCATTAGATCACTTTCAAGGTTCACCCATTATAATCATATCATGTACATCCATTAGTGTGCCACATATATAATATATATAAGAATATATTTCATCACGAATTATACCATGATAATGGAGAGTGGATTACATATATGAAATTACCTAATAAAAGAAGTATAATTGTATAAAGCTGAACACCTTTGACATGAAATGTGTGTGAGTAATATCTATAAAATTTTCCAATATGTAAAATTGTGGTAAATTTTTTTAATGTAATAGGGGAACATAATTGTCATGACCCGTCCATCGAGGCCCATGTCATGACTACCCCAAGCCCTCCTCCGAAGGGCAAGGGGATAGTGACTAGCACCTAAGGAATTAGCCTGTAAGTGAGAGCCATTATCCAAGTACCTGTACACACACACACACTCACAACCCCAACCCACAAAGCTAAAAAGGAAAACAATTATGCCACTAAGACAACCATTGATTGTATATAATACAAGCTAGAAGTATGGTTCTACAATAAATTCACAATAAAAACAAGATGACAATAGGAAAGTACGAAGGTCTCTAAAATATCTATCTTCAGAAAACCCTACCTGATAGGTGGGTGACGAGTAGTTGCAGGAATTTGTAGGAGTATGCCTCTCAAGTCTAACATTTTTGGTTGATGCCTGGTCCTAGGACACCAAGGTATCTGTCAGGACATCGGTCACCTACACAAGACATGACACGTGCATGTGGATCCCATACATGGGTGAGTAACATAATACTTATTAGGGACCCCAAACCACAATGAAAATACCACAAATGAAAGAACACATGATGTAATGGATAGATCACACAGGTATAACCAAAAGTATAGAAAGCACGAATATTAGTTGTAAAGTAGAATCATATAGTACTGCTGAGGGACTCATCCTTGATGAGTTAGTAAGGTATTCTAATCAGTCGGGCTACTGAGGTCCACTAATCAATTTCACTTTTGTTAGTCCACTGAGGTCTACTTGGATACTACTCATCTGTCAGGCCACTATGGTCTTCTCAGATAATTCTTATTTGTCAAGCGATTGAGGTATGCTTGGGTACTGCTCATCTTGCAGGCCACTGAGGTCGGGTCAGATACTGATTGTCTTTCAAGAAACTAAGGCACACTCATCTACCATTCCAATCAATTCTGATCATTTTGAAGGAAATTGTGGTACACTTGGTTACTAGGACACTTAGATCCACTTGTCACTTCCTTCTCATCAAAGCTAGTTGCATGCTTTCTACTTGTAGCACACTTGATTTTGGGAGAATCTACACCTTTATCCATCATTACTAAATCAAAATCCATGGAAACTGGCTTACATTATGTCAAAAATACCATCTCTTCGTGAGAGTCCCAATCCTGAAAATGGCTTGTCAATTGAATTTACAGTTTGTAAGTTATGACTGCTTTACTAAAAACAACTGGTTGGGTCCTGGTCCAGCCCGACTTGGTAAGACATACCTGACCTGACCCGATATTCTAGGTTCCAACCGGAATGTATGATCTATGGTTCCGTCCCACTGGGCTGCGGTTCCAGCCCCATGGGCTGTGGGTTCTACTCACTAGATCAAGGTTCCAGCCCCCTAGGTCGTAGGTCTGGCCAATTGGGCTACCTCATGTTCAGCCCAATGGGCCACCTGGGGCGGCCCGCCACCTCCTTCTCATCCCACTGTGTTTGGTCTATCCTGATCTTGTTGATCCGCATCTTCATAACAACCTACGTGTCGTTGTGGTGTCTAACACTACCGCGTGGCGTGACATTAGTACTGCATCTGCTTGCACCACTGCCTGAAATTGACGATGGCTCGATCTATCACCTGAGGGGGGATTCCACAAGGGTACTTTGTGTACAGTCACCACCAGCTACTATCGATATCCCCTGATCACTGCCTGTGGCTAGATGTTGGGGTCCCTATTTTACACTATAGTGTGTCGCCGATGTGCATCAACAGTCTCTTCTGTGGACCACATGGTTTGCTCTGGAGTCTTTTTTTCTGATCCACTAGTGTATTCAAAATAATCAAGTGGTTTTAATTCTTTCTATGAATACACTACTTTATTTTCATTGATTTAGAGGTTTAGTAATGAATAACACTAGAATTCCCAAGATGAAGGGATCTGAGCCTTATTTAGGTCATCCCAAATCTGCTCTATTAGTATTCAAAAATTAGTTGGGAGGAGGCTTTAAGAATTTTAATATTGATATCCCCCAAATAAAATCCCCAAGAACAAACCCCTCCCCCAAAATCACACATGATCCATGAATCATTCCTTTCATCGAATGATTCGTGTTCATCGTGGCAATTTAAAATGGTGAAATAAAATTTAATCAAAATACAACCAACCACAAACTATGATCATTCATTGGTGAGGATCGCAGCACTACGTTCATCACTCCACAATTTATCATTAGTGGTTGGTCCTCGATCATCCCTCACCAACACCATATATATAGGGGTTCATATTAATTCTCTAATGATTAAATTATTGGTCATTGGTTAATCCATTAACGGTAGGAAATGTGTTTCATCATTTTTTTTACATTTCATTTCAACGTCATTACATTCTTTTATAAATCAAATAGAAATTTTTCTATTCTCAGTTTGTAACTCCATTATATTGTAATGAATTTTAATTACAAAATAAATTAACATTGATGTTTATTTTATTTTTCCTTCAGAAATTATTTTAATCAAATTTCTTTATAAAGTCCAAAAACTATTATTTTCCCTCTACCTGTGTTGGTCAAGGAAAATTCTTATCATAAGTTAAGTATCTATTCCATACACAATAGTGTACTCTTATTTTTAATCCGATAACCATTAAAAATTTTCTAAAATCGCACAAATTCACTATTTTAAATAAACTAAAAATTGTTCGAAAAATTGTTCCATCATCACCGGTCCATGAATTCACTTTCAATCTAAGTTCATGGTCTTAAAATAATTCCATATAAATAAAAAAATATACAAGGAATTATGTGACATTACATAACACCCACCTTTAGATATTTATGTCCTCATAATCCAAAACAAAGGCTAAACGAAAAAGTGGGGATACTAAGCTTCGATATAAGCCTCCCAGTCCCAAGTGCTCTCCTAAAGATTCATGCGCTTCCACCAGATGCACACCAGAGGAATCAATCATCCATAAAGGACCCAATCCTCAATGTCTTCAATATCTACTAAGAACTCTACAAACATCACCCCGTCATCAATGTCCAACTCTCCCAAATCAATGACGTGTGAAGGATCATGCACGTACCTCCTCATCTATGATTTTTGGAAGACAATATGAACTCTGTGTATTTATGGTGGATGAGTTAGGTGGTATACAACCTCTCCAAATCTGCTCAAAATTTGGAATGGGCTGATGAATCTCACAGACAACTTGCAGGCCCAACCAAATTTCTACAATCCTCATTGGGGTGAGACCCATAGGAACAAATGGTCTGCCTCCTTAAAATCCAAGGGCCACCATCTCATGTGAGGATAAGAATATTTTCTTCTCCATTCCTTCCTCATCAACTCTGTGATGACCTTCACCTTCTTAGTGGTATCATGTACCAACTCTGGACCCATGAGCACTAACTCCCCTAGGTTTGTCTAGCGTAAGATGATATGGATGGTTTCCAATTGAACACCTCAATTGGTGCCATACCAATGGTGGTGTGGTATCCATTGATGTAATTGAACTCCACCCGTGATTGGTGATCCTCCCAACTATGACCAAAGTCCAATATTCAAGCACGAATAATGTATTCTAAGTCCTGTTTATTCCCCTCCGTCTAACCAGATGTCTGAGGGTGGATAGTTGTGCTCAAGAAAAGCTAAGTCCCAAATGCCTCCTAAAATCCCTTCCAAAATTGTGATTTAAAGCATGGGTCTCAATCCAAGACTATCGTCGATGGGACCCCATTGAGTCGAACTATTTCCTGCAAGTATATGTGTCTCAATATATTTACTAAACCCTACTCTTGGATGGGTAGGAAGTGGGTCAACTTTGTGAGTTGATCAATAATCACCTAGATAGTATCATGCCCCATTGATATGTGGGTTAAACCCACCACGAAGCCCATCAAAATAGCATTCCACCCCGACACATCAAGTGACTGAGTCATGCCTGGTAGAACCCGATGCTCAACCTTCACTTGCTGGAAAGTGAGCCATAGAGAAACGGACTCTACCACTGCCTTCGTAATCCCTAGACACTAGTACCGTCATCCAAGACCCTGGTAAAACATTGTCACTCCTGAATTTACTATCAATGGGGGTTTTTTAAAATCCTTCAAAACCCCCTCATGTGATGCAACATGTACAATGGTGCTCCCTCTAAAAAGGATGGAGTGCTCCCCACCTATTAAAAATCCATCGGGAGCTTGTCCTGAGGAAAACTGAGCATGTAACACCTTACAGTCCACATCCAAAAGCTTAACCTCCCTAAAATTATATAATAATGGGGGAGTGGTATCTATTGACTGGAGATAAGCTACTCCATCACCATTCACGAAGGATATCTATATCGTGGTTAACAGCTCTGATTCCTCACTCAACAACTACAAATCGGATCTCCTGCCGAGCACATCTTCCATCATATTTCCTTTCATAGAAGTATAGACAATCTCTACATCATAGTCCTAGAGGAACACTAGATACCACCTCTACTTCATGTTTAGGTCCTTCTAAGAGAAAATATACCTGAGACATTTTTGATCAGATTAGATGATAAATTGCTCACCCATCAAGTACAGCTGCCACATATTCAAGGCAATGACCACTACTGCTAGCACTAAGTCATGGATTGTGTAGTTTTTCTCATGATACCACAAATTTTGTGAACATTAGGTGATCACTACTTTCCCCTACATTAGTAAACAACCTAGTCTGGTCCCTGACCCATTACAGAACACTACATACCCAACACCCTCCACTAGTAATCTCAAGATAGGGGAAATCGTCAGTCTCTTCCTCAGCTCTTGAAAATTCTATTGGAATATTTCCAACCACATGAATGGTTGTCCCTTTCCATTTAATAGATAATAGCCATGCTTCTACCCAATAAAATTCATCCATGAACCTCCGGTAGTTCCCAAATAATCCCAAGAAACATTGTACCTCAATCACGCTACTGGGTGGATCCCAAGAAAGTACCACATCTATATTTTCTAGATTCACTACAAATCCAGCATTGGAAATGATGTGTCTCAATAAGTGGACCGTCGAAATCATTAATTTACACTTCATGATATTCCCATAATGTTGGGGCTCGCAGAGTTTATCCAAGACTATATGCAGGTGTGCAGCGTGCTCCTCCTCGAATGCCGAGTACACGAGGATGACATCGATGATGACCACAACAAATTGGTAAAGGTAGGGTTGGAATATCCTATTCATGAGTCCCATGAACAGTGCAAGGGAATTGGTTATGCTAAAAGTAATCACTAAGAACTCATCATTTCCATACCGAAATTTAATATGTATTTTTGTTACATCCTCATCATGTACCCAAATTTGATGATATCCAGATAAAAGATCTATCTTTGTGAACCATATCACTCCCTTAAACTAAACAAAGAGTCCATCAATTCTCGGCGGTGCATAATTTTTCTTTACGTTCACCCGGTTCATGAATCAAGAAGGCCACAAATAATCTCTAACTCCCTTCTTCCTTCTTGTAAAACAATTCAGGGGCTACCCATGGTGAAACACTAGTCCTCATGAAGCCCTTGTCTTGCAAATTCTCGAGCTGCACCATCATCTCTCGAAGCTCTGCTAGATCCATCTGATATGGTGGTGTGGATATTAGTGTATTACTAAGATACATATCAAGAAATCAGTCTACATTTTTATGAGGAGGGAATCTTGGGACATCTTCATGAAATTCATCTTCTTACTCATCCACCACTACCAGAATGTGAGGACTCTTCTCATCCACCACACTGAGGGTGCGGCTAGCCAACTAGTGAGTGATCGGATACTTCCTCATCTAAGAAAGCTCATCTTTCACTAAATATTCTCCCTTCTATCATGTGAAGGGAAATATAGTCTCATATCTGTAGACACACAACCCTATATTTTTAAAGTAGTAGATATGAGCATGAACTATGGATAATGAGTCCACAAAAATGATGATATCATAAGGCCTCGATGCCACTACTATGAGATTCCATTCAAAATCCTTGAATCCCAGAGAAATCTCACACTACCGAAAATAGTGTCCAATCATTGAATCCCCTCCCATAAGTGTTTATAATCAAAAATATCAAGCCAATGACTCCACTGAAATCTCTGAACTCTGGAAAAGGTCCGTGGAAAGGAAAGTGTGACTGGAACCAATGTATATAATAACTTCCACTAAGGTGGAGAATATATAGATCGTGCATCTAATAATCATCGGAGAATTGTGGTCGTAGCCCTCCATTCCATGTATCTATACTTTTCCTTTTCCACTAGATCTAGGAATCTCTGGTGGACCACCTTAGGGTGGTGGTGGTAGAACATCGAACATCCTTCCACCGCCCGATGCTCTGTCAGCTCCCCTTCCATGTCTACCACCATGGGGACTACCCCGCTCGAACCTCTAACTCTTCCTCAGTGGTCCCTCAACTGTCTACTAGTCGTCTACACAGTGAGTTAGGTAATCAAAATCCATGTTTCCCTTCCCACCACATGAGTAGTAAAATTTTCCCCACTAACAACTCCCTCCACCCTAGGTGTCTTGTTCCATAGATCATGCATCCTAGGTCCATCCTCTAAAATACCTACCTTTCATTAGACCTTGTGTCTGATGCTTTCTACCCACCACTAATGACTCTACCACCCTGGGTCTACTGGTAGCTTATTTTACTGGAACCTACCCTACCATGAGGCTCTCCATGAGTAGGTCTTGCTCCATCACACCATCCTAAGTATAGATTCTAAAAGATACTATACACTCCATGATCTACCAACATAGTCCCTTCTCCAAAGCTTGAGTCTTAATGAACAGTTGTCACACCATGTGTATGGAGCAGCGATAAAGCTCTGTGAATCGTTCTAAGTACTCTTCTACTATCATTCCACCATATTGTATATGCAGTATATTCTTTATACGCATTGAGTGAAACATCACTAGAAATAACATCTCTCTGATTAGGCACTCAATGTATGTATAGGTTAGGGTTACATCATTGTGTGTCTGGATCATCAAGCTCTACCATCTCCCTGCTAAACCCTGAAGAAGGATTGCATCTAATATCTCCATCTGGTTGAGAGGTGTACTCAATAGTTGGAAGACTCATGAAACCTCTTTGATCCAATACATTACCACCTGGGGGGTTACTCTCACCCCTGAATCATGGTGGTATCTATCTCTAAAACTTGTGTATGGCACTGAGCCTTTTTGTATCCTCTACTAGTATCGTTAGTCGCATCTTCTAGTCAATAGGTGGGGACAACACTAGTGCAACTTCTGGTGGGTCCACCTCTAGTATTGGTCCCTATACTGTTGCCTCATAACTAGGAATATCATCCTTATGGTCACACACTGGGATCATCATTGGCCATCTATGTAGCAGCATCCTAAAATAGATCATAGTGATTCATGGTCAATAGGTTATACCTGGTGAGCTGACCATCACTCAATAAGTACACAAGGAAACACTAAATTCTTATATGATTCATGTAATAAGTTGTTTCATGTTCCAAGTCAAAAAATAAGAATTCAGAGGCCTGGTTTATTGATACATTGGCCCCCACATCAACACTGGACTTCCCGACCCTGAAAGTTTAACTCAAAAAATTAAACATTGTTTCCCCCAACAAAACAACAAAATCTCTATATTTAAGCTATAATTGACCCCCTATGATACCAATTTTTAAAGACCCATCCTCCACGAACCTTTTCATCACTACCCTAAGTGCACCTCCCAAAGGCTGGGGACTAGAGAATGGCACCAAAGGCATTAACCTGCAAGTGGGAGGTATTTTCCAAGTACTTGTACACATGCACACTCATAACACCAACCCACAAAGCAGAAAAAGAAAATGTGTTTACCACTAAGACAGCCACTGAGAGTTTATTGTATAAGATGGATGTATGGGGCCAGAATACAAGCCCCACAAAAACAACATTAAAACAAAAAAGTAAAAACTTATTTGAAAAATAATTCCATAGAAAACCCAACTTGAAGGGTAGGTGAAGAGTTACTGCCGGAATATTTGGGAGTATGCCTCACCTGTCAAACCTTACTAAAAACCGCCTCTTCCTGGGCCACAAAGGACATTTTCAATATATCAGTCATCTACACAATACATGACATGTGCAGGCATAGAATGTGTAGTGGTGAGTAACACAATACATAGGAGGGACCCCAAACCAAAAAGGAAATCACACACAATGTAATGGAAAAATCCCACAGGTATAACATAAACTATAGAAATAAATATTATTAGATTTAAATATGAAACATCTTGTACTACGAAAGGAGTATTCCCCAAAGATTCATTGATATCTTCTCATCTATCAGGCCACTAAGGTCTGCTCAGCTTCTTGTTATTTGTTGAGTTGTTGAGGTCCTTAGGAATAATTCTCATCTGTTGGGCTATTGAGTTCAACATTTTTTCTAGGTCACTAAGGTCCTCTAGGATACCAGGCCACTGAGTTTTTACCATCACTTATTATCACAACCAACTATAGGTTTTCTACTCATTTTATTCTTGATTTTGTGAGAATCTAAGACTCAAGCCATAGTTTATTAATCAACATTCATGGAAAGTCAAATAGAGTGTGTTAAAAGAACTATCTCATCACAAGGGTCCCAATTTCATAAAAGGATCACTAATCGGATGTACTTTTTTCTTGTTATGACCTTTTTACAGAAAGGGGGTTGGCAAGATCTGTGTTTCGAACTAGCCTGTCAGACTTACCCGACTCGACCCTGATCAGACCTGATGTGTTGGTCCTGGCCCATAATGGCTAGGTTGTGGGTCTATTTGGTGGGCTGCATGTCCATTCCACTGGGTTGTTGCAAGTCTGACCCCCTATGAGTGGGATAGTGTGCTCTATCCGAGACGAGGCAGGTGAGCCATGTCTTCCGAACACCCTAAGGGTCACTATGTGGTCATCCTCCGCTGTAGTCTAGCCGAACTCCAGCCCTCTAACTGCATCATGTGGTATGAATTCCGCCTCCACGTGCACCTATATCGTCCATTGTCAGTAGCCCTATCCACCACCTATGATAGGATGTTATGGTCTCCCTTAATGTGTAGTTTCCATCGACTACTACCTATAGCCCGTAATCAGTGATTCTGAGGTTTGGTCATAAAGAACACAAGAACTCCCATGGAAGAGGGATTCGATCCCTGTTCAGGTCACATAAACCCACCACGTTGGAATTTAATAACTAGTTGGGAGTAGGTTAAAAAATTATAACATAGATACTCCCCAAGTCAAATCCTCGAGGTCAAAACCCTCCTAAAAAAGCATGCATGATCCATGAATAGTTTCATTCATTGAATGATTCACATTTGTTGTGTGTATTTTAAAATGGGGAAAGAAAAATTAATCAAATGAAATCCTACCTCGAAGTCAGATTGTTCATTGGTGAGGATCGCACCACTATGTTGATCACTCCACAATATATCATTGGTTTCCATTCTTCAATCATCCCTCACCAATTCCAAATCTAAAATGGCTGAGAGAAATTCCATAATGACCAACGGTTGGTCTTCAATTAATTAATTAAAGGCCGAAAACACATTTCAGCCTTTCTGTTACATTATGTTGAAATCTTGTTACACTATTTCAAAAATGAAACCGCATTTCTAATATTCATAGTTTACAAGGACATTATGTTAAAATGAATTAAAAATTCAAAATAAAATGGAAATTGATGATTATTTTATTTCTCCTTAATAATTTATTTTAATGATAAATTTAAAAAATCTGAAAACTATCTTTTTCTCTCAACCCGCGATAGTCGAGGATAAGTCATTTCTTCTATAAGATCATTGTTCGGAATACAACAGTGCCCTAGGATTTTTAAATCGGGTACCCATCTAGATGTTCCTAAAACCATGAATGTGTGATATTTTAAATAAACTAAAAGAAATTCAGTCAATAGTTATAGGATCACCGGGCCACAGAATCAAGTGTCGTCTAAGTTCCTTATCATGAAATAATCCCATATAATTTTAAAAAAAATTAAATTGAATTATAGGACATTATAATAAATGTTCATGGGAGAGATTAATGAGAGTGAAAGGGGACTCTAATAATTTAGACATCATTTTTTTCTTGTTGGTAAATTCTTTAAGCATCGTCCCACCCTAATCTTCCTATGCGAAGCATTCAAATCCATTGGTTTTACTGATTTTGAAATCATCATTCTCAACCCACTGAATATCTCTATTCACTTCTCCTATGAAAATAGTTACTATCGTATATGGTCTAGGGGTTCTTGGAATTTTGGGGACTATAGGATGAGAGTCCTAAAATGGTCCCCTGCATTTGATATCAGTGTCGAATCCCTAATTGTCCCTATCTGGTTAGGGTTCCTAGGTATGTCGTTGCATTTCTTCAAAACAATTGGCCACTTTCCTATTGCTAAACTTATAGTTCATCCCATTAAGTTGGATTATTCTACTCAAAATATAACATTTCCATAATTTTCATGTGTGTGTGATGAGTTTAACCTTACATAACACCAACCTTCAGTTAATTGGATCCACAATGGTATTGTTAGTTTTTTCAAGAAGTGGTTTACGAAAACTTACTTTGATACTTGTTTAATTACAAACTTCTTAGAAACTACCATGGAGATTTTGGATTAGGGAAGGACCCTATAAATAAAAATTATTTTGGAAAACCTCCATAGAATAAATGGAAATAATTTTGTGTTGAGAAAGAGGGAATTCCTCTTTTTGAATAAGCTTAACCCTCGGATGCTAATTTCCCAGTTATGTCTTCATCTGTCATGGTTTCCTACCCATTGAAGCCTCAGTATGCACAATTTTATTTTTTATCTGGGTGTGTGGATGAAGTCTATAATTTTGTATCTATTATTGAAAATTAATAAACAGTTCAACCATATCATGAGATTGGGCTGGAGACTCACCCTGTTTTTAGTGATTCTAATCATGTTAGTAATTAACATGCACTTCAAATTGAGGATTCTTATTTGCATTAGAGTGATAAAAAGTTGTAAGAAACCTTTTACTGGTCCTAATGGTTTTATCCCTCCATATCCCACGAAAACTTGAAAATACTTTGATTAGTATAAGTTGGAGAGAACCATTGTCACTAGATCTTCTTGGATTTGAATGAAGGAAATTACCATCCAAACATAGCCACTTCTCAATGAAAATCCATCTTTATCATTATCCTACAAAGAGTGGAGATCCTCTTCATTAGCTGAAGAGGATCCCTGCCACTGAATTTATGAACAAAAGGATAGAATTAAGCTTATAAATTTAACTCATGTGATTATGGAAGTATAAAGGGATGACTTATACCCTTTTATTAAGGAATAATAAAGGCCGTCTTTTGAAATATATAGTAAAAAAGGAATTATCTGTGATGGATTTCTCAGTATTAGGTCAGGAAAGTTTGATAGAGTGGAATTTGAGCATGAGAAAAACCCTAATTTTATTTATTGTCAACATCGGTTTGAATATATCATTAGTTGGATTAGTAATGTTTCTTCTTACTGATTCCATGGTTTTGTGGCTCTTGGAGGGTGTGGTATCCTGATTGTTGAATTTTTCATGATTTATTTGGTGAATTATTGGCCTTTGTTATACACCTTAACTTTCTATTGAATGGATGGTTTTGAGCATAGCCACTATAGAGGTATGTTTGTTGATTGTCTTATGTGGATGAGGAATAATTGTGTCTGAATTACTACCAATGTTCTTCAGTGGATCCTGTTGTTTGATTCCTCTGCCAGAGTGAAGTATTTTACCTTTTGGGCCTCATGTTCCTTGCTATGTATGGATGTTTGGAGGCCTTAGGGACAGTTGTTTTCTCCATGGGAAATGTGTAGCAGTGTTTGAACCTATTTTTTCCTCCTTTTTTGTATTTGTGTGTGCTATTTTCTTTCCCTCAAGGATGTTTCTTTCTACAATGTGTATGGATTTTGAAGGCTCTTCTGATCAATGAATGTGCAATCACATGTTTATGAAATGTTTTTTTCTATGAAGTCGTTGAAATTAGGGTCTTCCATTGACATGTATGGATTTTTGAGGTTTAAGTGTGGACTAACCTGGATGATTATTTTGATAAGGAATGGAAAATTGGGTCACTATGTTGGATTAGGTTTTTTTTGCTGCTAGATGGGATGCTTTCATGTTGGGATTTAGATAGACTAATTACCATCATTACATGTTTCTTTTGGTGAAGACTCGAGCATGGGTGGTTGCTTTTAAGGTTTATATGTATAAATGTCAAGCACTCTTATGTATTTTCATGAATACTTTTGAGGAAATTCGTTCCAATTTATTTCTTCTTTTCACTTTTTATCTTGATGGTACAATCTCATTTTACCTTATTTAATCAAGAAACTGTTAACATTTTCTTAATAAATTATTGGGAGTATGGGTTATACTCATGCTCTAAGCCGTTCTGTGTATAATTTGAGGCAATAAACGATCTAACATTTTTATGATATCTGTTGTAAATTACAAGGATCGTTATTATTTAAATAAAAAATCACTAATGGAGATTAAAATGGACAAATATAATGACTTTTGTTGAATTGAAATCAAGGGGGAGTGGTCTATCTCTATTAGTATGGAAAATCACAAGACAATTTTGGTAGAATTATGGGTGCATGTAATGGTTTTTGGGAGGTATTAATTAGATTTTAATGGATCTGTCACTGCATATAATTAAAAAATTTGAATGTTTGGGATGTAGAAAAATAGACCTGAATAGGAACAAATATAAATTAAGAGGCACAACAAAAAAAAGGTGCCTGAATAAAAACAAGAGAGGGAGAACCCTTACCCAGAGAGGGTGATTCCAAAAGTTGGGGATGACCTTATTAAGAGATTGGGAGAAACTTTGGATTAATAAAGAGATAGGAGGGTAGGTGGGTTTGTTATTCAGTGTTTTTAGTGAAGAGTATTCAGTTCTTAGGTGGGTTTATATAGGAAAAGAGTTGGGATCTCTTTATTATTTACCAAACATAGGTTTTTGGCAATATAAAATAAATTAATCA
This sequence comes from Viscum album, assembly GCA_963277665.1. Classification (NCBI taxonomy): domain Eukaryota; kingdom Viridiplantae; phylum Streptophyta; class Magnoliopsida; order Santalales; family Viscaceae; genus Viscum; species Viscum album. The sequence goes on from OY728131.1 coordinate 1,537,577,218, forward strand.
AAACTACAAACCATACCATGGTTTTTGAATATAGATAATAGAGTAAATGATTGTATTTTATTATTTTATAATTATAACGGCTGAACTTGTTAAAATATTATTATTGCTGATGTTGAAGTGAGTAATGATCTAAACAGAAAGAATTAAAAACCATAAAAAATATCATAATTTATGGATGTTTCATAATGGAAATTAAAATTAATCAAATAACCTAATAATTAGATTATTTTAATTTGAAATATATATTTTATCCTAAATATCTTTTATATCATTTATTAAATGACTTCTGGGTCACTATGATGTCATGAGATACACTATATATTTTTATCGTATTTATTTTTTACCTAAGAAATTGATTGTCATAGAAAATTATGAAAATTTAATATTTGATACTTTCAATTTTATGATTCTATATAAAATATTTTTTATCCAAATATGTTTTTAAAATATTGATTTTTTTTCTTTTGAAATGAGAATGAACATTTTTTGAGAAATGCTGGGTTTTTTGACAACAACAGTTTTTAAACCCTTTTAAAAATTACATTTTAAATCACTAAATTTATATTATCATTTTTATTTAATAAAAATTATTTAATTATAATATTTTATTAAAATATAATTTATTTCATGGTTTTATTGATTCATCAAAATAAATTTCTTAATTTAAAATCTATATTATTCGAAAATAAAATTTCTATTTAACTTAAACACAATCAAATATCATTATTAAAATAATTAAAATAAGGAGTAACTATAATTATTATTCTATTAATACAAAAATATTAATATTAATATTCTTAAGGTTATGATACAAATCCCTATATTACACTATCAAATTCCTTATGGGTATAGTTTGCGATGGTGATATTTTCATGGGGTGGATCAGCATACATGGTTTGTCTCATGACATTGATTAACTTGAACATTTTATATAAATTGTGTCTATCATGCTTTAGTTTTTGGATCACGTCTTAAGATTGTCATGGTAAAATCCAAGTGACGTTATCTCCATAGAAAACAATTGTGAATGGGATTCATTAGGTACACTTATACTAGTTGAGGCCATCGATTTATTTTTCTATGTCAATTGGATTTATTGAAGATCTATATGTGTACTAATCATTTGATACCTATTAAATGGATATTTTAACAACATTTGTGATTCTTAATTGTGTTTCAAATTTAACTAGTAATAATAAAATAAAACATGTTCATGTGTTTTTTGTAAACATAGTAAATAATATGTAATTTAATTCAACTATAATGTTAATTTTATTTATAAATTCTTGGGTTTTTATAGTATTCCCACTTTATAAATTTCACCATAGAAATTTTTAATTCATACAGTAAAATAATTGAGCATAAATCTATTTCACCACCTCTTCTGCTTCCCACATAACTTCTTTAAACATTCGGTTTCTTCATAACAGTTTGACTAGGTTCATTTTCATATTTCATTGAATGTTGTCTATACGATCTAAGATCTACGCAGGATGCTTCTCATATGAAGGATGACCCTCTAATGGAAATACCTATATAGAATATACAAGTATGCTTTCTGGTATTTACATAATCAATAGTGATACATAGAACTCATTATGTACTTTAGATTGGTTAGCTGATCATTATAGTTGATAGAACACCACTCTGATGTGATCTAGGATATCAACAAAAAATATATACTGGGGACTAATCTTTCTATTATTTTCTAATATCATTACATTCTTCTATAGAGATATGTGTGAAAAAACCTTTTCCCCACCCTCAAAATTTTTGTATCATTGATGATTTTTATCACATCTCATATGTCAGCTATTAGTATCCATGACCTGTTGTTGAATGGCCATGACCTTTTCTATCATTTCCTCAAACATTTCAGGACCTAGAAGTATGTTTTCCCCGAAAGCATCACAACTTTCAGGTGTTTTTCACATATTCCATAAAGGGCTTCATAGGTATCCCTTTAAATGGCTTTAGTGGAAACAATTATTTTATAAAAACTTGACTATATGAAGATTTTTATCCCATCCTCCTTTTATGTCAACTCATAATTCAATCAACATATCCTCGGGTTCTTAAAAAGTCCGCTCATATTGTTCATTAGTTTTAGAGTGATAAGTCGTAATGAAGATCAACCCAGTTTTTAGAGCATGTTGGGGAATCTTCTATAACATATAGGTAAATATTGGATCTTGATAAAATACAATCATTATTAGTTTTCCATGAAACCTCACAACTTCTAAAATCTGTATCCTTACAAGTTGACTAACTGGGAATACCTCTTGAATTGTAATGAACTGAGCAGTCATTGTAAGATGATCCACCACAACCAATATGGAATTACTTACTCTTAATTTCATTAGATTACTGGTTAAAAATATCATGGTATTGTTTTCCCATTATCATATAGGTATGGTTAATGGTTTCCTCATATCCTTGGATTTATACCTTTTCGCATTCACTTTCTGACATAAAATACTACTATATGTATATTCCACATTCTACTTCATCATATTTTCTCACCAATAGTTCTCTCAAATATCTTGATTCATCTTTGTGCTCCCTAGTTATATGGTGAGAGACATGCTATGTGAATCATCCAAAATCTCCATTTTCAAATCAAGGTTTTATGGAAAAAATCTTCATGAGCCATGTCTTACAACTCCATTATCATCAATTTTTTACTTTTAGGATTTCTATTTCATTATAGCTTTTAACTTATTCTAAATTTCAACATCATCTCTCTAATTATCCAATATATTCTATATAATGGATTTTTGAATATTAATTTTTGGAACAATTGATAATGTTTATTTATTTATGATTACCACATCGATCATTTTCAGGTCTATGAGGATTGGATATTTCTCTACTACCATAAATGATTAAATTTTGAATCCTTTATACATAGAGCATATTTCACTTAATTTTCATTCCCATCATGGTTGTGGATTGAGCATTAGTTTCCTTAATCAACTCTAACAATCTTCATTGGTGCATATTCGGCTATATCTAACTGAATATATACTTGTGGCTCTTTTTATCCTTATGTACATCAAAAATCTCCCTATAAAGATAATGATTGTATATTTACAAATAAAATAAAAATATAAACAAATCTAGATCATAATTTTTGTATTTTTTTTCATGACCATTACACTTCCATGCGTAATAGGCTACCACTTTGTTATTATTCATTAGTGCACATCCCAATACCTTCTTTTATGAAACATTTTATACCATTAAAAGTTACCCACTTATCGAGAGTATAAGTACATGTTTAGTGTTAATCATTTTTAACTAATTGGAGATCAATAAAAATTCATTATTCCAAAAAAAAAAATTACTCCCATACAAGTTATCTTGGTTTTAGGGTTTTATAATTGAGATATTTTTTCATAAATTGATTCTAATACTATGATATTCAGAATAAAATATATATTAATATTAGATATGTTGTCTTTTCTACATCCTTAAATTGCATATTTTTTTGATGGGTCCACTGATATTCATCTTTTTTGTTATAACATGCACTAGGAATGTTACATATTCTAGGTGTATGTATGATCGGGAACACAATGAATATTTTTGGATAGAGACTATGAAATTCTTCAAGAAACACATTCGTGTATTCCCTAACATAGGTAATGTATTATAGGACGATCTTTTCCTTAAAAATAAATATTTTAGGTAAATACAACTTCTTATAGGAAACTTATTACAAGGATTTAGATGTTTTTTTAAATAAGATTCACCCTCCTCCTTCCACATGTATAGAATAGGTGGTTGATTCATGATACATAGAGTGATTTCTTCCTAATGATAATTTATATTGGCTCCATATAAGTAAATTTAAATTATACACAAAATTGCATCAAATTCCACTAAATGGTGTATCACAATGTAAACTAAGATGTTCAATGAACAATTCTTTATTGTGGCAGAGTTATATAAATTTGATTCAACAAATTTCAACATTTTCTATTTTCACCAATATCTCTAAATCAATGATATGTGGTGGTGTTTGAATAGTTCTACTAAACAGGAATGATATGAATTAATGCATAAAACTATCTTCAAAAACTAAATTTTCTATTCTGGAATGAATAACCAGTGTACCTATCACCACTTCATTTTCAGGATCCACTATAGTTATTATAATAGAATCGTATTTCCCTTCCTTCCTTGGAGTTTGTTGGATTTTACTGTCACTAACATCCCTTGGAATAGGGATGTGGTTATAATAGAGTCCTTATTACTTACTAATAAAATAGTGCATAATATATTCTGTCTGGACTATTTATTTTTACTCTTCCATTTCATTTTTGGGTTTCACCTATTTTCAATCTCTAGAAAGGTTCTCTTCCTTTATACACCAAAATAATTTATTTTATCACAACCCATCCCCTAGGGCCCATTTCATGACTACTCCAATCCCGCCTCCAATAGGCAAAGGGCTAGTGACTAGCGTTGAGTAGGCATATCCCAAAAGGGGGAATTTTCTTATGAACTGGTTCACATGAACAAAACTCCAAACCCAAGATGTTGGAAAGTAAAAACACTAAATAAAGATAAATAATGCATACCACTACAACCCAACAATATATTATGATAGGATTCAAATAATTAATGTAAAACTGGGGAAGAATACAAGACGAACAAAAAGAATGAGCATGTAACACAAGTACTAAAGCTTGTCTACAGAAATACCAACCTAATCCATCTGCAACGTACGGAACTGGACTACTACATATAAGCCACTGAAACACACCTCGGTCTGCCTGATCACATTATCCCCCATTTATTTTTGGTTTTCTAGGAACACCATCAACGAGTCAACCATCTATAAAAGACACAACACGTGTGGGAAAAGCCTTTGTAGGGGGGAGTAAAACAATACTCTATAAGGAACCAGAAACAAAAATTAATGGACCACAATGGAAAAACCACTAAGAATAAACAGTCATTGTCAACATAACTATATGTCTATAATTGATATAAAAAGAACATCTTTGTATAGTTGTAAAGGATTCAAAGACTCAAGGTCTCATTCCCTTCCAGCAATATAGTTCTGGTCATTGCATGCTCGATTCCCAAATATCTCACTCCTCGAGATATCAGATAGTAGTCACAAAGAATAATTTTACCAGAAGTATACAAGAGAACATATGGTGTCAATACATCATGACATTTAATGAGACATATGGTCTGGCTAAGACATGGTGTCTCGATATCTGAACAAATCATTGGTCACATGATTCTGCTCGAGGAACGCTCGATCCTGGAGAACTCTCTCCTCAAGCTGTGATGTAATTGGGTAATCTTACAAGAGGTCCTACTAATTTGGGCACTACACAAAGAGAAAAAGATGGTAAAATATAGTGGTTCACAAATATCATATTATACTCAAATAATACCACGAGCCCAATCAATTTTAACCCACAACGTAGGGGATTGTTCACAGATAATACAATGAACCCTAACGAGTTGGATCATAACATAGGGGGTTCTCCTTAGATAATACCATGGAACATACCAATAAGGCCCAATAGATGGAGGACTAATGTACTATGCTCAGAGATTGTGTTAATACCTAAGAAACTCGGTCATGGGTGATAGAGTATCACTCTAGTCCCATAGAAGATTCTATAACTATATCTGTAACTCTGTCTCTTGAGGGGAATGCTATGAAATGTTGTACCAAACCATCAAGGAATAGACCAAGTGGAAAATATATACACCTACATTGCCCCCCTAGGTCTAAAAAGCCATGTCAAAATCTCAAAAGGACTTCTTCATTGTAAGGGTCCCAACGCCATATATTACGTTTCAAACAGACATATTGTTTGAAAGTTAGGGGTTTTTTTATAAAAAGGGGTTGGTAGGGTTAGTTACCGGTACGACCCGGTTGGACTAACCGGACCCAACCTAGCCTGGGGTCCGATGAACCAACCCTTAAGGTTTACCTGACTTACTTGGATGTCTGGGTGGCCCAGCTATTCCTGTCCAACCTGAAATTGATGTACCGACTTGTTTCACTAGCCTTGAGAGAACCTGACTAGGGGCCCAGTCTCCCCCCCAGAGCCCATCCATGTGTTTTTCCCTTGGTCAATATGGATGAAACACCTGTCCCATCTATTCCGCGTGACCATCGGATCCTATAGGTACATTCTCCAATCGATGTGGATCCGGTGAACCGTGTCTCCCCAACACCACGACCTCCTGTTACGGCTCTCCTCCACTGCCACCTGCAATTTCACCATTGTGGGACCCTCTTCTATCGGCTACCGAGATGGTGACCAACTGGTTCCAGTAACACTCACGGAATCCTTCTAGGGGTCTCCCCACTACCATCTGTCAAGTTGGTGATTCTTCCTACCACCACCCACAACCTCCTACTGCGGTCCCGCCTAGACTTCTGGTCACCTCCGATGTGTCGTTCCTTCATCGGTTCACCAACCCATGGTCCTCAAGGGGTTATATCATCAGTCCTGAATCATTGCGACATAGATAGAAGGTTCAAATATGGATCATTCATAATCCATGAAGATGTGTAGAAATAGTGGGGGAGAAGAATGCACGATGAATGAACTAAAGACATATCATATTCATTGTTCATGTTGGAATGGATTCGTCATTGTTAGAAGGTTTAATGAGGAACAAAAAATCACTCGATCAACTTCCATTAAATCCAAAAAAGTATGACAAAACCCGCAATATGCATGAACTGTGGATTAATCCGGTTTCCAATTAATCCATGAACTTCATAGTTATAATGAATGAGGAAGAATAAAAGATTAAAACTAACACCCTACCTGGAGTTTGGATCTGTTGATGTTGGAGTTCAATCATTGTTGGAGATTCGTTGAGACTCATCATGATCCATAATCTCTTCAATATATGATCTACAATCCATGAAATGCAATATTTCAGTGTTTTTCATAGTCGGTAATTTTCCAATAGGAGAGAACTGCCAAAGCCTCTCTCTTGTGCTTCTAGGGAATTCTATGGTTATGCGTCAACATTGAATTCCTATTTATTTAGGGAGAAAAAAATTATGTTGGCATTTTGCATCATTGGAAGAATTTTTCATTTAAGAATCTAAATGGAATGACACATATGTGCATCACAACATCACTATTTCATTTCGAAACATTTTAAAAGAAAAAAAATAAAATTCTTTAGGTTTATTTTATTACTCTTTAAAATGTCCAAAAAATATCTTTCACAGTCCACCTGTGTCGGTCAATGTCAGGCCATGCCAAAGAAAAATTCCACATTATGATCTCAGTGGTGGTATCAGATTTCCAATCCAAGTCATTATTCAGGATTTATTAATATTTGGAAATAAAATAATTTCATTTAATTATTTTATTTACAGTTATGTCTTTTTTGGGTTTTCTCGCTGGAGACCAGCACCGACTAAAGTCGAGTTTCACTTAGGGTAAACTCAACATCCTAAACCCAATGATTCCCTAAAATTTCTGATCTGGGGATGCATTAAATATTTATTCCAATTTTTCTGGAAAAACACTCACAGTTTCATTAATAAAAAAATATTTTCATCGAACAACTCTGGGAACACTAGGTATCATAATGAAACATTCTCTCAGTGCCTAGTCTCAAGAATGTTTCCATACATTTTCTAAAAATAAAACCCATAAAATATGAGTCATTAAATTCTCCCCACATTATGTAATTACATTTTTTTAAATCTATACCAAGGGATACCAAAAAAGATGCGTGTATGACCATGAACTTAATCTCCCTACTCCCATGTGATCTTCGAGAGATTCATGTGTTACCTCTGGGCATGAACTAAAGAAATAAACTACCAAAAGAGGGTCAACTCATGCCAATCCTTGATCTCCAGAACTTAGATAAGAACTGAGCATCCCAATCAGAAACTATCATCTATGTCTTTCCATGGATTCGAGTTATCTCATACACTTTGAGGGATCTAAAACATTCTAATGAACTTTGCTCCCAAACATCTGTGAAGTGGACCACTATGTGAGTCAATAAACGATCACTATGAAGGTATCATGTCCCCTATACATACGTGTTAAACCCATCACATTTTCCATCTATATCCTTTATCACTCTCTTCCTATAACCATAAATAATAATAGAGACACCCCTTGCAAGAAAAGGGGCTCGAAATGGTGAGTTCACAAAACATGGAACTTATTCAAACAAGACTTCAACTTTTATATCAATAGGTAAGATAAACATAAACATGTTTTTTCTTCCTCATTGTCCTCCTTGACACCCATATTCTCATCTCAATGCATATCTATACTCTAGGTTTCAACTACTTCTAGTGTGTGCCCTCTAAAAGAAATGACGTTCACCTCGCCATTAAAATTTCCATCAGGGGAATTCCCTATAGAAAACTAAGCACATAAATTCTCACCATCGCTATCACTGAGTCCTACCTCCCTAACACACTATAAGAGTGGAGGGGTAACAACCACCTAATTGAGGTAAACTACATCATCCCCAACCACGGAGGATAACCGCATCGAGGCCAACCAATCTGATTCCTCTGTCATGAACTACGAACTAGATCTCCCGCCGAGAGCATCTGCTACCCAAGATACCTTAACAAGACTATAGACTCTCTATATGTCATAGTACTAGAGATATTATAGCCAAAGACTTTGTCTCAAGTTTATAACCTTCTAAGAACAGATATGCTTGAGACTCTTATGGTCTGAGTAGACGATAAATCTCCCGCCTATTAGGTAGTGTCTCCACTTATTCAATGCAAAGACTACCACCTCCAAATCAATATCATGGGACACACATTTATTCTAATATGTTCTCAACTGACATGAAATATATTCAATAACCTCTTCCCTATGAATTAGGAAACAAAAAATTATAGTCCCTGATGCATCACAGAATGCTACGTACTCGACTTTCTCCTCTAGAAAACTCATGATCAGGGTGGTCATCAAACATTGTTGTAACTACTAAAAATATAGCGGGCACTATTATATATACCTGAAAGGCTTCCCGTCAAACTGATCAAAGTGTTCATCAACCCTTTTGTGTTGGATAATTGTTCCCAATGATCACATGGCTTTTGTGATGGTAATCCACACATAACCTTGAACACTGAGTCTTTCTAATCTATTCCTTTGCAAGTCCTCCACCTGCACCCTCAACTAGTGAAGCTCTAAGAAATCCATATGATATAATGACACTGATATCGATTCCATCTCGATGTGTATAACAATTTATAAGTCTAACTTCATATGGGTAGGTAAACTAGAAACTTATCCTAGAAAGACGACCTCGTACTCCATCACAACTACTGGGAACTAAAATCTCATAACATCCACTACCCTGAGAGTAATGCTAGTCGACTCAAAAGGGAGAAGATGCACCCTCCGATTCATGAGTATATCCTAATCTATGTGGTATTACTTTTTCTATAACCACAGAAAACCATGTTCCATCGTTGTGGACATACCACACCCTTTTCTGTAAAACAATATGTCTGATCATGGGTTGTTGATAACCAATTTGTACCATGAATTAAATCATAGGGCATCGACACTTCCACCAAGAGGTTCCAACCAAAAATATCACCTCAAGGGTCATATCACATTATCGGTACCAATGTGATTATTGAGTCTTCTTTCATAGGAATCCCCAGACATAAGGTTCAAGTAAACAGTTTAACCATAAACTCTAGGTCTCAAATATGATTTATGAAAATGATTGCTAATTAACAGATATTTTTATTAATATGTATACTAATAGTGAGCAAAAACCATATCTCAAATCATTCTTGGATCCCTTGGGTCATGTACCTTGACAGTATGCATCTATCTCTTCCCATAACCTCTCGCACCCTGAGGATGGAGTGAACCACCTCAGGGTGGTGGTGGCAACATGTTGGAATATATAACGCCTCTTATTTCACTATCATCACTTCTAAAATGCCTTCAACCATATAGATCCATCTATTCCTACCACTATTGGTGCATCAGTGTCCCATCCACTATTTCCCAATCAGTAGAAAGACAGGATAGACAACCTCTAGTGAGATGTCCCTTACCGTCACGTGAAAATCATTACCTATTCCTAGGTGGAATAGACCCCAACTATGAGACCTAATATATAGATCCCCTATAATGTTACATGTTATTGGAATGTCCCAAACAATCATGTCTATAAAACTAACATCAACGCCCTAATCCTGAGGTCTCTACTCATACTAGCATGTTGTTGACATCCACTAACTGTATCTGCTCATCCAAAGGACTTTCAACCAAAAATATTTTCTCTAGAGCACTATCATAGTTATTAATGAACATAGGAATAATTTTGGCTAGGATGTTCTTAAGCACACCTTTCTCAAACATCGAATCCATAAATCTATGTTCATACTATATTCATCGAGTACGTTGAATGGTTTGTATGACTCAATGAATACTCAGCTATTGTCGTACCATCCTTCCAAAGCTCTAGAAACTGTTGGGCATGAATAGAACTTATCTTTGATGGTTATATTACCTTATATGATAAGGGTACTAAAATTATGTCCATGGGATAGTCACCCCATCGTAAGGTCAGGAAATATAAACCCCGCCATCACCATACTGAGCAACGTAGAAGGATCATCCTCAGGACTACCATCTACTCTAATGGTGTCCTGACTGGATGGAAAACTCAGTCGCCACTTCAAGCAAGTCCTTGGTTGCTTGTGGGTTGGGAAAACCTCGAAACCTGAGGGGACTCTATCACTGAAACTCTTGATTTGATATCAACCAGCATATCTCATCTTCTTGTACTATGAGTACCATGTGCTACTCTATAGGTTGTAGTATAGTAGGTACACCACCCTGAGGTTCTATCTCTAGTATAAATCCTTGTAGCCATATCTCTTAAACCCATAAATCATCTTCATGATAATGCATTGGAATCAGGGATGGATTTCTATCTGTAATAATCATTAAACAAAACAAGATGTACAACAATCAATATAGTATACCTAGTGAGTTGATTCAATAAGGACATGGGAAACTAAAACCATTCCTATATGAGGCATGTACCATCATTTTTTCTTGAAACTAGTGTTTCATGTACCATATAAAAAATCAGAATTTATGGTCCTGGTGAATGTATATGCCATCTACAACACGAGCACTGGATTTCATGTTCTGAAATCTGAGACTGAAACACATAAAACTGGTTCCCCTAACCAAAGATGTTGACTATGGGTTCTTTAGGTAGACCGACTACCTTTAATACAACTATGTCATGACCCATCCCCCAAGGCCCATGTCGTGACTACACCAATACTGCCTACAGTAACGTAGGGGATAGTGACTAGCACTGAGTTGGAATATTCTAAAATGGGCGTAATTTTCCTTAGAACATGTACACACATACACACTCCAAGACAAAGATGCTAAAAGTAAAAAACACTAATTAAATAAAAAGCTTTCTTACCACTACAAACCTACAACAGAGTACGACTGAAAGAAAATAAGTAAAGTACATCTAGGTCAGAACATAATCCCACAAAAAAGAAAGAGTCTATAAAAAAGGTACTGAAGCTCGTCTATAGAAAACCCCACATAATCCAAAAGTATCGTACGACACTACACTGTTTTCTATATGCCACCAGAACACACCTCGGTCTTTTTTATCACACTAGGACCCAAAATGTCCTACTCTTCTTGGAACACTATCAAACAGTTGACTATCTACAAAAGACACGACACATGCATTCCAATCCGATGTAGAGGTGGGTAAAACAATACTCAGTAGTGCACCAAAAACACAAAATAAATGACCATAATGGAAACACCACTAAGAGGAAACAATCAGCTCAACACATTTATTTGTTAAGAACACATATAAAAATAATATCCAAGTATGCTTGTAAAGGATTCCAAGACACTAGGTATCATCTATTTCCATCCATATGGTTTCTCTCATATAATTCTCGATTCTAGGATATCTCACTCCTTGAACTATCTGATAGTAAGCACATAGAAAAAGTCTTCCAAAAGTATCCAAGAGACTATATGGTATAGATACATTGAGATATTCCTTGAGACATTCAGTGTCACTAATATAATGACTCTCGATATCACAACCCATCATCGGTTTCATGATTATTCTAGAGGAATGCTCCTTCCGGGAGAACACCCTCCTCGAGCCTTGATGTCATCGGGGACTCTTACAAAAGGTCCTTCTAGTTTCAGCACCGCCCAAAGAGAAAAATATGTTTAAAGATACCAATGCGGTTCGTAACGTAAGATATTCTACTCATAGAATATTGGAAACCTTACTAATACAACCCACTTGATAGCGTATTAACACCCTATGATCTGAGTTGACATCAATACCCAACAAACTCTAGCAGGGCTGATAGAGTATCACTCCACCCCAAGGAGTATTTCATAACTGTATTTGGATCTCTGTATCTCTAGTGGATTTTTATTCATTGACCTATTGAACCATCAAGGAAAAGACCAAGGTAAAAAGCTCCACAACTACACTGGCCCTCGAATAGGTCTCACAAAGACATATCAAAAGGACTGCCTCATCAGAAGTTTATTAATTCTATATACGACTCAGCAAACGGATTTACAGTTTGAAGCATAGGAAGATTTTTGTAAAAAGAGGTTGATTGGGTTTAGACCCAGTCTGATTGGGTAGGACCGTACCGGCGGAGCCCGGGTCTAACCCACTAGGATGTGGGTTTAGCCCCACTATTCTATATTCCCCCACCTATATCGGTCTGGCCTGCATTCGACTGGGCGGCTTACTTCGCAAGACATGTCCCAACATGGTCGTGGCCCACGTCTCCCCCTCATAAAGATCTGTTGTTTGTACTACCTATGGTCAACATGGTAGGACCATGTGGAAAAGCCGGTCCATGTGACCATTGGAGCCCACGTCTCTACCTTGGGGTCCTTCTCCGGCCAACTTGGCTCTGGTGAGCCACAACTCCCAGACGTTGCAGCCTCCTACCCTGGTTATCCACTGCCACCACAGCCCCACTACGATGGGCACCACCACAGCTGGCTATCGAGATAGTCGTCACCTTCTACCACCACCATAAGTGGCCACCTGCTGGCATGGTAGCCTACTGAACCCACCACCCATAGCCCCTTGTCACCAACTCCACCCACGACCTTTTTCCATAGGTCTTCCTACCATGGGTCGTTTAGCCAGTGGCTATGCCCGCTGTAGCACACAACCTCCTACCACGGGACAATCCACCATTGTGATCCTTCCTAGATGGTGGTTCACTGCATATGTGTCGTTCCTTCATCATCTCACCACAATAGTTTCATCACGGGGTCAGATCTTTGGTCATGAGTCATTGCATCATGGATCAAAGGTCCAACGATCACTCATTCATAAGACACGAAGATGTGAAAAAATATTGGGGAAGAAGAATGCATAAGGAACACGCGAAGGATAGATCATAGTCATTGTCCATCTTTGTAGGGATTCTTCCTTATTAGAAGGTTTAATGAGTAAAAAGAAATCACATTGATCACCTCCCATTAAATCATTGCATGTTTAACCAAACCAACAATATGAATAAACCATGGATTAATTCATTGGTCAACTAATCCACATTTGTAGTAGGTATAAATAATGGGGAAGGAAAACTTATTAAATCTCACACCATAACTGGAGTTTTGATTGATCGACATCGGGGTTCGATCATCATTTTTTATCCATTAAGAGTCTTCATGGTCCATCATCTTGTCGATCCTCAATCAGTGATCTTGTGATCTATCGGTGTTTATCATAGTTTCTTGTTCTCCATTGGGAGAGAACAACCAACAACTTTCTCCAGAGTTTCTAGAAAATTCAAGGGTTATGCATCAACCCTGAATTCCAATTCAACTGGGGAGAAAAAAATGTGTTTTCCCATTGTATCATTACTTCATTTCCATTATGTTTTATTTAAGAAATGAAATGTGAGGACTCATCGATACATCACAGTGTCATTGAGTCACTAATAAAAATTAATAAATTCAAAATTCTTTAAGATTATTTTATTATACATAAAAAAATTAAAAATTAACATTCGTATTAGAACTGTGTTGGTCGATGTTAGGCCCTACCTAAGGAAGATGCCACACTATGATCTAAATGGGGTTTTCTGATTTCTAATCTGAGTTACCTTCATGATTTGTAAAAATTTTAAAATAATATAATTTTATTTAATTATTTTAATATGAGTTACATATATTTTAGTTTTTCTCACTGGAGACCCACACCTACTAATGTTAAGTCACACCTAAGGTAAACTCCCCATCCTAAACACAATGGTGCCCTCATATTTATAATTTGTGTACCAGTTTAAGAGTTATTCCACTTTTTCCAGAAATCCACTCACACACATTATTTAAAATGTAACATTGTTCCTTGAAACATTCTAGGTATAATGGTCCCTAGAATCACACGGTGTCTCAGTACCAGGTCTTGGAATTTTCCTAAAAATATTATAAAAAACGGGTAAAATCCAAGTCATTACATCCTCCCCATCCTAAGGATACATCCAAGGTTCTTTTTTCCACATTTATTTTTAGTGGGTTGTTGGAATTTAATAGAAACATTTGATTTCCCAATGGTAACATAAAAAATAACATCCACTATATACTTTTTATCCCGAGGGGATCCTTTAGATCCTGTTATATCCATTTCTAATTTGATGGAACTCCAGCCAATGTCATCATAACTGCCACTATATCAGATCTCTGGGACATTTCATAGACACATTTTTGTTACATCAATGATTTTTCTAGCATTTAATTAGAAGTAATAACAAATCCATAGGTGTTTCATTCAAGACATTGGAATCTTCTCTCATAGCCCTAATAGATGCATCATATTTTTCCTTGAGGTAAAGGAAATCCCTTTCCATTTTATATTGGAGAGTTCAAAGAAAATATTGGCCAATTTTTTTCCCTAAATTCTTTCCACCCCTTCACTTAGATCATTTCCATGAGATTTATATTATTGATCAGTGTCCACCAATGAACATATTCTACCTCCATATTATAAATATATATTATAGTCATGTCTTTCTAAACATTTTCAATTATTGAGAATATATTATCAATAGAGATGATCAATTGTTTTACGATTAATGGATGAGATGATCCCTTAAATGTTGGATGATTTTATCGCATAATGGTCTCAATGGAATCATTCCCTTTCATAGGTGGACTTCAGAGCTATTCTTCATTGACAACTCAATTTATAACATGAGTCAACCAATATAATATTGTCACAAAGTTTTCTATTCTTGCTCCCATAGGTTTGGGAATCCCATTTGGAAGTAGTCACATTATGCTTCACATTGGTTGTTTACATCATTCCTTCTCTTTCTAGTCATTGGATAGAATACTAAGAAAATAAGGGTTGAGTTTTTTTAATTAAATTAATAAACAAGAATCAAATAACATTAAATGAATACCTTATAAATGAAATTTATTCCATAACTTGGGAATTTTTATACTTAAATATATGTTATTCCTGGTCAATTTTCTATCAAACACATATAATAATTAATTTTCCCCCTAATAATTGTTCATAATGTGGTTTTTAATTTACTAAATTATATCTCCTAGGATTTTCAATCCAGGTGTGTTGTATGGACATTTTTTATGCCCCAGTTCATGATCAAGTCTTTCTCAATATGGTGTTTTTTAGTTTTTACCCCTCAGTATATATGAACCAGAACCACATCAAATTTTATTATTCAAACATGGATGTATTTTTTTTAACAACTTAATATATATTATACAATAAAAATGGATGTTTTAGAATATCTAGTCTTATCCCTATGTATTTTTATCAAGTATTATGAACCTAATCCCAAATAACTAAATATTAATTAAATACAAGCTCAAAAACCATTATCTTTATACAAATTAATTAATGATTTATCACATATGAATAAAAATTTTATATGTTTTATGATTGATATGTATAATAACTTTTTGAATTAGGTACAGATTATAACATAGTGAACATGGGTTACAAAAAATTATTGAAATCTTTCCTAACATACTCTTACAAATTGATGGTATTATAAAACTATCGGGGTTGACCTTTGGATATACTTAGGAAAGGGTTGAGCTATAAATCCTTGCAAGGGAATAAAAAAAATTCATAACATGATGAAAGTATAAAATGTGATATAATGTTAATTTAAATGGAACATAAAATGTGTGGGAATCATAATTATGAATAATTTTTCATTATATAACATGGTAACACAAAGAAAACATGACAGATGTTGGAAAACCATAAAATAAGGAATTATAAACATAATTTAGGGATAAACACAAATACATCATAACATTATGTGCATTGTATATCCTCCCTTACACTATACATGTAATCTTATGAGACTAAATCTTTACTCAAGGAATTAGAGCACAATCTTGGTGTACCCATTATAATAATATCATGTATTTTAATAAACGAGAGAAATATATCATATACATAAGAAAATATTTCACCCCATTTAATCCAAAGATTATGGAGATTGGATTATATAAATTTAATTAACCAATAAATTTATTATTATTTTACAATGCTGAAAACCCATGATTGGAAAAGGGTATGGGTATTCAGTACACAATAGTTTTGCATGGAGAAGTACATTGAAATTTTTGTAGCATAACGAGAGAGCATAGAAGTTCATGGGAGGGAGTATTTATAGTGAATGGGGTCTATATTCAATTAAAAATTAGTAGCTTTGTTAGGGTGATATCAATGAACATGTACTATAATTTTTAATATGATATTGGTGGTCTAAAATAATAATGATTCTTGAATTAATAAGAGAATGATATTATTTTACCATAGAAACGGCACTGGTAACGCTATAATGAGATGAGATAAATTTTATATCATAGTTAGGAAATAGATTGTAATATAGATTTTTCTTTATGATATAATGATAAAATAATTAATTAAGATTAAAATTTCTATTTATAATAAATTTTATTGAATTGAAAAAAAATATAGAGAGGTCCCTCACTTTTTGGGTTGAAAATCCTAGTACAACTTCTGCAGCATAACAGGTGCACATAACGGATCATGGGAGGGGTTAATGAGACAGAAAAAATCTCTAATTTCATGTAAATAAATATTATAATAAGTGGGATCTATGAAAACATACCAAAACAATAAAAAAATATATTAAGAGGCATTACACAAAAGTTTTTCTTGAAAGAAAAAAGAGATCCCATACCTTGAGATGGAGATTCCAAAACCTTGAGAAGTGAATCATGAGGGAATAGGGAACAGTGGGAGGAATATAGATGAGAGTATAGATATGAAATTATTAATGGTTTTTATGGAAGAGTAATTAGAGCCTTTGTGGGTTTTATTGGAAATGGAAGGGTAGTTCTTTATCAATTCTCAAACATATGTTTTGGACACTATACAATAAATTAATGAAAAACCATGGCTTTTACCATGGTTTCAAACAAATTAGAGTGTTTTTAATTATTTTACAAAGCAATTCTCCATGTTTTTTAAATATTACAATTTTTATGTGTAAGGGAATTAGGTTAATAAATAATTCATGTTAAATTCTAATAATTATATATATGTTTTATAGAATTCATAAATGATTCATTATATAAATAAAATATTTTAAAACACATTATATTAGATTCTAAATATATTTTTGGTCATTTATAGCATTTATTTCATTTATTAAATCAATTTTGGGTCATTATGTTGTCATAATACATAATGTATATTTATACCATTTTCATTTTATACCCTAAAATTCCGCTGTCTTTGAAAATTAATAAAAATACCCATTGGATAGTTTTTTTTTAAATCCAAAAATAATATTTATTTTATCGAAATAATTGTATATAAAACTTATTTTCTTTACTTTTAAAATAATAAATAACATTTATTGTGAAATAATGGGGTTTTTTACAATAACAATTTAAATACACTTTTAAAAAATACATTTGAAATCATCCAAATTTTATTATCATTTATTTTTATTAAAAATACATAATAATAATATTTTAATGAAATATAATTTTTTAAAAATTTCCATTAATTTATAAAAATAATTTGTTTTATTATAATTACAGATTACCCAATTATTCACTTTGTGTTTGATTGTATAAAAATCTGTAATCATTGTAAAAGTAACAACAATAATCAGTTAACATAATTTCTATTCTATTAAAACTAAAATATTAATTTTCATATTCTTAGTTTTTTTAATTCATATCACTTTATTACACTAGAAAATTCATTAAGGGTATGGTGTTCGATGTTTAGATTTACTTTGTGTGGTTCGACGTACATGGTATGGACCGTGATCTCGATGAGTTTGAACATCTGTCGTAAATTTTTTCTCCCATTATTTAGTTGTGGCCTCCCTTCTTAGTTCTGATTAGGGGAAATTCACAATGATTTTATCTCAAGTTATAGCTTTAAAAAAATGGACTTCAATGGGTATGATCCTTCTTGTTGAGTTTATCACTTCCTTTATCAATGTCGATTGGATTTTCAATACACTATATTTATACTTGTTATATCATAAATGTTCAATACATATTTTATTGATAGTTATTTTGTTTAATAGTCTTTTAAATATGATCAGATATAATAAAAATTAATAAGTGCATGGGTATCCTATAACCATAATACACAATGAGAAATTTAATTCAACCAAAAAAATGAATTTTATTTATAAAAGTTTTGGTAGTTACAAAGAAAGATGATCAAATGTGTATGATTTTATGAATAACTTCTAATTAGTTGGATGGTTATAACTTTTCTAGATTGTATTCTATGATATATTTATTTTCCTATGATATTGGATGATTATTTTAATGTCTTTCTTGATGATATGTAGGGTTTTAATATCCATTGAGAGTTTTTTTTCTATATGTGTTAGTATGAGGGACAACCTAATATCTGTGGTAGTATATTGAATGTCCTTATATAGCAGTGAGAGTTGGTTGTGCGGTTAGAGGATTCTTCAGAGTTTGGGCTACATAATCCTCAGTGTGTTTGTTCTAGGAAAACCTATGTTGTTTTTTAAGAGGGGGATGAGTTCAAGAGGTTGTCTGTTGATTAGTGTCACTTGATCTAGGTAACATGAGGAAGAGAATCCACCCTCGATAATCATTGAGTTTATCAACCACTAGTTTGAGGTAATGAGGTTACCAAAGATGTACACAATTTATATTATCTCAGACTATGGTTTTGGGGAAGGATATATTATTTGTAGCTTTACAAATACACTATAGTTGTTTTGAGCTAATGGTAATACCCTTCAGCATGTTGTGTTCCTTAGATGTTACCTGAGACTTCTGGAATGAATCATTATACCATTATGGATATTTTCATGGTAGTTATATTCAATGAAATCCATGTTCCTAGTTTCCTATATATATAATGAGAGATTCATGAGGATCATGTAGTTTACATCTATTTAATTGTTTTTATCACTTCACTTCATTTGAGATCTAAAGAGATTCATCTTAGGGATATTGTTTGTTAGATATTGTGTGACAATATGAATCCTATAAATATTCTTGTTATATTTTTTAATATTTGGGATGCTTATAGTCCTTGATCATGGATTTATGGTGACACCAGTCCCTCTATGGAAGGAGGTTTTGGGGAGGTTCTTTCCTTTAGCAGTATATCTAGTGCATGTGAGGACATACCGAAATCTCATAGAGTAAGTCAGATAGCCCAAATAGTTTTAAAGAGTTTTTATGATATACTACAGTTTTATCTCCCATTTTATGGGGATGACCAAGTGTAATTTATATAGAGTTTGGGATTGTTTTTCAAAAAAATGTATTTTAGCTTCATAGAATTCCCTTCACGATCATTATAGACTGTAATTTTTACAACACGACATTATTTTGGAAATGAAGAAGGATGTATTTGGGAGCGGATGTCTAGTTGAGCATAGTGTTATACTATAATAAGTTACCATGTTAAGTGAATCTTTTAGTTTTTGGTAAACATGATTTGAGTTTTCATGTTGGTTTTGGGCCATATCCAGGACGATTTTCTACCATTTGTTGATTTTTTATACCATAGTGATTACTAATCCACTAAAGCTATAGCACCATTTTGATTCCATGTATGAGGGAAATTTCATATCACTATTATATTAGTTAGAGTTAGTGGTTGGAAACACATGGGTCCTAGATTTGGTGCTAGTGATGGTTATGAAAGTGTAGTTCCTCCAAGGGTGGATAAAAACTGCTCAAAAAATTTGGGGTAATTTATTGGCCAATGAGTAAGGGATTTAGAATTCTAGAGTTGTGGAGTGTTTAGGGGGTTATATGAAATATCTATGGTTTATAGGCCCTTTCTATTTTACTATTTTAGTATTGGGATAGCATTGTGGTGTACCATATAAACTCATGACCATAGTTGTTTTGGTTTTTTTGTGATCTCTGCATGTCACAGGTGAGGAGGTATATGGTTGAATCATTTTATTATATATACCGGGGTAAGCTAGGTTGTGGGATTAGTGTATGAATTTTGAAGAATTTAATAATTTTGAGAATATAATAATAAAAACTCTTCATATTATTGTTTTTTCCTTGGGTACATGTTTATTAACATAAGAAAAAATCATTTGGAGAGCCTGTGGGTGTGACATACCAAGTTAAGAGATCAGTATCCCCTCATTTTTTTAGATCATCATTTTGGGGGATGTAAATAATTAAAGAGTGAAATAATATAATGTCCCCTTTTTCTTTGATTAAAAATTTGGAATATTTTAAGGTATATTTATGGATTTATGGGTCGAGAGGACATGATATTTCAAGGCTCCATGTAATAAAAATAGATATTTCAAAAATAAAAAATAAATTAAAAACCATGTATGTATTATTCCTAAAAAAGTGGAATGAAACCTGAATGGGGACTCATATTTGGAAATGGCGCTTCTGTTGAGGTCATATCATTAGATTTACCATAGGCACAACATATCATTTCTCACCGTCAGGTGTTTGGATTCAGCTCCATTGTGGATGAAATAATGAAATAAATAAATTATTATTTATTTAATTTATCCATCAAAATCCAAAACAAATTAAATCATCATAATTTTTTGTTATTCAAAATCTTTACGGATGTCCACATAGCCTTATTTATTTTAGAGGTGTTGTTTGGGAGGACCCATTGGAGAATCGTTGACTGACAAGATCAGATAGAGTTGAGATTGAGGATTCTGTGCCAATATAGATTTTGTATACCCCCAAAAACAATGATTTGAAATCTTTTTTTATCAGTTTCTTATCAAAATTAACCTAGGAAATTTTTTTATATTGATTATAACCGTTTTCGTATCCCATAATTAACCTGAATCAACGAACAAATGGATTGATTCAGGTATCAGACGTTTTTTGAGGGTATGGGTTTGTTTATTTAGGATTTTGGGGATCATTATTTTTTTTCTTTTATTGGAAATTATTTTTTCATTATAATCAAAATGAATTAAGGCCCAACTAAATAATTAACAATTTCTATTTATCATCTTATGTTTTGTTGTTTTGTCACTCTATTTCACTTGTGATCATATTTGGAGTTTACATTGGCTAGTGATTCAATAGATACATGGTGAACCATCATTGCGTATTCATTCAATGGTGTAAGATATCTCTACCACAGGTTTGGGATGGATATTTCTTGTTATATTTGTGTTACAAGACTATATCATTATATCTATGGATGAATAAAGTGTTTTTATTAGTGGTTTTAGTGTGAGAAACTGCTGAGGCTTGAAGAAAAGTGTTTCTCAAGAACTGGATATGATTGGAATTTGTTCGTGGATGAAGAAGGAGTTTGGTCAAACCCAAATTTGTTATGAATAGATCTTTTTGTGGTAGAATCAATGGTATTAGAGGCTTTCATGATAATGCTTGAACTTTCTGGAATTTTTTGTAAATTCCAAACTACACAACATTTAGTCCTATGAACAGACATCATGTAGTTTCTTCTATACAAATCTAGGGATTTCGTGATGATATATGTATCAGATGTTGTGTGAAATGTGTCAAACATTGTATAAACCTTATTTATAGAGTTTTATGTGCATAAGGGGTACAATCCTAGGATGTTGAGTAGATTTACACATCATGTTATCCATGCCACAAGTCATGTACACCAATAGGTGTATTAACATGTACATGGAGTACATTCCCAAGAGAACATGTGGCCCCATATGTAGTGGGTGGAAAAACTAAGCACTGTATACTTAGTAATGTACATGGACATAGAATGTAACCACGATATGTTCCAGATTGAAATATTCCTTCATTCTACCTTAGGAACACATTTTTTATATTGGAAAAACGGAATTCCATGTGAGGATGAAACATGATTAGTCCCAGTATTAGTGGGACACTCCATAAATCCCTAGGGACAGGTTGTGTACTCCATTGGGTATTGGTGAAATTAATCATTTTCTTTAGTTTAGCTTCTTGGTGAGGTTCTATTAGCTTATTAGTAATAGTATCAATTGAGTGTGTTCCCTTGATTCATTATTATGAGGGTTTAATGTTGAATCACATTCCCATCATATAGGGTGACCAATCTGTAGCTTTCTAAGGGTTAGTGCATTGTGGGTGAGTTCCCTTATTCTAGAATGAGTAGTCCCAATCTACTTCTATAGATTCATTAATAACATTGATAAAAATTTCATAAAAGAGTACAACAAAATTATTCAATTAGTTTATGTTTTCATAAATTTGGTTTGATGGAATTGGTGTGATCAACATTTGCACGGTCATTCACCCACTATATGGGATCATATTTCCAGTATAGTCTTTTGTCCCCCAATGAGACTTGAGAGTTGACCCCCATTCTGTATATCTATATCAGATCCTTTAGAGTCAGTGTTTTTTTATTGAGTATATATATCTTTTTTGAACCCTTTTGAGTATCATGTGTTTTCCTCTTGGACGTAACTAATGAGCATTACCTTGAAACCATGGAATGAGACTTTGGTTGGGAGTGGTTTTAAACCTTTTTGTGACTCAAAGAAAATTATGAGTATATTTAAGATATAATTGGTTATTTTTATGTGCCATATATTTTTTGACATACCAGTTTCTTATTAGCATAATACTCATGATTTTTTTCCTAGTGATCTCGTGGTGACCTACTAGGTATTGTCATACTCACTCTTATATGGGATTTTCCCACAAAAATGAGGTCTTATTTAGATAATTACCATATTTTAATTTCCCTTAGAGGATAAGAAGTATGTTGAGAATATTTTGGATAGATATAATATGTTTTATATTGGTGTTGGATTTGATAGTAGTCCCCACCTTCTGAGTAGGTTGGACATTATTTTCATGTTTTTGGTGGATTATATTTGGACCCTTTTTATTCATTCCATTAATTTAAGTCATAATCAACTTTGTGGTATTATAAAATTATGAAACTATTACTGTAAATTGTTTAAATTTTATTCATTATATGGGCTCTTATATTTTCATGTGCCTACTCATAAATTAGGTTAATGATTATCATTTGTGTGATATTCCTTCTTAGTGTTATCCTCCATCCTCGAGTCTGTTGCAGATGGGATTATGTTAGTTATGTCTCAAACTATGAGGAGTGATTTATTATAGATTATTGGTTTCATATTCTTATCGTCATTAAAATAAAATATTTTAATATAACATATGCATATACTTTATTCGGTTTTGTGAAAATATTGTTATCATTATATATATTCTTTAAGACATGATATGATTTGTGTAATGATTTTCACAACATTATGGTTTCAAAATATTGATTTTGTGGAAAGAATATTATTCCAAAAAAAATATTAGAATAATTATTACATAAAGGGAATAAAATATTATAATAGGTTGTCATTGAATCGATATTAAAAATATTATATACTACTTTTTCTAGGAAAATACTTATTCTGACCTTTATTTTCATACTAGGTAGCTTTTTCCAAAGAACTGCACCTATTTATTATCATGTGTAAGCAAAGTATGTATTGAGTTTACTGTAAGATTTATGTGCCTAATTTTTTTTTGAATTTTCATTATCTTTTACTTATTTCAGAAACCATAGGGTATTATACATGAGGAATAGTGACAAGTTTTTCCAAATTGTAGAACCATGAATGTTTTTTTAATTTAACCACACCAGATTTATATATTATATAATTGATATAATTAACTTCAAAAATAAATATGTGGTGGGAGTAATGATAAATTAGACTCATTTCATAGTAAAATTTTGGTCCTACCATAATAATTAAAATGATGGGGGTTATAGAGGGTTATATTTTAATGGGATCACATTTCAAAAAAAAACTCACTAAATTAAATTAATGCACAATACTGATTTAATAAATAGTTGTTTGGTAGATATAATGGAATAATTATATTCATCAATCAAAACCTTTTAAACTATTTTATAAATGGGAAAATTTAATGAATGTAATTTTGTTGAATAGTATAGAAACATAATAATAGTTATAATGTAATACTTATAGTCATATGTGTAAGAGATATATATTTTATATAAATCCTTTGAAAAATATAAATATATACTTATGATGGGTTTTTAAATGATTCATTATATGTATCTAATGTAATTATATTATCCAAGAAAAACATATTATTTAAATAACATGACAGAAAAAAAATGTAATCAATAGGACAATCAATTTTTCAGGTCTCTATCAGAAATAATTTAGTCAAGAGAGGCATGGGATGTTAAAGGTTCTCTAATAGGGTATGATGGAATAAATAAATTTAGTTTTAAATCATGTACTCGATATTATTTATAAAATTAATTACTTGGGGAGACCATGACCCCCTCTTAAAATTTATCTAGTCACCAATTTTAATCAAAATTCTATACTAGATTGTTTTTTATAGTTCATTACCAATGATATATGAATGAAAAAACCACGAGTTTAGCTAGTCTCATCAATATTTTAATAATATTGGAGAATGAAATATGACGTATTGGATAAATTCCCTTGATTCTACAATAGAGTGTAATGGTTATAAGTTTTTTCTATAGGAAATAGAGAGGGATCAAGGATAGTTTACAATACAATGTAAATCAATAAAAATAATGGCGGGTCAGTTCTTCTATTATGGAAATCCTAGTAATTTGAGGTGGTATTATCATATATAAATGACAGATTAGAAGAATTTATTAGTGAATATGTCATTTTATAATGTTATAAATTTAAATTAATTTATTTTAAATCATATATGACACTGAATATACATTATATAACTATTGTAAATATGTAAAAGAAATCAAAATCAAGAATTATTGACAAATGAAGAATAATATATTGATTTATAATGAAGAAATGGTTTTCTATAATAAGTACATGAATTTTATAGAGTAGTATTATTATTAATGGGATGAATATAAATAAATTATAGATGAATTATTATTTTACAACAAAATAATTACAAATATGTATTAAAGGGATGTGAAAACCAACAATGAATAAAACATTTAGTATTGGTGTAGTGTAGTTTATATAACTCCACGAGATTTTGGGATGTGTTTTTTTCATAGAATTAATTATTTTAATTTAATGTATTTCATTTCACTAAGTCATATATTAATTTCACATGGAATTGACATGGATTTCACTATATGAAACACCATCTTGGTGTGTGTTATGCGCAACACCATGTTTCTACTAAACATCATCATGTTCATTTAATTAATTAAATGTTATAATTATAACCTAGAAATTTAAAATTGTAATATGAAAACTATTAAATACTCTTCATATAATATTTATAATGGTTTTAAATAAATATAAGATATTTATAATGGAATATATTATTTTTGGAAAAGTATTTATATGTTATAAAATGTTATTTTCTTAAAGAAACTACTTCTTATGTCCTTGTGTAAATAACAGTAAAATAAATTTTAAGCACTAATAAAAGTGAATTTGATTAATAAAGCATAATTTTTGAATTTATAATCTTTAAATTATTTTGGGGTATTTTTGTGGATTATTTTGAGAAACATCATTTGTGTGTGAGTAGAAAAAATTACTGTAATTTCATTAAAATGGCTTCTTCATTTAAATAATTATTAGAGATACATTATATTTTAATTTTTCTTAAAGTTAAAATAGATAAAATATGAATATATTTATTGAATTCAGGTCATTAGATAAATTTTATATACTGAAATTAGATATAAAAACTTATTTAACTTATTAACATTTTTACTATGAAAACATGATTTCTTACCATGTCTGTGGGATTGGCGTCAATCTTAATATTCCCAAAGATGTGAGTTTAATTTTGAAAAATAGACATACATAGTTTTAAATAGTGTTATATTTTCATTTTAATAATATCATCTTCATTTTTGATCAAGAATATTAGTGAATGTGATTTAAATTAATCACAGCGATTAAGTTAAGAATACGCTTAATTATGGACAAAACCTTAATCAAAAGGACCAAAATGACATGAATTTCTTCCGAAAGACAATTTATTCCAAAAATAAGACCATATAGCTCTTTTTTAAATTTTTTTAGCTTATTAGGATATTATTAAATGTATTCTCTCTATATAAAATGTTATGTAATAAAAAAGACAAAAAAGGAACATTCCTTACCATTAACATTAATAAAAAATTGACATATGTATAAAACATAATATTTTAGGTTATACATATTGGTTGGAAATAAAAATTGGTTATTCTTATCATAATAATTTATCAATAATTTTAATATATTATTTATTTAAATTATATGCTTAAAAACTGCCAATGTAGTGATTATTTATTTAAAAACTAACTAAAATAAATTATACTATAAATGATAAAACTGAACTGATTTCACTGAATTATGGACTTAAATTATTTTTGGAAGATTAATATATAATTTTACCCTACTTTATACTTAATTTATATTTTTTAATTTATTATTTTGATATTTTAAAATAAAAATTAAATAAATAATGTTAGACATGACGTTATTGTTATTTTACAATAAATGATATTTTATTAAATGATATAAAATTAAGAAAATACTATATTATTTCAAGGTATTTTTAAGGGTTAAGAATATTAAATATGGTATTTTAATGATAAAATGATCTTTTATAATTATCGTATTAACCCATTTATTGTTAAAACCAAGTTTTCATGGTCTGGGTTTAAGTAGTGTTTTGTGTGTTACCTACGCATGTCTTAAAATTTTATTTTCAGAACCCAACTTATTATAAATTTTTAAGTTAGATATAATATTTATAATTTTTTGGATCTATATTGTAAAATATATCTCACTTTTTTTATTATTAATGGTTATATTATATAGGTTATCATACTAGATGCTTTAATAAAAAACAAAATAATAAAATTGGGGAGTCTTAGAATATATGGAACAAAATTATTAAAATGAACATATTTTTGTGTGGTGTGGATTTGGTTCGACCATAAATTTACATTATATTAATATATTTCGTTTTTGGGGATATTATGTAAAAGAGACCTCCAATTATTGAATACCTTTTGTAATTTACCATAGTGAAACTCCCCCTCCACTATAAAAAGAGAATAACACTACACCTTCCTAACCCCACTCAAGCCACATTGGATCATCCAAACTCTTCCCATGTAGTCTCCCAAAATGCCTAACTTCTTCCATGAATACTAAATTTGGGAATTAATCAGTCCATGTATTATTAATGAAACAAACCAAAAGGAGTTACCCGATTAAGAGGTAATGTATTCTCTCAATCTGCTCTCTTTTATTTTCATTCTCCACCCCTCTAATCTGTTTATTACATTATTTTATGAATACACCAGTATCCTAAATATAATTGGATGTTTTTTATAATTATTCTACCTAAACATATGCACGCATCAATCTAATGTGTGAAAAATATAAAATATATGTGCACGATGAACGACGACCTTGGTAAATGATGATTATTCATTTTTTCTTTACTAACTCTTATGGTAGAAATTACGATGGAAAATATTTTCACATATGGATTATTTAATATATATTATTTATTTATTCTTATGTATTAATTTTTAAAAACCATATTCTTTTACTTTCCATTTATGCGAATAGGATAATTTCATTTAAGGAGTTGTGGACTACCACCCCCTCAAAGCGATATGATTCGTTCGTACACTACATGGAATATATTAAGGATGGGTTTATTGAATATATATGATATATCTACGATAAAATAAATATAATTTATTAATTATATACATAAAAATATATATACATATGTTTCATTTACTTTCTTTCTTTCGACATGATAATTAAATAAATATAGAATTACCTCGTACATATAGATTACCATCTCCATGATTGGGGTATTCGATTTCAAACGTATATATTATATTGATTATTATAATACACATATAATATATATATATATATATATATATTATATTTATATCATGGGTTACATTCTCAAAGTCATGATATTTTTATACGAACCAAAGATATTACAAACTCAGACTCAAGTGAAGAGTAAAGTGAATATTACCTGAAGAGAAATATTAACAATATATTGTTATAAATAGAGTAATATAAGGCCATGATCAAACCATTTATGTTATTATATATCATAAATTTATTTTAAAAAGATTTATAATTAAATTATATTTGTTATATAGGTGTTTTTAATGACTAGAATGAGAGTCAAGATACAATGTAAGGGAATTTCATCTCACTTTGTATTTCTGTGGCATACAAGATTTATTCCCCACCTATTTATTTTTTATGGTATATGTATTTACCATGAATATATTATATGTTTATTATACATAAATTTACTAGTATTTAATCATAATTTCTATTATCATTTATCATGGTGGTTAATTTTTCAAAACTTATCAAATCTGTAAGGTAGTTTTATCTCAAATTACCTTTCATGAGACACATGTTTTTTATGCAACTATATTCTTTGACAAGGTGTGTATGATTCCAGTTGACGTGTTATATCATGAATATTCTTACTTTTATGAATTTTTTATTCATTTTATTTTATTTTATTACATTAATAGTATCATCCCATATAACCAAGTGGTAAGAGTTTCTTAAAACAATCCCATTTCCTTTTGAGATTGTTAATGATCATGATTATTTTGATGAAATATTTTGATCCACCACTCAAAAACATTCACAAAATTTCTTATCATCTTTTAATTACATATATATCCTTGTATTATTAAAAAAATTACTCTTTTTTACATATAATAATTATGAAAAATAATTAAGAAAAATCTGATTGTATCTCTCTATTTTATTTGTAATCTGTTTTATTTTAAAAAAATGTTTTAAAAAATGTTTTAAAAATTATTTCAATCGAGATTCGAAGATAATTTTAAAAGAAAAAGATTTTTAAAATTTTTTTTAATATTTATTTATAAGTTATCAAAATTATTTTCAATGGAATGGTTTTCAATCTATTTTTAAGATTTCATTATATGTTTTAAATTTATCTTCCATGAAATAGTATTAATATTTTTCAATATTTCATTATATTTTTTATAATAATTTTCAATGAAAAAGGGTTTTAATTCTTTTTAATGATTATTTTATAATTTTTAAATTAAAAATTATTTAAAAATTTTTTCAATCTTGTTTTACATTTTTTTAAGGGAAAATTCTCAAATTCATTTCATTAATTATTTCTATTTTGTCAATGTATTTTCAAATAAAATGGATTTCAAAAAGGATTATGATTTATAAAGATTTCTTCAATGAAGAATGGTTATTTAAAACAAGAAATTTTTTCAAAACATATTTCCAGTTTTTGTCTTCTAAGATGACATCCATTAATGTTAATAAATACCTTCTACAAAATGAACGAATGGTTCTATTCATATTTCTTTCTAAATTGTTTACGATTAGAAGGAATAATTTTTACAAAACCTATTTCTATTCCAAGGGATATATTATTTTGAAACCTACTTCTTTTAATGATTTATTAATTTAATATTATTTCATTATACATATATATTTTCCAAAGGTTATGATGTGATAAATTTTAATGACACCCATTTCATTTCATGGGTTAGGATTTCATGTTTATAAAACCTAGGAATTTTTTGTGTTAAATGATATGATGAATGTTTTGTGATATTCTTGAACATGAATTAATGATTTCCTTATGATATGGGTGGGACCAATATCATCATCCAATGCATTTTGTAATGATCGATGACTTAGGAGTATAAATGTTATGCATGAACCAAATTACATGTTCACAATATTATACATGGAATTAGTTTTAAATTCATAAGTTTATGCATGAACCAGATTACATGTTCAAAATGTTATACATGAACATGATTATAGGTTCAAAATGTTATGCATAGACCTCGGTTTATTCCTATAATGTTATTTTGGAAGAGGACAACATGTTCGCGATGTGATGAATGGACCTTGTTTCATGTCTATATGGTTATGCGTGAGCCTAATTAAACATTCAAACTATTATAAATGGACCTAATTTCAAGTCTATAAGTTGATGTGGTGGCTTGATTTCATTTCCTTAAATTAACGAGTAAACTAGTTTCTATATATACATGTTTAAAATGTTATAAACTAATGTTCATGCCACAAATCCAATGTCTTGTTCCTATGTTTTGTCTTCATTACTTATTATTTTAATTATTTTTTAATATTTTTTAATTTTAATATTTATTATGATTTAAATATGTATAGTGTGATCTCAAAAATTTATGATCATGTTCTATACATTTTTATTCATAATATTATTTTTCATTTCCTTTATTTAACCTTACTGGTCATTTGAGCTCACGCCTTTCTTGTGTTTCCTTTCCCTATGTTGTGAAAAAAAAATTTAGCAGAATTTCTAATGAATGAGATCCTCATGGGATATGTTAATGATATTTAACTAGGATAAAGTGATTTATTTCCATGTTTCAAAATACACTAAACTATTATGGTCCTCATGAAAGTATTTTTCTAATGTACTGAATATTCATCTAAAATAATGTAATATCTATATACATTAAGACTTGGTCGCTATAGTTTTTATCAAAGGAATGGTTTAGCCAACCATTGGAAACATGGATTATAAAACATTAGTTATATCCCAAGGTGTATTTATAATAATAAGTCTTAGGATGCCTCTAAGGATAAGTATAAAGATGAGTTAACATATAGGAAAAATTTTAGGAATTTTGGTATAGGATTAAAATAGTTATTTCCTAGAAATAAATCCATATCTAGATACTGTAGGTGTATGTAGATCTAGAACATATGTACCTAGGGGTAAAAACTCAGAAAATATATTCTAGACCTAACTTAGGGTAATCTGGTACACGAAAATTGTCCTTGCTATGCACTTGATTTGACACTCCTAGGAGATATTCTTTGGGAATTCATAAAAATATTTCCAAGGAATCGTAATGGATTTAAATAGAGGATCACTATGATTAACCTAGGATAAACATATGGTTTCATTGATTAAAAAAGTAGGATTATTGATTTATGAAATCTGTAAGTAATTTT
This sequence comes from Viscum album, assembly GCA_963277665.1. Lineage (NCBI taxonomy): Eukaryota > Viridiplantae > Streptophyta > Magnoliopsida > Santalales > Viscaceae > Viscum > Viscum album. Next base: position 1,537,608,776 of record OY728131.1, read on the forward strand.
TCATGATTATATGGTATCCTAACATGATAAATGTTTCTCACACTATGATTTATTGTTTTATTCAATGGAAAAACTAGAAGGACAATAGTTAAAATTTAGTGATTTTGATGTGGAAGGTATAGAAATTATATGAATCAATTTACTAATTGGAAATATTATAATGAGAATTAGGATGTTGTTACGAGTATTGGTTATACTTATTTAGAGAATAAGAGCACAAACGATATGTGGAAGGTATGTGATGTTCTTCTAGTATTGTTTATATTAAACATAAGAAGATTGATTAGATTAATGTTGACGAAACATAAGAATGATGTAGATTTAAAATATTAGGAAAGAGGTATAATTGAACTATTTGATGGATTATGAGAAATTGTTTAAGAATAATGTTATATTAAAATAGTATTTATCCTTTGAAATTCAAAGATTTTGTTATATGATTCATGAATTTTATAAGTATTTTCTATATAAGTTTTCATTAAGAATTGAAAAGTACATGTTAAATGGTGATGAAGACATTGAAAAGTGATTTCATATATAGTTTATATTTTTATTAATGGTATTTTAGCTCAATTAATTCTATATTTTGAGAAAATAATCGTTGGATAAATATATATTGGACATGAATAAGTAAATTGGACGATATAGATTACACTAGGACTCAAAATTGACAATGTGTCATCGGTAATAAAATATTTAGATTAAAAATTCTTGGATTTAAAGAATATATCTATTAATAATTGGAATAAGGAAGGACACATGTTTTCCAAAAGGTTTTATGGTACAACCATTTATTACTTTGTTTCAAGTGAATATATGATTTGGGAATTAAAATGTTTGGAATGTGATAAGAAAAAATAATATTGTGATATATGAGAGATCAATTTTAATATGATTTAGTGTCTATATTTCTAAATATTTGTATTTTAATATTTCATATGGGTAATATAGTTAACCATTTATATAATTTTTATGTAAAAATTCAAATGTAGTCAGTAAGATTAATGTGTTATCTCCCCATATAGAGATTTATACCTATTTTATAGTCTTTTAAAACTATTTTGTGTTGATAATAACTGATGGTATGGAATTTCATGGGTCTCATGATCTATTATTACTTCATTAATGAAAAACAATTACCAAACATTTTTGAGAAATTTTTTAAGTGGATCAATGAACCACAACGGGTGATGTTTTCCTAAAATCATGAAAGTATATATTATCATGAAAATTAATTATTTATAAGGAAAAATTATAAAGATTAAATGTTATCTTAGTTCCTTTATTTCTAATAGATCAGATATTCATTTATGTCATCATATATTAATGGAATTATGATTTTTAACTTTTTACTAACCTTTTTCTTTATCTTTTTTCACCCGAACATGATTGTTATATTTCTCTTCCATGTTAAAATTTTCACATCCAAACTTTGTCTATAAATGAAATATTCATGTATTAAACCATTGATAACCAAGAAGAATTTTGGGGGTGAAAATTATTTTAAGGGGGTATAGTGTAACACACCAAGATTTTGTGAAATGTAATTATTCATCAAAAGAATTTTTTTTCATTGATGTATTTCATGTATCTATGTCATATATTCCTTTCACATGGAAATTTATTAGCTTGTGCTATGCACACCACTAACTTGGCTTGTGTTATACAGTACCTCAAGATTCTACGAAACATCAGTTTATTGTTAAAATTATTCAAAGAGATAATTGTAACATAGAAATTATACATAGTAATATTAATATTATTAACTAATAAAAATATATTATTTAAAAAAATTGCACATAAATAAAACATATTAACAATGAAATATATAATTTTTGGATTAGTATTTATATGTTTTATAATAACATTGTCTTAAAGAAACTGCATTTTATTCCCTTATGTGAACGATAAGAAAATTAATTTTAGAAACTGAATGAAATTTAATTTTATAAAATAATAATCATATTTGAATTCATAATGTATATATTATATTATGTAGAATATTTTTTATTTTTTTAATAAATGACATTTTTTGGTGAAAATTGAAAATTACCACGATTTGGTTAAAAACTATCTTTTGGTTTAAATAATTATTAATGTTACATAATATTTTAAATGCAATTTTAAATTAACTATTGATAAATTATGAGTATATTAATTCAATTTAGTTAATTGGATTAATTTTTAATGTTGATATTTGAGACAAAATCTTATTGACCTTTTGTAGGATTTTACTACAAAACCAAACTTTCTTGCCACATATACAGGATTAGTGTTAATATTATTTTTCCCACTTATGTGAATTGAATTTTGAAAAATATACATAAAAGGTCAAAATAATTATTAAATTATTATTATAATAATATTAAATTCATTTTTTACCAAATATATTAGAGAAAGTGATTAAAATTAATCCCAACAATTAAGGTAAGATTAAGATTAATAAGGTGTTAAACCTTAATCCGAATGACCATAATGACCTAAAAACTTGTCCAAAAGCCCTTGGATTTCAAAAATTATACCATATTTCATTTTAGTTCTAATTTTATGGGTTTTTTATAATATTAAATGGAATTTCCCAATATTAATGGTTAAGTAAGGAAAAAATACAAAAAGGGATCTTTCCATACATTTAACATTTATAAAACATTAAGAAACAAAAAAACAACATGTTTTCAGTTATACATATACTTTTTATATATAAATGGTTTATTTTATCATAATAATTTATAAATAAGTTTTAGCGATAATTTAGTTACCTAAAATTCTTATCAAACTCCAATATAATGATTATTTAGTTAATAATTTAATAAAATAAACGATACTATAAAGGTTAAGAGTGATGTTAATTAATTGAATCATTGGATTTAATTATTTTTAAATAATAATCTATAATTTTTCACATCATTAAACTTATTTTATTTGAATTCATATGATTTTGTTATTTTAAAATAAATATTAATTAAATAATGTCCAAATTAATATTATTTTTATTTTACAATAAATGTTAATTTATTAAATGATTTATAATTAGAAAAATAATATATTCTACCAAGTTATATTTAAGGGTAAAAATATAAAAATTACAGACTGTTAATGGAAAAATTAATCTTTTATAATTAGCATATTTACCTATATATTCTGAAAACATTGCTAGCACAGTTCTTGTTTAAGTAGTGTTTTGTGCGTCATATTATCTTGTTATAAAAATTAATTTAAAAAATGATATTTTTGTTTTTTAAATTATGTATAATATTTAAAAAAATTCCCTATATTATATAATAAATATCCCTTTATTTTAGTCATAATGGTTAAATTACATATGTTAGAAAACTAGATGCTTTAATAAAAACCAAAATAATATAATTGGAGAATCATTGTAATTAAATACAAAATTATTAAAATGAGCATATTTTTTGTGTTTTATATTAGGTTAGACAATAACTTCACATTAATACATTATTTTACATTTTTTAGGGACATTAGGTAATTTATACCTCTCATTATTGAATAACTTTTGGTATTTATTAGAGTTCCATTCCCCCTCCTCTATATAAAATATAGGCAATCTACCCCTTCATCACACCATTGAAGCAACATTGGTTTATCCAAAATCTATACAAATAGTATCCAAAAATCCCTAAATTCTCAATTTAATCCTTCATCTGGGAATAAAACAATCCATGGAATCATTTTTTCATGTAATAAAAAGAGTTTTCTAATTTAGAGGTGACATCTTCTCTCAATCTCCTTTATTTTATTTTCTGTCTCCGCCTCAGTCAATCTATTTGTTCCATTATTTTATAAGAAAAAAATAATATTAAATAAACTAGGACTTTAATATTCTATTGATTATAAATTAACTTACACACACCTTTATTTAATGGGCAATAACCATACTTTTTATGTGTACGACAAACTACCGCCTCCCTAAACGATGATTGTTCATTTTTTATTTTACTACCTATCATGGAGGAAATTTTGATGGAAATATATTTATATATGAAATATATTATATTTTTATTAATTTTTTATTTATATTAATTTTTAAAAAGCATATATTTTATAATTTCCATTTTGTGTTAATATGATAATTTTGTTTCAGGAAGTGTGGACTACTTCCCCCTCAAAGCGATTTGATTCATTCAAAAACTATATTGAATGTATTAAGGAATAGTTTAGTGAATATATAAGATATATATATTATATAATAAATATAAATTAATTTATATATATATATATATACATATATGTTATTGACTTTGTTTCTTTCAACATGACAATACAATAAGAATAGTGTTCATGCATCTGCACAGCTTACTGTCTCCATGAACGGTGTATAAGATTTCAAAAATATATATTCTATATATATTAATATTACATATATACAATATATAAATGATATTTGTATCATGTTTTAAATTTATTAAATAATTATATATCTATATGGACAAAATATATAAAAATTAAGACTCATACATACAATAATGTAAATATTACCCGAAGTGAATCCATAAGATCGGATTGTTAACAAGAGGGTAATAAAAGGACATTATCAAACAATATATGGTATTAGATATAATAATATGGTTATTTAAATTATTTATAATAATTTTATATTTATTATATAGGTGGTTTGAATTATTACGAAGAGATTCAAGATAAAAGGTAAGGGAATCTCATCTCACTTTTTTTCTGTGAGATAATTTTTTTATTCACAGCCCATTTATTTTGTGTGTTATATGCACTGAATATTAATGTATTATATGTATCTTATTACAAAATTTATTTTTATTTAAATATAAATTCTATTATTAAAATTTCATTGGGATTAATATTTCAAAATTTACTAAATCTCTAGCGTAGTTTTATCTCAAATTTCACTCTTTGATGCACATTTTTTGTTTTAAAACAATATTATTTAAGAAGTTTTATTTTATTCCAATTGATATTATATTTAATTCATATAACTTAATTAATTATATTTTATGAATCATTTCATTTCATTTTCATTAGGAATATTGTGATCACAAGTAACCAAGTGGTAATAGTTTATTTAAATAATATCGTCGCTTTTCAAGAATATTAGTAACTATGTTTCTTTTGAAGAAATATTATTATACATATCTCAAGAAAATTCATGAATTTTATTATCATCAATTTATTAATGATATATTCATGTATTAACATAAGTTTCCCACTTTTTGGTATGTAAGTTAAATAATAAATTGTTTTTTAGAAAAAATTTACAGTATCTCTCTCTTCGGTCAGAAATCGATTTTACTTCAAAACCATGTTTTAAAAAATGTTTTCAATTTTTTTTAAATTATCATTCATGATAATTTTCAAAAAAAAATTATTTTAAAATTTTTTATGGTTTCAACAAATTTACATATATGCTTTCAAAGTTATTTTCAATGAAATAATTTTCAAAAGTTTCTAAAATATTCTTTATATGTTTTCAATGTATCTTCATATAAATTTTTGTAAGAAAATTTTCAAGGCTTATTTATATGTTTTAAATGTTTTTTCGATGAAAAATTATTTTTAAATATTTTTAAATATTATTTTATATAATTTTGAGAAAAATATTCGATAGTTTTTCAAGATTTTTTTACATGTTTTCAAGAAAAATGGTTTTCCAAATAATTTCAAGCCTCAATTATATGTTTTAAATTTATTTCCAATAAAAATAGATTTTCTAATGGTTTATGCGATAAAAATACATTTTCAAAGAATAATTGATATTTTTTCAAAAAATGTTTTCAAAATATCATCCCAGGTTAATTTCAGTCTAAGATGATATTTGTTGATGTTAATCAAGATAATATCAGAAATTACCCAAACGATCCATCATATTTATTTTTGAAGTAATAATTAATACGAAACATGTTTCTCTTCCATGGGTTATTTGATTTTGAAACCTGCATCTTTTCAAGGGTTATGCTTCAGTGAAGTGGTTAAGAAACCTACCTATTTTCCATCGGTTATGATGTGATGAAATGTTAATGATACCCATTTCACTTCATGGGTTATGATTTTATGTTTATAAAACCTATTACTTTTCTAGGTCAGGATATGATGAATGTTTTATTAACTGGTGGAACATATTTTAATTATTTTATTATGAGAGGGGTGGAACCAATATCTTCCTCTAATTCATTGGGTAATGATGGATGAATCATGAGTATAAATAGTAGGCATGTACCTGATTATATGTTCACAATGATATTCAAGTACCAAGTTGCAAATCCATAGTATTATGCATGAAACTGATTAGATGCGTGAAATGTTATGCATAAACCTGATTATATGTTCATAATGTTATTCATGGACCTAGTTTCATGTCTATAAGGTTATTAGTGAACCAGATTTCACATTCAAACTGTTATACATGGGAATGGTTGCATGTCTATAATGTTATTCATGTACTAGATTACATTTTTACAATGTTATGCATGTCCCAGGTTTCATGTCCATAAGTTTATTTGGGGGCTTGATTTCTTTTCCATAACATAATGAGTGACGATGTTTCAACTTATAAATGTTTTTAAAATTATAAACCAATGTGCATGGCACAAATCCCATTTGTTATTCCTATATTATTCTTTCCTGAATCATGCTAATAATTCTATTCTGATCTATGTATTATAAACTTCATCTCGTTATTATGATCTCTAATATGTAGGTTTCATAAAACATTATACTCAAGTTCCATAAACTTTTATCATGTTAGGATTACACATTTCCATTATTTACACTTAAATGGAATCTATGTTCACCCCTTATGTTTGATTTTAATATGTTATGAAGAAATATTTTTTGAAGAAGTAATAATGACGGAAATCATTGTGGGGGATGTTGAAAGACCTTTCACCAGGATAAAAGATTTTGTTTCCAGGTTTCTAAAGATGTTAAACTATTAAGGAAATCAGGAATATATTTTTGTAATGTGGCTAATATTTATCTTAAATGATGTTACTTTCGTGTATGTTAATCCTAGGTTTATACTGTTTTATATGATCATTACATAATATAGTTTAACATACAAGAGAAAATGAACTATGATTATAGACAAACTGGATTCGGTTGTGCATATCCACCCCATTTGATTATATATTTTTTACTTCTATTTTCATATTCATTAAATTTATGTAGAAATATTATATGTAGTTTTAATATTTACATTATATTTTTGTGGTTGTTAGAGACTATGTTGTGTATATAGTATGATCCCACCAAGAATATGAATATTAATAATAAATATTACACAACTATCTCTAATGTGATATCTTTCTCATTGAACACATTTAGTCCCATAAGAAGAGTGTATAATTATTCTATTAGCATATTTAAAACACATTAAATTTTGGATAAATCTATCATCACCAAGAATCGATGGTCATAGATTACACACCCTCTATGGATGATGTGATTTTAGTGAGATATTTGTATGTTTAGTTGCAAAAAAACTACTCGGATCCTTCTAACATAATTAAAACCAATGTTACCTACTTATTGTTGGAACCTCCATTTTCCTAAGACTCTAATAGACTTTCAATAGTGTTGATTTTATATCCTAGATCCATACGTTTTTTCCACTATTTATTTTCATAAAACTAATTTGTATCTAGTTAGGATGAAATTTCATCTCCCTATGTCTGTTAGTATTGTGGGATTACTATAGGCACATGAACACCACCATTATATAAATTTTCTAGACCCTCTATTTTGGGGATGATACCAATGTATCTTATAAAGAAATAATAAATATTTCATCCAATAATGAGATATCGGTAGACATATCTAAAAAATTATATATATTTACGAAACATCATGAGTCTGCAACCCCTGCTGAAATAGGTTTTTATTATTTTTTGTTTATATTAATTAATGTTAAATATATTTAGAGGAATGTTATAAACCTCTAAAAAAATTAATTATTTCCATTGGAAAATATATTTATTAAATAAGATAAATTATAAAATATAACCTCTTTGAAATATTCTCCCCCCCCAAAGAGAATTTTCCACAAAATCCACCCCATGAAAAAAAGTGATTTTTTAATAGTATAACATATTAATATTCCTCAAAGAAAATGACTAGAAAACATAGTTATAATGTTTATCCATCACGTTAATCTTGTCATAGAAATATCTATTATTCATATCGTTAATTTATTTGGTAAAAGTTTTTTGTTACAATGGTTACTTGAAAATAATATTCATTATAGGCAGCTGTAAAAAAGTATTGTATCCAACATATAGTTTCAATTACAAAGTTTAGTATCTCCCCTACCAATAATCATCGAAGAATACATTGAAATAAATTCAATTGGTGCATAAGTATTTTGTAAAATTAAATATGAAATAGTTATAATGATATTTAATGTCTAAGATACTGGACAATAATTATTTGGAGAAATAAACACCTATGTTGATTGAAACATAATCACTACACAAGTCCTTATGGACTGAAGAGGAATTCTGGGACACCTCAATGTATCTTAAGATGATTCACTCTCATATAATAGAAAAATAGATTTTCTAATATCGCCCAATCTAAATTACTATTAAACTATATATCCCATTATAATTTTAAGATTAAAATTTCTATGTTCCTAAGTAAATTAATAGTGGAAGTAATGATTGGAAGAATGGGATAGAAGAATGATGTCAAAATTCCATTGATTACAGTGATATCCCCAAAAAATGAGTGTAACATGATCTCACTATTAATGGCCCTCCATTTGGCCCTTCCCACCAAACAATAAAATAATTGATTCTCACTCAAATAATTAGATGGTGTAGAAATAATATAATTAAATGGTGGGACCCTTTAATCAATCATGGGATGACTAATAATCCTATGTTATTCTATATGAGATAATTTTTCTAACATACACGTAATGATATTTCTTTGGTTCACCTGTAATGCACACTATTGGTCATACATTCTAATCCATCCATTATATTTTTTATTTACTTGTTTATACCATTTAAAAAGATATTACATCAGAAAATAATATGCCAATCAAACAAGTGGATTTGTATAAAATCATATAAGGGATTCACACTCTATTTTAAAATCCAATTTAGAGATTTATAATGAGGATTTATTTTGTTTGGATGATGATGCTTAGTGTAATGGGATCACCATGTGACATTCCATGTGTGTAATTAATTATGATAAACCATTATTCTATAGGATTAATATAAAAATAGTTGATGGAAAAATATTATAATAAAAAGATACTCAAAATTTAACATATCCTCATGGTCAATTGAATGATGTTTTAAAATAATTCATCATCTTGTGTTTTATTGTAAATATTAATAATTATATTATTTCAATTATTAATTTAATTCAAATTTGTTACCATTGAAAGAGCCAAGGAAATGGAACAATGATTGTTTAATTGTTGGGTAATGTTTTTTGTTCATAGATGAGAAATATAAGTGATTAGTATATAGTTTCTTTTATATTATTATACATAATTTTATAAGAAATATTATCCACGTTTAATTTAAAGCACATTTCAATAGAAATTGAATTTTTATCATTTAGAATGAGAACCAATGAAATTTTATAAGTCACCCTGTTTAGGGAACCACAAGTGAACCAATCATGAATATGTTATATAACTGTACGTTTAATTATCTCCTAAGTATCAACATTAAAATATTATTAAAATATTAATGCTCAAGGTAAACATTCCAGATTAATGATTCTAAACTCAATAATGATTTCCAAATCCTCTAGATAAGCCCAAATCATCCCATTAATTTGATCATCAGTTTTATAATGGGTAACAGTAATTAGTGGGTCATCAAAATTACTTATTGTTTAACCAAAATTATGTCCAAATTGATTCTCTATCAACAACTAGAAGAATTTCTCCAATATTCATAGGCATTAAACTGAAAATAACTAGAAAATGATTCATCATCAAGTTATAGGTTGATATTATCACTATGAAAAGTTCATTAATGAAATTATATAAATATGTTGTGTTTCTATAACCTTATCCAAGACGCATAAATCTTACTCTTTCTACATACCCTCTCTTCAAAATGAATTAAATTTATATAATATTTTTCCCTAGATTATATATTTATAATAATATCACCCTCACATCTATTATGATGCATGTTCTCCAGTTGATAGGTTTCTCAATCTACAGGATTAAGGCTATAATTATTTTACCCTTTATCTTTTTATGACTCAAGTTGTACAAGATTGACAGATGTATAAATTTTCTATGTGATATCCCATGATTTGACATGAACCAAACTACTCCATAAATTTTGGAAAATCTAAATAAAACCCTTTTCCATAAACCACCCTTTTTGAAAATAAAATTAATTTCATTTCCAAGGAGATCTCTTGGGTTTGACTTGCATAGTTGAATAGTTTTAAATATCCTATGATGTATAGTTGAATAGTTTTGATGTATCTCCCAATAATGTTAGGAATCCCACCATGATCAACATCACCTAGGTCACACTATAGACCATATCATTCATTTATACCATATTTCATGTAATATATATAGAAATGTTATCCTAGATATGTTGTATTTTTTTTGTTGATGATATATTGAGTAGATTAGATGATAAAATTAATTTTTATTCCTTCATTCATGAAGATCTAAAAATTGTACTTATATCTATTTCCATGTATAAAGTTATTCATTCAATGATTTTAGGAAATTCAGTCGATAAAGACCAACATTTTTTGGTAAAAACATGACATATAAAGAAGGAGATCCAATCCATTTGGTATTATAGATAATGAGGGAGATAATTAAATTTGGGAGGAAAATTACTTGAAGACCTTGATACATGATTACTAGTTGAAGATAGAAATTGATATGAATTTTTCTTAGAAATGAATATAGTAAAATCATCTACTAATATTTCCCATGATGATTTAAATTTTCTTAAAAAATCAATCATTTCACAATGGGAAAACTAGTGGATTTTCTTCTGAATCAAACAAGATCCAAAAATTAGATAATGGGAGGAATAAAAAATTATTGGAGATAAATTATATCCTACATCAAGTTGGATAAGGGATATATGAAATACTACAATTTTATTACACTCCCTATGTTATAAAAAACAAAATTGAAATTGATTGGATGAGAGAAATTAATACAATACACCATAAAAACATCTAAATTATGTGAAGGAAGACAAAATATCTCGAAATATTGGGAAACTTAAATTTATGTATCCACACCTAAATCCTATCTATTTATCCTGAAATAAAATACATTTAACCCATCGTTGAAGTAATAATCTTAAGTAATAGGTAAATCCTTACACTCAACAACCCTTTATTGTGTTGTTTTTTGATACACATGATTATGTTTAACCATATTCTTTAACATGTATTAAAATTAATCTAAGGTAAAAAAACAACTAGTCTGAAATATTTATTTCAATACATTGGTTAAAATATATGGAAGTGAGATTCAACCACCCATTTGAATCAAAATTTAACAAATAATGGATTATTTTATGAATAATGGACATAACATATTGAATACCTTATATATTCCATTTTTTCTAAATATTATTATTATGAATAAATACGTGTTCTTTCTGGAACATAAATGATATTTTGTACCATAGAATGACATTATCAAGATAATATTTTTTCAAGGTAATATTGGGAGTATTTTTGGACTTCAATAAATTAAGATGATAGTAGATAAATTATTAACCAACTAAAAATGTAAGCTCAGTATCAATTTCTATCCGAAATGATTTTAGGGTATAATTTTAATGATTACTGTAAAAAGTTATACTTTTTTATTTTAATTAGGGTAAATTCATATTATATCATATTTTTTTAAAAAAATTGTTGAAGATGGATATTAATATAAATTATTAAATTTCATTACCAAATTGTATCATTATAAAGGTTTTAGATAAGGATACATGATATTAAAGATAATGAACATAGAAATAGTTATAAGAAGAAAATAGGAACTTTTATCATTTTAACATTTGATGTTATGGATTTTTGGAATTTTAATACAATTTTTAATGATTTTATGATTATGTATATTATTCTTCTTCCCCACTATTTTTTTCAAACTAGATTTATTGACCAATGTAAGTGATTAAATTATTTTTTGAAAGGGTACTTTAATGTGATGAAATGGATATATGATATTAATTCCAAATATATGTCACGAATTTAATAAAAAATCCCTAAAAGTGAAGAAAAATTATGTCCTCAATAATGGTATATTATATGATATATGATATAATCAGTTTTTATTATTGTTTTTGTCATTACTATTAATATATATTATAGATATCAAATGTATAATGATATATAAAATGCATTCTACATTATTTATTATTTCACATTGGATGCATATATTTATTTTAGTGATATGATAATTTACCTATCAAAGTATGAAATTGAGTTATCCCTAACTGATGTACATAATTTTGTGTTATCTGTTTTCATGAAACGTTTTTGTTATCTTGGTTATGAATTCAAAGAGAGATTTAAAATAACCCAATCAAGCATAAAATGTGTTTCATATTCTATATGACTAACCATTTAGACCCTATTGTGGGAAAATAAACTATGAGATTGTAATACTAAGAGCATACATCCAATACTAAATCATTTTAGTTGAGGTTACAGAGAGATTTTTCATGATATTCTTCACAAAAGTATACCATAATTATGAAATGATTGATGATTAACAAGTAAAAGTGTAGATGGGTATGTTTGTGATCTTTTAATTTTATGGAGGATTAACAAGTATGGGATTTTTACTACCATATAACATGAATCGAATATGTTACCTAGATTGTGATAGACTAAGGAACAACATCCTATAACATGACAAAGAAAATGTGTATTGATATCCATTCTTTATGAGGGGGATTTGATGTGCTCATATGCTTAGATGATTGTTATGTGATGAAATTATAGACAAGTCAAGTTAATAATGAAAGAATTGAGTATATACTAGTAGATATATGTAATTAACATAATCAATGCCTTATGTTTACTCAATGTATTCGAATGATCTATTATATGATTATTTAAAATTATATATGATAATATTTGGGGATAATTATATAAGGAAACAAATCATTTTTAAAAATCATTTTCGATCACATTGTAACTTGAGTATAAATTAGTATTTTATTGAAGGAAGTATTTTCATATATTTATGTATTGAAGAATTAATAATCATTTTCAATGATACAATAACCCCTTGTGTTAAAATATGTGATTTTAAGTTTTATTATCATGTTAATAAAACTTTGAAAACTACACTAAAAGTGTTTCAAATGATAAATGAAAGAAGTTTTGGATTTTAGGTTATTATTATTTACATAATACAAATATATTAGTAAATATATGTGATTAAATTTCAAAAAATTAATTATGGAAGATATCTGAAATCAGTTTGGTATATTGATCAAAATGATTTTACATGTTTTGTGAAATAAAATATAATTTTACATAGTCTACGAGTCTTTAGTAAATGTGAGATACTATTGGTATTTTGGAGTAATGGGACCACCATAGAATTTATTTTAGACCACATCATGGTATGAATTGTGTTACACCACACTGAGGAAAGTGTTACTATATTGCAGTGCTTCACATAGAGAATGTTATGTAATATAGTAATATTTGGTTTGACCTCTATCGTTAGTTGTATGTTTCATACTTTGATGAATCATAATTAAATGATTATTTGAGGAGTTTAACCATTTGGAATAATCATTTAATTTTTTAATGAATATTAATAGTAATGAGCTGAATTTTTAAGAGGATGTAATATCTGAAAATTTCCTAAATTACACACCCAAATGGATGAATGCTGGAGATACTAATAAGTTCTTTGGATGGATATAATAACATATTCAAAAATTGAACATGGGTTCAGGATTCTACAAGAAGCCTCAACATTTTTTTATTCTCTAAAATTAATCTATAGTCATTAAAATCAAGTTTCTATAATTCTGTAGTTTAGAGGGATCCATCTTATGCATTAAGAGATTCATGAAATTAAAAGGAAGTATAGAACAAATTATTATTTAATATTGTTTTCTATAATTTAAATCAGGAACATGAAAGTCATTGATAAGATTAAAATAGAAGGTGTAACATACACCAATTTATTCATGTAAATCATGGAAAAGATTAAAATATATAGTGCAAGGTACATCATTCAATCTTCATTTTAGTTTTCATACCAAACATATTGATATATCCTGGATGATTTTCATTTTTTGGTTTTCATTATATCTTTCCATCCCTCTAAAACCATTTAATTACAAATAATATATCACTTTCAATTTCATAACCATCTACTGAGAATCATCATTATATTAATTATGAGTCAATGTGGTGACCACCACGTTACTATTTCCAATTGTATAAATGATATTAAAATCATAATTAGGTGGAATTTATCCCACTCCCTATGAAAAAAATTTAAATTTTTTGAGTCAATAAGGTTTTCCTTATGAATTTTCCATTCCTTCTTGTTTTGAAAATCACAAACACCTTATCTTTAGGAAAATCTCTTTTATAAGGAAAATTTCTTTTATAAGGAAAATCTCTTTTGTAAGAAAAATTATACTTATCATATTTTCATCCATATATTTCTTAAGTATAAGATTCGAATTCATTTCTATATTCTCAGAATTGTTTGAAACATTGATATGAAGCATTCTATTTTAGGATTCGAATTCTGGATGAGAACTGTAATAAAGTTTCACTCTGAATTCTAGATGAGAACTGTAATAAAGTTTCATTCCGAATTCTGGATACGAACTCGGATTAAGTTTTACTCCAAATTCTGGATACGAATCCTTATGAAGTTCGACATCGAATTCTCATTACGAATTCTGATGATGAATTCTCATTACGAATTCTGATGACGAATTCTCATTACGAATTCTGATGACGAATTCTATTTCCAAATTCTAATTCCAAATTCACCTATTAAATAGAATCTAATCATCTTTTCTTTATTCACTCTGAATTTATTTATAATCTGAAAATTATTTTTGGTTAGACTCTGAACGTTCATTTTGCTAACGCTTTTACAATTTGTCTACTCTTTAATATTTTTTCTTACACTCCGAACCTTCACTCCGGATCTTCCCTCTGAACTTTTTAGTTAAGACTTAAAACGATGTCGTACATTCTGTTACACTTGTTTTGTTATAAAATGATGTCGTCTATTCTTTTATAAACTAACCGTTGGGTATGTTACACGTGTACAGGTCCCTCCAATTTTTAAGGAAAATATGACCATTGGAAAGGAGACCGACCTTGCATATAAATAGGAGCTCATTTGAAAGAGCTCAGAACTGATGAATGATGAATAACTTCTTCAACATTGTGCATACATGTTGTTGAAGTGATTTCTAGAGAAAGAGGCTCTTATTAACTCTCAAAGCATCGTGTGACTCTGAATGTTGGTGATTACATTTGAGGACTTCCAGGGATAGGAAGACAGAGGTTTCCAACACCTTGAAGTTGAGGGCTTCCTTGCTGAGGAAGACAGAGGTGACCAACTACCTTGAAGTTGAGGGCCGGTGGGGATATCAAGATAGAGACTCCGATCTTTGTATCGAGGGCTTACCCTGGTGTGGGTAAGACAGACATTCTTGAAAGTATATATCATGGGACCTTTATCCAAGGTTGTTGGATACCCTTCTCTTTGGGTTAAAAGACTTATATCTTGTTACTTGTAGTTTTAATACATGTTTGTTTCCGCTGCATTTTGTATTATAAGGAAAGTATAACTTTCTTAAACTTCCTTACTTGTATTCTGATTCATTTAGATTCTATACGCTTTAATGTAGAATCTCATATTGTAATCTTTTGTTAAGTTTCAATTTCCGGAACCATATTTCCAGATCCTACTTTTGGAATCTCTTTAAAGTTTTAAGAAAGTTCATAGGACTTGAAGTTTATAACTTCATTCCTTATTCCATGTTTTCATTCGGTGTTAGAGGTGTTGTGAATTTTCTTAGTTTAACTTTTTTAAACTTAGCCCTTTCTTTTGCATAAGGAAAACATAGTTATTCGTAACTAACTTTAAAGGTTACAAAGGAATTTTTAAGGTATACAATTCACCCCCCTCTTGTATATTGAGCATCTACATCATTATTTCGATCCTACAATTGGTATCAGAGGTTGGAAACCTCATTCTCTATACCAATCCAACAATTGGTATCAGAGCAGGTCTTTGAAATACTTTTACTCACGTATAAGTTTTTCTTTCTCACTTTGTCATTCGGAACTTTTTCATTCCGAACTTTGTCATTCCGAACATTGTTATTATGAATTTTTTTAACAAGTTTGTGTGTCGAAGGTTATTTTAAGTATGGAAGGAGTTAATGCTGGTTCTATTGATAGTCTAAATCCTACAACACCACCAATCTTTGATGGTAATGATTATGAGTACTCGAGAGATCGAATGTAGACTTTTTTTATCAATACTGAAGGAGAAAATTTGGTTATGATTACTGGAGATTATAAAATTCCTGATAAGGAAGTTAGAACTTTTACTAACCAGGAAAAGCAAGAGTATAAACTCAATTACAAGGTATGCAACACTCTACTTTGTTCAATGACTAGAAATATATATAGACAAATTTCTTCTTGTGAAGCAGATAATTGTATCTAGAAGAAGTTTGAAGTTACACTCTTTTGAACTTCTAAAGTGATTGAGACTAGGAGAGCTATGCTTAGAGCTGAATATCATGGCTTCAGTTTTTCGTATGGTGAACCAATTTGTAATGTTCAACAGAGGTTTATGACTATAGTAAATAGCTTATAGTCTATGGGAGAAAAATGGTTAGATAATGAAGCAGTTGTGGATAAGATAATTGATATTATGCCCAATGAGAGGGAATCCAAAAGAACTGCTATATATGATAACAGGAAGGTCACTCAAATTTATCTTGATGAGTTATTTGGAACTCTTCTCCAACATGAAACCAGAATTAAGAGAGATGCTGACAACATCAAAAAGAAGAATGGGAATGGTACTGTTGATTTTACAACAACATCAAATCATATGAAAGCTAATAATCTTGAGAGAGTAACCAGATCCAAGTCTAAGAAGTTATTTGTTCAACCAGATTCTAGTGAATGTGAAATCTCTGAAAATTAATAAACAAATCTTTCTCGAAGTATGAACAAGATAGCTGGTTAGAGAAATTTCTAATCCAAGTATAAGAAAAAGTAAATGAAAGATAAGAAAGATGGAGAAGTTACTTGTTATGAATGCAAGAGAGATGGACATATTAGACCAGATTGCCCTTTTCTCAAAAAGAAAGAAAGGAAATAAAGGCATTCAGATAGGAATAGAATGAAGTATTATAAAGCCAAAGCTAAGAATGTTCTGAAAGCTAGTGACACCTGGAGTACCTGTGGTGGTGATTCTTCAGATAAATCTTCTGATTACGAATCTTCAGGACAGAAGAATCTTGGTCTTATATCCAGATTACCTATTGATAATCATTGTTTTATGGCTAAGGTACGAAATGCTGAATCATTGAACAATGTTTCTTTAAATTCCAATAATAGTATGTATTATAAATCTTCTGATGAAGAAACCCTTTCTGATGAAGAAAATACATTACCTAATTATGAAGAAGTCTCTAGGTTTGCTGAACTTCTTGAAATTGAGAAATCTAAACTCAATAAGAAACTTGATAAGGAAAACTCTAGGAATTCTATTCTTATAAAAGAGATATCAGATCTTTCTATAGATCTTGATAGGAAAAATGCTGATTTTGAAAGTATTTAAAAAAATCTTGAGGAAGTAAGTTCTGAGAAGAACCAACATTCTAAAGAGTTAGAAAAAGTAATTTCTAAGAAAAATGTTTTCGAGCCTAGCTCTAGTTCTAAAACTAATGATTTTGAGGATAAAAACTTGGTTATAAAACTCAAGTCTGAAATTTTTTCCTTAAAGAAGTGTTTATCAAACTTTACCCATGGTAAGGAAAATTTTGATAAAATGTATTCCCCAATACGACCTTTAAGAAATAAATCCAGATTTGGTTATACCCATGCAAAACCATTTTTTAGTGACAATTATTTTGGTCCTCAAAGTGCCCCATTTTTTACCAAGTGTCAATGTGGTAGTCACCGGGCAACGAATTGTTCCTTAAACAAAACCGAATCCTTTGGATTTCACAAAGCTTACTTTTCCATGAAGATGTGGGTTCCTAAAATTTTGTTATCTGGTAATCTCGGATCCAAACAATTTTGGATTCCAAAAGTCTAATTCTCTTCTTGATTTCAGGAAAATAAAGAGAGTACCAGCAACAATACATGGTATATGGATAGTGGATGTTCCCGGCACATGACTCGTAACAAAAGCTAATTTGAAAATGTTATCAAAACAAAAGAAGGAAAGGTAAGTTTCGAAGACAATGCTAAGGGAGAGATTGTTGGTATTGGTAATATTGTTCTTTTAGGAAAAACTTTGCTTTCAAATGTTCTTTTTGTTAAGGGTCTTAAGCACAACCTCATTAGCATAAGTCAGTTATGTGATGAAGGTTACCTTGTGAATTTTAGGAATGATAAGTGATTAGTTCAAAATTCCAAGGAAGAATTTATTCTCTCAGCCAATAGGTAAGAGAATGTTTACACTTTGAACCTAGAAGACCTCAGGAGACAAGATTTACCTTGCCTAAGTGCAATGGAAGATCATTCCTGGTTATGGCATAGAGAATTAGGTCATTGTATCCTTAGAAATCTATGTAAACTCTCTAAGAAAAAACTATTTAAGGATCTACCAGAGCTTAGATTTGATTATTCTAAAGTTTTTGATCCTTGTCAATATGGAAAGAAACATAAATCTAGTTTTAAATCAATCGGTGAAGTATCAACAACTGATGCATTACAGTTAGTGCACATGGATCTTTTTGGTCCAACACAAACTGGAAGTATTTGAGGCAAATACTATGTGTTTGTTCTAGTTGATAATTACACTAGATTTACTTGGGTTTATTTTATAGCAAGGAAGTCTGAAGCTTTTTCTTATTTAAAAAGTTTTAGAGCTCAAGTTAAAAATGTGAAAAACATTCCATTGAAAACTATTCATAGTGATCATGGAGGAGAATTTCAAAATTCTGATTTTGAAACTTTTTGTAGTAGAAAAGGCATTACTCACAATTTTTCAGCACCTATAACTCCTCAACAACATGGTATAGTTGAGAGAAGAAATAGAATTCTTCAAGAGATAACTAGAACCATGTTGAGTGAATATTCTATAGCTAGGAATTTCTGGGCTGAAGCTGTATGTACTGCTTATTATACCATAAATCGAGTTTTGATTAGACCTTTTCTTAATAAAACTTCTTATGCGTTATGGAATGGTAGAAAATCAAGATTATCCTACTTCAAGGTTTTTGGTTGAAAAGTATTCATTTTTAATACTAAAGATAACCTACATAAATTCGCACCAAAATATGATGAAGGAATTTTATTAGGTTATTCCACAACTTCTAAGGCTTATAGAGTTTTTAATAAAAATACTTGTACTGTTGAAGAAACAGTACATGTAAAATTTGATGAGTCTGATCATTTTGTTTTTAAACTATCCCAGCCTACATCCTCAGATGTGTTTTCAAAAACATATTGTCAACCTTTGACAGAAGAACCTTCTAATAAGCATAATGTTCAAGAAGATTCTTTTGAAACATTTACCCCGGAATACTTTCTACCCTATGTTGATGAATAGGCTTTTCAAAACCCAAATCAGGTGTTTCATAAGAATCATCCCAGTGATAGTATCATTGGTGATGTAAATCAACCTATAAGGACTATAAGTTCCTTAAGAAATGATGTAGAACATCTATTATTTATTTCCCAATTAGAACCCAAAAGCACTGATGAAGCTTTAGGTGATGATGATTGGATCAAAACCATGCAAGATGAACTAAATGAATTTGAAAGGAATAAAGTCTGAACTTTGGTTGAAAGACCTAATGAAACTTCTTTTATTGGAGTAAAATGGGTTTTCTGAAATAAATGTGATGAAAATAGAGTCATAGTAAGAAATAAAGATAGACTTGTTGCTAAAGACTATAATCAGCAAGAGGGAATAGACTAGGAAGAAACCTATGCCCCAGTAGCTAGACTTGAATCTATCTGTATTCTACTTGCCTTTGCAGCATTCTTTAATTTTAAACTTTTTCAAATGGATGTGAAATGTGCTTTTCTTAATGGTTATGTTCAAGAGGAAGTTTTTATTGAACAACCTCCTGGCTTTGAAGATACAAAACATCCTGATTATGTTTTTAGACTTACCAAAGCTCTGTATGGCCTTAAACAAGCCCCACGAGCATGGTATGATAGACTCACTGGATTTTTGCTTCAAAATAACTGTGTTAATGGAAATGCAGATCCAACTCTTTTTATAAAGAAAGATAAGAAAAATGTTTTGATTGTTCAAATTTATGTTGATGACATCATATTTGGTTCAACTCAGTAATCTTTAACTGACTCTTTTGCAAGTCTAATGAAATCTGAGTTTGAAATGAGTATGATGGGGGAGTTAAATTTTTTCCTTGGTTTTCAAATTTCTCAAAAACCAGAAAGAACCTACATATCTCAACATAAGTATATTAAAGATATTCTCAAAAAGTATGGTTATGACAACACTAAGAGTATAAGTACTCCTATTGGTACCTCAAACTCTTTAGATCTTGATGAAGTTGGGAAACTAGTAGATCAAACATATTTTAGAGGTATGATAGGAAGTTTATTTTACTTAACAGCTAGTCTACCAGACTTAATGTTCTCAGTATTCTTATGTGCAAGATATCAATCCAATCCTAAGGAATCTCACTTAAAGGCAATAAAAAGAATTTTTCGCTACCATAAGGGAACCATGGATCTAGGATTATTTTATACTTCTTGAAATTATTTTGTTTTAAAATGATTTTCTGATGTTGACTTTGGTGGATGTAGAATGGATGGAAATTTACATCTAGAAATTTTCATTTCTTAGCAGATTCATTAGTTTCTTGGTCTTGGAAGAAGCAACATTCTTGTAGCACTCTCCACTGCTAAAGCTGATTACGTAGCAGCTGGAAGTTGTTGTGCTCAAGTGTTGTGGATCCAACACACACTCACAGACTATGGCTTGAGTTTTACTAAAACTCAAATTTTGTGTGATAACACAAGTTCCATTTCCATAAGTAAGAACCCCGCACATCACTCTCATGCAAAACACATAGATATTAGGAATCACTTTCTTAGGGATCACACACTAAAAGGAGATATCATTCTTCAATTTATCGGAAAGCGAGATGAACATGCTGATATTTTCACAAAATCTTTTCCTAATGATATATTTGAATATGTTAAATAGAAGTTAGGAATGATAACCGTAAGGTAATATTTCTAAATTAACTTTCTGTTAAAAAATCTCCTTACAGTAATAAACTCCTTTTCATAGGGGGAGTACATTTGTTTGTTAGAGTAACTAAGTTTTTCAAAAAAAAAATTCAAACTTTTTGGAACTAAATTTCCGGTATGGAAATTTCCGGAACAGAAAATTTCTAGAATGGATATTCTCGTATAGAAAAGTTATGGAATGAAAATTTTCGTATTGAAAACTTCCGGAATGGAAAATATCGTACTGGTATTTCCATAACGATATTTTCATACCGAGACTTTCATAATGAGTTTTTTTCATTTTATTTAACCTTCGTAATGAAATTTTCATATTGAAATCCTTATAATGTTTTTCGTACTGAGTTTTCCGTACTGAGTTTCTTTTTTGTAGTGAGTTTTGAAATTTTTTTATATTACCCATTACGAATAATCCTCCAACCCAATATGAAAGGTATGATTTCCTTACTCAAGTTTTCGTAGTCATACTTTACATGCTGACATTTTCTTATATTTTGTTTTCATATTATAATTTATTAAATCTTTGTTTTAATAAAAAAATCAAAAGATCGGATTCATGTTTTCTTGAGAATTGGTTTTCAACTGTCAGATCTGATCTCAGCTTGTCACAACTGTTCGATCAACTGAGGAAGTTGAACCGTTTTATCATTGTCTATATAAAGGGGACCTCAAATTGTTGTCCCACATCGGTTTTCAATATCCAGCGTCCCGAAGATCTGCCTCTCTATTTTAAGATCATTCTGAACTTCAGCTTTCTTCATTCCGAACTTCTCAGAGGTCTTCAGATCCGAATGTCTATGGAAGTAGCTTTTCAAGACATGTCTTCCTCTAAGACGATTTCGAAGTGGTTGGTATATAGAGAAAGGTTGGTTAATCCTGATTTCTTAAAAAATATTATTCTCTTATATCCAAGAACATTAAGCTTAATGGATGGGAAGATGTTGTTGTGTCTAAGCCTGGGAATCAAGATGAAGTATTTTGGGATTTAATTATAAAATTCTATGAGACAGTTTCCTTCTATAAGGAAGATGGTAGGGACAAATTATCATTTAAGTCTTACGGTAAGACTTATAAGCTTTCTTATGCCAAGGCAGTCAGCTTGGTAGGGCTGAACAATGAAGGATAAGCTAATTTTATTTCTCATGTTTTGACTGATTCAAAGGTAAGATTCGACAAGGAAAAGGCTTTGGAAACTCTCGGACTGTCAGATGATAAGGCTCCGAAGATTGCTTCTGTGTCTACAAATTTCTGGATTCTAGAGTTATGGGTACAGGGCCTTATCGTATCGAGAAAGGGTGACAAAGATAGTTTGAAGAATAATGAGATCTACATCCTATATTTTCTAATAAATCTGAGGAAGTTTAATCTGATGAAAGACATTCTTATTACCCTTGAGAATGTTAAGAATGGGAATCTGAGAGCTCAGATCATAATGTATCCAGCAATCCTCTCAAAGTTGATAGTTCGGTGCCTTGAGTCTTTCAAGGAGGCTTGCAAGTCTAAGCCAATATTTTGAAAGATTATGTTGGTGAGTGATGGTACTCTCAAAAGGATGGATGTAACCTTCGACAAGAAGACTGGTTAGTTTATTGATTTACCTTCTCAAGAAGAAGCGGTTCCGAAAGTTGATGTTTCGGAATCATCTAAATTAGGGAAGAAGAGAAAGTTGAAAGAAGTTGTAGTTGAAACGGAGAATCCCAAATCTACGGAAGTTCATTCCGCACCTCCAAAACCGAAGAAGAAGAAAGCTTACCTAGATGAAGTAGTTTCCAAGTGGAGGGAAATCAATGAGATGCGAGTGAAAGGGGAGCCTCAGTTTGGCTTGGATCCTACGGAGGCTAAGGCCTTGAAGGAAAGAACTGTGGATGAGCTAGAAAAACAAGTGAAAGAAAAGAAGCTTAAGAAGAAGATGTCTGAAGCTGAGGTAGCTCAGGCTTTGTTAAAGTTTAATGAGATGGTTTCAGCAAACATTCATGTTCCCAGATCTTTTTCTTTTTAATCTCTACCTAAGACTCCAGGAAGAAACTTTGTTGATCCAGAAGAGGCAGTAGCTAAGCCTGTTGAGGAAGTAGAGAAGATTGAGCAAGTGGAAGAAGAAGAAGTTGTTGCTGAAGGAAGTGGTGAAACCAGAGATGTTTTAAAGCAAGTAGATGATTATAAGGGGACTCCTTCGGAACATTAGTCGCTCAGAACCTCAGATGCTGAGTCTTCTACATTAGTCACTCCAGCGATGGATGAGGAGAAAGGAGAAGAAGAAGTAGCTTATCATGTAGATGAATAACAACTTCTACATGATATTGCTCAAATAGAGAATGTAGAGGTTGGTGCTCAGAAAGTTGCTGATGAGGAAGACAATGTTGTTCAAGTGTCTGACATTGAAAAGAGAACTCTGGAACATGAATCCATTCCGAAAAAGGACAAGGGAAAACAACTTGTTGTTGATACCCAGAGATCAGTGGTTGTAAAGAAAAGGGAAGTTGGTGATTCTTCTAAAAAGAAAATTTAGCATTTTGAAGGAGAAAATTATCCAAGAAAAGTTTCGGATTCGGAGTCATCTTCGTTGGGGATGACTTTGTTTTTCAGTCGTTAAAAAAGTTGGTAGGTACTATTATGACCTTCTCAAGTATTGATTCAAGGTTCCAGATGCTCCAACATGCTTTGAATCAGAAAACAGACTCTGTATCCATGGTTATGGACAAATGTGTTGAGATAGAGGCTCAGTTCAAAACATTCTTTTCGGCTATCAAGCCCACAAAAGATCTTGCAAGAGGATGAATAGTTGGTCGAGGAAGACTGTAGAAGAGATGAGGCTCTTTGATGAATTCCAAGACAATGTGAAGGATGCCTTTGAGACAGATGACAGGAATATAAATGAGCTTACTTCATCCTTTGAAGAAAAGTTGACAGATGAAAAGAATTTCCGGATTTAAGAAGTTAGAGATCTGAATGGGAAGCTGAATTCTGTTTCTCAAAACTGGAAGTATGAAAGGGATCATCGGATTGAGTGTGAAGAAAAGATTTTAAAGAAAGAACAAATCTTGAAGGCTTAGGAAGAAAAGCTTCAGGCTCAGGAAGAAAAGCTTCAAGCCCAGGAAGAAAAGATTGAAGCTCTAAGTGCAAGAATTTTTGTGTTAGAAAAGAAAGCCTAGGAAGACCATAAAGACTTCAAGAAGATAAAGACTATTCTAAGGGTCTCTTGGTGAAGGAAAAATATCCAAAATAGACAGATCTGATCTTTTGTTGTATCTAATCTTCTTTGTTGTTGAGCTTTCCAACTTAATGAAAATTGTGCTTGCTCGTCTCTTTTATTGTTGCTACTAATTTTTTTTCAGCTACTTTTTTATTTTTATTCCATTCCCTCGAATTCATTTTGAAAATCACAAAGGGGGAGAAGGAAAAGAACCCTAATAAAGGGAAAAGGAATCTTAACAAAGGGTGAGAAAGAAAACAAACTCTAATAGAGTTTATCTAAGGGGGAGTTTTTCATTAAAGAATACTTTCTTATTCGTAATGAAATATCATTCCGGAAATATAGAATACGATCCTTAGAGTTTCAAATCCTAAGGGGGAGTTAGTCGTATTCATCAATATCCTTAAATCAAAGGGAGATAATCCTTAATGTTTTCTGTCTTCTTAGAATTTCTTTTTCGTAAGGATGTTTGTGCTTTCCAAAAAGGGGGAGATTGTTGAGTCAATAAGGTTTTTCTTTATGACTTTTCCAATCCTTCTTGTTTTGAAAATCACAAACACCTTATCTTTAGAAAAATCACTTTTATAAGGAAAAATGTTTTTATAAGGAAAATCGCTTTTATAAGGAAAATTGATTTTATAAGGAAAATCTCTTTTGTAAGAAAAATTATCGTTATCATATTTTCATCCATATATTTCTTAAGTATAAGATTCGGATTCATTTCTATATTCTTGGAATTGTTTGAATCTTTGATATGAAGCATTCTGTTTTAGGATCCGAATTCTGGATGATAACTGTAATAAAGTTTCACTCCGAATTCCAGATGAGAACTGTAATAATGTTTCATTCCAAATTTTGAATACGAACTCTAGTTATATTCTACTCCGAATTCGGGATACGAATCCTTATGAAGTTCGACATCGAATTCTCATTACGAATTCTGATGAAGAATTATCATTACGAATTCTGATGACGAATTCTCATTACGAAATCTGATGACGAATTCTCATTATGAATTCTGATGACAAATTCTCATTCCGAATTCTCTTTCCAAATTCACCTATTAAATAGAATCTGATCATATTTGCTTTATTCACTCGGAATTTATTTATACTCAGAAAATTATTTTTTGTTAGACTCTGAACATTCATTTTGCTTACGCTTTTATAATTTGTCTACTCTTTAATATATTTTCTTACACTCTGAACCTTCACTCCGGATCTTCACTCCGAACTTTTTAGTTAAGGCATAAAATGATGTTGTACATTTTGTTACACTTGTTTTGTTATAAAACGATGTCATATATTCTATTACAAACTAACCATTGGTTAAGTTACACGTGTACAGGTCCCTCCGATTTTTAAGGAATATATGACAGTTGGAAAGGAGGCCGACCTTGCCTATAAATAGGAGCTCATTTGAAAGAGATCATAACTGATGGCTGATGAATAACTTCTTCAACATTGTGCATACATGCTATTGAAGTGATTTCTAGAGAGAGAGTATCTTATTAACACTCAAAGCTTTGTGCGAATCCGAATGTTGGTGATTACATTTGAGGACTTCCGGGGATAGGAAGACAGAGGTTTCCAACACCTTGAAGTTGAGGGCTTCCTTGCTGAGGAAGACATAGGTGACCAACTACCTTGAAGTTGAGGGCTTGCGGGGATAGCAAGACAGAGACTCCGATCTTCGTATCGAGGGTTTACCCAGGTGTGGGTAAGACAAACTTGCTTGAAAGTATAAATCAAGGGACCTTTATCCAAGTTTTTTGGATACCCTTCTCATTGGGTTAAAAGACTTATATCTTGTTACTTGTAGTTTTACTACTTGTTTGTTTCCGCTGCATTTTGTATTATAAGGAAATTATAACTTTCTTATACTTCCTTACTTGTATTCTGATTCATTTAGATTCTATACGCTTTAAGGTAGAATCTCATATTGTAATCTTTTGTTAAGTTTCAATTTCCGGAACCATATTTCCGGAACCTACTTTCGGAATCTCTTTCAGGTTTTACGAAAGTTCATAGGACTTGAAGTTTATAACTTCATTCCTTATTCCATGTTTTCATTCGGTGTTAGAGGTGTTGTGAAATTTCTTAGTTTAACTGTGTTAAACTTATCCCTTTCTTTTCCTTAAGGAAAACATAGTTATTCGTAACTAAATTTAAAGGTTCCAAAGGAATTTTTAAAACATACAATTCACCCCCTCTTGTATATTGAGAATCTACATCATTATTTAGATCCTACAAAATTAATCAATGAAAATTGATATATAAATCTATAATGACATAAATATACTATATATAATTTTCCACAAAAAAATTCCCCAAAAACATATGAGAATAACTAAACTCAAAATCATGTGTGCAATAATAATGTTCATGATGGAATGACTACCTAAACCCATTAGTAATGTCTTATATCTCTTACATAAACATTTATCTAAAATCATAATGTGATTATGGGACTATACCGATCAAATAAAAACTATTTCAATATTTTGAATTACATTGGAAAGAAAACCCCAATACCATTATAGATTCTAAAACTAAAACCATGTATATGATAAATAAACAAATACCAAAATCAAAAAAGATTGTAGATTTCAATATAATCTATATTAATTTATAATGAATATCACAACAGAATATGTAATAAACAATTCTCTAAATGTTTTTATCTTTAGGATGATTTTAGTCACCCAATTCGTGGATTGGACACTTACGATGTGCTTGTACATCTTCAGAAATATTATAAAAGGCGAAAGATAGATTCAGTAGGGGTTATCATCACAGTGAGAAAATATTGAATGTAAACCATGACAATAGACCATATTTCATTAGATAGGCCTCTATATATTCATGATTTATTATATGAATTTACTCATTTGTTATTAAATTTACAATTAGAATGTATTGGTTTCAATACTTATCACATTCATTGACCAAATTTACCATCTAGATGTTCCATCAGATGTTACAATAGTTGTAACGGTAGCCTTATGTACCATATGAATTCATTGATATTGCTTAAAATTATTTTATCATTGATAACCATAAAATTTGATTCATATATGTTAAAGCATTATGATATTAACATAATACATGGAATGATATGGAAAACTATGTTGTGATTCAATATCATGTATTATATCCAATGATATACCCCAATGGAATTCAACATTTCTTTTAGACATGGATATCATGAAATTTGAAATCCAAATATATTATCATATGATATATCTAAAATGAATATTATGAATATATAATTTAGTAAATATCTCCACGAGTTCCACACATCCACTAAGACCACATAATCCTCATTACATCTCACCTTTTATTATATCATATACAATAAAATATGAAATCATAAGCAAAACTCATTTTGTGTATTTCTAATACAACTTTGGTATTCAATAATCAAACTCATTATGTTTCACTACACATAAAATAAAATGAAAATATATGATCAAATCAGATTTCAGATAAACTTCAAAACACTTTGAAGGAATCTATCCATGTTTTTAAAAAAATTCTTATTATTAATGAAAAACTGTGATCCCAAAGTCCATTGTATGATTGGAAAGAATATATGAAATTTCAAATTAGTAAATTTAATAAATTAGTTGAATCTAAAAGAAATCAATTTTACTCATGTTATATAGGGATATTCCATGATCTTTATCACACACATGTATCTCTATACGTATTTCCAACAGTTGTGTCATACAAAAGATTACATAAAAATATAATCCATTTGTCTAATACATTATGTGGCCACATGAAATAGAGTATATGAATCCCATATAGTCTACACCTATTTTCTTTATTCTCCATGTATGGACTAAACATCCCTTTTTTACATCAAATTTTATTATCTATGTGAAAAATAACATTCAATGCCCCTCATACTAATAAAAAATAAATAATATATACATTATATAGGTTTGGGGACACAATTATTTAAACATTATAAATAATGGGATTATCTATCACACTCACCATATGAGTCCCATGTTGGTTATGTATTAACTAATGAAATGATTAGAAACATGCCAATAACAAACCTAATTGTAATATCCCAATGATAGTTGATACGTTATTATATTTTATGTATATAGAAGGGATCAAATTATAAAGGATTTAATTGTTTATTATTATTTCAAAACTAGATAAATACTTGAGTCTCATAATACATTTGAAAAAAAAATTATTCATAATATTTTTATTGAGGAAACCAATATTTCTCCTAGCATATCCATACATATCAATAATAGTATAATTACTGGAATCTTGAGGATGGGAAAAAATAAAAGCTGAGATTAAATTATCAGTAATGGATATGTACATTGGAATATATCATGGTTAAATAAGGACTAATATATACATAATTATTAATAACTAACAATACCTTCAATTTAATTAATAACAAAACCATGAATAAAATCTAGTTGGAATACAAGACGATCAAATAATGTCATATAAATAATTGTATGGGCTAGAAACATATCAATGAATATGATAAAAATTCAAATAATCACATTTTATTCATTAACATATTTCATAATTATGGAATTCATAATAAGAAATATATAAAACATACCATGGGTGCCACATGTTATGACATATAAAACTTATCATAAAGGCTGGGTTCCAACACTTCTTATAGAATGGGTAGGGCATTGGCCAAACACACAATCTATTTTTTGTCATGATACCTACCAATGATTCAAGGGGATATATTATTTTTAAATCCACCCATCACCTAATAAGTATAATTCAATGATTATATAAATAAATAGTACATAATAATAAACTTTTCATAAATATTAATAAATCTTTGTGTTGGATGAACTAGTATACCAAATGTTAATACTATTTTTATTTAAACTAGTCATAAACTATAAAATGAAATATGAGGGATGATATAATTATATAATTCCTTTTTTAAGTATAATATTCCAAAAAAATGATTTTGATATAGATGAATATATGTTCATATGATCACAAAAAAACATCTTAAAGAAAATAACCTTCTCACTTTGAAGTCACATATATATATTCAAAAATTCAACAAAAATTATAAGGAAAAAATTCCACTCAATGAGTCATTTTAAATATATAATGTATGATTTAATTAAATTAGTGATCATCATTGAATAAAATTCTATTTATTACAAATAATTTTGTAAAAAAATTCATTTCACACTTTCTTAAAAAGGATAAATAGTAAATCATTCAAACAGTTACAAGTGGGTTCCTTTTAAAACATTTTTAAAAATAAAATAAATGATTAAAAATGTCTTTAATAAATAATTGGATAATTTTTAAATTCATTATATAAAACATTTTATGGAAAATATGGACAAGGATGAAAAATATTTCTTACTAAATAGAAAAACAAAGTCATTTTTCCTTAAAACATTTTTAAGTATATTGAGTAATTAAAGAATGAGTAATTAAAGTTAAAAAAGTATAATTTAAGAAATATTAAATATTAGAGAAGAAAATATATTTAATTTATAATGTAATGATTAAAAAATTTCCCTATTAGAGACTTTAATATAAACAATTCTGAATTTTGATGAGATTGTGAAATAAACCCATAACTCATTTGTTACTTTTTAATCATAGCTCCCACGAAATAAATTAATTCAAATGAAAATATAAATATAATTAATATATATTTAAAAATTTATATAATATAAAATTTATATTTTATATAAAACATGAAATAAACCAATGGTGAATGTGGAATATATCTCATGGAAATAAACATGAGCTAATAAAACCCATACAGTGATCTCATCATTGAAATGACAATTATTAAATGAAGCGATTAAGTTTAAAACATTTAAATCAACACAAAAATATAGGAACTAAAACAAAAAATATCCATTTTAATTTGTTATATAATAATCACAAAATATAATCAACGATGATGTGATATAACCTAATTAATGGGAATGGAGTAAAAAAATACCTTACTTTTGGACAGACTTCTTTTACAAGTGTTCTAAATTCATGTATAACTGATATAGATTTATTAATGTTGTATTCTAGAACATTTTTTCATATATATAATAAAATATATTATTTAATTATAATATTTGATAACCCAATTATTAATAATTCATTATTAATA
Organism: Viscum album; assembly: GCA_963277665.1. NCBI lineage: Eukaryota > Viridiplantae > Streptophyta > Magnoliopsida > Santalales > Viscaceae > Viscum > Viscum album. Next base: position 1,537,639,557 of record OY728131.1, read on the forward strand.
ACACTATTTTGAGAGAAAAATACTTTATTCTTCACATATGTTTTGGTTTTTTAGTTTTGGTTGTTTTACATTGATCATAATTCCATAATTTTTATTTTATTATTCATAATATATATATCATATATATAAATTTCATTTTTAGTAATATTTATCTATTAATGGTAGAGTTAAAAAAATTAATTTCATCATTCATGAAGACAATATGTTGTTTGTACACTTGTATGATGTTTTCACATTTCAAAAGATATAAAAAAATAATGGAAAAAAATCACCTTAATTTAATCATTATTATTTTATATATATCATTTATATTTATTAAATATATCCTTATTAACAAACATTAATAACTCAATAAAAAATGAATCCCATCACATTGTGGAGGTGGTTTTCCACACGTACACACTAGAAAAATTATAATTTTCCATCATATTAGATAGTATAAAGGTAGATGTAATATTATAATTTAAAAAGGGGAAATATTTCATAAATATAATATATAGTAAAAAACACATAACAATACCCATCCATAAAATATAGTGATGAAAAATGAATCATTTTTCTATGTGGAGACAGTAAGACATGCGTATGCACGAGAAATACTATCACTTTACATTTGATAAAAAAGGTGTATAATGATGGTTTCATTATCATAATAAACCTTTAATATATTTATTATATTAAATTTATAAATTTACAATAATTAACCTAGATTTAATGCATTTAAAAAAATTGAGTGAGGATGGGTAAGATAATTACCTCTTCATGAGGATACCTCCTTTAGAACATTTCTGTTGGAACCTAGGGTTGGTATATTGGGAAGAAAAAAACCTCTATAACATGGATTAGTATTTATAGAATAAATATTTTAGGGATTTTTTTAAATATGCTGATAAATTTCTTTGATGGATTATGATGAGGGGGTGTCCTTTTATATTATATTAGAGGGGGTCTATAGAATTTCCAAAAATATTAAAATATAATATAGTCATTCCCCTAAAAAATGATTCCCAATAGACATAGACTAAAATATATGTTTCTAGGAATCTAAAATATCATAAAATAATAAAATTTGGATAGTTTTAAACGGTTTTTTAAACCAAATAATTTGGTTTCAGCCTTATATAATCTATTTTAACCCTTTTTCGGTAAGGATCTTTTAGTCGTAAAGGATAAAATTTTTATATATATGGTATAAATTTTCCCACTAATGTCCATGGAGTAAAATTTTCAACCATTTCTTATCCCCCATCTATAGTTAAAATATTTTTATGATATCTAAATTATTAAATGTGATATTATTTTTATAAAATATCATTATTTTAATTTTTTACATTATACATTTAATTTGACATTAAAACAACCAAGATAATGATGTAATTAGAATATAATCATTCCAAGAATGACTAGTATATCATATATGAATGAAAATTAAAATTAAATTATAACTCATCCAAGTTATATTTATTTTACCAGTTTAAATGTTTTTTATTTTATTTTTTGTTAATTGAATTAATATTATGAAAGTATTGCATAAGAATTTAGGGTATTATTTAAATATATAAAAATAAAAAAAATCACTATGATGAATTGGATTAAATTATATTTTAAATAATATTTTATAACAAAAAACCAATTTTTACCCTTATGATAAAATGATTGAGATAATAAAGTCAATAATAAGACATTTAGTATTTATTATCTTCCTAAATTAAAATAAATTTCATAATCAGAGGCAAAGTGCACAATGTGGCTATATATTCTTTAATTGGATGGAAATTTATGAAATACACCAACAAAATATGGTAAATTAAGTTATTAGAGAAATTGTGGAGACTTATCTCAAATTAATTACATTATTTTACCAGTTTTACATAGTATGAGGGTACAAACAATTTCCTATGATACTATAAGAATAGAAAAAAAATAAAAGGGTCTTATTTTACAAATTTCAAAATCTAGATTAAAAATATTGATTGCATTTTCAGGAATCTTTTTTTAGAGGTTGAAGTAAATAATTAAAGGTAAAAATATAGAATATAATGAAAATAGTTTCTTTTAAAATTAATTGTTAACTATTAAAATATTTTCATACCAAATTCAAAAAAAAGTCTATCCCTTCATATATAATAAGATTACAAAAATTTTAAAAGAAAAAATTTAATTTGAATCAAATTTAAAACAAAATAATTCTTTGTAAAAAATTGAAATAAATTAAAAAAAATAATATTGTTCACTTGTCACTAGAAAATTATTCTTTTTCAAAAGATACTAAAACATCAATCTTGGTTAATATTGACACTATGATAGAAAAAACAATACCATTTTTATCAACTAAAATTTTTAAATGAACCAGGGTTTAATTATTTTATTCACTAACATTAATCAATAAAAATAATTTTGATGAAAATTTATTTTGAGTCATAATATGTCTAAAAATTTAATTATTAATTAATAAAAAATAAATAAGTTCATTTTATTATTTATTTTGTAATTTGGTTATTACTATTCATTACATCAATTTTATTGGTAGGGTTTTAACAGTCATATTTATAAAATAGTATTCCAATTTTTTGGTAGCCTTAGTATTGTGTGGTATATAAAATATGAAACTTACTATTCTTACATTTAAATAATTGGGTTTTACATTCTCACACCATCAAATAACCTTTTTCCTCACAATTTGAAAATAATCTTGAAAATAAATGGATTTAAACTAAAAAATTCCTTTTTTGGAAAACCACATTGGGAAAATGGTTACTAAGATAGCCTCTCCAAAATATTGAAAGGGAAATATGAGGGAATTCTGGAATATCATAATAGTTGGATTCCAAATAATATATCATTAGTGGGAAGTAAAAATATGGACATGTGGGAGAAAACTAACACCTTTTTACCAATAGAGTATGAAAGATAAAATGATCAAGAGAATGTTAAGAACCCTAAAATAAAGAATCATCAATGTGTAAAAAGATCATTGATTGAAAAAATATGATCATAATTGGATAACACTTTTATTTGAAGATATTTTCCATGATTTAAGTAAGTTATTTACCATATGGAATAGAAAATAAGGAAATATACTTACTTTAAAATATTGATTTCATATTTTAACCAATTTCCACCACAATTTTCTTCTTTCTCTAAGCGATGGGTATTTAAGATGAATTATTCATACTGGAAGAACTAAAATAAATATATAATATTTCAAATAATCCTAAAAATTATTACACGATATTCTTATTATCATTAAATATTATCCAAAAAATAAATGGTTGCCAAAAAGTATTTTAATTTAAAAAATTTATAATCCATCATATGAATAATTGTAATTTTTACATATAAATTTACAAAAAAAAACAAAAAATGTTCAACATATTTTATGTCACAAACAAATGACACGATATACCAATTTCCACAATAACCTCAACATTATAGAATATTTTAAGCACAATGATTATCTCATAACATTCAAATTACATCCCAAATAAACTAATTTTTTTATTCCTTGATAATCATTCATGGTTACCCACATGTAAAACCTAACTGTTACATATACCTCATGGTAATAAATTATGTCAAAAAATATCAATAATCAAATGATAAATCACAATATTATCATATAATGTTTTTACTTAACCAAAATATCTTAAATTTAATTTATATACTAACCTGAAATGTAATACTTATCTTCAAAATTAATATATTAAAAATATCACTTTTTAAATAAATCACTATTTACTAATCATTATTATATACATCCTAATATCTAAAATACCATAATTAAATATAAAAAATCATATACTACCATAATGGTTTATTTACACCACAGTAGACTATTCTACTTAGAACCCTATAAAAATTTAAAATATCTATATAATCCTACCACTTAAACCCTAAAAAGTGTTATTTATACCTTTAATCATTTGGCTACAATAAAAATATAAAACAAATATGGTATCCATAAATTTTATGAAAAACTAACATGAGAAAGAATATTCATAGAAATATTTACATCATTTTTAATCCTAAAATAAAACGACAATATATTTGACTCCAACCACCATCAAATTTTATTTCTCATAATCATTTCACATTCCGTCATATTAAATGTTAACATGATTCCTCCCAGTTCAATCCATTCACTAAATCCAAAAAGCAATGATGTGGGAAACCATATAATCTCTGACATAATTCTTTTATCATACACATAAACTTATCAACAAAATAAATTATAAGGATTTGTTCTCTAAAATTTATTTTCCATAATTTACCTACAAATGTTTCTATTAATCATTCTTTTATACCTACAATAAACCCCCTTACCCTTGTATCTTCTAGTTTTTGGTTACCTTGGTACATTGGAAACTAATATATGGAATTTCATGCCATAGGACTAGATATTTTATAATTATTTGTAAATTAGATATATATATGAATCTCACATTACATTTGGAAACATAAAATTAAGCATAGTATTTTCTTCTGGGAAACTATTATTTCATATAGAATATCCATTCATATAAAAAATATAACACTTCATAGAGTCACAGGGAAGTGGAAACAAATAATGGGTTAGCTAAAATACTCATTATGGGTTATATACGATAGAATCTATCATTAAAAAATAAGGAATAATTTATATGAAAAAGTAAGTAACTGAAAGCACATTTTATTTGGTCAAAAAGTTGATCCCAAAGAATAATATATAGGAATAAATTATGATAATGTAATTTCATATAAATAATCAAATGCGAATGAAACATACCCATGGATATGAAAACGATTAAAATAATCATATAGAAATTAATAAATTATTTTATAGTAATTTTGTTCATAATATCAAACATCTAAAACATTCCATAATGACCTCATTCAATGAGATATAAAACATACTTTCAAGGCCACATATCAATACATCACACATAAATGGGTAATGATTGCCCAAAAAATAAAACTAGATTGTGTCATGAGACCTACTAATTCATTGAGGGGATATATAATTTCAGTCCCCTCTGATTACATATTTAGTTCAATGCATTCATTTCATGATGAACCAAGAAAACATGATCAATATTGTAACACCCCAAGCTTCCATGGTAAACTTCCCTTTGAATAATATAGTAGCGTGTGTTGTACGCAACTTTGAGTTCTAACATACACCACAACCAATCAAACTAGTTGTTATGAATAGTAATACCTAATTTTTGAAATTTTAAAAATTTTATCTCTCAAACTGGACTTCATTTTTGGATTCATATTATCAAATATAGCCTAAGGTGAAATTTTGGTACTTTTCAGATAACTTTTATATTCTGATGAATAGTGAAAATTATTATATTTAAATTAAAAATAACTTTTTTAATAGAAATAATTAATAGTGATAAATTATGAATTTGAGTGGTTTTAATGTATATTTAGAATATATTTTTTTCATTTAATACAATGTTGTTCATTGTAATGAATTTCACAATTAAACCACAAATGAACAAGTGTCAATCTTTTGATAGTTATTATCTCTTAAAAACACGCTTTTTGTTTTAACAACGGAAATTAATTTTAAATTAATTTCTGCCACTTATGTGTTTTGAATTTTTAAAAATGGATTCCATATTTGGAATCAGGATCGCCAAATTGTGTAAATAGGTAACCTTTGTTTTTAGACATTTTGAATAATTACTACGGTAAAAAATTTATTTACCATGGTTAAAGGGTAAATCAAGTAAATAAGGGTTAACAAATAATATTATAATAACACTAAATTACCCTAAAACATGTCCTAATCTTATTGGGGGATACATTTCCGACCATGAGAATCTTTGGGTAGATTTTGGGACCCCATGGAGCCACTTTTAGGTGATAGGGACCCTTTATTTTAATTAAGTTAAAATAAAAACAAAAATGACATAAGCATATATCTTTTAGAAAATAAAATTACATAGAGTTATATATGTTTTATTTTCGACTATAAATATTCATTAGAATGATAAATAGATTTCCTACATAATGGTATTTTATTTCTAATTTTTAGACATTAATTAATTTACTTTATTTAGGACATAATGGTGATGCAGTAATTACTCAGTTAATGAAAAATTAGAATAATTGATATTATAAATACACAAATAAATGTAATTTGAGACATTTTATAAATAAAAATAATTTTATAGGTTAATATAATATGTTATAATTGATTTAATTAACTTTTTTAGAAGTAATAATTATTTTATGAGTTTTACAAAAATCAATTATTGAATAGTGTCAAAATTAACATAAAATATTTTTTAAAACAAATATTATATTATTGATTGATATTAAATTCATAAAAATATAAGGTTCGGATTAGTGACTTATGGCATGATAGGTGTATCATTAATGTACATCTTTATGGTCTCTTGGATGTATATGGAAAGTTTATTAACTATATAATATAAAAATACAAAGTGACATGGTAAATGTCAATCTAATTAACTAAGACATTAAACTAAAAGATAAGGTTAATATAATGACCAAAAACTGTCTAAAATATATTGGTTGAGTTTTTTTTGACATATACCCACCTTAAAATTTAAATAATACACTTTTGAGCCATTAGAAATCGAATATTAATTTATTATAAAAAACATTTCTTGCATTTCCTAAAGAGCCCCTCGCCCATCTTATAAAAGGGTACTGCCCCTTCTCATTAATTAACACCTTTAAAGCATTTTGGTTCAGCCAACCCCTGCCAAAATAATCTCTCGACTTCCGTCACATCATCTTATATGCCTTATTTTGATCAAAAAGCCAACCTAAGGTCCCATTTTGATCAAATCAAAAGGAAGAACCCGAAGAAGAGGTAACTCCTTCACCACACTCTTTAAAGTTCCTTTCTTCTTCAACTTCTTCTTTCCATGTTATTTCTATTATAAAATAATAACTCCAGTAAATTCTATATGCTGTGATGTTATTATAATTATTGAACAAACAAATTCATTATTCTATCCATCCCTTGAATGAGATGTCTCCAAACGTGCGTACGTACGGCCCACCGTCTCCACGTTGTGGTGTAATTGTTATTCAATATATCATTATTTTTATGGGTATAATAATGATGTATAATTCATTAAACTATTAAATATAACATGATAATTATTCTTTTTATATGATATACCATCCAATTATATATTATTTAAATATGAAAAGAATGATATTGTCGCTTGTGCGTATGTACGGACTACCGTCTCCACGAACGCGATGAGATTCATTCCCCATCGTATCAATTCAAGAATGATTTTCATTTGATGGTTAAAAAATAATTTTTAAAGACTTAATATCATTCTATACATGAATATGATACAAAATATCCATAACAATCATGGATTATATAAAATAAAACGAGTAATTTTACACCTAAAACGACGATAATACTAAGATTTTATTAACAACGAAATGTTAAAAGATCATATATGATATCATATTAATATATATGATTATTGTATAATTCAATAACAATTATTTCACCATTATACAGGAGGTTAAACTACCATCAACCAAGGAAATGTACAAGGTATGGTTTATTTCACAATCTCTTCATTATTCGAGGTTGTTTTTACGTAAATATCCATTGGGACCTCTTTATCATCCACATCCATGTTTCTTAAAAATGAATTTCAAAACATTCTTACTATTTTACAGAATATGGGTTAAAGTCATTTATACCATTTTTTGACTTTTATAAGAGTTTTATAAAGGAATATTTCCATCATTTTTCAAACAAAGTCCTTTTTAACCTTTTCGGCAAAATTAAGGTAAGAATGTTTTTTTAAACTTATACGGAAGGTGCAGCTATTTTATGCCATTATAATATTTTCAAAGCTTACCTTACAAGCTTATAAAAATATTTTCAAAATAAATAATTTCTTTATGTGGCTCTTAAATGATTTTGAAATATAAATAGATATGTCTCTCTAAAAAAGGGTTTTGATTTCATCTATGTCAACATCCTTTGATGGATTTTAAGTTTATTTGAAGTTGATTTATTATGATATAAAAATTCCATATTTTATTGAAGTTTTTGTGATATGTTTGACTGTGGATGTGCTATTTTTATACCATTCATTTATTATGGTTAATGTATTTACATTTCGTATGCTAGTTTTAATTCGAATGTTTATGATATATTTAAACATTTTCATATGAGGAATGTATTGGACTTGGTAAGTGATGGGTGGAGCCCGCTATAGCTCCTCGATGCATTGGTAGGTCTCATGAGACAACTAGATGTGGAATTGTCTGTGGCCCTTTCCCAATTTGATTTATGGTTTTGGCCAAGGCCTTAATCATTTTACACATCTTGGCCAAGGCCATGACAAAATGTTTCAGAATGTCCGGAATTATATATTCCCTCATTATGGAAAAAATATTGATAGTTCATGTGGTCATTAGACTAGTTGAATACCCATGATTATATTTTATTATGGAATTATTTACTCAACTCATATTCTTTCCATAAAATTATTCATGTTTATCATTGGTAAGGGAATGTGGTTTCAATTATTTACCATACTTAATATTTATTTCATTTTCCACTGTATTACTTACCTGTACTGAGCATTTGAGCTCACCCCTTTCTTGTGTTTCATTTTCCCAGGATATAAAGAAGTTAGTTATGAGTGACCTTCAGGCATAATCTATGAGGCTTGGATGTTCCTAATGAAATATATTCATTTTGTATTTCTCTTAAAGATGTAAATTTAAACATATGCATGAATCTTGTTTCCAATAATAATTAACTGATCGGTCTTTCGAGACATGATTTCATTGTGATCATGCCAATGTTATGTAATAATGCACCGACTCTGGTTAACTTGGGTCGGGCCTTTACAATTGGTATCAGAGGAAGTTTAGTACAAACCTTTCAAGCTAGATTTAGATAAACTCTGATTACAGAACATAGATTTAAGATGGACTTTGAAGATTAGTATAGAAGAACTTACTAGAATTTTGTTATTGTAGAGATTTTGTGAGTTTTCTGAGAAATACATCCATATCTGGATACGAGCAGGTAGAGGCAGCTCTGACACAGATGTACCTAGGGGTAAAACCCGAAAACACCACTTTGAGCTAGACTTGAACGGGAACTGGTGCACGACAACATGCCTTACTGCACTCTTGGTTACGACACTCCCGAGGGATATGCTTCGGATAACTCTCATTTTCTTTACAAATCAATATGAAGGGTTTATGAGTATATAATTCCTCAAATAAAACATTTTTATGATTATGGATTATATCCACAAATAGTTCAATTTATGTTAACTGTTTTATAAGTATGGAATTATGTATTTTGATTCGTAAACTGATCTAGTTTTTTCCATTGTTTAGAAATGGCGCCTAGTGAAAGAAATGGAAAATTTATCATTGCACGCACTCCATGTAGGTAATGCTCTCCTTCTCAAGATAATTATAGTGGAGCTGGTCATGCAACTGGTGCTGATCAACTAATCAACATACTGGGAAAACTCACTCAGGTTATGAATAATAACCTTACCCGTATGGAGCACCCCGATCCACAGTGTGGAGGATCAATGTTAGATCGCTTCATGAGGAAACAAACACTATCATTCAATGGGAGTACAAATCCATTGGTAGCTGAGCAATGGATAAGTTTCCTAAAGAAAATATTTCAGTCATTGGAGAGTAGTGAAAGGGAAAAAGTTGTCATGGCAGTTTATCACCTCACTGGAGATGCTGATCAATGGTAGTCATTCATTCAAAACACGAAGGAAGATGATGAAGTATCAAATATGGAATGGAGGGAGTTCAAAGATCTGTCTTTAGAAAAATACTTTCCTCGTGACCATCGAGCTGATATGGAAAGCCAATTTCTGAGTCTGAGACAGAAAGAGGATGAGAATGTCACAAAGTATGAGGCTAACTTTACAAGGTTAGGAAGGTAAGCTGGAGATTATATACGTAACCCAAGAAGTAAGTTAGATCGTATCTTTTATGGGTTAAAACCATTTCTCCATCGATCAGTAGTCTCGCAAACCATCTCATCATATGGAGATATTGTCTCATGTGCTATCAAGATAGAAAAGGAATTTTCTAAGTCTTACAACTTTAAATCAAAGCAAGAGAAGTATAGATATTCTGAAAACTCTGGGAAAGGAAATAAGGAAACACGGGAGATGGGTAGAATTGAATTTCCACCCTGTGATAATTGTGGAATGAAGCACCCTAGTGCCAATCTAAAAGGAAAAGGAGTATGCTACAAATGTGGATATAAAGGCCATCTAGCTGGTGATTGTAAAGGAAATAAATACCCTACCGATGTTCAATGCTACAATTGCAGGGAGATGGGTAATTATGAAAATGAATGTCTTAAGAGTCAAGGAAACATACCTTAGAAAAGTCTAAGGGATCAAGGCCAAGATTATGCAATCACTACTACTGAGGTTGAATCCTCGAAAGACGTGGTGGCAGGTAATTTAATGGTTTCTTAAAGTTTAGAAAATGAATTATTTGATTCTGGATCATCGCATTGTTTCATATCATCCCATTTTACTAGGAAAATTAGATATTTCCAATTTGATTTAACAAGGTAGTTGTCAGTTAAATATCTTAAGGGGAGTGTCATTGCATCAAAGTTTTGTGAATCAGTCCTCATTAGGGCACATAAATGTTCTTTATCTGCTGATCTCATCGTCATACCTATGATTGAATTTGATATAACCCTTAGTATGGATTGGCTTTTGGAACATGATGTGATGATTTATTGTAAGAAGAAGGAGGTTACGATTCATGATGATGATAATAAGGAACACCTTATCTTTAGAGCAGAATCGTCGGCACCTAATTCTTATCTAGATCCACCCCCAGTATCTCAACTAAATTCAATTATTGGGGAGGAAGAGAATGAAATGAATATGGGTGAGGAAAGGAATGTTCAAATAGAGGATGTACCTGTCGTGAAAGAATATGTAGATGTGTTTTCGGAAGATTTACCTGGACATCCTCTAGAACGAGAAGTTGAGTTTTCCATTGATTTAATTCCTGGATCAAGGCCTATATCAAAGACCCCTTATAGAATGGACACTATGGAATTAGTTGAACTAACGAAACAACTAGATGTATTGAGTAATAAGGTATTTATTCTAACTAGTGTTTCTCTTTGGGGAGCCCCTGTTCTTTTTGTTAAAAAGAAACCTGGATATATGAGGTTTTGTATCGACTACAGGGTGATAAATGTTATAATAATAAAGAACATGTATCCCTTACCTCGCATTGATGATTTATTTGACCAACTGCATAGAGCACAATACATTTGAAAGATTGACCTTCGGTCTGGATACCATCAGTTGTGTGTGAAGAAGGAAGGCATTCTAAAGATAGTATTTCGAACCAGGTACGGGCATTACAAGTTTACAGTAATGCCATTTGGGCTGACTAATGCACCCTCTGTATTCATGGATCTAATGAACAGAGTTTTCAAGGAATATCTTGACAAATTTTTATTGGTATTTATTGATGATATCTTGGTATACTCCAAAAGCTACAAAGATCATGAAAATCACTTGCGCATTATATTGAAGACTTTGAGAAGACATGAATTATATGGGAAGTTTAGCAAGTGTGAATTCTGGCTTCAGGAAATTTCTTTTCTTGGCCACATTGTCTCTAATGATAGAATCTCTGTTGATCCTTCTAAGACCAAGGAAACCCAAGAATGGCCAGCACCAATGAGTATAACTGAGGTACGCAGTTTTATTGGTTTAACATGTTATTATCAATGTTTCGTCCAGAATTTTGCCCGATTAGCTAACCCATTAATGAAGCTCACACGTAAAGGGGTTAAATTTTTCTGGAAAAAAGAGTGTTAATAATGTTTTGAAGAACTGAAGAGAAGATTAGTCAATGCTCTTATATTGACTCTACTTTCAGGGAATGATTGCTTCGTTATTTATAGAGATGCATTGAAGAAAGGACTTGGTTGTGTCCTTATGCAGAATGATAGGGTTATTGCCTATGCATCACGATAGTTGAAAATTCATGAGAAAAACTATCCTACTCATGATCTCTAGTTAGCAGCTGTGGTCTTTGCTTTGATGATATGGAGGCACTACCTCTATGGGAAAAAATGTGAGATTTATACTGATCACAAGAGTTTGAAGTATATTTTCTCACAGAAGGAACTCAACATGAGGCAAAGGAGATGTCTTGAACTACTCAAGGATTATGATTGCACGATACACTACCACCTGGGGAAGGCAAATAAGGTGGGAGATGCTTTGAGTAGAAAAGATCATGGAGTTTTGAACACGATGAGAATTGAAAGGGATCCTATTTTTATGGATATAGTAATGTTGGATATGGGAATCACCATGGAAGGTGAAACATCAATACTTTTTAAAATGGTTGACAAACCATATTTACTAGAAAGGATAAAGAGTTCTCAAACCAGTAATGAAGAGTTAAAAATGATGATTAAAGCTGCGAATGATGGGAAATTGAGTGAATTTGTATATGAAGATGGAATTTTGAAGTTTGGGAAGAGACTTTGTGTTCCCAATATACCTGATCTAAAAAGAGAATTTTTGGATGATGCTCATAGTTCAAATTTCTCTATAAACCCTAGGAGCACCAAAATGTGTAGAGATTTGAAGGAACATTTTTTTGTGGGACAACATGAAGAGGGAGACTGCTGATTTTGTGTCAAGATGTATGGTTTTTCAATAAGTGAAAGCAGGGAGGCAACAACCTGGTGGAGTATTGAAACCTCTTACCATGCGTGAGTGGAAATGGGACAATATTATGATGGACTTTTTCATGGGGCTACCAAAGACTCCTAGAAGGAACGACACAATATTTGTCATTGTTGATCGTCATACCAAGTCAGCACATTTCCTTGATATAAGGGAGGATTTACCACTTGAACGTATAGAGATAATATATATTAATGAAGTTGTGAGACTTCATGGAGTACCCCTATCGATTGTCTTGGGTTGTGATCCCTGTTTTACATCAAGATTCCGGAAAAGACTTCAGAAGGCCTTGGAAACTGAACTTCGTCTGCCTACCACCCTCAAACAGATGGACAATCCGAATGGACTATTCAAACCTTAGAAGACATGTTTAGATCCTACTCACTTGACTTTCATGATATGTGGGATCAATATTTACCTCTGGTAGAATTTTCCAATAATAATAGCTTCCATTCGAGTATTCAGATGGCACCATATGAAGCGTTATATGGAAAGAGATGTCTCACACCAACCTGTTGGGATGACGTTGGTGAACGAAAACTTGTAGGCCCCGAACTAGTGGAGGAAACAATGGAAAAGATCAAGGTAATCCAAAACCACATCAAAGCAGCTCAAAGTAGGTAGAAGAGCTATGCTGATAACCGAAGGAAGGATTTGGAATGTCAGGTAGGAGATCGTGTTTTCTTGAAGGTATCTCCATGGAAGGGAGTTATACATTTCGGTAAGAAGGGTAAATTGAGTCCTAGGTACATCGGACCTTTCGAAATTATAAAATGAATTGGGGCTACAGATTACCCAATGGAAGAGCCCATCAGGATTCTTGATATGAGAAACAGGTACTAAGAAACCGGACAACTTGTCTGGTAAATTTTTGTGGAGAAACCATAAGATGGAAGAGGCAACGTGGGAACCCGAGAATTTATGATGAAGAACCACCCAAGTCTTTTCATGCGGTAGTATTCTAGAAATTTCGAGGATAAAATTATTTGAAGTAGGGTAGACTGTAACACCCCAAGCTTCTATCGTATGATTCCCTTGGAATAATACAGTAGCGTGTGTTGTTCGCAACTTCGAGTTCTAACACACACCACAACCAATCAAACTAGTCGTTATGAATATTAATACCTACATTTTGAAATTTTATAAATTTTATCTCTCAAAATGAACTTTATTTTTGGATTCTGAGTATCGAATTTAGCCTAAGGTGAAATTTTGGTACTTTTCGGATAACTTTTATATTTTGATGAATAGTGAAAATTGCTAAATTTTAATTAAAAAAACTTTTTTAATAGAACTAATTTATGAATTTAAGTGGTTTTAAAGTATATTTAGAATATATTTTTACCATTTAATACAATGTTGGTAATTGGACATAATTTCACAATTAAACCGGACATGAACATGTGTCAATCTTTTGATAGTTATTATCTCTTAAAAACACGCTTTTTGTTATAACAATTGGAATTAATTTTAAATTAATTTCTGCCACTTCTGTGTTTTGAATTTGGAAAAATGGATTCCATATTTGGAATCAGGATGTTTAAATTGTGTAAATAGTTAACCTTTTATTTAGACATTTTGAATAATTACTTCAGTAAAAAATTTATTTACCATGGTTAAAGGGTAAATCTAGTAAATAATGGTTACAAAAAAATATTATAATAATAATAAACTACCCTAAAAGGTCTCATAATATTATTTTTTGATACATGTCCGACCATGGGAATCTTTGGGTTGATTTTGGGACCCCATGGAGCCACTTGTAGATGATAGGGACACTTTATTTTAATTAAGTTAAAATAAATACAAAAATGACATAAGCATATATCTTTTAGTAAAACAATTTTTACATAGGGTTATATATGTTGGATTTTAGACTATAAATATTAATTATAAATCCAAAATGATTTCCTACATAATGGTATTTTATTTATAATTTTTATACATTAACTAATTTAATTTATTTATGACACAATGGTGATACAATAATTACCTAATTAATGAAAAAATAGAATAATTGATATTATAAATACACAAATAAATATAATTTGAGACTTTTTATAAATACAAATAATTTTCTAGGTTAATATGACATGTTAGGATTGATTTTATTAACTTTTTTTGATGTAATAATTCTGTTATGAATTTTACAAAAATCAATTATTGAATAGTGCCAAAATTGACATAAAAGAGTTTTTAAAAGAAATATTATATTATTTATTTATATTAAATTCCTAAAAATCTACGGTTCGGCCAATATACTTATATAATGATAGGTGTATCATTAATTTACCACTTGGGGGTCTCTTGGATGTATATGGTATGTTTATTAACAATATAATATAAAAATACAAAGTGACATGGCAAATGTCAATCTAATTAACTAAGAGTTTAAACTAAAATATAAGGTTAATATAATGACCGAAACATGTCTAAAATCTATTTTTTGTGTGGTTTTCAACCTAGACCCACCATAAACTTTAAATAATCCACTTTGGAGACATTAGAAACCGAATAATAATTTATTATAAAATAATATTTCTATCTTTTCCTAAAGAGCCCCTCACCCATCTTATAAAAGGGCACTACCCATTCTCATTAATTTACACCTTTAAAGCCTTTTGGTTCGGCCCAAACCTAACAAATTACTCTCTAAACTTCCCTCAATTAATCTTAGAGGCCTTATTTTTATCAGAAATCCAACTTAAGGAGCCCTTTTGATCAAATCAAAACGAAGAACCCGAAGAAGAGGTAACGCCTTCACCACACTCTTTAAAGGTCCTTTCTTCTTCAACATCTTCTTTCCATGTTATATCCATTATAAAATAATAACTCCACTATCTTCTATATGTTTTGAGTTTATTATAATTATGGAAAAAAATTCATTATTCTATCCATCCCTTGAATGACATGTCACCATACGTGCGTACGTACGGCCTACCGTCTCCACGTTGTGGTGTAATTGTTATTCAATATATTATTATTTATATGGGTATAATAATGATGTATAGTTCATGTAAATAATAAATATAACATGATTATGATTCTGTCTATATGATATACCATCCAATTATATATTATTTTAATATCAAAATAATGATATTGTCGCTCGTGCGTACGCACGGACTACTGTCTCCACGAACGCGATGAGATTCATTCCCCATCATATCAATTCAAGAATGATTTTCATTTCATGGTTAAAAAAAATAATGTTTAAAGACTTAATATCATTATGTACATTAATATGATTCAACATATCCATAAAAAAATGGCTTATATAATAGAAAACTAGTAAGTTAACACCCAAACCGATTATAATACTAAGATTTTATTAACAAAGCAATGTTAAAAGATAATATATGATATCATATTAATATATTTGATTATTGAATAATTAAATAACAATTATTTCACCATTATACAGGAGGTTAAACTACCATCAACCAAGTGAAAGTACAATTTAATGGTTATTTCACAATCTCTTCATTATTCGAGGTTGTTTATACATAAATTTCCACTGAGACCTCTTTATCATCCACATCCATGTTTCTTAAAAATGAATTTCAAAACATTCTTAATATTTTAAAAAATATGGGTTAAAGTTATTTATACCCTTGTTTTACTTTTATAAGAGGTTTATAAAGGAATCTTTCCGTCATTTTCCAAACAATGTCCTTTTTAACCTTTTCGACAAAATTAAGGTAAGAATGTTTTTTAACTTATACGGTGGGTGCGACTATTTTCTATCATTATAAGATCGTCAAATATTCCCTTACAAGATTATAAGAATATTTTCAAAATAAATATTTTTCTTATGTGAATCTTAAATTATTTTAAAATATAAAGAGATATTCCTCTCTAAAAAAGGGTTTTTATTTCATCTATGTCAAAATCCTTTGATAGATTTTAAGTTTTTTTGAAGTTGATTTATTATGATGAAAAACTTCCACATTTCACTAAAGTTTTTGTGATATGTTTGACAGTGGATGTGCTATTTTTATACCATTCATTTTATATGGTTACAGTATTGAAATTTTGTATTCTAGTTTTAATACTAATGTTTATGATATGTTTAAACATTTTCATATGAGGAATGTATTGGACTTAGTAAGTGACGGGTGGATCCCGCTATAGCTCCTCGATTCATCGGTAGGTCTCATGAGACAACTAGATGTGTAATTGGCCGAGGCCCTTTCCCAATTTAATTTATGGTTTTGGCCGATTCCTTAATCATTTTAGATGTCTTGGTCGAGGCCTTGACAAAATGTTTCAGAATGTCTGGCATTATACATTCCCTCATTATGGAAATAATATTGATGGTTCATGTTGTCATTCGAATTGTAGAATACCCATGATTATATTTTATTATGGCATTATTTACTCATCTCATATTCTTTCCATAAAAGTATTCATGTTTATCATTAGTTAGGTAATGTGGTTTCAATTATTTACCATGCCTAATATTTATGTCATTTTCCATTGTATTACTTACCCTTACTGAGCATTTGAGCTCACCCCTTTCTTATATTTCATTTTCCCAGGATATGAAGAAGTTAGTTATGAGTGACTTGCATGCATACTCTAGGAGGCTTGGATGTTCCTAATGAAATATATTTTTGTTGTATTTCTCTTGAAGATGTAAAGTTGAACATATGTATTAATCTTGTTTCCAGCAATACTAAAATGATTGGTCATTTGAGACATGATTTCCTTGTGATCATGCCAATGTTATGTAATAATGCACTGAATCTGTAGAACTAGGGTCGGGGCGTTACAAATATTCATTAAAATAAATAACATACCATATTGGAAAAATAGAATACATAATATACATACAATTCCTAGTAAAATTGATCATGAACAATCCATATAAATATGAGTGATGATATCATTTGGATATATCATTTGTATATCGAAATATTATAAATAATTATGTGGGAATATATGAAAATAATTTCAAATGATCACTAAAAATGTTCATTGGGAAATTATAACTTTCATATTGATGTCAATTATTTTAATTCTAAAATTTTCTAAAATATCAAAGAGAATGTTTCCATTCAAAGAAAAATATGAAAATTATATTATCATATTTAATTTATTTATTATTCAATGCGATGAATATTTATTCTCATGTAGTATATTTTAATAAAATAATTCCATTCACATATATTTCTAAAGACAAAAAATAAGCTCATTTAGAAACTGAGAAAAGATTAATTTTAAAGTACTGAAAAAAGTAAAAAATTGGTTCAAATCTATTTAATAAATATTTTTAATGCTTCAAAAACGTTTTTTTAAACATTTCAATGAAATTATCTACTTGGAAGAAAAATATTCAATAAAAGTTAAAAAAAATAAGGATTCTTTAAAACATTATTTTTGTATCATGTATACTAAATGGGAATAAGAAAAAAGTAAAATATTTAATTTATATAAACAAATATATTACTATAAAATATATTGGTTTTAGGATATAATGATTAGATAATTTCAATAAAATAAATATAAATATAAACAATCCCGAATAATGATGATATTGTGAAATAAACCATTACATATTTCGTAACATTTCAATCATAGGAAATTGAAATAAAAACCATAAAATAAAACATTAAATATATTTAATACTATACTAATAATTATTTATCATAAATTGCCCAATATATATTCCATATGAAAGAAACATGTGGGGAATATAGAATATTTCCCATGGAAACAAAAGAAAGATGAGAAACCCATTACGATGATGACATCATTGAAATAAAAATTAGCGAATCAATAGATTATGTGTAAAATTTTTAAATATGCACATTAATATATTAAATAATACATAAAATGATAAAACTACATTTCATGTATAATCAAGACATAATAGGATTAATGAATATAATATATAACACAATGAAATGGAATTGTGTTAAGAACCCCCTTACACTTGGTACAACATCTTTTGTTTCAGACTGAACATCTGATTTATAAATTATTTATTTGTTGTAAATATATTTATAAAAATATATTTCACAAAATTTATGACTTATTTATATTATTTGGTCACGTTTTTATAAATAATTCATTATCAAAACTACTTTTTTGGGTGATGACATCTTTGTTTTTTGCATATGTTATGGTTCTATAGTGTGGGTCCTTGTATATTGATTATTCTTCCATAATATCAAAAAATTTATTCATTATATAAATTATATATATATTCATTGTATATATCTATAGTTACCATTAAGGCATATATTTAGAAATGATTTACATCATTCATTGAGCCAATGTGTCGTACATATGCATTAATGTTGTTTCCAATTTTTGATAGATGTGAAAAAGAATGTTAAATAGTAATTCAACAATATATTGTAATCATTATTTAATTTATATGATATATATTCATTATGTATGTCATTATTACACTCTATGTAAAGTGGAACTGAGAAACGAATCATGTCATGTGATAGAGGTGGTAGTCTACATAAACACAGAAATGATGTTATCATTTTCTTAAAAAAAATTAGTTAGGAATGTTGATGTGATATTATAATTTCAGAACCATTATTTGGTCATATATATCATATATAATCTTTAAACTCACTATAAAATCCATTAATAATTTAATGTTATGAAAAGTGAATCATATTGATGCTAGGTAATTGTAGGTTGTACCCATGAATGGGCGATAATTTAACTGAACGCTTGATAGAAAAGTTGGTTGTCAAAAACCCTCCCTCTAGGCCCATGCCAGGACTACCCCAAGCCCACCTCCAGAATGACAGGGGCTTGTGACTAGCATCAAAGGCATCAACCTTCAAGTGGGATGCATTTTCCTGAGTACGTGTATACACACACACGCCCAACCACAAACCAACACACTCGAAGGGAAAAAACATTTATATCACCAAAACAAGGATGGATTAAAGTACAACTGAATGTAAGTGGGCCAGAATACAGACCAAACAATCAAATGAAAATAGAAATTACAAAAAAAGAACTCTGATGGTGATCCATAGAAAACCCCAACTGATCTTGAGAGTAGTGAAGATACTGGAAACCGAAGTAGTATGCCATGTCCTCTGATTACTATTGGCCCCCACCTAGTCCTGGGCCACCAAGTCCACTATCATAGCATCAGTCAGTATCATTTCCCTGAGCACCCCTATCAAGACGTCGGTCGTCTGCATGATATAAAACACGTGTAGGCAAAGCTCGTGCATGGGTGAGTAACATAGTACTCAGTAGGGACCCCAAAAGAAGAAGGAAATACCACAAAACAATTCATAAAAGTAAATTGTGAAACACATGATAGCTCAGACAATATAAATTCTAGGGTAGAAATAGTATCATCATCAATCACATCGTCAAACACCTCAGCTGCTGGAGAACACCTCCTCTAATGATTATAGTGCACCTTCCAAGTCCTAAAGAAATGATTTCCACTAACTTGGTACTATTTTGGTACACCTTCCCATCGCATAGTATGGGCCTGTAATGTCACAGAGATGTTCATCCCACTTATCGTGTCCTACTGAGGTACTCATCATCGTGTATTAGGGGCATAAAAAGTCATAGAGAAGTGACTCCAATATTCGGCTTTCAAAGTCATAGATAAGTGCTTCCCATTTGGCCAAAAGTCATTAGTCTTCAGGTTTCACCCAGTCATAGGGTTCTTTTTGTAGAGTGCTTAGGAGAACCACTCCTCAAGGAATTCTTCGCATCTCAAATCCCGTGAAAGTCACCATAAATAATTCCAAAATATCATAATTGTCGAGTGCTTCCGAACGCCGCAAATGACTCATCAATTGGACGTGCGGTTTGTAAGATACGTGAATCGTAGTAACCAAGGGACAGTTAGGACGGGGCTCATTCCATCCCGGTCAGACCGACTTGACCAACCCATCCTGGGGGTCCCACATACCCTGGTTCATCAAAATAGGACTCGACCTGACCTGGTGCAGGTCGAGGTCAGTCTGGTAAGGCCAGACCAGTGGTCTATGGCCAGTAGGCCTCGCTAGACCCAGTACGGTTGGTTGAGGGTCCAGCCCATAGAGTCTCCCACTGTCCCGATCTAGATTGGCCTTCTAGGATTAGGTTTGACCCATTGGGGGCTTGGCTAGCCCACTGGGTACTGACCGCATGGCGCAGGTGGTTGTGTCGGCCAGCCAGGAAGAGGTTTGCCTGCCGCGTCCATCTCCTCCCTATCCTCACAGGCGCGGGGCCTTTCCACAAGCCACGGTCGACGGACTGCGGATTCACCAGCTATTCAGATGGCCTAGACACAGGTCGTCCCTCCACGCAATGCCCCTCCTGGTGCCACTTCTTCCAACATGCTACTGTGGCTGATGATATATGGATTCCTAGTTAATGCAGAGGTTCTCAGGCTTTGTTCGTGTCAGCATAGGGCCTCCGCGTTAGAGGATTAAAGATGGGGGAAATTTGGGGTGTTTCTATTCAATCATTCCATGCCATGATTGTGACCCGGAATAAATAAAACCCCAATAATAAATCACCCTCCCACATAATGCACGAAACATGGATCAACCTGTTCGTGGTTTGATTCGTGTTCATCATTTTTAGAAAATGATGCGAAAGAACATCAAATCAAAAACCCCTACCGCTTATGACGTATGATGTCACAACATTTTTCCTTGAGGGATTATGACATTGACATCACTTCCTGGCTCTGATCTTCGAATGTCATCTAATATGATAATTGTTTTCTGGTATTCATCATTCTTCAATGGGGTGGAAGTCCATTAGCGGTTCACCGTAGAATCCTCCAAATTTTTAATCCTTATTAACCCAGCGCGTCGAACTATAAATAAGAGCACGTCATAGCATTTCCATTTGGATGCTATAATGCATCATTACGCTATTGAATTTATAAAACATTGTCTCTATTACACGTCATTAAAGTACTGTTATGTTGTGATTTAATTAGCCATTAATGAGCCTCATTAAAGCACATAATCACTACCTCGTCGCTTCCCCTATGCGTCGTCGTCCTCACTCAACTGTGACAAAAAAATAAAATAATTATTTGAAATTATTTTATTGTTTTTCTCAAAAATTTTGAAAAATAACTTTTCAGCTCGGCCATTTCTGGCCAAAGATAAGTAATTTCTATGTCAATCCCAGCGTTCTGAATTCAACGATGCCCTCTTATTTTTATTTCGAGCACCAATTAAAATGATATAAAACCCTGCAAGCACATTTACTGAACGTAGATTAAAAAATGTTCAAAACCCCATTCTGGACACTCCGGGACTCATAATTATGTGTCGTCAAATTTAATAGTCTCGGAATAATTCCATATAAAAAAATTATTCAGAAATTACAAGACATTACATACAAACCACCTTGAGGGTTAACGTCCCCAAAATCCAAAACAACAACTAAAGAAAAAGATGGGGGAACTAAGAACGAATCTGAGCCAGTATCTCCCATGTTCTCTCCTGAAGATTACCATTCTTCCATCAGATGCACACTAGAGGAATCTAACACCCATGTAAGACCCCCTCCTTTCGATTCTCTATCTCTACTAGGAACTCCACAAAAATCTCCCTATCATCAATGTCTAGCACTCCCCAAATGATGACATGTGATGGAACACACACATAGCTTCTCCGCTGCGACACAAGGAAAACATCATACAACCAGTTCATATATGGGGGAAGAGAAAGGTGGTATGCCACCTCTCCAACTTTTCTTTAAATCTTAAAAGGTATGATGAACCTCTGAGATAGATTGTCACCCCAGCCAAATCTCTGCAATCCTCGCTAGGTTGAGAATTGAAGGAATGCATGATATCCCTCCATAAACACCAAGGGTCTCCACCCTTTGTCGTCATAAGACTTATATATACTCTCTTCAGTCCTCATCTGCTCCTGGATGATCTTCACCTTCACGGGGGTAGCCCATACCAACTCTGGACTCATGAGTGCGGACTCCCTTGGGACTGTCCAACATACGGGTGATCTGCAAGTCTGACCATACGAAGCCTCAAATAGTTTCATGCCAATGGTGAAGTGATGGATTTTGTTTTATGAAAACTCCACAAGTTGAAGGTGGTCCACCCACCAATGACTAATTTCAAGGACACAAGCCTGAAGAATATTTTACAAGGTATGTATGGTGTGATCTATCTGACCATCTGTCTAGGGATGGAAAGATTTTCTCAATCATAGCTGCATCCCGAATTCCTCATACAATCACTTCCACGACCAGAATACAAAGAAAAAGTCACAATCTAACATGATCGTCGAAATAAACCCATAGAGACACACTATCTCATTTATTTAGAGGCATCACAATCCCTCTAGTGATCCCTGCAATCGGATGGGTAGGAAGTGAGCCTACTTGGTGATTTGGTCAATGATTGCCCAGATAGAGTCATGACCTCTAGACGTATATGGTAACCTCATCAAGAAGTCAATAGAGATACCATCCTACATCCACTTTGGTACCTTGAATGGATGTGTCAAGCCTACTGGAACATAGTGCTTGGTTTTCACTTGTTGACAAGTGAGGCATCATGAAATGAACTCGTCCACTTCTTTCTTCATCCCTACCCACTAGAACTGACGTCGGAGATCCTGGAACATCTTTTCCACACTTATATGTACCGTTAGAGGGGATTTATGGAACTCCCTGAACACCTCCTCTAGTAACGTCACTTGAACTACGGTGTTCCCTTTGAAAAGGATGACATGCTCCCCACCTCTCAAAAATCCATTAAGAACCAATCCTAAGGATATCTGATCACGTCGGGCCTTGCAGTCAACATCCCCCAACAGTACCTTCTTAACTTGTTGTAAGAGTGGGGGAGTAACAGTTATCGACTGGAGGTAAGTAGCTTCACCATAATTAATTAAGGATATCTACATCGCAGCTAACTGCTATGTCACCTCACCCAGTAGTTTCAGCCCAGTACTCCTGTTGAGAACATCTGCCACCATGTTCCCTTTTCTAGGAGAATCGACTATCTTAACGATCATAGTCCTACAGGAACTCTATCCATTACTATTTTTATGGTTTAGGTCCTTCTAGGAGAATATATACATGATACTCTTGTGATCCAAGTAAACTATGAACCACTCACCTGTAAAGTAGTTCCAACACATTTTCAAGGTAAATAACATTGTTGCTAACTCCAAATCATTGGTCAGATAGTTCTAATCATGCTGCCTCAAATTCCATGAACCATAGGTGATCATAGCTCGCTCTTCTATCAATACAAAACTGATCCATGTCCCTGATTCATTACAGTAAACTACATACCTAACACCCTCCTCTGGTAGTCTCAATATGGGGACACTCGTCAGTCTCTATCTCAGCTCTTGGGTACTCTATTTTCATTTCTACAACCATGTAAAGGGTTATCCTATCTGTGTCAATGCTGATAAGGGTGCTTCTACCCTGGAAACATTGGGCACAAACCTCCGATAGTAACCAACCAACCCTAAGAAGCTCCTCACCTCAGCCATAGTCCTTGGTGGCTCTCAAGCATGAATCGCCTCTATATTCACTCGATCTATTGAAACTATAGCCTTTGATTTACGTTTCCTATGAAATGGTCCTCTCAAATCCAAATATTACACTTCGATATCTTTCAATAAATTTACAAATCTCTCAATGTATCCAGGACTATCTGCAGGTGTACATCATGCTCCTCCTTCGACATTGAGTACACCAAGATGTGTTGCAAGGGTTTCCATCTCACCAGTGAAGGATAAACTCGTCCCATATCCATGGAAACACTGCATTGTATTCCTAAAACAGTCAATATGATCATGGACTATGGATATCCAGTCCATACCCATGATGTCATTATAAGGCCTTGACGCCACTACAAGGAGATCCAAGCTGAAGTTTTCGCATCCTAGAGTAATCTCACACTGCCCACACTAGGGTGTAATCAATGAATCCCCTTATATAAGAGTCTTTATCCATACTGATCTATCCAATGGATCCACAAAAATCTCTGATCTCCGAATGAGATCCATGGAAAGGAAGGAGTGACTAGCACATGTGTCGATATGTATTGAAACTAGGGTGGAAAAGACATAGATCATACCTCAGATCATCTCTTGAGAAGAATGGTCATAAGAATCTTCTACCTGAAGCTGAGCTCTCCCCTGTCCGGCTACTCGCTGAGGTTGGGGTGGACCACCTGTGGGTGGTGGTGGTAAAACATAAAACTATAGCCCACCGCCTATCACTCGGTCAGATCCCCATCTACATATGATGCTCTGTGAACCTCCACACTTGAAATGTTGTTGCTACCTCGACGACCCCTTAACCATATGTTGGTCATCTATAGGGTGGGTTGGGCAGTCATGAGGTATGTGTGCCTACCTTTTGCACATGTAGCAAAGCCTGGCCCCTAGCTGACTCCCTTTGACCTGGGAGCCTCATGCTGCCGACCCTGATTCTAGGGGTTAGCCTCTAAAAGACCTGGCCTGATTGGGCCCACATGTCTAATGTCTGATGCCTTGTGAAGACTCTATTGCTTGGGGTCAGCTGGAAGCCCCATATCTCGGTTCCTACTCCACCAAGAATCTCTCCATTATAAGGGCTCGCCTCAGCACCCCAGCTTGGGTAAGGATATTGAGAGACAAAACTGAAGCCATGATTTCTATCCCATGTCCCCATTCAAAGGATCAAGACTTGAAGAAAGTGTATTGCACAATATTTGTGGAGTAGCAGGAATTCTCTATGAACCTTGTAGATTACTCAACCTCCATCATGTATTATTTCTCTAGGTGAAGTAGCTCTTGGTTTTACACATTTTGCAAGGTCTCAGGAAAAAACTCCTCCCGAAAAAGTCACTTGAAGTCAAACCATGTGAGGGTCTCCTCTTAGAGAGTATGGATGGTAAAACTCCCCCATATCCCTATTTAACCTTATAGAAGTCACGCTGCCCAAATCACCATCAGGTCCGGCGGTGTCCACACTAAGTAGAAGACCCACTTCACAGCCTCCAGCCAGTCCTGAGTGACCTAAGAATCCATCTCCCCCCTGACCATGGGTGATCTATATCTCTAAAACTCATGCAGGGCACTGAGCTTATGAATGTCCACTTTCATAACTACCAGCGGTAGAGGCTGACCATCGGGTGGTGGTAGCACTGGTGCACCACTTGGTGGGGCCTTATCAATCACTACTCCCTGAATGGATGCCTCGTCACTAGGCAGGTTGTCCTCCTGTATCAAGATCGTGGATGGTCATCCACATGGAGGCATCCTGACATAAATCAAGATGTACCAGGGTTAAAAGGTTATACATATTGAGTTGAATCTTATTAATAGAAAGCAGAAACTTATGAAATCCATGTTTTCATATATTGATCCGAACAAAGAATTCATGGTCTGGGTATATGGATACGTTGGTCTCCTCAACAACACAAGACACTCTGAATATAAAAGTCTAACTTGCAAAACATAACACTATTGCCCCAAAAAAACAACAGACTCTCAATATTTCTAATAGGACTGACCGCCTTCTGATACAATTCATTCACTACCCATCCCCTGGGACCTGTGTCATGACTACCCCAAGCCTGCCTCTTTAAGGAAATGGTATGGAGACTTTCATCGAAGGCATAAACCTACTAGTGGGAGGGATTTTCCTAAGTACCTCTATGAGCACACATGCCCAACCACATCCCAACACAATAAAAGGAAAAAACATGTATATCACTAAAACAAGGCTGAGTGCAAGTAAAACTAAATGTAAGTGGGCTTGAATAAAAACCTATCAATGAACTAAAAATTGAAAATACAAAAAGGGATCTTTGATGGACATCTACATAAAACCCCACCGGATCATGAGAGTGGTGAATCTACTGGAGGTCGAAGCAGTATGTCTTATCCACCGAGTCCTACTAGGCCTCTCTTGGTCAAGGGCCACAAATCCCACTCTCGTAAATTACGTCAGTCCCATCTCCTTGAACACCCATGTATAGATGTCAGTCATCTTCACCAGACACAACCTGTGTGAGTGATGCCCGTGCAGGGTTCAATAACATATAACTAAGTAGGGTCCCCAAAACTAAAAGGAAAGAACACACCACAATTTCTCAAATTATTGTGTGGAACAGAATACCACTCATATCAGGTATATTATAGGGTATTAACAATAACATAATTAGATACATTTTAGAACACCTTGGCTGCTGGAGAACTACTTATCTAATGTGTACAATGGGCCTTCCATTTCATGAATAGATTCTTCCCACTAACCTTGGACTGCTAAGGTACAACTCCCCATCGCGTACCGTGGGCCTGCAAAGTCACAAATAGGTTCTTCCCACTAGTTGTGGCCAACTGAGGTACTGATCCTCATTGAATAATATGGGCGTGAAAACTCATAATGATGTTCTTCCCACCGTGGGCCTACAAATTCACACCCTATCGGCCAAAAGTTAGCAGTTTTCAGGTCTAACCTAGTCACAGGGTTCTGTACATTGTATGCTTGGTAGAACATATCCTCAATCCTTTAGTCACATATCAATTTCCATGAAAGTATTTATAGATCATGACAATATATTTGTCTCTCTGAGAGGGTCCCAATGCCGAAAATGTCTCGTTAATCTGATGAGTAGTTTGTAAGATGTGGGCATTTTAGTAAACAAGTGGTTGGTTGTGATGGGGTCTAGTCTGACTGAGTCAGATAGACCCAACCCTCTTGACTTAGGGGGTACCACATATCCCAATTCATCAAGATAGACTTGAACTGACCTGGTGTGGGTCAAGGTTTTTCTGGTCCGGCTTGGCCAGTGGGCTAGGCCCAATGGCCCTCACTGGACCTGACCCTGTTGTCCAAGTGTCCAGCCAGGTGAGTCGCCAGGTAACCTAGTATAGTCTGGCCCACTGGGCTCAGGTCTGGACTACTAGGAAAAGTGGGTAGGCTGGCCTGCTAGGCGCTTGGCCTGCTAGCCGGGGACTGGATGCGCGGGGAGG
Organism: Viscum album; assembly: GCA_963277665.1. Classification (NCBI taxonomy): domain Eukaryota; kingdom Viridiplantae; phylum Streptophyta; class Magnoliopsida; order Santalales; family Viscaceae; genus Viscum; species Viscum album. Next base: position 1,537,667,263 of record OY728131.1, read on the forward strand.
TTGGTGGTGGCAACCAGTCAGAACGTGGCCTGGCTGTCGTGTCCGGCTCCCCCTAGCACTGGGGGCGTGGGGCTTTCCACTAACCATAGTCGACGGATCGTGACTTCGCCATCCATATAGAATACCTAGATGTGGGTCATTCCTCCATCCTACGCCCCTCCGGGGGTCACATCCTCCAGCGCGCTACCACGGATGACGAGCCATGGCTTCCCGGTCATTGTGGATCGCCGGTGTTGGCCCCCTCCTCCATGTGGCTAGCGGGGCTACCAACCCCACTTCTACCACAGGAAGGGAGTTTAGTGGACCACTAGAAGTGATCTGGTGGTCTTTCCTTCAAGCCATATGTGTTTGTGGCCTCTAGACAGCGCCCTCTTAACTATGAGGATCCCAGACCTACCTTGCAGTCGTTTAGAGGGTACAACCACCAATAATGCACATGTATAGGCACTTGGGCTTTTTTCATGTCATCTCGAGTCCTTTGAATTAGAGTTTTAAAGATGATGGTAGTTCATGGAGTTTCTGTTCAATCATTATTTTCTATGATTCAAACCCCAAATATATAAAACCCCAAGAATAAATCACCCTCCCGCATAACACACGAATCACAAATCAACCTATTTTTGGGTTGATCTGTGTTTGTTGTTTTTAGGAAAGGATAGGGAAGAACATCAAATAAAAACCCCTACCACATATGATGTCTGATTATATGTTGTTCATCCTTGAGTGATTAAGACTTCGATGTCGCTTCCCAGCTCTGATCTTCGAAAGGTGTCGAAGATGATGATGTTTCGCCGATGTTCAGCGTTCTTCGTTGGGATGGATATCTGTCAGAAGTTTTGCAGAGAATCCTCCAAATTTTTTATCTTTATTTCCCCTGAATGTTGAAATATAAAAAGGATCATGTCACGACATTTCCAATATGATTGTATGTCACATCGTTACGCTATTTCAATTATGAAACAAAGTTTTTTTTGCGTCATTAAAAATTCATTACACTACGAGTTAAGGAGTCATTACAGAGCCTCATTAACACGCATTGTTCCTACCTTGTCACTACCCCACATAATTGTTTTCCACCACTCAACTGTGAAAAATTAAATACAATAATTCTATTTATTATTTTATTATTCTTCTCAAAATTTCTGAAAAATAACATTTCTACTCCGCCCTTGTCGGCCGAAGTTAAGTCATTTCTAAGCGAATCCTGGTGTTCTAAATTAAACAGTGCCCTCATATTTTTAATCTAATCACTTTTAAAAAGATATCAAATCGCACTCTTACATTTACTAAACGTACCATAAAAAGTTCAAAACCCCATTCTGAGCTCTTTGGGACTCGTAACCATGTGTCGTAGAATTTAGCAGTCACAAAATAGTTCTATATATATATATATAATTACAGAGAAATTATGAGATGTTTCATGGATTTATATTGATTTTTATTATCATAATAAAAATATAGTATGTTGAGTGTAGATAATATAATATTTTTTAACAAATTAAAATAATTCAGTTTAGGAGAATAAAACGGGGAGAGGTTGGGAAATAATATTACCTCTTCTTCATGGGACCTCCTTTAGATCATATCTTATAGATCAGTGAAATTTTCTTTTAATAATAATAATAAATATAAGGAATGGAAATGGTCATTTATAATTGATATTTTTTTTGTATTGGTTGATTTATGGTTCTCAATGTGTTTTAAAAAATTTATAAGGGGTCTCCTTTTATGAGGGATGAGAGGGTTTCTTGTGAAATTTCTTACTAGATTAAAATATGAAATATTTTTTTTTCTAGAAAAATTATTTCATATGGAAAAATATTCTATGAAATGGTATTTTGATGATAAAATAAAATAATATAATAAAATTTATGTATATATTTATGTTTTATTGATATTTTTTTCTTTGACCCCCTAGTTAACAAATTTTAATATTAAATGCGTTATATAAATTTTTCCTCATAAAGGGTGATAATTTAATATATAAGTTAAAATATTTCCTATAAATAGAAAATAGATAAAATTGTATACTATATATTTTCTACATTTTCCTTCATCAATATTGTTTTTAGATTTTTATACGTAGCATATCTTTTTTCTTCAAAGAATTTGGAATATGTTATGGAATATTTTTTAATCCAATCATTAAGATGGGATGAGATTTGAGTCACAGTGAACCTCTATGTTGATATAAGAAAATATCTAATATATTATATGAGGATAAAAATTTTTACGGAAATTATGTAATATCTTTGATAAGGACCTTGTATGAGAAATCTAAGACCATCATTTGATCTATAATGTAGGTTTTACCGTTTACATGATATAAAATTTATCACTCTCAGGTGTTTAGCCTCAACATAACAGTGGGAAAATTAATTAAATTAATAATAAAATTTATTTAATTTTTCAATTATAATCTTAAATATTTCATTCTTTATAAATACATGATTATATCCAATTCATATGGTTATCCACATGACATTAATACTAGGAGAGGATCCATTCGAGGTGATCATTGTGAATGACAATGGATAATTTTTTTTGATTAATTTCATTAGGATAATTTTAATCATTCGAGATCATGGATACCACCCAAAATGAAAATTAATTCCTATTTTTCATCCATGGATAATCCATTCCTGATATATGGTGTTTTCATTATTTCAATTTATCCCATATTGATATCCCATTCCAAACATGAACCAATTGACCCAAGAAATTTATTTATCGGATTGATGGTTGATTTCAGTTGATGTTTTAAAATTCTATAGATCATAAATTTCATATTTATTTCATGTTTCGTCATTATTAATTCAAGATAAAAATTATCAATGATAACCTCAATAATTTCTTAGGTTTATTCATCTTTTTTTATTTGTGCATTTCTTTATCATTTAAATTCATGAGCACCACATGAAACCCCATTGTCATATGGTTTAAAAAATTCCAAATATTTAATCATTAATCAACTATTATTTTGTGAAATGGATTTATATTTAGGGCTTTACTTCGTTATTAATTACACGATCATGGAGTGGAATCAACAGTGGGTTGTTGGGGTAATGAATTGAAATCCAAAGTTTAATGTATGGCCTACTATAGCTACACGGTGAAATAGTGGGTGTTTAATGAGTGGAAAATATTATCTAAATATATCCATTGGCATCGAGCATGGTTTTTTTTAATATAGATCCATGATTCTATGTGAGAATCATGGTATAATTGACCTATGTGGAGGGGAGAGTATATCTATTTATAGAACATGGGATTCTATAAAAATCCAAACAATAGGGTGTGTAGTTCTGAAACACATTCCTTGTAGTCCCCTTAGTGTGGTGGACATGGTTTATGTGTATAGATATGAATAAAAATATATCAATTAGGGAAATACACAATGTGACCCTTATCCATCTGGCTCAGTGTGTATATAGAGTACATGACCAGAAATCCATGTGTCCAAACACGACATGTGTTCCATGTCATACACCATGTAACACTTGGAGGGAGGCTCGACCTGTGCTGGGAGGACCTTACAAGGATCCCATGATTCACCACACGCTATATATAGAGAAGAACATGTTGTGTACATAAAATGGTTTATGATCTAGTAAGTTCAGTACACCATGGTTCATATAGAAATCTACATGTTGTGCACTACTATGGGATATACCGGGTATTTTGGGAAATTATTTCACTGTGAGTGCGAGACATGAGTAGTTCCAGAAATAGTTAGTAATAAATTGTGCAACTTTTGATACATGTGGCTTTCTCCAATATGGGAATTGTGGAACCCTAGTTCTACTTATTTCAACTATGGTATGATATTGGGTAATTCCCTTGGACCATTTCTGTGTGGAATAGTATCAGTTGAGTGTGTTCTCTTAGTCCATCACAATGAGGTTACAATGTGGAATTTCATCCTCGTCATAGGACAGTTATCAAATACATGGTATTTTCCTCATATATTTCAATACTAAATCCCTATAAAAGTCTCAAGGTGGGATCTAATATCATATTTCTTTAATTTTTTGGGGTATATGGAATCATTGTGACTAACATACGTGCATGTATGATCCCATACAAAGCAGGTTATTCTATATTTGGATTGCGATTATTCCCATGATCCCTTAGTTTAATTCATTATCTATGTATAAATATCATTGGAGTCATATATAGTACTTATATAGAATGAATATATATTCATGACCTCTCATATTATCCCCACAAGGGATAACTTGGATTGTGGAGAAAGTCTTTGTACGAGACTGTTTCATTGATGTCTCAAGCCAAATAATGTGGATAGTTCATTGGTTGAGACCTCCTCAGACATGGAAGTTATTTTGATCTTATATATGATTTTTTTATTTGAATTTCTCTCTTTTTGATTTCCAAACCTTAGTGATAATGGATTAACTACTCTCTTGAAGCTATATGTTGGGTTATTCTTGGTGTCTTACTAGGTATTGTCATTCTCACCCATGCATGAGCTATACCCCCTCATTTTTGGTCATATACAGACAAAAATAACTTTTGGGGTGTTTTAGGAGGACTAGGATTATTAATTTTGCAATAACCAATGATTTTGAATATATTTTCCTTAAAATAAATTTATTATATTCAATAGCTTGTGACACATGCCACACTAAATTTAAATAAACATTGATAGACTATTAAAATACTAATTTTTGAAGTAATAGTTTTTTCCTAGATATTTGAATGGGCCATGAATCAGATTAAATAAATTAAGAATATATAAGGTTATAAAATATTAAAAATTATTTATTCATAAATTAGTTAATTATAGATGAAATTTTTTAAAAAATAAAATATAAGAAATCTCTTTATGAAAATCAATTTTTTGTCCAAAAACATTTTTCATCTCATTTTCTAAATGGTTTTAATATAATTTTTATATTATATATTGGTTAATTTTTTTTAAAATTCATATAATATATTTTCTAGGCATTGGTTAAGAATACATCCAATTTTACACTAGAAAATTGTATATTTCTAAAAAACAGGTTTATCACATTTTATATACTTATTTAAATTTTTTTCCAATTTTATAAATTTTATTTCATAATATGGAATAAATTTCTCGTATAATAATATTAATATTTTCATAGGGTGAAATATTTCAGTTTTTTTAAGACATAAAATTTTCACTAAACAGTGAAAAGTTCTGATTATTATAAATTTTTTATTTTTTTCATAAATTAGGTAATATAAAATTCCCATTATTATTGAATTTTATTTTATATTAATAGATGTATTATTTTGTTATATTTAAACCAATTAAATACATTTAAATCATATTTATACAATATTTTAATACATTTTTATTTTTAGAAATTAAAAACCTTTTTTCAAAATATTTTTGGATGTGCATAATTGATTAGTCACTGAAAGTGTCTAATATTCATTGTTAAGATCTCAATATTAATGTTTATAAAAGTTCATAAACATCAATTTTTAGTCCAATTCAGAAATTGAACTTCATTTCCCATAACTGTGCAATTCATGCTTAAAATGTAATTTTGGGCCCACTCAATAATGTGCTTGTGGAAATTACAATATTCATCATTTTAATTTGAAATTTTGGGATAACATTGATCATTTTGTTTGGAACATTTTATCTTTTAGGTCCGATAGATGAATCCCAAAGGAAGATGGAGAATTTTGGCACCGTTTCCAGGGACCAAGTAAGTTCCTTAGACCAAAAACCTTCTTTTCTTACCCCCATTCTTCTATTCTCATCCTAATTCTCTTATCTTTTCCCTTTCTCGCTTTTTTTTTCTTTTGGCGCATGTCCACCTACACCCGTGATAACTCAAACAGATTAGTTAGGGTTGATACTCCAAGGGCTGGGGAGTCAAGAACTAAAAGAGGTCTATTTCCTTTAGATCCAAATCATCCTAATACTCCAAATTCAGACGTTGAGCTCGATACAATGGAGAATCTCCCACAAAACAAAATCATAAACCGAGGAGGGAACCAAAATAATGGGCAGGATCCTAACTTGGGAATTGTTGCAGACCCGACCATGAATGACTACCTCACTCCAACCTAGACCAATGCACCCTCATGCATTAGGCATGATAACATAGGATATGCCCAATATGTTTTCAAACCCCATGTCATGAACCTTCTCCCAACCTTTCATGGGATGGAGTCTGAGATGCCTTACCTTCATGTTAAATAATTTAATGACATTGTCGAAACCATGTGCCCACCAAATCAAATTGAATCTTCTAAAATGAGACTTTTCCCTTTTTCCCTTAAGGACCAAGCAAAGAATTGGTTAAACAATTTGAGACCAGCATCCATTCACTCTTGGGACCAACTTCAACGAGAATTTTATAAAAAATACTTCCCCCATCACAAAACAATTGCACTTAAAAAGAGAATACAAAACTTTTTTGAAAGAGAGGGAGAAACATTCTACGAAACATGGAAAAGGTTCAAGGACACATTAAACATGGTACCACACCATGGTTTCTTAATCCCAGAACAAGTGAGAATTTTCTATGAAGGGTTGGGTCCCGGAAACAAACAATTCATTGATATGATGTGTAATGGAACCTTCAAAAACAAAGCCACAAATGATGCTTATGAGTATCTAGAAAATCTTGCTGAACAAAACCAAACATGGGGAACATCACCATACTATGAGAAGCCACCCAAATATGGTGGAATGTACAATCTTGGAGAAGAAGAAAACCTTTGAGAAAAACTTGCTGCACTCACGAGGAAAGTTGAGGATATTGATCTTAGGAAGGTCCACAAAACCCAAACTGTTGAGCTTGTTTGTACAATTTGTGACAAGAATGACCACAGAACTGATAATTGTCCAACCATTCCTTCCATCAAGGATGTTCTTTTAGGAGGACCACCAGAAGAAGTTAATGCAATGAACATTCAAAAGCCACAATTCACGAACACCTTCAATCCAAGGTATAACGACCATCCGGGCTTTCGTTGGAAGGACAATCAACAACCAACACAGCAACAATGTATCAACCCATACCCTCAACAAAACTTTCAACCTCATAATCAGTTCCAACCACAACTGGTCCAATTCCAACATCCTCATGTCCAATATCAACAACCTGTCCAACAACCCATTAAACAACCTATCCAACAACCAAAGTATCCTCCTGGAATAAACCCACAAGCTCAAGCACCAACCCAAAATTTTCCACAACGCCTACTAGAACAAATGTGCAAACAAATGGACAAAATGAACTCATAATTTTCATCCATTAAACAAGAACTTCAAACCATAAAAACTGGAAAGGCACCCATGCCCACACAGGCCATTCCACAACAAACATCAAGGGGAGAGACAAGTTTCACTTAAACAACTCACGAAGAAGTAAATGCTGTGACAGTTTTAGGAAGTGGGAAATCAATTGAAAAACCTGAACAGATAAGTCAGAAACCATGTGAAGCTTCAAACTCTAATTAAAATTCAAATGAACTACAAGATCAAACTGAAGAAACTGATAATAATGTGAATGAAACAACACTTCATCAAACAACTCCACAATCTGCACCATTCCCTCAACGCATGAGGGGGGAAACCAAGCCTGAATTGAGTGAAACATTGAGGGAAATCTTCTCACAAGTCAAGTTGAACATTCCCCTTCTCGATGCCATCCAAACCATACCTTCCTACTAAAAATACCTTAAGGAATTCTGCACTTTTAAAAGAAAATTTTCACATAAAAACCAAGTCCTTTTGGCTGCTAATGTGAGTACCACCATTCAAGGGACCATTCCTCCTAAGATGAAAGACCCAGGATGCCCTTACATAAATGTTGAACTAGGAGAGAACAAAGTGGTCAAAGCCTTGTGTGATCTAGTTGCTAGTGTGAACCTCATTCCTTATTCCATGTACTGTCAGTTAGGGCTCGAAGAACTCCAACCCACATCTGTCACTCTTCAACTTGCTGATCGTAGTGTTTGAGTTCCATAGGGGATCTTAAAAGATGTTTTGGTGAAAGTTGAAAATTTCATTTACCCAGCTGACATCATTGTTCTGGACAATCACCCAAGCTTTGGTCCTAGGGAGAAAACCCCAATCATACTTGGTCATCCCTTCCTTGCAACAATCAACTCTGTAATCCGAGTCCGAAATGGGAACATGACCATCACCTTTGGGAACATGAGTCTAGACTTGAACATCCACAATGAAAACTCTCAAATTGGGGATGATGAAGAGATCCATGAGGTTAATTGGAATGGTAGTGTTGATAATTAACTCAATTAACATCAAGGAGTTACTGAAGGATGGTTAAGTCAAGAATAGATTGATTTTATTTATTCACATGAGGGAAATTTTCCTCCTTGGATTGAATCTCTTTCAGACAGCTCTATTGATGAATTTCTAGAATCACCAATCAATGATACCATGGTTGAAATAAATAACATTGAGTCCATAGCCATTCATGATACTACTCTGGAAAATTTATTGGATGAAAATTCTGTTCACAAGGAACCAATTTTGTCAAGAAATCTGAACAAAGAAACTAAGTTCAATACAAAGTCTCAACCATTCTAGGAAAGTCATGACCAATCTGATCTTGAATTTGAAGTCTTACCTTCATCACTAAAGTATTCTTACTTAGGGGACAATCAATCCTTTCCTGTTGTCATTTCTTCCTCCCTTGAATCCTATCATGAGAGGATGCTTCTAGATGTTCTTAGGAGACACAAGAAAGCCATTGGATGGACCCTATCTGATATCCCTGGGATTAGACCACTTATCGGGACTCATAGAATTATTCTTGAATCTGAGTCAAAGCCATGTCGTCAACCTCAGAGGAGACTCAATCCTAATCTCATGGAAGTAGTGAGAAAAAACTTTTGAAATTGTTAAAAGCCGGTATCATCTATCCTATAGCTGAGAGTGAGTGGGTTAGCCAAATCCATGTGGTTCCAAAGAAGGCTGGAATCACAGTAATAACCAACAAGGATGGGGAGATGCTTCCAACAAGGGTCAGTAGTGGATAGATAGTTTGTATTTACTATAGGAAGCTCAACTCTTGTACCAAGAAAGACCATTCCCCTTACCCTTTATTGATCAAGTCCTCGAGCGAGTGGCAGGTCATCAATTCTATTGCTTCCTAGATGGATTCTCAGGGTATAATCAAATCGAAGTCTCCTTAGAGGATCAAGGAAAAACAACCTTCACTTGTCCATTTGGCACTTTTTCCTTCAAACGCATGCCCTTTGGGTTATGTAATGCCCCTGGTACCTTCCAGCGGTGCATGATGGTAATATTCTCGGATATGGTGGGGGATTTTTTAGAGGTCTTCATGGATGACTTCTCCATCTTTGGGGATACTTTTGAGGGATTCCTTATAAATGTTGAAAAGGTTTTTTCAAGGTGCGAGGATAAGAATCTCATACTAAATTGGGAAAAATGCCATTTCATGGTAAGGGAAGGACTTGTTCTAGGTCATCTGGTATCTGGTAGAGGGATTGAAGTTGATAAAGCTAAGGTTGACATCATTCTTCACCTTCCCTATCCTAAAACTGTTAAGGAAGTGAGGTCCTTCTTAGGACATTCTGGTTTTTATAGAAGGTTCATTTGGAATTTCAGCTCTATTTCTCGACCACTTTGTGCCCTATTGGTAAAAGATGCTCCATTTTTATGGACAGAAAGCTATGAGGAATCATTCTCTACACTCAAGTCAACTCTTATATCTCCACCTATCATGAAATCTACAAATTGGAAACTTCCTTTTGAGCTCATGTCTGATGCAAGTGATTTCGCTGTAGGAGCAGTCTTAGGACAACGGTGTGAGAAAACTCCATATGTCATTTCTTATGAAAGAAAATCTTTAAATGATGCACAAATAAACTACACCGCCACTGAGAAAGAGTTGCTTGCTGTTGTCTTTGCCTTATAGAAATTCAGGTCTTATCTCTTAGGATCACCCATCATTGTCTTCACTGATCATTCATCCCTAAAATACCTTTTCCAAAAACAAGATTCCAAGGCTAGACTGATTAGGTGGGTCCTTCTTCTTCAAGAGTTTGATTTAACCATTAAGGATAAAAATGGTGTTGAAAATATTGTAGCTGATCACCTCTCTAGGATGGAATTCAAAGACAACTCACACCACCTCTCTGTGTCTGATTCATTTCCCGATGAGCACCTCTATTCAGTGAGTGATTGTTCTTGGTATACTGACATAGCAAACCATTTGGTGACGGGTGACATTCCAAAATTCATGGGGACCCAAGCTAAGAGGAAATTCCTTTCTGATGTAAAACACTATGTTTTTTATGATCCTTACCTCTTCAAGTTCTCTCCTGATCAAATCATCAGGAGATGTATTCCCGAGTCTGAGCAAGACTCCATTCTAAAATTTTGTCATGGAGAGGCATGTGGAGGCCACTTTTCAACAAAGAAAACCACTGCAAAGGTCCTACAAAGTGGTTTCTACTGGCCTAACCTTACTAAGGATTCCTTCCAATTCTGTAAAAGTTGTCCTCAGTGTCAGAAATTAAGATCCATTACCAAAAGGAATCAAATGACCCTCACTCCCATTCTAGTCGTTGAAATCTTTGATTGTTGGGGAATTGATTTCATGGGGCCCTTTCCAAACTCTAAGGGATACCTCTACATCCTCTTAGCTATTGATTATGTCTCAAAATGGGTTGAATCCATTCCCACCAAGTCCAATGACCACCATGTTGTGATCCGATTTCTAAAAGAGCATATATTTTCTCGATTTGGAATTCCCAGGGCCATAATCAGTGATCGTGGAACCCATTTCTGCAACCTCCCATTCTCTTCACTCATGTCTAAGTATGGTATTACTCATAAAGTTTCCACTGCATACCGTCCTCAAACCAACGGTCAAGCTGAGTTGGAAAATAGAGAAATTAAACAAATTCTTGAAAAAACTATCAATCCCTCTAGGAAAGATTGGACTGAGAAACTCTTAGATGCCCTTTGGGCATATCAAACTGCTTTCAAAACTATCCTAGGCATGTCACCGTATATATTGGTTTATGGAAAAGCATGTCATTTACCTGTTGAAATTGAGCATAAGGCCTTTTGGGCAATAAAAAAATGAACTTTTACATTTCTTTGGATGAAACAAAAAGGAAATTAGATCTTAATGAACTCGAGGAACTTAGGATGGAGGCTTATGAAAATTCAAGGATCAATAAATCTAAAGTTCAAGCCTACCAATATAGGAATCTCAAAGTCAAACACTTTGAACTGGGAAAATTTGTGCTCTTGTATAGTTCAAAACATCATCTACACCCAGGAAAGCTAATGTCCAGATGGTCTGGTCCATACCTAGTGCATCATGTGTACCCTCATGGGGCAATAGAGATTCAGGATCCCACAAGTGGTCATGTCTTCAAAGTCAATGGTCATAGGTTAAAACCATTCATTGAATCATTCAATAAACAAGAAACCAAGGAGGAGTTAACTGAGCCAACATATGAACCAGAGAAAAATTGATAGATTTAGGGTACAATTCGGGCTAACGACGCTAAACAAAAGCACTGCACGGGAGGCAACCCGTGGTTTTCATGTTTCAAATCACTGGGAATCATCTTTTGTTTCCTTCTACTTAATTTTTTTACTTTTTTTATATATAGACTGTTGACATGTTCTTCTTTTATGAGTAAGGATGGGTATGAAAAGGGAGAACCGTATTCATCCGTGTCACGCGGTGTGATCCCTGAGTAATACTTTAAGCAGAAATTTAAAGAAGACAATGTATCATTAGTTTATTTTATTTATGTCTTTGTAGGTTTAAAAAAAATTAGACTCTTGACCTGTTCTTCTTTTATGAGTATGGATGGGTATGAAAGAGTAGCACCGTATTCATCTGTGTCACGCGGTGTGATCCCTAAGTAATACCTTACCCTGAAATTTAAAAGAAGACAATGTATCATTAGTTTGATTTAAAAAAACATGAAAATGATTGTACTTGGAATTAAATAAATCATTGTGCTGTTTGTTTTGTCTGCTTTGTCCTTCTTTTTATGGTTCAGGAACTTTTTGGGTGATACATGTTCAATCAAGGAGGTGCCTACATCCCCAAAGAGATCAAAGGAATAATTTGGAGCATCATGAACCTCAACTTTAAAAACCAGTTGAATTTGTTCCATGTTTTTGATTCTCAATTTCATCTTTGAACTCCTCTCCTACCCACTTCTACCTTTTCTTTTCTTTAAACACTGGGGACAGTGTCATTCTAAGTTGGGGGGAGATAAAAAATGATTATTTTTTTATTTTGTGAATAAAAACATGCATAAAAAGAAAAATTCCATTAACCATAAACATGATAAAAACACATTGAAAACTCTAAAATTGAATATCAAATAAATTTTGCATGCCTTGATTCTGATTTTAATGCAATTTTAAGTTCATGAGCATAGTTTTTGGAAAGTGCGGTTGTCCGATGTGATTTTTCAATGTTTACAATTTCATCCTCTTAATAAAAATGCCACAATGCACGTCTACTGGATCGTGGGTGTAAATTTGAGTTCTTGGGTCCCTTTTATTATAGCATAGGGTTCTGGGGTCACTTTTAGTTTAATTTGTGTATCCAAAAAAAACAAAAAACAAAAAAAACAAAAAAACCAAAACAAAAACAAAAAAGAATGACCACATAGAGCAATGTTTTTTCCAAATGTGTGGCGTCCGGCACTTGGGAATCGTGACTCCATAGTTGTCTTGCCCAGAGTTAGGCTTTATATCTCTATTGTAGAGAATGAAATTGACAATATGTGTGGCGTCCGGCAATTGGGGATCGTGACTCCATAGTTTTCTTGCCCAGAGTTAGTCTTTTCATATCTATTGTGGTTAAAAAAATAAAATAAAAAAATAAAAAAAGGGATACTCATCTTAAGGTTTAATGTGATTTCCACCTAGCTCTTCCATTTTTTCCCCTTGAACAATTAAATGGGCCCCATATCTTTTATGATGCACAACACTTTATCATGCTTAATTGGAATTGGATGAAATGTGGAAATGAATTTGAACAAAGTAATGGGCTTGGGCTTGGGATATGCTTGTGGACCTAGCTTGTTTTAAATGATTTTTATGGGTTCCATATTTTTTTTTGGTATGAGGTCTTTTGAGTGAGCAATGTGTATTTAAATGTTTTTGGAAAAGGGGATTTGGATTTCATATTTGTAATTTATTTTTCTCGGGACTAGCAAAACTCAAGTTGGGGGGTGTGATTAGTCACTAAAAGTGGCTAATATTCATTGTTAAGATCTTAATATTAATGTTTTTAAAAGTTCATAAACATCAATTTTAGTCCAATTCAGAAATTGAACTTCATTTCCCATCATTGTGCAATTCATGCTTAAAATGTCAATTTGGGCCCACTAAATAATTTGCTTGTGTAAATTACAATATTCATCATTTTAATTTGAAATTTTGGGATATTATTTATCACTTTGTTTGAAACATTTTATCTTTTAGGTCTGATGGATAAATCCCAAAGGAAGATGGATAATTTTGCGCCTGAAGGCAGAAACATGCTGGAAAAGCATAATGGGCCTAAGGCCCATCAAACAAATGTGGGGCACAGAAACCAAGCCCAATGAAGCTAAATTTATACAGTAGAAAGATAAAAATATGAGGATCATTTTATTTAACTGTGGCCGGAGCTAATTATGATGTTTTCATGATGATAAAGGGATCTGAAGTTGATATTTAAATGGTGGACTCGTCATTAATGCACAGAAATTCGTCCCACCATTTCGACCATAACATTCAAACGGATAAGCCAAATGTCCTAAAATTTTTAGAGCTTCTAGATGACACATGGAATAAGATAATATATGTTTAAGACACCTTCGTATTTGGCCATATGTAGTGCCAAACGCACACGTCAAAATGGAGGACGAATCTGGACAGTTTTCTGGGTCAACTTCGAAACGTCAATTTCCTTTTGATTATTCACCCTCATTTTGACTCTATTAATTGTTGGGGGTGAATTAAATATTGGGGGATGGACCTAAGGCTCCTAATATGCCTATATAAGGAGCTATTGGTGAAGTTAATAGGGGTGGATATTTTTCATATCATCTTTTGTTGCTTGTTTCATTGTAAGGTTATGCTTCCAAATTTCCTTTGTAATGTTTTCCATTTCCATGTAAGTTTATTTTTTGTATCTTTATGTTCTTAATAAACTTCATTATCTTCTATATTTTCCATTTCATTTATTAAAACTTTATAATCACAAAGCACAGTGATATCTCTGTGTTGTGAATTAGTTCACACATAGGTGTGAATTTCATTCACACACACAGAGGAGTGCTCGTTATTTCCGCGGTTTTAATTTCATCAATCCAATTCTTGTTAGCCATATTCCGCCCACCATTGAGAGTATACCATAAATGGAGGGCTAGAACCTTAATGGGATGATCTTAGGATGATGAAAAGGCTGGATTGAATGTTATTTTATGAATGAATTGTTGTTAATTGGATAATTAATTTAAGACATCCATTCTTCAGTTATTTCTACTCTTCATCTTTACTGTGTTTGAGAAAAATAAATTCAATTAACAAATGACCATATACCTTAGAGAGATCATGAATTTGGTTCTCTAAGTTTATATGGGATTAGTAATTGTGTTTAGTAAGCACCAAACCAGAAAATGATGAAGGTAGTGTTATTTTTGAAGAATGGATTCATCAAGAATTAATAAAACCAAAATTGTTTAAAGAAGTAAAATTCATTCAATCCACCCTGAGCATAATCCTAGATCAACCCATTTTCATTAAATTGAATTCACGTAGGTTTCTTAGTGTTATTTAAACCATCCAAAAATCAAACCCAAAGTTGGCTACTTCAAAGCCCATCCCGCACCAAATCATAGCGTCTCAAGGTTACTTCTTCGGTCCCTGTGGATTCGATCCCTACTTGTACTTCAACGACCGCTTTTACTAGTAGGGTAAATTTGGGCGCAACCAATAATGTTTCAAAATTTTAAATAATTATAATAAAAAATAATTAAAAGTAAATTAAATTAAATTATGGAATTATATATCTATAAATATTAATTAAAATTCATATATTTATGAATAATTGTCATATAGTTAATATGATATCTTATTTTCCATAAAAATTATAATTATTGAAAATCAGTACCTCGATGTGTCTGTAGGTTTAATAGTTAATTAAACTATGAAATTTAAGTTAGTTGAATTTGTGTAAAATTACTTCTTTAGCATCAATATAATTTATTTTATCTGATGAGGTCGTGTTTTTTGTGACCACATTAGAATAATGAAAACTGTAAAAATTATTTACCTTGATTAAGGTAGAAATAAGTTTACCATGATGTCAATCTAAAATTATAGATGCCAAAAATGGCTAAAAAAATTTACATTTTTTATTTGATTGTAAATATTTTACCTTATATCTTATAATTTTTAAAAAATAGTCCATTTTGTATCCTTTTACTATGAGACAAATAGGGGTGTAATTCTTTTTTAACAAAATAATCAAAATATATCCTCTCCCCGAATTATAAAAGTCCAGCCACAATCCTCTTCACATAACACTAAAAAAATACACTGGGTTAGAAAATAAATACCAAAAAAACTTCATTAATTCACTCATCTCATCTTATATTCCATTTCATGATCATAAATTCAACCTATACTAGCTTTTGGTGTAAACTTAAAAATGTTATCTAAAGAAGAGGTAAGATCCTTAATAGGGTGTTTTATATTATTTCTTCCTCCAAATAATTAATATATTATTAGGAAAATATTATATAATAACCTCTGTATATTCCATATATGATATGTTTTTATGTAAATATAATAACTTAAAATCTTATACTCCCCCTTCTAATTAGAAACACAACCGTTGATAGTGTGTGATAGACTACTAGTTCATGAAACTACATAATTTCATTCAATCAACACTTATCATTGAGTAATACATTTAGGAATATAATTTTTATATTATATATTAATGATACAATCATATGTATTAAATTATACTATTTAATATAGCTTCTACATTCAATTCTGAAGAGAATACGATAGCGTTTCTCATGTTAATGGTGGATTGTTTCCTCATAAATCAGTGTGATTCGCTTTTCACATAATAATTACATGGAAGTTAATAAGGACTAATTTATTATTTAAATTTTATAATAATCACATATTTACCAATATGGAAAAGTAATATATCATAATAATTCATAATTTAACATCTGTTCAAAATGATAATGCCCTTGGTGTGTATGGAAGACTGCCACTTCATAAAGTGATGTACAACATTATGATAATATTATTATTACCAAATCACTTTTGTGGTTTATGTAAGAGTATTGAAAAAAAGGTTCTTAATAACACAGTTCATTTTTCATAACCATATTTCAAAGATGAACATAATATAATAATTAATTTATAAAAAATATAAGTATTTAATTATTACCATTCTAGATATGATTAACTAATAATCGCATAGACCATAATGAACATACTAAAGTGATTTTGGACATATTAGCCGAACATCCATAAGATTTATGAAATTAAAATAAATGATTAGGTAATTAAATTGTAAATGGTAATAAATAATATAAAATGAATAATAGTATAAAAAATTGTTCTTAATAAAGTTAACAATTATATTAATTTTATAATTATTATAGGTAACAAACATATATGATGAATCAGTCTCAATAAAAGGGTTCCTTCTGGCACACTATTTTCATTAGGTAATGACCACTCCCTCCGTTATTATTTTTATTTAAATTTAATGTTGTGGAATGATTCTATATAATTTTTATATATCTCAGGATTATATAATTTTCTTATTATATCCTCTATTATGGTGTAAAAAATTTCATTATAACTATTTCTCAATATCTTTCTTTGTGGAATCTGTTTTGATTATGTTATGAGATTACATTTTGAAACCCATTTCATTCAATTAATAATTATTATTTTTATTAATTATTATTGATATCCTGGTCCTGAAAACAATTCATGAACATGAAATTAATATATTGGTTATTATTATAAATATAAATCAATCCAATTCATTGGGTAATTATTCATTCTCCTGAGACGTCATGTATGGGATTAGGCGGTGAACCAAATCCATTATTTTACTCTATCAACCATGTGATTTTGACTTGGGAGTTATCCATGAAATATTTCCATATAAGGTTTTGTGTCATTTAAACTTTACCATGTTTCAATGATCTTATAATACCATGATCATTATGTTATGCTCCCATTTTATTACTCATGTACCTTCTCTTTTTCTATATATTAGTATACCTTTGATTTATATGTTATGCTTAATTATTAATTTTATTACCTAAATGAACATTTTATATCAACCCTTTATTTCATGCATTCTCAGGTTTATCTTATGTTTAATTTGGATCTCAATATAATTTAAGGATCACGTAGGATCGAAATGATGATGTAGATGCTCAATATACAAGAGGGGGTTAATTGTATACTTTAAAAATTCTTTGGGAACATTTAATGTTGGTTAGAAAACATTCTATTTTTTAATAAGTTTAACCAAGGTAAATTCACAAAACCCTTAAGTTCTTCAAACATTCTTGATTTCGGAAATGTAGTTCTGAAAAGAAGATTCGAGAATTTTATTTCTAGAAATGAAACATAACAAAAGGTTTCAAAACAAATATTCTACCTTAAAGTGTATAGAACCTTATTTAATCAGAGTACAAGTATAGTAAATTATAAGATAGTTATACATTCATTAACAACCAAAATATAGTGGAAAAAAAACTTGAAACAGTATAAGAAACAAGTATATTAATATTTTAACCCAAAGAGTAGGGTATCAAACAACCTTGGATAAAGGTCCCTTGATTTATAGTTTCAGGTAAGTCTGTCTTACCCACACCCCAAAAATCCCTCAATCACAAGATCGGTATTTGTCTTACTATCCCTAAAATCCCTCGATTTAGAAGGAAATCAGAACCTCTATCTTCCAAACCCTGAAGCCCACGATCATAATGATCAGAGTATGCATGAGGAAATTCAAAAAAAGTTGTTCACACCCGAACATGTTGTTCACAACATCTGCATGAAGCTCT
Source organism: Viscum album (assembly GCA_963277665.1). Lineage (NCBI taxonomy): Eukaryota > Viridiplantae > Streptophyta > Magnoliopsida > Santalales > Viscaceae > Viscum > Viscum album. The sequence continues at coordinate 1,537,685,359 of OY728131.1, forward strand.
GAGAGTCAAAAGAGCCTCTCTCTCTCTCTAGAAAAAACTTCAACAGCATATAATCTCTAAAGTCATAGAGCTATTCATCATGGTTCTGAGCACTTTCAAATGATCTCCAATTTATAGGCACATCTTAAACGGTCGGCTTCCTCCTCCAAAAATCACATTTTTCCTTGAATTTTAGAGGGACCTATACACATGTCACTCAAACAATGGTTAGTTAGTAAATTAATGCATGACATCGGTTCATAACTCAAACAAGATTAAGTAAAAAAAATATGGTTTCTCAACCAAATTAATTTTTTAGAGTTTAAAGAAAAACAAAAGTTCAGAGTCTAACAAAAAACATTCGATGTCTATAATAAATGGATATTAAGATTCTGTCTTCAGAATAATTCATAACCAATATTTTATAGAATTCCAGAGTTTGAATTTCATGGAAATGCAGAGTCTGAATTCATAATAATTCCGAATTTGATTTCATAAGAATTCGGAGTCTGAACTCAGAAATATCATAGTCTGAATTCATAGAATTCAGATTCTGAACTTAGAAAGTTCAGATTATGAATTCATAAGAATTCAGAGTCTGAACTCAGAAAGTTCGGTGTCTGAATTAAGTGAATTCAGAGTCTGAACTCAAGGATTTTTCAGTTGGAATTCATAAAAATTTTGCGTCTAAAATCACAATGTTTGGATTCTGAATTCATAGAATTCAGAGTCTGAACTCAAAATGTTTGGATTCTGACATCGGATCTTGAAAATATAATTATCTATATCTAAGTATTTAAAATATTCTGAGGTTTTATATGTGAGACTGAATTTTACACTTAGGAATAAAAAGTGTTGGATTAAGACATGAACAATGAAAACATGGTGGGGATAAATTTTCCATGGGGAACGAAATTTTTCCTTATTAAGGTAAATATTAATGAAAATGAGGTTTGCCAAAAGATAGGGTGTTTGTGATTTTCAAAACATAAATAAATGGTAGAGTCATAATGAAACATTATTGACTCAATAATCTCCCCAAACATGAAGGAATGGAAAATTCAAAAGGAAAACTTATTGACTCAATAGATATCCCCCTTTTTGGAAATAAAAAACATCCTTTAAAAAAAGAATATAAGGACATAGACATTTTATGGTCTAGTAAATAAAACTTCTCTCCCTTAACACATGGACAATGATGAATACGAATAACTGCCCCATAGGCTTTGGAAACAATAAGGATCGTATTCTTGATTTTTAGAATGAGACTTAGCATTTTATTGCATATGCAAATCTTCTAGGATAAGAACTACCCCTTAGATGAACTCCCCCTTTCTTATGGAAATTTATTCTTTACTCAGTATTCTTTTTTCATTCTCCCCCTTAATGAATTTCAAAAAAAGAAATATAGGGAATGGAAAAGTAAGTATTTTACCTGAAATATTAGTACTGAACAAAAAAAATATAAAGAGAAACCCAAAATTTCATTACTATTGGAAAATTTTATACAATGAAGAAATACAAAAAAAAGATCGAAACTGAAAATTTGTATCCTAACTTCTCATTAGGAATCAACTTCATTACTATGGTTTTGAGCTTCTTATGTTCCTTGTGGTCTTCCTCTGCTCATTTAAGATGCTGATCCTGATCTTCTATTTTCTTTTGTAAGGCCATGATTTTTTCTTCTGGATCCTTAATAACCTATTCCAAATCCTTTAAGGATTCTTCTTATATATCAGGCTTCTCTTTATCTCAATCTTGAGATCCCTTTCTCTTTTCCATCTTTGAGAAACTGAATAAAACATCCCATTCAGATCTTTCACTTCTTGAATCCTAGAATTTTGTTTCAGGGTTAGCTTATCCTAAAAACTATTTGATAGATCCTTGATCATTACATCTTTAGTGTAAAATTTATCCTTGAAACTTTCTTGGAACACCTCATGAATTCTCATATCTTCTATAGTTTTCTTGGACTAGCAAGTCATCTTCTTGAAAGATATTATGTGGAAATCGTAGTTTATTAGAAAATTTTTGAAATCTTCCTCAAGCATGATACACTTATCCATAACAATGGATACTGAATATGATTTTTTATTTAAGGAATGTTTAAACATTTGGAATCTTGAGTCAATATTGGGAAATATTGGTATAGTTCCAATAAGCTTCTTCAAGGATTGGACAACGAAATCATGTCCCACGGAGGATGATTCCGAATACAATATGTTACTTGGTGAGGATTCTTTTTCTATCTCAGTAGCTTTCCTCTATGAAGATCCACCAACAACGTTCTTCTATATCAAGGCCTTGGTAGGTGTATCAACAACCACCTGTTTTCCCTTATCAATTTTTGGAACATCTTCCTCTTGGTCAGGAGATTCGTGCTCACTCTCAGACAGTTGAATAATTTTGTCTTCATCAATTTCTTCCTTTTCTCCTCCTGCCTCAACATCCCTTAGGTGGATAAAATCTTTATTGATGGTTTCTTCTTTAGAAGGTTTTTCTACTTCATCTTCCTCTTTTTCATCATCCTTCCCAAGAGAAACAAGATTTGAGGATTCATCTTGAGAGGTTTGGAATGATAAATTCTCTGAAGGTATTTCCTTCTCATTAAAATCCTCAACTTTCTTTATCGGATCATTTAAATCACCGTTGCCCTCTTCTTCTTCTTTTTCTACTCCTTCAACAACCTTTTCTTAGATTTTTCCTGAATTACAAACTTTTTTTTTGGAGTCTCATGTAATTATTCTATTTGAAGGATTCTAGTATTAGAATATCCTCGAAAGCATTCTTAGTAGCCTTCAGAAGTTATTGACCAATTTCAGCCTCACACAACTTCTTCTTCTGCTTCTTCTCTTTCTCCTGTTTCTCAAGATCAGGAGCATCCTTTTACTTCAATTCCTTTTCCTACGCAGGATCCAAGCAAAACATAGGCTCCCCTTATTTCTAGTTGTTTTTTTTCTTCTCTCCACTTGGCTAAAACTTCATCAGGATAGGATTCTTGTTTCTTTGGATTGGGTGGTTTGTATTGGGTTTTCTTTGTCACTGGAGTTTTTTCCTTATCTTCTACTTCCTTCAACTTCCTCTTCCTTTTACAGTTTTTTGAAGTCTCAGCCACTTCCTGTTTCTTTGGTAAGTCTTCTTCCTCCTCCTCGGGAAAATAATAAAATTCTTCATATACTATAGAAAATAGAACATTTATTCTTCTGAAAGTGTCATCGCTTAACAATATAACTTTACAATTCCTTGACATAGATTTTCAAGGTATTTTGAAGTATTTTAGACCCCGAACAATCATCATTGAAAGAATAGATGGATACAAAATTATCTAAGATTTCAAATTTACATTCATTATGTTTTCAGTCATAAAAAGAATATATTTAACCAAGTTTATATTCCTTAGGTTTACCAAGAAGTCAATAATGTACATCTCACATTAATTCAAGGATACCTTGTCATCTTTTCTCAGTATGATGAATCCTTGAACCCGCAATTCATGAATCTAATAATTTATATACAGGTGTAGAATATGTGGAGTCTTTACCTCTGAAAGAATAAGATAGGACATTTCTTTTTCTTTAATAAAACTTCCTTGAACATCAGGCAGCTTATGTGAGAAGAACTTTGCTTCTCCTTCGTAAGGGATTCCAACCAAGCTCACAACCTTGGTGTAAGGAAGAGAATATTTCTTCTCATAACTCTTGAATGAAAACTTGCTTCTGCCTTCTTCCTTGAAGAAATTTAATGACTCATAGAATTATATTAACATTTCCAGATAAACCAAATCCTAAGATTTTGGTTTAGAAAGGAAAACATGTTCCCATCCATTTAGCTTTATATTCTTCGATATAATAGAATTATACGTCCTAAAAAACTTCAAATCATCTAAACTTTCTCTTTATATCTACCATTTGTAGATTGGATTGACAGTTGACATATCTTTTTGAGAGGAATCTTCGGCAGACATTCGGATGTAAGAAGGATCTGAGAATTTCATAATGAGCTTAAGTAAAAGGGAAGAGCTTCAGCACACACAAGCTTGAGTTTTGATGTGGGAAAGCCATCAGGGGGTCTTCATATATGCGATTGAGGTAACGGTTCATCTTCCATACTCAATCCAATGGTCGAGAAACCATCTGATCAAATCTGATATTTGAGATGATAGTAGGAAGGAAATTTTGATAGAATCTGATCTTTTGAGTTTTTAAAAAAAACATTCATATTCAGGGAAAAAATGAATACAAAAATTTAAAAATTGATGAAAATACCAACAAGTAAAATATGATTACGAAAAATTTATGAAAGGAAGAATACCTTTCAGATTGATAGGAAGATTATTCATATTAAGGAAAATTATTCATGAAGTACTTTTGATTATGAATATTTTGATTGCGAAAATTTTGACAATGAAAAAAAATTAAAACTACGAAAAAGTTAGAAAACCTTCATTATGAAAATTTAGAAAAATTTCATTATGAGAATTTAAAAAATCTTTATTACAAAAATTTTTAAAATATTCATTATGAAAATTTAGAAAATCATCAATAAGAAAATTTATAAAATATTGATTATGAAAATTTAGAAAATCTTCATTATGAAAGTTTTGAAAATCTTCATTACAAAAATTTAAAAAATATTCATTAAAAAAATTTAGAAAATATTCATTACAAAAATTTATAAAATATTTATTACGAAAATTTAGAAAATCTTCATTGCGAAAATTTTGAAAATATTACAAACTAATGTACTCCCACTATGAAAAAGAGTTTCTCACTATAAGGAGATTAGTTTCAATAGAAAGTTAACATGGAAGATTACCTTATGGTTATCAATATTAACTTCTATTTAATGTATTCAAATCTATCGAAGGGTAAAGAGTTTTTGAAAATATCCTCAAGTTGATCTTGCATTCTGATAAATTGAAGAACGATATCTCTTTTTTGTGGTTGATCCCTAAGAAAGTGATGCCTAATATCTAAGTTTTTTTCATGAGAGTGATGTGTATGGATTTTACTTAAGGCAATGTCACTAGTATTATCACACACAAAAATTGTTTTGGTAAAACTAATACCATAGTCTGTGAGTGTGTGTTGCATCCACAACACATGAGAACAACAACTTCCAGCTGCTACATATTCAATTTCAGTAGTGTAAAGTGATACTGAGTGTTAATTTTTTGAAGACCAAGAAACTAATGAATCTTCTATGAAATGAAAAGTTCCGGATGTACTTTTCCAATCCTTCCATATCCCCCAAAATCAACATCCGAAAAACTTTTTAAAACAAAATCATTTCCATAAGTATAAAAAAGTCCAAGATCCATGGTTCCATTTAAGTAGAAAAAAATCCTTTTCACTACCTTTAAATGAGATTCCATAGGATTCTGTTGAAATATTTCACATAATCATACTGAAAAAATTATTTCTGGACAACTAGATATCAAGTAAAGTAGACTTTCTATAATACCTCTAAAAGAAGTTTGATCTACTGGTTTCCCATTTTTATCTAGATAAAGTGAATTTGAGGTACCAATGGGAGTACTTATACTCTTAATGTTGTCATATCAATACTATTTAACGAGATATTTAATATACTTATGTTGGGATATATAGATTCCTTATGGTTTTTGATAAATTTGAAAACCAATGAAAAACCTTAACTCACACATTATACACATTTCAAACTCAGATTTCATTAGATCCACAAAGGAATCAGTTAAAATTTGTAGAGTTGAACCAAATATAATGTCATCAACATAAATTTGAACACTCAAAACATTTTTCTTATCTTTATTTATAAAAAGAGTTGGATCAGAATTTCCCTTAACATATTTATTTTGGAGCGAAATTCCTGTAAGTCTATCATACCAAGCTCGAGCGGATTTCATGACTCCATACAAAAATTGGTAAGTTTGTAAGCATGTTCAGGATGTTTTGTAACTTCGAAACCAGTAGTTTGTTCAAAAAAACATCCTCTTGAACAAAACCATTAAGGAAAGCACATTTAACATCCATTAAAAAAATTGAAATTGAAGAATGCTTCAAAGGAAAGTAGAATACGAATAGATTCAAGTCCAGTAATTGGTGAATAGGATTATTCATAATCTATTCAATTTCATTGATTATAGCCTTTAACAACCAATCTATCTTTATTTCTTACTATGATTCCATTTTAATCAGAAATATTTATGGAGACCCATTTTACTCCAATAACAGATGTTTCTTTAGGTCTTTCAACCAAGGTCCAAACTTTATTCCTTTTGAATTCATTTATCTCATATTGCATAGATTTTATCCAATCATCACCTAAATATTCATCACTTATTTTTTGTTCTAATTGGTAAAGGAATGCTCGATGTTCTACTTCATTTCTTAAGGAACTTCTAGTCCTTACAGGTTGATTTACATCACCAATGATGCTATCATTGGGATGACTCTTTAAAAACAACTGATTTGGGTATTGTAAAACAAGTTCATCCACATAGGGTAGGAAGTATTCCTGGGTAAATTCTTCTAAATAATTTCTTGAACATTTTACTTATCATAAGGATCTTCTAACAAAGATTGATAATCTGTTTTTTAAAACACATCCAAAGATGTTTGTTGACGTTGTTTAAAAACAAAAGTGTCAGTTCCATAAAATTTGGCATGCAATGTTTCTTTAAGAGAACTAGTGTTTTTATTAAAAACTCTATATGCCTTAGAAGTTGTGGAGTAGCCTAAGATAATTCCTTCATCAGATTTTGGTGCAAATTTTTGTATATTATCTTTAGTATTCAGAATGAATACTTTGCAACCCAAAACCTTAAAGTAGGAAAGTCTAGGTTTTCTACCATTCCATAACTCATAATGAGTTTTATTAATAAATGTTCTAATCAAAACATGATTAATAGTACAACAAGAAGTACTTGCAACTTCAACCCAAAAATGTTTGGCTACTGAATATTTACTCAACATGGTTTTTTTATCTTTTGAAGAATTATATTTCTTCTTTCAACAACACCATTTTATTGAGGTGTTCTGTGTGCTGAGAAGTTATGATTAATTCCTTTTCTACTACAAATGGTTTCCAAAATCAAAATTTTAAAATTATCCTCCATGATCACTATGAATAGTAATCAAGGGAAGGTTTCTCTTATTTTCATCCTCAGATCTAAATGTTTTAAAATAAGAAAAATAAAAAAAATTATTTTCTTGAGAATGGACCCATGTAAATCTAGTGTAATCATGAACTAAGACAAATACATAATATTTTCCTCCAATTATTTCAGTTTATGTTGGACCAAATAGATCCATATGAACAAAATACAATGCATCGGTGGTTGAGACTTCACCAATTTATTTAAAACATTATTTATGTTTCTTGATGTATTGACAAGGATCACAAACTTCTGAAGAATCAAATCTATGCTCCGGTAGGTCCTTAACTAGTATTCTATTAGAGAGTTTTCATAGGTTCTTAAGGTTACAGTGTCATAACCTTCTATTCCACAACCAAGAATGATCTTCCATTCCACTAAGGCAAGGTAGGTCTTGGATCCTATGGTCTTCTATGTTTAGTGTGTATGCATTCTCTTGGCTATTGGTAGAAAGAACAAACTCTTCCTTGGAATTGTGTACTAAACACTTATCATTCAGAAAATTTACAAGGTAATCTTCATCACATAATTTATTTATACTAATGAGGTTGTTCTTAAGACCCTTAACAAATAAAACATTTCAATTCATTGTTTTTTGAAGAAGAACAATGTTACTTATACTAATACTTTCTCCCTTAGCATTATCTTCGAAAGTTACTTTTCCTCCTTTCATCTTGATAATATTCTCAATGTTGTTTTTCTTACCATTCATATACCAGGAACATCCACTATCCATGTACCAAATATTACTGTTGGTACTATCATTATTTTCTTAAAAATAATAATAATAGATTTTTGGAACCCAAACCTTCTTGGATCCAGAAACTTCAGAAAGAAAAATTTTAGGTATCAAAATTTTCATTGAAAAATAAGATTTATGAAAAACTAAAGACTGAGTTTTGTTTAGGGAACAATTTTTTTCCCAATTCCCACAACACTGACACTTAGTTCAAAAAGGACCACTTGGAGGAACAAAATAATTGTTACAAAAAATTAGTTTCGAACTAATATAACCAAACCCAAAATTATTCCTTAAAGGCCGAATTTGGGAATACATCTTATAAAAAAATTTCTTTCCTAATGTAATGTTTGACAAACACTTCCTCAAGGGATATTCTTCTGACTTTAGTCTAATAAATAAGTTCTTATCTTCCAAAACATTAGTTTTAGCCCTAGATATTGGCTCGAAAACATTTTTCATAGAAACTACTTTTTATAGATCCTTAGAAAGTTTAACCTTCTCAGAATTAACTTCCTCAAGGTTTTTTGAAATACTTTCAAAATTATGGGTTTTATTATCAAGATATTTAGAAAGATCTGATATTTCCTTAGTAAGAATATAAATCCTAGATTTTTCCTTATCAATCTTTTTCTTGACATTAGAATTTTCATTCTCTATAATCTTAGCAAACCTAGACACTTCTTCATTGGTTGGTAAAGTATGATCATTATCAGAAGAATATTGTTCATCGATTATTCATAATATTTACTATCACTATAATTAAAATTCAATGATACATTGGTGGTGGATTCAACATTATATACATTTTCCATTAAAGAATGATTTTCAATAGCTAGTCTGACTATTAGTCTAAGATTCTTTTGTCCAGATGATTCGTAATCTGAGGATTCATCTGAAGAGTCTCTACCACTAACACTCCATGTGTCATTAGATTTATAAACATTATTATCTTTATCTTTGTAGTACTTCATTTTATTCCCCTTAGAATGATTTTCCTTTCTATATTCTCTCTTAAGTATAGGATAATCTGGCCTTATATGTCCAGATCTTTTTCTTTTATAACAAGTGACTTCAGAGTGTTTATTATCCTTTTATTCTTTATTCTTGTATATATACTTAAAGTCTTTCTTCCCAACAATATTTTTCATCCTTCAAGTAAGATTAGCTAGTTCATTCTCAGAATGTTCACTTTCTATATATTCATATTGAACAACAACCTTCTTGGATTTATATCTTGTAACCCTCTCAGGAGTCTTGGCGTTCATATGATTTGAAGTAGTTGTAAAAGAAACACTTCCATTACCATTATTCTTCTTAATATTATCATCATCTCTCTTTATTCTAGTCTCATGTTGAATAATAGTTACAAAAAGACCATCAAGAGTAATCTTTGAGACTTTTCTGCTCTCATCCATGCTTGTTCTCTTTAATTCACACTCATTTGGCAAAATGTCTATAATCTTGTCTACAAGTTCCTCATTATCCAAACCATTTTCACCCATGAATTGTATGTTGTTGAAAATAGACATAAATCTTTGTTGTACCTTACATATAGGTTCTCTATAAGGAAACAAAAAACCATGGTACTCAACTCTAAGCATAGTTCTTCTAGTTTCAATAACATTGGAAGTACCAAAATGTGTAACTTCAAGATTCTTCCAAATACAATTCACATCTTCACAAGATTAAATCTGGATATATATATTCTGGGTCATGGAACACAACAAAGTATTGCATACCTTATAGTTATGTTAATATTTTGACTTCTCTTGATTAGTAAAATTTATGAATTCCTTATCTGGAATCTTGTAATCTCCAGTAAGAATTACAAAGTTGTCCACTCCAGTTTTAATGAAAAAATTATTCATATGATCTCTCCAATATTTTTAATCATTCCCATAAAAAATAGGTGGTCTAGTAGGATTAAGATTGTCAATTGATCTAACATTCATTCCTGCCATCATTATGAAATTGTCTCTACACAAACTTTTCAGGAAAAAAAATGAAAACAAGGACAAAAATATCCTAAGAAACTAAAATATAGAACAATGGAAAACTTGAGAAAGAAAACTTATATGTGAATATAAGTATTTCAAAGACCACCTCTGATACCAATTGTAGGATCAAAATTATGATGTAGATGCTCAATATACAAGAGGGGGGTGAATTGTATACATTAAAAATTCTTTGGGAACTTTTAAAGTTGGTTAGAAACCTTTCTATTGTTTAACAGGGTTAGAAAAAATAAATTCAAAAAACCTCTATGTTCTAAAAACATTCTTGATTCCAGAAAAGTAGTTCCAAAAAGGAGATTCCAAAAATGTAGTTCTGGAAATGAAACTTTACAAAAGTTTATAAAATAGAGATTATACATTAACGTGTATAGAACCTTATGTAATGAAAGTACAAGTATAATAAAGTATAATATAGTTATACTTTCCCTAACAACAAAAAAATGGAGAAAAAACTTGAAACTGTACAAGAAACAAGTATAGAAATCTTTTAACCCAACGAGCAGGGTATCCAACAACCTTAGATAAAGGTCCCTTGATTTATAATTTCAAGAAGGTTTGTCTTACCCACACCTAGGTAAGCCATCAATCAGAATATCAGTTTCTGTCTTACTATCCCCTCAAGACCTCGATTAAGAAGGAAATCTGAACTTCTATCTTCCAAACCTAGAAGCCCACAATCAGCATGATCAGAGTCTGAACTTAGAAATTTAAGATTCTAAATTCATAAGTATTCGGAGTCTGAACTTAGAAAGCTCGGAGTCTGAATTAAAATAATTCAGAGTCTAAACTCAGAACCTTCGAAGTTTGAATTCATAAGAATTTTGAGTCTGAACTCAAAAAGTTTGGATTCGAACTTCGGATCCTAAAAATAGAATGCTCTATATCGAAGTATTTATAAGATTCCGAGTTTTTAGATATCAAATAGAATTATACACTTAGGAATAAAATGTATTGGATTAAGACATGAACAATGAAAATATGGCGAGGATAAATTTTCCTTGGGGAAGGAAATTTTCTTTATTAAGGGAAATCTTAAGGAAAATGATGTTTCCCTAAAGATAGGGTCTTTGTGATTTTCAAAACATAAATAAATGGTAGAGTCATAATGAAACCATATTGAATCAACAATCTCCCCAAACATAATGTAATGGAAAAGTAATAAGTAAACCTTGTTGACTCAACAGATCACACTATGGGGAATAAAATAATGATTCTATGTTTTAATTTCCTTTTATGTATTGAGATCCTAGTATTCCAAATAGACTAGACCTTTATGATATTTCTACCTTATTAATTAATAACTATGTTCTAGAATCATGTAATTTTATGTGTAGGAGTATTTGGTTAATATAGTAAGTAATATAGTGAATGATGAATCTTATCCTTTCTAAATGTCACATGTGGTCATTGGACAAAGAGCCTCTCTGCCCAAGGGGTTTATAAAGAAATGGATTTCTAATAGGGATGGTGGGGTACCCCACCCATGATTTGTTTCCACCAATGGATTTCTCTAATAGTTAACAATTATACTCCACCTTAAATAATTCTGTCCCACTGTATTATTTTTTAGATAAAAGGATATGTTTCCCATTTGAAACTAGGATGTGAAAACCTTTGTGAGAAACCTTTAGATAAGAGTAAGGAAATTTATAAGTATATGAATATTAATAGGAAGATATCATGTAATTTTGGTGATGTTTAGTTTGAGTGGATTCCAAGAAAATACGTCCATATTTAGATATTACAAGTGTATGTGAATCTATAACATATGTAAAATGGGATAATAAATATGAATGATGTGTGTCTGTCATGACATGAGTGTTAACTTTTACCCAAAAATTATCATTACTACATACCTAGTTTGGCACTCCTTGGGTATATACATTTCATATTCACAAGAACTTTAAAAACCATCATTAATAACATTAATAGGTGATAATCATAGATGAACTCAGTTAGACCTAATGTTTCATGTGTTGGAAATTATAAGGTTGAACATAATTAAAAATTCCTAAATACACCTTTGGAAATTTTAAGTATTGAATTTCTATGATGAAAAATATTATTCTTTTTTTGTGAAATATTTGTTAATATAACCATTGGGTATGGTATTTATTTTTGAAAACAAAATTTTATTTATGTCATAATTACTTTATATTTTTTGGGAATAATATTAATGGTCTTGGTTATTAGGGTTTATCCTATAATTGATGTTAAGGTAATAATATTCAATAATTATTAGAAAATTTCTCTATAAAAAATATATTTCGTTGATGAATTTACTGTTTAAAAATTAATATGATGATTAATGTTATTTTTAGGTTCTTCATCATATTTTGATAAATTTTTTATTAGGATGATATGAATAAAATTATTAAGTTTATAATAAATCATTATTTGGGAATAATTATATTATGTATTTTTATATTTAAGTTTAAGTATATGGTATTTGATTTGAGGATAAAACAATAATTCATTTTGAGGTTATTGGGGATTTTTGGGATATTGGTTTACCTATATAAGGAATGATATGTGTTTGATCATTGGTATAATTGTTTTAATATTGAGATTAATATAATTGTGTATTCATTTTGGTAATTTTCAAAGATTTTTGTTACTATTTATGGTTTTGATTAACGAATAATGATTAAATAAATTTCATTATATCATTTTCTAGAATCATATGATATGTTAAAAGTAAATTTACTGAATCATGCATGTGAATTTATTCTTGAATACTCAATGTTTGAAGAAATTGATGTGATGGTAGTGAAAATTAATTTTAGGATAAAATTATACTATTCATATAAGTATATTTCCTTGCATGCTTTGTCTATATGGTTGAAGGGTCCATTAACATTAGGTAAAGGGTCCTAAACAAAATGTTATTCATTTTATATAAATAGATGGTATTTTCTTTCATAAAAGGTATATAATGTAACATACTAATTGTATATTCTTTTAAAATCCATGTTTTACCTCTCCTCTAATTTTATCTTATTTGGAATCCTTTTTTTGTTATTATATATGAACTTCTTACTTCCCTTTTTATCTTATAAGTGGAAGTTTTATTAACCCTTTGGTGATGTGGGTTTTACACAAATTAATTTTATAATGGAAAACCATTGATTGTTGTGTCCAAGTCCAACTTTTGAGGATGAAATTTATTTAAGTGGTTATAAGGAAACACCTATATAATTTATAATATATTTATACTTAAATAAAGTCAATATCATTGATTCATTTTGATAAAATAAACACTATGTTTAACCAAACCGTGATATCATATTAAAATTTTATTATTTAATGTAACTATGGTTACCTAGTCATTGGAATGGGAGGTATGAATAAGAATAACTATATTATGAAATTTCATGGTTTAAACTTATTTTAAATTATTTCTATGGTTATCAGTTAATTATAAATTAAAATAATAGCCAATTTAAAATAATGGAAATCCATTTCTACAAAACTATTTTTATACTCACAAACGTTTTTTTCAAATTTTGTTGAATGATTGTAATGAAAATTATATTATATATATGTACATATATATATATATATTAAATCTCATGTATATCATTAATTTAAATTTTTTATAGGAATTATTTAATAGTAATCCCATTTTATAATTGAAAACATTATTTTTCTAAAAAAACAATTCTTTCATATTATTTACAATCATTCTAAATTTAATTTTTTTTCCAATTTCTGAAAAAATATTTTATAAAGTGGACATATTTATTGAAATAACATAATATATATTAATTTAGGGATATTTTTTTAATTTTTTGGATAATATTACGTTTTTTTTTTAATAGTGAAAAATAAAAATTATTTTAAATTTTTGTTTGTTTTTAATAAATTAAATAATTTAAAAGTCCTAATAATAATTTAATATGATTTAAATTTAAAAAAATTATTTATTTAGTTATATTAAATAAACTTTATTAATTTTAAATCATCTTTATAATATGTTTTCGAATATGTTTATTTCTAGCTGTTTCATTACATTTCTTCCAAAAACTGTTATAAAGTGCATAAAGATTCTTTGTTTAAAATATTTAAAATAACCCCCTATGAGGATTGATTTAAATTATATATATATATATATTATCTATAAATTTAAATTCGAATTTTTCTATATATTATTAATTTTTCATATAACTAATATGAGATCATTTTTCCCTTAAAAAATCTATTTCCTGAAAATCATTCTTTTGACCTGCCTTTGGGTTTAATTTTAAATTAAAATATTCCAATTATATAATTTGAATTTTGAAATATGTATTTTATACTTTAATTTTTTGTAATATATATTGTCTAATTTTTTCAACTTAGTTTTTTTACCATAAAGAATAATAGAAACTGTATAAATTATTTATCAATATTATGGTAATAATGAGTTTACTATGGGATTAAACTAAAATGATATGGGTTTAAAATTACCAAAAATGAAATAATTAATATTTTTTTGGTAAAATATACACCTTATATATTATAAGGTTATAAATTAGTCATTTTTTATCAATTTTTCATGAATAAAATGTTGGTGTAAATTTTCATTTTGAAAAATTCCAAATCAGTCATCTCCCTAAAAAATTAAACGCCACCCTCCCCAAATTTTTGAAACATCCAAAACTATTTAGGTAGGAAAAATTCTACAAAAATTACTAATTTAATTCTTTAAGATAAGAATATAATTCTTTTACTGATCATAATTCCTCCCAAGAAATAAATTTGGCACAAATAAAAAGATTTTGTCTGTAGAATAGGTAATATCCTTAATCGATCATTTTATTGTATTTATTCTTACAAATACATAAATTATTTTTAAAAAATTATTATATAAAAAAATAGGTATATTACATATACTGGTATATAGTTATTTTATTTTTGTGACCTATAACCACTTCATCCTCTGCCAAATTTGGAACTAAAATGTTGATCCCTTGAACGACATACTACCACCTCACGAACTGATGTAATTCATTTTGATCGCCACTTCAATGGGAGATATATATTTATATATAAAAGATATTATTTTATATTTTTTATATTTATATATTTATATATTTATTTTTTTCTAATAACACATATACCTCCTTACCTTCAATTTTATATAGAATACGATAATATTTCTCATGTGTACAAAATACTATCGGCTTGGAAAATGATGTGATTCATTTTTCGCCTAAGAATAACATTAAAGGTAATAATGATTAATTTAATGTTTATATAAGATATTTATGGAATGTTATAAATTTTATGATATTAAATTGTCATATAATTTCATACATTACTATCCATTTAAAATGATAATGTATTTCGTGTGTATAGAAGACTACCCCCATATGAAGTGATGTGACGTGTTTTATAATTTTCTTATATCATCACATGGATAGTATATATACTAGTATTATATATTATAATTTGATATTTATTATACAATTATCATCTTTTAATTTTAATAAAACACTTACAAATATTCCTCCATGATCATTGACAAATGGAAATGCTACTCATGGGTACATATGACCTACCATCACCATGATTGTACCATTATTAATTTATCTAGAAAAAAATTCATGGATGGTTTTAAAAGATTTATTTATATATAAAAATTATAATTATTTCATGAAGACAATTTTCGAGGTTATTAAATAATAATATAATTTACATTAATCTTCTTACCAAATTGACTTTGGACATACGAGTAGAACATCATTAAAAAAATATGACATGAAACTAAATTATAATTTAACAAAATATGGAATAGTAATTAATAAACTAAATGTAATAAAAATAATTTCAATATAATTTATTAAATAAATTAATTATAATATGTTTATTACTCATGGACATAATGAACTCATGTGAAGAATCAGGCTCAAGGCTAGGGATCTTTCTAACCCACCATTTTCATTTGGTTATGACCATTATATAAATAACTCACTTTATCTCTCTTTAAAGATATATAATGAATATAAATTCTCCGTATATGTCTCTAAAATATTTTCATAGCTAATTATCTCTTCCTTTGATGGGTTATCATGCCTTATGACTATTTCTAAATTTCCTTTTTTAGGAATCTCTTTTGATTGTGTTATGAGAGAAGATTATGAAATCTATTAAATTCCATGGGTAATTATTATGTTCATGTAGTATGATTTATAGCCTTATATGGAAGTAAAATTCATATAAATAAAATCAATTTGATGGGTTGGCCTATAATTATATATTTATCCAATTCAATTTATAACATTTTAGTCTAGTGAGACATCGTGCATGAGATTAGGGTGTGAACCTAGTCCATTATGAGACAATGAAAATTTTGATGTTTTCTTTGAATATAGATTTGAATTATGTTCATATAATGTTTTATGTATTTTTATTTTTCCTAGATTTCATGGTCTTATGATACCAGTATCTATACACCATTATCCAATTTGATTACTCATTTTACATCTCTTTTCTGATGTCATGTTATACTACTTATTCACATATTATTTTTCCCTATTTGGTTTATTCACTTAATGGGATATTTATCTCACCCTTTTATTTCAATTATTCCTTATGCTATCCTATATATATTTATTAAATCAAATGGATTTTAAGATCTCATTTAGGATAATAAAATAAGGATTCGATGTTTTAGTTTCATTTTATGTATTAAGAACCTAGTATTAAAATAACCTAAGGACTTTATGATCTTGGTGTCATTATAATGGATATTTATGTTTAATAATCAAGTTATAATTTGTTTATAGGGCTTATTTCACTATAAAGAGAATAAAAAAAAGAATAATTGTGGTTGGTCAAGGTGTTTTATTGGATAGCAGTCCCCTCCAACATAGTATGTTAAAATATTTATCATTTATTGTGCAATTATATTCTTACATTTATTATTTTTAGTATTTCATTCATAATTTAATGTGTGATATCGTTTATATCTTAATTGATGATATCAGTTTAATTTTACCTTTCAGTATTGAATTAGTATTTGTAGATGTGTGGTCGTGTACGTTAATATTAGGATAGTGAATCCCATGTGTCTGATATGGAAAAAGTATGGTTGTCACTATCCCCTAATCTATTTAATATTAGGATTAATAGGGGTCACACTCAATTTACCACTAAACAAGTGGTCCCTGGTGTGTTGGGTCATGATAGAGTGGTAAAAGATCATTCATCTTAGGAAAAATATTTGGTGGTTTTCTAGTTGTGAGGTTTGATTTCTGATTTTTCCAACAAAGTTAAAGTGTTAAAATTTTGTATCAATCTATATTGAGTCTAGTTTTTGTGAAGATGATAATATACCCATTTGAAAAGACTATAACAATATTATATTTAACTCGGTACATGTAGGAACTGGTTGTAGGGAAAACATTAGTACTTGAATCATGTATTAATGGGTTGTATATTCCATTTCCTTCTTGAGTCTACTCTAAAAGATATAATATTTAATATTGGTACGCCTTGATATTCGCAAAGATACATAAGTAGTGAAAAACATATTGGATTCTGATATAGTTTCATGATGATAACCATTTCAAAAATGATGCCTCAGTTCAAGGACTACTTTTATGAAAGGTTTATTCTAAAGGGACATATTAGTGCTACCACCTATAGTGCATTTCATGGGCCCACCTCTAGTGGTCCTGGAAGATGATCATCCACATGTTGAGTAGTTAATGGAACCTTCCAGATAAGACTATGTTATATGTAGTCTTACCATGTTTCATGGGTTCTAATGATAGTGAACTCTAATGATTTATAATGAGTCGGATCCTTAAGATATTGGAGGATTGGGTCGAGGTTATGGTCTTGGGTTTCAGCATGCATGGACCCATGACCAATTTGATAGTTATACCCCAAACTATTATTCCTCTTGGAGTATCAGTTTGTTTCAGTGGTAACCATAGATGATGCATCAATATTTAGTATCCATTGAGTATTTCAATGTTTTCAATCACCCGTATGGTGATCCATAACCATTTCTCATTTGGCAGATGAATGGGGTGAACCCGTGGTGGGAATTTCCTTCTCTAATAGGACACCTCTTGATGGTGGGATGGGTAAAAAAATTTATAGGGTGATATAAGAAATATTTAGTGCCATATGTTAGATATTTATGGCATTTATTTCACATGTAAAGAATAGGGAAACTTACCCCACTTAGATTCATTCCTTTTACCTGATCTAAAACATTGTGGGAAATTCATTTCGGCTCAAATTTAATAATTTCATGTTTTGTAGGATGAGTTTCTCTGACCTGTGTGTACAATATTGTTTGTAATTCTATGGTATAAAAGAAATCCATGATTATATTGAATAAGTTAGCAATGGATGGATATTTTCAAGAGGTTGGATTTTTTGGCCTGGAGGGTATGAGTGTAGATTCTTGTACAACATGTGTAATCACTATGTTCAAGAATGTTTTATCATTGATTCATAAGACATATTTACCCATGAATGATTACCATGTTCAATATGTAGTGATACCATAGTATCCTTTTAGATATAACTTTGTTTTGGAGTCTTTTATAGAGAGTATTAGAGATAAAAACATCTATAGACTGTGTGACCTAACTCTATGAGGAGTGGGAGAGCATCATGTGGAATAAATCTATTGATTTAGTGAGGCCCTATGATGATTTTCGTAGGGTGAAACAATTTCTTACTTTTCATTCTCGGGTGAATATTTGTAGTGGGGGATATAGTTTTTCCATGTTGTGGGACAACGTTTTTCTCCTTTAGTAAGGACTGTTCGTTGGTAAAGAAAGATGAGTTCATGTATAGGAAAATACCAAAGAATTATTATTAGTTAGCTAATATGAAACTTGAATAAATAGATTTTATGATATTCCAGTTCCCTATGGAGTAGGAGAAATATGTGAAGGAATTTCCTGAGGATGTTCCATACATACCCCCCCATTAGATGCCTTTTCCAATGACTTTAAATAATAATGGAATGATATTTATTCCATTAGATTAGATGAAATCAGATAGATTTCAGATATGAAGTTGTGGTTGGAGGATCAGTAGATGTAGGGATTTTTAATCCCCAATTCCTTTTTTCTTGGTATATGAGGGTTTTCATCCTAAGGAGAGAACAATATCTAAAGGTTAGATGGCTATTAACATCACCAGATCTAGGATACCATTAGGGAAATTTAACTACCATTGATAATTGATGAATTGTTTATCTTGTGTATAGAGGAAATTTGGTAATATATGTTTGACCTGTGTAAAAACAATCACAATCTCCCAGTTCAAGTGGAGGATTTACTAAATGTGGGTTTCTAAAGATGACATGGTTTCTTCGAGTTCAGGGTGATACTGATAGGTATGTCCAATGCTTGAGTAGTGCTTATTAGTCTCATGAACAAGCCCCCTCAAAACCTTTTGGATAGGTTAATGTATGTATTACTCAATTAAATATTAATGATCTTAGTGTCTATAAAGGAACGTGTGAGATAGTTGAGGTTGGTTCTAGTCAACCTCTTAGAATATCAGTTTTATGGGAGGATCATGTAGTATGATTTTGTGATTTAAGAGATCGAATTCATGGGATTTTTCTTCTTTGACTTTAAAGTGATGGAGGACCCAATAAATGTAGGTGATTTAATATATTGACAACCAAACATGGGTATGTTTGTATTTTTAGATGATGTCAGTGATATTTTTTACCAGTTATTGTTGGGAGAGGTGATGAGCTATTTATCCACTTTCTATTGGTTGTTGGGGGTGAGGATTGTGAAGTTTTCCCCCAACTAATGAAATTTTTACATCCTATTATTTAGTTATTTAGAGAGGAAAAACTAGTATATATCAATTTAGTTATCCATAATATCTAGATATCTGATGGAAATGTTTTTGATGGATTTTTTGAATGTTGGGAGTCTATCTTCCTTGGTGAAGGATAGTTGATTACACTAGTTATGAATTAAATATAAGTGGTGGGGGGCAGTTATGTCTCTTATTATTATACACAGGTGATATATGGGTTTACAAAGATCCTTTTGAATTAGTTGTGGTTTCCATTAAGTTGGTAGAGGTTTCCAGATTTATACTTTTAGTGTCTCGTATATTAGTTGTTTAAAGACGAGAGGCTTAGATGGATTTGGAAATGTTTTGGGGTATTTATGGTTTTCACGATGGGTATTTCATGATCAATTTTGTTTCATGATTATATCTTTATTTTGGTTCACCATTACCATGTTAGACCACATCATAACCATAATATAGTAGAGATTAATGAAGAGTTTGGGATGCATGTGCAAATAGGAGTTTGTTCGGCTTTATGGTATTCCCTCGACAATTATTTCGTATTGTGATACTCACTTTATGTCATAATTATATAGATGATGGACTTTTACTTTGTAATTAGTATCAGTTAACTAGTATTTCCACATAAAGATGATGGATAGGTGATTTCTATAGTTCAGGTTATAGTGAACTTTCTTCATGTGTTCATGTTAATTACGTTCCATTGATGGGAGGATCATCCACCATATGTGGTGTTTTCATATCACTACAGTTACCACTCCACCATAAATGTTGAACTATTTTAGGCCATTTATGGGAGACCCTAAAATTCATTATTATACTAGCTAGAGCTAGTGGGAGGTAATTATTTTACGCCTAGATTTTTTCCTTGAGATTGTTGGGAAAGGTGGATCTCATATCAATGCAGATGAGGACTTGCCGAAAACATTTTGGTTATATTTTGGGCCAATGTTGGTGGCCTTTGGTGTTCGATAATGAGATCATGAGATTCATGATAACTCATGTGGATGTGGATTGTGCAAATTTAGTTATGGTGGAAGACTATATTTAGGGTGGGTAGGTTATTCTCATATTTTCTATGTTCGGTAGAGATGTAGTATATCACTAGGCCCTTCGATAATAGTTGGACCAAGTGTTTGGTGTTTTCTATATGTCACAGCTTAGTTGAAATATGTGTTTCTCATTACATGATTTCCACCAGGATGAGATGTATTTTGATAGAGGAGTTACATTTTCAAGGATACTTTTTTCATTAGGGAAATTGAAATAGAATAACCTTTGTGGGAAAAATTTTTCCTTTGGTGGATGTTTTTGGAAAGCATTAGGACTATTAATAGGGCTCATGGGAGCTCCTGAATGATATTTGGGATCAGAAATGTCCCATGTGAGTAATTTTTTCAATTTTCAATGTAAAAATAATTGAATATGGGGGAATATAATGTCTCTATATTTTTCCAGGTAAAACATTTTAATATTTTATGAAATAGTTTCTTTGAAAAGTGCTAAGATAATGTTAGATCTTGAGGCCCAATAAGCCTTGCAGTTAATATAAAGAACATTAAATATATTTTATCCCATGAACATAGTTTTTTTAATATAATAAATCCCATATAAAAACTCAAATGGGTATTCTAATATTTTCGTTGGGTCCAAAAAGAATATTTTAACCTTGGTACAGCAAAATCTTTGTCAGCGTCTTGTTTTTGATTGAACACCACTATTGGAGAAATAATTAAATAAATTAAAAATATTTATTTCATCGTTTAAAAAAATGCAATTCTAATTTTAGTATATAATCTCATAATTATATCAATTCATATGGTTTACCACATAACCCTGGTATTCTGAGAGAATCCAATGGAGGAGTGATTTTTGAGTCAAAAATAGATGAAGTATTGTGAATGATTTTCTGAGGACCTTTTTTATCAATGGATCTAATGGGTCTCACCAAAAAAACTATAACTAACCATTATTAATTATAAGTGGATCCCAACACAATTTAGGTATTTTTATTTATTAAAAGAAATAAAATTTTGATATCTTTTCTAAATTTCAAATAAATCAGCCAAAAAATTCATTTGCAGATTGATGGTAGATTTTGGTTGAGGATTTATGTTCCTATAATTTGGGAAGATATATTTTTTCTTTTTCCATTATTCATTATATCATCTAATAATTAAGGCATCCAAAATAATGGTAGTGGTTTGTTCCTCATTTATGATATTTTCATTTCTTCCCAATTTATTAGCACAATCATCGCGGACAACCTCCTTGGGTGATGGTTTAAAAAATACTTGGTATTCAATCACAATATGTATTTTCTTTAGCACAAAATATTGATATCAAGGGATCAGGGTCATGATAAAAAATATGATTAGGGTGATTCGTCTACTATGGGGGATCAATGATTATAAATGTGAACTATGTTCCTTGGTTTGTTGTGTGAAAGTCACACTGTGCGATGTTTCGTGTTTCTTATGCAAAGAGTATAACCAAAATCAGTCCATCAATAGTGTATATCTTCATATTAACCTATATAATCAATTAAATTTGATAATTTTGGTCGAACCGGTGATATTGGAGGTTCAAGTTGAAATGTTTGAAGAACAAGATATTCTAGAAAATTCGTTTGTAGATGGTGTGTAGTTATAGAAAACATGAACTATAATCCCCGTAGTGTGGAATCTAGGGTCTCATCATGGAGAAAATATTCCCATGTTGGGTGGTTGGACAAATCAAATTATGAACCGATGTCTGCCAGATCAGTATGTATAGAGAGTAGAGTCCAATGATATCTTGTGGTGGAACACACCATTTGTTATAAGAAACACACCCTATAACTCTTGTTTGATGACTACACATGTGTTAGGAGTAAATATCTAAGAAACCATGTGGCCCCACACACTATGTATGTTTTTTAATACACTAT
The DNA here is from genome assembly GCA_963277665.1 of Viscum album. Lineage (NCBI taxonomy): Eukaryota > Viridiplantae > Streptophyta > Magnoliopsida > Santalales > Viscaceae > Viscum > Viscum album. Next base: position 1,537,707,951 of record OY728131.1, read on the forward strand.
GTACTTCAGAAGATATGTCACCTAGGAAAATATCCACACTTAGTTTGAGACGAAAAATTACATGTTGTTTACATATTTGGGGCATACCATGTGTTTTGGGGGAATGTGTGTCATGTTAGTGTAGACCACGAAAAGTTTTAGAATTAGTGACACATTTCATATTCCCCCTATGGGACATGTCATGTACTCATACGAGGGGTTTTTTTTATCTTTCATTTTTCTCAGTTCATCTTTGTTATGAGATTCAATAAATTCTGTCAGGATGGTTCTGTGAAGACCATTATCAGTTGTGTGTGTTACTTTGGTCCATCCTTTTGATGGTACAATGTGGAATCACATCCTAAACATAGGATTGGGATCCCCTATGAAGGTTTATTATGGATTATAGTTTTCATTAATCCCTTTGTAAGGATCATGGTGGGATCCCCTATTGTATTTATTTCTATATGAGTTGTTTATGCAATCATCATGTCTGACACACATGGGAGTATGATCCACTACATTGTGGTTTTTCCATATTTGTTTTATGGTCTCCCCCAATAGCCTTGATTCATAACCCCTATCTTTTTATAGATATATGTAGAGTCCTATTGACTACTTATTTATCTTGAAATGATGACCATGACAATTTTTATGAGTGCCAATAGTGATAGCATGGCTCATGGAGTGAGTTCTCCAAGAATATTGTTACTGTGAAGCCTCAAGAAGAATTCTATGTATAGTAGTTTTGTGGAGACCGCTTCAGAATTCGAATCTATTATGATTATATCAAGGTTTTTTATCTTACAGTTAAATCTCATATACTAATTTCAATACATTCATGGGGATGAGATGACTACTCTCCCAATTCATTATGTTTAGGGAATTTGGGGTTTCTTACTTGGTATTTTTTGTAATCACCCCAAGATGGGATCTACCTTAAAATGTCATTACTTATATAGATGAGTGGAATTTTTATAGTTTTCAAGGATGAATGGGTAATTGAGGTTAATAGTGTGTTGAAATAACCATTGTTAGAATAGTTGTTTCCTTTGGTAAGAGTCACCTCCTACATAGCATATTGGGATTTTTTATTATATTTGGTATGATTTTATTTTTCCCACTATGATTTCCATTAATTTTTTCACACACTAATTTGGAATAGTTTTTATCCATGTATTTATGGTATCAATTTTATTTTACCCTTCAAAATTGTATGTGTATTTGGAGATGTGTGTGTTTGTGTGTATATATGTACATTTGGCAAATACCTCCCTTGTGTGTTAAATGCCTACATAGAACTGGTTATAATCCCTTAGCCTATTTTGATGTGTGATTGGGGTATTTATAAAATACATACCACTTCTTAGACAAGACCTAGTTGTTTAGGTCATTATATTATAATATTGAGTATAATATTTTGTTTAAAATATATAATTACTATCAATTTTTAAACTATTTATTTAATTTCAAAATAAATACCCCAAAAAATGATCGAATTAAAATAGATTCCATCCAAAAATCCCTAATTTTTAATATATATCTAAAAACATTATGTAACACTATAAAGCAGTCAAATTAAATTACATTCTAAATTTTAATAATTATTTATTTTATTATTTTATAATTGAATAAATACTATATAGAAATTGTATATGAATGTAGGGTAAATATTCAATCCCTTAAAATTAAAAACAAACTATTATGATAAATTAAATTAAATTATCTTTCGAATAAAAATTTATAACTGATCATTACATATTTCTACAAATAAAATAAAATACTATATATTATAATGTTAGAAGTGGGAAATTTTATATTCATTCTATTTAAAAAATAATATAAATATCACAATCAAAGATAATTTGGCACCAAGGAGCCATATATTAAAAAAATAAAATAGGTATTTTTTTTACTCCAACCATATAATTGGATAAATTCTATTTTCAAAGATATATTTAAGTATTATATCTTGGTTTTTATAATATTTTAATTGTTTTACTGATTTGGAGTAAAAACATTTCTACAACTATTATTAAAAATGATGAAAAATAAAAGCTAAATAGTTAACAAAATTAAGATATCATGACACCAAATAAAAAATTTATTTTCAATTTTAATTTAAAATAGTTTTTATATAGTAATTTTACATTGAAACACATAATTTGATGAAAAATGGTTTTCCTAAAAAATTTATTTTGAATAATAATATTTTATACCAAATGTAGCTATAAAATTTATTTAAATTAATGTAATTTAATTTTTAAAAATGTAAGAGATCTTAAATATATATTTAATGATTTTAAAACATAATAGAACTATCTTATTACTCGAAAAAAATTCAGTAAAAATATTAATTTATATAATTCAATGGAAAGTAAATGTTTTTAGAAGAATTTATAAAATGAATTCTGAGTTTTTTTATATTATGATTTAATAACTAATATAAATTTTAGCAAATATAATTTATTATTTCTCTAGAAATCAATATTTATTTTCTTCCACAAAAATCAATAAGAACTTATTGTGGAAAACATATTTTGAAGAAAAATATTAGATAAAATTTATTTGTGTTTTACATAGCATTAATAAATTCATTTTTGTTGGGTATGGAAATTATATACATTTCATAATGTGGTTATTTGTAATAATCCATATAATTAAATAGCTAGGGTGTAATGGAAATATTTAAATAATATTACGTAATGGTTTTTTTAGGATTGATGTTTCTTATTGTATATTCTTTCGATTATAATGTAATTCATTTTATGTTCTTGGATATCATAATCCACTACTACCCATTGAATATCTAACACTTATGGAATATATAAGAATTTTATCCATTAATACAGTTTCTAATGAGTGGAATGTTGGGAAAATCATGTATGGGGATTCAAAATGAAATATGTTCCTAATGACACTAATGACATAGTGCATGACACTCTATCTAATATAATTGGTATTCCATTCGGTGAAAAAAACTCATTTTCTACCTCATGATAATATTTTAAATCAATATATGCAAAAATAAACACAAGAACCATAAAAGTTAAAAATTACTGACACACAAGTCTTTTATAACATGTAATGTCAAATTATTTAAATGCCATGTTTAGTAGTTTGGAGAATATATTTGATTATTGAATAACAAGGATGGGTGTGTACAGATTTTCCAAAAGAAATCAATTGTAAGAATTAAAAAAATATTTTTTTTATGAAAATGATTATAAGTAAATAATGAACTTTAATCACGTTGATATAATACAATTGATCTAAAATTGAGTAAAAGTGATGAAAATTTTATCCAGATAGGATATAGTAGAAAATGACTCAATCAATTTAATATGATTTCCTTCTTAAAATATATAATATTGAACTAGAAATTCAATATTTGATTGATTTATTTATATTTCCAATATATAAATCAAAAAGGATGGTTATTCTTACAACTTTACACTTCCTAGATTCATCCATCAATAATGTTTTTTAAAAGAGAAAATGAGAAAATCAATCTAACATAATTATTATTTTAACAATTAATTTATACAACATTTTCGATGGATGATTCTTAGTAGCGCTGAGATTTAATAATAAGCCTTATTTGTCATTTACCTCTTGGTTAGAGAGGTAAATCAATCAATTTTTGAGTTTGAATTCTAATATTATGACTACGATGAAGGAAGTCATTTTTAAAAAATAGTACATTTATTTTTCCCAATAATCTTTTATCGAATAATATTTTATCACTTTTACTCAATGTACTATTCTTTTTCATATCTCAACCTGATTAAAATTTATCATAGTGTCATCATAAATTTTTATCAATAAAAATATAAAATAACAGTTTGGCTCTACTTACATATAATTTTTTCTCTAAATTTTTTACACACCCTTCAATGTGGTTTCATGCACAACTATATTCTACATACTAGTAAACAAGGCTTATAAATATTTTAAAATGTCATGTATTTAGAAAATTGTGTGTCAATTTATTGGTTCTTTTTCTAGGGTAGGATTTTTTAAACTAAATTTTTTAAAAAAAAATATTTCAAAAATAATATAAAATATTCTGAAAATAATTTGAAAACAGTTAAAAAATTATGTTCCATCAAAACTATTTTTATCATCAATTGTTTGAGATTTTTTGCTTCAGAATATTTCAATTATTTCGACCAGTATGAGTACAATATAATCAACTGATTCATTAGAGACTCATATTCAATAAATAGACAAACGTCTTAGTTCCCTAAAGATGAAAAAATAAATTTTTATTGGAAATTTTTTGTGAGATAGTTCTTTTTAATAGTGAGAGATATTATTATCCTAAATTTAATAATGATGATAATGAGAGGCCTAGGATTATAGAGATTCACCAGCTCCAAATTTCTCAAAACTCATCATAAATTATAAATTTTTTCTAGAGCCACATAATATGAGTTAAAACTATAATATCTTTCACCTTTAATATCTTTTAATGGGATTTATAATGAAGACTAACTATCCTTTGATAGTGATAAGTGAAACACATTGATATTTTTACCATTATCATGAAACAATGATAGTGAATTAGGGATTATGGTGTTTCTATTTATCCTTAATGTTAATTATGTAAATTGGATTATGAATGTAGATGACAATATTTTTGACAACCGGAATCACTTTTGTAACTAATTTGTGATGAAATCATATCCCTAACGACTTAAGGGTGAGATGAGATCTATAAATCACTATTTTTTAAAGAGGATAGATAATCCATTAGTAATGGTCTTTATTTTTTAAGGACCTACTTAGGTAGTGTCCTAACCACCATTTTCCATCCTCTTTCCTCATAGATACATTCAGTGAAGGATAATACTTTTCTGATTGAAATTTAGTCAATCATTCTACTTGAGATTATTAATACAATATAGATAATGAAATGATGAGATAAATTTTCAAAAACAGTCATTAAAAATATAAACAAAAAACACTACTATAAATAGAGTAAATATGAATGAAAAAATTAACAGTTTGTGGATAGATGTAAATGGTCAAATAGATGAAATTAAATATAAAATTAAACTCATAATGAACCTAAATAAATAATCATGTGTTAATCAAGATGGATTACAAAACTAGAACAACCCCTAGAAGATTAAAGCGCATGTGTTATTTTTGGGTTCACTGAAAATTTATATAAAAAATTTATATTCTATACCAACAAAAATAAAATATTAATTTTTTTAATTAAAGGCCTAGGATGCCGAATAAAGATGATCCATTTTCAAAAAACTATATTCAAGGGTATATGAACCATGTTTATATATCTTGAAAAAGATAAAGAATTATTTGTAAACTAGCATCCCTGAGAAAAAAACCAACATAGAAAATGATTCCAAAATTAACAATATAGTGAACCATACTATACCTATGGGAAATTTTAGGGGAAAATGGTTAAAAGAATGGAGGAAATGTTAAAATTATTTGACTCACATGGGGCTAAATTTGACTTTCAAAATACTCAACATGAATCAAGTGATTCTAAAACAGATGTTAGAATGTATAGTCTAAAATAAAAAATGGTTCAATTATTATGACACATGACTTCTAAAGATAGGGGTATGCTTCCTAGCCCAACTAAAATGAACCCTTTAGATAATTTCATGGAACTAGATACAAGAAGTCAATTAAAAACTAAAATAGATTTTCGGAATAGACTTTAGGAGTTCCCAAATTGAAACATGAGTGAGTATAGAAGTAATAAAATGAATATAACACAATCTATAAATATTTAAAAACATTTAAAATGAAGAAAATATAAATTAATAACCCAAAATACATGCTTTAAATTATATTTCACCTAAAAAACAAGGTTAAAAAGAAAATTGTTGATGAAATAATGGAGATTCCATATGGTCATAGGAAATACTCCCAAAATAATCTATTTCCTGGATAAATTAAAATCCATGATTAATAGAAAATATGATCTTCTTTAGTTATTCGGGATTATAACCAAGATATAAGTTAACATCCCTTTTATCAAAGACTCAATTCAGAATTATTATTTTTATAAGTCTCTTAAATAATGTTTCAAAAAAAACTATTTTGGAATAAATATATATATAACCTAACTAAACATTATTTATCTATTCTTGAAAATAAAATCTATCAAAATCACAACATCCCAAGTAGCTTTGTCATTCCCCACTCCTTAGGGAATAGTATTCCGTTAAAATATACGTGTTTTTTGGTTTTATTATTAATTTTCTTCAATTCCCGCTATTTAAAAAATTGATATTGGGGGACCATAAGTCTACCGTTTTTATTCTATAGTTGGATGAAAATTTTTTCACACATCCGATATTAATGTTTGATGATCTTCTGGTTGGAGTTGGAAAGCTGTTTTTTTCAAATGACTTCCTAGTGTCAGAAACGGAGTGTAACAAATCTTTTTACATCATATTATTTTTTCTATTAATTAAAACTAGAGGATATGTGATATATTTCACTAAAATACAATTAACCTTTTTTTAGGGATAAATAAAACAAAATTAATGTTATTAGAAAGATTAAGGGAATAATAATTGAAGAAAGTTATTCTAAATTTGAGTACAAATAGTCTAATAATTAATTTTTTTTCATTAAGAAGTATATGAAAAAAATCGTTGGATAAATAAACTTGTTTTGATGATGGATATATTCTCTCACACATTATTGAGTCTGTTGATGTGATAATCATGAGAATTTTCCATAATTGGATAGAAAACCTATTTTTGTTTTCAAGAGTGGAGGTGGAGATGAATATTATTTTTATAAACAAAAATAATCATTGAGAGAAATTAGGGATTATAATATTACTAAAATCACTATTTTAAAATTTTATAAGGTTGAGGGAGAGTTCGTAAAAAGAACTATCTATTTTTTTCAATAAATTTTCTACATTATGATCAAAAAATTTGTGAAAGTAAATTTTCCTCATCGGATTGAAGTCTAGAAAATATCAAAAAATGGTATTAAAGTTCAAAATATTCCCACTTTTCAAACTCTGTATAATAAAAATGTTGATGATATTGGACCACCCCTACCTAAGATCCATCCTTCATGGGAAGAAGATCTCACTTTGGAGCAAAAACAATTCCTAACACACCTAAGATACTCCTTTATAAGTGAAATTTTTACACTACCTGTAATTATATATACTGAACTGAAAGATAATTATGATGAATAATTTTAGTTTGTTCTAAATAAATTTAAATATGAAATATTTTTTCCCATTAATGATATCAAATGGATTATCACTTCATTTGACATTCAAAAAATTCTTATGGAACCAAAAAAACCAAGAGTAGTGTGTCAAAAGATAATTAACCCAAATATTAATGATATGTCCATAGAATAGCTAATTTAACTTATTATTACTAGAATTATATATTCAATTTCTGATAGTTCTTGGGCCATTCTCATCTAATTCTCCCCAAATAAATTTGGTTTCACTCTACTAAATAATGAAAAATGAAAATAATCAAGATATAAAAAAAATCTAAATAGATAGTCTATATAGATTATAGAAAATTGAATACATAAAATATAAAGGATCATTTTACAATACCCATAAAATATCAAATTCTTGAGATTATTTAGTGGAAATGTGTTCTCTTTTTTTCTACAAGGGTATTCATGGAATGACCAGATCAATATTGCACTAAAAGAACAAATCAAAACTAGATTCATATGCCCCTTTGGGACATTTTCCATGTGTTGAATTCCCTTTTTATAATGGAACTATTTTAAGATATGATAGATGTGATTATTTAAGTATTTATGAATGATTTCAATATTGAGGGTGGGAAATTTGACTGCTATTTTAAAAAAATGAAATTGGTTTTAGAGATATGTCTAAACACCCACAATGTTATATACTGGGAGAAATTCCATTTTAGGTCACTGAAGTAATAGTTCTTGTCTATAGAGTTTCTAAAAGGGGTTTAGATGTTTATAATTCATAGATTAAAGTTATTCAAAAATTTCCCTAACTTGAAGATGTTAATGGTGCTAGAATATTCTTACTGAATTCTAGTTTTTACCAGAGTTTTATGAAATAAATTTGAAAAATTATAAATCCCTGGTGTTCCATTCAGGTAAAATATTTACCAGTTCAGTTTATTAAAAAAATTCTAAAGTCATTTTATTTTATTATAGATAGACTCAATTCAACACCCATTATTACTGCAACTGGTAAGAAATTTCCTTTAAATATTATGTGTGATTTAGGTGATGTGGTTTTAGGAGATGTATTTGGAAAAAAGGGAGGAAAGAGTCTACATATAATTTATTATTCTATAAAACTGTTAGATGATTCTCAAGGGAACTATATGATAACAAAGAAGGAGTTGTTAGAAATGATTTTTTCTATATAGAAATTTAATTAGTAACATCATGGTTGTAAAGTCATAATAATTAACAAATATTCCACCCTAAAGCACCTATTATCAATTACGGAGCCAAAATAAAGACTAATTTGGTGGATTATCTTATTACAAGAGATTGATATGGAGATTTTAGAAAAAATATAGGTGAGAATGTATTTACATGAAATCTTTCAATGTATCGAATACCAAATATAAAGATCCAAGGGAGGTTAATTCTTACAATACAAATGAAAATCCACTCACTGAATCTATTAAATAGTTTTCTTGGTTTGTTGAAATTGCTAAATTCTTGGTATTAAGTTTAATTCTTATATATTTTTCAAGAAATTTGAGTAAGAAGTAAATTTCAGAGCTTATGTACTATTTATGGGATGGCTCTTTTCTTTTGGAATATGTACTAATGAAATTTCAAGGAGTTGTGTACAAGAGGATAAAATGATGTGAATTATAGATAGTTTTCACTCATAACCTTGAAGAGGTCATCATGGTAGAGAGAGGAGATCCCAATATTTCCTTCATGTTGGATTTTTGAAGCTGAATTTATTCAAGGATTCAAAGAGATTCATTTTGTCCTATGATATATGTCAATGGATTGGTAATGTTGGATGAAAACGAGATCTTAATCAAAATTGTATTACAGAGGAATTTATTTTTATGTTTGGGGATAAGATTTAATGGGGCCATTTTTTCATCTCATGAGAATGAGTACATTTTAATAGTTGTAGAATATGTTTCAAAATGGGTTGAGTTAGTGAAAACTCCAAGAATCAAGTCAATTTTTTGATAAAATTCATTTAAGATAACATCTTGTAACAATTTGGGATTCCTAGAGAATTTATTACTAATAATTGAACCCATTTTATGAACTAAAAATTAAATTCAATGATAGTAAAATGTGGTTGTGCTAATTTAACGAGAACTACCTACCATATAGAATCTAGTGGACTTGTATAAATTTCCAATAAGGTGCTGAAACATATACTATAGAAAAATATATCTAACTCTATGAAGGATTGGTCCTTGAAATTAAATGATTCTTTATGGGCCTATAAAACTACTTGAAACCCCCTATTTGGTATGTCTCTATACATGATTCTATTTAGAAAATGATATCATTTTCAGGTGGAGTTTTAGGATAATTTATATTTATCTATAAAGGATTTATACATTGATGTTAAGACTACTCGTGAGAGAGGGATGCTAGAACTGAGCAAGTGGATGGTATTAAGATATTCTAACATAAAAATTCTAATATTTATAGAGATATTTCCAAGGAATTAGATTATCCTATCTTTAAAAAAGAGACATTAATGATAGAAAAAATCCCATTCTTGTTAATTCTAAACATAATCTCTTCATGGAAAATTGAAATATATATGGAATGGACTATAAATCATTCTTTGGGTGTTGAATAATGTTTCTCTTCAAATTTTTAGAGAATAAAATAGACTAATTAGTGTGAATGGTAAAATAATTAATAAATATTTTGAAGGGAAACCAATGGTCTTGGATTCCATCATTGTGATAAAAAATAATGTTTTCACTAAATTCTTGCTGAACAATTTAAATTTAGTACTTCATGGGAGTGAAAAAATTGTATTTCTTTATTTTACCTTGAATTTCATGAGAATAAACAATTTTTGTTCTCTATAATTCCACTTTATTTTACTATGAGATTTATGTATTTGGTTTTCTTACTCATTTTTCATACAGAAGGTTACTATTATTGTGTTAATAGAATATAAGATATCCCTTTTATTCTCCAATAAAAAGAATCATCGTGCTGAGAAATCACTAGATAAAAAATTTCATAAACCGATGCCCAAGTGTTTCATTAAATGTGAGTATAATCTACTGAATTATTATGTCAATTTGTATACTTTTTTATAAACTATAGTAGAATAAGCTATATTGTTGACCAAATATGTAATATAGAAGAGATAATATTAGATTAAAAATAAAAAGAAACACTAATAAAAAATATAACATTAACGACACTAAAATTTTCTATTTTCAGACCCATAGAAGTGATGACTACTAGAGTGATATTAAAATCATGAGCCTTTTATCAGCCCTAAAAACACTAATAAAGGATCCTTTATCATTACTTTTAAAAGAAATTATTAAAGGGTCCTTAATCAGTGCTTATAGAAGCACTAATAAATGGGTATACTATAGTGTTCTCTAGCAGCACATTCCAGCACCAAAATCAACCTGATATCCAAAAAATAAAGTACAAATACAAAATTTAAATGACGAGAAAACAATCTTTTCATGTTTTCTTAGTTTTAAAGATAGTATGTGTGGTTTCAGCTAAAATGATACTTATATATTGAAAAAATGTACATTGATCCATACTAATCACAGAGTATCTCAGATTCAGGTAAAACATATTCTTACATGATTCAAATGACATATGAGTCATTTTCCTAATGTATCAATACAATGTGGATGTGTTTTCTAGGTTTTGAGTACCCCACTTATCTTTTTTACTAAAATGTCATTTTGAACTAGAAACATGGATTTTGAAACATACATGTCATACCTTGTGTCAGTATATCCTTTTAATGATTCCTAAACATCTCAAATGACTTATAAATCATTGTTATACATTCTAAAAGCAATTCCAGCTTATTTTTCAGTATTCGGTGATTGACACTATTTAAAATAAAATATTTATTTTAAACTAATAACATACACGATCAGCTATATCGGACACATCATTCATCATATTTCGGTGAAGATGATTCTTACACTTCCCAAATGACTTATGGATCACTTTATTTATGTATCATAATAATCCAAACAATTTTACTCAGATTTGAGAAGGTGAGCTATCATTTTTATTAAATTTGATGTCAATTTTAAATAAAAAGTCACATGTGGAGTCATATTAGTCACACTGTGTATTGGATTGTGGTGAAACTAATTTTGGTATGTTCAAAATGTATTTTGGATTGTCTTTATAATGTATCAAAACAATTTAAATGTTTTTACTTTATTTTGAGTGTGTCACTATTCTTTTTACAAAAATGTCATTTTAAAATGGAAACAATAACATTTTATCAAACCAAACACATGGTGTATCGGTTTGACATGATACCAATTCATAAATTTCAAAAATTACATATGAATAAATGTACTCTATTATCAAGAAAATTCAATCCCATTTTCTTGGTTTTCAATGAGTAACATTTTTTGAACTAAAATGTCAATTTAAAACAAATACAGAACACATTGAGTCATACTAGCCACATCATGTATCATATTGAGGTGAGCCTGATTCCTACAGATTAAAATGACATATGGATCATTTCAACAATGATCAAAATAATAAGAATGGGTTTTATCAGTTTTGAGTAGGTGAGTTTTTATTTTCATTGAAATTGATGTCAGTTTTTAATAAAAATACGTACTTGGAGCCACACTAGTCACACCATGCATCCGATTATGGTATATATAATTCCTAAACATCTAAAATGACATATATATAATTTTTATAAAGTATAGAAATAGTATTAATTTATTTTCATGGGTGTTTTAGGTCAATGGACCTTTTTATTAAAATTGATGTTATTTTCAAAGAAAACGATGCACTTAGTGTCATGCGAGTCACACCGTGCACTAGATTGAGGTATGACAGATTCCCACACATATAAAATGACTAATGGATCATTTTCCTAAAGTATAAAATTTATATGAATGTGGTCTCTCATTTTCGAGTAGGTCACTTTTTTTACTAAAATATCATTTGAAACTTGAAACATGCACTTTCACCGATATTGATCACATCATGTATCAGTTTTATGTGAGAAGGATTCCTACATGTCGAAGAAATACTTATTAATTTATTTATTAATTTATAATGAAAATATGAGTTTGATTTGATTTCATTGAGTGAAATTTTTTGAATTAAACTATCAATATTAAACTGATAATAGACATATTGAGTCATAGTAGTCACATTGTGCATTAAATTTGGGTACGGTTGATTAATACATGTCTAAAATGACTTAATGATCATTTCCCAAAATAATCAAAATAATAAAAATATTTTTACTATGTTTTCAGTATTTCAGTTGTCCTTTTTTCTAAAATTAATGTCATTTTTAAATAAAAAAGAACCACCACAGTCATACCGATCATAATATCTATCAGATTGAGGTGTGACTGATTCTTAAAAATCCCAAAGTATTAAAACAAATACTTAATTCCAATGATTCCAAATTTCCAATTTCATTATATGTGTAAATTCAAACACTTCAAATTTATTCAATGATCTTAGCTAGAAACCTTTTATGTTATTGAACGATTGAAGTGTAAAGGCTTTCACCCATGATACATGGTTTTCGTTAATACCATCAAATCAATATACAGTGTTGTAATTACAAAAAATAAAGTAAATGAAATCAGAAAACAAGGTAACATTGGTAGAAGGAATTATTTTATCTATTTTGTTGGCTTGTTTTATATAGTTTAATGAAAAATATAAATATCCAAATGTTTGTAAAAAATATGTATTATATAAAAATAGTATGGAAATTTACATATAATTTTTAGAAAAAAGGATGAAAAAAAAATTTAATAAGTCGTCGGAATTCACTATTTCCTAATTTTTTTCTAACATATAGATTCATTTAACTATTTTCATTTCCTCAGTTGCAAGATTGAAGTCCAATCCCTCATAAGGATGAGAAGTTTCAAAAAAACCACCCAAATCGAATAAGAGATTCCAATTGTACAAGAAAACAATTATTATATGAGTAATTTTAGAAAGAAAAAAATTAAAAAAATATGAAAAAATATATTAATTTTATGAATAATGATTTTAATATTCAAACATTTTTAACCACGAGGTTATACTGATGGTAAATAATGAATGATGATAAAAATGAATACATATTTTTCCAAACAATCTATTAATGAGAGATTAGGATGAGAAAAATGTATGACACATTAGATTGAAACATTTAATCATATGAGATAATATAATGATAACCTATAGGGTTCAGAAAATATTACTTTTGTATAATAAATAAATTTACAATAGATATTCATTATTGAATATTAATATATCCCTTTCATGATGATTACATAGATGGTAATCAGAGATTACTTGGGGGGAAACCAAAAGGAAATATTAAAGAATGATATGATTTTATATGGATTAAATTAAAAAATTCATAGTATTTATTTTATGTGTGTTGAAATAAATGAAGTGATTTTTAATAAGTTTTAATGATTGGGTTATGATTCCAATGATAGCTAGGTTTTTGTCAACATTAACAAATATAAGGGATGATGAAATTAATGAATAAAATTTCCTTGCTTATCAGAATTTTTTGGTGAAAACATGAAGGATTAAGATTCTCAAAAAACCTATATTTTAACCTAGTAGAGCATAAATCATTTGGAGAGGCTGACAAGGAAGATAACCATATCGAATCAATACGTGTGTATCATCATCTGAATAAGAACAATGTGACATGAGGAGCATATTCAGAATAAGAACAATAAAGGGTTCTTATGGATCTAATTATTTAATATATTATTCCAAAAAATCTCCATTAGTTTACTAATACATGGGTTTTTTATTAAATGTTTTTTTATAATTATGTAAAACTCTAAACATAAAAGGTCATGGTAATGTATTGTAATGAGACATTTTTCAATGTCATGTAATTGAGATGGTAACATTTGTGGGGAATCATATTACCCATATAAGGACATAAAAATGGATTTATGTGAATGTTAGTAAACTATGAAATTAAAAAAAATTAATAATCCATAAGTAACATAGAATGTAATTATCATATTAAATACAATCTAATAAAGATGACATGAATTTTTATTCTAAGGGGGTAATAATTTTATCCATGAGAACTAATTTTTATTTAAAAAAAATATTCTAATAAAAATTATTTATTAATTTCACCTCAGTAAGTGATAATATTGTATTTTATAAAATATAGTTAAATTTAGTTGTATATGATTTATTCTTGAATTATTTAAAATATTTTATAAAATTTCAATAATAGATAACTTTTCCCATTATATAATTTACTTTTAAATGAACTTAAAAATATTAGAAATAATTTGATCAATCCAAAAGGATTGAGAAAAATAATTCCCTAAAAAATGTACTATTATTATAGACCATGTAATGAAAAGTTATATTTTTTCTTAAAACATGAGAATGATAAGGATTTTCCTAGAAAATGCCTCATTCCAATTTTTTATTTTTGAACTGTATTTCAACAACCAAAATCAAAATATTGATTACATTTCATCTCAAAATTACTATTTCCTGTATAATATAGTCCAAGGATTATAGAACCTTTAGCCTCTTTGATTTTTCATTTCATATAATTTAAAACCAATTATATAAATTTCAATTCAAATATTTCAAAAAAAATAAAGAAACTTATACTTTTTCACGATGTAGTTAAATTAATATGACGACAAATTAAACATATAATGTGTTTTTTATAATTTTTTTTACATCTTTATCTGGATAATTTGATTTTTACATTTCATAAGTGACCCCTAAATCTATCCCAACCCTCATGAAATAGTTCATAGTCTTATTAAATAAATCCATTAATTTTACACTATATTTGAGTTCTCATTATCCTAGGAAATAAATCATGAGAAAAGCGTTATAGAGTTGTTCCCAAGTGTCAGATATTTAATCAACCATTTTTTGGAAACAACTTCTATAATTACCTTTCAAATATTAAGTGATAACCCTATATTTCAGTTCATCATCACTCAATCTTATCATTCTCAAATGTTTATTTACATAGTATAAGACCCTAATGATGTCTGATATTTCATCATCTAAGTGGTTTGTAATGTAATATTCCAAACCAATAACAACACTGACCACTCTATGGAAGAAAATTTCAAAAGATGACAATTGAAAATAGGTATATTTCATGGAATATAGCTATTGGGAACCTATTGTACCTCCAAAAAACATGACCCAAAATTGAGTTTGATATATTTGATGTCACACAGTACTAATGTTTTCCCAAGGAGTCCTGTCTGAAATCTAAGAAGAAAATAATTCAATATCACTAAAAACATTGAATTTTTTATTGTTTTATTATAGGATAGTAAAACTAGACATGTTGGGATACATAGATGTCAGATGATTTGGTTCAGTGGATAACATATGGAAAATAAAGATATTGAAAAATATTGATTTCGTTCAATCTGTGGTTCCATTTAGCCCTTTAATCACTCAAGATATGGATTTGAGCCTTGGAATAGTTGGGGACTTAATTTTATCCTAGATCCGAGATTGGACTAGAAAACGGGGAGCACCAATTGAAGGTTTCTTCTACAGAGATCTCTGGATATTACAACTGCTTTTCTATGTTAATGGTTCTTAAACTAGATCCTGAAACTTTTATCAGCGCTTCAAAAAAAGATCTCATAATGATATATTTTATCAGTTATAAGTTAATTATCACTGATTAAAAGAATCTTTATTAGTGATTTTTTAGGGATGATTGATACATATAATACTTCTTTAAAAAATATTACTTTTTAGAAATATATTCTTGTTATATATAATTTTAATACTTATCATAGTACATTTTATAAAAATAATAATTTTAAAATTATTTAAATATATAATTAAGTATTTATAATTACGTTATTACTTTTAAACATAATAATATTAATATAATTATACATAATTATATAATTATGTATTTATAAACATTGTAAATATATTAATTATTCAAATAAATTTATTATAGTTTTACAATTATTTATTTGTAATTATATTAATACTTTGTAAACAAATATTATTTTTTTATTTATAATAAAAAATTTATAAAAATAGTAAATATACTTTTAAAAATATATTTATTTATATATTTTATTAAAAATTTATTTTTAACATTATTAATGAATATTTAATCTCATGTTCATTCATATTAAAAATGAGTAATATTGATTAATTAAAAATTAGTACAATATTGAATATTTGGATATGTTTGACTGATATAAATCATTAAAAATTGGATATATATTGAACTAAAGATGAATACATATTGAAAATATAAAAACATAGTATATAAATATATATAAAATAAATAATATAAATTGATTAAATTCTAAATAAAAAATGTTTTTGTGTGTAAATATGTATATAAAAATGAATTAATTATATATGTGTGAAATCAGTTTAATATGTTTGATATATCTTAGAAATTGAATATTAAAATGACATTAAATTATGTCCATAAATTGATGTAATAATCATTATTTTTAATTTATATTAATTTTCAATTATAAACCATTATTCATTAAATATATTACTATTTAATTTATAGCATAAATAATATTTTTTATTATAAAAATCATATATATATAAATTATTATATATCAATATATTTAAAATATATTATTTATTAACATTATAAATAATTAATTATTTAATAAAATGATTAATATTTTTCTCAATTTACTTATTTGTAATTTATAGGTGTTTAATTTCTATTTTACATATACTTATATGTTTAATATAGGAAATTTATTGGTATTTATAAGTTATATAAAGTGCAATAAATTTACTAATTCTTATCGATAGCTATTTAATTAATAAAATTTGTAATATTTCCTTTAATAAAATAATTTTTTAATTTTTATTTATATAATTATTTCAATTTATTTATTCAGACCTTTATCATTGCTCCGAAGACAATGATAATGGATTTATTTATGAGGGATAAAAATATTTATATGTTAAAGGGTTCACATGATTAGGGATAAATATGAATTAGTGATAAATCATAACCTTTATCACGGATATAAACAAAGCACTGAAAAAGGGTACCATTTATCAGCTATAAAAATAAAGCATTGATAAAGGGATCCTTTATCAGCGTAGAAAAAAGAAATGATAGATGGTTAAATTTATCAGTACTTTATTAAGTACTAATAAATATACCATTTATCAGCTCTTTATTCTAGCACTGATAAATACCATCATATTTAAATTCCATTTTTTAGTGGAAGAATCATTGATCTGGGTAGTTATTATTTTTATTTCATCTTTTTTACTCTTCATATACATCTAGATAATGGTGTTGTTCCATGATAGGTTTCTATAAATTTTTATTCAATGTATAAACATATTATAAATATGGGAAATTATGTGTGGGAGAGGAATACCCCAATATGATTTTTAAATGAATATTCATGTCTTATTTGGGTGTTTAGCTTACATTTTCAATGTCATTGAATATCTAATTGAAATAAATTTTCAAACATTCTGACACCCACTTCACTATAGTAATTTTATAGAATTATAATCATTGAGATTTATTGAAAATATTTTTATTTTTTCATTAATGATAATGAATGTAATATTCTTATTATGTTTTAAAATATATATTATGGTATACATATTGTTTAAGCACCATTGATAAATTTTAATATTCCATTAAACTAGTTAAATTCAAAACATTTTAAACTAATTTTTTTAATTATTTTTCTTACATTTCAAAATTTAAATTTTTTGAAAAGGTAGGGTTTTATGTGTTGGGGAGTGTGACTTATTTTTAATTAAATTTAATCAATTAATTAATTTGTACCCATTAAATCCTTTTAAATTTTTTCAAAACGAGTTTTTTATAATGATTTTATCTTCACTTTCAGTGGGTAATTTTTTTTTAAATTTTGAATGTTGAGATGCCTCACTAAAGAGGTTTTACCTTTATTAATTTATTAATTTAATTCAGTAAATAATTTTTTTCCCATGTCAAATCATTTTATTAGGGTTGGATTTTATGATAATGTTATACTACTATCATTGAATTGAAACTTTTTAATTGAAACAAATTTATAAGACATTCATTTTCCTGAGATATGAATTGGAAATCCTAATCCGAGTTAACCTTTGTTCCTTCATTATTTAATTCTAATATTTTTTAAGCTATAAATATTTGATTTGTTATTAATTAATTCATGAAATCATTAAATATACTCATCAATTCAGTTGCACATTTTTATTTATGTGACAATTATGTGTGTCTACTCCCCTGGAGGTAAATAGAAGTCTAGTAGTCTATGTAAAATAGAATTTTTTTAATTCAATTAATTATATTTAAAAATAAATAATTTCATTATAATAATGATAAATCCATTCAATAAAACGAATTTATTTTAAGAGGGTATTCATAATTTTTTCATAAAAGGGTCCATGGACTAAAATAATTTTTCATTAATGAATTCATTATGGTATTACAATTGATCAACATCAACATTTATTGTTTCTCATTGAAAATGATTTCTGATTTCTTGAGGAAAATAAATGATTTTGTATTGGTGTATATGAAATTTAATTGAGTGATTTTCCACATAATTTTATTCATTTTTTCTTGAATTAGTCATTTAATTACGAAATATATGTTAAATAATTATAATTTTGTTATCTTGTCATTAAAAGTTTTATTTCAGTATTTATTATGTTTAATTCTATATTATTTCATAAAAGATAATAATTATTCTTATTTAATATTTATATATATTTTATTTCTAATTAACATTTAAAATATTCCTTTTATTTTATTTCTTTTATTTTTAATTTTTTTCTAATTGAATACTTTATCTTTATACTATATAATAATTAGAAATTATTTCTAATTTCAATCACCTTTTTTTCTAATATTTTTTATATTGATTCTAATAATTAATTTATAATTAGTTTCTGATTTTTATTTAATATACTTTTAATTTAAAAAATTATATATTATATTTAACTTTTTATTAAATGAAATTTTAGTTTTCCATTATTGTAAATAATTTATTCTCTGTGTTTTTAATATTTATTCTCTTATCATTTAAATTATTAATGATAATTATTATTTTATTCAATTTTTTAGTATATGTTGTAGTGATATAACTAGGTAATATAATTATGAATCCTATAGTTCTAATTGATCAACTATTGGGTAGAGTAGATCTACTGATGAGGTTAGGATATATTAGAGAAACTACCCTTAGCCAATGCAGAGCTACCACCGGAAATTTATTCTTTTCTACCATTACACGTAGATCTAAAATACATGACAATAGTTTATAAATATATTCTAATGTGGAAAGGGATTTACAACCCATTTCGCTACACTTCCATCCACCACTAGTATTTCATTCACCAGTAGCACATCAGATCCAACATTCCCCAATCCATCAGTGGTCACTCGATCCACCACTCAATGATCCAATGTTCCACTGTATTCTACAGATAGCTCAGCAGATGCACACACTTCCACAATTTGTAACATTATCTGTTTCCTCTTTAACCACTAGTGGATGAGTTAATCCAACTCCAAAAATAGAAATAAATCTTCTTCCAGAGATTGTGAAGATGCTGGGATAGTAGAGCGAACATCCCTACTTGTCTAAATCTCACCCCAAAAGAAGCATGTCATGATTTTTTCACACCCTATTGTAGACCACAATAAAAAAGATCCAAGACTAAGTGAAAAAGAATCCTTGAGAAGCTCGATTGGTATAAGTACTTTGGCCATCCCTATCGAGGGTTGTAACTGACCACCACTATACCCTCTCCACCACACCCCAGGCCTGTTGTGATCCACCCGAAGCCATTCTCAGTGGTAATGTTGGGACATACAATTATCAGGGGATTCAATCCACCCAACTAGAATTGAGGACATGCGGGTACGGATATAGAATAAGAATAGTAACAATATATATATATATATAAACATACATAATAATATTACATATGTAAAATATAATAATAAAGATAATAAAAATGATAATATATAAATATTAAAATATTTATTTATAATAATAATAATAATAAGTAAATTTAAATATATTTGTTTATATAAATTGTTAATTATATTAAATTTCATGAAATGAATTATATTTTTAATTATGAATGATTTATATTAATATTCTTTAAAATTAAAATAATTTATCTATATATATATTTTTATGTTGTTTTACAGATTCCTGATAAATAATATATCCAATTTAATTTCTTTTACAATATTATAATGGGTCTTTAATTATGCGTTGAAGAAGATATGCTCATGTCATAAGGATTAGAGAATATAGGGACTCTTTTTTAAGATATAAAGAATTCATAGTTAAAATGAAATGATATATTAGTGATGAACTAATAAAAAAGAGATTATTTTCTAACGGAGACAACAAAAGATAACATCCTCTGATATGTAAGACATTTGATAATTGAGAGAGAAGAAAAAAATCTTGCATGAGAGAATGTATAAGTGCAGCAAAAATATTACTTGTTATGATTGAATTTCTGTAGGATATTTGTTTCTCATTATTTTCATTTTATTTCACATGTGTAATTGTAATGGTTATTTTTCTATGAAATTTTATATGATTTTTGGATAAATATTCATATTTGGGAATTTTTAATCTACTGGTATTATTTCATTTTTTATTTATAAATATATTCATTAAAACTAGTATAGATTGGCTAGATTGGTACTGAATTTTAAAAAATTAGATCTCATCACTCTCATTCAATTTAAAAATCATAGTATGAATTGCTGAGATTGAATCTATCTTCATTTATTTTAAATAAATTCTTCAATGGATGATTCTTGGAAGTGGATAGCATTAAGAATCACCCTTCTACATGATTTACCTCTTGGGGATAGAGATCAATCAATCAATTTTTAATGATGCATTGAAATATTATAACTGTGTTGAAGGAAATAATTTTATGCTAGTAGAATTATTTCTCCACTATCTTCAATCTTGATCAATTTTTTTTCGCACTTTTACTCAATGTTGATAATTTTTATTTTATCAACATGATTCAAATTCATCACTCTCTCATGATAATTTTCATTCAATAAAAATATGAAAAAATATTTTTTCACATATTGTAGTGGATTTCTTCTCAAAATTTATTACACATCCTTCCATGTGGTTCGAAACACGAATAGCTACTACATAGTAGTAAATATTAATTTAATGTAATTAAAGTGTCTTGTTTTAAAAACTAACATGTCGCATTTTTGTAAAGGGTATTCTTCTTAATTTTGGATAATATTTTCTTCAATGTGTACCTATGAAATCCAATTAATTTATTTTCAAAATTGGTTTTTTATCTTCACAGCCATTTGGTAAATATTTTTGTTAATTTTGAAATTTTTTATTCCACTTTGAAGTGATTATATCATTATTACCCCTTGAATTTAATTGATTAAATATTTTCCTACCCTCTTAAAATTATTTTCACAAGGTCATATATTAAGATAATTCCATTAAAATGAAATTGAATTGAAACTTATTGATTGAATCAAAATTATATGTCAATTATTTATATGAGATATGAAATGAAAATCCAAATCCCAGTTTATTATCTTTACATAATTATTATGTTAATTTATTCTTCTAGCTAAAATTATTGGATGAGTTATTTATTTTGTCATGTTATTATTGAACCCACTCAACCATTCAGTTGTGTTTAATTATTTAAGTTTCAATTATGCATGTTTTCTCACCTACATCTAAAAATATGTATGGATACATTAGTTAAAAATGTTGATATTTTTTTAATTAAATTTATTTTTTACAGAAGAAATTAGTTTAGTCCGATAATAATTAAATAATTCACTAAAAATAATTTCTTTTAAGAGGGAATTCATACTTTCTCCCTAAAAAGGTTCATGGGGGGGAAATCAATTTTCCTTTATCAATTCTTAATGTCCTTAAAAGTGACCAACAACATGATTTATTATTTCCCAATGAAATTGATTAGTGATTTCTTGAGGAAGGTAAATGATTGAGAATGGAATAATTTGGTGTGGGCTTGAATTTATTGATTTTCCATATATTGGTTATTAATATTTTCTCAAATTAACTATTTAATTTAGATTTCTTTGTTAAATAATTACACATTATTAATTTTTGGTTAAATTTTTTATTTCATAAATTTTTTTATTTTATTGTGTATTATTCCATTAAAATTATAAATTAATTTTATTTAGTTTTGCATTATATTTTTTCAGAATTATCAATTATAATTTTAATTTTTAGTGTGATTTTACTATTTCTATCATTTTTAATTACATAAATTATAATTATATTTTAAAATAATTTAAACTTATTCTTAATTTAAATTACATTATTTTTTTAATATTTTAGTATATTAATTATATTATTCAATTAATAATTAGTTTTTTAATATTATTAATTATAATTTGGATTTATTTAATTATTCTATAAATTTACATTTTTGTTAATTCATCTTTTAATTTTCTTTTGTTTTAAATTTGAAATTTTATAAGTTTTTATTTTTTTAGCATTTTATTTCTTTATGATAATTTTTATTTTATTTTATTTTTCTATTTATCTAACAGTGCTACCATTAGGTAATCTATAGTAGGGTTCTTCTTGTCCCATTGATCTACCCTTGGATAGATTAGATATATCAATAATGCTGGGGAAGAGCAAAGCATCTTCCCTTGGCTAAAGTAGAGCTACCACTATCATTTTCTTCTTATCTACTATCACACCATGATCTATTGGTCCTTCCACCTGTCTACACAAATACCTATAAATGGTTCCGAAAACCAAAAAATTTCTTCATTAAATCATGAAAAGTGTAAATATTTGTGAATCCTACAGAAACAAATATAGTGGAAGTAGAAGTAGCGATCCAAACTGAAGGGGAAATGTTGTTATTTAACTAAATTTTCAATGAAAACCCATTGTAAACAATGGTCAAAATATTGTTCACTTTAAAATTTTCAAATTAATGAAGGTATTTTAATGGTGAAATAATGATTTTTTTAAACAATTTATTCTAGGAAAAATATATATCAAGGGGTAACAACTAACATGGATACATTAAATATAGAATGATCCTAGGGGAACTTTAACTAATTAGTTTGAAAATGGATATCTTCTTTATAGTAATTTTATTCAATACACAACATTGGAAATAGGTTCAATAAATCTCTCTCACCAAGTGATAAGTCTCATAGATTAATGAATCTATAAGTTCATCACTTCAAGAGACATAAACGATTTTTTCATTTTGTAGAAATTATCATCCTAAAAAATCTCAATAATGGTTTATGATGATATGATATTGAGTGTGAGAGGTGAAAAATATTATCTAAAATATCACTAATTACCTCTCCAAAAAAATATTATATTTGAACTACTGATTCCAAGAAGTTAAAAAAAAATGACCAGATTGAAAATTCCATAGGCCAGATATTTAGCCATTAGTCATATCAGTTCATTTTTTAAAATAGCTTCAACAATTGAAATAGTTAAAGAGTAAGAAAAGGAGAAAGAAATATCACCTATAAGTACCATTGTAAGGAGTGAGGTTGTAAGTTCTCTTCTGGTTACTCTCCTATAGTATTTTTGATATACTCTCTCTATTACTAAATGTCTCAAACATTAAGGGATTTCTTCTTATGTTGTCTATCATATAACTGAACCTCTGATATTTACCGTTTCATCCCAAATTTCACCCACTAACTTATCTCTAAGTACTATAAATCTTCCACCAGATGTCCTAACCTTCTCCAATCCTTATGAATTGAGTGTATCTACTTCAAACCACAATAACATACCCATAAGATGTTTTTCAAATAGAATGAACTGGGATGCAGTATCTTATCATATTCTATAGATAAACATAAGAAAAATAATAATTAATAAATTATTATAATAATCATTAATATAAAAATAAATCATTCATAATTATAAATATAATTATTATCATTAAAATTAATATTAATAAATAAAAATGTTTACGACCTATGATAATTTTAAAAATTATTAATGTTATTATTATTAATATTATATAATATTTTAAAATAAATATATTATCATTTTTATTATTTTTATTATGATATTATTATATATGTTATATTATTATGGTTATTTATTTTTATTTCTTTATATTATTTATTAAAGTTATTATCATCTAATATTACTTATTTTATTCTTCATTATCTATGCATGAGGGTCTTCCATTCCATGAGGTAGGGGATTTTCTCCCTTTGATAAAGCCTACATGAGTGTGGCCAGGAATCTCAAATTTGGGTGGATCAATGTTGGATCAGTGAGCGGTGGTGGATGTTTTTTGGTGGTTGGAATAAACCCATGATAACGACTGTCAAAGGCTCTATATCAGTTGAGCTTATATTGGAATCTTCATCACTAAGACAAGGTTTCTCATAGTCATGGTCAGCTTTGGGGTGTGACTGCTTCAGTTCAAGAATCAATAGGGGTGAGATTCAGACTAGACAGGAAGTCTGATCAACCCTTCTAGTTGCTTTAGAAAATATAGTGGTAGATCCGGTTCAATCTGTGGATGTGGTATGTATGGCCACTGGTGGTTTAAGCGGTGGTAGATCATGTTAGAAACGATGGAAGGGTTCTAATCCGTTTAAAAATGGTAGATTGAGAAATGAAAAATAGACTTTCAGAGGACTAATATATCAGTGATCGGGTGATCAAGCTATTATCCATGGATATGTTATGCTACCAGTGGATGTTCTGGTAGTGACCGATGGTAGATCAGGGAAACTGATGAAAAATACACTACCATAGAAGTAGTTGTTTGAAGACCGATGACATGATGGGTGGATCCGGGCATAACAGTAGATAAAAATGGTTGGTTGTTTCTCTCCTCTAGCCGAGGGACGATGATCTACTCTTCCCCATCCCCATCGGTATATCTACTCTACCCAGATGGAGATCAATCACACTCGTAGCATGAACCACTAGATTACCTAGAATTACCACTAAAACCTGAATAGAATAAAATGAAATAACAATTCACATTAAAAATTAAAATGTTAAAAAAGTTAATCATAACTTAAACAAATATTTTTTTAAACGAAATTTAAATGAAAAATTGAATTTATAAAATTTCAGAAGTACTAAGTAATTAAATAAATTAAAATTATAAATATTAATATTTGAAAAAATATATTAATAAATGAATATAATTAAGATAATTAAATATTAGAAAAATTAATAATTTAAAATATGAATAAGTTGAAATTATTATTAAATATATTAATTAATTATTTAATTACAAAAAAAGTAGATAATAAAATAATAAACAAAATTACTTTTATAAAATAAAATTTTAAATAAAAAATAAAGAGAAACTATATAATATAATTAACAATTTAAATTTAATAATAAATAATTAAACTTAAAAAAATGAGAAATAATTATTTTAACTAATAATTACTAATGTACAATTATTTTACATATAAAGAATAAACAAGTTATCATTCAAGAAAATATTAAATAAAAATACATGGAAAATCACTCAATTCAAGCACACATCATTAACCAATAATACATTATGATGAAATGTTTTTACGGATAACACATTGTCATAATTTGGGAGATCATTAACAATTCACATCACACGATAAATACTACCAAGATGAAATAATCATAATAGGGAGGTTTTCTTTTTATATAAAATTATTCATATTAATTTATTAAACCATTTTAATAATATAAATAAAATATAAAACAAGAAACCATATTTTCATATCCTCTATTAAACACAACTAGATAATAATTGTGTATGTTGTATACATCGTGTTTTGTTAAACTTATTACATCGCTATTTAATTCCTTCCACATAACTATGTAACCATTTGACAAATTACTCTCATTTAACTCCATCAATAACTAAAATATATAAATAAATATTTGTTGAATAATTTTGAGACTTTATAAAACATATTCCAGATGTTCATGTTACATCTCAAACCGGTTTAGGTATAGCTGAAATCAAATTGTATTCTAAAAACCCTAACTTCCATACATTCTATCCTAAATATGAAAACGTCAGTAAAAAAATTTATACAAACATCTTTAGTTTTTTGACATACACATTCATTTTAATTAATTGTATTTGGGCCATATATTGTCTTGGAAGTATATATTTGGACACTATTGACAGGAAGGAAATGTCAAAATATCTATGGAATTTTTTCTTTAGAGTTAACTAGGTTTAGTGATATTAATTATTCTATATTTCACTAAATTATTAGTGTGGAGAGGAAACCTAGGTTCCATAACATAAAAAGAGATGGTTTTTATGTTTTAGTTTTTTTTTTTTGAAAACTTTTTTGTGTATAAAACCACACACATGAAAATAAACCTAAGTCGAAAACATTACACACCTCAAGTGAAGAAAATAAATATATTACATATGAATTAAAATATATTTTATATGGAAATAAAAATTATATATAATGAAAATATATATTATTTAGGGATTTTTGAAAAATGATAAACCATATGTGTGAAATAAATTGTCCCCTATAGTTTTTCTAGATAAGGAAGAATCATATTTATTAAATATATATACTACATTTTGAAATTATTATAATGAAGAAACCCTTTACATTTGATAAAAAATTATGTTTGAGGATATCACTTTCAAGAATATATTATCATTATGTGCTATATTACACATGGAAATTTTTATAAGAAGAAAATTGAAATAAACTATTCTGAGAAATCCATATGAATTGAAACCTCACCAAACTCACCATAGATCCAACAAGATTTCTCAATCCTCTTAGGATAAATACTAGTAATGTGGTCTTAGGAAATCCTCTTGGGACCATCTTCACCCACGGATATTAGTATTAAATGAAAAATATTGGAAACTGATAAAATATCTTATAAACATGGAATAATGAGTAATTGTCTATAAAACAATAAAAATATGATCAAAATAAACACAAGGAAGAATTATATAAAAAAAATTAGAGTCCAAAAGGAAGATACAACATTCCAAAATAATAAAAGGCAATTGAAACCAAAACTGACCCAACAATATTAACTAGTGACCCTCAAAAATTTATTACACCCCACCCATTCATCCATTTATCAACCCAAAAAAATGAACTTATACTTATATAGGTAGCTTAAACCTACAATATATATTTATAGGGGTTAAATAAGAAGATTATATAGTTTCCACCAATAAGGACTTGAAAAATATACTTAATAAAATAGTTTATAAATTTTCATTTTAATATAAGATAAAAACGTATTTTAATAATATTTATAAAAAAAGTGTGATGACATGAGACTATTAATATAATAAAAAAATTATATCTTAAAAAAATTTATTTTTAAATAATTAAAATAATGGATTTCCCATAAAGGAAAGATAGATTTTTTAATCAATGGAAAATTATCCACAATTCCTTTTAACACTCTTTTAAAACATTTATTTAAAACTCCATTTCCATAAAAAATGTCAAACCATATCATAATACTCTTTTCATAAATAACTTAACCAGTTTTCTTTTTTTAAAACATTCAAACCATTTCAATCAGAACACATTTTAATGTAATCCAAACATAGTCATGGTAATTTATAAAACACACATTGGAACCCAAATATCATGGATACCACAATGCATGAACATAACCAAAAGGTTTTTTAAGGTTCAAATAAACTAGAGGAATGCAATAAAAACAAGTGAATCATCAATTAAATCTCTTATGAGAGAATTTAATATTTTTGGAGATTACTAGTCATTCAATGTTAGCTACGCCACCCAACAAAAATCCCACCATTTTACACCTTACCCTTAGGGAGTATGTGGGTGTAATACAAGGTTATGTGTATATTATTTTTTTTCTTATATTATAATTTCCTTTATATAAATATAAATTTTATTTCATCAATTCCATTGTAAGAAATAAAATTTCATAATAAAATGTGTGATTAATTGTGGTGAATTTGATCAACTGATTTCTTGACACAAATAAAACATAATTGTACATATTTATAAAAGATATATATGTTCACAATATAATAATTTAGTCCTAATTATTTTGTTATTAGATATACTTTTCAAACAATATCACTTATATAAAATTGATTAAATAATTTATAATATAATAATCTTTTTTATAAGTGTCAAAATTTTGATCACGTCTTAGAAATATTATTTTTCAATAAATAATTTATTATATTTAAAAGTTAAAATTATCATACTTATAGATTTAATTTGATAAAATAAAAATTATATTTTAAATCATAATTCTTTAATTAGGCTATGGTGAATTTATGATAATTCTTTTAATATAATTAATTTTTCAATCAATAATAAAAATACAGTTTGGGATTTTTGTATATTTATGAATTTTTATTTCTTTAATAATAATTTATTAATTAATTAACCATAATCCATTACATAAAATGTGTTATTTTATTTATATTATGGATTTTAATGGATTTTAATCAATTTCCCTACGTATATGAGAATTTCTAAAGCCTAAAATTGAAATGTGATTTTAAAAGCATTGTTTTATAAACTATTTATCTTTCCATTTCCAAATCAATATTATTAAATTTTTTATCATTCCAGTGGAATATAATATCAATAACCTTTACTCAAATTTCAATAACTAAGATAAAATACCTTGGGTAATACTAAATTTGGAAATTATTTAAAAAATTCTCCACTTTTTCAAAAATACCCACCAATTTCAAGATTCCCTTTTATCCCCAATCCATCCTCAGATTTTTTTCATGTGAGGTTTCCACCCAAGGTTTCCTCATTCTCCCTTGGTTGAAAACCTCATGATTTTTGAGTGACTCTTCAAGGTATAAAAAGTCTCCTTTCTTTCTCTTCAATACAAGATCTTATTTTTTATATGTATTTTAAATTCTTTTTACTCTCTTTTTATAAATTTTTTGTCATAAAATTATTATCAAATTAATATTTAACAATTAAAGAGACTCATTTTATCTAATTTTATAGACATCTAACTCCATGTTTTATCCCTATTATTATGCAGAATTTACTTATAAATATACCCCCTTTTATACAAAATTATTATATTGTGAAATCCCAGACCATTTATTTTTTTAGAGGTATTAACATATATGTTAATATAAATTATTGATTTGGGTATTGACTTAAATAAATCCCATATTCCCATTCCATGGATTAAAACTTGTATTTTAGTCAATCCTTTAATAACATGCATACTCAATTATTTTTTAGAAACCTGTAATATATTATACCTATGTTATTGAAAATATGATTTATTATGATCAATGTGGAAGACATGAAATGAATACATATGAAGGGTGCACCTTGATAGAACTCCATTTAATTTTTTATGGAATTTATTCCCTATGGAAGATATGTTTGTAATACCTTGGTGAATAACCTTGCTAATTTTGATATATGAATTCATGGTGCTAAACATTTGTTATATTCTTACAAATGACTCATTTTAATATTATAGCTAAGCTTATATTTAATTATTGATGTTCTTATTATTCTTATATGCCTCTTGTTCATATATTATTTTTATGCCTCATGTTTTATTTATATGCTTCCTATAAAATGCTATATTTATCTCTTTATTTTCCTTTACTGGTCTTCATGCTCACTCATTTACATTGATATATATTCTCATGATATGACTTGCTATAAAAGTAAATTATAGTGAACCCATGCAGAAACCTCTCACATGTATTATAATAATTTTTTATATTTTCATGTATTTTGTTTCATTCAATAAAAAAACATTAAACGATACATTTTTATGATCCATATAATGAAAAAAATATGGATTAAAAAGGATGGATTCCATAGTTTGTATCAAATGATAGTATAGTTATTTTTGTAAATTATAACATGAAATATTTTCTTTAATTCTTAGGGATGTTTCATAATATTGGAAAATATCCTGGTATTTTAATATTTATTAATTAAGTTGTTTCCAGGAAAATAAATCATTTTCTAGATTTTACATGTGGATTTGGATTTCGCATAGATGTACTTAGGGAAACCCTCAAAAAATATGTTAGAAAAAATTCGATCAGGAACCAGTGTATAGAAACAAGCCTTGTTGAACAACTAGATTTAAATCCCTTGGGAATACGTTTTGTTAATTACAAGTCCTTATGAACCATGTTGAAGGATATATGAAAAATGTAATTGTAATGAGAGGAAATTGAGAACATATAAATGAAATTTTATTTAAGACATAAAATCCCTTTAGAATTATAATATTCCTAAAATTAATAAATTTATCAATAAGTTTTTCTTATTTTATAAAAATAGTTGGAAATATGGGGAACCATGTAAATGATGAGTGGAACGAAAGATGCTCTGAATTACTTATGATTAAATATCGAATGGAAAACATAAAGAGGATGATGAATCAAATAAATTGAGTTATGAAAATAACATGATTCATGTTAAGAGACTAAATTCACCTCAATGTTAACAAATTTTCATTTAGTCCTTCATGCATCAATGACCAACACCTTTTAGTGGATCAAATGATGTATTGATCCCTAAGAAAATGATTTTCTCTATAGAATTTTTTTATGATATATTGTATAAAGGTAGATAGTGTCACCATTTTAGTATATCACAAAGATGAATAAGCTCACCAGTGGTCTATATTGATTAAAAACAGAAATACAAGAATGTAGATTGATGTAATAGAGTGGGTAGAATTCAGCAGGATATTTTCCAAAAATTATTTCAGTCATTTAATGTGAACAAAAATGTTGACAGAATTCCTAGAGATTAAGTAGAAGTAAATGAACAATTTAGATGTTACTAAATAAAATTTAGATGACTTTATTGATACACATCTGGTTTTGGTATGGATCCTAAGGGAATGATTGATAGATTTTTTGGTGTACTGAGTGCCAATCTATGGAGAAATTTGAAAAATGAAAACCATGAATGATACAGGGAGATAGTGTGGATTTATATAAAGGTTGAATTGGATTTTGGAGTGAAGTAGTGGTCACATAGGTTTATTGAAAATAATAGAGAAATATATACAAAATCAAGGAGGAATGTTGATCATGGAAGAGGAGGAAAGAAATCCCAACTTCCCACATGTAAAAATTATGTAAGAAGTATTCATGGAACAACATTCAAGGGAGTCGAATTTTCTAAAAATGTGGACGAGGTAGGTATATCACTTGAAACTATTATAGTAATTTTAAGACTCGACTTCTCAACACTAATGAAAAAGGGGAGATGGTGCATTCCCATTCGGAAGATCAATTCTTCATGTATGGGAATCTTGGGTATGTTTCCAATCAATTTCAATTTCATAATATAATGGAAGAAAACCACCATAAAACATATGATTGGCCATGGGTGTAGGTTATGGAATTTTCTATAATGAGGTCTAATGCAGAGGCTCCAAATGAAATGGTGGAAAGTGAATATGTTTTTCTCTCAATGCTATACTGTATATTTTTTTTATTTGGGTTCTACACATTCATTTATTTTATCCAAGTTTACAAAGAATATAAAATCAATCCCTAAGATACTAGAAGTATAGTTATAACTCATTACTCCTATAGGGAGTTTCCTTGAATCAATAGTGTAAAAAACTCTAGTATTATCTTTGGAGATTTCAATCTCATTGCAAATCTAGTATCTATTCCCATGGTGTAATTAAACCTCATAATAGGGATATACTAGATCCCCATGTATAATTCTAACATAAACTATATAATGAAGAATATTTTAGTATTCCTAAATAAATAAACTATAGTTATTATCAAAGAATAGATATATCATCTTGTGATTTGTCCAGAAGAACCTCCTACAACATTATTCATGGAGATTTTTTGTGAATATAGATAAGAAAATCAAAGTATAAGGATTAAAAATATCCCAATAATTAATGAGTACATTTTTGTATTTTCTAAACCGTTACCTAATACTATAATAGAAATTGTGTAAGAGTTATCTATTAGACATATACCTAGCTCTATTCTGATACCGAGGACCCAATATGGAATGGAAAATGTAGAGTTAGAGGAATTAATGAAACAACTTGAATACCTTTTAAGGAAGGGAATTATCTGACCAAGTGTGTCTCCTTAATAAGAGATATTACCTTTGTAATGTAGAAGGATGGATTAGTGTGGCTATTCATTGATTACTGAGAATATAATAGGATCCTACAGATTAATAAGTACCCTCTCCCAAGGATTGATGATTTATTTGAAAACTTTATGAAGCTCAATGCTTCTCCACGATTTACCTCTAATCTGGGTATCAAATTTTTTTTGTAAAAACAAATATATTTCAATGTATTCCAGTTAAACAAGATACTGGTATTATGAGTTCATGGTTATTCCCATAGTTTCCAATAATTCTACTTTAAAATTTATATATCTGATGAATATGATCTATATGGACTACCAGGATAAATTAATTTTTGTTTTTATAAATTATATAAAAATATATTCTGAAATACATGAGGATAATGAAGATAATATAAGGGTTATATTGAAAACTCTATGTTAGGATACAATTTTTTGGAAAAATAAAAATGTGTGAATTATAGTTTCAAGAAGTTTTATTATTGGGGCATATTGTAAAAAATGAAGTAATATTAGTTGAGACATCCAAGTCAAAGGATATTGAGGAGTGGCCAAATCCTACAACTGTGACTAATATTCATATTTTTCATGGTTTACCAGGATATTATAAGAGGTTTCAAGAAAAAAATCATGACTTTCTATCCCACTAACTGTGATGACTTGAAAAGAATCTATGTTCATAAAGATAATGTAGTGTGAAGAATGTTTCAAAGAACCGATGATGTGGTTAGTTATTTTTCAGGTATGTATTTCATTTTTCTAGAGTTTTTGAGAAAAGAGGAGCTTCTCGAAATTTTTGAAGTACACGTCGTGTAATTTATAAGTATACGCCACGTACTTCGATGTCGTGCGAGGCCGTGTGTTGGCCGTGTCTGGGCCACACACAGGGTCATGTGGGGTGATGTGAAGGCCTCTTAAAGCACAGTACAGAAAATCCTAGTACACACCATGTTCTCTAAAAGTACATGTCGTGTACTTTCTTTGTTTTCATTAAACGGACTGAGGTCACATCTTAACCCTATAATTGTCTTCTTCTCTAGATTCTTTGACCAAGAGCATCCCGTACGGGTGTGAATCTTCTTCGGGACCCCGAGCCTCCATCTGTTCTCTGAATCAACCATCTTCGATTGCGTTGGAACCACAGCGGTAAGCTCTTCCTTCTTCTAGACCATCTTTTTCCAATTTCTCCTTTTTCTCCTGTTATAGTGGGTTGAGAGTTTTGAACGTTTTCATAGATATATGAAGTTCTAAATAGATTCAAGCCTCATGGATATAGTATATTGATCTCCTAGAATCATGGTTGGTGTTTTGTGTCTTTCCGTTCAAAGTCATTGAATTTTATGTGCAATTTCCACCAATACCCTTGAACGGGGTATTGCATGTTTACTATTTTTCCCCTATTCTTTTTTCTTGACTTGCTTGTATGCTTGTTTAGAGGTATTTGTGTTATGTATGAGGATAATTTCTATTCTTGGATGATCTTCCCAGGACTTGTTCTGTTTTCGACCTTTTGGTCTTGTCGTGTCTTTGGTCGTTGTACCTATTTCCATGCCTTGTGGCCGTAGGATGGAGTACTATTCCCTGACGTTTTAATTATTCTATAGACTGGTTATCCAAGTAGCTATGTAGGTTTACATTATCCATATAGCATAATTATGCACCGACTTGCATGGGGTCCTGAGAACCTAGAGCTGTAGACTATAACGAGATAGACCGAGTGAGCTTCCTCCTAGATTCTTTGACATTATAGACTATAGGGGATAGATCGAGTGTGCTTCCCAGAGAGTCTTGGATATTATAGACCATAAGAGGATAGACCAAGTGATCTTCCTCACAGTGTCTAGAGTTTTATAAACTATACGGGGGTAGGCCGAGTGAGCTTCCTCAGAGAGTCTTTGTTTTGTTTTAATTTCCTTAAACCACTCAAGGCTATAGGAGGAATTGACTGAGTGAGCTTCCTCAGAGAATATGTGATAGAACTGAGGCTATAGAAGGAATTCACCGAGTGAGATTCCTCATAGAGTCTCTAGACCATGGGGCTATAAGGGGAATTGACCGCGTTATCATCCTCAGAGAGTCACTGAATATGTTAGACTATAAGGGGAATTGATTGGCCGTGCTTCCTTAGAGAGTATTATAATTTCGTATGAAAAAACCAGAGGGGTTAGGCTAAGTGTACATCCCATAGGGTTGTTTTCACTTATTGGATAGGACCAGAGGGGATGGCTGCGGGTACTTCCCAAAGGGATTCTTGTGTGTGGTTAGTTGTTTTCTTTGTTGTTGCTTGTTGATCTTTGGATTGTTTACTGTTCTTTATTACAGGATCTGGTTTACTGCTTACTATTTACTGTATACTGTACTTTACCTCCCATATACTCACTGACTATTAGGCACAGATCTTCAGGTGGTTCGCTACTGGGATTTAGTCTCACACCCTTTTTGGGTCATTCTTTTAGGCCCAAACAGATTATATTGCTGCTGCTATAGACAAGGGGAAGCGCCCTTCGACTTCAGTTACATGATTGCGTTGGAGAAGGAGAGCATGGGACCATGTCGAGGCTTGCGATGCTGAGGAGTTGCTTGTCTATTATTCTTTTGCACTTGGATTAGCATTGTATTCAGTATTGTGACTTTTTTTGTTGTTTACTTAGACATATATTTACCATGCATAATTTGCATATATTCTTCTCCAGTTTTTTCTCTATTTAGTTTTCCACTGTTTACTCTTGAATGGATTTTTACTGCTTCTGTTATTTCTTTTGTTTATCTTCCACTGTGTATTCTTCCAATGAGGGCATAGTTTCCCCACTATCACACCCAAGTCCCTAGCTTCTAGTTGGAAGCCTCTGGCGTTTGTGGAAATGCTCTTGAGGTCATGTGACCAACTGGGTACGGGGCTCCTCTGGGTGGATTCCAGAACCAGAATTTTACAAAGTGGTATTAGATGAATTCTTTTCTCTTGACTTAATGCTTGGATACTATAGCTAGGGATAGGATAGAATAAGTACTTTGTAATAAGTTGTGCCTAGGAGAAGATAACCCATGTACAGGGAAAATCCATACTACCTTGTTTATTGCAATGTTTTTATTTTTCAATTTTTATAGTTGATATGATTTCACTGTTGGGTTGTTCACATGCTTTGTGCTGTTATCATTGTTATTATTGTGGTTCTATTTCTATCGCAAACAGAGGAGATGAGGGTATGCAATCTCATGCATCATATAAGAACTTGTTTTAAATCACATGCCATTCATTCTTGCCATGCCATCTAGGATTCATTATCGATTGCATGTTGTTGGGATAGAGGATTTGTAGATTATTCAGGTTGTTGTGATAGATGCATTGATAGAATCTCTATTGTTTGATAGAGATTTTTTTTTTATAGTACTTGGCTTCAATGGATGCCAAACATTGGTTCTTGAGGTGTTATGGGCCCTCATGGACTAGAATTCGGTGGATAATTTTAGTTATGCCTTGTAATAACTTGTATAAGATGCCAAGATCTAATTTGTGGGGAGTATGGGCCCTCACGAATCGGAATTTGGAACCTTAACTCTTGTTTTCTATGTTTTCTGGGCTTCGTAGTAGTTTCTGCGCTACTGCCCAGAAAAACCCAGAATACACGGCGTGTAATGTATTAATACACGCCGTATAGTTTTAAATCGTTCCACTGACTGTGTGGTCCGAAACACGGGGTTGTGAAAAATCTTCAGAAACACATCGTGTATGGTACATACATGCCGTGTTGTAGTGACTGTGTATCTACTCATGTGACTAACGACATGGATGGATGAAACATTGACTTTACACACTGTTTCCTTTTGTCACACACCGTTCCATGTAACCTAAGTACCCGGCCATGTCACGAACAACACGGGTCGGGGAAAACCTTCAAGTACATGTTGTGTTCTCAAATACCATGTCGTGTAAGAGTGAGCTGTGTAGCCATCTGTGTATTTAACAACATGGTTCATTGAAAAATAGTCTATTACATGTCGTTTCCTTCGTGAACATGCCGTGTAGTCTAAGATTAATAGGACCGTGTGGGTTTTCCAAGTAAAGAGACTCGGGTAGGGGAATAGAGTTCAAGTACATGTCATGTGTGGGGACAACATGCCATGTGGTTGGGGCATTACACGACCAGTTGTGGCAGAAGTACATGCCCATGTGAATGGATTAAAAGAAAACATCGTGTAGTTTTTATACACGCCATGTAGTAATATTTTGTAAAACCTGAATGTTTCTTTATCATGTTCCCCTCTTGTTCTCTTGTGTTCTCAGTCTGTGATAATCCAGATCTATGGTATGCTTTGAAACTTTCAAGGCTATGCCACCGAGACAACCTATGATTGTACGTCAACTGCCAGATGGTGATCAGACACCGGATATGGCCAATCATGGACCTTGTGTAGATCCTCCTATTTTTCCAGTCTTGGCACAAGCAGTTATACCAGTTGCAGGAGCTGATGTTCAGTTTAGGGAAGACTTTCTGAGGATGATGCAGACCTTCCAGGGAGAGCAGCCTCCTGCCCCATCGATGGAAGAGTTGACGTGGGTTTTTCAACAGCAGCATCCTTCTACTTTCTCAGGGGATGGAGGACCTTAGGCTGCAGAGTCGTGGCTAGAGGACACACTGACGGTCTTCGAGCATCTGGAGATACCTCCAGAGAATAGGATGAACATTGCTACCTATATGCTCCATGACTCCGCCAAGAGCTGGTGGGAGGTGATCTCATAGTCAGGATGCCAGCAAGGTATGACTTGGGATGAGTTTCAGCGCATCTTATACAATTACTTCTACCCAGAGACTTTGAGGGCTGATTGATCCCGGGAGTTTATGAGTATGTAGTAAGGTATTCTTTATGTGATGGATTATTCCTCGCATTTCACGGAGATGTAGTGTTTCACACCTATCCAAGCAGGCGATGAGTTGTTCCTTATGCCGAAGTTCGAGGATGGTCAAAGGCACGACATCCGCTCGCAGGTGAACATCTTCAGGATGACTTTGATATCCTCTATCGTCAACCAGGAGCTGATCATAGAGCACAAACTAATGGATTCTTGAGCAGTGAGCCAGGGTGGTTTGACTTCCATAGTTAGTGTTCCTCAAACTGATAGCAGGAAGCGCCTCAATGATTCTTCTAGAGGAGATCAGAGTAGGTGGAATTAAAATTCAGGAAGCCAAGTAGTTTTCTACCAATTCAGGTGGAGTGGGCATACTAGGCCTCAATGCAATAGAGACCTGATGGAGTGTCGATCTTACGGAACGATGGGCCATATTCAGTGTTTTTGTCAGATCTTCTCACCAATAGCTGGTGGTTGGGGTTCTTCTATGACCTCGTGTTCTGGAGATGCATCACTAGTTTCTCACCAGTCTAGGAACTAGAGTTCTTACAGCTGTTTGGGCCGAGGTGGAGGTCGTATCCATGGTGGTCAGTCACCAGGTTACCAGCGACAGCAGAGTGGATTAGCTTAGAGTGGTTAGACAGGGTTGCAGGGCCGTGGTAGAGGCCAGACATTTTCTGTGGAGCAAACCCATCAGAAGAAGGATCTCAAACCTTCTACAATTCGAGGTACGATCATAGTAGCCTCAGTTTTATCTTTAGATCTTTTCTATATAGTGGCTTCCCCTAGCTTTATCTCTATCGATATTGTGTTGAGTCTTGGTCTCTATATCATTTCCTCTATCGATAAGTTGACTCTAGACACACCGTTGAGGACTAGAATAGTTAGTTTACATCAGTGTATAGAGTTCCCTCTTAAGGTTGCGGGGTGTCACTTCTTATGGGACCTCTATTTCCTAGAGATGATAGGATATGATGACATTCTCATAATGGACTAGCTAGTTCCCTTCTCGGAATTCGTCGACTGTTATCGCCGCAGGGTGAGTTTCATATCACCAAAGGGTGGATATTTGCTTCTTTGGGGTGAGTGGGATGAACAGGAGGGTCAAGCAGGACCCGAGAATCATGGACTAAGAGAAGTTACAACCCATATTTCTAGTCAATTTCTGGATGACTAGGGGACTTCACAGTTAGAATTTCCTCCATTGGTGGATCATTTCAGAGATTTCTTTCCAGAGGACTGTTTTAGGTTTTCCTCCATAGATTGAGGTATAATTATCGATTGAGCTCATGCTGGGAGTGGCACCGGTGTTCATTCCTCCTTATAAGATGGAAACACCAGTGCTATAGGAGCTCAATAAGCAGTTGGAGGAGTTACAGGCAAAGGGTTTTATCTGAC
Organism: Viscum album; assembly: GCA_963277665.1. NCBI lineage: Eukaryota > Viridiplantae > Streptophyta > Magnoliopsida > Santalales > Viscaceae > Viscum > Viscum album. The sequence goes on from OY728131.1 coordinate 1,537,746,517, forward strand.
CCCGTACTTCTCCTTGGGGGTCGCCCGTTTTGTTTGCAAAGAAGGCAGAAGACACCCTTAGGCTTTGTGTGGATTATCAAAAGCTGAACCACTAGATAGTTAAGAACTGATATCCCTTTCCTAGAATTTATGACATCTTTGATCATCTTCGAGGAGCCCAGGTGTTCCCAATGATCGATTTTAGGTTCAGTTACCATCAGTTGCACGTTAGACCATCAGATATACCTATTACAGCCTTCGGAAGCAGTTATGGTCTATATGAGTATATTTTTATGCCATTCCACCTCACGAACGCACCGATAGTTTTCATGGAACTGATGAACCGAGTGTTCCATCCATACTTAGACTCTTTCGTGGTGGTCTTCATGGAGGATATCTTGGTGTACTCTCACACTTGACAGGACCATGCTACCCATTTGATATCGTTTTGCGTACACTAATAGTGCATCAGTTATATGTTAAGCTCTCGAAATTCCACTTTTGGATGGATCAGATTCACTTTTTGGGTTACGTTATCTCAGAGACAAGAGTATCAGTAGACCTATATAATGTGAGAGCAGTAGTTTCTTGGGAGCAACCGAAGAAAGTCTTTGAGGTGCGAATTTTTCTAGGGTTGGATGGATACTACAGATGCTTCATAAGGAACTTTTCACGCTTAGTAGCACCGTTGACAGGTCTGACCTAGAAAGGGGAGACGTTCTTATGGTCAGATTCTTGTGAGTCAGCCTTTCAGTTACTGAAAGGGAGGTTGACTTTAGCACTGATACTAGTCTTTCCATATCCAGGGAAGAGCTACACTATTTACTATGATTATTTAGGTATCAGGCTGGGATATGTACTTATGCAGGGATATGGAGTCATTGCGTACAGGTCTCGGCAGTTGAGGCCACATGAGAGGAACTACCCGACGACCGATCTCGAGCTGGCGGCAGTTGTTCATGCCTTACGTTGTTGGAGACATTATCTTTTGGGAGAGAACTTTGTGGTTTTCACTGACCACAAGAGTCTCAAGTACATCTTCACCCAGTGTGATCTGAATCTGAGACAGCATAGGTGGGTTGAGTATCTTTAGTCCTTTGACTTTGATCTTTCCTATACGCTGGGAAAGGGCAATGCAATGGTTGATTCATTGAGCAGGAGGACTCAGATACAGGCAGTTCAAGAGGCCATCTGTGAGTTTTAGCTTATGGATTTGTTCTATGAGATGCATTTGGAGGTTCATGATAGACAGGGGTAGAATTTTCTATCATCTGTAGTTGTTACCTCTACTCTTCTATATCAGGTACGAATGAGGCAGCTATCAAATTCTGAAGGCCTATTCCTATGAGAAAGCATTTCAGAATAGGACTCTATTCTAGGATAGATAGTGGGTGAGGATGAGATCTTGTGTTTCTAGGGATGCCTATGTGTGCCAGAAGACATATGCGAGAGGCTAATGCGGGACTTTCATTCCTCGGTTTGGGAAGTTCATCCTAGAATCACCAAGACGTATCATGATGTACAGTGTCAGTATTAGTGGCCAGGTATGAAGAGGGACGTTTCTAGTTTAGTCATGAGGTGTTCCACTTGTCAGTTGGTGAAAGCGGAGCATCACCGACCAGCAAGGCTTTTGCAGCAGTTACCCATTCCCAAGTGGAAGTGGAATAACGTCATGAAAGACTCCGTGACTGGTTTATTGAGGTCACCTTGAGGGAATGATGTTGTTTGGGTTGTCATCGACAGACTTAAAAAGGTTGATCACTTCTTGCTGACCAAGGAGACCTTCAGTGTTATTGAGCTGGGATGGTTGTACATATGAGAGATTGTACATCTGCATGGAGTTCCACACTCCATTGTTTCAGACTAGGATGTGTGTTTTACTTCTCTATTCTGGTAGGGGCTTTAGAATTCTTTGGGTACACAGGTGCTTTTGAGAACAAAATACCATCCCCAAATAGATGGCTAGTCTAAGCGCACAATTCAGGTTCTTGAGGATATGCTCTGATCTTGCATTCTGGACTTTGGAGGTTTTTGGGAGAAGCATATCCCTCTTGTGGAGTCCCTCTACAACAATAGTTTTCAGACAACTATTCAGATGGAACCTTATGAGGATTTGTTGGGAAGGCCATGTCGATCACCTTTATTCTGGCTGGAGGTAGTAGAGGCGGCTTTGCAGAGACCATGTCTTGTTCAAGAGACTTGAGACCAGATAGAGTTGATTCGGAATAGGATGGCTACTGCACAATCTCGACAAAAGTCTTATGCTGATCAGCGGAGATGACCTCTTGAGTTTGAGGTCGGGGATCACGTTTTCCTGTGTGTCATGCCGAGGTTGGGACACAAGAGGATTAGATGATAGGGTAAGCTTTCACCGAGGTAGGTCGGGCTGTTTGAGGTGTTGGAGAGTGTTGGGCCGGTTTCCTATCAGTTGTAGTTTCCTCATAGTTACCGGGATATGAATGATTTCTTCCACATTTCTCAGCTTCGACGTTACTTTTCAGACCCATCTCATGTCTTTCAACCTGAGGAGCCTGAACTCAAAGCGGATGAATCATTTGAGAAGCATCCTATATGGATTTTCGGTCGTAGTGTGAAGGTTCTCTGTGGCCGGTCTGTTCCTCTGGTATGGGTGTTATTGTAGCACGAGCGAGTATAGGATGAGACTTGGGAGAGGGAGGATGATGTACGATCATAGTGGAAGGATCTGTTCGGGGTTTCTCCTTCTACGCCTCGCTAGGGAAATTTGGGGACGAATTTTATTAAGGGAGGATGTTTTTAAGAACCTGAACCTTCTTTTCAGGTTTTTTTTCTTTTTTATTGAGTTTTTGAGAAAAAAGGAGCTTCAGGAATTTTTTATGTACATGTCGTGTACTTTATAAGTACACACCGTGTACTTCGATGCCGTGTAAGGCTGTGTGCTGGTTGTGTCTAGGCCACACACACGGTCGTGTGGGGTGATGTGAAGGCCTCTTAAAGCAGATTACGGAAAAGCCTAGTAGACATCGTGTACTCCAAAATTACAGATCATGTACTTTATTTTTTTCATTAAACGGACTGGGGTCACGTCTTAACCCCAGAACTATCTTCTTCTCTAGCTTCTAGGACTGAGAGCATCCCGTACGATTGTGAATCTTCTCCGAGCCCCCAAGCCCTCATCTGTTCTCTGAATCGACCATCGTCAATTACATTGGAACCACATCGGTAATCTCTTCCTTATTCTAGAACATCGTTTTCCAATTTCTCATCTTTCTCAAATTATCATGGGTTGAATGTTTTGAACGTTTCCTTATATCTATGACGTTCTGAAGAGATTAAATCCTCGTGGTTAAAGTATATCGATCTCCTATCATCAAGGTAGGTGGTTTGTGCCTTTCTGTTCAAATTCTTTGAGTTTTATATATAATTTCCACCAATACCCTTGAATGGGGTATTACGTGTTTACTATTTTTTCCCTATTGTTTTTCCTGCCTTGCTTGTATTCTAGTGTAGAAGTATTTGGGTTTTGTATGTGGATAATTGTTATGCATGGATTTTTTCCACATGCCTTGTTCTGTGTTTGACCTTTTGGTATTTTTCTGCCATTGGTCATTGTACCTGTTTCCATGCCTTGTGACAGTAGGATAGAGTACTATTCCCTAACATGTTTGTTGTGCTATAGACTGGTTATCAGTAGCTCCATCGATTTAGTTTGGCCATATAGAATTATTATGCACTAACTTGCACGGGGCCATGAGAACCTAATGTTATAGACTATAAGGCAATAGACCGAGTGAGCTTCCTCAGAGAGTCTTGGACATTATAGACTATAGGGGATATACCGAGTGTGATTCCTAGAGAGTGTTGGATATTATAGACTATATGAGGATAGATCAAGTGAGATTACTCAAAGAGTCTTGAGCTTTATAGACTATACGGGGGTAGACTGAGTGAGCTTCCTTAGAGATACTTTGTTTTGTTTTAATTTCCTTAAACCACTCTAGGATATAAGAGGAATTGACCGAGTGAGCTTCCTCCGAGATTCTGTGATAGACCTGAGGCTATAGAAGGAATTGACCGAGTTATCTTCCTCAGAGAGTCTCTAGACCTTAATACTATAAGGGGAATTGACCGCATGATCATCCTTAGAGAGTACTTGACTACCTTAGACTATAAGGGGAATTGATTGAGTGTGATTCCTCAGAGAGTGTTAAAATTTCATAAGACCAAATTAGAGGGGTTAGGTAGAGTGTACATCCCAGAGGGTTGTTGGAACTTCTTGGATAGGTCTAGAGGGTATGGATGTGGGTACTTACCAATGAATTCGTGTTTGTGTTTAGCTATTTTCTTTGTTGTTTCTTATTGATATGTGGATTGTTTACTGCCATGTATTACTGGCTCTTATTTACTACTTACTGTTTATTGTATACTTTACTTTACCTGCCATATACTCACTAACTTTTAGGCACAGATTTTCGGGTGGTTGCCTACTAGGATTTAGTTTCACACCCTTTTTGGGTCATGCTTTTGGGCCCAAAGAGATTATATTGTTGTAGGAATAGATAAGGGAAAGAACCCTTCAAATTTAGGTACTTGATTTCATTGGAGCATGAGAGCATGGGACAATGAAGAGGCTTGAGATGCTGAGGAGTTGTTTGTCTATTTTTTTCACTTGGTTTAGCATTGTATTCTGCATTGTGACTTGTTTGGCTATTTTCATAGACATATATGTACCATGAATTATTTATATATATTCTACTCCAGCTGTTTCTCTATTTAGGTTTCTGTTGTTTACTCTTGTGTGGATGTTTACTACTTCCGCTATTGCTTTTGTTTTATTTCCACTGTGTACTCTACCAATGAGGGCATAGTTTCCCCACTATCACACCCAAGGCCCTCGCTGCTAGTCGATAGCCTCTGGCATTCAGGGAAATGCACTTGAGGCCATGTGACCAACTGGGTACGAGGTGCCTCCGGGTGGATTCTGGAACCGGGACGTTACCCACACAAAAGGAATTGTACATGGGATAAAGTAGATGATTTGAGATTCTTAAATACAATGACTTTCAACTCATTATTTCCCCACAACTGTTGAAAACGTTTTTTTTCATTATGTAGAAAAGAATCTATTGTCATCTAAATGTTTAGGATTCAAGGGGATCCATTGGCGAAGGACCTAATAATGTTGGACCTAAGAATCATAATGAAATAGACATCATTTATCCTGTCCCAAAATATTTCTCAAACATCATTAAATGATAATATATTGACATCTCAAAGAGATGGTTCTTTAAAAAAAATAAGATAATGCTTTTAAATAATTTTATTTTTCTAGAGTTTAATATTGATAAAAAATGTGTACTAAAATTCAATACAAGGATACGTGACCCCTACCTTCTTATTATAATGAAGGAAATGAAATATAAAGCTCATATATCTAAATTATGTATAAATCCTGGAACAACTAAAATTTATAGGGTTGTTTGTGATCATTATTAATGGAATAATATGAAAAGGGGATATTTCTAACTAATCTACAAGGGGTGTTGTGTGTCAGAAAGTAAAGGCAGATGGACAATATCCAAATGGTAAATTGAAACCCATACCCATACCGACAAGGAAGTATGACAATATCTATATGAACTTTAACACTTGTCTCCCAAGAATATAAAAATGAAGCAATGTGATATGAGTTATACTGGTTTGACTCATGTCTTGCCATTATCCTTCTATTTGGAAAGATTTATCTCTTTCCCAACATGCCACAATATATATATAGGATATGGTGATACTGCTTTGGGTTCCAATTTCTATCATTTCTAATCATAATCTAAGGCTCACATCTAAATTCTAGAGAATTATTTAACATGTTCAGAATACTGAATTGAATTTCATTATGTCCTAACACCCCAAACTAAGGGAAATTATAAAATGAATATTCTCACACATTAGGATATATTGAGGAAATTCTCAATAAAATTTATAGTTGGATATGATCATCACCTCCCATAATCTGAGTTATCATACAAAAATAGCTTCCACTAGAGTATTCAATTGGAACCTTATAAAGCTATATTTCGGATGATGTATGTAAATTATAAATTATGGAATGAATTTGTTGAGAGGAATATTCTTGGGCCGGATATTGTGAAATAGATTATAGAAAAGTTTCATGTTATCCAACAACATATAATTCCTTTTTAGAGTCAACAGAAGAGATATACTAAAAAAATCAATGGGAATTGGTGTTTGAGGTTGGAGAAGAAGTTTTCCTTTAGATACGACAATAGAAGGGTTTCAGAAATCTTGAAAGGAAATGGAATCTTAACTATAAGTATACTAGATCATTTTAGATCCTTAATCACAGAGGAGAAGTGGAATATCTCTTAGTCCTTCTACCAATTCTAGCACAAGTAGATTATGTATTCTAAAAATCTATGTTGAGGAATTACATAAATAATTCCACACATGTACTGAATAAGGAGTATGTACAACTAGTACATGATATCTCTTGTGAGGAGTAGCTGGTGGAGATATTGGACCTTATAAACAAAGTTCTATGAAACAAGACAAATATGTTTTTCAAGGTGGTGTGGAGTAACCATATATATGTAAAAGTGATGTGGGAACTAAAGGATACAATTATACAGAAGTAGATCCACCTTTTTTCTACTGATATAATGAGTTTAAAATTTATGGACAAAATTTATAAAATAGGGTAGATTGTAATAACCCATTCTTTTAAATGATATTTTCCTGAATAAATGTGAGTTATATATTATATATTATTATACATTTACAAATATAGAGAAAAATATCTCATTAATAAATATAATTTCATAATTCATATACAAAATCAATTAAAATTACAAACAATACAACCGGATAAAAATAATAAAATTGAAATTAGAAAATGTGAAAATATAGATCACCCGAATATACTAAAATCATCATGAAAAATATAAAAAACTAAAATAATGATTAAATATATTAGTAATCCAATCAAAATATTATAAAATTGAAATATAGTCTTATGAGGAACTATAATGAATATTGGGTTAAATAATTACTGGTATTTATAGGGTATACATGGAAAGGTGACCATTTTTATTTAGTTGTTATTTGACCATTGGTCAAATATTATTATTCTCTAATATAATCATTAGTTAATTTTATTATAGAGAAAAATAACCATGAGTGATCATTTTATCATTATAATTTGTTTTTATAAGTTGTAATAACAAAGGATAATTGAAACATGAATGATAAATTATGTCTTAAACTAGTATAGTAATTTGGTTTGAAGACCATTTTTTAGAACATATGATATAGGTAGAATCACTAGGGTTTACCATTGACCAAACCCAAGATATTTTTCACTAAGTGAAGCTTCAACAAAATCAACTAAGAGATGATTTTAAGATATTAGAGATTACTACTTGGAAATGATTTTTAAGACACCACATGAAACAACCTGTATGAAACACCATACCCTTAAGGAATATGCTGGTAAAATATGGTGTTACTTGTCTTCGCCTATATTTTATATAGTGTAATTTTTTTTGACTAAATAATATTTTAATTCAATGAATTTAATTTTTTGAATAGTTTTTCATAATTAAATATATGTCTAATAATATAAAAATTTAAAAATTTATTTCATGACACAAATAAAACATAATTGAATTGTTTATAGAAACTATATAAATTTTTAAATCATTCTAATGTATTATGAATATTAGTTTTTTTTAATGAAATAGACATCTAAAAAACTCTAATTTAAATAAAAATGATAAAATAATTTTATCACATCCTATTAATTTTTTCAATTCCCCAAAAATTTCATTATATCTTAAAAAATGTTATTCTTCAATAAATAAAGATATTATATTTAAAAGTTAAAATTATCATATTTAGGGAATTATTATGATAAATTAAACATTATATTTTATATAATAATATTGAATGTAGGATATGGGGGAATTTATATTACTGGTCTAAAAAAATTATTTTTTTATGATTAATAAAATTATTGATTTGGGTTTTTAGTATGTATTATGACATCATATTTTTGAAATATTAATATAATAATTAATCAAAAACAATAAATTATTTATAATATATCATTTTATTCATATTATATATTTTAATGGATTTCAATCTATTCTCAAGTCTATTAGTGACTTTCCAATGTCTAAAATGGAAAATGTGATTTTGAAATAATTATTTTAAGGGAAATTTAGCATTCCATGTACAAATGATAATTAAAATATTGTGTTCCAATATGGAATATTAAAATATATTAAATTTTTACTCGTATTTCCAAAACAATGAAAAAAATTAATGTGCAAGACAATTGTTTTCTATTTTCCACAAACATATATTTTCAAGACTTGTATTTGGAAATTATTAAGCAATTCCTTCAATTATTAAATAAAAACCCCCAATTTGACCATTACACATCACTACCAATTCATCCTATAAAACATTTGGTTGATATTTCCTCTCAAGGATTTCCCAAAGTTATCCTCAAGCCCCCGATGTACCAATCCTTAGGATTTTTAGTAACTCTTCAAGGTAAAGGAATTCTCCTTCATTTATCTTCAGTTCAAGAACATCTTTTTGGTACATGTATTATATATTTTATGTTACTTTATTTTCAAACCCTTTTGATAATAACCTTACATTAAAATTATTTTTTATCTATGGGAAACCTTTATTACCTCTCATTTAACTCTTTTCTAAATCCATATTTCTTACCCCTTATAATTTAAAATTTACTTAGAAAATTTATTCATTTTTTATGAAAATTATTATATCATGAAGACCAAAACAATTTATTTATACATTATTATTCACCTATATGTTAATATAATTTATTTATTTTCTTATATATATAAATGAAACCCATAATTTATTTCCATGGGTTAAATTTTATTTTTTTGCTCATGTCTTTAAGTACTTATGTACTCAATGATTTTTTATGAAACCTACCCTTTATTCTCCTTGGGATACAAAAAATGATATATTATGATCAATGTGGTGCACATGAAATTAAAAAACATAAAGGATTCAACCTGATATAACTCCAATACATTAAGTTATTAACTTATTCTCTAGGTATTTCATGTTTTGCAAAACCTCTGTGAATAACCATGGTAATTTTGAATTATGACACCATGGTGGTTAATATTTGTGATATGCTTTTGAATGCCTCTTTTTATGTTGTAGACACATATACATGTTATTATTCATGTTAATATTATTTTTATATGCAAAATTTTCATGCCTTATTTGTATGCCTTATTTTATTATAGATATGTCTCCTGATCACATGCTATATGTCTCCCTTTCTTTTATCTTATTATGCATCATGATCACCCCATTTCTTTGATGTATGTATCTAGGATATGAGATGAATAAAAGTAACATAGGGTTAAATGATAAATGTTATTGATAAATGGATCAGACTTATAATTGTACATTGTAACTAGTTTTTTTATTTTTATTTATCATAAATATCATAAACTTCATCCATGTATAAATTTATAGAAGAACCATCTCAACAACTTCAAACTCCAAATCATGTTGGTGATTATTAGCATGTCTTTTTCTGAATTAGTGATGAATTTATTTATTTTTAAATGGTTTTAAAATTCACAGTAGTTCCTTGTGATTTTATTCATAAAAAGGTTCCAATTTAACTAACCCCCTTTCATGTTAACTTGTAGTTTTTATTATAAAATCATTACATATTATTTAGAACACATTCATATTATCCAGAAAAATCCTTGAAAAATTTAGACCTTGTTAATAGTTTTATGTTTTATCTAATTCTCAATAACATATATCATTTACGTATCCATAGATATATCCTCTATTGATATAATTATACACAAAATTAAAAACAAATTGTAGAAAAAAATCACACTTGGTTGATTTTTCATAAAATATATCCTTCCTCAAGGGATTCAACATAATTATCTAGTGATCTTTAAACTCTTACTTCACATTTAAATATATATTAATATCATAAATAAATACTACCATATATTATAAAATTTATCTATAAATACACTATTAATTACATTCTTGATGATAGAAGGCCCATTCAAAAGAATAAATTTCATCTCTATATATTTATAATTTTAATACATTGTATGAAATGTTGTATTATATATAGCCATATTCCTGAACCTAAATTGACGACATAAAGAACAAATTTAAATATTGAAGAACTATTGATTTTTCACGGTTGATCAGAAATTATTCAATATGGGGTATATGATACTTATACTTGATTTTTGTCTTATTTAGTTCTTGATAACAAATTCAAAGTTGTATAAATCCATCTAACTTGTGGATAAAAATTACAGATGCACCCCAAGGTAAAACTATATTAAAAATAAATCCATTTTGATTATTATTATGGAGTTTCTTATTCAATTATTTTAAATCAATCCCGGACATTCGATAGGGATTGTTTGAAATATGTGTTACACCAGGAATGAGTTCTATTGAAAACTCTACTCCCCAATTCAATGGAACCCTAGGTAACTATTTTTGATAGACATAAGGAAAATTCTATACAATAGGCATATAAATGATGTTGAGTTAATTAGAAAGCAATTTGGATAAAATCCACTTTTGAATTGGAATCAAGACATATTCAATGGATGTGATCTCCACTATTAGTTCTGACATATAAATGCAATGATATATGCTCATAGGTTAGGTTGGAATATCAAATAGAAATTACCACACATAGAAATTAATACGGGACTTATGTAGAGAACACTAGTCCCTTACTACAATAATATAAAATTCAATTAGTGGAAGAGTAATGAAGTTTTCACGAAGAACATTCCCATAAACCTCAATTAGGGAATAATCATATACTTGAGATGTGCTCATCAGACCACTTGATGTTTTTACTAAAAACTAAAATTGTATTCATTGAGGAGTGGAAATCAAATTCATAGATACATTCCATGATATAAGACAATTCACATAACTATGCTATAATTTGAGACTTAAATATTTTAACATACCTATAACCACCACAAGTTCATTGTTATATCATCAAAACCATAGTAAAATCAATATAATAGGAGTGATAATCATAAATCATTTACTAAAATGATCAATCATGAAAATTAATCTGTAGGATATCCATATCGTGAAACATTTCTTTCAATATAAGACACCTTATGATTAAACTAGGTCATTTATTTAATCAATATATTCAAAATCTTAATGAGGGTTTGTAAATAATTTGGTTATTTAGATAAAAAGACCCTAGTAGTTTCAAAGTAGGTCTGTAGTATGGCCCATTTTCATGAAGAATGTGATGATCAATTCAAATACCAATGTTCCTATTTTTATGTTATTACCACTAGGCCCATATATTATAGTGCCACATCTACTTTTAGTATCCATAAATGGTTGTAATTTATTGGATACCACAAGATCCTTCATTAACTGACATTATATGGTATTTTAATATACATAGACTTAACATTATTTCTCTTATTGATGTTTTCTCATCCTATTTTCTAATGGATAATTAATTACTTCTTTGATAACAACTATAGTGAACCAAATGTTTCATACAGAGATATAACATTTCCTTAGATGAATATTTATTACACAAAAAAATGATCCACACTCAAAAAATTTTGGTTTAGTGACATTGGAAATATGGATATATAAATAATTAATTCATAATTCAACTATATAATATCCTCCTATGTTCGCCATAATTATCACCATTATTAAATATATCATAAAAAATACATTTATTCATAAAATGGGGGAAATAGAAAAAATGGTGGGATTAGATGTTTAGTTTTTTTAACTACAGAGATATTAACATAACATGAGCATAATGGATTGTGAACATGATAATAAGATTTGAAAATGATACCACTCATATCATAGATTATAAACATTAATAATAAAATAATTATTTCTAGTTAATTTTACATGAATCAAAATGGAATCAATGAAAATAATCCATCGTATCATAAAATTGAAAGAAGACATAGATTTATTGAATACAAATAATAAGAAAATTTTATTTCCGCATAATTAAATGGTTAGTTTGAAGACTATCATTGTAGATTGGGTTCACTCCTGAAGACATCATATCACTCAAGGTTCACTCCCAAGACTGTTATACTAGATTGAGTTCACTTTTTAAACAATTTTAGTAGTCATAGATCACTCCCATGACATTCATTATTGAAAAAATCACTCATTGATCTTGGTATACATCCCATTCCATACATATTTATCTTGTAAGGCACCAATAATTACCCAATTCATTGGATATTGATAATGTTCCATCCCATTACAAAATGACAAGTATATATATATGGACCACTTCTCATAAAACATTAATCATATCAGAACCCATGAAAAGGAAATTTTTTTCCAAACTCTTATGTCATAGCATAACCTTTGGTAATGAAATGAGTTTCATAAAATGTTTATCATAGCATTATGTATGAGAGACAAACATGTTTCGTAATCTTTTATCAACAAAATTACAATTTATCAAGAGAATGTGATAAGTTCCTTTTTTGGAAAATAAAATTATTTTATTTTTATATATTATGTAAAAAGTAAAACATAGATAAGTAATATATTTTAAAATTATTTTATAATTTTAAAAAATTTCGTTACACCATTCTTAGAAAACATTATGGTGGATGAAAAATGATTTTTTTCCAATGAAAAAAATTATATTGGTTTTCCACAAAAAAACATTTGGAAACATGAGTAGAAATTGTATTTTAAATGAGAAAAAAACATGTGTTCTCGTGAAGTATTAAGAAGAAAATAAAAATAATTAATTTATTGAGAGATACATCATAAAAGTTCATCATCATTAACTTATTCATAAATAATCACAATAAAAAAATAGGATTCCAACATAAAACCTTTACAATATTGGAATATTTTTATTCGTAATCCCCATTAAAAAAATTTTTAAAAGAAACACAAAATATAATTTGAAAAATAAATTTATTATATAAAATTTATATTGTATTGTATATACAGCTTTCAATAGAATATAGGTTTATAAAAAACATGTCTCAAAGAACACAATTTGAAAAAATAATAACTTACCTTATGTATTTAATTACATTGTAAACATTTTAGATTCATGAATAATATATATAAGTTAATGATTCTTATATTATATTACTATTCTAGTATATATCATACGATAAATTATTTACTTGTGATCATTTATTACCTATTTATTGACAATTAATTGTAAAAATCACTATTTTGGGTAATGATTTCATTGTTTTTTGGAATGTTTCATCTTGGAACTTTCAGTCCTGGTAATATTATAATAGTTACATTATATAAAAATTTAGAATAATTATTTAAATATATTATTTGTTTAGTATATACAAATTTATATTCATCAACAAAATCTATAGATAGAAAAATGTATTACACCGTTTACGGAGACGATAAGTCATATATACAAATAAACATTGTTTCCATTTTCTTGATAGATGGAACAAAAGAGAGGAAAATAATAAATTACTATTATATAATTATTTAAATATAATAAATATCATATATATTCTTTTAATTTGTTCATATTACCATGTATGTCAAAAAAATACATATTGTGTCACTTCATGTAGTTGGTAGTCCAAGCATACACATAATCAGTGTTATCATTTTTTAAAGGATTTGAATGCATGATGTTAGATGAAAATATTATAAACATAGAAGTATAAATATTTCGTGAATATAATTTATAAACATTAAACACATCATTGTAACAAGTCGTTATATGTAGTGGTGGTAAATGAATTACATCAGTTCTTGAGGTTGTAATCTATCTTACACAAGATCGATGGTTTCATTTCCCATATGTTGGAAGAGGATATATATGTAGGTTATTACATTAAAATAAAAAAATATAAATTTATGTGTAATATTGATGTTATCATATCAGACTATTTTATGATTATATGAAATAGTTGAATGAATATATAAAATACAGTCACCCAGTTAAGAATGATACCCCTTATCCTAACAACCTTTAGAGGATACCAAAAAACCCATCTTAGTATGGTTTAACATTTAAAATATTGTATCTAGGATGTGTAGAGGTATTTAATTGATATATTTTTTTAGGGTTCATCTAATCCAAAGTATTTAGTAAGGGTGAATAAAAGAGGAATGTTTCTGCCCTTTTATATGTGGGGGGACGACACACATGGAATGTTTCAAAATAAAAAGGTCCACCCATGTTTAAAACATTACACAAGGAACCAAAATAGTTCATTAATAAAAATTATATGATATAATGTCCATAGATAGTAAGAATGGTAGATTTGGGAAAAAAATAATTTCATTTTACTCCATACCATTTTAGTTTAATCCCTGAGTAAACATGTTTTAATGCTAACACCATTAGTTATGTTTTAATTCTGTACTTATGATTTATTTTTAAAAACAATAAGTGAAAATATAATATAATATTAATTTTGAATATTGTTAATCTTGAATACATTTTTGAAATTTTTATTCACAAAGGTCTAAAAATTTAATTGACAAATAAACATGGAGACATGATGAATAATATAATTTCTAAAGGGAAAAGTGGCATAAGTAAAAAAGTTTTAAAATCAGAAGTTCTTGTGAATATAATTCCAATGAAATAAAATGTTTTAATAATAAAATAATTGATCTAATTTTATATTTAATGAATTTTTAAATAATTTTTAACTTTTTAGTTTATTTTAATGAACAATAATATTTTAAGAAAAAGTAGTTTTTTCAGTATTCATCAAAAAAATAATATTTTTCTTAAAAATATATCAAATTTATTCCTAAATTAATTTGTACATGTTGATTAAAAAACAAATTTCAATTTTTAAATTATAAATTCTTTAATTTTGAATAATTATTCTTGCAATTTATTCTCAAAAATCATTATAAACATTTTTCCAGGAAAAATGTATTTTCAAACCATATAAATACTTTTATAAAAATACAACATTTATTTATAATTTCATTATCTAAAACCTTTATAATTAATTTTTATAATTTATCTCCTCCTATTAATACAATAAAATTTAATATGTATGTTATAATGTTCTGATTTAAATAATAATATTAATTATATTTTGTAGTTACCTAAAACTCAGTGTTGCGTGTAACACATGCTATCAACAAAATTCAATAAATTTTAAAGTATATATTTTTTAAAAAATCATGTTGTGTTATAGAGACCATTATTGGAGGAATAAATTATATAAATTCAATCCTATACCCAAATCAGTCCCATTTCTCAAATCTTGTTATATGGCCAAAACCCCCATACGGTGACAAGTATAGTAACACCTGAAAATAAGGAACTTTACATGAAAAAAATCTCATTTCATAGAAAATCAAAATTCTCAAGGGAATTAAATCCTTTTTCTAAAAATATATTATTTTTTAAAATAACTTATAAATCAACTAATTTCACTTTAAAACTCAATTACTTATGCTAATTAAAAAACCCTTTCACCAAATTTTAAAAACAACATACTCATTTTTATAAATATGGAAACCACTAAGCTTCTGGAAGAACATTCATTAAGACATTTAAAAGAGACATGCAACATAATATATTCCAAATTTGAACAATAAATTTTTAAAAATAAACTATATGTTTCATAGACTAATTTATAATATAATAATAATATAGTTTTAAACTAAGTTATTTTATAGATTCTAAAAATAAATCATCCATTTTAAAAAACAAAAATAAAAAAAACAAATATATTTTACAAACAGTCATGATGGGCTAAACCCCCAAAAAATGGTTTCCTGAATTTAAATCCTAATTTTAAATAGACCAAATGAATTCCTCTAATACCAAATCACCATCAATAAAAACCTCACATTTCACTAAAACTAATTTATAAAATAATAACACCAGATATAAGGTAGACAAATATTCTCAAAAAAATAATCCATATATCTCAATAACCACCATGAATTATCACTAATCCTCATGGATCTCATAGGAGTGGTAAAAAACATGTTGAATGAGAGTTGATAGTGTGTTTCATTTGAAAAAAAAGTCTAATAGGCTATGGTAAAGCCATAAAATAATCTCTATAATGTTCCAATGATCGATTTCTTGGAAATTATCTAGTTTCTCAAGATGTGAAACAAAAACTCATGTTATCAACCCACATTCAAGTATTATCTTTAAATCAAACCTTACTGCATGGATACTAAAATAATTCCAATTTGGACCAACACACCAACAATGGTTAATCCCAAAAACTATTGGATTCAAATTTGAAACCCCAATACTCTTTGTTATTCAAATATTATTATAATGGATGGTGGTTAGGAATACACTCTTGCTGAAAATATTGATTCCTGAATAAAATCCATATTCATCCTTAATATATAAATCTAAATCTAAAGTTAGCGAGTAATGAATTTTGGTCTCAACTAAGAATCATTTCCTCTAACACCATCTATAATAAATAACATGGGAAATACATCTAAACTAGAAAACAAGTCGAATCACAACTATCTTAAAGAAGGTTCTTAATAACTATGGACTGAAAACTTGTTCAAGGGTCCCCTGAATTATCATTGGGAATTTTTTCACCATGAAATAAAAGTATAAAATTAATAAAAAATCTATAAAGAGATAAAAAATCCAAACAATATTGAATACTCATTAAAATTTCAAAGAATTATAAAAATAAAATTAAATAAATATAAGTTAAAATAATGTAAAAAATCCTTACATGAGAGAAGGAAAATACAAAGTTTTAAAGTTGAAAAAAAGATAACTGAAACATTAATAGATTAATCAATCTCTACTAATGACCCACAACTTCTCATCACATCCCATCCATCCATTAATGAAAAATACAAAACCAATGAATACAAATATAAATGGGTACTATAACAAAATTAGTGATCTATATAGGTGTGTGATAAACAACCTAATAGGTCTCTAAAAATTGTTGCTATAAATATTATCTCAGTAGCACAATTTATAAATTTTAGGTTTGAACATTAGATAAAAAAATGTTTCCCAATTCATTAAATAAAAGTTCAATTATATTCCACTATGAATTTGATAAAATACCACCCATTTTAAAATTTGATAAATGACAGTAAAATAGTATAAATAAATTATTCCACACCCCTAAAAAATTTTTTTAATCCATAGAAAATAATAAAAAATATTATTTATCTAATAATCAAAAACATTCAGGGAAAGTAATATTTCTACAAACAATCTCAAGGATAAACCACTTCTTAAAACAATATAAATAAATAACAAAAAACATTTTCTTTTTCAAAAATACATTATATCATTTTTAAATAAAACAAATTTGAATGCATTGTAATGAAATTCATGTTGATTCATAAAACAATCCGAAGCCCTGAAGCATTAAGGAAATCACAATATAAGAACACTAGAAAATGTTAGTGCTAAAAATAATCCACACATGGGGAATGTAAATGAGACATAAAATAAAATTCTTTAAATCTTACTAATAAGGATCAATAATCATATAATCATCTATATAATCTATTAATACATACCATATTTGGTAACAAGGAACCTTGGAAGTCACTATAGATCAAATAAAGATCCATAGTATTCATATTTTACTTTTCATAAATATATATGTAGTGTATCTTCACAACCAATGGAAGAAAGAAAGACTAAAAGCTCAAAGTATATATATCCCTTCAGATCCAATCATCTTAGAGTAACCAGGAAAAACTCCCATATCATTCCACTACATACACTATGTTTTTCCCTCATATAGGTTACTGACTATATTCTTAGGACTCCAATGATGATTCAAATAGAGGTGATCACAAATAAATAACATCATGTATCAGATATTCAAAATTTGAAAATAATACACATCTCACCTCCAACCCCGACTCATGAAATGACCCATAATTTTTAATTCCTTTTTAAAGAATCATATATAGATTCGACAATATAATAAATCCCACAATGTATCTCACACTATATTAGGAATAAAAATAGTAACCTGGGATTTTAATGAGGGCCACACACATTTTTAAAACACTTATCTTAATGTTTCATCCATTCTTTGAAAAAAAAATGTCTTGGAATAAAAAACTTCTGGTCAGAGTAGAATACTCAAGAGGTGGGTGAATTGAGTATCTATAAAAAAAATTGTGTTTAAAAAGGTTTTATTAAAAGGATTTCTCCTTCAAGTTAAATACAGACCAGTTAATCAAAGTAATACGGTTATAAATGTTTTTCTGTTTAAATAACTTATTAGAAGATTTATTATTTCTCAATAATAATAATAGCTATTAATATTACTTTTGAAACAGTTTTACTATGACAAAGAAATTATAACTTCTTTCCAAGATTAACTATCAACGTAAGTTTAGTGATTTATGAATTATACAGTAGAGCATTAAAACAGAGAAAACTAAAGTAATAAGCACAGTGGATATTCAAAAAGTGGTTTAGTCTCAAGATGAGACCTAATCCACTCCACTTGGTGATCACCTACCACCAAGAAGTTTATATATATAAACTTGATCCAGACCCCAGATTAGGGTTAAAAAATAGTACATAGGATTGTCCAGATTGCACGAGGACCTCTTCAACAATTCTTCATGGGTACAAACTACTAGGGCACACAGGGACCTCTTTCACACATATCCATCGGCACACACAATATTAAATGAGTTTTTGAGTGAGGATATCTTGTATCCTTAAATTTAATGTAGGAGGAAGAGTGTGTTTCTATATAGATACACACTCTGCTCGAAAATTAATAAAATGATACACAATAGAGCATTAATGTTGAGATAGGTTTAGAAATTCTATGAGTGTTGATCTTTCCAGCTCTGGACTTCTAAGATGCAGAAGATGTAGAACTCAAGTCCTCGTATGGAAAATAGAGTTTTCCAAGTTAGAAATATTCGGCTTGTGTTCTTCGTGGTGTTCTATACTGAGAATATGTTCTTGGGATTATAGTATTCTTCATGTGTTCTTAAGAAGAATCGGGTTTCATGAGCCAATTTGTAAGAAAGTTTTTTGTTGTGATGCTCATGCCCACCAGTTTCTTCTTTTGTATCATTTTTTTTTCAATAGTCCTTTCTACGTTTTGTTTCTGGGTGGCAAAACTCTATTTATCTTGGAGTTCATGTGTTGTAGCTGATATATTGAATGTATTTTGCACCTCATACCTCGTGTTGTCCGATGATATGTCTAAAAAGAAACATTAATTATGGAATTGCATTAAAATCTTCAAATATGACTCTTAGATATTAAATTGAAAGAAGAAAAAATATATTAGGAAATAGTGTCACAGTATGTCATGGAAATGGTGTCTGGTTGTCACTCTGTCTTTTTCATAGTGTCTCATGGTCACGGTGTCTTGTTCACGCTGTCTGATGGTCACGGTGTCTTGTTCAAGGTGTCTGATGGTCACAATGTCTCATGGTCAGGGTTTCTGCTTTTTCACGGTGTATAATGGTTATGGTGTCTTTATCATGGTGTCTGATGGTCATAGTGTCGCATGGTCCCGGTGTCTGCTTGTTCACGGTGTCTGATTTTTCATGGTGTCGGATTTTCATGGTGTCTGATCCTTCACGGTGTTTGATTTACTTTTCCAGAAAGACATAACCAGTGGTAGACTCACGGTGTCTCAGACTTTTCAAAATATCTATATTCAGACTTAATCAATTATGATCATTGAATTGATTAGACTTAATCATTTTTTAAATAAGGTATTATAAAAGTAAATCAAGGATAGTAAAAAGTCATTAAACTGAATGTAGAGAAATTAAGATCTTGAATGTCTCTTCCAAAATAATGAGAATACGTAAAAAATAATACACCTGATTTCATAAAATTTACCAGATTTAACCAGGTTGAATAGGATTTGTTATCATTAAAACATGATTAGGATATGAGGAGTCCAAAAACATTTCCCTTTTTGATGATCACAAATCATGTAGATTTAAAGTGTAAATTTGATTCAACTATAGATATAGAGATAAATGTCTAATATATACTGATTTCTCCCCCTTTTGGGATTATCCAAAAGATGGAATAAGAGAAGTCATGAAAATTGCACATTTCATTAAAGAAAATAAGATCAAGTACAAACAGAATGGAGCAAAACAAAAGAAACAACATTCCCATAAAAAAGGAGTAATCACTAATCTTCTTTAGGGGTTGGCCTTCTCTTTTCCTTTAGCAGTAGTAGCAGAAGTCAAATCCATTGGGGAAGAGTTCTAGGTAGAATAAGGGAGTGAGGTGGTTGATAAATAAGGTAAAAGAAGGTCTTTAAAGACCGATGGAGCCAAAGTAGAAGTAATATTATATATAGGTAGTTGTTGATCAAGGATCCCAAGCCTGATCTAACTCAAATATTCACTGACAGACATAGTAGTGGAGGCTAGGGCATAGGTGAAGTTAGGCAATCTAGGTATTAGAGGTGTAGCTGCAAGAGAAACAATGGTTGTACTCTGTACATGAATGTAAGGCCTCAGAGGCGTAATGAAATCCAAAATGATCTCTCCACCATAGTGCAGAAATTTCTAAACATTATCCTTGTTTTCCATAAACTTATCCAACAATCGAGTGAACTCTATGACCTTTTGGACATTAGTCTTAAATCTTGAGTAATTGGTGGAATCCACAAATTTTCCACAATATACTTGATATGATTATTCATGTCAGTCTTAGAGAATATTCTGTTGAAGTAAACATCCACATTCTTGGAAATCTATTCCTGAGCATCATTAGCAATTTTAGAATGGATTTGGACCAGGTCAAGAACTCTGTCACTGTTCTTGATTACTACAGAGAGATCATCTTTATTGAATCCACTAAGCACAGTCGGAAGCTCTTCTTTGACCACTATTTTGAGCAGATCACTTTTTAAAGAGGGTTGAGAGTATTGACTAGAGGCTTTAGAATTATTGACAGCAGTGGTGTGAGATTTAAGTTGATTCAGCACTTTCTGAAGACACCATGTATACTCATCAGTGAGTTTGTTTAGATTAACCACAAGCTTTCATATTTCTTTCACAATCAATTTGTTCCTTTCTGTGACCTTTTCAGCTAATGAAGCTAAATGTGGCTGAATCTCATAGACAAAATTCTATGGGGTTTGAGGGAAAACAGGTTACACAGGATAAAAAATAATCTCTGATCTTGAATGCATCTCTTTCTACAAGTCATTAATCATACCTCTTAGGATCTTCACTTCATCACTAGGCATTCTATTCTCAACTCTAACTTCTGAAATCTCAAGAAGGATTTTGGGTTTTATTTTCCAAATAACTTTCACCAACAATAATGAGGCATATTTCTCAATTAGATGTTTCACACGAGTTGGTTGGAAATTAAGATCTTTTTCAACAGCAGACAAAAGGGTAGCACAAAATTCATTTAGATCATCCTTACTCACAAAAGATGATTATTCTGATGAAGGTTCAGAAATAGGTTCTGATACAGCCTCAGGTTTCTTCTCAAGAGAAATATTAGACACAGATTTAAGATAGAACATAGTATAAAAGTCAATGCCTCTTATTGAAACTTATTGAGAGTCATCTACATAAAAGAAAATGGGGAACATATACTGAGTGATTGCAGGTCTCGAATCAACCAGATTTTGTACTTCGGTATATTCCAGATTTGGGGGTTGCTCCCCCTCAACAGTTTCATCCTTCTCAGGACTGATAGGCTTTGGATATTGATCTGATTCCACAAATTCATCACTTATTTCTTCTCTCATTTCCTTCCTAGACAGTTGAAAAGCCAGCTCCATCCTTTCCTCAGCTGAAGGAATGACTTTGTAAATAGATTGTTCTACTAGATGTTCCTCACGGTCGGCTCCTTGCATAGAAGGTAATTCTTCATCTATATGTTCTTCTACATCATTCTTCTCAGTTTCTTGGTTGGCAGATATTGTTTCATATTCGGGTTCATATTCCAGAGAAAAAACTTTTGTAGGTGCAGGGTCTTCTTTTTCACTTACCACAAGAGAGATAGGAGTGCGGTCTTCCTCAATAGAAATAGTTTCCCTGGGGAGGCACAACAACCTCTTCTTCCTCTTCAGCAGAATATTCAACAACCTCATCTGGTTCCAAACCCGTATCAGAAATATATCTTGGTCCTGAAGGATGTTTTATTGGATTGAATTTTTCGTAAATTATATCATTGTCTTCCACCCATTCCTTTTTTCAAGGATTCCAATTTATCTTCATCCTCTTAATAGTGACTTTTGAAAGGGAGTACTCACAATCCTTTATAACATTCTCATTAGTTCCAAAAATACATTTGGCAAGAAGCATGCAAGAGATAAGCTAAGAGTAAAACAAGGTGGTTGACTTTGATATGCCTTTGATCAGTTAACACATGTGGTTAATGATATACTTCAAAAGGTTGATCTTATGCCCATTTTTCATAAGGTGGATCAAAAAGGCATACTGATATTTCAAAATAGAAAAATCACCTTTTCTGGGGATAAAAATATTCTGAATAAACTTAAATAGAAGCCTTGATTCTCCATCTAGTTCTGCAATAATGGCTCTCCTCTTGGTTCCATTCCCCGTAAATTCTTTCAAAGCATCCTCCATATCAAAGAATTTGGTTAATGGTGGAGGTCCTCACTGATAATCCTCACTAATTCCTTCATGAGGTATCCTAAAGAATGAAACCCATAACCTCAAAGATAATGAGCATTTTTGGATATTTATCTAGCTTCTCATGACATAAATATCACCAGAATCAAAAGTGAACTGTATATACTGATAAAACGGAGCCACTAACTTAGGGTAGATAGGTCTATATTCCTTCGAAAACAACTCTATCCAGCCTTGTTGTTCTAAAAAATTCAAACCAAAGGCTTACTAGATAGAATCTATTTGGTGAAAACCTATTTCTAATGTACTATAACTCGGTTTACTATATTTGTATTTAGATGTCCTTCAGGTGCTAGCTTAGGTGAAATCTTCTTCTTCTTTGAGTTGTGCTTCTCAGGAGTTGATGATGAATGGTGTTTAATCCTGGGAATCTACCAAAGATTCAAGAGATAGAAAAGGGGTTGCATGGTTGAAGAAGGATTCGAAATAAGTGAATAGAATAAAGAATGAGTAAAGAATCGAGTGATAATTTCATTATTATATCACTTAGGAATTAGAAACGTCACAAAAGTAAAAACATGGGAAAACAAAAAAAGTGAAATGAATAATTACCACGATACAGTTTTTAATTCATAACAAAACATTAATGAAAATCTTTGCGGTGAGACCATATCGGGTCTTTATGGTGAGAGAGGGAATGAATGTTACGGTGATACAGTAACTGATCATTATGGTGAGATTGTAACATGGTGAGATAGTAGCTTAGAATTACAGTGAGATGGTAACTGAGCATTACAGTGAGACAATAACTATTAGATAGTAGTCATGAAGCACTAACTATGAGACCGTAATCATGAAATAGTAAGATATACAACAGTAACACATTTACATAAGATTTATCATGCCTAATTCATGTATGATGTAGTATATTATTTCAAAATTTATTGGTTTGGTAAATATATCAGCAAGATGATAATCAGTACCAATGAATTCCAAAGTGATATCTCCATTTTGATAATGATATCTCAAAAAGTGATGTCTTCATCAACATGCTTTGTCCTAGAATGTGAAATAGGATTTTTTGCGATTTTAATAGAACTTCTGTTGTCACAATTTATAGGTACATTCCTGAATTGATATCCATAATCTAGTAATGTGTGTTTCATTCACAATATTGGTGCACAAAAACTTCCAATAGCTATGTATTTAGCTTCTACAGTAGACAATGCAACAGAGTTTTGTTTCTTACTACACCATGATACTAGTGACTTGCCTAAAAAGTGACATGTTCCAGAGGTGCTTTTTCTATCTAAATTATAGCCACCAAATTCAGCATCACAATAACTAACTAATTCAAATGATTTTCATCTAGGATAGAATAATCCTACATTGGGTGTATGCTTAAGGTGTTTGAAAATTCACTTTACAACATTTAAATGAGATTCCGTAGGATTTTCTTGAAAACGAGCACACATACACACACTAAACATAATGTTAGGTCAACTAGAAGTTAAATAGAGTAAACTTCCAATCATTCATCTATAAGTGGTTTGATCAACAGATTTTCCATCTTTATCAAGATCCAACATACAAGTGGTACTCATGGGAGTGTTAGTAATTTTAGTGATATCCAAACCAAAACGTTTTAGAAGATCTCTAGTATATTTACACTGAGTTAAAATAATACCATGATTATTTTGAATGATTTTAAATCCAAGAAAGAATTATACTTTACCCATTAAACTGATTTCTAATTCATTTTTCATCATTTTAGAAAAATCATCACATAATTAATTTCATGAGTATCCAAAGATAATGTCATCTATATATATTTGAACAACTAAAACATCATTAGAAATTCGTTTTATAAAAAGGGTAGGATCTTCTATTCCTTTATTAAAACCATAGGAAATAATAAAAGTAATTAATATATCATAATAGGCGCTTGAAGCTTGTTTTTAACCATATAAATCTTTTGATAATTTAAAAATATGATTTGGAGAATGGGGGATTGTAAAACCATTGGGTTGTTCAACAATGACATCCTCAGCAATATACCCATTTAAGAGGGCATTCTTAACATCCATTTGATATAGTTTCAAATTCAGATGAGCAGCATAAGAAAGCATGATTCCGATGGCTTCAAGTCTATCTACTGGTGAAAAGGTCTCCTCATAGTCAATTCCTTCTTTTTGACTATAGCCTTGTGTAACAAATCTAGTATTGTTTCTAACTATGTTACCAGCTACATCTACCTTATTTCTAAACACCCATTTAGTGCCTATGGTGAATGTTTCCTTGGGTATTTCAACAAGTTTTCAATCATTGTTCCTTTCAAACTGATTAAGTTCTTCTTGCATATCCAGCACCCAAAATTCATTATTGATATCATCATTAATGTTTTTAGGTTCAAGTTGTGACCAGAAGACTTGATGTATAACCTGATTTCTAAGAAAATCTCTAGTTTGAGTTACTTTGTTTAGGTCTCCTACAACATCATCTAAGGTATGGTTCTTAAGTGATCAAACAGTTCTAGTAAAGTAGGGACTAGTGATTTCAGGTTCATCAATAGGTTCAAGTTCTACAAAATTTTCAGAACTGGAAGTTTTGACTGATTCTTTCACAGAATGGTTTGACGATTTTGGATTAATGTTCAGATTCAATAGATCATCCTCCATGTTCTATAGAATATTTTTAGGCTCATGTGGATCTTTTTCATCAAATTTGACCTGGAATGATTCTTCCACATATTTAGTTCTTTTATTGAACACTCTATAGGCTTTACTATAGATGGAATATCCGGAAAAGATACCTTCATCACTTTCGGATGCAAATTTGTCAAGATTGTCCTTCGTATTAAAGATATAGAGTTTGCAACCAAAAACTGTGACGTAGTTAACCATGGGTTTTCGACTGTTTTATAACTCATAAAGAGTCCTTTAATTAATAGGCCTGATCAACACTCTATTGATTATATAGCATTTTTTATTGACAGCTTCAGCCCAAAAATAAATAGGTAGATCATATTCACTGATAATTTTTCTAGAAATCTCTTGCAGGGTCCTATTTCTTCTCTACACAACTAATTTTTTTAGGTGTTTGAGGGGAAGAGAAATTGGGATTATAATCATTTTGTGAGAAAAAGGATTTAAACTCTTGATTTTCAAACTCACGGTCATGATCACTTCTTAAGGATTTAATTCTAAGTCCACTAAGATTTTCTATAGACTTGGAATATTTAGTAAAATAAGAACAGGATTCACTCTTGTGATCCATAAATAAGTTCTAAGTATATCTTGAAATTTCATTTACAAGAACATAAACATAGTGCTTCCCATTTAAACAAGAAACTCTAGATGGTCCAAAAAAATCTATGTGAACTAGTTCGAGAGGTTCAGAAGTTGACACTTCTTTCTTTGGTTTGAAGGAATCTTTGTGTTGTTTTCCCTTTTGATAGGGATTACATACTTTGACATTTGGAAACTCAAGTTTGGGTAAGCATTTAAATAAGATTTTTTTAGTCAGATTTATTAGGGAGTGAATATTACAATGTCCTAGTCTCCTATTCCAGAGCTAAGACTCTTTATAAAATACAGTTAATCATGAATTATTTTGAGATGCTAAGGAATCTATGTTAACAGAGTAAACATTTTCATTTCTTAATACAGATAATACTAATTCTTACATAGAATTAAAAACATTTCAAGCATCATCTTCAAATATAACATGAAATCTATCATAACATAACTATGAGATACTGATAAGATTGTATTGTAATTCATCAACATACAGTACATTAGAAATCAATACTGAATTATAGTTACCGATTTGGCTGAGGCCAATAATATTTTCTTTGGTATTGTCACCAAATGTGAAATGTACTCCTTCTATTTTTATCAGGTTCTTGAATCATGAGTATTCTCCTATCTTGTGCCTTAAACATCCACTTTCCAAGTACCATAAGCTCTTACAAGAACTCTTTAAGCAGCTTTCCTACAAAATGATCAAGAAAAAGAAAATTTTGGTACCAATACTTGTTTGGGTCCAATAATATTAGTAATAAGTGCTTTAGGAACCCATATATGTCTTATGGGTTTCCTATAAGCATTAAGTAAAGTATTTGATAAATAAACACTATTTGGTGCAGAAAAACATGAAACAGTTGATAGTGTATCATAACATGAATTAGACGATTTGTGTCTAGAATTGGAAGTAAAACTGTATGTCCTAGATTTAGAAATAGACTTTGTTATACCAAGGTTACTTTTTCTAGGTTGATAACCCATTCTAGTGTTGTATTTATGGGTAATTTGTTTTCCTAGCATTTGGGTATGGGTATTTTTTCCATCGGTAAATTTTTCTAGGCCATTTTTCAATTTCTCATTAGACATTTTTAATTCATTGTTCTCTTTGAGAAGTTGGGAATTTTTATCCTTTTCAATTGTGAGTTCAGATTTAATAGTCACAGTAAGATTATGATGTTTCTTCAATTATTTATATTTGTCTTTTAGTTCATTGAATTCTTCTTCAATCAAGTTATACTATTCAAAAATTTATTCATTATTCATTTTTTTAGAGTCACTCTCATTTTCATAATAGTATGAATTATGTACATGAGAGTCCAATGTAACCTCAAATGTGTTTTTCATAAAACACATATTGTCTTTGTTAGCCTATTCATCATGTGATGTTTCTAAGACACTTGAAATGTCCTCAGAGTCAATCCATGTTTCTTTAATTGCCTTTGTATACTTCATGTCCTTGTCCTCATATCTATTTTTGTACTTGAGCTTTGGATAGTCAGCTTTGATATGTCCCTTGCGCTTACATTCATAGTAGACAATCTCATCAACCTTGTTACTTCTTCCCCAGTCTTTCTTCCAACTTCCTTTTTGGTCATATTTTCCCTTGAAGTTAGGCTTTTTGAAAAAATTATTCTTCTTGAAAAATCTTTTGAATCTTCTATCTAGTGAATCCATCCCCTCAACACTATCGGGTAATGATGGTTCACTACTGGACCTTTTTACAGAGGCCACCAATTTATCTTTGTCTTTCAGTTTAGAGGTTCTGGTCTTGAATGTAACAGATTTCCTTTTGGGTTCATTCTCCTCCTCCTTATTGACATTAAACTCTTCTTTATACATCATTAGTTTCCCAATGAATTCTTTTTCAGGTAGCTTGCTAATGTCACATGATTATTTAATAGAGACAGAGGTTCCCCTCCGTCTATTAGGATGATATCTGAGAATTCTCATGATTTGTTCCTTAGTATTGGCTTCTCATCTAATAAAAATCATTTTGTTGAAAATCTCATTGAACTGAAGATACATGTCATAGATAGGTTAATCATGTTTCATTTTAAAGTTATCATATATAATAATATAAGTATTAAGTCTCATTTCATTTACACTAGATGTTCCTTCATGTGATTCAGATAGGGTATCCCAAATTTCATGGGCAGTTTTACAAGAATAAATTCTATTGAATTACTCATCTCCTAAGGAACACTATAAAGAATTCATAGCTTTTCAATTGATATTGTAGGTAGTTTTGATAGGATCATACCATGTAATTCTACCAGTACTAGGAATCATGTATTCATCTATAATGGATGACCAAATCTCAAATCCCATACTCTCTAAGTGCATTTTCATTTTAATTTTCCATTGAGCATAGTTGGTTCTATTAAAGAATGGTGTTATGTGGGTTACAGAACCTCCAAATCTATTATACATAATAAAAAATAGGTTTAAAGAGCTAGAAATTAAGAATTGACAGAAATTCAAAGATCATTAAAGTAAAACTACAATCACAGTTGTATGAGATTAAAAAAAATTCTTAATAAAATATCCTCTGATACCAAATGTTGGTTGGAGTAAAATACTCAAGAGGGGGTGAATTGAGTTTCTATAAAAAAATTTGTTTAAAAAGGTTTTCTTAAAAGGATTTACCATTGAAGTTAAATACAACCCTGTTTATCAAAGTAATATAGTTATGAAGGTTTGACTTTTTAAATAACTTCTTAGAAGATTGATTATTTCTGAGTAAAAATAAAATCTATTAATATTACTTTTGAAACTAATTTACTAAGACAAATCAATTATAACTTCATTCCAATATTAACCGTCAAAGTAAGTTTAGTGATTTTTGAATTGTATAGTAGAGAATTAAAACAGATAAAACTAAAGTAATTAGTACAACAGATATACAACAAGTGGTTCAGTCTCAAGCCGAGACCTAATCCACTCCACTTGGTGATCACCTGCCACCAAGCAGTTTATATAAATAATTTTTATCCACACCCTAGATTGGGGTTAAACAACAGTACATAGGACTATATAGGTCGCACAAGGACCTCTTCCATAGTTCTTTATGGGTACAAACTACCAAGACACATAGGGACTTCTTCCACACTTATCCATGGGTATACACAAGAGTAAATGAGTGTTTGAGTAAGGATATCTTGTATCCTTCAGTTTAATGTAGGAGACAGAGTGTGTTGCTATATAGATATATGCTCTGCACAAAATTTAATAAAATGATACACAACAGAGTAGTAATGTTGAGATAGGTTTAGAAATTCTCTGAGTGTTGATCTTTACAGCTCTGGACTTCTGAGATGAGGCATATGCAGAACCCAAGTCCTTGTATATAAAACATAGTGTCACAAGTTAGAAATATTTGGCTTGTGTTATTCGTGGTGTTCTATAGCGTGAAGATGTTCTCAGGATTCTAGTCTGCTTCGTGTGTTCTTCACCAGAATTAGGATTCATGAGCCAATTCCTAATAAAGTATTCTTTTATGATGCTCATGCCCACCAACTTGTTCTTTTGTATCGTGTTTTTCATATAGGATTTTCCGCTCTTTGTTTATGGGCCACAAAACACTTTTTATCTTGGAGTTCATGTGTTAGAGTTGAAAGGTTGCATGTATTCTACACCACATACCTTGTATTTTCTGATGATATGTCTATAATGAAACAATAATTATGTTAGTTCATTAAAATCATCAAATATGACCGTTAGAGATTCAATTGAAATATGACAAAATATATTAGGAAATGGTGTCACAGTATGTCATGGAAATGGTGTCTGGATGTCACAGGGTCGTGTTCATGGTGTCTCATGGTCACAGTGTCTTGTTCATGGTGTCTGATGGTCGTGGAGTCTTGTTCACTATGTCTGATGGTTACAGTGTCTCATAGTCACATTGTCTACCTGTTCACAGTGTCTGATGGTCATGGTGTCTTGTTCATGGTGTCTGATGGTCCCAGTGCCTCATGTTTATGGTGTCAACTTGTTCATGGTGTCTGATTGTTTACGGTGTCTAATTTTCACAGTTCCTGAACCTTCATGGTGTCTGATTTACATTTCTAGAAATACATAACTAGTGGCAGACTCAGGGTGTCTCAGAATTTTCAAAATAACTGTATTCAGACTTAAGCAGTGACGATCATAGAATAGATTAGACTTCATCATTTTTTTAAAAATGTATTATAAAGCTAAATCCAGGATAGTATAGAGTAATTAAACTGAATATAGAGCAATTAATATCTTCAATGTCTCTTCTTAAAGCATGATAATAATTAAACAATAATACACATGATTTAATATAATTTACAGGATTTAATCAAGTTGAATAGGATTTGTGATCATTAAAACAAGATTAGTAAATCAGGATTCCAAAAAAACATTTTCTTAAAATTCTAAATCCATATATCAAATGTCATATTAATTTTTTATCATACTATAAAATTTAAAAACCAATAAATCCAACCATTTTAATAAATTAACATTCAATGAAATCACACTAATTTTTTAAAAGGAATACAATTAGTAAAAAATTATATTAAAAACAAAAACAAAAATTTCATAAACAGAAATGAATGATCAAGACCAAATAATCATGTAAATTTTAAATGTGGGATAATCCATGATTTTTTGTAAAATGCACCATTAAAACATCACACCCCTAATTCTAAAATGATATGAATGTCAACAATTATTTTAAAACATTCAAAGCCCTTTACTAAATTAAACCATTAATTTAAACTAACACTTTGTGTGAAACTCAATTCAATTCCATTTCAATAAATATTTTACATTCCAATTAAAACTATCAAGGGTGTAAAGTATATTAAAAACCTTTAATTAAATTTAAAATCACAAAAATAATTTTATATTATCAGTTCATAAAATCTAACATGCACATGGAATGTGGAATACGCCCTTGAAAAGTGAGATAATTTTTATAATACATTTCAACCTAATATGGAATAATATAATACTAAAAATTCATAGTAAATAATTTAGAACCCAAAATTAATTTATAACATGTAATACAAGGTAATTACATATAAACACTACTTCATTTCAAGACGAACCATCTAAATCCAATCATTTATAACGGATATTAAAAAAATGTAGCCTATAAATGAACTCATAGGCTCCAAAAACTCAAAAAATCATTATTAATGACTCCCCAAATATGAATCTGAACTTGAACAGTGGTTGGGGTTTTGAGATTGAGAGATATCAAGATGTAGGACAAGAGTAGGAGAGTGGAGATGAAAATTATAAGATAGTATTTCTTAACACTCAAAAACACAGAAAAATAAAAAATGGGAAGGATATTTATAACATGTGTTCTGGAGGATGATAACTCCCATGGTTTTCCACACGCATTATCAATTGTGAACAGTTGAGAAATGAGGCCTTAGGATGTGAAAACTTCTAGGGGAAAATAATTAAATTAAAATTTTAAAAAAATATGACATGGCTTCACTCTTTTTCAAATTATGTTTTTTCTATTTGGTTGAAATTTCCAAGACACAACTACATCACATAGTTATATATTAATTTTTACAAAAAAAATAGGGTATTGGAAAACCACTATATCATTACTAGAGACATTCTTGTATTCTTGCTGTAATATTTCAATTAACTATGATTTTTCCATTTTTTGTATTGAGAAACAAAGATGACTCATGCAATTTCCCCTAGGAAACATAGGGCATGGGATGATTCATAGGCTTATTAATAAACCGTGTGGTACCTCTACATTTTAATTATGTTGAAAAATATAGATAATACCCTATGAAAATTTAGTTATACGGTTTCCCCAAAACATTGTGTGCAAATCATGCATAGAGGGAAAATTCTAGATTCACGTAATTTTAGGAGGAATGGTCATAAAGAAATAACAATACCCAATTTAAAAAAAGGCAAAATCATATTTAATATTCACATATTAGTGTCATAATAAACTATATGTCTTACAAAAATAAATTTTAAATGTTTGTAAATATTTTATGTATTGTTTTTCCAGATAAAGGAAAACTATACACGTTATGAAATATATTACATATAAGGGGGAAAATATTATTTATAGGTTATGTACTAAATTTAAAAACATTACAAATTTTATAATTATACCCCACATGGTATCAAAAACTAGTCATCATGTTTACCATAGGTATATCTCATTTTATATAAACTATATATATATATGGAGGAAGTATTTTAGAAAATCCCTAAATTACTATTATTAAATGACTATTATATGTGATATTTTATATATATACGATATTAATATTATATATATATTATTTATGTTCTTTTAAGAGAGCCTAAATAATTTTTTAGGTGGATCCATTGTCTCTCAAATTTTAAAAAATTATGAAATTACTAAAATAATAAATAAATACAGAAAAATATATATTAAATGTAAAATGTAGAATTTAACTAACATATATATATTGAACAATACTAAAATATTTTTCTCACCACTAAATTCATCCTCTAGTGAGGTATCCTCCTATTCCTAATGGATTCATGTTTCATTGAATCTGGGTGATAATTAGAGTTATATTTATCACCTCATATACATCCTCACTTTGTTCATCATGTTGTTTCATTGTATTATTCTAGTTACGGGTTTTTATGAAATATTTAATTATATTATATATATATTCATATATTTCCAATATTTTATTTTATATTATCTTCTAATATTCAACATGAAACCTACTATAAGTATATCATACGTGGTCCCTGTGAAAATCAATGAAGTCTCACATCCATTTCCAAGCCTTCATTTTCTGTAGCCACACTAACTTAATATAATCATAATATATAGTTTAAATAAGTGATTTATGTTCTTAATTAATGTAAATAGACCCTCATTTAGGGAATGAGAAACCTGTTGGGGATACACGTTTAGGATTTTGGCCACCAAGTAAAGTTATCTATGTTTTGAGGAAAATTTGAATTTTAGTGGAAACTTGAGGGATTCCCCAAATTATATTTTTAATCTTATGGAATGAAAAAAATTAATATATTAAGGCTAAAAAATTGTTTTTACATCTTTTATAAATATATTGTGAATATTTCATGTTGTGTTAAATTATGAATAATTAATATAATGGTTCTGTAGTTTGATGTAGTCCAAATAGGTGATACTCTTGCGGTTATGAGGCAGAATATAGTCCACATGTGTGATACCCACATTACATTGGGGTAGGAAATAGTTATCCATGGGTGATAGTTTCTTGTTTTAGGGGCTGGACTTGGTCTCATGGGTTAATACTCTCATGGTTTTGGGGATGAACATGGTTCCCTCTGGGTGATATTTATATGGATCTAGTGATGGTTATGACCCAATTGTTGATAATCTATTTATATTTTGAGTATTATTAAATTCCCATTTAGTGATATTATAATTGTTTTTCATAATAAATAAGTACCCCTAAGTCATATTTTTGTTTTTCTAGTGATTTTTTGGGATCCCCCCTATGTGGTTATGTATATTTTTCATGGAAAAAAGGACTTTTTCAAAGGCCATACGGTAAATTTCATGTGTCACGTTAGAATACAACAATAGATTATGATTTATTTAATATTATTTTAGTTACTTAATATGTAACATCAGATTGAACCTTGTTTTAGACTACATATATTTAGGGATGTCATTACTTATAGCCTATAATGTTTTACACACAACCTGCTCGGACCAACACTCGTAATCAAGAAGACTGTATGGTTGTATTATATGATAATGGTAAATTATATATGATCAATTACTGGTATATCCTTATAGTATGTATCATGAGGTGTGGGATCATGATAGGACTAGAAGACAATTTCATGATGTTTCCATTTACATCAATTTTGGTTATTTTTTATTTATAAGATTAAACCACATGGGGTATTTATTTTGTATTGATGAATGTTATAACATGAATAACATATATTTGGATATATAATGAGTTTTTATGTTTTTTTTATTATCTCTTATCATGATACAAATTATCTATTATTTAGTTAGATAGTTTTTAATTTAATTATTTTTACAATTATTACATAAAATAATATGGGGGTATAGTCTATTCATAGAATTACTATAAACACATTCTTCTAATAGACTAATTATAACATCCACTGAGATGATTATTAGGCCACAAGGAACCCCTTTGTGGAAAATGTGGACTGATATGGTTCAGGGGCATCAAAGTGTTTTATCAAATACTTTTTATTTTTATTTTTTCTCTATAGGTCAGAAAGGTAAATAAGATAGTGGATATTTCCTAGACATTGAGTGGATAATATTGTTATATGATGAAACCCTTTTATTAGGGGGGCTTAATTATCCAGGGATGGGGTTATTGATTTGGTTTTTACCTTTATTGTATTCTTACATAAAATTATGTGATGCACCCTAATTTTGGATTCATGATTTACAAGATATATCACTTGGTCCACAATTGAATACGGGTCTGAATTCATTCATTATATCATGCATGTAGGATTTTCATGTCATTCTTATGGCTACCTATGACTTGATACTTTCCTAGGACATATTGGTTGAATATATAAATATGTTTCGATAAAAAAATATAGTTTTCCCATATAACATGTTGGTGTCATATTATCTAACTAATTACATAAATAATTTAATTATTATTAGTATTGATTAGTCAACATTTTTATGGATAGTATCTATTAAATCAAATTCCAATAAAAATTTATAAAATTATTTCCTCCAAATATTATGTTCAAAATTCCATTAAATCTATCCAAAAATTAATATCCTTAATAATGATAGATAATTAATGGAAATATATGTTTTGAATATGATATATATATATTGTTATCACCTAGGGTCTAGGTATATGGTGAGAAAATGGGTTTAAAAGTTGTGATACATTAACGATATGGGATGAAGATGATAAAAGGGTGTTAATCCAATTACTACATTCCCTAAACTATGATATTGATAATTATGATAAAACATTATTATGGGGAATGTGTTTGAAAATTACAATTCATTCCCTGAATATATACTCTAAATGTGTTCCATTAGGGTGAGGATGAAATCACTCCATCAATAGTAGAGCTTTCTCTTCTTATTATGCTTGTAAAAATCATGGACTTTCAGATCATTATGATACTTTTATGGTTTATATAGTCTTAAGAGTGGACTAATCTATAATATTCTACCTTTATATTGTATATAACTTGAAAATTAAATATGTTACTTCCACCATTATACACTATGATGTGTGTAAAATAGAAAGATGATCTTCGGGTGGTGTATATCCATGTGATTTTCAACCACATTAAGACACCCCATAAAAACAAGGTTAGGTATGTGGTTTATAAGTTTCAAGTCTCAATCATGTACTTGTGGGATGTTATTTTTTAGGTGGAATAGAATGTGTATTTTTCATGGAATTACATTCAAATATGGTTCTTTGATAACTTATTCGTTGATATTTTTAGGGTAAAAAGGGTATGCGAGTGTGTTCATATGATAGAGTATGTGATTTCAGTTATGGATTACACCAAAAAAATTATTTATACATAGTAATTTTATTTATTATTATTAGTGATGATATATATATATAGTGTTATGATTCATTAATAATATGTAAAATGAGATTCAGAATCATATGGGTGTTTTTTAGCTTCAAAAGATTCTGAAGGATATAAATTAAGACCTCTTCGTAAAGTATAACATGAATGAGTATAGAGGATATAGTAGTATGGATTCTATTTGATAAATCATTAGTGAGTATTTATAAAAAATGAATTTATGTTTCTATGGTCATGCTATGGTGGTGTTTGATAGAGTATATTGGGTTTTTTCATATATTCTCACCCTAGTAAAGTAGTTTTATAGAGTGTATTTACTACTAAATATAAGTGAATATTATTCCTTAGTTTACCTAACCACCTGTTAGGTATTTATTATATATGAATATGGGGTATTTGTATCTATTTTCTAGTATCACTCAATAGGAATCATGTTGCACGTAATCCTTTCATGATCATATGTCAAGAGCTAAATGTAGTTTTCCCTAATAGAATGGAAGTAAGAGTTCCACCATCCAATCAATCCATTGGGGGGATGATATGGTACCTTTTGATATAAGAATTATAGATATCAAGGTTTTATGTTATAGGTGATCTAGGAATGAGAATAGTTTAGTGCTTATATCGAGATAAATTACATTGATTCTACTCTAATAGATTATGATAGAAAAAAATTACAATCTAATGTTAAATATTAATAACTTCCACTCATGCATCAGCTTTAATAAATAGAGGATCATCACACACTTTTATATCTTCATAGACTATTATTGGATTAGTGTTATCCAAAGAGAATACATATGGGTGGAAAATAATTGACATGTCTTTATAGGTGTTGATTCATAGAAATAATTGATATATTAATTTTTACCTAGAGGTTAGTGGATATACGTTCCTTCAGTACTATTTTATGTCAATTGTGACTAACTTTTACATAATCCTTGGGATAGATGGAATAATTTAGTATTGAGAACATTTTTAATGATTTCACAATAAGTTTTCATATTTATATATTTCGGGTGAACGTTATGACTATATTTGATAATGGGATATTCATGAAGGCTATACAATGCCTATCGGTAATAAATTTAGTGGGATCATAACCCATGTTTCTAGTCTTGTTTTGGATAATTGGGAGATGAATTCTTCTTCTTTTCCATATACAGTAAACCCAAATCAATATTTTTTATAGGGTTCTTTAGGGTTTCCACCTAGGATATAGGTTTACAATATGATTGAGATAACTAAAATTTCATATTCCATTTCAATTCCAACCTATATCATTCTACTTAATATTCTCTAAGAGTAAATGGATTAGTTGGATGACTTTGAGGAAAATGGGTTCATGGGTCTTAGTGAATCCAATTTTTATTCTATACTATACTTTTCCAACAAGGTGGAATGATATTTGATATTATATGTGGGTTATCATAGGTTGAAACCTTTGATAATTAAGAACTAATTTCATCTTACCCATATCAATAATTTATTTTACCACCATAGGGATGCTGGAGTGTTCTATAAGATTGACATGATATTATGTTATCACTATCTTAGAATAAGACCTTTTGATATACCTCACACTATAATTATCATTTTCTATATCCTATCTGAGTATCTCGTGATGTAATTTATCTCTGACTAGCGCGCTATATGGGTTTATAGTCCTGATTAATTATGTCTTCCTTACTTATATAGATATGTTTATAGTCATATTTTTTGATGATATCTATGTTCACTTTATGACATTGGAGGATCAAATGAATTATATATCAATAATCTTCAGTAATGTTTCAGAAATAATCTTTATTATAATATCTCGAAGTGTTAGTATTGGGTTGATCACTTGTCCATCTTGCGAAATGAGACATTGAACAATATGGTAGTGTGAGACACACATAAGTTGATGGTTGTAGTTTATTGGGAGATTCCAAAGGTTGTTTTTGGGATCCATAGATTATTGGGTCTATATGATTATTATCTAAGGATCACTAATCACTTTTACTTATGGATTCACCAATGAACAACCTAACTATGACTAGGATTATGTTTTTTTAGAATAAATTTTGTGATAAATCCTTCCAGATATAGATACAGAAGTTGAGTATAAAAATAAATTTAACAATTTATATTATTTTATATAATGTGAAAATTATATATAATTGAATGTATCATATGACGTATATTTTAATATTTTACATAACAATAATTTTAAATTTATAGGATGTCTATCAATTTTGAACATACAATGTCAAACTAATAATTAAATGCTTGTATTTTTAAATTTTTCCTTGGATATAATATTTCATTAATAATTAATAATAAATTATTTCACAATTATATATTTTATTCATAATAATTGTTTTTATAAATTTGAGGTAAAAAGTGATCTTTTTCTGAAAATATTTTATAGCTAGTAATGTTTAAAAATTATAATTAATTAAAAAAATAACAATGAAAGATTTAAATTAAATGTATATATTATAGGTATTAATATATGATTCAAATCCATGAAGTGATTTTTTAAAGTTATACAGTTAATTTTATGTCATCATATTCTTGAAAAATGAATTTTAATAGAAAAATTGTTCATTGTGTATTCTAGAATTGTTTTTTAATTAAATTAATCCACTTTAAGGAATTGAATTTGATAAAATAGATATCGTACCATATAAATATTTATCTAATGACAAAATATTTTTTTAATACTAGTAAAAACATTACAAACATGTTTACCTTGTGAATATAAAAACTTCTTTACTATGGTGATTATATAAGATGAAAAGTATTAAATTTACATTAAACATGTGTAATTCCTATTTTTTTATTTTACTTTAAACATTAACTTATAAAAAAATTATGAATCATTTTTATTCATTTTTTCCTGAAATTGAGAAACTAATATTTTAAAATTATAAAAAATTAAAAGTGTTCCATTAATAATTATTCTAAAAGGGAACCTCCTCCCCTAAATTATATTCACAATTAAATCTATTTACCTCTATCTAACCCTACAAAATTATCTCCAAAACCTCCTTATAAATTTTATAGTGGTTTGGTTATTTCTAAAATACCAATCCCAGGGGTCCTTAACATGATATCAATATGAATAATCTCTAAGAGAAGGTAATAATCTTCACCAATATCCTTATTTTTTTATTATTTTACCACAATAAAATATCAAAAAAATATAATATAATAAAAATATTTTCTCCCTTATAAATATATGTTATTTTTACGATTAAATAATATGTATCCTTATCCATCCCAATAATGTGAGATACACATTAATCTCTAATTTTCATGGTGGATTATCACCTCCCAAACCAATATAATTGTTTCAATCACCACTTAACATGGATAGTGATAATAATGGAAATAATGATTATATATACAATATTTATGAGATAATTATTATTCTCTAAATTTAATATATCATCTACTTCCATACCTTTTCACCAACTAATAAATGATAATTTTACTCATTCATATATATGACATGTTGTCTCCATGATGAGATGTGACTTATTTTCCATGTACATATTTCAAGAATTCTTCTTAAAATTAATATAATTAAATAATATGATATTTATAAAAATATTAAAAATATTTAAATAATGAAGCTATATCCTATATAAAATAACTTGAATATCTATATTGAAATATATATGACAAAACTAAGCAGTTTACACTTGAAATAACAATAATAATGATTGATAATTACTAAACTAATTATAATATGTTATAATTGGTCATATATGATATTATTGAAATGTATATGTATATGTAATTAATTTATCACAATTATAAATTTAATATCTAATATATTATATAATATTAAACTTGGTGGATGCATGAGATAATTGATTTCATCTCAATTTCTACTCCATTGATACATATTTTTTATTATGAACATATTTCATTTTATTTACTATATGTACTTACTTTATGATATACATAACATTAATAAATATTCCTTAATGTCTATTAATGATTCTATTCCATTTTATTATTTCATGGATTCAAAATTTAAATGTTACCATAGAGGTAAAAACTTATTTTACAATATCGTTTCATTTAGGGTTGTTTATAATTTTCATTGAACGAATCATTCTATCAATCCTTCACAAAATCCATAATTTTTCTTATCATATATATATTTATGGATATCCTATGATTCATCCAAATTTTACTATCATTCAAAATTAAATCAATAAAATAATTATTTAATATAATATATGATTTTATTTCTCTTATTGGTTGAGTATTTTTTTCTTCCATTGAAATATTTTTCAAAATTATTTTATCATCATCATATTTATTTAATCAAAAGATTATTAGAGAAATTTCAAATTATACTTTAATTTTTACATAATTCTAATGGAATGTTTCTACTATTTTCTATAATTTTCTTTTTTCTTATTTTATTATATAAATTCGAATGTAATGTTACTTTTTAATGTATACAGTGTTAATGGATTTTCCAGCCACAGGAACCATTTTATAATATATATATTATTATTTAAATTTTAAATGGTTCAAAAAAATATTCAATGATAACATATTTTAAACTATTCGATTCAATTTTCTTCTATTCCCCAAAACAATTACTTTTTGTAAAAAAAATACTTTTATGACTAATTTTTGGTCATAACGTATCTAATGATTAATTTTGTAGTCATTAACATTCACTTGAAACATTCAATTTTACTTAATAACTTCCCAGTAAACATATCCATATTATTTCTATTATGTATATTTGTTCTACCTAAAAAATATACAACATCTATATATATTGTTTTAATATAAAATCTTTTTAATTGACTTTGAAAAATCATTATAGTTTATATTCTTTACTCAATATAGATATTTTTTGATAATAGAAATTCTAAATGAATTGAATTTATCATTAATTATGTGAGGGATTCATTATACATTCCTTTATTGGTGGGGATCATAACTACATATCGAATTAATACATAAGAATGTCTTATGAGACAAAATAATAGAAAACCCATATTTAATGAGTTTTTTCTTTATACATATTCATAGTTTTAGTTGTATTTTCCCAAGGTTGTGACTCTAAATATATCATTTTGTCTAATATCACAACACCCAACATTTATCATTTCATTCGTTTATATGTCCATTATTATTATCCACATGAATACTAAATTAATATTATCTATGGATTCATTTTATTCACATGATATTGATTTAATGTATTGAGTTTTTTGTTATCTACGACAACATATTTATTATTCCCAATTTACTCAGGATATCCTCCAATCTACAAAAGTAATTTTTATTATTTTATCTCTTACCCATATTATTTTTTTCATTTCCAAGGATGTAAATATTGAATCATATAATTAGTTAAAGGATTCAAAACCTTTTTCATTTATTTGATTTATATTAAATTTCTAATATAAAATTGTAATCATGTTTATCTCTTCTTCTTTAGTACTACTAAACTGATCAGCCCTTTGTGGTGATATCTATTATATCTGATGTTAATGTAATATATTATACACCATCTCTGGGTTACAATAATTGGGATTGTTACACTTTATATTAAAAGAATATTAGATGAATCCTTGGAAAATATATTTAAGAAAACATAGATTATAGATAATAACCTAATGAAATACCTTGAGGATTTATTTTATTATAATTTAATAAAACATTTTTTGTAATGTGTAGATTTTGGTCTTTTCCTATAATATACATATCTATCTAGATACCAAATTTGGAAGGCTTTTATCAGAGATACATATTTTTTTAATAACCTTCAAATAGGTTGGTCAAGTTTATCTAAACAATTATTCTGGGAACATTAAATAAGCCTCTAATGTTCACTAATTTTAACACTCTTAGTTGATATTCTTGGGAAAATTAATATTTTTATTACAAAAAATTATGGATTATTTGAAAATATTTTTATAAAATTAGGGTACTCCCAATGAAACCAAGTTTATGATTTTATTATTAACTATGTATAAATTTTCAATTCGAGTTAAGTGTTAGAACAAATTTTGAATTATACACTATGATTTAAAATTCCAAATTCAGTGATGTAATTTAGTATATTTAATATTTTAGACATTTATATTGAATGAACTAATGGTATAAATATTCATGGAAAAGTTTGATATTTATTTGTTGAGAAAGAAATGAGAATAGTGATTTAGCTTAGTTAATGATGTCCAAATTAAGGAAGCTAGTCCATGTTATGACTAATAACCCTATAAGAATAGAGTAACATGATGTTCCATGACATGATCTCCTATAATGGATCATTTCATGTGATAAATGACTCTCTATTTTAGTTTAACTACTAATTTAGTGGTATCTATGGAATGTATTATATCCCATGAAA
The DNA here is from genome assembly GCA_963277665.1 of Viscum album. NCBI lineage: Eukaryota > Viridiplantae > Streptophyta > Magnoliopsida > Santalales > Viscaceae > Viscum > Viscum album. Next base: position 1,537,788,385 of record OY728131.1, read on the forward strand.
TGATATGTCTGGCCTAGGGATTAAATAAAATCAAAAATGGTGTGTTAGCAGAGTATTTTCGTATAAGTGATGTCGATTAATGGTGGTCATTAATAAAGAATACTAAAGATGATTAATAAATAGAACATATATAATGGATAACTTTTTATGTATCATTCTTTCAAAAGTATTTACATCATTAGAACTGAACTGAAATACAATGAAATCTCCTTTGATTGAACAAAAAGGAAGAAAAAAAATATTATGTATTATAGGGACACTGTTAGAAAATATCCAATTATACTATGGATTATATATGAAATATGGAATGAATATTGGATATTTCATTGAACGTATTAATCCAATAATCCAATGGAAACCAATTTCTAAAAAAATTCCATCGTATGATGAAATAGTTTTATGTATAAAAAATTAAAGAATCTCTTATATCATATATTTTCAATGGAAATTAAGATAATACGACTTCTGTTAATAAATAAGAAAATTAGAACACATCAAGGAAGAATAATGTAATTATCGAATAAATGTCATCTAAATTTTTTGGAAATAAACATACTGTAAAATTATTTTAGAGAATGAGGGTTTGTTACTCATATTGAAATAAGGGACATCTGGATAAAGAATTCAATGGGAGGAAAGAAATAAATGTTGTCTACTGTTTCAACTATAGAGAAATAAGTCATTATAATTTTTAACCATAGGGATACCCTAATCATTTTTTACAAAGAAATATGTATCGATGAGTCAGTGAAATGATTACAGTGAAATCAATTTTACAACTACAATGAAAAAGTATAATTTGCCTCAAAGTTATGTCTTATATGATCATATTCATTGAACTAAATATTTTTCAAATATTATCCTTTATTATGGTTATCAATAATTGTCATTCTATAAGGAATATATTCTTAGAACAACATTTTATATGAGGTATGGAAATTATGAATTTACAGTAATTTCTTTTGGACTAACTAATAATCCCTCATTTTTATGAATCTTATAAATAAAGTATTAAAGGAGTATAATTTATTTTTTAATGACAATATATTAATGTACTCTATAATCTATTTGGACTATGAGAATTAATTTCTAATAATTCATGAGTCTTTTAGAGAAAAAAGTAATATGGGAAAGTGTAACACACTGAGATTTTAAAAGAGGATTATCATATTTGACAGTTTTTATAACATGAAAACCAATACTTATCATGGAATATAATAGCTAATACTTTATGATATATTTATTTCTAAACAAATTAAATCTCCTTGATATCATTCTAATCATGCAATGTTGGGTTTAAACGAAATACAATACACTATTTATATATAATTATTCAAACCTGGAAATCATAACCATGTCGTTAAGAAGGAGAGTATGAATATTAATAAAAAAATAATTAATATTTTATGATTTTTAATGTATCAAATAAATTAAATGGTTATGAATTGATTATATATAAAATAAAGTTGATTTGAAAGGGAATAAAATTTTCTCTAAAAAACATTATTTTTATGCAAGTTGGATTAGGTGTGCATTTTGTGTACATAATTAAAAATTACATTTTACCATTTTTACATTATTTTTTGAAAAAATACTTTAATTTTGAAATAATAATATCAAAATTATATTCAGGTGATTAATTTGGGTTTTTTTGAAATGTTTCATTTTCTAATGAATAGTGGAAAATATTGAATATTAATTAAAAACAACATTTTCATTTAATTTATTTAAATATTAAATGTATATATTAAATATTTTTTTAATGTAATATTTGTTTAGTAATATATAATAATATAATTTTTTTCATTTTAATCTTTTTTATATGAAATTTTTATATAATAACATTTTATAATTTGTAAAATAATCTCTTTAAAACCCTACTTTTTCATCTTGTCTATGGGATTAATTCTAAATTATATTCCAAAACATCTTTGAATTAAATTTGGAATAATATATTTCATTTTATTAGCAAGAATAATTTATATTACCTAAATTGTATATTAAATTTAAAAATAAATACTAAAAATACTAAAAATTAATTTCCATAATTATGGTAAAAAATGGTCTGTTATGGTTAAACTAAAAAAGATAATGGTAAAAATTAAATAATATTGTAAAAAAATATTTTATTTCCATATGTAGACCCTATAATAAATAATAATCTTTAATAGTCCAATTTTCCCTAGTGGTTGGTGACATACATGGGTAAACCTCTTTCTTTTCAAAAATTCCATGTCTACCACTCACCTAACCTATAAATTTCCACCTACTCTCCTCCATTATTCACAACATCAAAACATTTTTTTCAAATAATTATAATAAAAAATACATCCAAAATTCAATTCCATTCATATTAGAATACATATCTAGGTTATAAATCCATTTTGTAAATACATTACGTATAACTCTTAAGAGGTGGTCTCAGTGTTGGTAAAATTGAAATCTATGCAATTTTTATATTAATTATTATTCAAACTTAAAATATTCTTAGATTATGATTATATATTAAAAAATTATATTTAATATACCTATATTTTATTATTTTAATAAAATTAAATATATCCATCTCATCTTCTATCAAATGGGAAACGATTACATCGCTCAGGTGTACTGTAGACTACCACCATACTAAATGATGTAACATGTTTTCCATCAACACATCTCACAGTTGGGTATGATTATGGATAGAAATTGTATATAATATATTTAAAAATAATTATACCTTTTGGAACATTATTTTGTATATACCCTTTTTTACTTTCCATTCCATAGGGGGTACAGTAACGTCGATCAATTTTTTGACGGATTGCCACCTTATAAGGCGAAGTGATTCATTTTTCAAAAATTCATAGCATAAATGGTAATAAAGACAAATTTAATGAATATAGATGATATAAATGAAATTATTATTATATTAATAAAATATTTATCATTCCTAAAATATAATATATTTTTTTCATTCTTGAACTAAAAAATGGTTACTTAATTTGTGTACATGTAGATAGCATCCTTTATGAAGTGAAGTTCCTATTATCATCACCATTTGATTTGGATAATAAATATAGGTATTTTTAATAAAATAATATTTTATAAATGATTTTATGATCAATATTTAATGATAAAAATTTTATACATTTTTCCATAATGACTATTACATAATGAAAACATTACACATGATTACACACGACATACCATCTTCATGATTGTAGAATATTTAATTTTACAAAACCATATTTCATGATTTTATTTAAAATAATAATTTATTCAATTTATTTTACTATTTATTGATTATTATTCTAGATATTTTTAAATAATGACCTCTTTGACCATAGTTCACATACCAAATTTATTTTTGAAATGTATGCAAAATATTCTCGAAACATCTCATGTAAACTTAATTCACTATATAATCATATATAATATAGTAATAAGTTAAATAAAAGGAATAGTACACTTTTAACGGTTCATTAATAAAGTAAATATTTAAAATTATTTTACTATTCTGTATGGTAATGAATATACATGATGACTCGGAATAATGGTAAGGGTTTCTCACTTTACTTTTACACGCATGAGAAATATTCCATATTAACCACATATTTCCATTGTGTGGAGTATATTAAACTCATTTGATATTTTATACAATTAATATTTTTATCTTCATGGTATTTAATGGATTTTGTTCTATAAATTATTTTTTGGGGCATATGATTCAGATATTAATAATCTTGTAAGGGTTTAATTTACAATCTCAACTTTTTTATGGACTGTATATGATTATGTCTCTCATGGAGAAATTATTTGATATTTATATGTAAAAATAAATTCATTTTATTCACCTATTGTTATTCATGAACTTTTTCATGTATTATTACCCTTTTCCACCAATTTTTCCTGTAATTTATTTATAATATATTTTTAATAAATTTTATATTTATTTCTCTCTTTCATAAGAAATCATTTATCATTGAAACCCATTTTTAATAAAACGTTTATTAACCTTTCCAAAATGATATATTAAAAATATTTTGGTTATTTTTAAAAAAAAATAAAATGGAATAACCAAGTTGTTTTCAAAATAATCCCTCTTTGGATTTTATTAAAAATGAGAAATGATTCATTATATTAGAATTTATGAAATAAAAAAAATCCCCCATCATGTACACTCAATATTGAAAATATTATATTACAATTCATAAATGTATAGTTTCAATAAAATGTATTTTCATTATTTTTTGGGAACAATTTGTTTTAAAAGGAAATCCCTAAAGATAAAAGTGTATTTTACAAAAAATATATTTTCCATGAATTTTTTATGGTATTGATATTCATTAATGGTATAAACCCTATATTTCATATATGTTCCAAAAAAGATATATTTAATTGATATTATCCTTGTTATTTATATAGAGGGATTATGATCAGTCAAACTAGGTATGTACAATTTTATTACCATTCACTATTTTACTCTAGATGGTTTATGATTATGTTTATTTGTTGGGGTATGTATTAATATTACATTTGTTTATTATTCAATATGAAGGTTTATGTTTATTTTTTTACCTATTTCATGTTAGGAATGCAATGGACATAGTAATTGTAATTTGGGGTCCTCTATAGCCCATTGATGCATTGATAGGTCTCATGAGACAAACTAGATTGGGTTTTGGTGGTTGACTTAGTCATTTATATATATATATAATCAGACAAGGCCTCCATAGTATTTAAGTTTCATGGAATAAGAAATATGTTAAATTATATTGATGTCCATCACTATGAATTCCATCATTTTGAATTCAGTTATTGATATTTTATTTTATTATTTCATTACTTACAATATCCAGGGTTAATTTTCAAGATCATTAGTATTATTATTCAATTTTTATTATTTCCTTCCATATTGTGCTCATGTTATTGATTAAATAAAATGTGTCTAAGTTATTTATATTTTTTTATTGATTATTTATTATTTATTCATATTTTCCACAATATTCACACCATTTCTAAGCATTTGAATTCTCTTCCTTCTTATATATTATTTTGTATGTGATACTGGGAAGAATTTTGTGATTGATATAAATTTTTAGACTAAGTTGAATAATGGTGATATCAAAGAAAATAATATATGTATTTTTTTATTTCAATTGTAATAATAATTTTGAGTATGTATCTATTTTATCAACACTAATAAACAATTTCTTCCATCAAGATGTTATTCCTTATATCTTATGCCAATGTAAAAATGTTTTCACAATCTCATGTCTACTGGGGTCAAGAAACTATTGAAAATTTTATATTGTGAATTTCATATTTTGAATTTAGTTTTTAGAAAAAAAATCCCCCTGGATAGAATATTATATTATTCTATGAAGACAACGGAAGTAAATGGTTTCCCTACAATAACAAAAAATTAAAAGTATTATTTTTTCATAGTTTTCTAGTTACTATCAGTGAATTTTAATAATATTTTTTGATTGGATAACACAATAACCAAGATTTTTCAAAAATGATATTATGTTTTTATGGATAGAGGAATGTAAATAATTATTTATGGATTTTAATTGGAGATTCTAAAATGTTAAAATATTGACCCTAAAACCATGAAATTATATATTTATGTCATATAATGATGTATTGAAGAAATTACTTTTTTGTTACCTTATAAATAATGAAAAAAAATATTAAATATGTTTCAAGATAGTTGAATATTTATCTACAAACTTTTCATACTCTTGATCATTATTTTAAAGCCATAAACAATACATTGAAAATATGGAAGCATTACACGTATGGAAAAACATGAGAGATACACACAAAACATAAGATATTGGAAAACATATTTTCACATAATGATCTCAACATTATGAAATCATTTCGGATTTCAATTCTCAAATATTACTATTTCATAGTAAAAATCCATGTAGTGGGGAAATAATATAGTAGATTAATTGATTAATAATGGTCTTGGTGTCCTAAAAAATATAAGGATTATCAAGGGTCCTACTGTCAATGATTTTTGTGAATATGGATATTAAAATTATTATGAAATGGGGATGGACACTCATTTTCTAAATTATTTCTAAACATCAATTATTTAGAGGATAACAATATATAAACTTGATGATGGGAATTTTCAAATGATAATTTATGCAATTAATATGGGAAATTTTATGAATAAGTATACAATGATGGTACTCTAAAATTTGGAAATGGGTTATGATTTACATATACGCGTGATCTAAAAATGGATTATAAAATGTTTCTTATTCTTCAAATATATTTTTACAACATTCTATCTCACATATGAATATTTATTTTAAGTAACATTTTTTTGGATAATAGAATGGGTGTAATTATTGATTATGTATCAATATTCTTGGTTTTTCAATAATAAAAAGGATGCTAGAAAACACTCGAAGGGTGTGAACAAAACATAACTATTACTATGTATAAATGTCATGATATCACTATATAATATTTCTTTATAATAAAAAAAGAATATATGAATGAACTATTCTATATGATTTATTGTTGATTGACTTTCCAAATATGGGAATTTATTTTTTATTAGAAAATGTTTTTTACTATTGTGACATGAAGGTCTCTATATTAAAGATGGTTTAAGACTTTTTGTTTAACTTTTATAAAATGTATTTTTTATGGCCAATGATTTACATATATATTAATTAAAATAATTTAGAAGGCTCTTCATTCTAGACATCAATTAAGCTTAGCCACTCTCTATAAAACTAATGGATAGTCCAGAAGGACTATTAAAATAATACAAGAAAAGTTGAAGTTGTTATAACATGAATTTTAGATTATTTTGTATTAGTTTTTACCTTTTTTAGAGTTTACCTATAACAAATTCTTACTCTAAGTTATTCAAATGATGACATTTGAATTATTATATTTCATGAGATTTATTATTCCAGCTTTTTGGGATGACATTAGTGAAAGGGATATTATAGGAATAAAACTTGTTGAGGATAAAATGGAAATGGTAAAGAGTATTCCAACTAACAATAATTCAGATAAAATGATGAAAATATTTTATTCTTATAAATTAAGCAAATATTTGGAATTTCATAGGGAAGATTATGTTTTCCTGAAAGAATATCCTTGGAATGGTGTTATATGGTATAAAAAGAAAGTATAATTGAGCTTGAGGTATATCATATTGTTTGAAATCTTTTAATGATATAGAGAAATGGAATACCAGTCTGAAATTAAACTGAGCCTATCTATAATACATGATATGATCTATAACATATTTTTAATAAAGTGTGAGAAACCCAAAATTCATGTACTCGCCTTGAATGAAATAAAATTTGAAACATCTATATCGTACTATAAAGAACCTATATAAATTCTTAAAAGTAGAGAAAACTAATTGTATAATAAGAAGAATCAACTTCTAAAGGTAAATTATTGAAACCATAAAATAGAGGACGAAATGTGGGAACTATGAGAAGTTAATAATAAGAACCACCCTCATTTTCTTGTAATGTAATATCCTTGAAATTTACAAGGATAATATTTATGAAGGATATAAAAATTTTTGACCAAAGATTTTATTATAGTGAGATACAATTTAAGTTTAATAAATCTTTGATAAAATTTAATTTTTAATATTTCATGGAAAAAAATTCAATTTTTATACATTTAATATTGATTTTAATCTTACATGGTCAAAAAAATATTGGTATAATTTTTTTCTTTGAAATTTTCTCTTAGAAATAAGATGTTATGAAAAATAAAAAATGTACTATTTAAATATTAAAAAATTTATTTATAATAAGGTGTTATAATAAGAAGTATTTATAATATTTGGACTTTGAAATTTATAGAAATAAATACATGATCATTTATAGGTAAAAAGATATATCATCTGGAAAACTAATTTTCAGTACACAATTTTATTCCATTATAAATAATTAAAATAATACATAATATTGAATTATTTAAATAATATGTATATATTATATGTATAAATATTGTAATTAAAATTCATATAATTATTAATACTATTAATATAATTAATTTAAGATATTATTATGCCTCAAAAATGCATTTTCCTGAAAAAACTATTTTTATCAAATTTTGTGGCATTATTTTAAATTAAAACTCTAACAAAAATGAAATAAATTTTATAAAATGGATTCCATGTTAAAAATCACAATTATTAATATTATTTAAAATCTTAAGCTTAATATTTTTTCCTAGTGAACAATAAAAATGGAAAAATATGTTACCACTATTAATGTTAAAACTTGTTTATCGAGGGTTAATCTAAAAAGATAAGGGTTCATATTGACAAAAAAATGTTTAAATACAATTTATTTATTTTATATATACCATAAACTTGTAAACTCATAATTTCAGTAATTTTCAATAAATTGTTTCATTAAATTTACACAATAATTTTTTTCAAATATTGAATAATTACAAGTATCCCAATCAAATAAAATATAAAAATGACACCACTAGCCCTCACTTGTTTACAATATTTGAGCCATTTACCTCTACCTAGCCCCACCAAAATATCTCTCAAATTTCATGATACATTTTCTATAGATATTCTTCCTCCCATAATATCCAATTCATGATATTTAATATGTCATATACTTCCATACCCTTTCACCCATTAAAAATGGTATCGTCACTCATGCATACGTATGACCTACCATCAGTAAGAAGAAATGCAATTCATTTCCCATTTCCACATATCATGAATAAATAGAATAATATATCTCATTAAAATATATTATATTTACAACATTAATATAATTTTTTAATTGATGAAACTTTAAATTCTGACAAGATCTAAAACATATGCGGTGAAACAAACATGAGAAAACTATGTAGTGAACACCTGAAATAATTTTAATAATGAAGAATTGTTAAAATAATCACAAAAAAACTTATAAGTGGATCATGTATTATATAATAGAAATTAATATTTATTTTCCATTTATTTATATAAAATATTAATTTATTAAATAGTTGTATAAATCTTGATCTACTATGTGGGATAGTGGAGTAAGGGATTTTGTCTGAATTTCTACTCCATTGAGACATATTTTGTTTTCAAATCCAATTTTATTTTATGTTGGGTATAAATTTCCCCTTTGATGAATTTAATAATAATTTATATATAATCATGGTTATAAATGTGTAAATTCATTTTAGATTTAGAAAGGGGATAGATTTACATATATCCAAAGTGGTAAGAATTAATTTTACAATCTCATTTCTCATTGTATTGGTAATATTTTCTAGTGGAAAATTTTAATTTATACCTCATAAATTCAAAAAATGTTTTAACCCAATGAATATTTAAGGTGTTTCCATGATTTCTTGAATCATTTATTCTCATGGGAATAAGAATCGACAAATAATATATTTAAAATAATAGTTGATCTGATTTCTCTTTTTGATCATGTAATGGTTCCAATATTATTCAAAATATAATATTATATTAATTCAAAATATTTTAATGGAAATTTTATCTTATGTTTTTCTATTGTAAATGAACTAAAGTTGTAAATATATATTTTTCCAACATTTTTATTTTCTAATTTCGGTTTAAAAATTCAAACTGAATTTCTCTTTGTATAATTTATATAACATTACTATGTTTTTTTACATCTATAATTGTTTCAAGTTATTTTGATTCATCTTTGATTTTTCAAAGGTTTTACAAAGAAAATTATTCTATTAGAAGTCACATTAATGATTTCTATCCATTTTAATATTTTCTGTAATATATTTGATTTTATTAAAATATATACTTCTCTTATAATTTAATGGTACACTCTAATCTCCAAATTATTTTTTTTGTTTGTTACATTTATATTGAATCATTATATTTTGTATGATCTTTTTTCATCAGAAATATCAATTTTCTTTGTATCATGGATATTCTGTAGCAACCAGACTATAGACAGACCATACCCGATGTCTGATATTAATTACATTGGCATACGATATAGCTAAATCTCTTCGCAATAGACAGAAAAGTTTAGTATACTTGGTTAACCAAATTTATACATGATTCTTGTATTAAAAATTAATACACTAATTAAAACATAATTTTATTTCAAGGTTAATAACATTATTCTAAAAATAGTATCCCTACATATCATTCTTAGTACAATTCTTAGATTCTTGTAGAAATGAATCAAAATATGGGCGTGAACAAATGCTCTACAATGGTAAATTACAATAGACGTAATAACAAATCAATGAAAATAATCAATGAGGTCATGTAAAAAAAACTAATAACAAGTTCCATTATTAAATTACTCAAAAGGAAATGATTATATAATATCGTAAGTTATTTAATTAAAAACAACTTCCATTTCATCAATTAACTGATAATGAAAGAGAAAATATAAAAATTATGCAAGGACTGTAATGTTATTTTTCAGGAATCATCTAACATTAGGTGCTCTGCAGTTTGCAGTTTTGTTTTTTTGTCATTATATGAAAAACTATCTTCAAAAAAGATAAAATGAATCTTCTTGGAAGATCAATGTTCTTCTTAAGATGCAACAACATTCATATTTCAAGGACCCATGATATATTGATTATGGAATTGGCATTGATGCAAATAATGGAAAATATAAGAGATAAGAACATGCACATGTTCTTGAAGAAGAATTTAAGAAAATAGATGATGATAAAGGTTTTCTTCCAAGTAATTCAACAAATTTCAATGCCATTAAATATAAGAAAAAGTTGATATATTGGGTTTCCATCTTCTCTAAAGAGGAAAATGTCAAAAATTCTTATACCTATAGAAAATGACGAAGTGATTACTCGCAACAAAATCAATTTTTTAACTCATAAAATTACAGGTAGTGATAATGACTTGATGGTTTCAGATGTTAATGAAGAATAAATAAAAAAAATTTGTTGATCATCATATTTCACATAAAAGGATGACTACTTCAGGTAACCAAAAGGGTATGAGAAATTTGGAATGTAATTCTCCATTCATTTCTAAAATTTTCCATTCTTCTTCAAAATCCATCATGGATAATGAATTTTTAAAACATGTTTCTTATAAAAATACAAGGAAATTGATTAATTATCATTTGGTGGTTGAGAAACCAAGTGCGAAGATAAAATACCAAGAGATTCATCATCATGTTGGAATAATAGAGGATGAGGGGTTTATGACTCCAATTGAAATAGATGCCTCTCCTAAAAAACCTATAGTAGAAGGGGGGATAGCATGGACTCTTAAATTACTAATGTTGAGATACTAATTTATAAGATTACATACTTTCCTTCAATTTTGGGGAGAACTAGAGGTCAGGGTACAAACGTAGAGGAGTTGACAAGAATGAAATTTTAGAGGAATAATGAAATCATGGTGAAAGATTGGGGAAATTTTAGATAACTTACTTTTATTCTTTGGGTAGATTTCATTGTCTTCGAATAGCCTCTTTGGTTATTTTGTTTTTCTTATTCTAATAAAATAGGTACTTATTCCATCCTTAAAAACTGATAATGAAATGAATCCACTGATATTTCGATGAAAATTATCATTGATAATAATAACTAAATCAAAATTATGTCAATTCTTAATTATTAGATGTCATGTTTTCCAGGAACATGATACTTTACTATAAATAAATTTTAAAATATATTTTCTAGAAGCCTATTAGATTAGGATATCCAAATTATATCATTTTTTATGATTAATGATTTATTATGGGGATTTAATTATATGATATACTAACTATACGTATTTTATTTAATATTCCCCAACCCATTTATTTCATTTCAAAAGCATTCCACATATATCGAGTAAATAATTTAAATAAACAAAGATACTTGTTAAATATCTATATTGTGTAAATAATATGGATTTGTAAATATTTCCTCATTCAATGAACTAATTATAAAATTAAACACCATATGTAAAAATAATATACACTTTAAGAAATGAATATATCCATTATAAATTATTTGGATACTTAGGATAAAGTCAATTCGAAATGTTCATAAGAAATTAAATATTTTCAGTGGACAAAATTGTAATAAATGTAGTTAATGTGAATAATATACTTGGAAAAATTAATCTTCATACATCTAGAAGAATAATAACAATTTTATCAATACAACATATCCCAAATAGAGTGAAAATGAATGGATGTTTTGTGGATGAATGGAAATACTATAAATTATATTTTTTTTAAACCATTTTTGAGGAAGATATAATTTTTATTTTAAATGATATTTTGAAAATAATTTTATTTGAAAACCCATTTTTTAAAAATTTCATTCAAAAATAATTTTATTTTTAGCTTTCAAAGTATTATTCTAAAAAATTGTTATAGTTAAATTTGTAAATTCCATACATGGTAAAATGAGTATTCCTTTTTCAAGGTTGAAAGGATAGAAAAATGACTTGTTTAGAACGTGATAAGAAGGTTACATTGAAAACATTTGTAAAAGACAAAAAGGGTAAACATTTCATTATTAAATAATTTTGGAATTTCTAAAAAAATCTTTTAATTTTTTATAAAACATGGTTTTTAGTAGAAAATATGATCTCTCACTAAAGTGATAAATGAAGTTGGGTTTTCTTGAAAAAAAAATTAAAAATAATTATAAGTATTGGAGAATTTAAAATGGTACTATTATTTCATAATGGTCATTAATAACCATTGTAGAATACAATTAAAGGGTTTATTAGGCAATGATCAAAAAATTTCCTCTAATAGAAATTCAAATGTAGAAAATCCCGAAGAAAATGTGATTGTAAAGTAGACCCTAGAATCGATTATAATGTTATAGTGGGAATATATAAATTATTAGATTATTTGTATTAACTATAAATACCCATATAAATTTGTAAATAAACCAATATATAGTCGATTTCATTATACACATAATCTTATAATATTAGCAATGATGAGGAAGTATTATAACCCAATGAAAATAAATTGTGTTATGAAATTATTATCCACATAGAAAATTTCAACTAAAATAACCACAATTAAGTTAATTCAAATTGATACTAAAAATATCATGAAAAATGTATTAATCATTATATAATATGAAAATATTTTAGTTAGTACACCATATAAAAACACTATCTTTACAACAACAAATATATCTCAGTGGAATGTAAATTGAGATGAAATCCCTCACCTTGAGTCTCAATTATCTCTTGTGTATTTATATTATTAGATAATAAACATAAGTTATTATTTTATTATCTGATAAGTTTTTTCATGTGTATAATTACTTTTATTTTAATTATTTAAAAGTTTTATAAAACTACTTAAGCAATTAATTTTACATCATGTGTTTTGGCCAAATTCAGTTTATGTGTCAAAAACAACATTGGTAAGTAAACTATGGTTTAAGAGGCCATTATATAAAATCTATAAAATAATAATAATAAATTAATTACAATATTAATACTTAAATTATACTTTTAAAACCAATCATTAAAAATTGAATTTTAAAATGGACAAACGTTACAATCATGGAGATGGTAGATCGTACAAAGGCATTAGTAATGCTCCCATTTTTCAATGATCATTACAGAATGAAGGCACATAACATTAATATATTCATAATTATAATTATATATTATTTACCATTTTATTTAATTATATAATATTATATGCATAATTATTTTTGATTTAAAAGGAATCACATTGTGTCGAGGATGAGGTAGTCCACCCATCCATGAGTGATGTTATCACATTTTAAGTGTGTGAATTCATAATAATGAAAATTTTATACATATTATATTTCTATAAATTTATTCATTTTATGAATATAATATGTATATATTTTTTATTTTCTATATTTTTTATTTAATCTAACCTTTATAAATTACATGTATTGTGTGATCGAATCACATCACTTTGAGGAGGCAGTATTCCACACTTCCACAGATGATGTTATCATATTTACACGAAATGGAAATCATAAATGTATGTGATGTAAAGGAATTAAATAAGTAAAATTACATTTTAAGTATAATATATAATATATATAAATAGTTTTCCCAACATAAGTCCATACCACAAGAGGTGGTAATGGAAAACCGAACAACTTGGTTTCATGAGGCGGTAGTTTGTTTTACACAAAAATGGTATGATCATTATCCATTAGATGAAAGTATGTGTATATGTAGGTCCAACCCTTAAAAAACACATTATAATATTTTAGATACTTGTTTTTTATATAATAATTCAAAAATTATTTTTGAGACGATGTAAAATTGGAATAATACTGAAAAACATGGGGAAAGATGTTACCTTTTATTTGGGTAAGTCCTTTTCGTTTGCACCAAATGGTTTCCTTTGATTTATTTTTTCTAATATGATGATTATATAATGAGTGGAGTTATGTTGAGTATGTATTTGGACATTTATTTTTTATCAAATACTTCTTTAGAGGTTTAATGAAGTGGGAGGATTTAGTGTCATTTTATAATGGAGGAGTGACACACTTGTAAATTTTGGAAAAGTAAAATACACCCATTTTTTCGATTTAATGTTGATAAAACAATAAACCAAAGTAAATAAAATGGGTTTTTAATATATATATTTCTATCCAATGGAATTTAAAATTTTCCGATGTCATTTTTTCCTATAAATTTAATGTTTATTCTCTTATTAAGATTAATTTAACCTTAATTATCGTAATTAATTTAATTACTTTCACTAATATTTTTGGTCAAAAAAATGATTGACTTATTATACATTATAAATTACTCTAATTCAAAATTTGGTATCCATTTTGAAAAATTCAAATCAAATATGTAGCTTAAATTAATTAATATTTAATCCCATAGAGGTGGTGACAATGTAGGTTTTTAATAGTAAAAATGTTCAAAAGCTTTGTAAGTTTTTATATTAAACATCATAGTCAAATAGATTAAAAAAATTATTATATTAATTGAAAAAAAATTTTATTTATTTAATCTTTATAACAAATAAAACATATAATGTAATATTATAAATAGTTATATTGAAAATTAGTTTTTAATTAAATTTTAGTATTTTTACTTTTCATTAAAAAAATGGAACGTTGCTTAAAATTAAAAAAAATCACCCTAGACTAATTTCCATGTTCATATTTAAAATATTATGTTTAGTTTGAAATTAAATATCAATAATAGTTCCATAAATTTAATTTAAAATATGTTCCCTATTAAAAGGTAGAAATATTGCTTAAAAATAAAGGTAATATGTGAAACATTGGGTTTGTTCTTTTGTTATGTGTATCGAATATATTAGATAAATATCAAATAAATATTAGAGTGAATTTATAATATATTTATTACATTAATATAACTAAATAATTTTAAT
The DNA here is from genome assembly GCA_963277665.1 of Viscum album. Lineage (NCBI taxonomy): Eukaryota > Viridiplantae > Streptophyta > Magnoliopsida > Santalales > Viscaceae > Viscum > Viscum album. The sequence goes on from OY728131.1 coordinate 1,537,803,735, forward strand.
TTATTTAATTTATTATCTTAAAATAACGTTTTGAGATATAAATGAAATTGTATTTTCTTTTATATTCAAATCGATTATATTTTCTTTTCTAATTAATTGGTAATCAAAGAATTAGTCTTATATTTTTATAAACCATCTATTTTCATAGGTTAGTTAATATTATTCATAACCACTATTTTAACAACTAGGTTATATATTATTATATTAATGAATAATATTTTAATAATATAATATTATTCAGTAAAACATGGTATTGTGTGTAACAGAAGCAATTGAACAAACACGTTGTTTTATGATACGCACTATAACTTAGTATCACATGCATTTCATGATAAATAGAATACTTAATTTATTTAAATTTTTTATTATATATTAATGTCTTGGTATATTATATTCCCTTATGTTCTTGGGTTTTGTGTCATACATTCCATCGAATAAAATGTTCCTACATTAGATTATAAGGGACTTAAACTCTCCTAAACTTAATTAAATTACATTCTCAAAATATAAACTCTGTCTTGGTGAATGAATTTTATAGTTACTTTTCATTAAATCCATCATCATGAGAGGGGTTTGTAATAAATATCCTAGAAAAGGGAGAATGGAAATTACAAAGGTCACATGGAATAACATATAACTAGGTCTCTAATTAGGAGACCATTAATAGAAATTAAAGATGCATACTTGGGGTAAAATAATAAATATTTATAGGGGTGATTGAGGTTATCAATCAAAAATAAGTGGATGATTAATAGAATGTTTTTGGCTAGAAATCCATAAATCTGTAATGATTTAAAAGGTCATCAGTTCAAAAAAATTAAGGTTTTAGGGAAATTGTTTTTTAAGTTCCTTTTCCTCATGTAGATAAATTTCATTACTACCTATAAATATAAGGAAATATACTTGCATGATATATTTTAATTTCATATGAACTATTTCATATTATGGTTTTCCTTCAATCAAATTCTAATTCAACCTTAACTTCAAGAAATGGGATTGTGAAATTATTTTTTGATGCTTGAAGAAGTAAAATAAACATTTAACAGATCATAAGGCCCATAATAGATTGAAAATTCAAACTATTGGACTATAAATATTCTAAAAAACCAATACTATTAATTCCTTAGTCTCTAAACTTAAAAATTAACAATAATAGTTTATCGTTAATATTTATTCATCAAAATGTTTTACTAAAAACAATGACATATTAACCAGGACATTGCATAGGTCTGTGGTTGGCATGAATCCCTTTTCATCTTTCAGTCATGGGTTGAAAATCCATTTTAATTTCCAGAATAGATTGGTTTCCCCTATCATATTGGTTTTTCTTTTCTAAAGACTTATTTATATAATTTCTAAATTAAATATAAAGAAAATCTTTGAAATAATAGTAATTACTAAATTGTTTTTTAACTATGATTTTTTGTAAAATCTCTAATATATAAATACTTCAACCATTTATTTCCAGATGGATCCTTCCATGGAATATATTTTATCCACAAGAATTGGGAACTGAATTGAGTAATTTCTAGGTTCCACAAATTTATAGAAACGAACTATAATGTATTATATAGGATTATTTTCATTTCCTTCCATACTTCTCTTCAATTTTCCTTGGCATTTCATTGTATTATGCATTTCATTCCCACAAATAAAGAATTTCAATATTCTATAGAGTCACTTTCTAGTGTGTCTTGTTCCATAGTTCTTGAAGGATGTAAATCAAGCTTTTTTCACAATGGTCTCCACTATTTGAGCACTTAGAAAACACCTTTCTTGTCTTCATTGGTGAGTTCACGAAATGGATCAAGTATATTTTGTTAATAATATTTCGGGATAATTTATTAGGCATAAACATGATATCATTCACTCCTATCAACGCCTAATTTGGATTCTAATTATCACCACATTGTCTTTCTTGTTCAATATTAACTTGACTCTTTCTGGTTACTACCATTCACTAAATCTAGAAAGAATCATGTGAGTAACAATAGTAATTGTAAGAAAATACATAATTATTTATAGGATATATAAATCATGACAAATTATTATAAATATAAAAGACCTTCAGTTTATCCAAGGTTATTCATTATATTTCCAAGTCCTTCATAATGGTTTTGTAGATAAAATGAAAATTATCTTATGAATATCCCATGGGAGTGTCATGCAAGGTGTTCAGAAAAGCCTATTGTCATGTACTGGGTTACACTGAGCCAGTCATGACACACCATGTTTGATTTTTCTCGCCAAGGAATATCTATATCAGGACCATTTCCACTTATAGTAACCATAAAGGCATGTATTTCTATGAAAACCCACATAATCACTAAATTACCAAAATTATAGGGAATTATTCTATAATTATAATCAAATTTGACCTTTGGATTTTGTTCTCTAATCAATGATTTTATAAATATAATTCCAAAGGTTTTTAATAAACATTCTCATATACCAAATATAGTGAACCTACCCCAAAAAACACATTGCCTATATTTTCATTCAATTACATTGGAATAAGATACATGTAAATCATGTCCCCAAATACAGACTATTTTTTTGTCTTTGTAAACAAGATAAAAAATGAGTCTTTTATTACAAATGAAAACACTAATTAAAACATAATTTTATATCTTTGGAGGATATTAAATTTATTCCAACAAGAGTATACCTATATATTATTCTTAGTACACTTCATGGATTTTTATATAAATGAAACATAATAAGGGTGAGCTCAAATGTTGAGAAAGGGAAATGTAAAATAGAGAAAATAATGAATTAATGATAATAATCAATTTGAAATGGTAAATAAATAAGAATGCATTCCATGTATTCAATAACTAAAAAGTAAGTGATTATATAATATGTAAAGGTAAGTAATTTAAATATACATCCCTTCATTTAAAGAACAGAGTATTAAATACATCTGTATATATGTTGACAAAAAATATAACGGATAAATATAACTGAATTAGAATAAAGGTAATAGTTAATTATTGGATTTCATGTTTCCCAAGAACATGATACCATTACCATAATGGATATTTCAAACATACTAGTTAGAAACCCATTATCATAGGGTAGCAACCTGGTTTCTTCCCATTAGACTAATGATGCATTATGGGGTTGTATTAACCAGTCTCAAGCCCATAGGGCTATTATTAAACATTCCCCATCATGTGTATTACCTATCCAAAGCATTTTATATATATCAACTAATCGACTTAAATAAATAAATTTCTTTATAAAATATCAATATTGAGTAAATAATAAATATTTATCAATATTTTTTCAGTTAATCAAATTAATATTAATGTAATAAAATTATGTAAAAATGATATATTGTTTAGGAAATGAATATATCCATTATAAATTATATAGATAATTAGATAAAATTTAATTTTCAATGATCATAGTAAATTATATATTTCAAGGGGACTAGTAATGAAATCAGGGAAGTGAATGTGAATACTGCACTTAGCCAAATCAATCATATATCATCCATAGGATTAAATAGGATGGTATCAATTCAACATATCCCTAGTTGAGTGAAAATAATGGGTTTTTTACATTGATAAGTGTAAATACTATAGAAGTTCTTTTCTAAAAACATTCTAAAGAAACATATCCTTTTTATTTTGGAATACATTTTAAAAATATTTTTCATTTATAATATATTCTGAAAAATTTTTCTTTTAAATATTAAACCTTTTTAAAATTGTAAATTAATCCTTAAAGAAACGATGTCAGTTAAATCTATCTATGTCGTATAAGGTAAAATGAACATTTATTCTTCACTATAAAAAGTATATAAAAATAATTTTTTTGAAAGGTGACAAGAATGATCCTCTGAAAAAATTGTTAAAACAAAACAATTGTAAAATTGTATTTATTAAATGATTTTATAATGGTTAAAAATATATTTTGAAAACCTTTCTACAAAACTAGATATATAGAAGAAAATAGGTTCTCTGACTAAATTGAAAAATGAAGTTGGGTTTTCCTAAAAAAATGATCTAAATAATTTTATATACCAATGAGTGGAAACAAGGTACAGTTATTTGATAAGGGTTATGAATAAATATAAGATAAGATAATGAAATTGTTTTTTAGATAGTGATCATATAATTTCTTCGTATGAAAATTCACGTATAAACAATATCGAACAAAATGATATTCTAAATGACATCCTTGAAAATATTATAATGTATGAGTTGGATTCAATAAATTTTTATATTATGTGTATAAAACCTAAATTTTCCCATATAAGTGGAAATAGACCAATAGATATTCAATTTTAATATACAAATGATCCATTAATATTGATGACAATGATAAAGTAGTATAACCCAATGAATTGAAATAGGGTTATGAAATTTATTTCCACTTGGAAAATTTTAACACAAATATACTTTGATGAAATAATTCAAATTGAAACTAAAAAAATCTTAAATAATTAATTATTCTTGATATTATATAAAAAATTGTTAGAATGTACCTCATATAAAATAAAGTTGGTGAATAACAAAAAATAAGTCTCAATGGAATGAAAATTGAGACTAAATCCTTAACTTTGAATATTACTTATCTCATGTGTATTTATATCAATGAATAATAAAATTAGGTTGATTATTTAATTTTTTTAGAAAAACATTCAGGTTTATAATTAACTTTATTTTCCTTAATAAATTTTTTTCTACAATTACTTATCAATTATAGTTAAGTTGGTTGTTTTGACCAAATTCAGTTTATGTGTCAAAAACAACTTTAGTAGTTGAAATATGGCGATGGGTGAAATTATATAAAATACCTGGATTACTAATCATGAAATTATCATATTTCTTAGACATAAATTATACATTTAAAACCAATCATTATATATGGTTTTCAAAAATGAATAAAGTTACAATCATAGAGATGGTAGGTCGTCCGTACAAATAAGTTTCACTCCGATTTATCAAACACCATTATTGAATGAAGGTATGTAAAATTAATATTTAAGGAATTATTTTTATATCAGAGATACCATATTATCTAACCATATATACTTATATATAATTATTTAGATTAAAAAGGAATCAGATCGTGTTGAGGATGTGGTAGTCCACACATAGACAAATGACATTATCATGTTTTAAGTGTCTGGATGGGTAATAATGAAAGTAATACAAATATATGTTATATTTATAGAAATTAAATTATTACATGAATATAATATATATTTTATGTATGTCACATATTTTAAATTAAAAAAACAATTTTTATATTCAATGTATCATGTGATCGAATCAAATCTCTTTTAAGAGGCGGTAGTCCACACTTCGTAAAACGACGTTATCATACTTATATAAAATTGAAAGCATAAAGGGATGTGTTATAAAATAAATAAAGAAGTATTATAAAATTATAAATATTATATATAACATGTGTAGATAGGGTGTGAATGATTATTCCCATCCATACAAGGTGGTAAATGATAAAAGTACAACTTCATTTCATGAGTCGGTACATCAAAATACACAAAAAAGGAAAGATTGTTACCTCCAAATAAAATATTATTATTTTAGAAATAACATTTTTTGTAAAAATATGAAAACCAACAAGGTCAATAATATATGAATGGTCATACCTGATAATAAATTCTCGTTCCATTACAAAAACAATTTAAAATGATTATAAAACATTACCTTGAAATGTCACAATTCCATGGAGGTAACCTCCATCTCTACATTATCCTTAATGAAACCCTCTATGTGGAGTTTCCTTCTATAAAAAGTCTTATAATTGTCCTCCAGATTGGATTTCCCCTCTATGAAATAATGTATCAGAATATTATATTTCTTGAAAAACCAATGGGATTATTCTTTATTAAAATGTACATGCACGAGTCTTTCAATCATTATATGTGCATCCTACATCTAAATATTGATCTGGAAACACACCTCTAAAATTTATACATTTGAACGAGTTCGGAGCTCTTGGGTGATGTTAGGTTCCACTACTTATTAATCTATATTCCCTAGAATAGTGGTTGTTTGTTACCCTGGTTGCATACCTGTCACCTTATCATCCACAGACTCCACATGAAGAATATGATCCTTATAATTACTATGTGGTTTGTCAAAAGTACTAGTCAAACTCTTTTAGATTGCTTTACCATTACTAGAGGACCTTGTATCATGAGGTTTTACTATATTTGAGTAATTATTCCATCTCCAGAGAACTCTCTAATGATGAATAAATCTATCTAAATCCACAATGTTTTTATTTCCATTCATTTAAGATGATCAATTAAATTATTTAGCATTATCTAATTCCTTGGACTATGAGGACCAAAAATCTAAAGAAGAATCATTATCTACTCTTCTATCTTCTATACATGTAGACAGAGTATCTTCATGGCCTACCTCGTCATCATTTCCTTCATCGAAAGTGGGATAAAGGCCTTCTCCCAAGATCGCAAGTATTGGTTGAGGCCTGATTATAAAAAAATTTCAGTATGTTGAGGACACATTTTCTGTTATGTAAGAAAGGAATAAGGAGATTTGGTTGGTAGTATGATGGAAATAACACTAAAAATCTTGAGTAAATATAGTACCTCTTCTTTGGGTAAATCTTTATGGTTAACACCAAAGGTCTTATATTTATTGAATTATGCCCAAGGGGAGGATTCTAGGATCAGGAGAAGGGTTTTTAGGATCTATTTGGGATGATATTGGTCGATATAATCTATCTTGAGATGTGTGAAGAAGTTAGAGGATTGAGTACATTTTTGTAGTGGAGGAGGTGTTTCACTCTAGTAATGTTTAGAAAAGAGTATTCCAACAACATTACTCTCATATCAAGGGGCCCCAATAATAGATCAATTTTGATCCAAGGGAGGTAATGGTCAAAATATGGCCAGAAAATTCCCTTTGTACAACTTTATATCTCATTTTTCCCATATTTTTATGGTTTAGTCCATTTTTAAGCTTTATTTTACATTAATCATTGTAATGAATTTTGATTAATTTTATTAATACTTTACATAAAAATCTATTTTGACCATATTAGAAAATATAATTTATTTTTATTTGATATATGGAATCTATTTTTCCAAATTCCAATCACATAATTCATTTAAATTCATTTAAATTTAATCCCATAGATGAGAATACAATGATGGTTTTTAAAAGTAAAAACATTAAAATGTTTACTAAGATTTTATATTAATTTTCAATGTGATATTGAGTTGAATTTCAAAAAATTGATTAATTTATTAAATTTTAAAATAATTATTCTTTAAAACCAATTAAAATTATAATTTAACCTTATAAATAAATTAGACAAAAAGATTGAATTAAAATTTTGTATTTTCCAATATTCATTTAAAAAATGAATCTTCACATACTAATACCAAAAAAACCACCATAACCTAATTTTTATGTTCATATTTAATATATTAGCATTATTTTGAAATATAATAACTATAAAGTGGAAAAAATTGGATTTGAAATATGTTCTTTATTAAATGGTAGTAAAAGAGCCTTAATAAAAATATACGTTTTTAATAACATTTGATTTGTTCCTATATTATGTATATAGATTCCATTGAATGAATATTAAAAAAAATTAATTTATAATATATATTACATCAATATGACTAAATAATTTTAATTCCTTCAATTTATTAAGATAAAATATCTTTGGGAGCTATAAAAATTATAATATTTTACTTTATATGCAATTGGTTTATATTTTCATTTTCAATTAATTCGTAACAAATGAATTTATCTTATATTTTTATTAACCATATATTTTCATAATTTAGTTAATTATATTCATAAGACCTAATTTAACAGCTAGGTTATATATTATTATATTAAATAAAAATATTTTAATAATATATTGATATTTGATAAAACTTGGTCTTGCGTGTAATAAAATCCATTGAAGAATCACATTTTTCCATTATAAACAAGATAACTCAATATCGAATTCATTTAAAGCAATATCAAATATTTATTTTATTTAAAACTGTAAATATAAGTATTGGGATATTATATTCCCTTGTGTGCTTGGTGTTTTATGTCATACACACTATCAAACACAATGTCCCAACATTAGATATTTATGGTGTTGTATATTATTATTACCAAAACCATAAACCATATCAGCATAGGTTGTTTTAATATTAAATGTTTTTAATTTTCTATGGGAAACATGATATTTAATATTTTTACCCAATGCATGTATTTTTTGACAATGAATATGTTTTATGATATAAATTCATCATCCAATACATGATGAATTAATTACACATGTAGTTATATATGGGGCCTATAAAAATATAAAACTTTAATAAATTGTAATGTATCACTTGGAAAACAAGTTGGAGAAAAATTTCAATAAGTTTTCATTGTATAGATACCTATACGTTATATTGTCTTAGATTAAGGACATGATAGTGAAGGTATAATTATTTATTATATTATTAAGTCTATAATTATTCAATTCCATCATTGAGAATTTACTTATTACTTGTAATGAGATTACTACATTGATATTCACCATGGTTTCAATTCCTGCAAAAATTAATGAATAAATGTCATGTGATCTTAGTTAACTAACTTGAAATATGGATTATGTGTTTTTTACTCATTTACATTTCAAAATGCGTAAACCTCAGTGGGCATTTGGGATCATCCTTATTTTTTTATCCTTTTCCCATGATTTGATGTTGTAATCTGTGAGTGATTTAAAGGATGCATAATATTTATTTTCACTATTTTTTATATTTTATTACTAGAGTAAAATGGGAATCATGTTTTTTTCTAGTTCTAAAGTTCTTCTAAACTGATATGTTCATCATTATGTTATTGCATATGTGATATGAAATTGTAATAATGTATACACCAAATATTGGTTACTAGGGTTTGGTTTATTACAAAAATCCTCAAATTTCATGATTTTATTTAGAAGTATACCATATATTATGACATTTTATGAGTTGATTTTGGAGTATTTCTAATGTGGGGTGGTCATGTAGTCTCTTATGTATATAGATGGCTTAGGATACATCAGTAAAACTTCCAAAAAATGACTTAATGTTTGGATTGGTAGTGAAATCATTGGGATGTTATATGAGTTATGTTTTATTTGATAGGTTTTTTGGTATATTCAGATTACAAAAGACTAAGGTAAAATTATACAATGAGGGACTTAATACTTCAACAATTAATATGGTTTTAGTACCTATATTATTTTTATTTTAAGCTCATGTATATCGCAAAAATGGAAACATCATTATATATGGAATGATTTGAAAGGCTCAATCATAGGTGGTACATGATTCAAGTAGTGAGGTGAGGATGATATACCTCTTTTTTCACATTCATCTTCATGTACCAGATTTCTTGGTTTGTGTGACCATTATTCCTTTATCTAATAACTTTTAAATGTACAATAGGGTGAATATAATATTGTTTTCAGATTCAATATATGCCTTAATGGGGAAAAATATATACAATTGGGAGCCATGGGATGATTGGTGTTTTATTATGAATATATCGTGTACATTTGAGGTTGTGTGTTATCCCTAAGAGTATATGTGAGGATACATTGGGGAAAAATACCTCAAGGATTAAAGATCCTTTAGGTTTTACTAAATTTTACCATAATATTGAAAGTTATTATACGTTGTATTGGATATAGAGAGACATATTTGGGTTCATTATATGGCCCTCCACGTATCAGTAGGTGATGTTCAATCACCAATGGCCCATATGTGTTCTTATACCACTATACAATATAGATTTTAAGTGGGATGATGTGGTGATAAATTTCATGATGGGTATATTGAGGGAACACAATGTAATATATGTAGTGTGGGTTATAGTCGGTTTTTATAAAAAGGGTTATTATTATTTTTATTAAGATAATGAGTTTTATGTTAGATAGATATTATGTCTTCATGGAGTCACTCCATGAATTGACTTGTAAAGGTATAAAAACTATACCTCATACTTTTGGAGAGTGTTATAGATGGTTTTGGATAAATAAGTGAATTTGATCATTTCTTATGATCCATAAACATCCCATAAGTTTGATTATACTATCAACATATTTGAGGACATGCGGATAGAATGTGTCATTTATTATGGAGGTTTATTGGAGAACCATTTAGTGGAAGTATACTTTTCCTACAAAAATATGTATTTTGAATACATTTACAAGGATACTTTGGATGATTTTTATGGTAGGACATAATTATCTTCATTGTTATGGATGGATTCCAAAGAATCTATAATTATAGTGCTGATTCAAATGTAGGAGGGCACATATCCCATTTTCTAATAACAAGTTGTTAGAATTGTAAGAACTTGGTTTTTAACTTAGTAATGGATCCTTTAAATTTATTTCTAATTATTAGTTTTGGACCTAATCGGGATTCCTAATTAGTTAGCAATGGTCTCATTGGTTTTAGGGTCTTGTTCGAAGCTCACAACCCATCCTTTTATGGAAAAATGGACATTTCTCATGGTTAGAGGAAACCATACAGGAATGGTGAGAAATTATATCTAACCGTGCGGATCGTCTGTATTTTTGGGAAAATCCATCTCACATGGTTGGCACATGATTTCACTAACCATGTAGCCTAACGGTGTGAGTATTCCTTGGTCCTTGGAACTTGTGTGTGGTTTGTTCATGGGTTTTCAAGCCATACAGACAAACTATGCACATGCTAAATTTTGATTATTTTTTTACTTTTACCCTTAATGATATATTTAACCTACCTTCATCCCAAATCATATTTCGAGCAGGATTAGCTTCATTTACTTTTATTTTGGAGAATTTTGGAGTCATACAATATAGATCAAGATTTATCCTTTATCCATGATCTAATCGAGCCTATGTTTGTTTCATTTGATGTGTGAAATTAAGTACTCGAGTTCGTTTGAGCCTTTCTTCTTCTCTCTTTCTCTCGACCTAGATATCATGGTGTGAGCATTTTGACCTTTTTCTCAAATCTAGTCTATTATATGCCAAAAAAAGGCTGATATCATAGGAGGACATTCATATAATCCTAATTCAGGTGGTCTATAAATCATCCCTCATGTTCGTTAATTTTTTAAATTATTTTGTGGGGACCACTGATTTCATTGGGAGAAATTTCTAAAATTTATATGACATTATTATAATAATTAGACATGTATGGTAACTCAATTTCCAAATATGTTATTACCCATTAGTAGTTACACCCACAAATACATCCATCCCTTGTAGGATGTTATTCCATAATAATCATTTTTGTATTTTGATGAGTTTTAACCTCAATTTAGGTTTTCCTTTGTTTGACATTCCTAAGGGTAAGATTTTCTATATTAAATGGATGGATTTATATTGTAAATTTCATGATGGAATGTACCATGTATTCTCACCACATGAACAACCTAGGTTAAGTGCATTAAATTCATAAATCAATCATAAATATAAAATTGAAACTATACTAAGTATATACTTGGACTTTTAAATATAATTTAATAATAGGTTCCATGTTCATAGAACCCCCTACCATGTTAATGGAAGATACCAGAGTTAACCATGACTATTGTAAATTCCTTAAAAATATTAAATGAATGGTTTCATTTTAAATTTTCTTTATCAATGTAAGGAAAGGCAAGGATTGAACCAAATGGAATTACTAAAAAATTATGAATTAACTAAAGGGTTTCATACTACATGGACTTATTACAGGAAAGGATTGAACAAAATGAAATATTTATGAATTTATTATCATGTATGAGAGTACTGGATCAATCTTTCCTTGTATTTTTATCAAGGAATTCCATGAGAACTCGGGAGGCCCATTTGAATTCATAGATGTGACATTATTAGATTGACACCCACCTAGAAAAAAATATTTTTCTATTCATGGATTCTTAGTATAACACCGTAGGATCCCTCACATAGTATAAAAGGATTCCTTAGATATACTCCTTGGATCCAGCATTGAAAAGTATGTGCTATGGTTAAAACCAATAGGTCCCAATAACTGGTTAGCCCAATTTTACATTGGGAGATCACCTTAGAGTGTATAAGCATATTATAATGTAATTCCATGGAATATTCTCATTGGATTACACTCTTAACCTTATAGGGGATACATTTACTACTAATTTAGTTAACCTTGATGTATATGTTTCCTTGGTTACTATCTTGTAACTTCATTATGATATATCATTAAAGGTTTCCTTGTTACATCTTGGAACATTCACTATTTTCAATATGTGACTTATTTATAAACTGGTAATAATCAATTTGTGAACTGATTACTAATTTAGACTCCAGTTAAGGGAAGAAGTGGGTACATGGTTATTTAGTAACATTATACTACTCTAATTAATATATATACATTCTTGAACAATGTTACATTCCCATTACATAGGCCATAGGTTATAGACACCATTGTTTGTTTACTATTAATATTTTTCACACACCTTTTTCTGGAATCGTTTGGTACCCAAGGAAAATCAAATGAATGTAGTTGTGGACAAAGGGAATCACACAACTTTGAATACTTGATTTCATTAGGATTATGATGGATCTTGATAGAAGATTACTGAGCTGGAGCTCAAGATGCTTGGGATAGTCTTTTGATTTCTTCTATAATTTTGAGGAACATGTTATGACCCTTGTATTTTATCTATGTTTTATATTTTTATAGTGACATGACATATCATCATCAGATGTTTTATGCTTCTATTTTATTCCATTTATTTTGATAATTTCTATTGTTGTCTCTATTTTTTTTTTGTGACTTCTATTTACTTATATTCATTATGCTATTTACCTTTGTTTATATTTATCTATTATGCTACACTTTGGTTATGAAGGGATCGCCTCCCCACAGACACACCCTTGGCCCAAACTATTAGTTGTTAGCCTTTGTGGTTAGGGGATATGTGCTTGAGGCCATGTGTCTCACTGGGTTTGGGGAAACTATTAAGTGGAATCTAGGTCTGGGACATTACAATTTGTTATCAGAGTAGTTATTTTCATATATTAATATTTATAGATAATAGATTGGAGATTATGAATTATTGGGACATGGTGTTAAGTAATGATTGGGTTTCATGAACCCAGGTATGGGATAAAATCCATGTTACCCAAAAATATAATTGTTTTTTTTGTTTTTCATATTGTAGTTTACATTATTTTACTATTGGGTAATGCACATTTTGTGTGGGGATGTTGATTATTGTTATGATTTTGATTATTTATTATCCTTATACTGATGATATGATGTTAAGTAGAATCATTACATTCATCACATATAAACCAAGAATTCTCATTCCATGCATATTTCCATGCCATATAGGTGTATTTCACTATTTTCCACTATATGATATTTCTTTGATTGTTTAGTGATTAAGTGATAGATATAATGTGCTTGTATTATTCATGGTTGTGATTGTGTGATTGCAAGTCTCAATTCCGGAGGTGTATTGGACCTCGTGGGTTTGGATGAGTAATTTACCTAGTCAAGAAATTAATATATAGATAAATGGGTGTCATTTTCAGTGATAAGGTGTAAGGGAACTCATTCAATTTGACTGAATATCTATAATAATATGAAACATGACATCTAAAATGAAATGTCTACACATCCTTATCCATAGTTTTCATTCTTATTAAAGGTAAAGGAGTGAACATTGAAATTAAATGTATAATTAAATGAAACTTATACATGAGAACTTACTGATATCTCTGTGTGTAAGAAGGTAATTAAGGTAGTGTAACTTGTGTTGTGAGTTTTATTATGTCTATATTCTTATATAGATGATATATATCTACTTAAAACTGGTATTAGGTGTGTGCTTGTCATTTTTTGACCAATGCCGCCATGACATCCTCGTATCATATGTCATCAGGGTGGCGATGATCATGATTCAGACATGGTGGCCCCTAAGCTATCATTCTTACCTCTTTGAGCGCCACTCGAGGAACCACATGTTGTTACTGATCTATGAACTAATTCCCAAGATTAGTATATTTTCATATGTCTGATGTAGTCCATCCATTGTTCTCTACAATTCACACCTACGCTTGATGATCTAACTTGCGAGTTTCAATTAAAACATCTTTTTACTTTCTCAGGGGATGGCAGTCCACAAGCTGTTGATTCATGGAAATATGTCACCATGTATATCATTAATCATTTAAAAATTACTCTAGATTGAAGGGATAAAAATTCTACTCACATGCTGTGAGATTTGTTCAAATGTTGGTGGGATGTGATTACCCAGGATGGTCGTCATCAGGGCATGTTATGGGTTGATTTCAAGTCCTCCTTCTATGATTACTTCATTCATCAGACATTGAGAGTTTACAGAGCCAGAGAGTTCATGCATCTCGAGAAATTTTGTTTGTCATTTATGAAATATTCACTTTGTTTCACTGAGTTACAATGCTTTTCACCTCTTTTATCCAATGATGATCTTTCACTTTCAAGATGGTCCGAGGATGGTCTTGTGTACACCATCCATACCCATGTGAATTTGGTTCTATTACCTACTTTTTTGGAAATAGTCAATTAGTATCTTATCATTGAATTAAACCCAAGGTTCATAAATTGAATTCAATATATAAGATAATTTTTTAAGTATGCTAGTAGTTCTCTCAGTGGAAGGAAACGTTCCCTGTAGGTTTCTCTTAAGGGTGGTGACAACTAGAGTATGTGTTTCAAAATATATATGGAATTTTATATGTGTGGATGATAGGGAAAATTGAAGCCACAATTTGATAAGGACCCAATGGATTTTTAGGCCTGTAGTCATATGGGTAACCTTTAGTGTTTTTGTAGGACCTTCCCACCATCATCGAGTGGAAGAGAATCCATGTTAGTTCCACCTTCATGAGAGGGTTCTTTTTCACTGTGTCAGACATGGAGTTAAAAAGGTGCCGATAAGACAAGACGAGGAGGTTGTTGTGGCCCCAGTATTACTAAAATTGATCACCATTAGCTCTGGAAGAGTAGTTATGATCATGGTAGTCCGGCTATTTCAAAGGTTCAAAGATCAGGCCAATTACATTCATTAAAACTAATACATGAGGATCGATATGCAAGAACCTATACATTATGAGGTATCATTCTATTTGAATATACTGAAGTATCTTCTTTATTTGATATTGGTGGTTCAAACTCTTTTATCAATGTATCTATCAAGTAATTTCTTGAACTAGAGATACAGAGTTATTCGGGTGTAATGACCATAGATAAATCATTAAGAGAGCAATCATAGGGCATATTCCAAGGTAAGGATTGTCCCCTTTAGGTAGGCAGTTACCCTATCATGTGAAACATCATCTTTCGCATAATGAAAGGATTGTATTTCATTCGGTATATGGTTTGTTTGGATCAATGTAATGATTTTGTAGATTTTTGTCACCACATTGTTTCAATTACATCCCCAAAGGGTAGAAGTTATCTACATAAGGGTGAGGGGGATGTGTGGGCTAGTAGAGTGGAACCATAGCATCATGGGCTATCTGGAGTGATTTCCAATATTGAAAATATTATCATAGAGGATCATAGTTTATAAAAATTTTATTTCTCTCGATAGTGGATCGTTTCAGGTTTTTCTTTCCTAATGATTTTTCTATTTTTCATCTTGAGAGATGGGTAGAGTTAACAATCGAGCTTGTTCTAGAAGAATCTATGTTTTCTATTCCTCAATATAGGATGGGACCTACATAGCTTCAAGATATCAAGAGATTGTCATATGATTTAGAAGACAAAGGGTATATATGCCCCAGAACATCCTCTTGGTGATTTCTCAGGATTTTCATCAAGAAAGGGGATGGAACATTACATCTATGAATTGATTAAAGACTCTTGAACCAATTTACAATCAAGAACCGATACCCACTCCCTATAATAGATTATCCCATTAACTAGCTCTGAGGATCTAGGTTCTTCTCTCTGGTCAACATGAGATTGGGCTATCATCAGGTACAAGTTAGTCCATCAGACATAACTAATACAACTTTTTGTAATAGGAATGGTATGTATGAGTACCTAGTTATACCGTTTGGTATAATTAATATACCTACCATTTACATGGCACTAATTAATAGGTTTTTCCATTCTTATCTTGATTATTTTTTCATGGTCTTTTTGAATGAAATCTTGATGTTTTATCGGACTCGTAGTGTCCAAGTCAGTCATCCTAAGATCATTCTGAGTACACCTAGGGAGTATCAGGTTTATGAAAAACTAACTAAGTGCCACTTTTGGATCGACAATTATCACTTTTGGGGACATGTTATATCAAAATTAGGTGTATCTGTTGACCTTGAAAAGGGTAGTTCGGATTTTTCTTGGGACTATCCAAAGAACCTGTTTAATATATGGAGTTTCATGGGGATGAAAAGATATTATAATAATTTCATACTTGACTTCTCATACTTTTATCCACATATACTAGCCTTTAAAAGAAGGGTGTTATCTTCTTGTAGTATGGTAGAATGTGGGAAATATTTTCAAAAGATTAAAGGGGGTTTTTATTATCACCAATTATGATTCATCTTGAGTCCGAAATAGGTTATAGCATCTTCTATGATGGTTCAGGAATATAACTAGGGTAAATGTTAATGGAGGAGGATATATTCATTGTTTGTGGATCAGGGAAGTTGAGGCCTCATGAAATAAACAACTTGACACATAACCGTGATATAGAAGTAGTTGTATATACCTTATGTTAATGGATACACTATCTGTTAGGTGAGGTCTTTGTAGTGTACATAAACCACAAGAGCCTTAATTATATCTCTATAGAGCATGACATTAACCACAGACATCAGATATGGGTCAAATATCAACATTCCTTTGATTTTGATCTTGCATATATGTCTAGGAAGGGAAATGTAGTTGTAGATGTTCTGAGTAGGAAATATTAGGAACATGCCTTAAGGGGAGAAAGTGATGAATGGATGTTAATGTCCCACTTTTATGAGATGCATCTAGAGTTTCATGACAGTCACAACTAGCCATACCTATCATCCTTAACAATTACCTCTTCTCTCCTTCATAAGGTGAAGTGTATAAAATAATCAAATCATGTGGGCATGGTTCTCCCTATGAGTATATCGAGATATAAACAGCCTCCAGATTGGTCTATGGATAGAGATGACATCCTGTGAATACATGGACATGTCTAGGTACCTACAGATATGAGAGATGTGTTAATGAAAGTGTCCCATGCTTCATAGTGGGAATTTCATCTATGTGTATTCATAATGTATCAATATATAGAATTCATGTTTTGGTGGTTGTGGATGAAACATCTGATAGGGGTTCCTCCTATCAGTAGGTGTAGGTAGAGCACTAATGACCTGTTGGATTTTACTGCTGCATCTAGCCTCAGAATTGAAATGGGAAGATGTTTTCAGGGAAATTGTAGTTGGTTTACCTATTTCACCTAGAGGTAGCAATGCGGAATGGGTTTTCATTGAAATAATGAAAAATTGGCTCACTTCATCCCTATTAAGGAGACATTCTCAACTAATGATCTTGGAAGACTTTATGTCCATGAGATCATATGACTACATAGAGACCCTCATACTATCATTTCATATATGGATTTCCATTTCATGTCACGATTTTGGAAGGGATTTTCGAAGGATATGGGAACACAGGTGCTTATAAGCATAGATTTTCACCCTCAAACGGATGGACAATTGGAAGGGATGATACAGGTTATAGAGGATATCCTCTGAGAATATGTCTTTGATTTCATAGTTTCTTGGTATAATCATGTACCTCTCATTGTTTTCTCCTATAATAACATATTCCATGATATAATTCAAATAGATCCATTTGAGGATTTACATGGTAGACCATACCGTTCTCCCATGTGTAGGATAGAGGTTGGTGAGGAAGCCCTACTAGGTCCTTGTCTCATTCAAGAGAAATCGGATTAGGTTCATCTAATCAGATACCATATGACTACTACTCAATCTGAATAGAAATCCAATACTTATCTCTATCAACATTTTATATAGTTTGAGGTCAGGGATCGTGTTTTCTACCTTTGAGGAGTATCTATTATTCATCGCTTACTAGAGCATGATGGCTCTCCAAAGCCTATTTATACCTCTAGTATGTGTACAATAGAAGAATGACAATATTAATGACAAGATTGTGGATTGGGAGTCTGATATACCTGGCCACTAACTATAGTTCTTTTCAAACATTGTTTCACTAACTTTGGAAGGTGAACTCGGTGACAAGTTCTTTTAAGGGAAGATGAAAGTAAGATCCTAGTTTTTAACTCGGGTATGGATCCTTTAAATTTTAGTCTAATTAATTATTTTATAAATAATTTGGATTCCTAATGAGTTAGAAGCATTATGAGTAGTTTTTGGGGATTGTTCAAAGCCCATAACACATATTTTTTTTGGGAAAATTAGCCATTTCTCCTAGTTAGAGTAAGCTAGGTAGGTAGGGCGCACGATTTGATCTTACCATGTCGATGGTATGAATTTTATGGCAGAGACATGTTACGTGGTAGGAACAGGTTTCCTTAACTGTGTCTCGTAATCATTCATGTTCACATTTTTCCTAGGTACCCGGGCATGATTTATTTATGATTTTATAAACTGTTCAGATGATAAATTTTGGTTAATTTTACCATTTTATCCCCAATGATCTATTTTTCCTATAATTCTTCCCTAATCAAGTTTCTAGTGATATTATCCTTATTTCCTATAATTTTTTTACATTTTGAAGGTCAATGATTAGTATCAAGAGATATACTTCATCTGAGATCTGATCTATCTTTTGTTCATCATGTTGGATGTGTAATGGTAAGTACCTAAGTCCATTTGATACTTTCTTTATCTCTCTTTCTATCAAACTATTTATTTAGGTGGGGGTATTTTTTTTTCTTTTTTGTAGATATACTCCATTCTAATCCAAATCAAAGGCTGATATCAGATGAGGAGAGTAATACAAGCCTAAGGTTGGTGGTCTATAACTCAACCCCCATGTTCATTGATTTTAGAATTGTTGTGTAAGGCCCACCAATTTCATCAGGTGTCATTTATGGAATTCATATGTCATTATTATAATCATTATAACCATATGGTTATTCTATTTTCAAATATTTGATTAGTTGATTATGGTTACACCCACAACAACATCCATCCCATGTAAGATGTTATTCCATAATTTTCATTTTAGTGTTTGGATGTGTTTTAGATTCCACTTGGGTGTGCCCTGTCTTGAACTACCTAAGGTTATGCTTTTCTATATTAAATGTATTAATTTAAATTATTAATTACATCATAGAAAGTACCATGTATGTTCACCACCTGAACCTCCTATGGAAAGTGCTTCAAATTGATAAATCAATTATAAATTAAAATTGGAAATAATACTAAGTATATGACTTAGACATTTTTATATAACTTAATAATAGGTTTCATGTCCATACAACCCCATGTCATGTTAATTAAAGGTAGTGGAGTGAACTTTTATTATTGAAAATTCCATAAATGTACTAAATGAACAGATTCATTCTACTTAACCTTTTCACACTAATTAAAGGAAAACCTTGAACTGAATTGACTTACTGATAATTTTTGAATTGATTAAAGGTTTTCATGCTATATGGAGTTGTCAAACTAATTAAATGGAAGTATTGAACAAAATAAAATATTTTGTGACTTTATTATCATGTTTGAGTGGTCTGACTCGAGATCGGGTTGGATTCTTATCTGGGAATTCCTTGATCACTTGGGAACCCCATTCTGATTCAAATATACTACTTGATTAGGTTTCCACACAACTAAAATCTGATAGTTGTCTATTCATGGATGCATGGTATGAAACTATAGGATCCCTCAAATAATATTAAAGGATTCCTTAGATAAACTCCTTGGATCAAACATTGAAAATTAGGTTCTGAGGTTAAATCACATTGGTCCCAGTCATTTCATATCCCCATTTTACCTTGATATATAACCTTATATTAAGTAGTCAAATTATTGTTGAGTGCTATCAAATATTCTCCTTGGGCTACACTCTTACCCTTAGCCATGAAATAGTTACTACTTTATTGGTGACCCCTGACATCTACATTTCCTTTTTTAATACCTTGGAAATTCATTATGAAATATCATTACAGGTTTCCTTGTTACATCTTTGATCATTATCTATTGTCACCATGTGACTTATTTATAAACTTTTAATGATTAGTTAATGAACTCCTTACAAGTTCAAACACCAGTTGAGGTCTGAAGCATGTACTTGCGTATTTAGTTACATTACATGACTTTAATTTATATATATACCTACTTATAACTGTTATATTTCCATTTCACTAGTCATATGTAACAGTCACCATTGGTGGTGGCCAACAGAGATTTTTCGCACACCCTCTATAAGTGATGTTTGGTACCCAGGGTAGATTACATGAATATAGGGGCTTATAAAGGGAAGTATATGTCTGTTGATACTTGATATCTTGATGTTTATGATGGATCTTGAAATTAGATGACTGAGTTGAAACTAAGGATTCTTTGGACAGTTTTTTTAATTTTCTTTATACTTTTGTGGAACATGTTATGCTTTCCATATTGTGTCCATATTTTCCACTTTTCTAATGACATGACCTATCATCATATATTATTTTATACTTGTATGTTATTCTAGTTATTTTTGTTATTTATATTTTTGTCTCTATCTTCCATTGTTCCATTTATTTAAATATATTTTTCCAGTAATTTACCTCTATTTATATTTATCAAATGCACTAAAAATTGGTAATGAGGGCATAGTCTCTCGATAGACACACACTAGGTCATCACTGTTAGTCGGCAACATCTGGAGTTTCGAGAGATTCTCTTGAGGCCATGTGGCTCACTAGGCTCAAGGCACCAATTAAGTGGAATCTAGGCTCATGACACCACTTAAATTTTATGACATTATGTAGAGATTATATAATAACAAAAAAAAATTCATAAAATATAGTTTGCACATCGGGATCAAGAATATATATGGGGTTATTCTTGATTAGAACATTAATAAAAAGAGTCTAAGGAAATATACACTCAAATTTGTTGGTCCATTTTCAATTTTAGATATATTTGGTATATTTGATTAGTGATTAGATCTTCTTTAGTGATAAAATGATATTCAAGGCATTTTTCATTTATTAATGATTCTTTTTTATTTAATCAATACTTATCATTTGAACAATATCGATGATTTACATAACTATGTAGATGTATTGTTTGATAATACAAATATTTCACCAAAGAAAAAGGATTATATATCAGATAAATTCCCTCTAATATAGTTTTACTGTTCTGATGGCCACATACATGATGAGATGTGGGATTTGGATATTGAAATGTGGGTGAAATATAAAAATTTTTCTTTTAATGACGCTCGATAATTTTTGGTATCAAATCCTGGGTGTAATTATCCATATAGTGGGGAGGTATTAACATCCCAAATTAGATAGGTAATGTCTTGTTTTTAATAATTTGTTAAAAAATGAAACCTTATTTAATTATATCATGACAAAAAAAAAGTTCAATTTATAATTGTGTTTTAATTATATTGGTTGTGTAATATACTGTTTAAGATTTATTAATTTTTTTTGGATTGAAATATGAAGTCAGAAAGTGTATTCGGTCTTTTTATATAGGTGTTGTAAGTGTTGGAATAGATTTGGAATTCATCCATGGGAGTTGGTTGGGATTGAGAATATTTTTTCCTCTATTCATTAGTAGCTAATTCGGGCTGAGAGAATTACTAGGTGATGGAAATGAATGTGACGATTATTTTCATTTTTCTTAATATTTTATAGTTACTACTATTCTCAAAATATTTTTCATGAATAAAACCTTACATTAGAAAATTATTAAAATCCAAAAAACAGATCCACCTCATTTGTAGAAAATAGATTACTTTAGTATGGAAATAATACCATTATTATAAAATATATATTTAAGAATTTTTTTTCAAAAGGTAAAATCCTTACCCCAAAATAAAGTATTACATATAGTTTTTCTCAATAATGTAAAACCCATAGGTATAAAATAAATATATTACATATTGTAATTTTCTAAAATAGGAAACCTTACATATTTGAAAACAATTATGTATGAGTTTATTACTTAGAATAATATATTACACATGATATAATTCATTGCACCTTAAAATTTTGGCATTGATAATATAAATGCATAAAAAATAAAAAAATTATCCATTTGTGTATTTTTTAGGTATTAGATTTTCCAGAGGGGGTAAATATTACATATTATGAAATATGTTACACATTTGATATAGAATATTATTTATTGATTTCTTCTGAATAAATAAATTTATGTTTTTAAGTATAATTTATTTCATATAATAAAAAAATACATAAAAATTTTTCCATGATAATATTTTTACAACCCATCCCCTAGGGCTCGGTCTGTGACTACCCCAAGCCCACCTTCCATAGGCTAGGGGATGGTGACTAGCACCAGAAAGGAATATCCCAAAAGGGAAGGCATTGCCTTTAAACCTATACACATACAGACACGGCATACCACAAAAAGAAAACCACAAAGTAAATAAAGTAGTAATGCCACCCCAAAGTATCATGAGGGAGAGTAAAGTGTGTAAACTGAATGTTAAGGAGACATAATACGATCACAATTTAAAGGAAAGTACAACAAAATAAGTACAAGCTCCAAAAGTTGTCTACCAAAGATCATACCAGATGTGTAGGTACAGCTCTCTGTCAAATGTCACTACAGCACTCCACGTCTATCGACCCACCTCCGAGAACCATCTAGTCCTACCCCCCCCCCCCCCAAATCCCTAATCAAATCTATCAGTCATCTTCACAAGACACAATAGGTGCGGGCGAAGCCTGTAAAGGGGTGAGTATAACAATACTCAGTTGGGACCCTGATACCCTCAAAGGACTCTCAATAATAAAAAAACACCACAAAGGAAATACCATAGCAGTAATACCACCAAGAAAGATTTCAACACATAGCACAAAATAAAAGACTCAGCTCACACTAGGTAAAACAAAATTATAGAAGTAAAGATGATTAGTCATAAAGTAGGATCATGTAATTCTATCAAGAGGCTCTACCGTTCATCTAAAAAGGGTCAGTAGGTGCTGACCAAGATAGGATGGATAGTTTTTGACCCACATATAATCACCTGGTTCTGACCCACATAGGATCGCTTGGTGTGGACCCACACAAGATCGTTATTCATTCTTCATGTCATAGCCATCCACTGGATTCTCGCACTTATCACGCTTGATTCCAAGAGGATCTGATCCTCAATCCATCAGGCAGAACAAAACCACCAAGAAGTACCACATAGGTAAACCCCAAAGGACCGTCTTATTTTAAGGGTCCCAATGCAATAGATGACACGTCGAACGGACACCCGATCTTTACGATATGGTCATTTTTGTAAAACTATATCGGTTGGATTCGAGTCTGATCCAAACTGGTCATACACCAACATCCAAAAAAATTCAAATAGAGTATCATAGAAGGACCACATCATCATAAGAGTCTCAACTCCACTGACAGTGCATCAATCGTACACCCAGTTGGAGAGATACAATCATTTTAGTAAAACAAGGGATGGTTGCATCTAGGACCAGTCTGACCCTACCAAGCTGGCCCGATGGTCCCACATACCCTGGTTTTATTCGACCAACTCAAACTAACCCAGTTAGGATAAGTTCATTCTCTCTTGTAGGCTAGGACCAATGAGCCTCGTTGGACCTAGCCAAGTGTGGCTGAGGGTCCAGCCAGCTAGGTCGCCCGGCAACCTGGCCTAATCTGGCCCCACCCAAAGGGCACGGGTATAGCCCGCCAGCGCAGGTTCCACCCACCGGCACTAGTCCAGCTCGCCGGTGTGGGTTCAGAATACCAGTGAGGGTCTTTCCTTCTAGTGCGGGATGAGAATGCTGGGATGCGGGTTGGGCCCACTGGCCTAGGTCCGGCCCGGCATTATGGCTATGGGCGTAGCCCCCTGGCGGTGGGCATGGCCCATTGGCTGGGGTCATGGCCCGCTGGCAGGGGGTGTGTCCATCCAGCCCAAAGACCATCCACATTGGCATCCGGTGGGGAACTCTTGGGACACAGTAGCCATCCGCGTCCGAATTCCCACCTACCCCACAGACACATGGGGCTCCTCCAACCGTGGTCAGGTGATCATGGCTTTCCAGCCACTTGGGCGGGCCAAATGCGGGCCACCCCTCCACAAGGCATCCTCCTAGCAACACATAATCCCGTTGTCGTAGCGCACCACCATCCTCCTCTTTCGGCTGCCACCATGGGCCCCTATTGGGCGCTTCCACCAGTGCTGGCACACTGGCTATCCCTTCTGTGGACCACTAGAATTGCCCTGGTGGTTCGTTTTCCAATCTGCCTGCACCTATGGGTCTCCCAAGTTTTCGTCATCCCTATTGTGCCCTCATATTTCTCTTTCTTCTACTTTGAGGGTACATCCACAATAAACGCACATGGATGAGGTGTAAGGGACTTGTTTGTTTTAGCCGGTTCCATCCATGTTAGAGGTTTAAAGACATGAGATGTATGGGGATTTGAGTTCAATAAAATAATAATAACTTTAATCTCAGATAATGAAAAACCCAAAAAAATACCCTCCTGCATAAACACTTGATTTTAAAATCAACTTTTTCATGGTTTGATCTGCATTTGTGGTTTCAAGAAAATAATTGGGAAGAAATTTAAATAAATTAACCCATACCTCTTTCACATTAATTTCTACAGCATTACATCCACAGGGTTTCAGGACATCGACATCGTTCATCGCTTTCAAAACCATTCATTGAGTTACATCAAAGATATTTGACATTCGTCATCATTTTTCATTCTTAATTGGAGAGTATGTTCATCGGATGATTGTAAGAGAATCCCCGAAGTTTATTTCATCCTTCGACCAATGTGTTACATTTATAAAAAAATACACATCGCAGCATTTTTGTTATGCTGCAACGCTACATCTATACGATGTTTCATTTATGAAACAGTGTAGTGGTTATGCTTTCACAAAAATCCATTAATGGGATTCCTTAATTGTGTCTCATCATCACCTCATGACCACACCGCAACATCACCGTCCGCTGCTCAACGGTGTAAAAGAAAAATAAAATAACTTTTTTAATGTTATATTTTTATTTTCCCAAAAAGATCCAAAAATTAAATTTTCGGTCAAACCCTTGCTAGTCAAAGATAAGTACTTTATTGGAAAATCCAGGCATTCTTAATTCAATAGTTTCCTTGGATTTTGGATCCATGAACTGGTCCAAAAGTTATAAAATCCTACTCACACGTTTACTCAACGTACCTTAAAAAAGTTTAAAATTGCATTTCAGGCACTATAGGTCTCGAAATATCATGTTGTTAAAGCGTGCGGTCTAGAAATAATTTCGTATAACCAAAAAATAAAAGAAAATTCCAATATATTTAATTTTCCCCACCTTAGGGCTTTATGTCATTGAAATCCAAATTAAGGGAAAATCAAACAAGTGGGGGTACTAAGAAAGAATTTGAGTCTCCCACTCCCATATTCTCTCCCAAAGGTTCCCATGTTACCACCGAACGCACACAAGATAAATCCAATGTCCATAAAGGACCCAATCCTTTGAATCTACTATCTCCACCAAAAAATCTGCAAACATCACCTCATTGTCAATGTCCATCTTGCCCCAGTCGATGATTTGAAATGAATCATGCATGTACCTCCTCAACTGCGACAGATGGAAAACATCATGCTCTTGATGAATTTTTGGGGGAAGACCTAGGTGTTATGCCACCAATAAAAATGTTATATGGATCTAAAAAGGTCCAATTAACCTCAAAGATAGCTTTCTACCCTAGAAAAATCTTTTCATTTCTTATCGGGAGAGAGACCTAAATGAAAACAAGGTATCCCATCTCAAACTCCATGGTTCTTCATCTATTGTCGACATATGACTTCAGTTTTCTCTATGCATTCCTCATCCATGCGTGGATGATCTGCACCTTCTCAGTGGTAGCCTATACAAACTCTTGATCCATGAGTGTTGACTCCCATAGGTCTATCCAGCATTGCGGTGATCTCCATGGCCACCCGTACAAGGCCTCAAACGGTGCAATACTGATGGTGGAGTGATAGATGTTGTTGTAAAAAATTCCACCAGTGTTAGGTGGTCCTACCAACAATGACCAAAATCCAAGACACAAGCATGAAGCTTTTCCTCTAAGGACAATATGGTCCACTCCATCTGACCATCTATTTGGGGGTGAAAAGCTGTTCTCAAGCATAGCTGAGCCCCAAAAGCCTCCTCTAACCCCTTCCACAATTGGTATGTGAAGTGTGCATCACAGTCCAGGATGATCGTTGAAGGAACCCCATGAAGCCACACTATCATCTAGATATAGAGGTGTCCCAAGCCCTATACCGATCCCCGCTCCCAAATGGGTAAGAAGTGAGCTGACATGGTGAGTCATTCAACAATTACCTAGATAGAATCATGGCCCCTAGATGTGCGTGGTAACCACTTCATGAAGCCCATAGAGATACCATCTTACTTCCACTCTAGTACCTCAAGTATTTGTTTCATGCCTGCAGGGACCTGGTGCTCGACATTCACTTGATAACAAGTGAGGCATTGAGAAATGAACTCTTCCACCACTTTCTTCATCCCTGGACACCAGTACTGACATCAGAGGTCCTGGTACTTCTTTTCCACATCGGGATTTACTGCCAAAGAGGATGTATAGAACTCCCTCAACAGTTACTCCCACAATATCACTGGTACTTAGTTGCGTCCTATGAAAATTTTGATGTGATCCCCTCCTAGGGAAAATCCATCAAGAGCATGTCCTAAGGATATCTGAGCATGTCAGGACTCACAGTAAACATCCACAAGATGATCCTACCTAACTCACTATAAGAGTGGGGGAGTGATAGTCATGGACTTGAGGTAAGCTACTCCATCACTATCCACAAAGGATACATGCATCGTGGCTATCTGTTGTGTCACCTCACTCAGCAGCTATAAACCAGAACTCCTACCAAGTGTGTCTTCCACCACGTTTCCCATCCCAGGAGTATAGACTACCTCAAAGTCATAGTCTTAGAGTGACTCCATAAATTTTCGTTAACTCAAGTTCAGGTCCTTCTATGATAAGATATACCTAAGACTCTTATGTTCCAAGTAAACAGTAAATCGTTCACCTGTCATGTAGTGCATCCATATCATCAAGTCAAAGATCATAGCTGCTAAATCTAGGTCATCGGTCACATAGTTATTTTAATGATTCCTCAACTGCCATGATCTGTAGGTGATCACTGCTCACACATGCATCAGGAAATAACCCAGACCTTCCTTGATGCATCACAGTATACCACGTAATATATTCCCTCCTCTGACAATCTTAATATAGGATCACTATTCAAGATCTACCTTAGCTGCTGAAAGCTCTGCTAACATTTCTCTGTCCACAGAAGGGCTTTTCCCTTTTCGTCAATGCTGGAATTGGTGCTACTACTTTTGAGTAGTCGGGCATGAACCTCTGATAGTATCTGGCCAATCCGAAGAAACTCTACACCTCAATCACTCTTCTGGGTGGATCTCAAGAAAAAACAGCATCTACCTTCACTGGATCCACTGCAACTCCAGCCTCAGAGATGATGTTTTCCAGAAAGTGGACCTCACGAATCCAGAACTATCGCTTCAAGAGTTTAACATAATGACGGTTCTCTCAGATGCATCTAGGACTATTTGTAGGTGTGTAGCATATTCCTCCTTTGATGTTGAGTACACCAAGATGTCAAAAATGAAGACTAAAATGAAACGATCAAGTTAATGTTGGAAGATACTATTTATGAGTCCCATGAATGGTGATTTTGATTGTTCATACTAAAAGGTATCAACAAAAACTCACAGTGGTCGTACCGGCATCTAATGGTTGTCTTCAGTATGTCTTCATCCTACAGCTAAAGCTGATGATAGCCTGAAATGAGGTTGATCTTTGAGAACCACCTCACTCTCTTTAGCTGACAATAGAGGTCATAAATCCTTGGAAGTGGATACATGTACTTCACAGTCACCTGGTTTAGGTGCCGGAACTCCATGCATAGCCTCAAGCTCTCTTCTATCTTTTGGAAAACAACATCGAGGCTGTCCATGGAGAAAAATGGGCCTTACAAATCCCTTCCTCTAGAAGTCCTCCAACTATATCATCAACTCACGATGCTCCATAGGATCTATATGATATACAGTTGTAGATATTTGTGTCATCCATTTGTACAATTCAATGCATAATTCAACCTCTCTATGAGGAGCTAGTCTTGGTACATCTTCTAAAAAGACATCCTCATACTCGTCAACCACTACAGGAAAGCTCAGAATCCCCTTATCCAATGTACCATGGGTGAGGATATCCAACTGGTGAGTGATCGATTTCACCCTCCTCTAAGAAATACTATTCTACTCTGTAAAGGTTCCCTTCTCTCCAGTGAAGCAATACCCAGTCCCATACTCACAGACACACAACACATTTCACCTAAAACATTTGATCTGAGCATGGACTGTAGATAATTATTCCATACCCAAGACAATGTCGTAAGGCCATGACGCTCCTACTAGGAGATAACAATTGAATCTCTCACCACCTAGATTAATCTCACACTATTGGAACCATTGTGTAATAATCGAATCTCCTCCTGTAAGAGTCCTTAATCGTAAGGATTGAGCCAACGACTCCACTGGAATCTCTGAGCCTCAAAAGAGGTCTGTGGAAAGGAGAGAG
Source organism: Viscum album (assembly GCA_963277665.1). Lineage (NCBI taxonomy): Eukaryota > Viridiplantae > Streptophyta > Magnoliopsida > Santalales > Viscaceae > Viscum > Viscum album. The sequence goes on from OY728131.1 coordinate 1,537,832,574, forward strand.
TGACTGGAACTTATGTCTATAAGAACTATAGCTAAGGTAGAGTAGACATAGATTGTACCTCTAATAATCCGTGTAGCACTGTGGTCATAGGCCTCCATCGCCTGAAGTTGGACCTACCCTTATCCACCTACTCCTGGATCTCCTTGTGGACATCCTGGGGGTAGTGGTGGTAGTACCTCAAACCGTCATCCACCACCTGCCACTCGACCTACTCCCCTTCCACATCTATGGCCCTATGGAACTCCTTTCTAGAACATCTGTCATTGTCTCGATAGTCCCTCGACCTCCTACTAGTCATCCATGTGGGGATTCAAAGAGTCATAGTCCATGTGTCCCTATCCTCTTCAAGAGTAAAAAACTCTATCCCTTAGATGTCCTCCTCTGCCTCACGAGCTATGCACCTTCGACCCTACATCTTGTGGTCATCCTTTTGAAGGTCTGGCCCATTTGGGCCTCTGCATTGTATGCCTACTGCCTTCTATAGATGACTCATCCACCTGTAATCTGATGGTCGCTCTCACCATCGGTGCCATCTGGACTAGGAATCTCCCCACCAGTAGGGATTTCTATACAACTCTGGCATGTGTCGGGATGCTGAGCGAAATCATCGATTCCCTAATCTCTTGTTAGATCTCCTGTTCAATGGTTTGTTCCCTAAATAAAGGGTCTCATACCTTGTCAATGGAGCAGCAGGAGAGGTCAGTAATCCTCACTGAGTACTGGGCCATAGTCAGGATACCCTATTATAGGTGTAGTAACTCTTTAATATGTACTGAGCCTAGTGTTTCTAGTATGAAATCTTCCCAAAAGAGGCTCTCGATGTCTGACCAGACAAGGGTTGCCTCCTCGTGTGTCTAGAGCGTCAAACTCCACCATCTCCCTAAAGTGCCCTGATAAATTCTACTGGTTGGAACAACCATTTGGACATTAGGTGTGTCCACTAGGAGAGAACCCTGAGTAACTACCTCCATCCAATCCTCAACTACCTAAGCATATGTCTCTCATTGAAACCTTGGAGGCCTCTGTCTCTAGAACTTGTGGAGCATGCTTAGTCAACTTACACTATCTACAACTAGGGCTGGTAGAAACTTCTTATTTCTTGTTGGTGTTCATGTCGGTGCACCACTCAAAGGTTCTGTCATTATAAGTGGTCCCTACACCGACAACTAGTAGCTTGGTGGACCATCATCATGATTTATCACTGGAATCCATGCCGATTTTCTTCGTGGAGGAATCATGTAGGGAAACAGATGTGGAACAGTCAATAAGTAATACCTGGTGAGATGACTCAAAATAGAGAAAGAGAAAAACATTTCCAAAACACATGCAACTAGTGTTTTCTTGTAACATGTCAGAAAACAGAATTTAGGGACCTGGTGTGTGGATACGTTGGTCTCTGCACCGATACTGGACCCCCTGGACTAAAATCCAAACTCAAAAAACTTGACACTATTTTCCACATTGAAAATTACCAACTCTTAGTTCTTCTAGTAGAATCGACCACCCTATGATAGCAATTTTTCATGACCCGTCCCCCAGGACCCGCACAAGGACTACCCCAAGTCCGCCATCCATAGGCCCTTGGCTGGTGACTAGCACCGGAAAGGCATGTCACAAAAGGGAAGGAATTTCCTTTAAACCCCTAAACACATAGACATGGCATATCGCAAAAATAAATCCACAAACTAAATAAATTAGTACAACCACCAAAAAGTATCACTATTTAGAGTAAAGTGTGTAAACTAAAAGTAAAGGGGCCATAATACAAGCCCAACTGAAATGAAATTACAAAAAAAGAAGTACAAGCACTGGAGGCCATCCACCAAGGAACATGGCTGAAGGGTAGGAATAGATCTCTGTCAGATGTAAATACAGCACACTATGTCTATCGACCCACCATAGAGCACCGTTTTTTCTTGGCTACCCAATGTCTCGGTCAAAGCTGTATGTCGTCTGCACAAGACCCAATAGGTGTCGGCAAAGCCCGTGCAGGGGTGAGTATACAAATTCTTATTAGGGACCCCAAGACCCCCGAAGGCCCCTCTGTAGTAAACAATGTAAAACAACACAAAGTTAATACCACATAATTAATACAACCAAAGAATATCTCAAAACATATCACAAAGTAAAAGATTCATCTCAGACTAGGTAAAACAGAAGTACAGAAGTAAAGATGATTATTCATAAAGCTAGATCATCTTATTCTGTTGGGAGGATTTACTAATAATCAAAATGGTGTTGATACATGCTAACCCACATAGGATTTCTAGGTGATGACCCAGACAGGATCGCTAGGTGCTGACCCACACAGGATCATTATTTGTTCTTCAGGTCACATCCAGCCACTAGATTCCTGCACTTAATGAGCTTGATTCTAGGATGATCTTCTCCTCAAGACATTACCCATAAATTAACTACCACTAATTCCAAAATATATTAACCTTAAATGACCATTTCATCATAAGGGTCCCAAAGTAATAGATAGTGTGTCGAACACAAACACTGTCTATAAGATATGGGCATTTTTGTAATGAATGTCATGTTGGTTTTGAGTCCGATATAACCCAGTCATACAACAACATCCATAAAAACTCATGTAGAGTATCTCAAAAGTATCTCCTCATTGAAAGGGTCTCATATCCACTGATGGTGCGTCAGTCATATGCCCGATTTGAGAGATATGGGTGTTTTAGTGAAACAGGGGTCAGTTACATCTAGGCCTAGTCCGATCTGGTCAGGATGACCCAACCAACTTAGAATGGGGGTCCTACATACCCCAATTTTATTTGACCAACTTGACCAGAACAGGTTTGGGTCTGGGTTGGTTCAGTCCGGCCTGGCCAGTAGGTCAGGCCCAATGGTCGTCACTGGACTCGGCCCAGTTTAGCCGAGGGTCCCACCTGCCGGGTCGCCCGACGACCCGACCTAGCTAGAAGGGTGTGGGTATAGCCTGATAGTGCACGTACAACCCTACGTTGCGGGATCGGCCAATAGGGTTGTGGGTCCAGCCAACTGGTGTGGGACCAGTCCGACCTGGTTGCTGGGGGTGCGGCCCGTTGGTTAGGGGAGCGACGGTCCAGCCTAAAGATTGGCTGCATGTGCAGCCGACACTCCGAGGAAGCGGAATTCAGCCATTTAGGACTACCCGTCTACCCTGTAGATAAGAGGGGCTCCTCCATCTATGGTCGGGCGACTACGATTCGCCAGCCACATGGGCATCTTGGATGCGGGCCACCCCTCCATGAGGCACCCTCCTGGCACCAAGTCACCCAGATGGCAGGGCTAGCCAGTCACCGCAGCACGCCAACATGCATGCCACTATCCACCTCCAATGTCTTCCACTGCCGGCCACCATCGACCACTTCCACTACTGTTGGCGCACCGGTGATCGCTTCTATGGGTCACTAGAATTTCTCTAGAGGTATGTTTTCTAATATGTCTACGCCTATGGGCCTCCCAGGTCACCACCATCCCTACCTTGGCCCTATATACATCTTCCATCCAATTTTAGGATACATCCATAATGAACACATAGGTCATAGGTTCTCGGTCCTTGTTTTTATTGGCCCGAACCCTCCGTGTTAGAGGTTTAAAGACATAGGAGGTTCGGGGATTTCAGTTTAATCAATAAATGATAGTTTCAATCTTGGATAAAGAAAACCCCAAAAAAAGGTTACCCACCTGCATAAACGCACAATTTTTAGATCAACTTATTCATGGGTTGATCCCCATTCATCATTTCTAGAAAATAACAGGAAATCAATTTAAATAAAAATAACCTCTACCTCTTTAACGTTCACTTTTGCATTATTACATCCTAGAGGTTTCAAGATGTCGACGTCGTTTGACACTTCTGACTCCATTCGTTGAGGTGCGTCAAAGATATTTGACATTCTTCAGTGTTTGTGGTTCTTCATTTGATAGAAAGTTATTCGGAGGATCATTAGAGAATCCTTGCATTTTAATACCTCCTTCCATAAATGCGTTTGTTTAATAAAAATAAATGGGTCACAGCGTTTCTGTTATGTTGTGACATTTCATCGTTACGCTATTTCATTTATGAAACAACACAACAGTTACACTTGCACAATGACCCATTAAGGGGCATCCTTAATTTCTCCTTGTCTTTGCCTCATCGCCACACCGTAACGTCATCGTCTTCCGCTCAATAGTGCAAAATAAAAATAAAATAAATTTTTTAATGTTATTTTATTATTTTTTTGAAATTCTCTAAAATTAACTTTTCTGTACAACCCTTTCCAATTGAAGTTAAGTCCTTCTTAGGTAAATCCCAGCTTTCTAAGATCAATAGTACCCTTAGATTTTCTATCCGAGCATTGGTCCAAATTTAGAAAACTCCCCTCTCATGTTTACTGAATGTACCATAAAAAAAGTTCAAAATTACATTCTAGGCACTTCGGGCCTCAAAATAATGTGTCGTCAAAGTGTGCTCTCTTGAAATAATCCCATATAATTGAAATCAAATATGCATAAATTCTGACACAATAAAAAAATTGTTATGTACAACCTATATATGATATGTATGGTTGTAAGAGTTCCAGGAATTGGAAAATACCTATGAGGCATATATTTTTATATATGTTACATAAGATATATATATATATATATATATGTGTGTGTGTGCATGATTTTTATTTTTTACAGGCTTTAATGAAAGATACATAATATATTTTTATGAGGATCCAAAGTTAATCAAATTTTCTAAATTTGTATAATTTTATAGAATATTAAATGAATGATAAAATCATTTTTAAAGGAAAAATATGTTATTTGAATGACTAGTATATAAAGAACATATCACGAAATGGGCTCCCAGGCCTCTCTTCAACCTATTCTTAGATCTACTTTGATTCATAATGGATTTATGTGTCATTTGATTTGTGTTACTAATAAAGTTAAATCTATTTTTTACATTATCTAACTATTTTTAGCATTTGAATTTGATTCAGTAACTTATGGGTATTTTCAATTTTTATGAGCTATTTTGTGTTCCATTCATTTTCTGTGATTCCCACCACATGATCATAAATTATTTATTTGAATTTATTAAGGAACCTTCTATAAGAATAAATTCGGTGGTACATATTATATAATTAATGTACTTCAATATTTTTACTTAGGCCTATTATATATTATCATTCCATGATAACTTACAATTTAATAGAAATTTAAATTATTGACTTATATTTTTATATTATAGGTATAAAAAATATTTTTGGAATTGAAAATGTTATTATGTGATGCATGTTTAATCCTTTTAACACCATGTAAGGTTATACTTATTTTAGATAAAATGGTAATTTTGGCGGAAAACTGATGGGTGATTTAAATTAAAATATGAATCATAAGGAATGAAAAAATTATGTTTTTAACGTTGGAATTTTGTTGTCTTATTGTTTTTTTAAAAATATACATGTTGTGTAAAAAGTTGAATAAATAAATTAGTTGTTATATGGTTGGATTTAGTCCCCATGGGTGATAATCTCATAGTTACATGATAGGATGTTCTCCCCTAGGGTGATACTCTATTAGTTTTTGGGAATGATGTGGTTCTCCTAGGTGATATTATAATGGTTTTAGAGTTTTTTGTGACCGTTGGTTCAATTTTAAAATGGTTTTGGGGTAAAAAATTGTTCAAATGTGTGATATTCTCAAGGTTAAGAGGTATTAAGTGGTCCCCTTGGTAATAATACCATATTTATAGGGCTAGACATGGATTTACATAGGTTATATTCTCATAGTTCCCAGAATATGATAGGTTCACCTTGGGATTTAATCATGGTTCAGGGGCTATATGTAATACCCCAATGGTGGTTTGGAAACTCATTGAGAGAAATTTGGGGAAATCAAAAATTGGTATGGTTAATTTTTTTATGAAACCTTAAAACCCAATGATCAATGATCATTTCATTATTATTATTTTATTTATTTATTATATAACATCAATAAGAACTTTTTAAATTGGATATATTTAGAAACATTGGTTTTGAAGGTATATTGAGTTTTACTAACACAATACTTGAGCCACTATGGGTTCCTAATTATATATCACAGTTGCATAATAGGATAAGGTAATAAGACATATGATCATTGTTCAATCTCCCCAGATATGATAGATCATAAGGGATACGATCAGGCTAGGACTCAAATCTAGTTTTAACTCTTCCCATTGTTCTTCTTATTATTTTTCGTTTTAATGTATATGATCCAACAAAGGAGGACCTTTACATGGTATGATTCCCTTTTATAATATGTATAAAATTTATTTAGATATATCGTGATTTTTTTATTTTATTTATTGGTTCTTTGGGTGATTTATTTTAAATACTATATATCATCATATGTGATGTTTTGATTTTTTTTCATTTCATGATCCGATAAGAGTGTATAGTATCTCCATGTAGTTACCATAGAACCTCTTGCAAGTAGACTTACAACTACATATAGGGAGTTAAACATGATGAAATATCTCACTCTTCTTGGTTACAATACAGTGCCCTAGGCTGGGGACGCAACATTTAAACTCTGTGAACATATTATTCAAACTCCATTAATTCAAAAAAATGTTACAATAATTATAACTTATATTATATAAATAGTAATTTTTCCCTTTTATTCATCATCATCATTATTAATTAATTTACAATATACATTTTCTTTGATATATTTTAGTAACTATTGTAAGTCATTATATTATTCTTTACCAATATAACCTGAATTATTTTTGTATACAATGTGATATTCAATTTTTTACTCTAAATAAATGTAACATTTTCATTTCTATATAACAATATATGCTTGATTCATTTGGTATATTAAGTATTATTAATTATGTTGTCTAACTTTTATGTTTCTTTATTCGAAAAATTTTAACTTCACTATGTCCAAACAAACTACAAAAAATATTCTTAGACATTGTAATATCTTAAACATATCATTCTAAGATACACCAACTCAATTTTTATTGATAAGTAAATCTTATTTCCCATAGTATAAATATTCTAAAAATAAATTATTTTATCCATTTCATATATTGAATTTTATATTATTGGATCAGTATTCTAAAAATAATACTCTATTAATTAATATATTCCACAAAAGGTGTTTGAATGTTGATACCACCTATTTTAATAAAAATCATGGATAAAAACATTATCATAAAGGAAAATCCATTTATCATTATCTTCTTTTTTGGTATGTTATAGAACCCAATTAATCAAAAACCATGAGTATTAAATACATCATCTCAATATTGTTCATAATCAAAATTGGTTAATAATGAACATCCCTTACCATATAAGAGAAATGAGATAATAGTAAACATATTTATTTAGATCCATATAAGCATGATATATTCCTTTATATTCTAAATATTCCTAATAGAATCATGTATTTCTATATTTCAATGAAAACCAAAAACATCATAACTTTTTACATTAATTATGATATCCTATATATTCAAAACATTTTTAAAAGATACATTTTCCATTATACAATTTCAAAAATAAAATACTTAGTTTTTATAACACTAATACATAACATGGTAATTCTATAGAGTCTCCCAATCCTGTTTAGTTATTTTAAAAAATTATAAACTATAGAAACATTAACTTGCATTTCAAAATAATTATTCATTGTTTTTGGACCATGTAAGTGATGGTCCAATAGTTATCCATGGTCTTTGAAAGATAATGAGTCATATATTTTGAACATGATATAAAGGTAACCTTTAGTCTCTCAAAGTCATAAACCAACACAATCATGTTTAATATATCATTATACGTTAGATTTATTTCATTCATGTTGTATATAATGATTTTGAACACTAAAATAAATTTATACATGCTTAATATAAGAATAAAGATTCAATTGTCAAATAACTGATACTTTTGGATTATTATAAATTTTACTCCAACACAGAATAGTTTCATATCCTCTTGAGAAAAATTATTATGTTTTCATACCACTGTAGGAAATTTTACTACCCACCTTCTATAATATGGGGGAAAGGACAAAAAAGTTTCATTCCCTTCTTTCCTCGAGATGAAGAATAGATAATGACCCTTGATTCCAACCTTCAGTAGGCCATGGGGCAGCGACTAGCACCAAGGGTATAGAATCTCACAGAGAAATAGAAGGAATTACCCTTTTTATAGAACAAGATCGAGTGATAAGATGGTAAATCCAAAGAATCTCAAAATTCTAAAACTAAAAGTAAATTCAAATACATTCCCACATACATGTTCAAGAGTAAAGCTAATACAAAGTACAAAACAATATCAAAAGTTAATATACCAAAATAAAAGATACTAAGTAGTAGCAACAACTAATCTTGAAGCCCCAGCTAGTAATGTCTTGAATGGTCCTCAATGTCCTCCTAGAAACCTGAAAAAAGTTTTATATACAAAGGGTGAGCATAAAATTATACCAGGTAGGTAAACTATAGCTACTCATGCACAAGTGGGGAAACATATTAATGCCCTGATGAGAGAACAATAGAACCTCAAATCACCTACCAAGTAATATTACCAAGCCCAGCATCACCAAGGCATACTCACTAAATAACAAAAGTCATGTAAAGTAATAGTATAAACACATTGATGTTTGGGTACCCCACACCACTTTCCCACTAGTTAACTTCTCATTCATAATGTATAACGTCTTGATGCTACCAATCTTCCCACAGGCAGTCCCACTTCCATAACACGATTGCACACACATGGGCCCCAAACCACACACAATTCCACCCACAGACACCTAGGACACAATGGCCACATCTCTCGCATGAAGACGAATGGGCCTCATCCTAAAGACTCTTGGGAAAAACCTGTCTGGAAAACACTTAGGCCTCCCATACATAACAAACCCTTCTCTAAAGGATCATGGACTATGGTAATCCATAATCCATTACAGCCTTCCTTCATACGGTCGAGTGGCAAGAAACTGGAAGATAGTGAGAAGAAGAAAGTTAGTAACCATTCATCCATCCTCCCACAAGGATGTTGGTAATGAACCCCCCCCCCCCCATGAAATGGGGTATTCAACACATGGTTCTCGACAAAAGTGGGGTGCGTATAGAAATCACAAGGAACTACAATATATATATACAAGTGATTAAATAACCACATCTCTATCCCAAAGACACATGGTCCTCAACCTAAAGACACATGGGAAAAACATCTCCTATAAACACCAAGGTCTCTCATACATGAACAACCCTTTATCGAAGGATCTTGAAAAATGGTAAGCCTCAAGCCATTATAGCCTGGCCGGATATGCTCAACTGGTAATAAACCGAAAGAGTTTGTGAGGAATAAATTCAGAAACCAACCATCCATCCTCCCACTAGGATGTTGGGAAAGGCATCCTCTCTCATGAAATGGGGGTGTTCAACACATGATGCTGAAAAAGGGTATGGTGCCTATAGAAATAACAAGGAAATAAAATTTATAAATAATGGTAATTAAACACTGATCTTAACCTATGAGTTTCAAAAAACCAGTCAAATGAGCCCACTAGTAGCAATTTGGATGCAACCTCTATATGAAAATCCACACAACACCCACTACCAAATAATGAACCCAACCCCCTTTTCATTTAACCACTTTATAATTATTAATTAAGATGTTTACTATAATTTATTACAGAACTAACTGGAATCTACCATCCATAAACATTCCAAAACAATAAGAAAAATAAAATTATAGTCCTACTGCACAAAAAAGCAAAACTAGATTTACAGTCCTCTACACAAACCCAAAATCTTTCTAGACACTTGTTGAGCCTTTTCCTACAATAATTATTCAAAAATAATTATACCACAGGATCCTTCTCTCACAACCCAACCATGCAGCCCCGCTACCCAAACAATTCCCAGATGTCGTCCCACTGTATAACAAGTTCATAAGCACACCATTGTCCAACTACCCAGCATCACTCCTACGGACACAAAAAAACAAAGGCCATCCAACTATCTAATATTCCATTTATTCCACAATCAATCAAACTCCCACACTAGGATACCAGCACACCCCATGTACCACCCCACATAAGATGCCCATAATACCCAACCAGGACACTCAACAAACAACCATACGTATCAAGCCAAGAGTATTCAGGTATTAGCAAGAGGGGTTATCTAATTCAACTTTTACAAATAGGTTGATGACATAATAGTTTTTATCATAGCACATCCATTAATTTAACCAAGTATACATGATCTCGTAGATTTTAGGTTATAGTCATTTATTCAAGTATCTCAAAAAAATAGAACATCAAATGTGTGAAAGCAAAGACAACCAAAAGAAATGATTTTTAGAAGGCATAAAACCATGACAACCATAAAATAATCAAAGATAACAATTAAAACATGAAATCAACATCAAACTTCTACCTACTTGTTTTTTTATTTACCTGTGTTATCTTTTGATCTTATTCATTTCTTATTAATTTCTAATTTTAAGAAATGTATTCAGTTTTCCCTCACATGGAATCATTAGTATAACCACCCCACATGATGCACAATTAATGATAGAAATAATATATCCATACTTGGAAGATAAATGATCGATTTTCCTTCTACTACGAAGAATAGGGGATCACATGACCAGCAGAAAACAAATCTAAGAAAGATAATGAGGAGAGATCTAGCATAGGTGCATGACTTGTCTATGGAGGAAGGATTTAGATGCACCAAGGGGAAATAGAAAACACACTAGGAAGTTAAGATCTAATCTTTGAAGAAACGGATCCTATTTTTAAGGAATAAATATTTCAAAATGTCATTAATGTGGAATCATGGTCAAGATCGTGTTGTTTGGGTATCTTAAATCACCCAGGACATCAGGATATTTAAATATATAATTAAAACTCGTTGAAATTACATTAAAAATTCCCATGGAAGGATTTAAACTCAGTTTATGTCAAATAATATGTTATACAGATGAAACTGGGAATACTTGAGAAAATGGAAAAAATTGAAAAGGGTGAGATAGCGTTCAGTGAGACGTCATAATGGTGCCACCGTAAGGGTGCCACTATAACGGTCCCACTGTAACAGTGCCACTGTAACAGTGTGACCATGAGGGTATAAATGTTATGGTGTTCATGTTACTGGTTCCATCATAATGGGGCCTCTATGATGGTGAGACCATGACAGTGTGACCGTTACCAGTGCCACCATAATGGTGATACATGATGGTTCGACCATTACTGATGCCACCATTTTGGTGAAACTATTTGGTGGAACTAGGTTTTTTGGAAAACTCCCAGGGAAGTCCAAAGTGACCACCAAGAACATGAAATACACTAGATTTTCATAAATTAATGGACCACAGAGGTTCGGGGCATTACATCAGATACCTATCAAAACATTCTAATCCTAGAGAATTCAAAAATAAATGAGAATAAAGAGGGGTCCGAATAACCACCCTGTAAGATACCTCCCAAGGGTAATCCGCATTGTGTTGTTCAAAATCTATAGTGAAAACCTTATCATCCAAGAACACATCCTTGAAATCTATTTCATAAACAATTGTAGAAACACTTAGCCTCCACTTCCACAAGTAACAAAAAAAACTAAAAATGTTGCACTGTCTAGAATCATGGACTATGGAAATCCTTCCTCCATGTCAAGATACTATATGTTATTGGTGGTAGTGACTCTCCCACACGGTTATAATCACATAGTGCTTAATGCATCTTGATTAGGGATCATGTCCTCCCATCCCCATAGATTATGAATTTTCTCACACATATTTAAGGAAATATCTCATATCTTAACAAACAAGGTCAATAATTAAATTACTAGAAAAGAACAAAAAAACACAAGTGAAAATATAAAAATAGCTTCTGGTACGTGGCATGAATCTATGACTCTCACTCCCAAGTACTCTCCATGAGCCACCATTCCTCTAGAGAACATAAACCACATGAACAGTCCACCCATAAAGCATTGTCCTCTCATGATCCTCAATACTTTTTTGTCGCTCCACGAATGTTGTATCGTTATTGATATCCAACTCTCTATAGACAGTAACATGGGAGTCATCGTGTAGTTATCGATAGAGCTGAGGGTCATGGAATATTTCATGGATCCTCTCTAACTATGGTGGAAATTCCATCTGATACACCACCTCTCAAACTCATCCCAACGCCTCAAAACATTTGATAAACCTGGGTGAAATATTTCCCCCTCTACCAAACCACAATTTTCCATGCCAAGAGGACACCTTGGAGAAAACATAGTCTCTATCCTCAACCTCGGAAGTTCTCCTTCTATGATCGGAATATGAATTATTTTGATCTTGATCCACCTTCATCATCTCAAGTACATAATGAACTTTATCTGTCGTGCTTTTTGCTACCTCCGATCTATAAAGGTCTACTTCCCAACCTCTTCCCAGCACACGGGTTAACGACAAGGTCTACCATACAAATCATCTAATAGTTTCATGCCTATGGTAGAGTTAGAGATATTATTGTATGAATACTCCTCCAGAGGAATGTGTCATACCCACGATCCTCCAAAGTCCAAGATGCACACTAGAGCATGTACTCTAATGCCTGTATGGTCCTCTCATTCTACCCATACATATGGGGGGTGGAAAGCAGTGGTGAGGCATAGTTGGGTGCCAAATGAATGTTGTAATCCCCTCCAGACACAAGATATAAACTGTGAATCTCGATCCAGGATGATCGATATTAGAACTCCATGTAGCCTCACCACTTCTCCTATGTACCTCTATGTTGAGGAATATATTGCGCTCCATTCCTTGATCTCTAGGAAGTGACATAATTTCTTCAATAAATCCAAAACTACCTAGATAGCATCACAACCTCCTTGATCCTTGGGTAGTCATGGAGAAACTTCATCCACCTTCATTATCACAAATTCATGTCTCTCTCAGAAAAGATATACCTCAAGATCTTATGATCTTTGAATACCACAATGTTATCCCCGATGAGGTATTGTTGCCACAACATCAGCATGAACACAAATACTATAAGATCCAGGTCAAGGGTAAAATAGTTACATTGGTGAGGACATAACTTCCATGACTGGTACGAGATCACTCCCTGCTACTGCATCAGTACACAGCCCAATCCTAGAAGAAAAGCATCACAAAACACCTCAAACAACACTCCTTCCTCTGGAAGCCTAAGCACTGGAGCACTAACGAGCTTCCCCTTCCGATAGTTGATGTCTTCCTGACACTGCTCACTCTATACAATGTACTAGCCCTTTCTGGACAATGATATCAATGAAAACACAAATTGAGAGAATTAGGGTAGGAACCGAAGGTAATAGCCTGATAGACCCATGAAACTAAAAACCTTTACCATGTTTTTGGGTGATACCGAAGAAACAACTACCTCATTCTTTTATGGGTCCACTCTTATCCCTTTCTTGGACACCACATGTCCAAGGAAGTGAACATCTCACATCCAGAACAAGCACTTTGACAACTTTCTGTATAGATGGTGGTGTTAGAGGACCTTTAAGATAGTCCTGAGATGCTCGACATGCACCTACTATAACCCTGAATAGATTACAATATTGTCAATGAAAACGGCAATGAACCAGTCTAGGTACTCATGGAGAATAGAATTCATGAGCCCCATGAACACAACTGGAGTGTTCGTAACACTGAATGACATGACCACGAACTCAAAGAGCCTATACATGCCCCTAAAATCAATCTTCAAGATTTAACTCTCCTTCACCTTCAACTGGTGATATCCAGACCATAGATCAATCTTATAGAACCAACCCGCTCCCTTCAACTCCTCAAAAAGATCGTCAATCCTCTGAAGTGGTTAACAGTTCTATACCATCACCTAATTCAGTATTTGGTAGTCTATGAACAGTCTTAGGCTACTGTCTACCTTCCTTGAGAACAAGACTATATCACCACATGAAAAGACACTTGGCCAGATACAACCTTTTTTCATCAGGTCTTCTACGTGAATCTGTAACTCCTACAACATAGAAGGCTCCATCTGATAGGGATCCATCGAAATTAGGAAGGCTCCGAGTTGCAAGTCTATCCCAAACTGAACATCATTTCGTGGGGGTAGAGTCACAACCTATTCAGGGAAGACATCCCTGATTCAACACCCCAAGATTTCATAGAATGTTATTTCTTGAAAGTAATTCAATAACTTGCATGACACGCAACACCGAGTTCAAGCGCACCATGACTTACCAAACTAACAATTCAAAAGAGGTTATGAATAGTATTAACTAAATTTTGAACATTATATAGTACTTATAAATTTAGAATCCGTATTATGAGTTTCTTAGACATAATGAAGAAACAAATTCATTTTTTCAGATAAAAGAAGTAATTTTTTTTTAAAATGCAATTTTCCCCCTTTTAATGGCGAACACTTTTTAAATTCAATATTTGAAACTTTTTTATATTAAATTTGAAAAAATAAACTTATTATTTATAATCAGTACATAAGAATTTAGTTTCAATAATTTTTTGTTGTTTTTTTGATAACTTTTATATTTGGGTGTATAGTGAAAAATACTATATATTAACTGAAAACAACTGTATTAATAAAAATAATTTGTAATGTTAAATTATACATTTTCATGGTTTGGAATTATAAATAGATTATAATTTTACCATTTAATCTAATTTTATTCATTGGAAATAATTTCACTTTGAAATTGAACATAAACATATATCAATCTTTTGTTAGTTATTATTTCATAAAAACATGCTTTTTGGTTTTAACAACTAGAATTAATTTTAAATTAATAAATGAAACTTCTATGTTTTTAATTTTTTAAAATAGACTTAATTTTTGAATTTAGTCTATCAAAATTATCTTAGGGTGAAATTTTGGAATTTTTCTGAAAACTTTCAATTTTTGATGAATAGTGAAAAAACTGAGTTATTGGTTAAAACCGACTTTTTATTTAAATAATTATTTATTTTATTTAAATTTATTTTAGGTAAAAGTAGATACATAATACCTATATAATTTCAATATAATTCATTGGAGTCATTTTATAATAAGTTTAGATATATAAAAATGTTATAGAACTTTTTACCGTCTTTTACAAACCTCCTAGGAGAATTTGAAAATTTGTATAAAAATTAATTTTACCATTTCTGTGAGTTGAATTTTAAAAATATGAGAGACGTGATTAACCTCATTAAGTAAAATTTGGTTCAATAAGATGAAAATAATTTTTGGTGAATAGTAACTTTTGACTTATTTATCACGGTTAAAGGTTAATAGGGTAATTCAAGGTAAAAAGAATATTATAATAATACAAAATTACCTTAATACTTTTTCTAACCTTATTGGATGAGTCTTTGCCGACCATTATCATCCTTGGGTCTATTTTGGGACCTCATATATCCACTTATGAATGATAATGAGACTTTATTTTAATTAACATAAAGTAAAGGCAAAAATGACATAAACAAATATCTTTTAGTAAATCAATTTTTACTTGGGGTTATATAAGTCATATTTTCGACAATAAATATTCATTGGAAATATAAAACCATTTCCTACATAATTTTAATTTATTTATATTTTTTATAAATTATATAATTTAATTTATTTATGACACAATGAGGATGCAGTAATTACCTTATTAATTATATATTAAAATAATTGATATTATAAATATCCAAATAAATTTCATTTGAGACTTTTTATGAATTAAACTAATTTTATTGGTTAATATTACATGTTAGGGTTGATTAGATGAATTTTTTTCGAAGTAATAATTCATTTATGAATTAAAAAAAACAAAATAGAAAATAGTGTCAAAATTGACATAAAAGGGTTTTTAAAAAAATATTATATTATTAATTGATATTCTATTACTAAAAATATAAGGTTTGGAAAAAGGTCTTAAATAATATTATATATATCATTAATGAAACACTTTAGCTTCTCTTGGATGTTTATAGTAAGTTTATTAACTACATAATATAAAAATACAAAGAGACATGGTAAATGTCAAACTAATTAACTAAGAGTTATATCTACAAGATGAGGTTAATATAGTGACCCAAAACTGTCTAAAACCTGTTGGTTGAGTAGTTTTCGACCCATAACCACCTTATACTTGAAATAAATCATTTTTTAGCCATTATAGAACGAAAATTATTTTATTATAAAATAATATTTCAATCATTTTCTAAGGATCCTTTTACCCCTCTTATAATAGGGGACTCGCCATTCTCTCAAATTCATACCTTCAAAGCCATTTTTCTAGGAAATAACCTACCCAAATATCCTCTAAACTATCCTCCCTTAATCCTATAGGCCCTAATTTAGTCATAAATCCATACTAAGGATCCCTTTTGATCAAATAAAAAAGAAGAACCCGAAGAAGAGGTAAACATTTCATCACCTCTTTCAAGTTCTTTTCTTCTTCCACTTATTATTTCCCTGTTTTCTTCCATTATAAAATAATAACTACAATATATTTTATATATTTTGATTTTATTATAAATATGTTACAACCATATTCATTATTCTATCCATCCTTTTAATGACATGTCACCCTACGTGCATATGTACGGCTTACCGTCTCCACGTCGTGGTGTAGTTGTTATTCAATACATTATTATTTGGATGGGTATAATAATGATGTATAATTGATGTAAATAATATATATAACATGATAATGATTCTGTATATATGATATAAATTCCAATTAGATATGATTTTAATATGAAAAAAATGATATTGTCGCTCGTGCGTACATACGGATTACCATCTCCACGAACGTGATGAGATTCATTCCCCATCGTAACCGTTCAAGAATAATTTTAATTTGATGATTAAAAATAATATTTAAAGACTTGATATCATTATGGATGTGAATAATAAATATCCCATCCATAAAAAACATGACTCATGTAACAATGAATATAAAGGAAACAAATCAGTTAACACCGGAAACAGTGATAATACTAAAATATCATTAACAAACCATTATTTGAAGATCATATATGATATCATAATTATATATATATGGTTATTGTATAATTTAATAACAATTATTTAACTATTATACAAGAGACTAACATACACTTGACCATGGAAAAGTACAAGGTAAGGGGTTTCTTATCTCACTCTTAATTTCCTGAGATTTCCATTGTTTTCCGCTTATTTATTGCATGTGGTGTATTGTGTACTGCCATTTGATATATATATATTATCATGATTCTATTTATATTCCTGGTATTGAATGAATGTTTTTGTGGTTATTATCTTTTTTTCATAAGACTCGATTGATTACAATGTGGTAAGGGGATTTCATCTCACATCTTATTCCCGTGAGATTCATGTTGTATTGCCACTATTTCCTTTTGTGTGGTGTATGTACTAGCCATGATTGTATTCATTGTGTAATATAATTTAATCTATGGGTATTTTAAACTTCATTGAATAATCCTTATGTCATGGGCTGTATGTTTCATGAGTTACCAAATCGGTAAGGGTTAATTCTACAATCTCTTTATTATCTGAGGTTGTTTATACGTAATTATCTACGGGACCACTTTATCATCTACATCCATGTTTCTTAAAATGTATTTCAAAACATTTTTACTATTTACTAGAAAATGTGTTAAAGTCATTTATACCCTTATTTTACCTTATATTTTTTTGAAATTAATCTTTCCATCGTTTTCGAAACAAGGTACATTATAACAATTTCAACAAAATTAAGGTAAGAATGAGTTTTTTAACTTATACGGAGAGTGCGGCTATTTTCCACCGTTATAACATCGTCTAATACTCCCTTAAAATCTTATATAAATATTTTCAAAATAAATTTTTTCTTCATAATTATTTTACTCTTAAATGATTTCAAAATATAAAGATGTATTTTTCACAAATAGTTTCAATTTCATCTATGTCAATGTCCTTTAATAAATTTTACACTTGTTTGAAGTTTATTTATTATGATACATGTAGCGACCCAGGTTTTTGGCCCTGTCAGACTTTGGAATATTTCTACGAAAAATTCCAGAGCTAGGCGCGAAGACGGCGTGCGATTCCGAGGCCCGGTGTGCCCGGAATTAATTTTATAAAAATATTAAGTTTTTTTATACTATGCACGTGGCGGGGGTGTGATATCTCCTAAACAGTAGCTCAGAACGGGAATCTGAGGGCACGGTTGCGTCCGGAACGTGTCGTTTACCCTAGGCGGGGTGTAATCTTTGCGGGCGCGGGCCTGCGGTGAGAAACGCCACCAGGGGCGTTTCCGTAAATAAGTGACAAGTTGGTGTGCGAGCGTCGGCTCGAATAACTTATGAACGGAGTCTCGGATGAAAAATCTGAGACCGCCGTTGCGTTCAGAACGGCGCGTTTACCCTAGGGGTGACCTTACTTTTGTTCGCATCGGGCGTCGGGTCCGAGGCTGGTTTGGCGCCGGCGGGCGGCTGATATAAATATCAGCGCCCCCCCCCCCCCCCCCTTTTATCGTTCTTCGCCGTTCTTCGTCGTTCTTCGCCGCCACTCTGCCGAATCGAGCAAACGGGGCGCCTACGAGCTCAGAATTCGACGGCGGACGTTCCGGGAGTGCGCAGCGGAAGCTCGGGAGCGCGGATCTGAGGCAGAACGTCGGCGTTTCGCCCGCGAGGTAGGCGGTTTGAGTTTTAATCCCCGATCCCGTTTTTGCTGCGTTTTTCTGCAAATTGAAGCCGTAGCAGTGTAGATCGGGTCCCGAGGGTTGCGTAGGCGCCTCCGGATCGCAAAACGGACCACCGGGGTGCCCCCGGCGGTCCGCGGAAGATCCGCCGGCGCGGCACCGGCGCGGCGGCGCGCGGCGGAGCCGCGGCGGCCGGCCGCCCAGCGCGGCGGAGCGCCGCCGGCCAGGGCGGGCCGGCGGCGGCGGCCGGTCCAGGCCGGCCGGACCGGCCGGTCCGGGCCGGTCCGGCCAGTTTTTCGCATACGGGGGTCTTTAAACCCCCGTATCTTGCACCTCGGGAGTCGGATTCGCGTGCCGTTTGCGGCGACGTGACCCTGACGACGAGGCGAACCCTCCGGTATGGGTTCGAGGGTTTGAAGGTTCGGGATCGTGGCCCGGGAGCGAGAAACGTCGTATAAAATAATATTATTTTATTGTTTTACGACTTCGGGCCGTTGTAACTTCTACCCGGAGCATCCGATTGACGTGCCGTCAGTGGCGTTGAGACCCTGATGGTACGACGGACTTTTTGAGATGGTTTCCGGGTGTTGGGACTGAGAACGGGGCGCGGGCCCCACGAGGCCGGGTTTTGGCGTTTGCGGAGAAACGCAGCTTTTGCACCAGGAGTCCGATTTTGGCAGATTAATAGTCGATCCTGTGTGTTTTTCCGAGAGGATCGCAATGGTGTGTTCCGTTCGACGAGTTTCGGAATCCAGGCGTGGGCCCCACCCGAGCTGGCCTTCGGTGAATAGTACCTTTTTCACCGGGTGTCTGTTTTGGGCGAGCGAGTAGTCGATTCCGCTTGTTTTTTCGAGGGGATCGTCGTGGTGTGATCCGCTCGATGGGTTTCGGGATCGTTGTGTGGGCCCCGCACGAGCTAGCTGCGGTGAATAGTGTCTTTTTCACCGGTGCTCCGTTTCGGGCGAGTAAACAGCCTATCCTGCGTGTTTTTCCGCGTGGAACGCGATGGTGGCCTCGGTTTTGGCCTAGGAGGTGCGCAGTGTGGCGTTGTGGTGGGTTGCTCGGGTTAGCGACGTTTGGACCAGCAGTGGTTGAGGGTTCTCCCTTGGTTCATTCCCATGAGGGTTCGTGTGGCATCACAACCTTCGTATGAGTTTGTGATCCTCTCGATGGGGTGTTAAAACTGTTAGAGTTGTGGTATCCCTCCGGTGGGCCCGAAGTGGATCCTCTAACATCTTTACCCTAGATCGGGTTCTTGGTATCGCTGTGACCACCTATTCACGGGCAGCGATCCCCTATCTAGCAGGTTAACCCCGTAGGGTTTGTGGCATCATCGGAAATATGATCCCCTACGCGGTGGGTCGTGCACAGTAGGGTTGTGGCATCGTCATTGTGTCATAAATAAAATAAATTATTTAATGTCTAAAAATTATAAATAAACTATCATTATGTAGGAAATCGTTTTAGCTTTCTAATGAATATTTATAATCTAAAATCCAACATGTATAACCCTATTTAAAAATTGTGCTTCTAAAAGATGTAAGCTTATGCCATTTTTATTTTTATTTTAACTTTATTAATATAATGTGTCCCTACCACATACAAGTGGCTCCAAGGGGTCCCCAAATTGACCCAAGGATGCCCATGGTCGGGTATGTGTCCACAAATAAGGTTAGGACACGTTTTAGGGTAATTTTGTATTATTATAATATTATTTTTTAACCCTTATTTACCGGATTTACCCTTTAACCATGGTAAATAAAATATTTACCGCAGTAATTATTCAAAATGTCTAAAAATAAAAGTTACCTATTTACACAATTTGAACATCCTGATTCCAAATATGGAATCCATTTTTCTAAATTCAAAACACAGAAGTGGCAGAAATTAATTTAAAATTAATTCCCACTGTCAAAACAAAAAGCGTGTTTTTAAGAGATAATAACTATCAAAAGATTGACACTTGTTTATGTTTGGTTTAATTGTAAAATTATTTCCAATGACCAACATTATATTAAATGGTAAAAATATATTCTAAATATACTTTAAAACCACTCAAATTCACAATTTATCACTATTAATTATTTTGATTAAAAAAGTTGTTTTTAATTAAAATTTAGTAATTTTCACTATTCATCAAAATATGAAAGTTATCCGAAATGTACCAAAATTTCACCTTAGGCTAAATTCGATATTCTGAATCCAAAAATGAAGTCCATTTTCAAATATAAAATATATATAATTTCAAAAATTAGTTATTACTATTCATAACGGCTAGTTTAATTGGTTGTTAGAACTCGGTGTTGCGTACAACACACGCTATCACATTATTCAAAGAGAAGCGTACCATAGAAGCTTGGGATGTTTCATTTTAAATTTTTGATGTCCCCATTTAGTCAAAAAGTTTAAAATATAGTATTTAAAAGGGTTCACTATTAAAGTTGATAAAAGTGCAATACTGAAAATGAATTTGTTCTTGCATTATATCTAAGAAACTCATAATATGGATTCTAAAATTATAAGGATTATATAAACATTAAAATTTATCTAATACTATTCATAACCTCTTTTGAACGGCTTGTTTGGTAAGTCATGGTGTGCTTGAACTTGGTGTTTCATGTAGTGAAAGTTATTGAATTATTTTGAAGAAATAAGACACTATGAAATCTTGGGGTGTTACATTCTCCCCTCCTTCAATAAATTGCGTCCTCGCAATTTGAAATTGTTCTTCGAAAATTCAAGGTTGAAAATAAAAAATATATTTGTGGGAAAACCCACATCGAAAATTGGGTTACTAAAATTTAGTCTTAATATGAGGAAAAGAGAAATCAAAGGGTCACTACCAAATTATGATCTCGATTAGGAGAACATTGGTGGCAATTAGAGACATAAAATCGGAGGAAAAACGTAAATATTTATAGGTAGTGATTGAGGTCATCAATCACAAACAAGTGTATAATTGAGGTCCTTAAATTCATCAATCTATGATGATTTGAAATACCATCGGTTCAACAAAACATAGGGTATTAGGATAACACATTTTTGACGTTTCAAAATATCTTAGTTGAAATCCCACATCGAAAAATGAATTAATGAGGTCTCTATTTAAAATAAAGAGTGGAAAGTATGAAGATTACCGAAAATAACACATACTAGGGTTCCATGTAGGAAAATATGGATATGGAAGAGAAATCTAACCATCAATTATCTGATGGAGAGTGGTAGAGAACATGGCTATGAAAAGGCCAAAAATCCCAAAGCCATAAATTTGTGATGATTTAAGGTACCATCTAGGACAACATTTTTGTTCTATGTTTCTTTTATTAACGTTGGGGAATTTATTTATGAGATTGGATAAGATCATAAGGAGATATACTTACTTTATAATTAGAGTTTTATCCATTAATAAATTTCTACCACAAACTCATCTTCCACTCTAAAAGATAATAGAATGTAAAAAAATTCTATTTACACTATTCGTATAGGTTTCCAAAATAAACAAATTTATAATTCATCTACATGATCTTTTAATAAAAACTACATTATTTAATCCAGGACATCTCATGGGCCAGTGGTAGGTGATACACCCTTGTCGCCCTTCGGTTGCGGGTTCAAGTCTCGCAGCCTTGCCGGACGCGACGGGTTGCCGCCCGACCTCCGGGTTGTCCTTTTATGGCAATCCAAAATAATCCAAACTAGAACTATCCAAAATACTTCTGTCCAAACTCAACGTCTAACATTTATAAGGAAGGTAAACATAATATAGATCCTTTTTACCCCGTAATAGCATATGAATACCTTCATCATGTATTACCATATTCCTTATTGATTACATTCATGCTCCCTTATTCCATATAGAATACTGGATATACTTCATCAATCCAAAAATGTTTTAAACCCCAAAAATGATGGAATATACAAATCATTAATCAGTTCCAAGGTAGTCAAGAATATCCAATATATTTTTTTCCAAAATAATCATGTATTATTCGAAAATCACTACCTCGGTATCAGAACTATATTATGGTTTATCATTCTCTCAACCATATATTTTCCAAAAATCTATCCTGCTAATGAGTCACTTTTCTTTGTTCCACACAATCTCAAGTCCTTAATGAAATAGTACTGCAGTACAATCCTTATATACTCCATAATTATTATAACAAGTACATTGTTGATACAACACTCAATTGACATAATCAACATAAGAACTCTAATCATTCCTCTTCATCTGTGGTAGTATCATAACTTGATTATTATCCAATAGCATCATTTGCGTCATAGTCTGATGACTGGGACATAGGTTCGCGTAGTGTCCAAACTCCTTGCAAATGAAGCATTGTACATTTGAAACCATTTTCTTACCCTTGCAGTCATGTACTTTGTGCCCTTTTTCTCCACACTTATAACAAACTCCCATTCCTTTCAGGCAAGTTCCAGGGTGTTTCTTTCCACAGTTACCACATATGGGAAAATTCTTCTTTTCCCTCTTCCCTTTATCCATCTTTCTCTCTTCTATCCTTTTCTTCTCTTGCTTCCCTTCAAAGCCATAGGACTTAGTAATCTCTTTACTTATCTTATCAATACATGATATTATTTCTTCATATGATGATAATACATGGGATACTATTTCTCTTATAAATTCTAGCTTAATACCATGAAAGATATGATCCTTCCTTCTCTTTGTATCATGTGCATTTCTGGAGTTCTCATTCCTTCTACTGGGCGCCATTTCTAAACAATGGCATAAACTAGATCAGTTTATGAATCAAAATACATAATCCCATACTTATAAAACACTTAACATAAATTGAACTATTTATGGATATAATCCATAATCATAAGAATGTCTCCTTTGAGGATGTATATACACATAAACCCTTCATAATGATTTGTAAAGAAAATGAGAGTTATCTTAAGCATATCCCCCGGGAGTGTCGTAACCAAGAGTGCAGCAAGGCCCGTTGTCGTGCACCAGTTCCCGTTCGAGTCTAGCTCAAAGCGGTGTTTTCGGGTTTTACCCCTAGGTACATCTGTGCCAGAGCCGCCTCTACCTGCTCGTATCCAGACAGGGATGTATTGCTCGGAAAACTCACAAAATCTCTACAATACCAAAATTCTAGGAAGTTCTTCTATACTAAACCTCAAAGTTCATCTTAGGTCTATGTGCTCTAATCAGAGTTTATCTAAATCTAGTTTCCAAGGTTTTTACTAAACTTCCTCTGATACCAACTGTAACGCCCCGACCCCAGTTACCCAGAGTCGGTGCATTATTACATAACATTGGCATGATCACAAGAAAGATCAAATCTCGAAAGACCGATTGGTTTAGTAGCCTTGGAAACACTAGATATATTCATAAGTTTTACATTACATCATAAAATGAAAAACTACTACAACAACATAATGTCTCCATAATCCACACTACTATCCCCTCATAATATCCCTGCAGGTCATTCATAATTTACTTCTTCACATCCTGGGAAAAAATAAAACATAGAAAAGGGGTGAGCTCAAATGCCCAGTAAGGATAACAATATAGCGGAAACTTTCATAAATAAGAATAAACATTTAAGGCAATGCATTACTAAAACAAAAGCCTTTTAAATTTGAACTTCAACATGGTATGGCAAAAGTAAAATGAAATAATTCCATTTACTTATTCACATGGATATTCTACTAATCGAATAATCACATGCAAAAATCAATAACCACTTTCATAATGTTGGAATGCATAATGCCAGACTATCATAACCACATAGCCAAGGCCTCGTGCCAAGACTACAAATAAGATTTTGTCAAGGCCTTGTGCCAAGACACTAGTTTGTCTCATGAGACCTACCGATGCATCGAGGAGCTATAGCGGGCTCCACCCGTCACTTATTAAGTCCAATGCATTCCCATATGAAAAGGTTTAAACATAACATAAACATTCGTATTAAAACTAGCATACGAAATGTCAATACTTTCACAATAAACTATGAATGGTATAAAAATAGCACATCCACAGTCAAACATATCACAAAACCTTCAATACAATATAGAAGTTTTGTATCATAATAAATCAACTTCAAATAATCTTAAAATCCATCAAAGGATGTTGACATAGATGAGATCAAAATTCTTTTTAAAGAAATATCTCCTTTTATTTTGAAATCATTTAAGATCCATATAAAATAAAACATTTTCTTTGAAAATATTCTTATAAGCTTGTAAGGAAAGCTTTGAAGATTTTATAACGGCGTAAAATAACCGCACCCGCCGTATAAGTTAAAAAAACATTCTTACCTCAATTATGTCGAAAAGGTTAAAAAGGACCTTGTTTTGAAAACGACGGAATGATTCCTTTATAAACCTCTTATAAAAAGTCAAACAAGGGTATAAATGACTTTAACCCATATTCTTGTAAATAGTAAAAATGTTTTGAAATACATTTTTAAGAAACATGGATGTGAATGATAAAGATATCCCAGTAGATTATTACGTATAATACAACCTCGGATAATGAAGAGATTGTGAAATAACCCTTACCTTGTACTTTTCCTTGGTTGGGGTAGGTTAAACTCCTGTATAATGGTGAAATAATTGTTATTAAATTATACAAGAATCATATATATTAATATGATGTCATATATGATCTTTTAACATTGATTTGTTAATAATATCTTAGAATTATCGTCGTTTCGGGTGTTAACTTACTCATTTTCTTTATATGTTTTGTTACATAAGCCATGGTTTTTGTATCTTATTCATATCCAGAATGATATCTAGTCCTTAAACATCATTTTTAAATCATCAAATGATAATTATACTTGAATGGTTACGATGGAGAATGAATCTCATCGCGTTCGTGGAGACGGTAGTCCGTACGTACGCACGAACGCTACTTCCATTTAACTTTTATTTTAAAAGAATTGAATCCAAATGATACATAGGTATATTACTATTCCAGTATAATATAATATTTTATATATGTTACTTAAGTTCATTAACACCATCCTTTATACGTTCCATGTGTGGTATGAACGAGTCATATCATTTTAAGGGGGCGGTAGTCCGCACTTCCTCAAATGAAATTATCGTATGTATATACAACATGAAACGAATAATGGTATGAAATAAAATGGAATTACAGAAGCTTATATATAAAATATATATCATTAATCTCATATTTAATTACAGTGTCATCATAATGGCCACCATGAGAGGCGGTAAGATGTATTTGAACAATCATCGTTTCGCGAGGCGTTAGTTTGCCATCCACAGAAACATTATGTTCATCATCCATTAGATGGAGTTGTGTGTATGTGTAGTTTGAATCCTTCTTATAACAACATCCTAGTATATTTAGGATACTGGTGTTGTTACAAAAGAAAGGAAATAAAAAGATTTTGGGGGTTGGAGAAGCAAAATAAATGAAAATACTTTAAGAGAAATTGTTACCTTTAATTTAGGTAACTCACTTTGGTTGGAACCAAAGGACTTCTTGAAATGCTTTCTGCCTAAGGGGAAGCTTCAAGGAGGAGGAGAGGGATGTGGGGAGCTTAGTTGGGCAGAGTTTGGACGAGCCAAGTGGCTTGAGAGGTGTGAGGAAAAGAGAAGGAGGAGTGCCCTTTTATAAGAGGGGTGAGGGGCACCTTTGGAAAAGCTAGAAATATTAATTTATAATAAATTCATATTCGGTTTCTAATGGCTCCAAAGTTGAATATTCAAAGGTTAAGGTGGGGATAGGTCTAAAACCACTCAAACAATAGAATTTAGACAGGTTTGGGTACTTATATTAACCTTATCTTTAAGTATTAACTCTAAGTTAATTAGTTTCACTTTTACAATGTCTCTTTGTATTTTTATATAATATGGTTAATAAACTTACTATATACATCCAAGCGACCCCCAAGTGGTACATTAATGATGAAACTATCATGATATAAGTCTCTTGGCCGAACCTTAGATTTTTAGGAATTTAATATCAATTAATAATATAATATTTGTTTTAAGAACTCTTTTATGTCAATTTTGACACTATTCACTAGTTGATTTTTGTGAAACTCATAACAGATTGATTACTTCTAACAAAGTCAATTAAATCAATCCTAATATATCATATTATCCTATAAAATTAGTTTAATTCATTAAAAGTTTCATATTATATTTATTTGGGTATTTATAATATCAATTATTTTAAATTTTCACTATTATAGTAATTACTGCATCATCATTGTGTCATAAATAAAATAAATTATTTAATGTCTAAAAATTATAAATAAAATATCATTATGTAGGAAATCTTTTTAGCTTTCTAATGAATATTTATAATCTAAAATCCAACAAGTATAACCCTATTTAAAAATTGTTCTTCTAAAAGCTGTAAGCTTATGCCATTTTTATTTTTATTTTAACTTTATTAATATAATGTGTCCCTACCACATAAAAGTGGCTCCAAGGGGTCCCCAAATTGACCCAAGGATGCCCATGGTCGGGTATGTGTCCACAAATAAGGTTAGGACACGTTTTAGGGTAATTTTGTATTATTATAATATTATTTTTTAACCCTTATTTACCGGATTTACCCTTTAACCATGGTAAATAAAATATTTACCGCAGTAATTATTCAAAATGTCTAAAAATAAAAGTTACCTATTTACACAATTTGAACATCCTGATTCCAAATATGTAATCCATTTTTCTAAATTCAAAACACAGAAGTGGCAGAAATTAATTTAAAATTAATTCCCGCTGTCAAAACAAAAAGCGTGTTTTTAAGAGATAATAACTATCAAAAGATTGACACTTGTTTATGTTTGGTTTAATTGTAAAATTATTTCCAATGACCAACATTATATTAAATGGTAAAAATATATTCTAAATATACTTTAAAACCACTCAAATTCACAATTTATCACTATTAATTATTTTGATTAAAAAAGTTGTTTTTAATTAAAATTTAGTAATTTTCACTATTCATCAAAATATGAAAGTTATCCGAAATGTACCAAAATTTCACCTTAGGCTAAATTCGATATTCCGAATCCAAAAATGAAGTCCATTTTCAAATATAAAATATATATAATTTCAAAAATTAGTTATTACTATTCATAACGGCTAGTTTAATTGGTTGTTAGAACTCGGTGTTGCGTACAACACACGCTATCACATTATTCAAAGAGAAGCGTACCATAGAAGCTTGGGATGTTTCATTTTAAATTTTTGATGTCCCCATTTAGTCAAAAAGTTTAAAATATAGTATTTAAAAGGGTTCACTATTAAAGTTGATAAAAGTGCAATACTGAAAATGAATTTGTTCTTGCATTATATCTAAGAAACTCATAATATGGATTCTAAAATTATAAGGATTATATAAACATTAAAATTTATCTAATACTATTCATAACCTCTTTTGAACGGCTTGTTTGGTAAGTCATGGTGTGCTTGAACTTGGTGTTGCATGTAGTGAAAGTTATTGAATTATTTTGAAGAAATAACACACTATGAAATCTTGGGGTGTTACAATACCCATACAAGTAAGGTGGTGGTGGAAAATAGATTACACCACAGCGTGGAGACGGCATTCCGTACGTACGCACGCGCGGTGATTTCCTTTTTCCGTAGGATGGAGAGAAGGTTAATTAGAGTTTTTTCATATTTATAATAACATATAAGTTTATAAAAAATACCTATGTTATTACTTTATCATGAAATAACTAAAGAAGAATAAGTTGAAGAAGAAAGAAATTGAAAAATATCGGTAATGGATATTACCTCTTTTTGACGCGCCTTCTCTTAAACTCCACTTAAAGAACTAAGGATGGTCTTTGAAGAAGACCAGGTCCTCTAGGATTATACTAGGGAAGTGTAGAAGAGATTTTGTCAGGGGTTTTCTGAGCTTTAATTCTCAAATTGGTGTGAGGAGGAGAAGGAGGAGGTTCCCTTTTATAAGGGAGGAGAGGGGCACCTTAGGAAAATCTCAAAATATTATTTTATATTAAGGTCAAATTCGGTTTATAATGGTTCCAAAGGGTCTTATTTCAAAGATAAAGTGGGTATGGGTAGAAATCCTCTCATCCAATAGGATTTATACATGTTTAGTTTATTATTTTAACCTTATAAAATAGATTTAACTCTAAGTTAAATAATTTTACTTTTACCGTGTCTTTCTGTTTTCGTACACTATATGGTTAATAAACTTACCATAACAAGCCAAAATAACCCCAAGTTGTATATTATTAATATATATATCATTATCTAAGTCATTTTTCCTAACCTTGGATTTTTAGGAATTAAATAACAATTAATAATATAATATTTGTTTTAAAAACTAATTTATGTCAATTTTGACACTATTTGGTACATGATTTTTATGAAATTCATAACAGAATGATAAGTTCGAGCCAAGTTACTTATATCAACAATAATATGTCATATTAACCTAGAAAATTAATTTATGTCATAAAAAGTCTCAAATTACATTTATTTGGACATTTATAACATCAATTATGTGAATATTGCATTAATAAGATAATTACTGCATCATCTTTGTGTCATAATAAATGATAATTATTTAATCCCTAAAAATTATAAATAAATTCTTATGATGTATATAATTGTATTATCTTTCTGGAGACTATTCATGTTCTAAGTTTCATGAAGTTTATCACTAAATTAAAATTACTATACTTATAAGATTTAAGAAAGTGACATGTTGTCACATTCTTTGGTTTTAATAATAATTAAATTATTTTCATAGAAAAAAGTCCATAAAATGAATCTAATCTGACCCTTATGTTATATGGGTCTACTTTTAGCCATCCAATAGGATTTTTCCAAGTGTTAGGGTAATTTTATAATCTTATATTTACCCTTAATTACCCGATTTACCTTTAACTATAGTAAATAAAATTTACCGTAGTTACTATTCACATTTCCCAAAAATAAAAAGTAGATTATTAACATAATTTGGATCCACTGATTCCAAATATGGAATCCATTTTACCAAATTCAATACAAAAAAGTTGCAGAAATTAAATTAAAATAAATACCGTTGTCGAAAGAAAATGGGTTTTTCTTTAAAACATTGCAAAAGATTGAATTGATTTAACCTACGAATTCAAGGTAAAATCAATGCTAATGAAATACATTATATTAAATGGTAAAAATAAATTCTATTTATACTTTAAAACCATTCAATATTATAATTTAACCACATAAGATATTACGATGAAAAAAGTTGTTTTTAATTAAAATATAGCGTGTTTTTACTATTCATTAAAATATGAAAGTTATCGGAAAAATATCAAAACTTTATCTAATGTAAATTTTTATATCCTGATTCAAAAGAAGAATTTTATTTTGTCAAATTGAACATATAAACATTTCAAACACTATATTTAAAGTGGGTGCGCCATCAAAAGGCGGTAAAATTGCATTTTTTGAAAAATACTTATTTTACCCAAAAAATTTATTTTGTTCTTATACCATGTTCTAGAAATGTTTAAGATGAATAATAATGTTATAAAATTCAAAATTTAGTTAACACTATTCATAACAGCTAGTTCATAACAATATTATAATAATATATCTTTGTTTAGTAAAACCCGGTATTGCGTACAAGACACGCTATCGAGGAAGGTCGTGATTGCGTGTAATGCAAGCCAAGTCAGGGTTGTGTGTAGTGCACAACTCCTTTGTTGTTGCGTATAATAGAATCCAACCATATTTTATTTATACATTGAATATATATATATACACTCAATGTTGCGTAGAATAACATCTATCAAACGAACTTGAAATTGTGTGTAACAAGAGCCAAGAAAAGTGTTGCGTATACTGCAAGCTAATACAGTGTTGCGTATAGCGCAAGATAATCTTAGTGTGTCGTATAATAGAATATATGAATGAAATTAAAAAGAATGTATCTTATAAAATCTCGGGTTGTTACATTCTACCCCCCTTAAAATGAATTTCGCCCTCGAAATTCGTCGGGGTTATAAATCGTTTACTATTCATAAAAACCCACATCGTAAAAAGAAATACAAAAACCAATCTTTAAAAACAAGAGTATGAAACGTAATAGTTACCCAAATAAACTAATCACTGGGTTTCCACATAGGATAAAATATGGATATGGAAGAGAAATCTAACCATCATGTTCTGATGGAGAGTGGTAGAGAACATGGCTATGGAAAATCCATTAATCACAAAGCCATAAATTTGTGATGATATAAGGTACCATCTGAATCATCAGATATAAGAGCACTAGGACAACATTTTTGGTTTTCAAGTTCATTTCCCTAAAGTTGATGAAATTGGAATTAGAAGAAATACTTTCGTGATTTTGGTATAGTCTCACCATTGGTCGTTCTTTGCACAATTTCCACTTCATATCTTAATGAAATGCAGTTGAATTTGTCATTCATGATGTGTTAGCAGATCATGTGATAGAATGATGGGTCATTCCATCTGTCTCAAACAAAAGGTTATAAAAGTTATCAAAACAAATACATAATTCCATCTATAGTGAGATTAATCTTATATAGTTCCTAAAATGGACTTATACTGCTTAATATAGTAAAACTAGTTTCTACTAAATAGGGACTTCCTGTAGGCTAGTGGTAGGCGATAAAGGCCAGTTGCACTTCGGTTGTGGGTTCGATTCCCACAGCCTTGTCCAACGCGATGGGCTGTCACCCGTCCTGCAGGTTGTTCTTTTTCTAAAACTACATTACTATAAAATCCCATCAGTAATATCAAAAAAAGTTCTATCCATAAACAATAATTAGCATATGTCCATCATAATCCATTCCAATATTTAGTCTTATCTAAAATACTTCGGTCCAAGCTCCTAGTATAAAGAAAATGATTACTTGAAATGTCATCAACCAAGCATGTGAATACCGTCATTTATCCCCCATATATATATATTATTGGTCACATTCCAATCATGTGACTACCTTAATCATGTATTCTATTGAAAAAATGAATACCCATTAAACCATAGTGAAAACATGAATGCTGTCAAAAGTTAACTCTTTCCACAAACCAAAATCCCAAAATTTCTATATAATCAAACCATAATATCACTTAGTCCTTATATCAATCACGAGCTCATGAATACTGTTAAACATTTCATTTTCTCGTTTTCCCTTCATTATGTGCATATCATCTTATTTCCAAAAATATCTCAATCACTTTGAATACCACATTAGACCAATACATAAATATTTCAATACTCCATGATACAACATTATTTTGGAATCCCATTACATAAACACTTAATAATTCCACCACATCGTTGTCATATTCAACATCTCCAATAGTGATCGCATGTGAATTCCCTTTGTCCTTTGCCTTAAGCAGTTTCTCATGTCGATCATCACTAACCCTTGGATTAGGGCATTTATTGGCATAATGTCCCATCTCCTTGCACTTGAAACATTGAAGTGTAATAGGTTTATTCTATGTATCCCTTCCTTTGTTTGCATCATTAGACATCTTCTTCCCATCATTGCGGCATTAAAATGCCTGATGACCTTCCTTTCCACATTTGAAACATTTACTTGTCCCTTTAAGACAATCTCCACCATACTTCTTTCCACACTTTGAGCATAAGGAAGCATTCATCTTCTTTTCACCATTATTCTGAGATTTCTCCTTGAACTCCATCTTTCGTTTCTTGTCAAAACTATGAGATGGATAAGTAACACCAACTTCCATTTCTACCTTGATAGCACAACGCACAATTTCTTTATAGCTACTGAAGTCTCTTATAGCTAATGCCCTTCGAAGACTTGGTTTTAAGCCACTGAAAAATCGATCAACTTTACTTTCAGGTTGGATGATAATTCCAGATGCATACCTTGTAAGTCTTGTAAAATTCGCTTCGTATATACCAATAGATTCATCATCCTTCTGCTTCATCTCAAGAAACTCCTTTTCCATCTTTGTTCGAAGAATACGAGGGAAGTACTTACTGAAAAACAAGTTCAGGAACTCGTCCCATTCCAGGGACTCAATTTCATCTCTTGGCCTCGTATTCTTGATAAGATTCCACCATTTATCAGCTTCACCTTCCAAACGATATACTGCTAAGATGACTTTATCATGTTCAGAACATTGAAGAACTGAAAATATCTTTTCCGTGGTACTGATCCATTGTTCAGAAACAAGTGGATCGGAAGACCCACTGAAAGAAGGTGGACATTGCCTCATGAAGGACTCAATAGAATATTGTTCCCTTCTCTGCTCATTTGGAAGTCCAGAATGATTCATAGCTTGTGTAAGTATAGCAATAAAATTTTGCACTCCATCTCCTATAACATTTGTTTTTTCAGGAGGACAATCATTGCATTGTCCATTACAGTGATCAACACGGTTCCTTCGGGGTCCGGCCATTGTCTAAATCCCAAAAAGAATAGTGTGAGAGGCAAAAATAATGCTAGGGAAAACAACATAGTAAAGTGGGAGTACCCTTAATATCTAACATCTTAGGTTAAATTCTAAGATATTTATCGTAGTTCTATGACTATATCCTATACGTAAACTTATCCTTAGGGACATCCCTAGACATACCTTAGAAATATCTTTAGGGATCTCACTAACGTTTTCACATCCTAGTTTCCAAAGGTTGACTAAACCTTTCCTCTGATACCAACTGTAGAGACCCGAAGCTTGACGTACATGGACATTACATTACTTTTTTAGAATACTTAGTACATAACAAAAACACACACACAAGGACCGTAATAGTTTAGATTCTTTGGAAACTCGGAACGTAATCTTCTAATCATGGTGAATGATCTTCAACATCTCCCATAAAGATCTTCCCTTTTTTTCTTACCTAAAACCTTTCTTTATATCCTAGGGAAAAGAAAACATAAAAGGGTGAGCTCAAATTCTCATTAAGGGTAAACAAAAGAAAAAAATTCAATCACATCATATACATAAGAACATAACATTTTGGAAATCTTAACCTGCAAAAGAGATCATAATATCATAACATGGGATAAATCATAGTAGTGAAATGTAATCCCAATAATCATAACTTAAAACATTAAACTTTTTGAAATACACACATAATGATAGAGAATCATTTCTTATTAGTCAAGACTCATTTCCAAGACTATCTTAGTAGACAAAGTCCCTTTCTGAACCGAGTTCACTCCTCATTTCAGTCATGTTTCACTGAACCAGTATAACCTACCGTTCCAGCCATGTCTATCTCATGAGATATAAAATTTTTTTCCCAGTGCATTGGAGGGAGATATAGGTCCCACCAATCTCATAATGATACCATTATTATGTGTGCTAGAAAATCATAAACCATACATCATAGCATAACCCATGAAATAAAAATGGGATTCTTAAACATCATGACATCATAAAACAATTCATATAAGATAAAGGAATTCATAAAAATAATTCCATCACAACATAATCAAATTATTTTAATAATAGGGATATAAATAGAACCCTATATTATCTTAGATGGAAAATAATTTTGATAAAACACTTGAACTCCATTCTTGAAGAAAATATCATTTCTACTTCAAAAACACTTTTCATTTCCTAACATGTCATACAATTTTAATCTAAAAGAAGTTGATTAAAAATAAACTTGAAAACTTGTAAAAAAATATTTTTGGAAATAATGTTTTAAAAATCCATTCATGTCGTATAAGTTAAAAGAAAACATTCTTCTCGTACTTTTTTCGGAAAAGTCAAAAAGTACCTCGTACGAAAAACGACAAAAGATTCCTTTCATATCCTTTACTAAAAACTCACCAAAGGTTAAAATTGGATTTAAAAAATTGTAGGTGGATGGAAATAATATTACATATTGAGGAAACATGTATGTGGATGATAAAATACACCCCAGTAAATTTCAAAGTATAAACAATCTCGGATAAAAATGAGATTGTGATATTTCCCTTACCTTAGGTTTGTTTTTCTTCGTAAGTGTCCGAACCTCCTGTATAATGATTTAAATAATGTTATTGACTTATTCCAGAATCATAATTATTTTTATGATATCATATATGGTCATATTCTTATCTTCTTAGTAGTAATATTTCATTGCTACTTGTTATTCGGGTGTTTATAACTTTTTGTTCTTATGCGTGTTTCGTCAAATAAATTCTTATTATTCTCTTTAGGTTATAGATACATCATTTCCAGAATGTTATTAGTGTAATATATATCATATTAATTCATTCAATTTATTTATATAATCATTATGAAATGAAGATCATGTAGAACGAGTCGCATCACATCGTGGAGATGGTATTCCGTACGTACGCACGAGTGATGATATCGTTCCTATGATCATGGAATTGTATTGGAGTGTATGTATACTATTTCAGAATCAATATAACTTTATAATAGTCATATATAGTTATTATTTACACCATTATACCCATCCAATTAAGGTGGTGGTGGAAAATAGATTACACCACGGCGTGGAGACGGTATTTCGTACGTACGCATGTGCGGTGATTTCCTTTTTCCGTAGGATGGATAGAAGGTTAATTAGAGTTGTTTCATATTTATAATAACATATCAGTTTAAAAAAAATACTTATGTTATTACTTTATCATGAAAAAACTAAAGAATAAGAAGTTGAAGAAAAATGAAATTGAAAAAGATCGGTAAGGGATATTACCTCTTTTTGACGCGCCTTCTTTTAACCTCCACTTAAAGAACTAAGGATGGTTTTTGAAGAATACCAGGACCTCTAGGATGATACTAGGGAAGTGGAGAAGAGATTTTGGTAGGGTTTGGCCGAGCTTGAATGATCAAATTGGTGTGAGGAGGAGAGGGAAGAGGTGCCCTTTTATAAGGGAGGAGAGGGGCACCTTAAGAAAATCTCAAAATATTATTTTATATTAAGGTCAAATTCGGTTTATAATGGTTCCAAAGGGTCTTATTTCAAAGATAAAGTGGGTATGGGTCTAAGTCCTCTCATCCAATAAGATTTAGATAAGTTTAGGTTATTATTTTAACCTTATCAATTAGATTTAACTCTAAGTTAAATAATTTAACTTTTACCGTGTCTTTTTGTTGTCTTACACTATATGGTTAATAAACTTACCATAACAAGCCGCACGAACCCCAAGTTGTTTATTATTAATATATCTATCCTTATATATGTCATTTATCTGATCCTTAGATTTTTAGGAATTAAATAACAATTAATAATATAATATTTGTTTTAAAAACTAATTTATGTCAATTTTGACACTATTTGGTACATGATTTTTATGAAATTCATAACAAAATTATACGTTTGAACCAAGTTACTTATATAAACAATAAAATTTCATATTAACCTAGAAAATTAATTTAAGTCATAAAAAGTCTCAAATTACATTTATTTGGGTATTTATAACAACAATTCTGTCAATATTTCATTATTAAGACAATTACTGCATCATCTTTGTGTCATAATATATGATAATTATTTAATCCCTAAAAATTCTAAATAAATTCCTATGATGTAGATAATTGTATTAGATTTCTGGAGACTATTCATTTTCGAAGTTTCATGAAGTTTATCACTAAATTAAAATTATTATACTTATAAGATTTAAGAAAGTGACATGTTGTCACATTCTTTGGTTTTAATAATAATTAAATTATTTTCATGGATAAGAGTCCATAAAATTAATCTAATCTGACCCTTAGGTTATATGGGTCTACTTTTAGCCATCCAATTGGAGTTTTCTAAGTGTTAGGGTAATTTTATAATCTTATATTTACCCTTAATTACCCGATTTACCTTTAACTATAGTAAATAAAATTTACCGTAGTTACTATTCACAATTCCCAAAAATAAAAAGTAGCTTATTAACATAATTTGGATCCACTGATTCCATATATGGAATCCATTTTTCCAAATTCAATACACAAAATTTGCAGAAATTAAATTAAAATGAATCCCGTTGTCGAAAGAAAACGGGTTTTTCTTTAAAACATTGCAAAAGATTGAATTGATTTAACCTACGAATTCAAGGTAAAATCAATGCTAATTACATACATTATATTAAATGGTAAAAATATATTCTATTTATACTTTAAAACCATTCAATATTATAATTTAACCACATAATATATTACGATGAAAAAAGTTGTTTTTAATTAAAATATAGCGTGTTTTTACTATTCATTAAAATATGAAAGTTATCGGAAAAATATCAAAACTTTATCTAATGTAAATTTTTATATCCTGATTCAAAATAAGAATTTTATTTTGTCAAATTCAACATATAAACATGTCAAAAACTAGATTTAAAGTGGGTGCTCCATCAAAAGGCGGCAAAACTGCATTTTTTGAAAAATACTTATTTTACCCGAAAAATTTATTTTGTTCTTATACCATGTTCTAGAAATGTGTAAGATGAATAATAATGTTATAAAATTTAAAATTTAGTTAACACTATTCATAACGGCTTGTTCATAACAATATTATAATAATATATCGTTGTTTAGTAAAACCCGGTATTGCGTACAAGACAAGCTATCGAGGAAGGTCGGGATTGCGTGTAAAGCAAGCCAAGTCAGGGTTGCGTGTAGTGCACAACTCCTTTTTTGTTGCGTATAACAGAATCCAAATATATTTTATTTATACATTTAATATATATATATATATATACACTCAATTTTGCGTAGAATAACTTCTATCAAATGAACTTGAAATTGTGTGTAACAAGAGCCAAGAAAAGTGTTGTGTATACTGCAAGCTAATACAGTGTTGCGTATAGCGCAAGATAATCTTGGTGTGTCTTACAATAGAAGATATGAATGAAATTAAAAAGAATGTATCTTATAAAATCTAGGGTTGTTACAGAAAGGATGTTCTTTTTATTACACATCTTTCCCTAAAAGTTTATAGCTTCCACTAAATTATTTACCCTTACTGAGCATCTGATCTCACCCATTTCTTTTGTATTATTTTCCTAGGGTCCCAAGAAATGTTTTATGTTTAAGATTCATGGTTAATATAAGGGAAAAATGGAATTCTAAAAGTATTTTTTGTGTTTTATGTTGGAAAGTTTAATGTAACGTTCATGTATGTAATCTATTTTCCAAACTGCTAAACTGATCAGCCTTTCGGGACTTGATTCCTTGTAATCATGACAATGTATTAAAATAATGCACCAACTCTGGGAATCTTGGGTCAGGGTGTTATAGTTGGTCTCATAGGATGTTTAGCAATAACCTTGGAAACTAGATTTAGATAAACTCTGATTAGAGAACATTACACAAAGATATAATTTGAGGATTATTATTGAATAACATCCTAGAATTTTGGTAATGTAGAGATTTTGTGAGTTTTCCAAGAAAGTACATCCTTGTCTAGATACAATCAGGTAGAGGCGACACTGGAATAGATGTACCTAGGAGTAAAACCCAAAAATCCAGCTTTCAGCTAGACTCAAACAGGAACTGGTAAATGAAAATGGGTCTTTCTGTACTCTTGGTTACAACACTCTTGGGGGATATGCTTAGGATAATTCTAATTTTATTTACAAATAATTATGAAAGATTTACGATTATATACCTCCTGAAAGAAAATATTTTTATGATTAAGATTATATCAATAAACTGTTCAATTTACATTAGGTATTTTACAAGTTTGGAATTATTCATTGCAATTCATAAACTGACCTAGTGTATGCCATTGTATAGAAATGGTGCCCAGTAGAAGGAATGCTAACTCCAGCAATACGTATGATCCAAAGAGTAAGAAGGATCATATATTTCATGATATTAAGCCAACATTTATAAGGGAAATAGTCTCCCCTATATTCTCATCATATGAATAAATAGTATCATTTGTTAATAAGATAAGTAAATATTTCTCTGAGTCCTATGGATTTTAAGGTAAGCAAGAGAAGAAAGGGATGTAAGAGAGAAAGATGGATAAAGGGAAGAGGGAAAAGAAGGATTTTCCCATATGTGATAACTGTGGAAATAATTACCTTGGTAAATTCTTGAAGGGAATGGGAGTTTGTTATAAGTGTGTAGAAAAAATACAACAAGTACGTGATTTCAAGGGTAAGAAAAATGTTTCAAATGTACAATGCTTCATCTGCAAGGTGTTGGGACACTACGGGAATCAATGTCACAGATATCAGAGTATACCTTAAATGATGCTATTGGATAATAATCATGTTATGATACTACCTCAGATTAAGAGGAATGACTACTATTATTGTGTTTTTATTATATAATTATTTCATTTGAGTGTTCTATTAACAGTATACTAGTTATATGAATTATGGAGATAAATAAGGATTGTACTGTAGTACTATTTTATTGAGGATTTGTGATTAAATGGTTCTAAGAAAAGTGATTTAATAGAAATATAGACTTTTTGAAAAAATAAATGGTTGAAGGAAATGTAATCTTTAATATGGTTTTGATAATGAGGTATTGATTTTGGAATAAGAGATGGTTGATTTGGATAAATTTTATTGGATATTCTTGACTTCCTTGGAACTAATTAATAGTTTTTTTCTTTAATCATTGTTGTAATATTCCATGTTTTTTTATATAAAGAAAATATCTAGTATTATATAAAGGATAAAGGAGCATGAATGTAATCAATAAGGTTTTATGGTAATTCAGGGTGTTACCATGTTTTAAAATAATACATGATGAAGGTGTTCACATGTTATTACATGGAAAAAAGGATCTTCATTATGTTTAACTTCCTTATAAATTTTGGACTGTGAGTTTGGATTGAAGTATTTTAAATAAGTATAAAGGTTGGAATGGATTAAGTTTGAAATTGGATAATATTGTTAAGGTTAATTTTGTATTTTTATAAAAAGTACAACACGCAGACCGTGTGAAAACCCGTTGTGTCGGACAAAGCTGTGGGAAACGAACCCACAACCATAGTGCGATTGAGATTTATCACCTACCACTGGACTATGTGAAATCCATGGATTGTATAATGTAGTTTATTTTTTTAAAGTGTCTGATAGGTGAATTATAAATTCATTTTTTTGGAACCTTATACAAATAGGATAAATAGAATATTTTTTAGGTTCTATTATCATTTAGAGTGAAATATGATTTTGTGGTAGAAATTAGTTAAAGGATGGAACTATACTTGTCAAGTATACATTTTTCTGTCTCTTATTCTGTGAATAAATTTATTCTTAAACTTTTGGTAAGGGATCTTAAAACTAAAAATGTGCTATTCTAATAGATTATATTTTGTTGAACCGGTGATATTTTAAATCATCATAGATTGATGGTTTTGAGGCCCTCAATTCTACAATTGTTTGGGACTGATGACCTCAATCACTCCCTATAAATATTTTCGTTTTTCCTCCAATTATGTGTCTTTAATTTCCACCAATGTTCTTCTAATTGAGATCATAATTTGGTGTATACTTTTTCATTCCCCTTTTCCTCTAATTAAGACTAAATTTTATTAACCCAATTTCTGATGTGGGTTTTCCCACAAATGTATTTTCTATTTTTAACCTTTTATTTTCGATGAACAATTTCATATTTCAAGGAAACAATTCATTGAAGGAGGGAATAATGTAACACCCCAAGATATCATAGTACGTTATTTCTTCAAAGTAATTCAATAACTTTCACTACACGCAACACCGAGTTCAAGCACACCATAACTTATCAAAACTAGCCGTTCAAAAGAGTTTATGAATAGTATAAACTAAATTTTTAACTTTATATAATCCATATAATTTTAGAATCCATATTATGATTTTTTTAGACATAATGAAGAAATAAATTCATTTTTTTAGATAAAAGAAGTATTTTTTTTAAAATGAAATTTTTCTGCCTTTCAATGTAAAACCCTTTTTAAATCAAATATTTGAAACTTTTATATATTCAATTTGAAAAAGTGAACATATTCTTTAGAATCATACATAAGGATTTATTTTTAAAAAATGGTGTTTTCTGATAACATTCATATTTTGGTGAATAGTGAAAAATACTATATTATAACTGAAAACAACCTTCTTAATCAAAAGAGTTTATAGTGTTAAATTATAAATTTTAATGGTTTGGAAATATAAATAGATTGTATTTTTACCATTTAATCCAATTTTATTCATTGTAAATAATTTAACTTTGAAATTGAACATAAACAAGTATCAATTTTTGTTAGTTATTATTTCTTCAACACACGCTTTCTGGTTTTGACAATGGGAATTAATTTTAAATTAATAAATGAAACTTCTATATTTTGAATTTGGTAAAATAGACTTAATTTTTTAATTTATAATATCAAAATTATCATTCGGTGAAATTTATAATATCAAAATTATCATAAAATACGTCATGTGTAATGTCAAATAAACTTCTTTAATAAAACATGCTCATTTGTGTGTACTCATATACAAAATACATGTTGGTTTAGAAAACACCAAAATTATCTTTTATTAAAAATCTCACATGTATCAAAGCATAAATTAAGTCCTGGTAATTATTACTAAAAAAATAGGGTTTTGGAAATTATACCCATAAAGATATCTACACATAACCATATGTACATAAATATATAAACATTTTTTATAAATCTAATTCCATTTAAACCAAAAACATAGTTCTCATATAAGAAATTATTTAGAGATTGATATCTATCCTTTAAAACAAAAATAATAAAATTTATTTGTATTTGGACTAATTACTTATATATATAAGTTTATAGGGTATATAAAAAGTTTATACTTAGGGGTTTTGCATGATACCATCAGCTCCAAAACAACCCTTATAGTATTTATCTCTCCTGGTAAAACATCCATAATCACTTTAGAAACTCAAGAAAAATAGTCTGGATTTGGGTTATATATATATATTTATATATAAAAATATTTATATACACAATATACATGAATATAAGTTTTAGGTTTTGTAAAACTGTTTCGTAAAAAAAATATCCTTACATATGTACCTTTCTGATAACATGATGGAAAACCCCCTTGAAAACAATTCAAACCGAGGGGTTTTTATTATGTATATATACATATATAAACTCTATATACCGAGTGTATAAAGTGTATGTTTCTCCAAATGAAAACAAAGCATGAAAGTACCCTTATCGTGAAGGCGGAAGATGCTCAGACTGACAGGAGAGGAGAAGTTCTCTAGTTTGTTGGGGAGACCTAGAGGAGTTTGAAGGGCAAGAAGAAGTCTGTGAGGGGGAGAGGTTTAAGTACAGGATTCAGTGCTCTTAGGTGACTTGACCCAAGAGATAGGCCAGTGTAGAGATGAAGATACAATACCCTATGAGGTGGGGTGTGCGAAGGTCAAGGGGAGCAGTGCAAAGAAAGTGAGTGTGGCATCCTCGGGAACCTGTGTTGGAATGGATCGTGACGCGAGGAAGGAGACGATAGAGAGGACGACACGGAAAAGAAATGGACGGCCCAGATCATATCTAGGTGTGATCAGACGGATGGAGGGAGAGCGTGAGATGTGCTGAGTAGTTTAAAGAAATCAAGGGTTGAGATTAAGTGCGGGGTGATGAACGGCCTGCATTTATTCATCGAAAAAAATAGAAAAATAGTATACTAAACATGTAAAAATTAGATAGTTTGCTACTTTTTTTCCTTTTTAAAAGAGTTTAAAACATGAACATTATAAACTGAATTTTTTACACAATTTAATAAATACTTTTAAATTAAAATTTCCAAATCAAAAATCACATTATAGATTATATAAAATGCCTTAATATTTGATTAACTCTTTTAAAAAATATATTTCATACTAAAATTTAAAAAATATTAGAATCTTATAACTTTTAAAATACTCCACTATTTGATTCATAAAAATTCTTTTTAAAAGACAAATATTTTTCCTAATTCAAAATACATATTTTTTTGAGATCCAACATGATATATTTTTAAATAATTACAGATACCCTTTAATCCTGACTTCTTAAAACATTTAAAATTTGTTAAAAATAATAAGTTTTCAACCATGTTGGTAAACATTAGGACTCCATAAAATCAATTAGGTTATTTTACAAGAATATTCTTTTATTTTAAAATCATGATACTTGTAGATATATTTCGAATCATTTAAACATATTTAGGTATTTGAAATACTGTAATATTATAAGAACATTACAAAAATCAATTTTTTTTAAAAAAGGAAAAACTTTATCACTTTAAAAGAAACTGTCAAAAATATAACGGTCATAATTTCTTAAAGGACCATTATAAAAATAGGGGGGTTTTCACATTTTCAAAAAACTTGAACCAATGAGGATGGATCTCCTCATTCTATTGGTGTTGAGTACGTGTGTTGTGGTTCTAGATATTATGTTTTTCACACTGACAGACCTAGAAGATTATTACTATCCAATTTCTTGAGTTGTGATTTTTAGCAGCCTTTATGTGGCCATGTTAAGTCTTGTACATGGTGTTCTTGGTCAGTTTGGGTCTTTATTGTAAAGTAACATTTTAATGTAGTCCAGTTCTCTTTATTCTCCTTGTATTTAATCTATTTAGTTTCAATCCCTTTATTGGTACCAAAAACAAACCATTTAAAACAAGAAAATCCTTATAAAAGATAACATTTTTTAATTAGTCAAGTTCATAAATCCTGGGGCATCACAAAAAGAATCATATTTCTATAAATATTATGGTATATCTCAATCATGGATTTTGTCCCGATATACCTCATATGGAAATCCCCTTATAGGTAACCATTGTACTGATGTACTTGTGAAATTTTCAACAAAATAGTGGAAAGAATATTAAGACTCCCACATCTAAGAAAAAATTACCCCTTTGTGAGTTAAAGATAAATTTATTATCACAACCTATGACAAAATTTTTATGAACCTCTTATAAAAAATAAACATGATTAAACATATCCACACTTTATAAAAATTATTTATTATATTCCACACAATAACCACCTCAACCATAACTTATACACTACTACTCTAATATTTTAAAAAACACCCCCAAGATAAAATACCTCAAATATTGATAAAAACTCGTATAAATCATCCCATGAAACTATTTACCATGTATCAAATTTAAAACCAAATTTTAAAGATTAACATGATTATCCATAATATTTTAGTAATCCATGATATCCACTATGAAGGGTGAACAAAATTCATTAAGATAGCATTTAAATCTCTTATTAACTTTACCCAAAAACATATTTTGAATACAAAAAATATAACTATAACCAAGAATTTGATATAAAAAATTCAAAAAATATTTCATAGGGATGTAATTATATTAAACCCCCATCAAGTGACATCAATATCACATATATATATATATATATTATAAAACCAACAACATCGATTAAAGAAATAAACAACATTTATAAAAGGATATTAGAATTATTCATCACCATAACATGATTTAATCATATGTAATCATTAAATAATACCATACCTCATAAACCATTTCATAGTCAACATAAGAGGATAATGATATCCCCTTGGAATGGGTGAATCACTAATTAGGGTGGGGATGAATAATTGTTGCATTATTTTTTGGAGTATATCAAAAATTATAAAAAAATATTCTTCTATATTATACATGATCCCTTTAAACATTTAAACTAGTTACACTTGAGAGAAATGTATTATAAAATGGAAAACAGACAAAATATTTCA
This sequence comes from Viscum album, assembly GCA_963277665.1. Taxonomy (NCBI): domain Eukaryota; kingdom Viridiplantae; phylum Streptophyta; class Magnoliopsida; order Santalales; family Viscaceae; genus Viscum; species Viscum album. The sequence continues at coordinate 1,537,876,859 of OY728131.1, forward strand.
CATAGTTCACCCCAAGGTGTGTGAATATCTCCTCATGTTCATTGGTATTATCTAAGTCTTATATTGTAATTTAAAATATTTTCATCAATTATAATCGAGTAGAATTATTATCATCTTGTTTTGTGGTCATTTTTTTGGACATATGTATCTTTCAACTTATTATATAGTATCCCAATAGTTGTAAATTAAATTGATGAAAATGAGATATGTGAATAGATGAATTTTTCATACATTAGTGACTATAGATATAGATCATCATCTTCAATACATTACGATTGTTTGATCAAAATTTTCTTAACTTTGATTGAAATATGACTTCCTATATTTCAAATTTATGAAACACCAATCAATCATTTCTTTCTCCCTTCATGTAGTTTCATTTTTATGATAGTACTCTTCTTCACAAAATCACTAAATGGCCAAGATAATGTACAATTTCTATATATCTAATTATATCCCCTGTTAGGATCATTCTTTTCTATTTTTTTGTCTTTACCCTATAATAATTCATAAGGAATTACTCCCCTAAACCTGACATTCATAAAATTCTTGAACTGATTTAATTTGGAGAATTTTATTCCAGCTCACCATTTAGTGGATTCTCATAACTGAATGGTTTAATAAGAATCTCATTGAATTTCCTTATTTATTTACATGTGATAACATTACCATTGTCACCTAATATTCAATTCCTCTATAATCTATTACCTCATGTACTATTATCAAAATAACCATACTCTTTTCCATATAATTTTTTAATTTTATCCCAAATAAATAAATAATCATTTATTTTATCCAAATTTATTTGAATATCATTCCAAAAAATATTAAAAAAATATTTGTGTATAAATCATTACCCATTTAAATATAAAAATAATATTGTATAAATTGTAATAATATTTATCATTTTTTACGGTGTGACAGTTTTAGAATTTCAATGTGTGGTAAATCATTCATTTGATCATAAAAAACATCTATATTCAATATTCTAAATATTCTATTATATTTGAATATAAATTTTTGGTATTTAATATAACTGAATTTCAGTTTCATCTTAAATATATTTAGTTTCCAAAATTTATTTTTTTAGTAATATATTCATTGTACGATAATTTTTGTTCTCAAAATTTAATACTACATTAATCAAAATCTAAAAAAATTAAATATTACTATATTATAGATCATTCCCCTAAGATAAAATCAAATATGTGATGATTAAATCAGTGATGATTAGTATATGAATCCTATTATTTATATCAACTGAGAATATTTCATTCTATAAGTTTTTAGATTTTATACTCATCTAAAATATCCAATTAAAAAAAGTGATTTTCTATAAGATGGTCCCTCATTAGGAAGCCTCATCGTTATGAAGTCTCATATTTATTAATTCTAGCCCTTAAAATGTATCACCCTTATAGTCTTCAGAGAAAGTTTTTTCCTTTGAAATGATTTATGATAAAAATATTTTATAAGGATGGATTAATATTACAAAATACAAAAATATTCATATTTAAATTACTCTTATATTCTATATTAAGTAAATCTCATATATTCTAGAGTCTTAACTAATTTTTTAAAATCCCTAATTGTTAAATATTTTGGGAATCTAAATCATTCATGTAGAGTACTAAAGATCCATACAGACTCATGAATGACTCTTATTAACCCATGGATAATCCTAACAAACTCAAAAAATGCTCTACACAATATTTAAATTCATTAATAATAATTCACCATGGGATACATTTATAGTATTTAAATATTACATAAAATGTTTTCATCTATTTTACAAATCCAAAGTCAAGTTTCAATGTGACTTTTTGAATGGATCACTTGGTGGATTTTCATCCCCTTCATAGACTTCCATATTCTCTCAAAATAAAAAATAAACTATATTAGGTCTTATTAGTTACTATAAATTTAAATATGATACTTATTTATATAATAACACAAATATATTCAATAACAATATCCATGGCCTACAAAAAATTCACATCCATAATCTACTCTATTGGTAACTTCAATCTCCCTCGATTTTTTACAAGCACTACTCACATTTCCAAACAAAATTAAACTCATTCCTCTGTATTAAATTCCTTTATAGAGCATGTAAATATACTATATAATCGTTAAATCATTTTATTAATCATTACATTATTGTTATAACACCGAAATAGTTGATAAGGTTCTGTTTTTGAGTGAATTCCATCTCAAAGTTATATCGTATGATGTTCATGTGATAAAAATGGTATCCTCATCGATTTAAAATTTCATTTCTAACCCTTTTTGATAAAATCATGTTATAAAATTTATGAAACATAATTTCATAGTTTTATATCACAAAATTTTTGGAAAAAGTGTAAATTATCTTTCCCCCTTTGAAATTATAATCCTATGTCTTGTTAGATGTTCTTTCCACAAGTTCTCAATGAGAGGGTAACTTTGAACAAAGAGTTTCAACCATAATTCTAAAAGAAAAAACACTTTTGGCAAAGCTTTTTTTAAAATATCTACAAATTTTGGTTTTGTGAAAATGTATAAATGTTTCATTCACTATTTCACATTCATTATTTGATATAATGGTACCTAATTTCAATGTTCTCGGATGTAGAGTGTTGAATAAGATTTATTGTTATATCAATGGGGTATTGGTAGTAACATGGGATTTTGAGTGGTATGTCAATAAATTAATATAAATAATACATTTATACCAACATCCATATAATAATCAGGAAATAATGTGTTTTTTTAATATACTCTCCCTCTATTATACTCATGGAAATTGATGTCTACTTCTATAGGTATCATCTCAAATATCTCTCATTAAGAAATAATTCTCCAAAAAATGTGGATTTTATATCAATATAACACATAAAAAGTGTACATATTTAATTCCTTGTAATTTCAGTTAATATATGTTTTTTACATTATTCCATATATTAGTGTTCCCTTTATATATTTGAAAAATGTTTTTTCTTCTAGTATTTGAGAATGTTTATATAACTGTAAAATATTTCATAAATAGTTAAAAAATTATATATCTAACCTTTAAAATATGTGATGAATGAGACTCCTAATTAATTTTTAATATATCTTTGATTGATATAATTCCAATCATTATCAGGACACTAATTTCTACAAACTTCTTTGAGATTAAAAAATTATTCTGATTCCCCTTATAAAAACATGTAAAATAATTCACTAGCTTAATATTATTAATAGGGTAACATGAAAAGATCACTTTGAGTAATATTAATTCATATAAAATATTTAATCCCTCCCAGAACAGAAATCTAATTTTTTTCATTATAACACCTTGATTTTAAGTAAAAAAAATAGAAACATAATGTTTGATAGCATGTATGACATAGAACACAAACATCAGAAAAAAAAATCTAACAACTTGAGATAGTAAGAAACATTTCATTGTAAATAAATTCAATCTCAGTGATATATGTTGATTCATCCAACACCTATTTTAAATTTAAGATGATACTCTATCAAAATATTATTATTTAGACAACAATATTGTAACCTAGTGGTTAATTTGGTGGGTATTAATAGTACTAAAAATAATGATATATTTAATGTAATAAAATTTATAAAATAAATTCATCTTTTATATACTTATTAGAAATAAAATAAGAATCATTTGAATATAAAGAATTTTTTTAAAAAACTGTATTTTTCTAAATGGTGGCATGGTCATGTTTTACGCCTGGAATTTGTATATATTAATTACCAATATACGTAAATTTATTTTTAAAAATTTATTTTTTATACAATCCTATCAAAAATATATTATGGTATATTTATATGATTTTTATGTAATGATTCATTTTTGGATAAATAGTAAAAAACTGATTTTCAATGATAATTGTCTCTCTGTTTAAATTATTTGATATGTTATATTATATTTTAGTTTATTTTAAAGTAAAATTATTTAAATTATATTAATATTTAACTAATTTGGGTCATTGGAATAAATTTCTTATTGAATTTTTATATTAAAACCTTCTATAGTTTGGGGAATTTTCTGTTTGAATACCCACCTTTTCATCACATCTTTGGGTGTAATTTTAAATTATTTGTTTCCACTTATATGAATTTAACTTAATAATTGTATTTCATATTTTTAATTATAATTATTTATATTATATAATTGGTTCAACATATTTTTTGACCAAAATTAATTATAAAAATTGTACAAAATAATTAATGTGGTTAATGGGAAAATGTGTTTATCATGGGGTTCAATGAAGATGATAAGGGTTAAAATTTAATACCATCATGCCAATATATTATTATATATAAAACTTTTCCCCTTATCCTATCCAAAATTAAAAAATAATTTTTTTTGAATATTTTTTCAAAAGAACGAGATCTCAATTTTGGATTCTTTGGGGAAATTCAATGTAATTCCAAAGAATGTTCCCTTCCCCCACTTATAAAAGGGTACTAAATCACATCACTTAATCAGACACCTAGAGCCAATTAAATAACCCAAACCATGTAAAAATATCTCCCAAACATCGATACAGTATTTCTAGAGCTTTTAGTCCTCCCAAAAGACCATCCATATGGTCTTCAATAGGATATACAAAGGTTTTTTCTCTTAGAAAAGGTAGCTATGTTAACAATGATCTTTCATTTTATTTCTTATTTTTCCCAATCCAATTAATTATTATCATTTAAAATATAATAAAGAAATTAAATCTCATATAAATTGATGTTATTATTTTTATGTAATAATTTATATCCATCTACACTTCCATCAAATGGTATAAGAAATGAACGATCCTGTGTAGAGTAGGCTACCAACTCGCAAACCGATGTATTTCAATTTCGATGTCAACTATTCAAGGATGTTTATAATGATGAAATGAAAAAATTTATAAATTATTTATGATATTATTATACATACTTAATATAAATTATACATATACATTTTTTACATTCATTTTTGTTTTAAATATGATTACGTCACACGTGTTTATGGTGGACTTCCTTCTTGTGAAGCGATGTGATTTGTTTTTACTTATTTTTTACATGGATTTAATAGGGATAAAATTAATGAATATATGTGATATATATGATATGATATTGATTCTATAAAATTTAAATTTTTCCTTTTTCTTTTTCCTTTCACTCAATAACGGAATGATATCATTGCTCATGTGTACGTACAACCTACCTTCTCTACAAAACTATGTGGTTCATTTTCCATGTTCAAAATTCATAAATGTATCTAAACATTCATATAATGAGTAATTATTATATTAATTTAAGTATTACCAATATTTAAATGAGATATATTTATATATATAGTCCAATCAAAATAACCAGATATTTCATAAAAAACACTCACGAGGAAACAAGCCAATTCACACATGAAACTGTGAAAACAAATTTATATTACTATAAAAAGGGTAGAAAAATGTTACTAGAAGATAAAATATGATATTATAAATATGATTATGGTTTTATTATAAATCAATACCATGTTTGAGACCTTTATACAAGAGGTAAGGTCACCTATGAAGGAAATCATACATGAGGTATGGGTTTCACATATCACTTTTATTTTTGTGAGAGATATTCGACATTGACAACTTATTTACTTTGGGTGGTGAATTTAATACCCATTTGATATATTATATCATAATTATATTTAAATTAATCGTATTTAAAGATTCATTTAATGTAATTTTTTGTATAGGGCTTACAATTAAAAATTATCCAATGTGGTAACATTATATTTCACAGTCTTGTCATTATTAAAGGTTATTTATGTTTATGGTTCCATTGGGATAATTACTTGATGTTTTTTATTAAACCAAATACATGATTAAAAAATATATATATACGTGAACTATTTCATGTAATATAACCATTTTCACTTATATTAGTATATAATACAATTGAGAACATATTATTAAAAAAATACGACTTTATTTATATCTATAGTCAAAAATCCATTCTAACAACAAGTTTTATATACTTGCCTTAAAAAAATTTTAAAAATTTTAAAATTATTCATTAATTAAAATTTTATCAATTTTATCTTTTTCTAAAATGTTTTGAAAGGAATAATCATAAAATTTTAAAAAACAATTGTCATTTGGTTCTTACAAAAAATGTGAAATAAATCTTTATATTAATGTATAAGATATGAATGAATATTTTCACTTTCTTAACCAATATATATTTTAATGATTATTTTAAAATATTAAAAAAATTATTCTCGATGAAGAGGTGTTTTCTAAAAAATTGGAAAATGTTTTGTTTTAAAATGTGATTTTCAAAATGTATAGGTTTTTTCTCACAAAAATATTTTTAATGATCTAATCATTGTATATATAGTCATCAGAAACATAAATACTCGATTTTAATTATGATATATTTAGAATATTTTTAATTTATACCATTCTTATTATTTAATTGGATGGATTATGATCAGTTTTTGTGAGGATGTAAAATTTTATTAATAATCACTATTTTACTATGTATGGATTATGATTATGATTATTGATTGGGGTATATATTGGAATTTTATATCATATATTTAAAATATGAATGTTTACATTGATTATGTTTCACTCATTTCATATAAGGAAATAATTATAATTAGTAATTGATGTATGAAGCTCTTTATTTTCCCCTGATACATTACTTGTTCTCATGAGTCAAACTAGATTATGTTTTAGACATTAACCATTTATTTAGATATCATGGAAGAATGAATCAATGGAATATTTTCGATTTATTGAATTATTAAGTCAAACATTATGATTTTTTTATTCACATTGTAACATCATGATATTTTACAGGAAAATTCTATGTTCGATATCCTATATGATACACCACATCGAGCTTAAAAGAACAACTGAATACTATTATTTCAATATGACCATTATCATCAAACTGTTACATAGGAACGTTTGAGTAGGACTAACTATATTATATTTATACTAATTTATAAAATGTTTTCGCATTAATATAATATATTAGGTCGGGATAAGATAAGAATAGATAAAATGTTAGGCATAAAAAGATGTATTTTTTGAAAGAAATTTTTTCCACCTTTTGATAGAGCACTTGTTTTAAAAATAAATGTTGAAATATTATAAATTTTTTTGAAAATTGAATTTAATTTTGAAATAATAAAATAAAATTTTACTTTTTAAAATTTTTGGTTTTTTTCTGATAAGTATCATTTTTTATGAAAAATTAAAAAATAATACATTTTAATTGATAAATAAATTTTAATATAAATAATTTATCATGTTAAATTTTTTTTAAATTGGTATTTAAATAAAAGTATATTAATTATATATATATATCCAATTTAGTTCATTAGAATAATTTTCACATTGTATTTGGATACAAAAATAGTTCAAATTTTTGAACATTTTAAATTTTAATACCATCTTTCTCACCCCTTCTAAGGGATCAATATTAAATAAATTTTAGAAACATATATATTTTGATTTTTGAAAAATAGATTCCATATTTTTAATAATAAGGATATATTTTATGAAAAAATACCCTTTTATTTTTGTCCATTATTAATATTAATCTTATCAATTTCTATTAACACAGTTAACGGTAAATCAGGTAACTAAGTGTTAAAAAAATTATGATGTGGATTATAAAATTAACATAAATATTATTCTTATTTTTTATGTAGGATTTAAAAATATAAACATGGGTCAAATATATGTCCACTTTGATGAATATATTCTAATTATAGTATTTTAATTTAAGAAAAGTCAAACTTATCACACAAATATTTTTAATAAGTATAAAATTTTTAATATGTAGTAATAAAGAATATATCTTAAAACATTAATATTATATAGAAAACTAAAATATTAATAATGATCATGGAAATTAATTTTAAATTTTCACTTGAGGAATAATCACCTTAAATGCTTCACAACAGTGATGCAGTAGTAATTTCACTCATTAAAATTTCAAAAAAATGATATAAAAAATATTAAAATAATTTTAATTTAATATATTTAATGTGATAAAAGAATTTTACAGATTATCTTGATATTTTAGGAATGAACTATGTTTTTTTTTCAGATTATATTACTTTTTGTGATATTTTTAAAAGTCAAAGTAAGGAAAAGTGTCAGAATTGATATTAAAGATATATTAAATTGAATAATATTTCTCTAAATGAAAAATAATTTATAAAAATATAATATTATTACAAATTTATTTGATATGGTTTAAAATTTCACAAATTATTCATTTAAGGGTCTTTTGTAATTTCATAGTAACTATATTAATCATCAATTTGAAAAAATGCATGTTGTCATGGGGAGAATTAAAGGGGATTAATAAGGATTAAAACAAAAAGATAAGTGTTTCAATTTAGTCAATATATATATATAATAGGATGATATTATTTTGGCCAAAAATAACTTTATATTATAATTAAATTGGTTTGATTCAATTTTTAATAGAAAATAAATTTTTATTAATTTAATATTTTGAGAAATTTTAAGAGTTACCCTCCCCTCTCTTGTAAAGGGGAACATTTTCTTCTCATTTCAACACACATAACACCCATTTTTTATTTTAAAATACCTACCCGAATATATTACTAGAATACCTAACCACATTATGGAGGCCATATTTAAGGAAAAATACATACCTTAGTGGTACTGAGGTGTTATGAAAAGGATATTGTCTGAAGAAGATGTATCATTTTTAATCATGTGTTTTAGTTTTGTTTCTTATTCCACCTCATTAAAATAATCTTCATCCATTATAAAATAATAACTATATTATTCTCCATATACAATTATTTTATTATGTTTGTAAAATGATCCATATACATATTCACATCCATAAATTTGGAAAATAATTTTTCTTTTGTGTGTATGGAAGACTACCACATGTCAAATTGGTGTAATTCGTCTTCCATCATTGGCTCTCAGAACTGGATATTAATATATAATTAATGTTAATAAATTATATTCATGAAATATATTTCATAATAAAAAATATAATATATCATTTACATGAATGGTATATATATAAGGTTAATTACACGTACGTGTGAATTATCACCTCTGTGAAGCGATGTGATTCATTTTTTATGAGCACATCACATGAATGATATATATATATAATTATATTCAAATGACTAAAATGATATTAATTATACTATTATAATTATGGATATATAAAATGAAATTAAAATTACTTCCATAATGATCATTAAAAAATGAAAATTTTACCCATGCTTACCTTTGACCTACCATCTCCATGATTATAACATATAACATTTCTCATAATTATATTTAATTTTTGGTTTTAAAAATATATTTTAGGATTAAAACTTATAATTATTTCATGATTATTATTATATATTATATAATAATTTCCACATTTAATATAGACATCATACCAATGTACTATTTGACTCATATACCTAATATCATTAAAACGTCTGATGTGAACATAAATTATTAAGTAAATTTTATAACCTGAAATAAGTGATAAAAAAGTAATAATAAATTTAAAAATGTTTCTGAGGTAACTAAAAAATTACCATTAGTTTATTATTAAAAAATATAAAAGGCATACATGGATAATCAGATCCAAGATATGTTTTTTTCACATCTCACATTTATTTTTTTGAGATACATTACATATTTACCACTTAATTTTTTCTATGGTGTATATACTAACTAAAAATTTGTATTATTATTATTATAAAAAAAATTGATAGGGATTTAAATATACATTTGAGTATCTCTATTTCTTGGGTTATATAATTTCAATGTCACCAAAGTGGTAAGAGTTTCATACTACAATCTCATCATTTATCAGGAATGTGTTTGATTAAGCCTCTAGTGATGAAATATTATGATATTCATATAAATGATTATATTTAATTTTTGATTCAACTATTTATGTCATGAAAATACAATTTTCACTTATTTTTTATATATTTATTAATTTAGTAGGTCAAAATAATATTTTTATCATCTTTTTGAATGAAAACATTTATTCTTGCAAAACCAATTTTTAAAGAAATAAAAAAATAGTTTCAAAAGTATTTTTTCAAATCCAAAATAATATATTCCTAAGAAAAAGTTTTAAATGATTTTTAAAATATTCATTTAAAATATTTAGATTTTATTTTCAATTAAAAATATTTTTTAAAATTTATTATGATTTAAAATAGATTTTCAAATTTAAAATGATATCTCACTCAAAATGTATTTAATGAGATTTTAATGGAATTTCAATTCACCAACATCAGCAACCCTTGTTGTTAATTATGCACCAATTGATATATGTTTCAATGATACTATCCACATTATATATTTGGGTGGATTAATGTTCTTTCATATATATTTTCATGAAACCTTTTTCTTTTCCACATGTTAATCATGTTATGAAAATAATAATGGTTGTCTCAATGAGTCATTTGGAAACTAATTCTCTGTTTTATCTATTCATTATTCGATTCATGCAAATTATAAATGATGAGTGTTCCTAGATATTGTTGGGTGAGCCCTTTGTAACATAAATGGCATGTTCACCCAAATAGTGCACTAATGTATTAATTAATGATTATGTTCTCCTGAGAATTATATTTGAAGTCATTTGTATAGTTATTATAATTTGTAAGGGTTCTATATGAATTCTATAAGGATTCAATTATATGATGGTTCAAGAAACCAATATGTTTTATCTATGATTTCTATGGGATCATGTTGTTTCATTCGATCCAGATTGATATCACATGGAACATTGTTATTGATTCTTATAACGTTTTCATTTGATAATGAATTATTCCAAGTTTTCATGGTTTATTATCCAAGTATTGATTGGTATAAATATTAATATTCTATACCTATGATATTTCATTATGTCAACATACACTTATGCACTTCATATACTCATTCATAACATTCGATTTATAATGCTTATGTTTACCCTTACATAGCATTTGACCTCACCCTTATCCTGATTCCTTTTCCCCATTTTATAAAGAAAAATATTTAACAATTTAAGTAAATAAGAATTTTTACAAGGATTATATTGATGACATAATTTGAAACAATAAAAGCATGGTTAAATAGGAGAAATGTTCATTTGAGGAATAATGGTTGAATTATATTTTGTAACAATATAATATTCTGTTATTGATTTATGGTTATTGATCTTATTTGTTGAAATGGTTTTCATATCATAGTGATTATATTATTTAGGATATTGCATTTTGGTATGAGAATTCAAGAGTAATTTATATTAAATGGAGAAAAATATAAAAAATATTATAGGACTATGTGATCATATCATTATAAATTTTGGGTTTCAATTTTAGTTTGAAATATTTTTAGTAATTTTAAGTATATTTATATATTTAGTAATATAAGTTGAATTTTGGGTGATACATTTGAATTTTGGAAATTATTGTAGTTTTTATTCGTATAAATGTTTATTTTTTTTTGGAAATTTATCTTATCTTATCATGATGTTTTTGGTTTTAGATGATTTATAAAGACCATAAGGGTATATATTTATACTTATGTGAATTTATTTAGTGGTAGAACATGATTCTAATTATTTTGGAATAAAATGTTCATATTAAATACTCATCATTTAGAGAAACATATGAGATTGTGGTGGAAATTAATTAAAGGATTAAACTCTAATTGTTAAGTGAGTCTATTTCCTTATGTTATTAATCCATGTAGAGAAATTATTTTTCAACTCAATGGTAAGATCTTTAAACAATAATTTAATTTATTCAATTTTATTATTATGATGTCAATGACCCTTTCACCCATCAGATATTTATTGTTTTTTGATTGTTCACATTATCAAGACCATGTTTTCTATTACTCTCCATCAGAGAAATATAGTTGGATTTATTTCCCATGTCCTTATTTTCCTACAAAGAAACCTTGAATGTCTTATCTTTGCTGACCTTTATACTTTTCTATCTCTCTTGTCAAATAAAAATTTTATTGATCCCTTTTACGATCTAGGATTCCAACAAATATATTTTGGAAATTATAAACCTATTTTTAACTTGAGTTAAAATTGAAATAGAATAAATTTATTAAAGGGGTTTTGTAGGTGGAGTATAATGTAACATATATAAATTTTAGAAGGAAATACTATGTTTTATAGCCTATATGATACACCACATCGAGCTTAAACAAAAAAACTAAATATTATTATTTTAAAATGATAATTATCACCTAATTTTTTATCGAGGGTGTTAATAGGACTAGTTTTATCTAGTTTAAATGGTTTTAAGATATTATTTGGAACTCATCCTTAAAATATTATTTTCATATGATATAAATAAATCTAATTTTATTTATAAAAAGCTATATTTTTTCAAAGATATTTTTGTATCATGTTGTGGTCGCACTTATTTTAAACAAAATGTTGAACATTTTATTAATTTTGTTAAAAAAATAGTATTAAATTTTGATATCAAAATATCAAAATTTACTTTTGTTTAATTTTTTGTATTTTTCTGATATGTTTCATTTTTTGATGAATTGTGAAAAATGATACATTTTAATTGAAAACTGACTTTTCATCTAAATAATTTATAATGATAAATTATAAACCAGATTTTTTTTAAAGTAGAATTATCTCAATTATACATATATTAATCCAATTTAGGTTATTGAAATAAATTCCATATTAAATATCAATACGTAAACATTTCAAACATTAGAACATTTTTACTTTAAAAACTTGATTTCCTGCTCCATCTACGAGAAAAATATTAAATTAATTTTAGGAACTACTATGTTTTTAATTTTAAAAAAATTATTACATATTATTAATCAAAATTTTACACTTTACTAAAATTTTTCCTTTTTTCCAATTTGAATCACAACCATAGTAAATTTTATTAAAACAGTTATGGGTAAATCAGATAATTAAGAGTAAAAATAATTATGTTAAGGATTTTAGAATTACTATAACACTTTTAATAATTTACTTTTCTAAGTAAGGATCCATAAATATTATCCACGATTCAAATTTATGACCATTTTGAGTGAAATTGATGAATTTAATCCCCGTATGGCATTTTATGTTAAGAATAGTAAAATTTTCAACACTAATGCTTTTAATAAGTATCAAAATTTTAATATTTAGTAATATATAATATATCATATACCATAAATGTTATATAAAAAAATAAAAAATTTATAATCATCATGGTAATTTATTTTTAAATTTTAGTGAATAAATAATTACCATAAACTCTTTCATAATAGTGATGTAGTAATTATTTTACTAATGGAAATACCAAATAAATGATATTGAAAATATCAAAATAAATAAGATTTGTAATAATTATTGTCATAACCGAACATTATAGATGAAATTGACATGTCTGTAATTAAATTTTTTTATTATTAGAGTTTTATGGATAATTTTAAATTTCAATGTAATGAATAGTGTCAAAATTGACTTTAATGATATTTTACAATAAATATTAATTCTCTAAACAATATAAGATAAATTTAATTATAAAATTCATATTTTTTAATATGGTTTAAAATTTAATAAATGATTCATTTATGGGGAAATTGGAATATTATTGTAACTATATTAACTCACAATGAGTAAAACTATAGGTTTTTGTGGTAAGAATTAATGGAGATAAATAAATTATAAACAAAAAGATAAGGGAGGAAATGTTTTTAAAACTTCTATAAATTTTATTTTATAAAAAATTTTGGACCCAAAATTATTTTATATTTTAAATAATTATGTTTTGATATATTTTTACTAGAAAATAAATTTATATTTTTTAAAATTAGATGAGTACCCCTCAATTCCCCAGTAAAAGGGATCCCTTGATTCTAGTATAAACATACTTAAAATACATTTTTTATAAAATAAATACCAAAATACATTAATATAATCCCTAACTGCATTATAGAGTCGTTATTTTAGTCATAAAAGCTACCTCAATGGTCTTAAGGTGTTATATAAAAAATATTGTCAGAAGAAAGAGGTATCATTTGTAATCAACTATTTTAGTTGTGTTTCTTCATACACCTCCTTAAAGTAATAATAAACTAATATAGATTATTAAATATAGTTTTCTAAATATAATTAAATTTTATTATGTTAGTGGAATTATCCATATCTATCCCCACTTCTACCAAATGGGAAAATAATTAATTTTTTGTGTGTATGATGGTCTACTACCTTGCCAACCGATGAAACTTGTTTTCTGTCACAGTTTCTTAATACTACTTTTAAAACATAATTAATTTATTTATATATATATATATATGATAATAATGAAATATATTTTATTATTAAATTAAGATATTTAATTTACATCCTTTCCTTTCATAGAAAAATTATAATGTCGTTCGTCCAAACATGTGAATTATCACCTCCACAAAGCGATGTGATTCTTTTTTCAACACCACATCACATTAATTATATATATAAATATATTTAAATAATTGCTATGATATTAATGATATTATTAACAATATGGAATGACAATAATTATACTTACCTTCTTTCCATTATTATCATATTAAAATGGAAACATTTCTCATCTGTACGTACGACCCACCACCTCCATGATTATAAGGTATTTGATTTTTTATAAATATAATTAATGTATGGATTTAAAAGTATAATTTATGTATAAAAGGATAATTATTAAAATATTATTATTCTGGATATTATGGAATAAAGACCACTTTTACTCTATACAACATACCAAATTAATTTTTGACTCATGTACGGAATATCATCAAAATGTCAATTATGAACATAAACAATTAAGTAATTTTTATAAAATGGTAATAAGTGAAATAAAAGGATTAATAAAATTGAAAAATATTATGAATAAATTATATAATTAACATAAGTTTATTATTATGGAATATAAATTAAATTCATAATAAATAAGACTCAAAATAAGGGGTTTTCTTATATCACTTCTTTTCTATAAGACACATTCCATATCCACAAAATATTTTGGTTGTGTGGGGTATATAATTCATATTAATGTAATTTATCATTATTATATATAAATTTTTCGGGATTTAAATATCATTTAATATATATATATTTATTGGTTTTTGTGGTTTTAATGTTTCCAATGTGGTTAGAGTTTCATTTTACAATATCAACTTTTACTAATAATATTTATGATTGAGGCTCTAAAGTGGAAATATTATGACATTCATATAAATAATTATAATGAATTTTAGTATCCTCTATTTATGTCAAGTGGATGAATTTTTGTTCACTCATTTTTACCTTTATGAACTCAGTAGTTTAAAATCATATTTTTATCATCTTTTTATTCAAAAACTATTTTTCTCCCAAAACCATTTTTTATAATGTTTTCAAAAAAAATTCAAAGTTTTCCTTCAAATAAATATAGATATCTTTCTCAAGATATGTTTTAAATGATTTTGAAAGGATTACATTATAATATTTCAATGATATTTTGTAATGAAATGATTATCAAAATGTTTTATCTTCTAAAAAGTTATCTTCCAAATGAAGCGGGTATTTCCCTTAAAATGTCTTTTATGATATTTTAATGGTATTTAAATTAATAAAATTCAAAAACCATATTGTTACTTATGCACCAATGGGGATATTTTTCCTTGATTCCATCATCATACTTTATTTGGATGGACAAATATTATTCCAAATATATTGTTATGAAACCTATTTCTTTTCAATGTGATAGTCATGTTTTGAATATAATAAAATATTTTTCAATGATTCATGGTGTAATTAATTCTTTATTTGGTCCATTAATTATTCATTCCTTAGTAATTATAAGTTATTGGGGTAGCGAGATATCACTGATTGATCCCGTTATAGGTTAAATGATGGTGGAACCTAGAAAGAGCCCTAAATCATTGGGTAATGATTATGTTCTCCAAAGAACTATATTGGAAGTAATACTTATTTTTATTCCAATTTTTATGTTTTCTATAATTTTTATTAATTATTTGAATGAAATTATCTTGTAAGATATGAAATTTTTTTATCAATTCGTCTTATGGTATAATGATGGTTTCCTTGATCAAGATCGATATCACATGACACATGGTAGTTTATTCATATTACTTTTCCCTATATTAGTTTATTATGTCATTTTTTCAGGGTGTATGATCTATGAATTAACGGT
Organism: Viscum album; assembly: GCA_963277665.1. Lineage (NCBI taxonomy): Eukaryota > Viridiplantae > Streptophyta > Magnoliopsida > Santalales > Viscaceae > Viscum > Viscum album. Next base: position 1,537,893,054 of record OY728131.1, read on the forward strand.
TATAAATATTCATATGTTATACACATGCACTTTTATTATGTGAAAATACCCATATTCACTTCTTATTCTCATTGATAATATTCAATTTCTAATCCTTATGTTTACTGTTTCTGAGCATTTGATCTCACCCTTATTTTGCTTCTACATCCCAATGTTTTAAAGAACAATGTTGAAAAATTTATGTATATAAATGAATTTCACAAGTATGATTTTGATGACCTAAATGGAATAAAGAAATGTTGGTTAAATGGTAGAAATGTTAACTTGATGACTTTTGAATTATTTATGTAGGATTTTCTCCTAGTTTACTAAAAAACTAATCATAAAATCACCTTGTGAATGTAAGTGACCCAAGATTTCCTTTTGATTTCGAAATGTTTAGATGGAAAAATTGGGGTCACAATTGTTATCATCACAGTGGAAAATTTAATTTTCATTATTTAAGCATAGGATCCAGGGGTGCAGGTCTTATGTTGTAATAGATATTACATGAGATTAATTTATTAGATAAAATATCTATGGTATTTTATCATGTTCATGTGATTATTTATATTAATGATTTAATCAACATTTATTCATTCCATATTATTATGTATTCATTGATTGCATGTTATATGTATTAGTTACTTACCTTTCATATTGATTATGAATTATTTATTTATATATTTTGTGGTACTGTTACCCTTACTAAGTTACTAAGAACACTAATTTATAATGTATTATTTTACTAAATATACCAGTACATGATATGAAATTGATATTATGGGATATGTTTAATAGAATAATGGATTTCTCAGAAAAAAACATCATTTAATATTTTTGGGTTACAATTGAAATGATAATTTCTTGAATGTATCTAATTTAATAAGACTAATAAACTATTTAGCTCTTTAGGATGTGATTCCATATATATTTTTCAAATGTAACAATGTAGACAATGGATCCGAGAACTAGTGCAGAAAACGTTTTTTATGGCGGTTATTTTTTATTTTCAATATCGTCTTTTTGCTGACGTTATTATAGGAGATGTTATAAACATAGTTTTTTACTTCGGTTTTTTACAACCGATGTAAAAAACACAAATCTGAAGTGTTTTTCACGTCAGTTGATAAAAACCCAAAGTGGAAAATGCTTCGGAGTCATGGTTTATTACGTCGGCTATTTAATAACCGAAGTGTTATATACCCTTTCACGTCGATTATTATATAACAGATGTCATAAAGCACTCCTCTGAAGCATTTATCACGCCGTTTATTTTTATAACCAACGTGATAAACATGTCTACCAAGTAGTTTCCAATGTCGGTTATATAATAACCTATGTTAAAACATATCTACAATGTCCTTTATAAAATAACTGACGTAAAAAACTATCCATTTCAATTTATTATTTAGGTTATGAAATAATCAACATAAAAACCATTTCCCATGAAGTTATTACGTCGGTTTCCAAATAACCGATGTTAAAACTAATACTGATGCATTGGTTAAGTCGGTTATGAAATAACCGACGTAAAAACATTTTTTAAATAAAAACGAACCACTGTTTTGCCCAGAGAAATTACCTGAAATAGAGCAAGAGGTTACCAAAAACAGACCAGAACCCCCCCCCCCCCCACTAGACAGACCCTACCACACCCATGGACACCCCCCATACCCATAGAAAACCCCCCACCCCACCCTCTTGGACACCCCCCACACCCATGGACTACCCCACCACCCCCTAGATAGCCCCCCACACCCCTAGAAATCTCCCACCCCCCAACTCCTTTATACCAACCTGGACAGCACTCCCACACCCCTGGACAGCCCCCCACACCCCTGAAACAGACCAAAAAGTTGTCAAAAACAGACTAGAACCCCCCCCCCCCCCATCCCACTGTACAGCCCCCACCACACCCCCTGGACACCACCCCACACACCCCTGGACTCCCCCCCCCCATACACACACACAAACACACCCCTGGACTACCCCACCACCCCCTGGATAGCCCCCCACCCTCCTGTATACCCCCACCCCCTGGACAGCACTCCCACACCCTTGGACAGCCCTCCCACATGTCAGAAACTAACCAAAAAGTTACCAAAAACATACCAGAACCCCCCACCCCACTGGACAGCCCCCACCATACCCCAGGACACCCCCATACCCCCCCCCCCCCCACACACACCCATGGAATCCCCCCCCCACCCCACCACACCCCCTGAATACCCCCCCCCCCCCCCACACACACACACACCCTTGGACTGCCCCCCCCCCACCCCCTGGACAGCCCCCACACCCCTGGACAACCCCAACCTCTTTTATACCCCCACCCCCTAGACATCACTCCCACACCCATAGACAGCCCTCCCACACCCCTGAAACAGACCAAAATGTTACCAAAAAACATACCAAAATAGACCAGAACCCCCCCCCCCCAACCCCAATGGACATCCTCCACCACACCCCTGGACACCCCCGCACCCCTGGACTGCCCCCACCCCCTGGAAAACCCCCCACCCTCCTGGACAGCCCTCCCCACCCCACACACCCCTGGACTGCCCCCCCCCCAACACCCATGGACACCCTCTGGACATCCCCTCACTCGCCTATACATCCCTCCCACCCTCTTGAACACCCTCCCACCACACCCCTAGACACCCCCACCTCACTTGACACCCCCAGACCAAAAAACAGACCAAAAGCCGTCCAAAATTAGACCAGACCACCCCCACCCTATAGGACCTCCCCCACCACACCCCTAGACACCCCCACACCCCACACCCCTAGACTGCCACCCCCCAACCCCCTGAACTTCCCTTGGATAGTTGGTGTTGGGAGGGGAGGTGTCGTCATCCCTCGGGGGGCTAAATGCCACTGGAAGGTACTCATCACTCCCACATGAAAAGCCTGAGCTCTCAAAATGTTTCACTAATTCCTTCTTCCCCTGTAAACATCATTCATTCTATCACTTTTATGCCAGTATAACCAATGGGAAAACACTATCACACATGATGATGTTTCCCCTTGGTTATACTCGTATCAAAGTGATAGAATTAATGATGTTTACAGGGGAATAAAGCATTGGTGAAACATTTTGAGAGCTCACACTTCAAATGTGGGAGTGATGAGTACCTTCCAGCGGCGTTCAGCCCCACGAGGGATGATAACGCCTCCTCTCCCACCCCCTAGAATCCCCCCCCCCCATCCCCATGGACACTATGGACCCCCACCCCACTGGACAGCCCTCACACACCCCTGGAAACCCCCCTCACCCCCAGGACTCCCCCACACCCCTAAAAACCCCCTGGTCATCCCCCCCCCCCACTCTCATGGACACCCAGGACACCCCTCCCTCCATTGGAGATCCCTCCCACACCCCTAGATACCCCCCACCACATTGAACACCCCCCCCCCCCCAGACACCCTTGGAACCCCTCCCCCCAAGACTAGAATCCATACCAGAAAAACCATCATAAGTAAACCAAAATAAGAAGTTGAGAAAAATTAAACATTCACATATATAACATTCAAAACATACAATTTCAATTTAAAAAAAACTAAATCCAACCTAAACTACTACCAAATATACAATTACAATGAAAATATTCAAAATTACATTTTTCACTACAAACAACTAAAATTAAATCAAACCTATAAAATAATTTTACCATTCCACTTGTAAGTATTTGACGTCAAGAACACTATAGGGTTTCGGGTCATCAAATAGATACAAATTAAAAGGATATTAGTTAACGTGTATTAATAAATCAAATGAAATATTATGACAAAGTTTAAAAGGAAATCTTACCAGGTCAAAGTTCATAACTATCCCAGTTGTTATTATTTCATACCTAAATCTTAACATATAATATCTCCATTTGATGAAACCTTGTTGTTCATGACAATTATATTTGAATGAGTGTCAATTCAATATATTATATTTATGTAATAAATCAAAAAGTACAAATTATAAATGAATATTTACCTTCAAATTTACATATTTGATCTTTGCACTCCTTTTCTTTGTGTTTTTCTGAATGTAGATCCATCCCCAGTTAGAAAATAATACGAATAGAAAAATTGTAAAATTAATTATAAAATATAAAACAATTGAGAAATTGAAACTCACTTTTCCAAAATTTTCTTAAAACTTTCCCGCACATCACCATGGATAGAGCATATCCAATAAAGTGTTTTCTCCCTTGGGAAAAAACCCCTAACATCCAATGATCACTAGTAAAAAAAATTTAAGGTTAGTGGTTTTTTATGTTAAAAGATAATGAACTCTTTCATAGAGATGTGTTTCATACCTCTCAAAAAAAGGCATCATCAAACATTGTGTGACAATATTCTGTTCAAGTCTTTCTACAATATAAAGCATTATTTGTTCATCATCCAATTCACATGCTTCAGTGGAAGTCAAATGTGGGTCCATGAATCCATATAAATATGTCTGCTCATTCTTCTAACAAATTATATTAATATCCCTAATAAAAAATAGGCATAAGTATACATTTTTAATAAATATAACGTAGGGAAAAGGTGTTAAGACTTACATAGAAAAAATTTCCACCACGTTGATGCCCAAATTATCTTTAGTAACAAGCTCCCTGATACCTATTTTCACAATCCCCACAATTATTGCACGTCCACAAACATGAGCTTCCATTGGAAACTCATAATGATCCGCAAACAAATTTGAATATCTTGATAATCTGTCAAAACTACTAGAATATGTATCTGATGTCATAGCCATTTGTCTTTTTTGTTGTCTATACAGTATTTCTTTACCTTTGAAGTATTCCTATAAAAATAAATAGAAAAATATATTAGTTTTCAAATGATAAAATAACTTTAATAAAAAAAATAAAAGATATAACATACATACCTCTATTGTAATGAGTTGAAGAAGTCTAGATGGCCAAATTAAAAAATGTTTGATACTATGTCCAACTATCGTCACCTCATCTGTAGGTAATGGTACTCGAGCTGATCTCTTTATAATATCTCTTACTATGACCCTATGATTCTCTACCTCTAAATGTTAATGATGAACTATTTCTCCTATACAATATACAAACCCGTATGCAACAATATAATGTTGAGGATCATAAACATATAACTCATAATATGTAGGAATTTGCGGCGGTGGATTAGGATAAAAAATACGGTCTGTAGGCTGAGGTGGGGGAGTGGGAGATACTAGCGGAGGTGGAGGATAAATAATGGGGTCTGCAGGGGGAGGTGGAGGAGTGGGAGGTGTAGTCTAAAATTGTCTTTGCATGTCTTCAATCATAGACTGTACCTATGCTCTAATCTTTTACTCCATCGTTGCATTGATATTGTGAAATTCAGCCTCCAAGGATTCTATTTTTTTTATAAAAACCTCAACGTAGGAAGTTGACGAACATGGAAACACTTTTCTTACCGATACACTTGCCAGATCTCCTCGTACATGACCAGGATGTTCGAGCTTTCCCAATACTGTAGATAAAATATCTTCCCTTTCAGCAGCTGTAAATACCCCATATGATCTCTGATACTGAAGAGAATCCTTTATTAATTAATTGAAAATTTCTATAATGATTGAAATTATATGAAAAAAATAGTTAACTTAAATAAATAAAATAGATATCTTGAAATCCTCTCAGCTACGTTTCTCAAATCTTCTAAAAGATATTACCCTTTTTTTTCCATCCATGCTCTTGTATTTTTCATGTCTAGGTGGAGGGGATGGAAGGGCCACCTCTCCAGAGCATGAAGACTCAACTCTTAGTTTTTGTAACGTTTCTGCTATTATTTGTTCTACCAATAATGTATACCCTCACCGAGATAAACTATGAGGGCATAATTTTTTAGATTGGATCTCCTGATGATATTTCCTTGTTTGTTGTAAATTAAGATTAATAAATCATTAAAAAAACATTAATATGATCATTTATATAAGAAATCTTATAAAAGTTTACATTGCCCTTACCAAAAATGAATCTTTTCTTTTACGTTCAACGAACTATCTCTATGTGTCTTCATCTATGAAAGGATATATATGACATGTATTTTCATGACTCATATGATCAAAAATGAAATAAGATGTGAGGGTTGATTTTAAATTCCTCCATCTCTTATCAGCCACTGATAATCATTTCTTCCTGACTTATACTGTGTCAGTAATATCAAATGACATCTAATAAAGAAGAGGTTAAACATATTATATATACTATAAAAATTTAAAGAATATGCAAACAATAGAAAAATATCTTACCAAAATCGTCTCCCACAACTAAGAGATTATCTCTTTGTCCACACTTCTCCAGTCATCATACAAAATGATTACTTTTCTATTACCCTAAGTTGATACAAAAATCTTAAAATATTTTGCATTTGGACCACTAGGAATATCATACTCATCAAAATCAATGAGTATCCTCTAATACTACATACGGGCAAGTGAAAATTTAGGTAAACATGTCCACCCACATTTACCAACTCTTGAACTCTGTCATAATGGGAGCACATGACGAAGATTGGGGAACATCAAGAGGAGCATGTGCATGTTCCTACCTAGAGGTATTGTAACACCCGAGACTTTTATGTTATATAAATCATCAAAGGAATCTTTTTCTACACAACACTTGCTTGGCTTTCTTTACACGAAATCACAACCTTCCTCGATAGCTTGCGTCGTACGCAATACCGAGTTTCACTAAACAACGATATGCTATTAAAATATTATTAAAACTATCCATTATGAATAGTAATAACCACTTTATGAAATTTTATAAATTTTATTTTTTCAAAATGGACTTCATTTTTGGATTCGAAATATCGAAATTAGACTAGGGTGAAATTTTGGTATTTTTCTGAAAACATTCAATTTTTGATGAATAGTGAAACCACTAAGTGGTAGTTAAAAAACTGAATTTTTCATAAAACTTAATTTTACCACTTCTGTGAGTGGAATTTTAAAAATCCGAGATACACGGTTGATGTCAGTAAGAAAAATGTGGTTCAATGAGATGAAAATAATTTTTTGGTGAATAGTAACTTTTTACTTTTTTTTACCACGGTTAAAAGTAAATAGGGTAATTAAGGGTAAAGATGATATTATTATTACCCCAACACATGTCCTAATTCTATTGGATAAGTGTAATTCGACCAAAAACAAACTTAGGAATAAAATATGACCATTTAGGCCCACTTGGATTAGATTAGGACATTTATTATTAATTTATTTAAAGAAGGGTTAAAATAGTTAAAACCAAAGTTTAATAAGAAAATAATTTTTAATATGGGGTTATACATAAGATAAATTCGACTATAAATATTCATTAGAAATCTAAAAAGATTTCCTACATAATGGTATTTTATTTGTAATTTTTAGACATTAAATAATTTAATTTATTTATGACACAATGATGATGCAGTAATTATCTTATTAATGAAATATTGACATAATTGATGTTATAAAAACCAAAATAAATGTAATTTGAGACTTTTTATGAATCCCACTAATTTTCTAGGTTAATATGACATGTTATTATTGATTTAATTAACTTTGTTCGAACTAATAATTCTGTTATGAGTTTCACAAAAATGAATTACTAAATAGTGTCAAAATTGACATAAAATAGTTTTTAAAACAAATATTATATTATTAATTGTTATTTTATTCCTAAAAATCTAAGGTTTGGAAAAATGACTTAGATAAGGTTATATATATTAATAATAAACAACTTGGGGTCCGTTTGGCTGCTTATAGTAAGTTTATTAACCTTATAGTATAAGAACACAAGAAGACATGGTAAAAGTAAAATTATTTAACTTAATGTTAAATCTAAATGATAAGGTTATAATAGGAACCTAAACTTGTCTAAATTCTATTGGATGAGAGGATTTCGACCCATACCCACCTTATCTTCGAAATATATCAATTTGAAGCTATTTAAAACCGAACTTGAATTTATAATAAAATAATATTTTTAGTTTTTTCAAAGGTGCCCCTCTCCTCCCTTATAAAAGGGCACCTCCTCCCCCTCTTCCTCACACCACATTGAGCCTTCAAGCTCGGCCAACCCCTGCCACTTTCTCCTCTCCACTTCCCTAGAGACATCCTAGAGGTTTTGGTCTTCCTCAAAGACCAATTTTACTGCCCTAAAAGAAGGTCTCAAAGAAGCACTTCAAAGAAGAGGAGATTCGGACACTTACAAAGCAATTTGGACCTAAGGTAAGGGAAAATATCACAATCTCATTTTTATCCGAGATTGTTTTTACTTTGGCATTTACTGGGGTGTATTTTATCATCCAAATCCATGTTCCCTCAATATTTAATATTGTTTCTATCCACTTAAAATAGTTTAAATCCAATTTTACCCTTCGGTGAGTTTTTAGTAAAGAATATGAAAGGAATCTTTTGTCGTTTTTTCGTACGAGGTACTTTTTTGACTTTTCCAACAAAAGTACGAAGAATGTTTTTTTTAACTTATACGGCATGAATGGATTTTTAAAACATTATTTCCAAGACGCTTCCTTTAAAAGTTTTCAAGTTTATTTTTAATCAACTTCTTTTTGTTTAAAATTGTATGGCATGTTATGAAAGGATAAATTTTTTTGAAGTAGAAAGGATATTTTCCTCAAGAATGGAGTTTAAGAGTTTTATCAAAATTATTTTCCATATAAGACAATATAAAGTTCTGTTTCTATCCCTATTATTACATGGATTTGATTATGTTGTGATGGAAATATTTTTATGAATTCCTTTATCTTATATGAATTGTTTTATGATGTCACGATGTTTAAGATTCCCATTTTTATTACATGGGTTATGCAATGATGTATGATTTAAGATTTTGTGGAACACATAAGAATGGTATCATTATGAGATGGGTGGGACCTATATCTCCCTCCAATGCATTGGGTAAAGATTTTATATCCCATGAGATAGACATGGCTAGAACAGTAGGTTATACCGGTTCAGTGAAACTGTACTGAAACGAGGGTGACTCGGTTCAGAAAGGGACTTTGTCCACTAAGATAGTCTTTTCAATGAGTCTTGACTATCAAGAAATTATTTTCTATGATTATGTTTGTATGCCACAAAATTTTATGTTTTAAGTTATAATTATTGTGATTACATTTCACTGCCATGATTTATCCCATGTTATGAAATTATGATCTCTTTTGCAGGTTAAGATTTCCAAAAGTTATGTGCTTGTGTATACGATGTGATTGATATTTCTTTTGTTTACCCTTACTGAGCATTTGAGCTCACCCTTTTTTTTGTTTTCTTTCCCCAGGTCAGGAAGAAGGTTATTAAGTAGGATATGTCAAAAAGGGACCCTAGATATGATGAAATAAGTGGGAGTCAAAGCTGATGCTTTATGAACCAGTTGTTTATGTTTCCCAGTTTCTAAAGACACTATACCTATACGGTCGTTTCTTGGTTTTGTTATATGTTGTAATAAGTATGCTTCAATTTTGAAGTATTAACAATGAATGTGAAGTATGGGTCATTATAGTTGGTATCAGAGGAAAGGTATAGCCAACCTTTGGAAACTAGGATGTGAAAGCCTTAGTAAGAACCCTAAGGATAAGTATAAGCATAGAACACAATATTAGTGTTTTATAAATCACCATGAATAACCTAGGATAAGACCTTAAGTGTGAAATTTTATTCTTGAGTATGTGGTTTTCCTATTATAATTAGTGTTTCTCACACTATTCTTCTTTGTTTTAGTCAATGGCTGGAACCCGAAGGAATCGTGTTAATGCGGAATGCGACGGGAAATGCAATGATTGTCCCCCTGAGCAACCAAACGTTATGGGATCTGGAATGAAAAATCTTGTAGCCATGCTCACACAACTTTCTCAAGCTATGAATCATGCAGGACTTCCAAACGAGCAAAGGAAGGAGCAACATTCTGTTGAATCCTTCATGAGGCAGCGTCCACCTTCTTTCAGTGGGTCTACTGATCCATTAGTTGCTGAACAATGGATTAGTACTACTGAAGATATATTTTCAGTTCTTCAATGTTCTGAACATGATAAAGTCATCCTAGCAGTGTATCGTTTGGAAGGAGATGCTGATCAATGGTGGAATCTTATTAAGAATACGAGGCAAAGGGATGAAATTGAGTCCATGGAATGGGACGATTTCAAGAACTTATTTTTCAATAAGTACTTCCCTCGTATTCTCCGAACAAAGATGGAGAAATAGTTTCTTGAACTGAAGCAAAAGGATGATGAATCTGTTGGTACCTATGAAGAAAATTTTACAAGACTTGAAAGGTACGCTTTTGGTATTATTATCCAACCTGAGAGTAAGATCGATCGATTCTTTAGTGGCTTAAAACCAAGTCTTCGAAGGGTGTTAGCCATAAGGGACTTCAATAGCTACGAGGAAATCGTTCGATGTGCTCTCAAAGTCGAAATGGAGATTGGAGTTGTCACGTACGTAACCTATTTTAGGGTTATTTTAAATTTATTTTCCACTCATGATTTGTTTTGGTGGTTTCCAAAGGTTTTATTGAGAATAGGTGAGTTTTCATGAATTGGGCAAAACTGCGAGCCCAATTCCAGATTTAAAAATAAATTTTTTTCCATTTATAACTTTTTCAATTTTTAATATTTTTGACTCATTACAACTCCTAATTGTTCTCCCCTGATATATTAACCCCAAATTTAAATTTGGGGCCTTTATAAATCCATAATCTTGGTGGATATGGGTTTTTAGTTAGGCAATTGGGCCTGCCCGAAAGCCCATTTTATGCATTAAAATTAAATTGTAATTCTTTACTATCTCTTTCAATATTTGCTTGTTTTCGGTGATTCCAAGACTCATATGCGGCCATTACACCCAGAAGATCCCCCAGCCTCTTTACCCCCCTATTTGGAGCTCTTAGGATCACTATTTAGGGATGCACATCTTAGGGTTTCTAAAATCGGGCAGATTTGATGAGGTATGTTCATGCAATCATAACTCTCTCAATTCATACTCTTTTCACTCCATTCCAATTCCTAAATGAAATAATACTTCTTCTGAGAATATCCCCTGAGTTCAGGCCGTTTTAAATTTCATATAGTGGTGTTTTGGGGAGATTCATTCTAGACTTCTCAAGTGAGTTTGTCCATTTCTTTTCTCCATTCAAATTGATTAGGGCTTCATTCTATTTTTTTAGGGTTTCCTCCCTTGTTATTGAAGTGAACAATGACCAGTGGGTAGGGGTTCGAACCTAAGGTTTAACCTTGGGTTTTCTTTCACCAATTTTCTATTTTAGGTTTGATCTACCCTTCTTGAGGTGCGGCGGTGGTGCGTTTGTGTTTTCGCACAAAGGATTCAATGGTTTCATTTGATTTGGTAGGTGATTCCAATGTTGATGCAATATTTGTGTATTAGCATGCTGTATTTATCATATTTTCAAATTTATATAATTTTATTATTTCTGAAAAAATTGGTTCTAATGATGTTTCCATTGCAATTGAATTTAAAATGCCAATTTGGTGTGAAATTGGGGGTTTTCCAAAGAAGTGTTTTGTTTGTTTATTTGGGGATGCCCTATAAATACTTAGTTGTTTTTATTGATCTATAATAAGGCATAAAATACTATTTATAATGATTATCCCCTTTGGTAATTGCTGCAATAAATGGGTTTTAATTGTGTTTGTAAAGAAAGTGATGTTTTGGTTCCACTTTTGTGTGAAAATGAAGGTTTTACAAAGATAACACTTCTAGTTTAACATAAGGATGCCCAAAAATTGATTTGTTGTTTTAATTGATATTTATTGGGATGCCTTTACTGTTTTGGTAACTTAAAATTGTGAACATCATGTACAAGTGGGTTTCTTAAGGGGTTTTGTGTGCAAAACTACACGAGATTTTGTGAAATTGATTTATTCAAATTCAAAGAGTTTATTGTGTGTTTTAAGTGGTATAAAATGAGATAGCTACTGTATTTGGTGTATGTGACCAGTATTGGTGTTTTACATTAAAATGGATGTGTGTTAAATCCTGAAATTGTTTGAGCACAAAGGGGGAAGCCCGGGTACCTAGGTGGGGCGGATTTGTACTAGTACGGCTAGTGGACCGGATGGGTTTTGTCCCTGTTTCACTTAGAATTTGGATAACGACAACTCTAACTAAACTTTGTGGATGATGATTGGGGACCACTAGGTTATGGTTATGTTCCCTACTAGTGGCTCGTGAACGAGAAAGGATTTTACTATGGTTACATTACACTGAGGTATGAGGTACATGGGGCCTGAGACTATCTAGTGCCTAGGGGTGTTCCCGGTTTTGTTGCTCAGTGGAGTTGTGGTATTTTCCATTGTTTTTGGGTTTCTTTGGAATTATAATGCAGTATCTATTATTCCTATTTAAATGTGTTAACATTCTGAAAGTTTTATCTTGAAAAATGTTTTCAATTTAAAGTTTCATTTTGTGGAATTTTTCACCGCTTTTAATTGCATATTAAAACTGCTTGTTTTTTCACCTTGTATTGCATGCACCTTGGAATCATAGGGTGGTATCCTATTGGGCTTTAGCTCACACCGTACTTACACCCCTTGGGTGTAAGTAGAACTTTTTTTTGACCCAGGTAAAGGAAAGGCTAAGGGTGATGGTGGTTCAGGGTGTTAGTCCTCATCCTTGGGGCGGAGTAGTGGAGACGACTTGGGGGTGATGACCCCTTGTCATGTGGAGTCCATGGGGCTGTTTTGTTTATGTTACATTGTGTCTTTGGGCCTTTTGTATTGACTCTAAACCTATGTATTCAGTTCTGGTTTTTGTTTAAACATCATTTGGTATAAATTTTCAGATTCAGTTTATTGATTGTTTTTAATGATTTATGACTTCATATTCGGGTAAATCGTTCCCAAACCTAAATAAATGATACCCGGGCACTTGTGCCAGCCCGTGGGGATAGGGAACGCCCTTCGGGTCATGTCACGGGCTGGGTTTGGTGCCGGTTTGGGCGGAGACCAGATTTGGTTCGTGACAAAATGGTATCAAAGGAGGTTCTGGTTAACTCTTTGGGTCACGTTATTTGGGGAACAGTCGGGATAGTATAAAGTTACGATTGTTGGGACTTAGTAGATCGGTTATGGGTAGTGTTCCTGATCACCACACCTCATGACAGGATTCGAGTCGCCATGGGAAGTCGGGATTTATCTAATTCCTTTGGTTTTCTTGGTTTGATGATGATTAGGGGAAATGAAAAGAGAGTTGGGTTAATGGTCTCAGTGAGCTCGCAGGGCCTGGCAAGCCATGTGAAGCTGGGGATATTCCCTAAAACACTCTCTGTGAAAGTTAATTGATTGGAATATGGGTGCCAACCATATTTCCAAGTCACCCATTGAAACTAGTTTCCTCTCGGATTGTTTTGTGCTTTAGTTTTGAAATCCTGGCACATTGGTTTTCTAGTGACGTGGTTTTAATAAGCGTAAAGTTTTTATGAAATGATTTTCAAATAAAGAGGGAATGGTTTGGTTTATGAAATTGAGGAATTGAATTTTCAGGATTGTTTTGAAATGTAAAATGGTGTGCTTACACCTCTTTTGAAAGAAGGAACTATATTAAAGTTGGGTTTGAAAAGTGTTTCCAATAGAGTTTTCTAAATAATAAAACGGTGTTTTAATGGGATGCGATGTTTTGATATTGATATGAATATCTTGAATGTGGGTTCTTTTCCATATTGTTGTGTCTTTATGAAATGTTTTGTAAGATGTGAATTGGGATTTTGATCTCATTGTTAGCAGTTTTGAGAAAAAGGTTGGGTTGGTTGAGCATTTTGTTTTTGAAAAGTGGAAGGAATTTTTGTTTTACCCTTTGGTATTTCCATGAGTGACCACATGCATGGGGTTATATGGGATGATGGATAGTTGATGGAATGACTGGATGAGTGCTGGGATGGTTATGAGGAGGGTGCCCGGTGTGACACAAAAACAAGCATGTGTGAGGCCCATGGGGTACCATTGGTGGATACGCTTACTGCAAAACCGTTTGTTTTCAAAGAAATAGTTTTAAAGAAAAACATGATGTATTGATGAATAGTTTGGTATAGTTTTTATTATGGGTTTTTTATAATGTTGATGTTGTGGGATGTTTTGAGTCCAAGAACCCCTCCTGTTTGAACTGTGTTTTGGGTTTGTGTTTGGTCGGTGAGCTGTGTTGTAGGGACGATTAGTGGTCTCTTTTGAAAAATGTTTTGGGATGCCTTTACGGTGGTTCCCTTCATGTGTTTGGATCTGGTTTGAGGCATGTTTTGACTAATGGACCAGCTTGGTTGGGTCCTTGGGTTCTCTCATTGGATAAGGTATTCCCCCATTAAGGGTTAATGCACATCTGAAGTGCAATCCATATTGTTTCGCCATTTGAAAATCCCCCAGTTGATCAATATAAGGAATATTTTATCGATCATTGTTGATTGAGTCTACACCCATTCATTTCGTTGCTTTTTTGATCCTCTTGTAGTGGTAAAGTTATTGTGGAAGGTTGAAAGAAACCTTAGTTTCTAAAGTTTCATGATTCGTCGAAGGTGGAAGTGTTCTTTGGTTGTAAGTGTGGATGAGTGTCTCGATGGTGTCTAAGAGGACCTTTGGGTTCTTAAAAGTTTCTTTGATGCATTAATTCATGTTATGCCACCGGTGTAGGAAATATGGTCATGATAGGATATTGTGGCCACTTTCTATAATTGTGTGTTGTTTGGGTATGTTGTATAAGGTCCCTCTCCATGAATTGTTTATATCAGTCGCAATGGTCATGTTCGGTGATGACTTATGATGTCATGTGCTCGATTGACCATAGAGGTGAATGTCTTGAAATCCTATGAGAGTCCCTATTATGTTGTGAGAATGTCTCCCTTGGAAAAACATCAAAATCTTCCATTTTAGACGAAGGTGAGTGTTGGTTTTCTTTACTTCTATTGTTTCTCACCTAAAAAAACAAGGTGTGATGTGTGTGTATCTTCTTAGCCCTTGTTTCAGTGAAATATCGGGATCGGTTAAAGTGAGTTTGGAATGTGTTATGTCTGGAAAACTTATCTGGGATTGCGTTGTAGTTGTTGGTTTCATTGAAAGAATAATTATCGTTCATGGGGTTTCCAAAGCCTAACTGCGAGGCCGAAGATGCTTCAATCATTTGAGCTCCAGCCATAGGTCTCGGAGAGAAGCTGGCGTGTAGTCAGGGGAAACTCCAGTGTCATTTAAACCCTTGTACAAAGTCATTTCCTCAGTATGAATGTTAGGAATATTTTAAACCTATGGTGTCATAATCATTCTTCTATTGTCCATGTTCGGTGGAAATAGGTGGAGGGCTGTGTGCCCATGTCATCACCCATTGTTATTCCCTCCCCCTTTTGGTTGTCTACACTGTTTGTGAACACAGTTTTCACTTGGATAATAGTGACCATGCCCCAGAAAACCATGCGGAAAGAAGGATCCCAACTATTAGTATATGGCTTCCCAAACCATGCAAACTAACCATGTGGTCGCCCCAACTCTTTAAATTTTGGGGTCTTTCTTTACCGGCCAGTGCTGGTTGGTTAAGATGATTGGTTCTTATGGTGGGGAGACCCACTATGATTCTTATAAAAAAAATTTGTAAATTTCTGATGGAAGTATATCCTTTGTACTGGTGAGTCCATTTAGTCCTCCCCTGTTAGTCTCTTGATTATGTCTCAAAAAAAAATTTGGTTGTCTCTTATGGTGGGGAGCGTATTTGTGTCCCCCCCCCCCCCCCCCGTACCAGTAACTTAGATTTTTCCATGGTCTTGGCTTTGTGTAGATAGTCTCGTTCAGATATATCTATCTACCAATATCATTCTTGAGTAAACATTGGGACTGGAGAGCACCCAATGGTTTAGTTAAAGTAAGGTAAGTGTAACCTTGTTCAAAGTTGTTGTTCGTTTGGGTGAATTGCTTGAGTATTGTTCGGATTGTGTTTGAGGAGTTTTTATTTGGGATAAAGCCTGAATGTTCTTGATGGTTTTAGGAAAGTGGTGTAAGTTTGATTTTTGAGAGTATTCTTTCCTTCATTGATCACTGGAGGTGTTTTGACCTTTGGGGGTGAAACCTGGCAAGGGTGTACCTATTGGTTTCTCAGTTGGGTTTGGTTATTGCTTTGACCTTGTTGTGACTTTCCGGGGCGGAAAGTTTTCAAGGTGGGGAGAATTTTCACATACGTAACCTATTTTAGGGTTATTTTAAATTTATTTTCCACTCATGATTTGTTTTGGTGGTTTCCAAAGGTTTTATTGAGAATAGGTGAGTTTTCATGAATTGGGCCAAACTGCGAGCCCAATTCCAGATTTAAAAATAAATTTTGTTTCATTTATAACTTTTTCAATTTTTAATATTTTTGACTCATTAAAACTCCTAATTGTTCTCCCCTGATATATTAACCCCACATTTAAATTTGGGGCCTTTATAAATCAATAATCTTGGTGGATATGGGTTTTTAGTTAGGGAATTGGGCCTGCCCGAAAGCCCATTTTCTGCATTAAAAATAAATTTTAATTTTTTAATATCTCTTTAAATATTTGCGTGTTTTCGGTGATTCCAATCCTCATATGCGGCCATTACACCCAGAAGCTCCCCCAGCCTCTTTACCCCCCTATTTGGAGCTCTTAGGATCACGATTTAGGGACGCACATCTTAGGGTTTCTAAAATCGGGCATATTTGATGAGGTATGTTAATGAAATCATAACTCTCTCAATTAATACTCTTTTACCTCCATTCCAATTCCTAAATGACCTAATAATTCCTGTGAGAACACCCCCTGAGTTTTGGACGTTTTCAATTTCAGATACTGGTGTTTTGGGGAGATTCATTCTAGATTTTCTCAAGTAAGTTTGTCCATTTCTTTTCTCCTTTCAAATTGATTTGGGCTTCATTCTATTTTTTTAGGGTTTCCTCCCTTGTTATTGAAGTGAACAATGACCAGTGGGTAGGGGTTCGAACCTAAGGTTTAACATTGGGTTTTCTTGCACCAATTTTCTATTTTAGGTTTGATCTACCCTTCATGAGGTGCGGCGGTGGTGCGTTTGTGTTTTCGCACAAAGGATTCAATGGTTTCATTTGATTTGGTAGGTGATTCCAATGTTGATGAAATCTTTGTGTATTATCATGCTGTATTTATCATATTTTCAAATTTATATAATTTTATTATTGCTGAAAAAATTGGTTCTAATGATGTTTCCATTGCAATTGAATTTAAAATGCCAATTTGGTGTGAAATTGGGGGTTTTCCAAAGAAGTGTTTTGTTTGTTTATTTGGGGATGCCCTATAAATACTTAGTTGTTTTTATTGATCTGTAATAAGGCATAAAATACTATTTATAATGATTATCCCCTTTGGTAATTGCTGCAAAAAATGGGTTTTAATTGTGTTTGTAAAGAAAGTGATGTTTTGGTTCCACTTTTGTGTGAAAATGAAGGTTTTACAAAGATAACACTTCTTGTTTAACATAAGGATGCCCAAAAATTGATTTGTTGTTTTAATTGATATTTATTGGGCTGCCTTTACTGTTTTGGTAACTTAAAATTGTGAACATCATGTACAAGTGGGTTTCTTAAGGGGTTTTGTGTGCAAAACTACACGAGATTTTGTGAAATTGATTTATTCAAATTCAAAGAGTTTTTTGTGTGTTTTAAGTGGTATAAAATGAGATAGCTACTATATTTGGTGTATGTGACCAGTAGTGGTGTTTTACATTAAAATGGATGTGTGTTAAATCCTGAAATTGTTTGAGCACAAAGGGGGAAGCCCGGGTACCTAGGTGGGGCGGATTTGTACTAGTACGGCTAGTGGACCAGATGGGTTTTGTCCCTGTTTCACTTAGAATTTGGATAACGAAAACTCTAACTAAAATTTGTGGATTATGATTGGGTACCACTAGGTTATGGGTATGTTCCCTACTAGTGGTTCGTGCACGAGAAAGGATTTTACTATGGTTACATTACACTGAGGTACGAGGTACATGGGGCCTGAGACTATCTAGTGCCTAGGGGTGTTCCCGGTTTTGTTGCTCAGTGGATTTGTGGTATTTGCCCTTGTTTTTGGGTGTCTTTGTAATTATAATGCAGTATATAATATTCCTATTTAAATGTGTTAACATTCTAAAAGTTTTATCTTGAAATTTTTTTTCAATTTAAAGTTTCATTTTGTGGAATTTTTCACCGCTTTTAATTGCATATTAAAACTGCTTGCTTTTTCACCTTGTATTGCATGCACCTTGGAATCATAGGGTGGTATCCTATTGGGCTTAGGCTCACACCCTACTTACACCCCTTGGGTGTAAGAAGACCTTTTTTTGACCTAGGTAAAGGAAAGGCTAAGGGTGATGGTGGTCCAGGGTGTTAGTCCTCATCCTTGGGGCGGAGTAGTGGAGACGACTTGGGGGTGATGACCCCTTGTCATGTGGAGTCCATGGGGCTGTTTTGTTTCTGTTTCATTGTGTCTTTGGACCTTTTGTATTGACTCTAAACCTATGTATTCAGTTATGGTTTTTGTTTAAACATCATTTGGTATAAATTTTCAGATTCAGTTTATTGATTGTTTTTAATGGTTTATGACTTCATATTCGGGTAAATCGTTCCCAAACCTAAATAAATTATACCCGGGAACTTGTGCCAGCCCATGGGGATAGGGAACGCCCTTCGGGTCATGTCAAGGGCTGGGTTTGGTGCCGGTTTGGGCGGCGACCAGATTTGGTTCGTGACAGGAGTAACCCATCAGTCATATGGGTTTGATAAGAAGAAGAAAATGGAATACAAAGGAAAATCTAAAGAGCACACTGAAAAGAAGATGAGCTTTCCCTTATGCTCAAAGTCTGGAAAGAAACATGGAGGGAGTTGTCTTAAAGGGACAAGTAAATGTTTCAAATGTGGAAAGGAAGGTCATCGGTCATTTGAATTCCACGATGATGGGAAGAAGATTTCTAAGGATGCAAACAAAGGAAGGGATACACAGAATGAACCTACTACACTTAAATGTTTCAAGTGCAAGGAGATGGGGCATTATGCCAATAAATGCCCTAATCCAAGGGTTTATGATGATGGTCGACGTCAACAAACTCTTAAGGCTAAAGACAAAGGAAAGTCACATGCAATTTCTATCAGCGATGTGGAGTATGATAACGATGTGGTGAAAGGTACACGTACCATCCACTCTAAAGTAGCAAATGTTTTATTTGATTATGGATCCACCCACTCTTTTATTTCTGAATAATTTTCTAAGGGTATCACCGTATTACCTCAACAATTAGATGTTGAGTTAGCTGTGACAACACCTAATGGCACAACAGTCGCATCAAAAGCTTATAATTCTTCTCCGATCGAAGTTTGTGGGAATGTGCTTCCTGCAAATCTTGTGATCCTTCCTATAGTGGAATTTGATGTGATTCTTGGCATGGATTGGATTTCTTTATATGGAGCTCATATCAATTTCCAAAGAAGGGAAGTCACATTTCGTATTCCAGATCAATCTATGATCATCTATCAATGCAAGGATGAACATAACCTTACAGTGGAAATTTCTTCCATTTTATGGGTATTGATTCCACTAAATGAAGGTTATTTATCTCGAATGGTTGGTGAGAAACTCACGATTAATAATATTCCCATCGTACGGGATTTTGATGATGTCTTTCCGGAGGAATTACTGGGTCTTCCACCAAATCGTGAAGTTGAGTTTTCAATAGAACTCGTACCGGGTGCTTTTCCTATTTCAAAGACACCTTATAGAATAGCCCCAATTGAGTTGCAGGAATTAAAGAAGAAACTCCAAGAGAATCTTGATAAGGGATTCATACGCCCTAGTGTGTCACCTTGGAGAGCACCTGTTCTATTTGTTAAAAAGAAAGATGGATCAATGAGACTCTGTATTGATTATCGAGAACTTAAAAAGATCACTATCAAGAAAAAATATCTTCTCCCACGCATTGATGACTTATTTGACCAACTACGCGGAGCTCAATACTTTTCCAAGATTGATCTTCGTTCAGGTTATCATCAATTAAGGGTCAAAAGGGAGGATATACCAAAGACGTCTTTCCGTACAAGGTATGGACACTATGAATTTATAGTGATGCCATTTGGTCTTACTAATTCCCCTTCTATCTTCATGGATCTAATGAATAGAGTCTTTAGAGACTATCTTGATCAATTTGTGGTAGTCTTTATAGACGATATTCTTGTCTATTCAAAGAGCAAGGAAGAATATGAAGATCACTTGAGAATTATATTGAAGACCCTGAGAAAGGAGAAGCTTTATTCCAAATTTACCAAGTGTGAATTTTGGCTTCAAAAAGTTGCATTTTTGGGTCACATAATCTCAAAAGAGGGGATATCTGTGGATCCAGCAAAAATAGAGGTTATAGAAAGATGGTCGAGACCAACAACAGTAACTGAGATCCGAAGTTTTCTTGGTTTGGCTGGATATTATCGACGTTTTGTGAAAGATTTTTCATGATTATCTAATCCACTCACCAAGTTGACTCGGAAAGGAGTTATGTTTTTCTGGACGGAGGAATGTGAAGAGAATTTCAAGGAGTTGAAAAGAAGGTTATCCAGTGCACCTGTGCTCACATTGCCTTGTAGTGGAGAATGGTTTTTGATCTACAGTGATGCATCCAAGATGGTATTGGGGTGTGTTCTTATGCAAAATGATATGGTGATAGCTTATGCCTCACGACAGTTGAAAATCCATGAGCAAAATTACCCAACACAAGATTTGGAGTTAGCTATGGTAATATTTGCATTAAAGATTTGGAGGAATTACCTTTATGGTGAAAGGTGTGATATTTATACTGATCATAAAAGTTTAAAGTATATTTTCACACAAAAGGAGCTGAATATGCGCCAAAGAAGATGGTTAGAGCTGATTAAGGATTATGACTGCTCAATCCATTACCACCCTGGGAAAGCAAACAAGGTGGCAGATGCATTAAGTCGACAAGTCCATGCCAGTTTATCAATGATGAGGATCACCAAATATCCAATATTTATGGATTTACAAAGAATGGATCTTGGAATTATAATGGAAGGGGAAAAATCTTATCTTTCTCAAATGAATGTTCAACCATCTATACATGTGAAGATTAAAGAGGCACAGAAAGAAGATGTTGAGTTACAAAAGAAGGTGAGAAATGTTCCTGAATTAAACCTTGATTGTGATGGGATAATAAAGTTCAGGAATCGGGTTTGTGTTCCTCCCATCCCCGAATTAAAGAAGGAACTGCTGGATGAGGCTCATAGTTCTTCTGTTAGGTCCACTAGGCTAAATACCCTGAGAGGGGCGGTGAATCAGGGTATGACTAATTAAAAATTAATGCCCGTTCTGATCTTGTTTCACTGTTAAGAAAAACACTCTTCTCTCTCTTTCCTACGACACAATATAAACAGAAAGTAAAGAAAGCACAGGACACAGCAATTTTACTTGGTTCACCGCTAAGGGCTACGTCCAAGGAGCATACGCCGACAGGTTGCCGGTCGTACCAAATTCCACTAATCTTCACTAGCTGTGGATTACAAGGTTCGGGCTAGATCACTTCTATGCCCAGGCTCACTGCCTTTACAAATTTAGGGTCAGCTCACTGCTTTCCCAAGGGTCACTCCCTGCCTCTCTCTCTCTGGATCACTGCCGGTGGAGAGGATCACCTTCTTCCTCTTCCTAATGTCACTGCTCTTGGAAGGAATCCACTCACAGTTTATAGACCTGTAGGTCTCTTCATTTGCATGAATTAATGCATCTTTCTCTGTGTGTAGATGCTCTTTTGAAGTAAAACTTTCACCCGAAGATGAATATCTCTTTGCACTGAAGGTATAGGGCAAACTTCTAGCTTCCACGCAGTCCGAAAAACACTGTTGGAACAAACCTTACTTGGCGCGCAAGTCTACCTCGACGTGCAAGTATCGGCGCGCAAGTCACAACGGGCGCGCAAGTCCTCCTCTGACACTTGCGCAACACAAGCTTCCTCAACTCCAAACTTGCGCGACTCACTTCCTTTTACGCCCAAACCAATATTTGCGCGCAACTCCACACTGGCGCGCAAGTTCTAACACCGGCGCAGAACTTCTACTACTGGCGCGCAACTCCACCTGCGCGACCCACACTCACCACTTGTGCGACCACCACACCTGCGTGACGGGAGATCTGATTTCTCAAAGGGTTGAACTCCGGTGAAGAATGGGGAGGGGTGGTCCAGTATTTATAGGCAATCTGACCACCCTACGCAACGGCGCGCAAGTCACCTGCGCGACCCAGTTTCGACGCGCAAGTCTTCTGTCCTTTTCGATACTTGCGCGACCAATTTCCAAACTTGCGCGAACCTACTTCCTTTGCCATATTTTGAACTTCTGATCTTGAAAAACATATGGCGCACAAGTTTCCTATTCTCCAAGTCCTCGGCGCGCAAGTCCCTTTTCCAAAAACACTTTTCTTCATTTGCCGATTTTCAGGCCCAAAAATTTGGCAAACACTAGAAAATGGCGCCACCTTGTATCTATTCTTTTGTACCGCCTCCAGATCATCCATTCCTTTTATCGATGTTCTTGAATCAAACATGGATCATTGAAATCAGCTCTTGAACTCGACATTCCATCATTAAATCCTCTTTGTCAACAAATTTGTATGTCGTAGTTTTGCTTTGTCAACAATCACTACTCAGATGTCCACTTTGTCAACAAACACAATCACCTCAAAAATGCTTCAATGATACCTTGAGGGATTTTTACCCAACAATCTCTCCCTTTGGGTTTGTTGACAACTCTTTGAAAACAAAGATACGTCGTTGATTCTTCAGCCTCCATTCACCTCATTGCGATTCTGATAGCGATCAAGGATTTACTCAACACATACTCTAAGCCCACATGAGCAATGCTCGGCGTGAGAAACAAGAGTAAATGAAAAGGTCATCAATGAATCACTCTATCTCTGACATCCACTGTTGACACCAAACTGATACCAATTTGTACTAAACTGATACCAATTGTTGATGGGCTTGTTGGAAGACCAATGTTTGGTTTGGAAATAGTCTTACCACTGTCCAACACCACTCTTCTGCGTTTATCACGATCCTCAGCTGTCGTGATATCTATTCTTTGATCTATCACTTCTAGCATCGTCAGATTTAATACGCTCCCCCTTTCTACTCACATCTTCAACACCTCTTTAGCCATATTTCCTGTGTTGTCCAAGCTAAGCTCTGGCTAAGCACGTTCAACTATCTTCAACTCCCCCTAACTGGCTGCTCCACCTGTCAGCTTCTCCCCATATCATTCGTGATTTATCAAATCTCCCCCTTGAACAATCACTATTTTCTCCCCCTTTGTCAACGAACCCAAAGGCACTCCGTAGAGTCTGTAACAGAGTAGAGAACAAGTCAGCACATTAGGGAAAAACACATCATACCTCGGGGAGAGGGGGGAGGGGGTCCCATATCCACACTATTTCAAGTGTGGGTAATCGACTGAACTCCCAGAGCCAGTCGATGCCTCTCAAAAGCTTCCTTGGGTAAGGCCTTTGTCAGAATGTCTGCATCCTGTAGCTCTGTAGGCACGTACTCCAACTTCACGATTCCCTGCTCAACCTTCTCCTTGATAAAATGATACTTAATCTCAATGTGCTTTGTCCTTGAGTGATGGACGGGATTTTTGCTGAGATTTATAGCACTTGAGTTATCACACTGGATTCCGATCGGAGAATTCACTTCAACTCCCATATCTTCAAGCTGCTGCTTCATCCACAATAACTGTGTGCATGCTTGATTGCCCGCAATATACTCAGCTTCTGCGGTGCTCAATGAAATGCAATCTTGTTTATTGCTTAGCCAAGAAATACACAATCCACCAAGATAGAATGCACCACCTGACGTTGATTTTCTATCATCTACTGAACCAGCCCAGTCTGCATCAGTATATCCCAATAACTCTGTCTGATATTTGTCGTTGTATGTCAAGCCAAAGTCCACCGTGCCCTTGATATACCGAAGTATTCTTTTCACTGCAAGTATGTGACTTTCCTTAGGATTACTCTGATATCTCGCTGCTTGGCATGTGGCGAAAAAAATATCAGGCCTTGTTGCGGTTAAGTACAACATACTTCCAATGATTTGCCTGTATTCTGTGATATTAACTGCCTTGCCATCCTCATCTTTTGATAATTTCATCCGGGTAGCAACCAGAGTCTTCATTTCCTTGGAATTATCCATTCCAAACCTTCTTAGAACCTCCTTGGCATATTTGGATTGAGAAATGAAAGTTCCATTCCCTCTATGTGTCACCTGTAGACCAAGGAAAAATGTTAGCTCTCCAATCATTGACATTTCAAACTCATTTTTCATGAATTCGGAAAACTGTCTGCACTGAGCTTCATCTGATCTGCCAAAAATTATGTCATCGACATACACTATCACCATCATCCTTTGATTGCTGTCATTGCTGAAATAGAGGTTGTAGTCGACTCCTCCACGCTGGAAACCAAGCTTCTTCAAGTACTGATCAAGCCTTGAGTACCATGCCCTTGGTGCTTGTTTCAGCCCATACAACGCCTTCTTCAGCCTGCAAACTTTGTTCTCATCCTCATGAATGAGAGAACCATCTGGCTGCTCAATATACACCTCTTCTTCTAGAACCCCATTCAATAATTCGGATTTGACATCCATCTGGAACACTTTGAACTTTCTTTGCACTGCTATGGCCAAAAATAATCTGATTGTCTCTAGCCTTGCAACCGGTGCAAATGCCTCATCAACATCTATTCCCTCTATCTGGGAGTATCCCTTGCACACTAGTCGTGCTTTGTTCCGAATCACTGTTCCATCTTCATTCATCTTGTTACGATAGACCCATTTAGTCCTGATGACATTCTTGTCTGCTGGCCTCGAAACAATCTCCCATGTCTGGTTCTTCTCAATCTGATCAAGCTCTTCGTTCATGGCCTGAACCCAGTTTTCATCTTCAGCTGCATCAGAAAAACATTTCGGCTCTACTTGAGACAAAAACGATGCTTACTGTGATGATTTCATTCTTCGAGTCTGAACTAGAGTTGTTTGATCACCAATGATAGTCTGCCTATCAATTTCAACTCGACTCTTTGGCTTTCTCGCAGACACCGACTTGACACTTTCCTCTTCATCATCAGTATCTTCTTCTGATTCAGCTTCTTCCACTTCTTCTCCCCCTGGGTTGCTTACCTCATCATCACTTTCATCCAGGAACTGTTCACTGGATCATTGAGTATTCTGCTCATTTTCAACTATAGTGACATCATTGCTTTCAATGATTTTTCCCAGCCTTTTGTTGAAACATTTATACGCTTTGCTTTTCCCGGAATACCCAAGGAATATCCCTTTATCTCCTCGTGCCTCAAACTTCCTATGATGTTCTTTGTTGAGAATGAAACACTTACTTCCAAAGATTCGAAAGTACTTCAACGTTGTCTTCTTTCCGTACCACAGTTCATACGGAGTCTTCCTTTGCTTCAGACATAACAGGGACCTGTTTGAAACATAGTCCGATGTCAAAATTGCTTCCTTCCAAAATTTCTCGGGCAGGTCCTTATCAATAATAATTGTTCTGTCCATGTTGTTGATGATCCGATTTCTCCTTTCAACTACTCCATTCTGTTGGGGAGTTCTTACTGATGAAACTTGATTCCTTATCCCATGTTTCTTAAGATAGTTTTCAACCTGACTGTTTGTAAATTCCGTACCGTTATCAGTACAAAAATTCAGAATTTTCTACCCAAGCATCTTTTCTGATTCCCTCCTGTACTTCTTTATGCAACTGAACACCTCTGTCTTATGGGTTATGATGAATACCCAGGCCATTCTGCTAAATTCATCAATGAAAAGAACATAGTACCTTTTCCCATTTATAGCTCGTGGTCAGATAGGTCCACATACATCAGCATGCACCAATTCGAGCACTCTAGTTGATTTCTGTTCCTTTGGCCTGTATGTCTTTCTGATGATTTTCCCTTGTTAACAAGCATCACACGTATGAGTGCGATCACGTGATAGTTTGGGAAGGTCTCTAGCAGCATCACATTTAAAGAGATCCTCCATAGATGGTTGGAATAGATGACCAAGTCTCTTATGCCACAGCAGGTTTTCTTCCTCTCTCGATAAAAGACAAGTATCTTCTTCCCCACCTACAAGATAGAGATTTCCCTTTGACCTTTTTCCCTGCAGAACAGCTGCTCCATCTTTTCCTTTCACAACACACATCTTCTTGGTAAATTGGATAGAGTTCCCAAAGTCACATAGTTGACTGACACTGAGTAGGTTATGACTGAGACCCTCTACTACCAAGACATCAGCACGTCTCATCTCCTTGCCCCCAAACTTGGCTTTCCCTGAGCCAGCAATCTTCAGGCCTTCATCATTTACAAATTTGACAACTCCTTCTTTGTCATATTTGATGCCTGTAACAAGATCCTTATTACCCGTCATGTGGGATGTGCAACCACTATCAAGGATCCAAACACCAGATCGATCTGATGCTTTAAGGGAAATCTTCACCACCACAGCCTTCTCATTTTTCTTCTTCTTGGTCCATACTTTTTCTTTCACACTCGGCATGGATTGAGGCTTCTGTTCTTTCTCAGAGTATGATGAACCACCCTCATCTTGCAGAGCTGCAAATCTGTTCTAAACTTTTAACTCACTTGTTGGTTTATTGATCTGCTTCTTGCGAACATTTTGATTATGCTTTGACACATTTCTCTGAATGGTTGAAGTGAAATACCTAGCCATGTGTCCAAATCCTCTGCACCAAAAACAGTGTCCTTCAAAATGTGTTCTGGAAAACCGTTCTCTATTTGGCTTCCATCTCTGTTCATGTTCCTTTCTGTATCTGTTGGATATGGAACACACATACTGTGAATGTCCCATTTTCCCACATCAATAACACCTGATATAGGATGCATTCCCTCGTGATATTTCAGCACTATGATTTCCCCTTTGGGATCTCTGAATATTCTGATTCTGTTTTGTGCCCAAATCAACATTCACTTTCGGGATGAGTGCTTGCGGTCTGACTACAATTGTCGCAAATTTTTGTTCTTGACTAAGCCCAGAAACGACCTTAACATCTGAGCTCAATTGCTGCTTCTTCCCTACTGAACTGCAAGGCTCCACTTTCATCTTCTCTGTCTTCTGAATGGCCTGCTTTTCGGATATCACATTGGGGGTCAAGAGTTTATCTTGATCCTTAAGATTTTGTCGTAGACTGACCACTTATTCTTCAAGATCTTTGATACATCTAACCTGATCTTTTCCTATGTTAGTCAAACAATCAATTTCCTTCTTTTGTTCCTTAATTTTAAGCTTATACTCAACAATATTTTCTCAGCTCTCTAGTGTTGATGATTTTAGTCTTTCAATTTCTTCTAATAGCTCAGACTTTTCTTCATCCTGTTGTTGCATATAGAGTTTGGCATCACGAACCACTTTATTGGCTTTCTTCGTTTTGGCTCTCCAAACATCTATCTCCTCAAGAGCTGCTTCCAATTTGGCTTCCATATCAATTCCCCCTTCAATTTCTTCTTCTTCTTTAGCATCATCTTCTTCTACCTTTTGAGAACTACCAACAATTGCCACCAAGGAATTTACCCCACGATCTCTGCAATTTTCTATTTCCTCAACTTCTTCATCCTCAGACTCATCTGAACTTTCAAATTCTTGTGAAAGAAGATTCTTTTTCTTGAAGAAATTTCTCTTGAATTGTTTCTTCCCTTTCACAAAAGCTAAAGTCTTCTTTTTGGGAATTTCAACGTCATCATCATCATCATCATCTTGAAACTTCTTGGGGCATATTGCCGCAAGATGACCAACCTTTCCACATCTAAAGCATGCTAGTGGAAGTTTACCTTTAAACTTTCATCTACCTTATTGTAGATTTGAAGAAAGGAATGACATCACCTCATCTTTCTCTTCTTCTTCATTAGAATATTCAATGGTGAGCTTCTTCATGGCCTTAAATGCCACCTCTTTAGACTTCCCCTTTTCCACAGCCTCATTATCATCGTTCCTCATTTCATATGCAACCAAGGTACTGTGCAAATTGTCCAATGTCAGCTCTTTTTGATCTTTATCTTCTAGTACTGAAACTTTCGGATTGAACCGAGGTGGAAGTTTCCCCAAGATGCGCTTTACAATCTTTATGTCTTCAATGACTTCTCCAAGACCTCGCATATCTTCCACAACAATGTTTACCCTGTCAAAGAATGCGTCAACAGACTCATTCGGGTTCATTTTCAGATCTTCATATTTGTTCCACAACACCTGCAGCTTTGCCTCTCTGACTTTTGTTTCCCCTTCATATATATTCAAAAGCTTTTACCACATGGAATGTGACGTTTTGCATGACATCACCTTTGTGTAGATGGGATTGGAAAGGGATACCCCTAAGGAATTGATTGCTTTGGAATCAGCATCCAACTCTCTATGCTCAGCTTCTGATAAAGCACCACTATTAATATCAGCTGTGATACCATGCATAGCTGCTGAAAACACATCCATTCCCAAGGATCGGAAATAGTGTTTCATCCGATTCTTCCATATCTGAAAATTATATCCATCGAAGATCGGAATCCCTTTATGATTGGTTACCTCTATTGAGAGAAGAACAACTTTCAACCTTTCCCTCTGATACCACTTGTTAGGTCCACTAGGCTGAATACCCTGAGAGGGGGGGTGAATCAGGGTATGACTAATTAAAAATTAATGCCCGTTCTGATCTTGTTTCGCTGTTAAGAAAAACACTCTTCTCTCTCTTTCCTGCGACACAATATAAATAGAAAGTAAAGCAAGCACAGGACACATCAATTTTACTTGGTTCACCGCTAAGGGCTACGTCTAAGGAGCATACGCCAACAGGTTGCCGGTCGTACCAAATTCCACTAATCTTCACTAGCTATGGATTACAAGGTTCGGGCAAGATCACTTCTATGCCCAGGCTCACTGCCTTTACAAATTTAGGGTCAGCTCACTGCTTTCCCAAGGGTCACTCCCTGTCTCTTTCTCTCTGGATCACTGCCGGTGGAGAGGATCACCTTCTTCCTCTTCCTAAGCTCACTGCTCTTGGAAGGAATCCACTCACAGTTTATAGACCTGTAGGTCTCTTTATTTGCATGAATGAATGCATCTTTCTCTGTGTGTAGATGCTCTGTTGAAGTAAAACTTTCACCCGAAGATGAATATCTCTTTGCACCGAAGGTATTGGGAAAACATACAGCTTCCATGCAGTCCGAAAAACACTGTTGGAACAAACCTTACTTGGCGCGCAAGTCTACCTCGACGCGCAAGTATCGGCGCGCAAGTCACAACAGGCGCGCAAGTCCTCCTCTGTAACTTGCGCGACACAAGCTTCCTCAACTCCAAACATGCGCGACTCACTTCCTTTTATGCCCAAACCAATATTGGCGCGCAACTCCACACTGGCGTGCAAGTTCTAACACCGGCGCACAACTTCTACTACTGGCGCGCAACTCCACCTGCGCGACCCACACTCACCACTTGGGCGACCACCACACCTGCACGACGGGAGCTCTGATTTCTCAAAGAGTTGAACTCCGGTGAAGAATGAGGAGGGGTGGTCCAGTATTTATAGGCAATCTGACCACCCTGCGCGACGGCGCACAAGTCACCTGCGCGACCCAGTTTCAGCGCGCAAGTCTTCTGTCCTTTTGGATACTTGCGCGACCAATTCCCAAACTTGCGTAAACCTACTTCCTTTTCCATATTTTGATCTTCTGATCTTGAAAAACATATGGCGCGCAAGTTTCCTATTCTCCAAGTCCTCGGCGCGCAAGTCCCTTTGCCAAAAACACTTTTCTTCATTTGCCGATTTTCAGGCCCAAAAATTTGGCAAACACTGGAAAACGGCGCCACCTTGTATCTGTTCTTTTGTACCGCCTCCAAATCATCCATTCCTTTTATTGACATTCTTGAATAAAACATGGATCGTTAAACTCAGCTCTTGAAATCGACATTCCATCATTAAATCCTCTTTGTCATCAAATTTGTATGTCATAGTTTTTCTTTGTCAACAATCACTACTCAGATGTCCACTTTGTCAACAAACACAATCACCTCAAAAATGATTCAATGATACATTGAGGGATTTTTGCCCAGCATCTTCATTCTCTATTCATCCTGGAAGCACGAAGATATATAGGGACCTGAAAGAGTAATTATGGTGGGATGGCATGAAAAGAGATGTTGCCGAATATGTCTCTCGATGCTTGGTTTGTCAACAATTTAAAGCTGAGAGACAGAAGTCTAAGGGGATGTTACAACCATTACCTATACCCGAATGTAAATGGGAAAACATCACTATGGACTTTGTCACAGGACTTCCTAAAACATCCAAAGGCAATAATGCTATCTGGGTCATAGTTGATTGTCTTACAAAGTCTGCACACTTCATTGCTATTAGAGAGGATTTCTCTCTGGATGAGCTTTCCAGGATATATGTAAAGGAAGTGGTAAGATTGCATGGAGTACCACTTTCTATTATCTCTGATTGGGATTCGAGATTTACCTCGAAGTTCTGGCCAAGTCTTCAGCATACTCTGGATACAGAGTGGAGTTTCAGCACTGCTTATCATCCTCAGACAGACGGTCAGTCTGAGAGAACAATTCAAACTCTAGAAGATATGTTGAGAGCTTGCTCTATGGATTTCAAAGGTGGTTGGGATCAACACCTACCTTTGGTGGAATTTTCTTATAATAATAGCTTTCACTCCAGTATTCAGATGGATCCTTATGAAGCTCTCTATGGAAATAAATGCAGGACTCCAACTTGCTAGGATGAAGTTGGGGAAAGAAAGCTATTAGGACCTGATCTCGTTGATGAAATGGCAGAAAAGGTCAGATCTATTCAACAACACATAAAAGCATCTCAGAGTCGACAGAAAATTTATGCCGACAACCGAAGAAAGGACCTAGAGTTTGAAGTGGGTGATAAAGTGTTCTTACGAATATCTCCCTGGAAGAGGGTTATGAGATTTGGAAAGAAGGGGAAGTTGAGCCCTAGATATATCGGTCCTTTCGAAATACTGGATCATGTTGGGAATGTAGCTTACCGATTGGCGCTTCCACCGAATCTCTCTCAAGTTCAAGATGTGTTCCATGTATCTCTCATGAGAATGTACATACATGATCCTTCACATGTACTCAGCTCAGAAGTTGTACCGCTGGAGCAAGATCTTTCTTATGAACAACAGCTGATAGAGATTCTGGATCGCAGCGAAAAAGTCCTACGAAACAAGACCACTCGCTTGGTGAAAGTTTTATGGAGGAACCACCAATTAGAAGAAGCTACTTGGGAGATTGAGGATATGATGAGGGAGAGGTATCCTCATCTGTTTGTTACAAAGTGATGAATTTCGAGGGTGAAATTCATTTTAAGGGGGGTAGAATGTAACACCCGAGACTTTTATGTTATAAAAATCATCAAAGGAATCTTTTTCTACACAGCACTTTCTTGGCTTGCTTTACACGAAATCACGACCTTCCTCGATAGCTTGCGTCGAACGCAATACCGAGTTTCACTAAACAACGATATGCTATTGAAATATTATTAAAACTAGCCATTATGAATATTAATAACCACTTTATGAAATTTTATAAATTTTATTTTTCAAAATGGACTTCATTTTTGGATTCGGAATATCGAAATTAGCCTAGGGTGAAATTTTGGTATTTTTCTGAAAACTTTCAATTTTTGATGAATAGTGAAACCACTAAGTGGTAGTTAAAAAACTGAATTTTTCATAAAACTTAATTTTATAGCTTATGTGAGTGGAATTTCAAAAATCCGAGAGACACGGTTGATGTCAGTAAGTAAATGTGGTTCAATGAGATGAAAATAATTTTTTGGTGAATAGTAACTTTTTACTTTTTTTTACCACGGTTAAAAGTAAATAGGGTAATTAAGGGTAAAGATGATATTATTATTACCCTAACACATGTCCTAATTCTATTGGATAAGTGAAATTCGACCAAAAACAAACTTAGGAATAAAATATGACCATTTAGGCCCACTTGGATTAGATTAGGACATTTATTATTAATTTATTTAAAGAAGGGTTAAAATAGTTAAAACCAAAGTTTAATAAGTAAATAATTTTTAATATGGGGTTATACATAAGATAAATTCAACTATAAATATTCATTATAAAGCTAAAAATATTTCCTACATAATGGTATTTTATTTGTAATTTGTAGACATTAAATAATTTAATTTATTTATGACACAATGATGATGCAGTAATTATCTTATTAATGAAATATTGACATAATTGATGTTATAAACACCAAAATAAATGTAATTTGAGACTTTTTATGAATCCCACTAATTTTATAGGTTAATATGACATGTTAGTATTGATTTAATTAACTTTTTTTGAGCTAATAATTCTTGTTATGAGTTTCACAAAAATGAATTACTAAATAGTGTCAAAATTGACCTAAAATAGTTTTTAAAACAAATATTATATTATTAATTGTTATTTTATTCTTAAAAATATAAGGTTCGGCCAAATGACTTAGATAAGGTTATATATATTAATAATAAACAACTTGGGGTCCGTTTGGCTGCTTATAGTAAGTTTATTAACCTTATAGTATAAGAACACAAGAAGACACGGTAAAAGTAAAATTATTTAACTTAATGTTAAATCTAAATGATAAGGTTATAATAGGAACCTAAACTTGTCTGAATTCTATTGGATGAGAGGATTTCGACCCATCCCCACCTTAGCTTCAAAATATATCAATTTGGAGCTATTTAAAACCTAACTTGACTTTATAATAAAATAATATTTTTAGTTTTCCCAAAGGTACCCCTCTCCTCCCTTATAAAAGGGCACCTCCTCCCCCTCTTCCTCACACCACATTGAGCATTCAAGATCAGCCAACCCCTGCCACTTTCTCCTCTCCACTTCCCTAGAGACATCCTAGAGGTTCTGTTCTTCCTCAAACACCAATTTTAGTGCCCTAAAAGAAGGTCTCAAAGAAGCACTTCAAAGAAGAGGAGGTTCGGACACTTACAAAGCAAGTTGGACCTAAGGTAAGGGAAAATATCACAATCTCATTTTTATCCAAGATTGTTTCTACTTTGGCATTTACTGGGGTGTATTTTATTATCCACATCCATGTTCCCTCAATATTTAATATTGTTTCCATCCACTTACAATAGTTTAAATCCAATTTTACCCTTCGGTGAGTTTTTAGTAAAGAATATGAAAGGAATCTTTTGTCGTTTTTTCATACAAGGTACTTTTTTGACTTTTACGACAAAAGTACGAAGAATGTTTTTTTAACTTATACGGCATGAATGGATTTTGAAAACATTATTTCCAAGAAGATTCCTTTACAAGTTTTCATGTTTATTTTTAATCAACTTCTTTTTGTTTAAAATTGTATGGCATGTTATGAAAGGATAAATGTTTTTGAAGTAGAAAGGATATTTTCCTCAAGAATGGAGTTCAAGAGTTTTATCAAAATTATTTTCCATCTAAGACAATATAGGGTTCTATTTCTATCCCTATTATTACATGGATTTGATTATGTTGTGATGGAAA
Source organism: Viscum album (assembly GCA_963277665.1). Taxonomy (NCBI): domain Eukaryota; kingdom Viridiplantae; phylum Streptophyta; class Magnoliopsida; order Santalales; family Viscaceae; genus Viscum; species Viscum album. Next base: position 1,537,926,623 of record OY728131.1, read on the forward strand.
TATTTTTATGAATTCCTTTATCTTATATGAATTGTTTTATGATGTCACGATGTTTAAGATTCCCATTTTGATTACATGGGTTATGCAATGATGTATGATTTAAGATTTTGTGTCACACATAAGAATGGTATCATTATGAGATGGGTGGGACCTATATATCCCTCCAATGCATTGGGTAAAGATTTTATATCTCATGAGATAGACATGGCTGGAATGGTAGGTTATACCAGTTCAGTGAAACCGGACTGAAACGAGGGTGACTCGGTTCAGAAAGGGACTTTGTCCACTAAGATAGTCTTGGAAATGTGTCTTGACTAACAAGAAATGATTTTCTATGATTATGTGTGTACGCCACAAAGTTTCATGTTTTAAGTTATAATTATTGTGATTACATTTCACTGCCATGATTTATCCCATGTTATGAAATTATGATCTCTTTTGCAGGTTAAGATTTCCAAAAGTTATGTGCTTGTGTATACGATGTGATTGATATTTCTTTTGTTTACCCTTATTGAGCATTTGATCTCACCCTTGTTTATGTTTTCTTTCCCCAGGTCAGGAAGAAGGTTATTAAGTAGGATATGCCAAAAAGTGACCCTAGATATGATGAAATAAGTGGGAGGCAAATTTGATGCTTTATAAACCAGTTGTTTATGTTTCCTAGTTTCTAAAGACACTATACCTATATGGTCCTTTCATGGTTTTGTTATATTTTTTAATAAGTATGCTTCAATTTTGAAGTATTAAAAATGTATGTAAAGTATGGGTCGTTATAGGTATGACCAATATGCTCATCTCCAGAATCATGTGGTTGATCAACTGATTGATCTGTCATTATCCTTCAAATAAAAAAATAAACATTAGTTCATTAATATAAAAATTAAACTATTACAATACTAATGTAATCAGAAAATATAAAATTGAACTGAGTTATGTAATAGTAAACATGGTTAATATGTTAAGCATGTTAAACAATGGTAAAGATGGTAAAGATGGTAAACATGGTAAACATGGTAAACCTTGTAAACATGGAAAACATGGAAAAGTAATTGTCACTGAAAAAAATAATAGATATATAATTTATGTAATGGTAAACATTATAAAGTAAACTAAACAAAATTAAAACAAAAAAACTTATAATTATTTTGTTTTAATACATTTTTTAAGAAATAAAAAACTTACAATATCTCACATTTTATGAAAATAATAAATGTAAACAAGAAATAAACAAATGTTACCTGTAATTTTAGGAATGTACAAATGGATTGTTTTCCCAAATTCCTTCATCATGATCGTTTCTTATGGCACAAACCATGTCTTCAATATACTCATCATTATGTTCTGTTAATCTTTCAATGGAAGTAGGGATCTCACATAAATCAGCATCTTTATAAAGTTATTCCTCACTAACATAATTTTTTCCCTTGTAAAACAACATCCCACTGCATATCTGATTGATCTACTATATAGAATTTTTTTTCATGTGTATCCATTATAAAAGAATCTGTTGTGTCTTCAAATCTATTTAGATTAACAACTTTTATTCCAAATTCATCGTGTCTGACACTGTTTTAACCGATAAAACATTTGCAGTTAAAAACAGGAACTTTAATTTTAAAGTAGTCAACCTTCCATATGTCTTCAATCACTCAATAATATTCACTTGATTAAGAAATTGGGTTTTTGTCCTTATCACTTGAAAAATACATTGCTTCTGCAAACACCAATACACCACCATTCTGAACTGCACTTCTATTGTCCTGAGATTTGGTATGAAATGTATAGCCATTAATGTCCTAACCGGACCATGTTATCATATTTAAACATGGACCAGCTACTACCCATTTTAATGTCTCTAATACATATTATCTACTAACAAAGGTATTTTTAAACCATGAAAAAAATGGTTGTGCTCATTCAAAATCCACATTTTTTTCTTCTTTGGATTACATTGTTTCCACTCATTAATATGCAATGTTTTTTTAAAGGTTGGGGCCGAATCCTCAATTTATTATTTGGAATCAAAGACCTCTTTAGACTGGGTAGAGGGAGACCCATTACATAGCCCGAAGGCCCAAGTCCATGTGGCCTGAATACAAGGCTTGAAAGCCCATTTTTTGGCCCAAAGGACCCCTCGGTGAACAGTACTGCTACAGTAACCGCTCTACACTACCTGCTACAGTACCGCCACCGCTACAATATCTGCTACAGTCCCTCCGCCACTACAGTGCTGATGCTGCTACAGTGCCGCTGCTGCACCAGTACCTGCTACAGTACCTGGGAAATTCGCCCCTGCCCGGATTTGATCCTGGGTCTTTTGGATGCCAAGCAGTAGCCTGTACCACTACGGTACAGGCTCGTTGGCACTCATTAATATGCAATGTGATATAAAGTTGAGTATCAGCTGTGTTATTCAAGATATATGATTCTTACTTCTTCATCTGTTTAGCTGACAACAATTTGACTTTCAAACCACAAATCCCCTTTCCCTCATTATTAACTCGTTCATGGCGAGATATAGGAAAACCTATGTGTTATGCCACAGCCAAGTAGCTCATACAAAACTCTGCAACATCCTCATAAATATACTTTTCAATAATGGAGGCTTGAGGTAGATATGGATTCTTAACATACCCCTTCAATATTTTCATATACCTTTAAAAAATGATACATCCAAAGAAAATATATAGGTCCAAAAAGCTTTATTTCTTGAACCAGATGAATCATTAAATGCACCATTATATCAAAAAAAATGGAGGAAAATACATTTCCAATTGAAAAAGTATAAAAATTGCATTCTTTTCTAAAATTTTCAAATCATTCACATCAATCACCTTATTACAAATTGAATTTAAAGAATAAAACAACTTCATTATAGTATTTCTGAAACGGATGGGCAATATTCCACGCAATGCAACTGGTAGGAGTTGTTGCATCATGAAGTGACAATCGTGATATTTCATACCTATCAACTTCAAGTCCTTCAATGAGAATTTTTTTTTTACATTTGAAGAATAACCTTGAGGCACTTTGATATCATGAAGACACTAAGAAAATTTAATTTTCTCCCTCTTTGATAATGTATGACAAGTCGGGGGGAAGAAATGTTTGTCCTCCATTAGGTGTGGGAGCTAAATCCAAACGTATTCCCATTGATAGTCAGTCTAATCTTGCATTCAACCCATATTTTGTCTTTCCTTTAATATCTAACAATGTTCTAATCAAAATATCACATATATTCTTCTCCACGTGCATGACATCACTATTATGTTTAACTTCATGATATCTCTAATATAGTAGCTCAAAAAATATTGATGTTTTCTACCAAATATTTCTATCATTAAAAGATTTCTGTGTCTTTCACAATGTCACATCAAGGTTTTCCACCCTCTCAAAATACAGATCAGGGGATAAAGGGTTTGGAGAAATATCAATTTATTGTGTGACATTGAATGCCTTTTTTATTCATCTATAAGAGTGATCCATAGGCAAAAACTTTTGATGACCCATGTACATTGTTTTCCTCCAATGATGAAATTGACAATATGAAGACTGTTGTTCGCAAATTGGACAGGCTTTATGCCCTTTAAAACTATATCCTGACAAATTTCCATATGCTGGGAAGTCATTTATAGTGAACAAAAGCACTGCATGCAGTTGAAAATATTCCATTTAATAAGAATAATACACCCTAATACCATCCTCCCATAATAGTTTCAAATCATCAATCAATGGTGATAAGAAAACATCAATATCATTGTCAGTTTTCTTTGTACCCAAGATCATTATACTCAACATGACATATTTGCACTTCATACAAACATCACATGATAGGTTGTAAATTACCAATAAAATAGGCCATGAACTATGTGTGCTACTGAGGATTCAGTGTGGATTCATTCCATCTGTGCACAACCCTAGTCTCAGTTTTTAATTTCATTTCCAAATATAGGATACTGCTCATTAATTTTCGTCCATTGTGAACAATCAGCTAGATGATGTATTTTTCCATCACATAACCACTCATAAACATGCCATATTAACCTTTTTGCATCATGTTAATTAGAACATAAATGTTTGAAAAAATAAATTATGGGAAGATACCAAAATACCATTGAAGGGATCTTTGTAATCTCTATATCATCTTGTGATTTTTCTTTCCCCTTATACCATGATGTCCCACATTTTGGAAACTATGAAATAAAATCATATTCCTTCCTATATATCATACAGTCATTCGGACAGGCATGTGTTTTCTTGTATCCCAATCCCATCAGGCATAATATTTACTTTCTCTTATGATGTGAATCTGGAAGATTGTTGTATTTTGGAAGAATGTCTTTCATCAATTGTAGCAGATCTGTAAAACTTATGTCACTCCATCTATGTTTTGACTTTAGGTTAATCAATCTTAACACCACCAAAAAATCCGTAAAATCTGTACAACCAGGATATAATAGTTTTTCAGCATCTCCATATAGACGCGCAACTGTCGGTTCAATCTCAATTTGTTCTGCTGTAATATCATGAATCATTTCTTCAATTCCATCAGTGTCGCCATATTTCAAATCATTATCATCAGTGACATTCTGTCCAGTTTCACCATGCCAAATCCAAGGGTTGTAACTCAGATTAAAACCATGACAAATCAGATGATCTTTTTTCTCTCTACTTTTAAACTTCTTTATATTCAAACATTTCATGCATGGATAGAAAAAAATTTCACTACTTGGAATATTTCGTTTAGAAAATTCCAAAAAGGCATCAACACCTTTTTCATATTCATTGCTCATTTGATGTGCAGTAATCCAACTTCGAATCATTATTACCTAAGACAAATATCAAAATTATACATCTTTTCAAGATAATGAAAATATATGTTTATATGAAAAAATCATAATATGAATGTAAAAAAAATTTAAATACAAAACAAATCTATGCGTATTTAAAAAAATATATGCTTCAATATGATTTTAAAAAGAAACGATAGTTAGATATAACAGTTTTAAATTCATATTGGATCCTTTCTTCTTAAGGTTCACAAAGAATACATCCTGGTGCAACTTGATACCAAATTCACCCTTCCATAAAAAAGAAATATGAAGTATAAATATTAAAATATGTATACATTTAATACTGAAAATTACGATCCTAACGATTTGAATCCTCTGGACAGCCCCCCCCCTCTGGACACCCCCCCCCACCCACCTAGACACCACCCCCACCCCATGGACATCACCCCCACCCCCATGGACAACACCCCACACTTTGGACACCCCTACCCCCTTAGGCAACACCCCCCACCCCCTTGGAAACCAACCCACCCCCTTGGACACCACCCCCCACCCCCCATGGACACTCCCTGGACACCACCACCCCCTTGGACAACCCCCCTCCCCCTGGAAACCACCACCCCCTTAGACATCCCCCACCCCTCTGGATAGACCCCACCCCCTGGATAGCCCCCACCCCTTTAGATATCCCCCCCACCCCTCCTGGACACCCCCTCCCTCCACCCCCACCCCCTTGGACACACCCCTAGACACCCCCAACACCTGGACACCCCCACCCCCCCTTGGATACCCCTTGAACACCACCACCCCCTTGGATAGCCCCCACCCCTCTAAACATCCCCCCCACCCCCTGGACAACCCCCCACCTTCTAGACATCCCCCACCCCCCTTAGACACCCCAACCCCTCATAATAACCCTATAACACATCGATTACTATTAAACTACCAATTTAAAAATTACCAAACATCCCTAATAATAGAACGAATGAAGGAGGAGAAGAAGTGGACAAAGAAGAAAAAAAGAAACAAAGAATAAAGGAAGAAGAACATGGAATAAGTACCTTATTTAAGTAAATTCCATGGAATTCAATAAGACCATGGGTCCTCCAATGGTTGATAGAAAATTGGAGAAAATGGAGTAAACCTGAGAATCAAATCAAATTTAAAAATAAAACTCTAATAGAGAAAATCACAGTGTAAAGCCTATCATCATGGCACAATTGGGTCAGGATAACTGTGCATCTTCGAAAACCACGACATGGTCTCCCCCATAACCCATAATTTTCTCATAGTCAATGATTGGTCAAAATATATATAACCAAATAGAATCTTATTGAAACACCCCTCATCTTTTCATAATGCTTGAATCCCTAAAAATCATAGCAGAAACCTCAAACATTGACTATACCAAACCCCTTGGACACCACCCTCCACCACCTTGGACACCATCCCCAGCCCCTTAAACAACACTAATAAATTATAGCCTAATATACATGAAACAATACAATCATCATGTCATAATCTCACAATCCATGATGCAATAGTTAATCCCAACTAACACTTATCCCTCACCCCCTTGGAAACCACCCCCACCCCCTTGGACACCCCCTGGACACCACCAACCCCTTGGATAGCACCCCACCCCCTGGACACCACCCCCACCCCCTTGGACACCCCTTGAAGACCACCACCCCTTTGGACAGCCCCCATCCCACCCCTCTAGATATCCCCCTACCCCCTAGACAACCCACCACACCTCTAGACATCCCACCACCCCCTTGGACACCCCGTACCCCTCCTAGACACCACCCCCACCTCCTACCCCCTAAACACCCCCTAGACACCCCCAACCCTTTGGATAGCCCCCCCGGACAACCCCCTAAACCCTCTAGATAGCCCCCCCCCCCCCATGGGCATCCCCCCCACCCAAATACCCACCTCCCTTGGACATCCCCCACCCCCTTGGACCCCCCCCCCACACACACACACACTAAAACCCCTGGACTAACCCCCCCCCCCCCACCATGGACACCCTGGACACTCTCCAACCCTCTGGACAGCCCCCTGACCCCTCTGGACACCACCCCCCACCCCCTTGGACACCTTCTAGGACACCACCACCCCCCACCCCCTTGGACAGCCCCCACCCCTCTGGACACCCCCCACCCCTGGACACCCCCAACCCCTTTGGACACCCCCACCCCTGGAAACCCCCCACCCCCCACACCTCAAGACAGCCCCCCCCCCCCCCCCACCCCCCTTGGACACCCCCACCCCTCTTGGATGCCACCCCCACACCCTACCCCCTTGGACACCCCCAACCCGTTGGACATCCCCCCCCCCCTCAGATAACCCCCCAAACCCTCTGGATAGGCCCCCACCCACTTCGACAGCCCCCCCCCCCCACCCACCCACCCACCCCCTTGGATAGCCCCCCCCCCCCCCGACCCCCCTCCCCACACACACACCCCTAGACTACCCCCCCCCCCCCCGAACCCTCTAGACAGTCACCCAAACCCTTTGGATAGCCCCCCACCCCCTTGGACAGCCCCACACCCCCCAAAAACACCACCCCACCCCATTTGACATCCATTGCACCCCCTTGGACACCCCTAACCCTCTTGGACATCCCCCGCACCCACTGGACACCACCCCCCACCCCCTTTTACACCCCCTGGACACCCCCACCCAACTGGACAGCCCACCCAACCCCCCCCCCCCCCCAGATACCCCCACCCACTTGCACAGCCCCCCACCCCCTTGGAAACCCCCTATACGCGAGCGCACACATGATAGAATACACAAAAATTGTAAAATTGCATGATATAGTTGAGTCAATAAGGTTTTCCTTATGACTTTTCCATTCCTTCTTGTTTTGAAAATCACAAACACCTTATACTTAAGCAAATATTATTTTTTACCCCCATAAGGAAAATTTACTTCTTTAAGGAAATTTACCTTAACCTGAATTTTCTTACACGCAGTAGTATTTTTCTTTAGTGCAAAAACTAGATTCATACCCAAAATCCCAGAAGTCATATAATGAAAATATTTGGAGCATTCTGTTTTTAGGATCCTAATTCTAGATGTGATCTGTAATGAAGCTGTAATCCGAATTCGGGACTACGAACTTTCAGGAGTTCGACTACGAACCATTAAGTAGTTCGACTACAAACTTTCATGAGTTCAACTCTGAACTCTTAAGCAGTTAGACTCTGAACTCTTAAGCAGTTCAACTCTAAACTCTTAAGCAGTTTGACCCTGAACTCTTAAATAGCTCGACTCCGAACTCTTAAGTAGTTCGACTCCTAACTTTCATGAGTTCGACTCCGAGATCTTAAGTAGTTCGACTCCGAAATTTCATGAGTTCGACTATGAACTCTTAAGCAGTTCGACTCTAAACTCTTAAGAAGTTCGACTCTGAACTCTTAAGCAGTTCGACTCCGAACTCTTAAACAACTCGACTCCGAACTCATAATCTGTTCAACTCCGAACTCTTAAGCAGTTCAACTCGGAACTCTTAAGTATTTCGACTCCGAACTCTTAAGCAGTTCGACTCCGAACTCTTATGATGTTTGACTCCGAACTCTGCAAGTTTAGATTCCGATTTCTGGTAAAACCAGACTCTGAATTCCTATAAAACAGAATCCAAACATTTCTTAACACAGACTCCTAATTTCATTTTGGTTAGACTCCGAACTTTTAACTTACTTACACTCCAAAATATTTATTAGCTTTTACTTAAATATGATTCATTTAAAAATGATGTCGTGCATTCTATTATACATTGTTTGTTATAAAATGATGTCATCTATTCTGTTTCTAATTAACCATTGGTTGAGTTACATGTGTACAGGTCCCTTCGAATTTCATGGAAAATATGACCATTGGAAGAGGGAGCTGACCGTTGGAAGTTTTCCTATAAATAGGAGCTCATTTTAAAGAGCTCAAAATGAACAATTTGATCGATCTAGAGAACACATGTTGTTCAGGTGATTTCCAGAGAGATAATATTTTCATGCCTTGTGTGTACTGAACATCTCGTTCAGATTTCTTTGTGTGACTCTGAATGTTGGTGATTACATTCGAGGACTTCCGGGGATATGAAGATAGAGGTTCCGACTACCTTGAAGTTCTAGGGCTTCCTTTCTGAGGAAGACAGAGGTTCCAACTACCATGAAGTTGAGGGCTTGCGGAGATAGCAAGACAGAGATTCCGATCTCCGTATCGAGGTCTTACCCTAGTGTGGGTAAGATAGACTTTCTTGAAAGTATAAATCAAGAGACCTTTATCCAAGGTTGTTGGATACCCTTCTCTTTGGGTTAAAAGAGTTATTGTTTGTTACTTGTAGTTACTACTTGTTTGTTTCTGCTGCATATTGTATTGTAAGGAAATTATAACCTTCTTGTACTTCCTTACACTTGTACTCTGATTAGTTTATATTCTATAGGCTTTAAGGTAGAATCTTATATTGTAAACCTTGGTTCCAATTCTCCAGTTGGTGATTAGAGGTGTTGTAAATTTGCTAAGTTTAACTTTTTTAAACCTAGATTTTTCTTTTTCTAAGGAAAACATAGTTATTTGTAACCAACTATAAAGGTTCCAAAGGAATTTTTAAAGTATACAATTCACCCCCCCCCCCCCCTCTTGTATATTGAGCATCTATATCGTTATTTCGATCATACAATTGGTATCAGAGCATGTTTCAGAAATACTTATACTCACGTATAGGTTTTTCTTGCTCATATTTTTCTTTGTTCTTCATCCTTTCTTAGAAAGTTCACTTTGTCATTCCGAACTTTGTCATTCCGAACTTTGTCATTCCGAACATTGTGGTTACGAACTTTTTCTACTAACAAGTTTTCTTGCCATGTTTTTTTTAGAATGGCAGGAATCAATGTTGGTTCTATTGAAAATCTAAATCATATAAGACCACCAATCTTTGATGGTAATGAATATGAGTACTGGAGAGATCGAATGAAGACTTTTGTTATCAATACCGGAGTGGATAATTTCGTTATTCCTACAGGTGATTGTAAAATTCCTGATAAGGAAGTTAGAACTTTCACTAACCAGGAAAATAAAAAGTATCAACCCAATTATAAGTTACTCAATACTCTATTATGTTCAATGAATAGAAACATATATAGCCAAATTTCTTCTTGTGAAGAAGCTAATTGTATCTAGAAAAAGTTAGAAGTTACACACTTTGGCACTTCTAAAGTGATTGAGACTAGGAGAGCGATGCTTAGAGCTAAATACCATGGATTCAATTTTCCATATGGAGAACCAATCTGCAAAGTTCAATATAGGTTTATGACTATATACAATAGCTTACAGTCTATGGGAGAAAAAAGGTTAGATGATGAAGCCCTTGTAGATAAGATAATTGATATTATGACCAATGACTGGGAATCAAAGAGAAAAACTATAGATGAGAACAGTAAGGTCACTAAAATTTCTCTTCATGATCTATTTGGAACTCTTCTCCAACATGAAACATGAATGAAGAGAGATGCTGACAACATCAAAAAGAAGAATGGGAATGGTACTGTTTCTTTTACAATAACATCGAATAATATGAAAGCTAAGACTCCTGAGAGAGTAACCAGATCCAAATCTAAGAAGGCGGTTATTCAGTCAGAATCTAGTGAAAGTGAAATATCAGAAAATGAGTTAGAAAATATTTCTCGAAGAATGAACAAGATAGCTGGCCAGAGAAATTTCCAATCCAAGTATAATAAAAAGGAAAGGAAAGACAGGAAAGATGGAGAAGTTACCTGTTATGAATGCAGGATAGCTGGACATATTAGACCAGATTTCCCTTTTCTCAAAAATAAAGAAAGGAAGGAAAGGAATTCTGAAAGGAATAGGAAGAAGTATTACAAAACCAAATCTAATAAAGTTCTGAAAGCTAATGACACATGGAGTGCTAGTGGTGGTGACTCTTCAGATGAATCTTCTGATTATGAATCTTCAGGAAAGAAGAATCTTGCTCTTATAGCCAGACTACCCATTGACAATCATTTCTTTATGGATAAGGTACGAAATGATGAATCATTGACTAATGTATCTTTAAATTCTAATGATAGTAAGTATTATAACTCCTCAGATGAAGAATCCTATTCTGATGAAGAAAATACTTAACCTACCTATGAAGAAGTTACTGGGTTTGCTGAACTTCTTGAGACTAAAAATTCTAAACTCTATAAGAAACTTGATAAGGAAAATTCTTGGAATTATATTCTTACAAAAGAGATGTCAGATATTTCTAAAGATCTTGATAGAAAAAATTCTGATTTTATAAAGATTTCAAAAAATCTTGAGGAAGTAAGTTCGGAGAGGAACAAACTTTCTAAAGAGTTAGAAAAAGTAATTTCTAAGAAAAGTATTTTTGAGCCTAGCTCTAGTTCTAAATCCAATGATTTTGAAGATAAGAACTTGGTTATTAAACTCAAGTCTGAAATTTTTTCCTTAAAGAAGTGTTTATCAAACTTTACCTGTGGTAAAGAAAATTTTGATAAAATGTATTCTCAAATATGACCTTTGAGAAACAAATCTGGATTTGGTTGTACCCATGCTAAACGAATTTTTAGTAACAATTATTTTGTTCCGAAAACTGCCCCATTTTGTACCAAGTGTCAATGTAGTGGTCACTGGGCGAAGACTTGTTCTTTCAATAAAACCCAATCTCTAGGTTTTCATAAAGCCTATTTTGCTAAGAAAGTGTGGGTTCCGAAAATTTTGTTGTCTGGAAATCTCGGATCCAAACAAGTTTGGATTCCGAAAGAATAATTCTTTTCTTATTTTCAGGAAGATAGAGGAAGTATCAACAACAATACTTGGTACATGGATAGTGGATGTTCTCGGGACATGACTGGTAACAAAATCTATTTTGAAAAGATTATCAAAACGAAAGGAGGGAAGGTAACTTTTGGAGATAATGCACAAGGATAAATTGTTGGTATTGGTAATATTGTTCTTCTAGGTAAAACTTTGATTTCAAATGTTTTATTTGTTAAGGGTATTAGCATAAGTCATTTATGTGATGAATTTTACCTTGTGAATTTTTGGAATGATAAGTGATTAGTACACAATTCCAAGGAAAAATTTATTCTCTTAGCCAATAGGCAAGAGAATGTTTACACTTTGAACTTAGAAGACCTCAAGAGTCCATATTTACCTTGACTAAGTGCAATGGAAGATCATTCCTGGTTATGGAATAGATGACTAGGTCAATATAACCTTAGAAACTTATGTAAACTCTCTAAGAAGAAACTAGTTAAGGATCTATCGGATCTTAGATTTGATTCTTCTAAAGTTTGTGATTTATCTAAATATGGAAAGAAACATAAATCTAGTTTTAAATCAATTGGTGAAGTCTCAAAGACTGATGCATTACAGTTAGTGCACATGGATCTTTTTGGTCCAACACAAACTGGAAGTATTGGAGGAAAATACTATGTGTTTGTTCTAGTTGATGATTACACCAGATTTACTTGGGTCTATTTTCTAGCAAAGAATTATGAAGGTTTTTCTTATTTCAAAAGTTTTAGAGAACAAGTTAAAAATGAGAAAAATCTTCCACTGAAAACTATTCATAGTGATCATGGAGGATAATTTCAAAATTCTGATTTTGAAACTTTTTTTAGTAGGAAAGGTATTACTCACAATTTTTCAGCACCTAGAAGTCCTCAACAAAATGGTGTAGTTGAAAGAAGAAATATAATTCTTCAAGAGATAACTAGAACCATGTTGAGTGACTATTCTATAGCTAGACATTTCTGGGATGAAGCTGTAAGTACTTCTTGTTATACTATAAATTGAGTTTTGATTAGACCTTTTCTTCATAAAACTCCTTACGAGTTATGGAATGGTAGAAAACCAATACTTTTCTACTTCAAAGTTTTTGGTTGCAAAGTATTCATTATGAATACTAAAGATAATATACATAAATTCGCACCAAAATATGATGAATGAATTTTCTTAGGCTACTCCACAACTTCTAATGCATATAGAGTTTTCATTAAAAATACTTGCACTGTTGAAGAAACAGCTCATGTAAAATTTGATGAGTCAGATCCTTTTGTTTTCAAACCATCCCAATCTATATCCTCAGATGTGTTTTCAAAAATTGATTGTAAACCCTTGATAGAATATCCTTCTGATAAGGAAAATGTTCATGAAGATACTTCTAAAACATTTACCCCAGAAGACTTTCTACCCTATGTTGATGAACAGGTTTTAAAAAACCCAAATCAGGTGTTTCTTAAGAATCATCCTAGTGATAGCATATTTGGTGATGTAAATCAACCTCTAAGGACTATATGTTCCTTAAGAAATGAATTAGAACATTTGGCATTTCTTTCCCACTTAGAACCAAAAAGCACTGATGAATCTTTAGGTGATGATGATTGGATCAAAGCCATGCAAGATGAACTAAATTAATTTGAGAGGAATAAAGTCTGAAACTTGGTTGAAATACCTAATGAAACTTCTGTTATTGGACTAAAATGGGTTTTTAGAAACAAGTGTGATGAAAATGAAGTCATAGTAAGGAATAAATCTAGACTCGTTGCTAAAGTCTATAACTAGCAAGAAGGAATAGACTATGAAGAAACCTACGCTCTAGTAGCTAGACTTGAATCTATTCGTATTCTACTTTCCTTTGTAGCATTCTTCAATTTTAAACTTTTTAAAATGGATGTGAAATGTGCTTTTATTAAAGGTTATGTTCAAGAGGAAGTTTTTGTTGAACAACCTCTTGGCTTTGAAGATTCAAAACATCCTGATCATGTTTTTAGACTTACCAAAGCTTTGTATGGTCTTAAACAAGCCCCACGAGCATGGTATGATAGACTCACAAGATTTTTGCTTCAAAATAACTATGTTAAGGGAAATGAAGATCTAACCATTTTTATAAATAAAGATATGAAAAATGTTTTGATTGTTCAAATTTATGTTGATGATATCATATTTGGTTCAACTCAGCATTCTTTAACTGATTCTTTTGTAAGTCTAATGAAATCTGAGTTTGAAATGAGTATGATGGGTGAGTTAACTTTTTTCCTTGGTTTTCAAATTTCTCAAAAACCAGAAGGAATCTATATATCTCAACATAATTATATTAAAGATATTCTAAAAAAGTATGGTTATGACAACACTAAGAGTATAAGTACTCCCATTGGTACCGCAAACTCTTTAGATCTTAATGAAGCTAGGAAACCAGTAGATCAAGCATATTTTAGAGTTATGATAGGAAGTCTACTTTACTTAACAGCTTGTCGACCAGACTTAATGTTCTCAGTATTCTTATATGCAAGATATCAATCCAATCCTAAGGAATCTCACTTAAAGGTGGTAAAAAGAATTTTTCGCTACCTAAAGGGAACCATGGATCTAGGATTATTTTATAATTCAGGAAATGATTTTGTTCTAAAAAGATTTTTGGATTCTGACTTTGGTGGATGTAGAATGGATAGAAAGAGTACATCTGAAACTTTTCATTTCTTAGGAGATTCGTTAGTTTCTTGGTCATGTAAGAAGAAACATTCTGTAGCACTTTCCACTGCTGAAGCTGAATATATACCAGCTGCAAGTTGTTGTGCTCAAGTGTTGTGGATGCAACACACACTCACAGACTATGGCCTGAGTTTTACTAAGACTAAAATTTTTTGTGATAACACAAGTGCCATTTCCCTAAGCAAGAACCCTTCACATCACTCTCGTGCAAAACACATAGATATTAGGCATAACTTTCTTAGGGATCACACACTTAAAGGAGATATCATTCTTCAGTTTATCGGGACACAAGATCAACTTGATGATATTTTCACAAAATCATTACCCTCCGATAGATTTGAATACATTAAACAAAAGTTAGGAATGATAATTGTAAGGTAATCATTCTTCATTAACTTCTTGTTGAAAAATTATCCTAACAGTAATAAACTTTTTCTCATAGGGGGAGTACATTTGAATGTTATTATAACTAAAATATTTCGAAATCTGTTTTTCAAAATTGGTTTAACTAAACTTTTTTCTTAGTTAGTTTTTCAAATTTGTTTTGAAACAAACTTTTTGGAATGGAAATTTTTTTTGAAACAAACTTTCCGGAATGGGAATTTCCAGAATTGAAATTTTCAGGACTGAAATTCTTAGAATTAGAACTTTTGGAATGGAAATATTCGTACTGAAAACTTCCAAAATGGCATTTTCGTACTGATAAGTTTTGGAATGGAGGTTTTCATACTGAAGTTTTCGTAACAAAGTTTTCATACTGGAACTTTCGTTTTTTTTTAAATTTATTTCTTCAAGAAGAATATTACCAATTACGAATAATGTTTCTTTCCAATCCGAGAGCTGTGATTTCCTTACTTATAGTTCTGTAATCATATTTTTCTTGCTGATATTTTCCTTAGTTTTTAAAAGATCAAATTCTAGTTTTCTTCAAATCCGAATGTTTTCTTTAAAAACCTCAAAAGATCGGAGTCAAGTTTTTCCTTGCGGGATTATTATAAACTGCCAGATCAGATCAAAGCTTTTTCAACCGTTAGATGGCTTTTGGAAGACCAATGGTCACTTTCATTGCCTATATAAAGGAGACCCCAAGACTCGTCCCACATCAGTTTTTTTAAGCTTTTGCGTCTCGAAGCCCTGCTTCTCTTCTTAAGGCTGGTTCCAAACTTGGAAATAGCTGATCTGAATCTTTCATATTTCTTCACTTTGAATGTCTGTTGAAGAAACTTCTCAAGATATGTCAACTACGAAACCGATCTATAAGTGGTTATTCTTCAGGGGAAGGTTAGTTCATCTGGATTTCTATAAGCTTGATTCCCTTATTTCCAAGAATATAAATCTGAATGGATAGGACGATGTCTGCATAGCAAAGTCAGATAAACAGGATCCGGTTTATACTGATATGCTAACCGAGTTTTACGAGTTTGTTTCCTTCCTGATGGAAGATGGTAGAGAGTGGTTTTCTTTCAAGTCTTATGGTAATACTTGTAAGCTTTCCTAAACCAAGGTCGTGAGCTTGGTTGGTTTTTCATATGAAGGAGAATCTGAATTCTACTCACACAAACTTCCCGATGTGCAAGGAAGTTTCAATAAGGAGAAGGCACTAAAGTGTCTTGGGCTTAAGGATGATTCAACTATCAAGATTGCTCGTCTCACTCCAAACAATAGAATTCTTCAGATTTGGGTGCAAGGATTTTTGGTTCCAAGAAGAGGTGATAAAGACAATAGGAAGAAAAAGTGATATATATGTCTTAGATTTTTTAGTAAATCTAAGAAAGATAAATCTGATGAGGCATGTCTTGGTTACGATCAAGAATATCAAAGAAGGCAATTTGAGAGCTTATATTATCATGATTCTTGATATACTATCTAAGATGATAGTTCGATGCTTAGAATACTTTAAGGTTGCATGCAAGTCAAAGATCCGGAATTGAAAGCTCATGCTAGTCAGTGATGATACTCTTAAGAGGATGAAGATGGGTTTTTCTAGTGAATCTGGAGAATTTTACCCTCTGTCTGTGGAAGAGGTTGAGATAGCTCAAAAAGAAACACACTCTCCAGAACCATCCAAAAAGCAAAGGAGGAAGACAAAGGTTAAGGAAGTTGTTGCTGATAAAGAAAATACTCAAGCTAATGAAACACAATCTGCTCCCCCCAAGCCGAAGAAGCAGAAAACATATACGGATGAAGTGGCAGCCAAGTGGAGAGAAGATAAATAAATGAGGAAGGAAGGGGATCCTCAATTCGGATTGGACCCTGCAGAGGCTAAGACCTTGAAAGATAAAAGCTGCGGAGGAGCTAGAGAAACAAGAGAAGCAGAAGAAAATGTAAAAGAAGATGTCTGAAGCTGAAGTGGTGCAATATTTGCTGAAAGATTCAGAGTTAGCTTCCGAAATGCTTCTCGTTCCGGAAACGTTCAATCTGGAACCATATTTACAAGAAACTCCATCCAAGAACTATGTCTCTCCGGATAGATACAAGGGTAAAGAAATAGTTGAAGAAGCTGAGAAAGAAGTTATTGAAGTAGTTGCTGAAGAAGTTGAGGAAGAAGAAGAAGAATAAGAGGAGGAGAGTGTAGATCTGGATACCCTGATTGAGCAAGTACAAGACTATAAAGATAAGGCTGAATCCGCAAAGTTAGTTACTCTAGGAAAGGGAGATGAGGAAGCTAGAAAGAAACAACAAGAAGAAGAAGAAGAATAGAATGTCTTGTATGAAGAGGAAGAATCCTATGAGAGGAATTTCCTTGGGGAAGGTCAACAAAAACAGAAAACAGATGAAGACCAGATTATCCAAGTGTTTGAATCTAAGGATGTATCCCTTAATAAAGAACCTATTCCGAGAGATGATAAGGGGAAGAAAACTCTCATGGAGACACCTATAAAAGATTTCATCAGGAAGAAAGAGGTTGGTGGCACCTTTAGAAGAAACTTGGTACAAGCTGAAGAAGATCAGTCTCCAAGAAAAGTTTCTGATTCGGAATCATCATCTCATGGGCATGATTTTGTGGTTCAGTCTCTGAGTAAGTTGGTGGACACAATTCTGATTCTTCCAACAATAGATTCTAGATGCCAGATGCTGCAACAAAATATGAATCAGAAATCGTATTCTTTATCCATGGTCATGGATAATTTTGTGAAGTTGGAAGCTGAACAAAAAAGTTTTCTAATCGACTATGATGTGCATAGAAAGTCCTGCAGTAAGGTAACCAAGTGGTCTAACAGAGTTGATGAAGATTTAGTTCAGTTTGAGAGTTTTTAGGTTGAAGTTCAAAATGCTTTTAAAATGGAGGATAAAAAGGTTAACGAGTTTTATGAAAAGCTGATCCAAGAGAAAAATTCTCAGAATCAACAGGTCAGGGACCAGAATGTGAAGCTTAACTCAGAATCTCAGAATTGGAAAACTGAAAGAGATTTTCGGATTGAGTTTCAGCAGAATATGGAAAAGCAAGATGAGATAATAAAGTTGCAGAAAGAAGCCTTGGAGGCTCAGGAAGAAGCTTTAAAATTCCAAGAAGAAAATGTAAAAGCCTTGGAGAAGAAAGGTGAGGAAGATCAAAGAGACATGAAGAAACTCAAAACCTAGTTAAAGAAGCTTATTCCGCAGGAAAAGGAAGACAAATGAACTCTTTGATCTTTGGTTGTAATTGTCTTTTATTGTAAAATTTTCCCCACTCTAATGAAATATTATTTGGCTGGATGTTCTTGTTATATACTAATGTTTCAGGTATCATAATTTTTTTTACATTCCCTTCAATTCTTTTTGAAAAATCAAAAAGGGGATAAAGAAAAAGAACCACTTTTAAGGAGGAGAAAAGAAAAAATTTCTAAAATAAATATCCTTAAAGAAAGGGGGAGTTTCCCACTACGAAGTTTTTTTCCATTCTTAAAATAATGAAAACTCGACTACGGAAACTCATAATACAATCCTTAGAGTTTTATTGCCTATGGGGGAGTTAGTTGTATTCACTTTCATCCATGAACAAAGGGAGATAAGTTTTTAATTCCAAAGTCTAATAAAATTTTTCAAAATCCTTATATGCTTTTTCGAATGGTTGTTTGTGCCTTCCAAAAAGGGGGAGATTGTTGAGTCAATAAGGTTTTCCTTATGAATTTTAAATTCCTTCTTGTTTTGAAAATCACAAACACCTTATACTTAAGAAAATATTATTTTTACCCCCATAAGGAAAATTTACTTCTTTAAGGAAATATACCTTAACCTGAATTTTCTTACACATAGCAATAGTTTTTTTAGTGCAAAAACTAGATTCATACCCAAAATCCCAAAAGTCATATAATGAAAAGATTTGGATCATTCCGGTTTTAGGATCCGAATTCTGGATGTGATCTGTAATGAAGCTCTAATTCGAATTCTGGACTCCGAACTTTCATGAGTTCGACTCCAAACTCTTAAGTAGTTAGACTCCGTACTCTTAAGGAGTTCGACTCCGAACTCTTAAGCAGTTTGACTCCGAACTCTTAAATAGCTCGACTCTGAACTCTTAAGCAGTTCGACTCTGAAATTTCATGAGTTTGACTCCGAACTATTAAGTATTTCGACTCTGAACATTCATGAGTTCGACTCCGAACTCTTAAGCAGTTCGACTCCAAAATATTAAGCAGTTCAACTTCGAAATATTAAGCAGTTCGACTCCGAACTCTTAAACAGCACGACTCTGAACTCTTAAGCAGTTCGACTCCGAACTCTTAAGTTGTTCGACTCTGAACTCTTAAGCAGTTCGACTCTGAAATCTTATAAAGTTCGACTCTAAAATCTGCAGGTTTAGATTCCGATTTTTGGTTAAACCAGACTCTGAATTCCTATAAAACAGAATCCGAACATTTCTTAACATAGAATCCTAATTTCATTTTTTTATACTCCTATCTTTTAACTTGATTACACTCCAAAATATTGATTAGATTTTACTTACATATTCTTCATTTCAAAATGATTTCGTGCATTCAGTTATACATGGTTTGTTATAAAACAATGTCGTCTATTCTGTTTCTAATTAACTGTTTGTTGAGTTACACGTGTACAGGTCCCTCATAATTTCATGGAAAATATGACCATTGGACGATGGAGCCGACCGTTGGAAGTTTGCCTATAAATAGGATCTCATTTGAAAGGGATCAAAAAGAACAAGTTGATCGATCTAGAGAACACACGCTATTAAGGTGATTTCTAGAGAGAGAAGCTTTTCAAGCCTTGTGTGTACTGAACCGCTCGTTCATATTTCTTTGTGCGACTCTGAATGTTGGTGATTACATTTGAGGACTTCAAGGGATAGGAAGATAGAGGTGCTGACTTCCTTGAAGTTCGAGGGCTTCGTTGCTGAGGAAGATAGAGGTTCCAACTACCTTGAAGTTGAGGGCTTGCGGGGATAGCAAGACAGAGATTCCGATCTTTGTATCGAGGGCTTACCCTGGTGTTGGTAAGACAGACATTCCTGAAAGTATAAATCAAGAGACCTTTATCCAAGGTTGTTGGATACCCTTCTCTTTGGGTTAAAAGAGTTATTGTTTGTTACTTGTAGTTACTACTTGTTTGTTTTCGCTGCATATTGTATTGTAAGGAAAGTATAACCTTCTTGTATTTCCTTACACTTGTACTATGATTAATTTAAATTCTATACGCTTTAAGGTAGAATCTTATATTATAAACCTTGGTTCCAATTCTCCAATTTGTGATTAGAGGTGTTGTGAATTTTCTAAGTTTAACTTTATTAAACCTAGATTTTCCCTGTCTAAGGAAAACATAGTTATCTATAACCAACTTTAAAGGTTCCAAAGGAATTTTTAAAGTATACAATTCACCCCCCCCCCCCCTCTTGTATATTGAGCATCTACATCGTTATTTTGATCCTACATATATCACTTCCATAGGTCTATTTTTCCAAAAAATAATTTATCATGGTATAGATGAACACTATGAAACTGACTATGATAGCAAGAACAAAGAAAAATAACATCTCAAAAAATTAGCTTAGGGAATCGTAGAAAATAAACTGAAAATGAGTCGTGTGAGGCTTATTTGACTGTTATGAGTCAACCTGAGAGATCTGATAATAATAAATATGAAGAATGATGTTGGAAAAATGAGGCTAGAGGGAATGACTTTGAAGAATTGATTCTAGGTTTTCCGTGCGAGAAAGAAGAGTTGCGGGTTGCCCGATCGAAGAAAACAGAATGACTGAATACGAGGTGCGATAAATAATTTAAAATATTTATCACGTTGGTTATTTAATATCCGCTATGATAAACTATTTTTTTAATGTTTATAATGTCGTTTATTTAATAACCGACATAGAAAACAATTTTTCAAGTGGTTTGTTTTATAACCGATGTGATATATGTCGCTTTATATCGACGTGATAAATTGTTGAGATTGGCTTTATCACATCATTTTTTTTATAACCGATGTGGTAAAGAGCCGAGCTTTCCCTTATCACCTCGGTTATAAAATAACCAATGTGATAAAGCATTGAGATTTTCTTTATCAAGTCAGATATATTATAACCGACGTGATAAAGCGCGCCAGATTCGATTTTCACATCGGTTATATAATAACCTATGTAAAAAAGCTAATCTCTGTATATTTTATGTCGGTTATAAAATAACCGACATAAAATATCGATCATTAAATATTTGAATGTCGGTTATATAGAACCAGCGTGAAAAATTATGACGTGTTAAACGTTTTTCCACTAGTGGAGATATTGGGGTTAGGTCCCTATATTCATTATCATACAAAATTATTAATAGGGATACCCTTTTAAAGAAGAAATAATAATTTTATCTATATAAACAGATCAAATAAAAGATCATATGTGTTGTTCATTTACATTTTTTTTCTTTCAACTTTACCCTTTGAAAATTAACTCCATGTTACATAGGTAATTTATATTGAGTACCATGACCGTGGATCATGCTCCTTATCAAAAAATACTATTTAAAAAATATAAACCATGATACCATCATTATCTAGAATTAATCCATCTAGTTTTTAAAAAATAATGAATTTTTATTGATCTATATTCATGAATATGGAATTTACATACATCTGATATACATTGTGGTTTATATTAGTGTCAAATTCAGTAATTATTTTAATGGTCTCGACCATAGAATTAATAAATACTAAACATAATTTTAATAATATTTATTTTTCCATTTATTGTAATGCCCCGACCCTAGTTACCAGAGTCAGTGCATTATTTCAATACATTTCCATGATTACAAGGAATCAAGTCCCGAAGGACCGATCAGTTTAGCAGTCTTGGAAAAATAGATTACATACATGAATGTTACATTACACTTTATAACATACATCAAAACATAAATAATCTTTTATGAACACCATTATTCACATAGTTTAACCCTTCATATCAATCACAATACACTTCCTAGAATCCTGGGAAAAATAAAACATAGAAGGGGGTGAGCTCAAACAATCAGTAAGGGTAAGCAATACAGTAGAAGGTAACATAAATATTATGCATGGTGAATAATTGAAACCACATTCCTTTACCAATACTAAACATGAATACTTTTTTAGAAGGAATATGAGATAAGTAAATAATGATATAATAAAACATATTCATTGGTATTCTACTAGTCGAATGACCACATGAACCATCAATGTTATTTACATAATGAGGTAATGTATAATACCATACTTTAATTTCTATGTCAAGGCCTCGTGCCAGGACCTATGGGATAACTGTAACCAGACCCAAACCTGGAGAACCTCTATAACTGGACACCATCCTGAAGAGCCTCTATAACCAGAATCCAACCCAGAGAGCCTCTGTAACAAGACTCCAACCCGGAGAGCCTCTATAACCAGACTTTAACCCGGAGGGTCTGCTGTAACCGGACCCCAACCCGGATGGCTTACTTTTACTGGTCCCCAACCCAGAACATACTAGTCCAATACATTCATCATAATTAAAGGTTGAAATATAACATAAACATTCATATTAAAACTATCATATGAAATGTCAATACTTTAACCTAAACCATGAATGGTATAAAAATAACACATCCACAGTCAAACATATCACAAAACCTTCAATACAATATGGATGTTTTGTATCATAATAAATAAACTTCAAACAAGTTTAAAATCCATAAAATGACATTGACATAGATGAAATTGATTTGTAAACCTCTTTGAGATAAATATCTCTTATTCATGAAAACATTTAAAAGTCGCACAGTTTAAAAACGAATACATTTAAAGATATTTTTGATTCAAAGTGTCCCATACCAAATTGAAACATTTCAAATAAATTATCATTTTAAAAACATTCATGTACATATATTTAAATCCTTAAAAATAATTTGAAAACATGGGCATTAATGAGAACGATTTAGAAGAATAAATATTTTAAACATTTAAAATGATGTTTTAGTAAATAAGTACCTTAAAAGGAATCCCTTTGGAAACTCTTTTATGAAACATTTACATGGATAATAAATATGTCACAGTTGATACTTACGTAAAAACAACCTTGGATAATAAAGAGATTGGGAAATTAACCCTTACCTTGTTGTAATCAATCGAGTCGTACGAACAATAGTCAATAACCACCAAATAAATCACAGAATATCATGAATATAAAGACAATCATGATAATATATATCAAATGGTAGTACAGAATACACCACATGCAATAAATAATTGGTGAACAATGGAAATCTCACGGAATTAAAAGTGAGATAAGAAACCCCTTACCTCGTGTCTGACTTGACCCGTTCGTTCTTTAATATCCTGAATAATAAACTTATGTTAATTTATACTTGCTTAAGAAACTTTTTCATGTTTATTATTCCTTTTATATCACTTATTACCATGTTAGAGACTGTTGACGCTCCTTTCGTCACAGAATCTAAAGATCGGAAAAGGGAATATCTGAGCTCAAAGTGATTAATCCTTTGAAGAAACATCAAAAATCGACAAAGGGATGAAAAAGGAGAACATTGCCCATAGGTCGCGCAACTTCCCTCTTGGTCGCGCAAGTACACTTGCGTGCCGCCTCAATACTTGCGCGACCCCTCATGGTCGTGCAAGGGACTTGCGCGACAGATCTGGTAACCGCCCAGTAACCGCCCGGGGTCTTCTTTTGCCTATAAATAGACCCTGTGGGCCCCCCATAAAAAGGGATCAGTTCCCAGAAACTCGGATCAAAGCTCCCGACGCCCAAGTCTCTTCTCAAAGCTTCCAGAACACTTCTAAGGTAATTTCTTACCTAGAATGGAAGATCTAAAGGGAAGAAGGAAGGCCTAAGTGTTGAAACTTATCAAACACTTGCGCGCCGACTTAATTCCTTCAATATAACTTGCACGTCCCTCTTCTGGAAGAACCTCAAGAGGATGGGAAAGGGTTTAATAAAGAGTCGCTCAAGTAATTCAACTCTAGTTGAAAATCGCGCAAGTATCCCTTATGTCGCGCAAGTATACTTGCGCGACCAATACTTGCGCGCCGCCGCAGGACTTGCGCGACCTTCAATACTTGCGCGCCCCTATCTTTTTGGGTGCCCATCTTGCCCATTTTTACCCCTCTTAAGCCATTTCACCCTTCCTATTCAAGATTCAGTCTTCAAGATACTCTTCAAAAGCCATTTATGGCATGATTTCTTGATTTGACATCCTTATCTGAAAGGAATTCTGTGAAATACCTCTCAAACACCCAGTGATTTAAACATCTTTATGTCACCAAATATTGAGAGTTCATTCATTTCAACCTCATCCTTTAAGATGAGAGAATCCTAACCTGGGTCTCCTTTTCAGGAATAAGACTCAGTCATAACCTTGGGCTTCCTTTTCAGGAGTAAGCCCCAAGTCCCCTAACCTAGGCTTCTTTCTCAGGAATAAGTCCTAGTCATAAATCTTGGGCATCTTTCTTAAGAATAAGCCCCAATCAAGTCCTTTAATCTTGGGCATCCTCCTCAGGAGTAAGCCCCAAACCTTAATCCCTAACCTGGGTCTCCTTTTCAGGAATAAAGACTCAGTCATAACCTTGGGCTTCCTTTTCAGGAGTAAGCCCCAAGTCCCCTAACCTAGGCTTCCTTCTCAGGAATAAGTCCTAGTCATAAATCTTGGGCATCTTTCTTAAGAATAAGCCCCAATCAAGTCCTTTAATCTTGGGCATCCTCCTCAGGAGTAAGCCCCAAACCTTAATCCCTAACCTGGGTCTCCTTTTCAAGAATAAGACTCAGTCATAACCTTGGGCTTCCTTTTCAGGAGTAAGCCCCAAGTCCCCTAACCTAGGCTTCCTTCTCAGGAACAAGTCCTAGTCATCAATCTTGGGCATCTTTCTTAAGAGTAAGCCCCAAGTCTCTTAAAATTTCTCTTAACCAGTCATAAATTTCCTTTGATTTGGGTTTCCTTTTCAGGAATAAAACCCAATCATAAGTCCCCTCCTAACTTGGGCATCCTCCTTAGGAGTAAGCCCCAAGATTAGAGTATTCAAATCTCCATGAAGCACATATAACTTTGTGGACCCTGTTCATGGATTTTTCTTCCTAAAAGTAAATCCTAAACCTTCGCCTATCTGGGCAGTCATCTATACATAAGCCCCAAAACAAATTCTTATGATTGCATCTTTTATGGCACAATTGTCTAAATTTTACCAATACCTCTTGTTTCTCACACCGAGCATGACTCACGTGAGCTTAGAGTGTAAAAGTAATTATGACATTCATCTTTGAGCCATCAATCATAAAACATCATATCCCATTCCTCGAACTACGTGGGTTCTAATTCCTTTTTCAAAACAAAGGATACGTAGGTAGCCCATTCATGGGTTCGATCCCAAGATTGAAATAATCTCTGTCCTTCTGAATGACGATAAACTTCAAGTGCCCCACTGAGTGGCTTTAAAACCAGCCTGGTCATCAAAATGACCAAGAGACTTTTATATAAATGTTTTGAAGGATACCATTGACCAAGAATCTCTAAACAAATATAGATGATTCTATATTGATGAAGAACCTCGAATACATATAAAAGATTCTCTAAATTTCTTGCATATTTAATCATTGATTGTTAAAACTAAAGGAAAGCTCATTTTATACTTGGTAATGTAATAAGGATTCACGAACTTAACTTAAATCTATAAAGAGAGTCCCGGAGTAGACAATAATTCCCCTCAAAAAGGTGTGATGAGTCCGACCTCCCATCCTCTCGACCAATGCAAATTCCTAAGCCTCATTAGCCCACAAGCTAATGAGCGCCTGCCTTTGGAAAGTAGGTCCAAACGGATGTGGAATCATTGGATGTTTCCGGTTCTACGAACAAACCCGTTAGAAACCGATCGGAACGTTTGAATCTCCCGTCCAGGAGGTCATCCCCGGATTCCGCGCGAAACAAAAAAATGGTGAACCCGACGTGAATCCTTAACCAAGTTAAAGTGATGTTCTTCTTAGATGTTAGGCCCCTTGGGCCAACAAGGCAATCATTGGCATATGATCATCCAAAAGATGCAGTAGCCGGATTCATCTTGATTATGTCTGTTATATGGAACAGGCACTCTTTTTTCAAGATCTTCTACAAAAAATGGCTTTCCTTAAATTCACCCCTGTGAATACTGCTGCTGAGAACACCTCTACTGTGAGGTCTGCTGCCATGAAAACCAATGCTGCTACTCCTGCTGGAACGTCACCCGCTCTGAGGATGACATCACCAACTCAGCGTCTTCAACGCTGTGTTTCAAATGCACTGGTTAAGGAGTACCGTCGTAATGGTACTATCCCAACTCTGGAGGCCGCTCGTCAAGCCCTCCAAGTTAACAATTCTACCTGGTCGTCCGGACAACGGCAACCAGCAATCAAGAAGCAGGCGGTGCTGACTACCGTCTCCAACCATTTCGGGTCGTTATCCCCGGAACGCAATTTCCATTCACTCCCTTATTCTGAGGAAGTGAATGAGCAGGTCCCGCAGGACCTTAATTCAAAGAGACAGGAGTCCTTCTCAAGAGCTCCCATCAACAATCGCCGCCAGACTCGTGCGGTAGTGCACCCTCAACATGATGAGGGTACCGGCTCCAGGCATTCAGCTCAGGTTCCTCGAACCCGAGCAGGCAAGATGAATCACCAGAGACGGAATCCGGTTAATAATAGGCAGGTTGTCATCCCTGCCATCTCCGGAGAAGTCCACCAACCTAACTTGGTGGTAAATAACGAGCAGGCATACACACCTGTTCGTTTTAATCCCGCTGTCCAGCAGACTCGTCTGGCAGCATCAAGCCGATCCCGCCAGGCAATTCCGGCGGAGTACCATAGGCAGGAACATACACCTGCTTATACATCAGCAGTTAGTCAGCAGGCTCGTCTGACTACATATGATGGATCTCGTCAACAGCGTTTGGCGAAGTGTAATCAGCAGGCACATACACCTGCTAATACTAATCAAGCCTACCAACAGTCTCGTTTGGTAGCACACGGAGAAGTCAGTCGGAAAGCCCCGACGACAAACAGGAGGCAGACTAAACTCTCTGCCTCCACACTTGAGTACTGTCAGGATTCACTGACAGGAAAAGGAGGACAGGAGCAGGTACATACACCTACTCCAAGCCCGGAATGGACGTATATCCCTGTTCCGGCGGCTGAAGTCACCAAACATATTTTGTCAATGGTGAAAGAGCAGAAGCAAATTCCTGCTCATATTCTGGATGCTTGCCAGGATATCATAACAGCTTCAGCATCATCTCAGGGACAGACACATAAATCTATCCCTAGCAGTGGAGTGACACATCAACAATTCACTCCGGAACAGACACACACATCTGTTCCAGTCCAAGAGGGTTGTGGGGCCTACTCCCCCATATCATATGGACAACCAAGTCAGGCACATACATCTGATTTGAGCGATGATCGTCAGCCTAACCTGACCATCTTTCCTGATCAGGCACATACACCTGCTCAGAGCAATCACTTTCGTCATCAAGTGATTTCTAAAGCGAGTAAGAAGGCATCTAAGAAAAAGATCCGCCCAGCACAGTCAGGAGATCAAAGGCCAATCTGCAACAAGGCCTTGCTCGATGCTGGAGTTCTTGAAGCCCTCAGACATTTATCTGTCGGAATTCAAGATTCTACTCCCTCAGTTCCCAATAACAGGAACATTAATCCCGAAGGTCTTCAACAGACACTTCCTCATGAAGACTTGCTTCATGAAAATTCGGTCAATCTTGAAGTTTCTTCTTCAGATGAGAATCACAGGAACCCTCTGTGTGGTCAGAAGACCAAGGAGCAAGAGATATCATCTTTTGCTGTAACCCATCATGAAGGTCCTCCTCATGGTGATGAACTTCGCTGCGAAAGTCCTCTCCGCAGTAGTGATCCACATTGTCTCGAAAATTCTTCAGAAGGCAATGTAGTGACGAGAAAGCCCTCCTATCTCGAGGCACTTGCAAACGTAAAACCAGTCATGTCTGAAGTTTTACTATCGGCAGGTGAAACTCTTTCTCCATCAGAAGATAGCTTGGGGTTCAGGTTATTCTCCGAACCTTCCCTAGGTCATTCATCTTCCAGCATGAATAGTGATTCCTCTACCAATCTTGTTGAATCCGATGAAGCAACAAGGAAACACCAACTCTGGTCCAAACAGGTAGAAGAATCTTCATTTAATGATAAAGAGGAAATGCTGAACATGAGGAAAAAAATGGCAAAAGGTGAAGTACCAGTCATGTTTTGGCCTTTGGCTGATTCACAGTATGACATTCCAAAGATGTTGACGGATGATGGAATCCATGATATTCGTCTTAACATATGGAAAACTCTTTGTCAATTAAAGAAGAAGGTATTATCTTACGATGAATATGAAAATCATCTTAAGATAATAGAAGGGTTACAACGCCAGATTGATTTGGCATCTCTATCAGTCTCTCGGTATCCGAAGGCTGAAAAGCAACAGAGAACCCTTCAACGTTCATGCCTTGGCGCGCTGAGAAAATTGCGTCAGTTAATTTCCAATGCTCCATCTA
This sequence comes from Viscum album, assembly GCA_963277665.1. Lineage (NCBI taxonomy): Eukaryota > Viridiplantae > Streptophyta > Magnoliopsida > Santalales > Viscaceae > Viscum > Viscum album. The sequence goes on from OY728131.1 coordinate 1,537,954,921, forward strand.
ATGTTCATATCAGAGGATGGGGTATTCGCGGAGCACTACATTTCACAGTGCTTTCCGGTCAGCAAAGCCCGCCGAAAATGGTCTCATGCAATGTTATTGCCCATGGCCGGCCACAGTCAATGGACTTTGTTCATAATCAAAATCTTGCTCGAGATCAAGCTTCAACTAGTTCCTCTCAAAATCAAGTATATAGAGAACAGGTTGTTGAATTGCTCCTACATCAAGCAGGTGAGAATATTGCGCAAGCCTCTCGTCTGGAGCAAACACGTCATCAAATGACAGAAGTTTCGGAAATCATCCAACGGTCTGTTGAACCAGGTGATAAAAGTGGATACAGGTTAATGCATCCAGCTAATTTCCGAACTAAGATCCGCAAGATCAAGAGAGATTTCAAGAAGATCTCAGACATAGCATGTCAAGAGACACCCCAGCTTGCCAGACTGGGGACTTCTCTAACCCAACCCTCAGAATCAACGAATGGGATTCGAGGAGTTGAGCAGAAGCAACAGGAACACCCCCAGTCCACCGGACTGAGGACTTTTTCAAATCTTCAATCCCTCCCTCAGAGAAAGTCAGTATTCTCTCGATTAGGGAATAAGCCTCAAGAGGAACGAAGAGCCAAGATGTCAGGAGATTCTCTCCAAGTGACGGTTCACAAAGAAATTTCTGAGGGGTCAAGTCAACGGAATGCCATGTCTTATCATGGACATAAAAGGAGACAATATCATAGAAATGCTGATAGAAAGGATTTCATGAAATATGCATCCATTAATGTCATCACTGTCGTTGCTGCTGATTCACCAGATGAGGCTCAATCAGAGGGATCAGATGAAGAGGTTCCTGCTCAAGAAGTTGCGCACACAGACCTAAATGAAGAAGGTGTGCTCACACGTAATCAAAGGCTTACCCAAAATTTGGGTATTCCTTCAAGTAACCCACTTCCCCCTCTCCGAAAAGGATCCAATAAGGGGAAAGGAAAGAATCAGGTTACTTCTCACCCTTCCTCTGAAGGAGGTCAATCGCTCTCATTAGAGCAAAGGCTTGCACAACAGGAGGAAGAAATGAAAGAATTAAGAAGGTTGAATGCAGAACTACTTCAGAGTAGTCTTCTTCTTAAGAATGCTGAAGTCCGACAGCCGAAGGAATTTGTTGTAACTACTGAGATGGATCAGGAATATCCTCCTTTATCAGTACACCCACAGAGGTCTAATCCTACGGGTCAAACGCAACAACGGTTGACAGCACTACCATTAGTTGCAGCACCAACCTCCACGGCTGTCCAAGGTCCGTTCATTGCACCTACCCAAAACCAAGTTCAACCTGACGTTTCTCAAAAGTTAATAACTACTATTGAGTCATTAACAGCTCGGTTAGAAACTATGGAAGGGAAACGGGCGCAAGTTCAACCTGAAAAGAAAGTTTACCCTGAATGGGTAGATTCAATTTCTCCTCCATCCAGTTTTGGAAACCCTATTTTCCCTACTTTCAATGGATCAGGCGACCCTGAACAACATTTGACGCATTACATGTCTTGTTGTGATCCTATGATGGGAACTCCAGAACAACAAGAAGCAGTGAAACTCAGATGCTTCGTGCGAACCTTGCAAGGACCAGCTTTTGTCTGGTATACAAGCTTGAAATCCCGGTCAGTCATCGGATGGGAGGATCTTCGTCAAAAATTCCTTCTTCAGTTCAGCTCAACTTTGCCAAAAACGACAGTTTTCGATCTTACAAACTGCAAGCAAAGGGAGAATGAAAGAGTCTCTGATTTCATTGCTCGTTGGAAGGGATTAACGTATTCCTTGAGTTTATCACTCCCTCAGGAGGAATTATTGCCAATCTGTGTGGCAAATTTGCGTGACGAATTACGCACGCCATTGATCCCTGTGAAATACACAGGAGGGTTTCGAGACCTTACTTCAATCGCTCAACAGATTGAAGATTCCCTTATGCAGGCTAAGGTTAAATCTCGTGTAATTCCATCAGCTCCAGGAAGAAGAATGGGTAAAGCAGAAACTGCTACAGTTATGCTTAAACAGGCACCTGTACCTATTTCTACTTCAAAACCTTCATCTTCTCGAAGGGCTCCACCTCCTGAACGCCAACAACAAAGGCTGTTTCGTCCAAATGATCAAAAAGATCAACGACGAAAACAATTTGAGGATATGAAGAGTAAAACATACTCTTTCCGAAGTAAGCAAGTTCCTGGTTACTTCATTTCAGCTCTGGAAAATAATTTGGTTCAATTACCAGTGCCGAAGAGACCAAACAAGGAAGGAGATGAAGACCGTCCCAATTATTGTCCCTTTCATCAAATGTTGGGACATCCCATCCAGGAGTGTTTTGTCTTTAAAGACCTCCTACAAAAGATGGTTGACTTGGGACAAGTCAAATTGAAGGGTTCTTCAGCTCATGTAGCGTGTATTACCGCTACAGATCCAGAGGAAGGAGGCGAGTGGCAGGAAGTCAAAAGCAAAACTGCGAAAAAATATGATGATTGGATGGTCAGAAAGACAATCAATCGGACTCATTCCATTTTGCGAACACAATTGAAGAAACCAATTGTGTCTCCTACAAAAGCTGCAGTAAAGCCTCCATCAAAGGGCAAATCCTCAAAAGGGCAGCGTAATTCAAAGAAGAAAGAGGAATCAGAAGAAGATGAGTATGCATCAAAGCCTAAATTGTCTTTGACTCTGGCAGATTTCATGCCATCTACTTCAAAGTCACGGGCACCGTCCCACCAAACGGCACAGCCTAAACAGGCCAACCAGGCAGAGTCTTTATCAGACGAAGAATTGATCTTTGGTTCTGTTAATATGATTCAATTAACAGATTCATATTCCAGTCTTGATGAGCCTGAATTCCCTGTATCAAATAAAGGAACCCGAGGAAGTTCTAGAGGTTCAGGATATAGGGGAAGACGTGGATCTTTCCGAATCCACTACTCTAATTCTACCCCTGCTAGCACTGTATATGCAGCAGAAACTCGTGGTAGAGCCCTTCAGCGAGCTCAAAATGAACAAGCAAGTTCTTCTGCTAATGGCCAACTCAGCTTCGGCACAATTATTTTGGAAGACCGATTAAAGGTTCCATCTTCTTTATCTCAGCAAGCAAATGGATCTAATCAGTCTAATTTTCCAAAACCAAAGATGTTTCCAACTTCAATACAAGATGCATCAGCTTCCAAAGCATCTGCTTCCAAGATACCTGCTAAACCACATATTCCTATTGGGAAACGCAGGCCTCTAGATCAAAATTATGATATATTGAAACACTTGGCCCAAGTACCAGCCAAATTATCAATTTTGGATGCTTTGAATCTATCAAGAGATCTTCGGGAAGCACTCATCGAAGCTTTGTCAAGTCCTCAAGAGTTTGAAGCTGAGATTGCTGCAGCTGAAATTTATCATATAGAGAATAATCCTGCAGAATGCCATGCAGTGATATCTTTTACTGATAAAGATGAGGATGATGTTGTGCATGGGCACATAAAACCTTTGTACTTATCTGGCAAAGTCAATGGTATAGATGTTCGAAGAGCTTTCATTGACAATGGTTCAGGAGTCAACCTCATGCCCATTCGCACACTTCGTCGATTGGGCCTCACAGAATCTGATTTATCTCCTTCTACCATGATGTTGCAAGGATAAGATAAAAATGAACAAGAACCACTGGGAGAAGTTACGCTCAGAACTCAGTTTGGAGATCTTGTTTCCAATTCAGATTTCATGATTGTTGATCAAGACTCAGCTTTCAATATCTTGCTTGGAAGACCCTGGTTACATCAGCATGCAGCTATTCCGTCATCATACCATCAATGTCTCAAATACTGTTTCGATGGTCAAGTTGGAACATTATATGGTGATAAGGCCCCGTTCAAAACATGTGAGTCTCAATACATTGAGGCGGAATTTTATCACATGAAGGGAAGAGAAAAATCTACAATGAAGGAAATTACCAAAGTTAATGCTCCATATGGTTTGGAAAAAATTCCAATAAATCCATTTTCACATGTGAGTACAGATTATGTGTTACCTATCAGTCAAATTGACAAAATAGACCCAAATCAAAATACTCTTATGGAAAGATCCATAATGTCAATTACGGCAATCGAGCCAGACAACATGGGAGAAATTGGTAACTTACCAAGCAATGATGAAAGCATAAGTGGTGACGTTTTCATTTCGTCTGCTGAAATCCAACAAGTCTATACATCGCTAATCAGGCCAGAAGAAGTTATAGCAACACCAGAGGTGAATGTTGATGTCGATTCTCAATCCATCATCTCCTCTTTATTTCCCAAAGAAGACCCTTTTTCATCAATAGGGACGGAAATGGAAGCTTCTTCTTCAAAATGTGAAAATTTTGACATCTCTTATGATCATGAGAATTTCGTTTTTTCATCTACTTTGCAAGTAGAAACGGAAGATATAACACATGATGAAGAGGAAGAGGAAGATCTTAGAGATGCTCCTCCAGCATTTGAAGAGGGTATCTCTACCACTGTGGATGAACTCAGAGAAGTAAATCTGGGTACAGAGAAAGATCCACGCCCCACTTTAATTAGTGCGGCCATGACCCTTGAAGAACAAGAGATGTATATTTCTTTTCTAAAGCAAAATAAAGATATCTTTGCTTGGAATTATACAGAGATGCCTGGCCTTGATCCTGATGTTGCCACCCATCATTTGGGTTTGCCAAAAGAACATCGAGGATTCAAGCAAGCCGCGAGAAGAACACACCCAACCTATGCTTCCAAAATCGAGGCTGAAGTGGATAAGCTTATCAAAGCTAACTTCGTCAGAGAAGTTCAATATCCCAAGTGGTTGGCTAATATTGTCCCAGTAAAGAAAAAGAACGGACAAATTAGGGTTTGCATCGATTTCAGAGATCTTAATCGGTATTGTCCCAAAGATGATTTTCCAGTTCCGATTACAGAACTCTTAATTGATGCGACGGCTGGCTATGAAGTACTTTCTTTCATGGATGGATATTCTGGATATAATCAGATCCGAATGGCCCCAGAAGATGAGGAATATACAGCCTTCAGAGCTCCTCAAGGTGTGTTTTGTTACCGGGTGATGCCCTTTGGTTTAAAGAATGCAGGTGCAACATATCAACGCGCCATGCATCGTATCTTCAAACCTTTTCTAGGGAAATTTGTTGAATGCTATGTAGATGATTTGGTGGTTAAATCCAAACAACGTTTTGATCACTTGGCTGATTTGGAAATCATATTCCACAAGCTTCGACAACATAATTTGAAGATGAACCCCTTAAAATGTTCTTTTGGGGTAACCTCAGGAAAATTCCTCGGCTTTGTTGTACGCCATCGTGGTATTGAAGTCGATCCTGAGAAGACCAAATCAATCCTTGGTATGTCACCTCCTCAGAATTTGAAAGAATTAAGAGGACTTCAAGGACACTTAGCCTATATTCGGCGTTTCATCGCCAATTTGGCAGGCAAAAGTTTACCTTTTACCAAATTATTGAAGAAAGGAGTCACTTACCAGTGGACTAAAGAATGTCAAGAAGCATTTGATGTTCTCAAGAAATACCTCTTAAGTCCACCAGTACTCATGCCACCTGTTGAGGGTAGACCTCTTATCCTCTATGTGACAGCTTTAGAGCGATCATTGGGTGCCTTTCTCGCTCAAAAGAATGATGCTGGGAATGAAAATAGTCTCTACTATCTCAGTAGAACTATGCTTGAAGCAGAAACCCGGTATTCGAGTATTGAAAAATGCTGCCTAGCATTAATCTATGCAGTTCAGAAACTGAGACACTACCTGCAACATCACGAGGTCCAATTGGTATCTCGTAATAATCCACTCAAATTCATCCTTAGTCGTCCAATGCTTACAGGACGTCTGGCAAGGTGGGCGGTTATTCTACAGCAGTTCGACATTCAATATGTGTCTCAAAAGGCAATTAAGGGCCAAGCTCTGGCTGATTTCCTGGCTGAACACCCTTCAGTGGAAGACACATATTCAGATATCGAACTCCCTGATGAGGAAGTTTTTTCTATTCAAGAGAATCCTCAAACATGGGAAATGTATTTTGATGGTGCTTCTAGAAGTCCAACAGGGAAGAAAATGGAAAATCCTAAATTCAACAAAGTTGGTTTAGGAATTGTGCTCATTTCTCCAGATAAGGCAGTGTTACCTTATTCCTTTTTGTTGTGGGAAGGCGGTACCAATAATGAAGCTGAATACCAAGCTCTCATTGCAGGCTTGGAGTTAGCGCTTCAAGCACAAGTGAATCACTTAAAGGTAAAAGGTGATTCAGACCTGGTAATCAAACAAGTCAATGGGGATTATGCCATCAGAAAAGAAGAATTAATCCCTTTGTATGATTACGTCAGAGAGTTAATGTCGGAATTCCCTTCAGAACCGACATTTTCTTATGTCCCAAGATCACAAAATGCTCAAGCTGATGCACTGGCTAATATAGCCACAACTTTAGCAGATCCAAATCGGGACGAGACAACCATCGGTATTGCCCACCGTCGTGCAATTTCACCTTATGTTCAAGTCAGAACAGAGGAAATTAATGAAATTAGTCCCATTCCTGAACCATATGGTCATACTACAGGATGGATGTCACCTATCAGGGAATACCTTCAAAATGGAACACTTCCACCTGATAGAGCCAAGAGAGAACAAATTCGGCGACGTGTGGTCAATTTTACTCTTTATGATGGTCCAAACCACCTCGAGAAAATTCTCTACAAACGTGGTTTTGATGGAGTTCTCTTCAGATGTATTGATGGTGAAGAGACAATGGCTGTCATAAAAGAAGTGCATGCAGGAGTCTGTGGTGCCCACCAGTCTGGACATAGATTGTCTGATCAAATTCGAAGACTTGGATACTTCTGGCCTTCAATGATACAAGATTGTGTTAATTTCACAAAGAAGTGTCATTCATGCCAAGTATATGCCAATTTCATTCATCAACCTCCAGAGTTGCTTCATACAGCTAAATACTCATGGCCATTTTCCACATGGGGAATGGATGTGGTGGGACCTTACCCTTCAGCTACGGCCAAGCAGTTTAAGTACATTCTTACTGCTACTGATTTCTTTTCCAAATGGGCAGAGGCAGTACCTCTCAAAGAAGTCAGTTCTAAATGCATTGTTAGCTTCATCAAGTCTAACATCATTACTAGATTTGGTGTCCCTCATACCATATTGACAGACAACGGCACCAACTTCTGCTCTTCTGAGGTAAAGAGATTGTATCAAGAATACAACATTAAGTCCAACCATTCATCTCGATATCATGCAGCGGCTAATGGCTAGATAGAGGCCTTCAACAAGACTCTTTCAAATATACTGCAAAAGATGGTGGATAAAGATAAGAGGTCATGGCCTGATAAACTCTATCATGCTTTATGGGCTTATCGGACTACCACTCGCAATGCAACGCGGTCTACTCCATATTCATTGGTATATGGAACAGAAGCAGTCTTGCCAATTGAAGTCCAATTGCCCTCACTCAGAATAGCCATTTGTGATCAGTTATCAACAGATGAGCAATCCCAAAAGCGGTTGAATGAATTGGAACAGTTAGATGAGAAAAGATTGTGCACTTTGCACCACTTGGAAATCTATCAGAATCGAATAGCACGAGCTTTTAACAAAAAAGTTCGTCTTCGTTCATTCATTCAGGGAGAATTGGTATTGGTTCTCAGAACACCAATGATACCAGGAAAGAAGCCTCCCAGGCTTGAACCAAAATGGGAAGGACCTTATTCAGTACATAAGGTATACTCCAATGGAGCGTATTCTCTGATTTCAATGGATGGAGAACACATCACGACTCCAACTAATGCCAGATTTCTGAAGAAGTATTTTGTATAAACACAAAATATTGTTCACAGAACTAAGACTCTTACATTTGGTTCATACAGCAATGGTCCAGTATGACCTTAAACTACAACTACGTCCAGCATGACGATAAACTGTATGGTCCGTGCATATGACCTTAAACTATTCGCACTTATGTCCCTGCAACATGACACTAAACTGTGCAGCACCAATAGTCCTAACTGCAAGACTTTAAACTGCATAGTCCCTGATTTTGTCCTACGTGACAATAAACCGTATAGAAGTTCTTATATTTTGTCCGAGATGACATTAAACTATATTTTGTCCTAGCGACATGACATTAAACTCTGTGGCACTTTCATCGTCCAGCATGACGTTAAACTGTGTTAAGTCCCTTATTGTCCTACATGACACTAAACTGTATTCTGTCCGAGATGACATTAAACTATATTGTGTCCTAGCAACATGACATTAAACTATGTGGCACTTCCAACGTCCAGCATGACGATAAACTGTAAAAAGATCAGAACTGATATCCTCATATTGATTCACCTTAGTCTTAGCTACATGACTTTAAACTGTACAGCATCAGTTCGTCCTTGCTATATGACGCTAAAACTATACAGCAATGGTCCAGTATGACTTTAAACTGCAACTTCATCCCACACGACATTAAAACTGTGAAAACGTTCCATAAACAGTCCAGCATGACCTTAAAACTGCATCATTCCTGGTCCATGTATATGACCATAAACTATTTGCAAATATGTCCAGCAAGACGTTAAACTGTGACGTCCTAACTACATGACGCTAAACTGTATAAAAGTCCCTCACGTCCGGAAAGACGTTAAACTATATAATCATCAAAAGTCCAGCATGACATTAAAACTGCACAATCCCCCTTTCGTCCAATATGACGTTAAACTGTATTGTCCCCATCGTCCTAACTACATGACGCTAAACTGTACAGAAAGTCCTTGTTATGTCCTACATGACATTAAACTGTACATCGTTAAGGTTGTTATTACCTCTTGTTTCTCACACCGAGTATGACTCACGTGAGCTTAGAGCGAACATCAACCATAACACTCCCTTTGGGCCACTAACCATGTGTAAGTCCCAACAACATTTTTTTTAGATCATTGTCCACAAGAACAACTTGATCATTAATTCATTCTTTAATTGAACTACACAGACTTTGATCCTTGCCCTCCAGGCTGGGTATGTAGGCAACCTCCCAAAGGTTCAAGCCCAAAAACAATCTCTTCACATTGGTTCACCACAATCTCATATGATGATGATTTGTGAAACCACCCTTGGAATCAATATCTTTACATTGATTCACTTTCGTCCTTGTTATATGACGTTAAACTATACAACACTTTTGTCCAGTACGACAATAAACTACAATATTCTTTGATTTCCTCATTTGAGAAGGAACCATTATTAAACATTGATTCTTTTTCAATCATGGTTTTCATTTTCAAAAAGACTACGTACATACATGGTAATGCCTAAACTTTTTATCTTAGGTTAAAACCATCATTGCACTAAAGTCCCTTTTCACCCTTCACATGTACGAACCAAATTTGTACAAAGGGTAGTTTCTAGAACTACGTGGACTTGATTCCCATCTTTATGGGATACGTAGGAACATTCGAGTGTCCCTCGAATCCAGTCCCAAGTCTTTTGGGCCTAACCCCAAATTTCACTTTCAGTCCCTTGACTGAAAAGTCCTCATGAAAACACACACTGTGTATTCATTATTATGGTCCGAATTCTATGACCCAAAAAACTAAGATCACTCATCCTTTCGTCCTGCACGACGTTAAACTGTATTTCAAGAACTACGTATGGCTTGATTCTCATTCTTATGAGATACGTAGTGAAGTCCAAGTTTCAATTCAGGACCCAACCACAACATGATTATGGTTTTCATTGACCTATGTATCTCTATATACATTGGAAAATACCCATCTTTATATATTATAATCCTAACCTTAAATATTTTCAGATCTTCATAACCCTTTTTCATGACTTATAGTCACAAAAATGTCAAACTTCTGAGAATTCTTTTGCCTGACTATGCAGCACGTGCCCATAGGTGGCCTTGCATAAACAGTCCACATAACAGACTTGTCAGCCAAGAGATGCTATTTATTTGACCATGCAGCCAATGCCCATAGGTGGCCCTGCATGTTTTCAACCCCCTAACGGGTTTGTTAAATAATAGTAACTTCATTCTTGGGAAGAATGCCTCTTTTGTCCTTATTTGTCTTAAACGACAGTATGTAGGGATCCGCAAAAATAGCCATCCTTAACGTATTTGTCCCATATCTTTTTTTCATGATCTAAAAGTATTCAAGTCTATGGTTTATTCTTCTTCCCTACGTTTGGGTCAGACCTTCATAGGAGTGATATTCATCCAGTTCTTTGATATTCTTGTTTGGAAATATCTTCTCCATATTCAAGTACCTTTTTCCATACAAAAAACTCTATGCTTTAGAAAATTTGAATCTCCATAAACTTTCACTGGCTTTTAGCACTAGGAAAGTAAATTTCTGAGAGTTCTTTTGCCTAACTATGCAGCACGTGCCCATAGGTGGCCTTGCATAAACAGTCCACATAACAGACTTGTCAGCCAAAAGATGCTATTTTATTTGACTATGCAACCAATGCCCATAGGTGGCCCTGCATATTTCAACCCCCTAACGGGTTTTGTTAAATAATAGTAACTTCATTCTTGGAAACTACTTTTTCTAATGCCTTTTAGCTCTTTTTCATATCATTCCTCAGATTCAAATATTCTTAAGCCATAGTTTACATATTTTCTCTCATACTTGAGTATGGTAATTTGTTTTCAGATAAATTATCAAGGAATTGAATCCATTTTAATCCATTTTTCGGTCAAATCTATTTCGACCTTAAACATTAGCCTCTTTATGTCCGGCTTGCATGACTTTAAACTGCCCACACAAAAGACAGAGGAACTATGAATAAAAGTCAAGTTCCAGCTCACTAAATATACATTTTTTTGTATGATTTAGGTAATATTGAGCAGTTAAAAGATTCAAAATTTGTAGGGTTATTTGTAATAATCCTAGTAAAAATCAAACTATGATTACTAGGCCCATTGGCTTAAGTAAATTTGAAGCAGGTAATGAAAGAATGCAGGTACAAATGATTGGAGACGAAAGTGTTTTTCATTGATACACAAGAGTTAGAAGGACATCCACAGATTGGAGTCTCTTCTCTTTTTCAAGAATTACAAGAGGCTTTCAACATAACACTTCATTTGATTTACGGCATCCCGAGCTTCATCAGCAACCACCTGGAATTCATTCATTCAACTGGAAACAAAAAAGAGTTGCAGTGATACCAGCTCTTCTTGGAACAATTGTAAAAGGATGTTCTTGAGTGCGGTTTGAGAAAATTTTCTGCTAATCAAACAGTGACTCTGTTTCTGTCCAAGAGACTTGGAAGATGGATACATGGATTTGAGAATGGAGCATTGGAAGTAAAGAGCCATTTGGAGAGAGTACTCTTTTCAGATATTGCTCTAATACCATGTTTGTCTTCTCTCCACCAACCGGTAGTGGAAAACATTTCAGCCCATGGGTTTGCCATTTTCATATCTGCAAGGAAATGGCATGCAAGGAGAATTCGAAGGTTCACACTATTGTTGTTTCTCTTAATGCACAGCATAACCGAAATGAAGAAGTAGCAGCGCAGCTGCATTTCAGGTGTATAGTTGTTTGCATTTGGAACATTGACTCCTTGCAAGTGACCATGAACACATAGAGACAGGTAGATGCTCTGTGGGAAATTAAGATGATATTTCTTCAAGTACTTAGCCAAATCTGGAAGAGTGCTGTCGCAGATATCATAGTAATCATGGCCAATGATGTTCATCATGTCATCAATCCGCTTGCTAGCCAGTTCATAAGTCGTTCCAATTCCCTTGGGAACCACTGAATCTGCACAAAAGATGAATAAACTAACTCTTAAATGGGTTTATTTTTCATAAATTTTGTGAAAGAAATTTGAAAAAATGGCTAAGGCATTAAGGCGCGCAAGTCTAAAAATGGCGCGCAAGTATTCACGTGCCGCGCAAGTATAAACCGCGCAAGTACGAATACCTTTACAGGAGCGCGACATCAAGGAAAGCAGAGCAGACTTGCGCGGCTTAGGTGACCTGCGCGGCGAGAGCTCGAGAAGGGATGATGTCCGGAAATCCGGATACTTGTACGGAGGTGAGGCCGTATATTTATAGGCCAGGAGGCCTACCTGCGCGCCATACCAGAGGGTTTAAGGCCTGCGCGACGCAGACTTGCGCGCCTCCATCTGCGCACTGAAGACTTGCGCGCCTCCCTTTTCCTTTGGAGGGATTCGATTTCCTCAAAGTCAAATCCTCATTTCTTTCCGGATCCAACTCTGAGGGGGGACTTTTGTTGACGCTCCTTTCGTCACAGAATCTAAAGATCGGAAAAGGGAATATCTGAGCTCAAAGTGATTAATCCTTTGAAGAAACATCAAAAATCGACAAAGGGATGAAAAAGGAGAACATTGCCCATAGGTCGCGCAAGTTCCCTCTTGGTCGCGCAAGTACACTTGCGCGCCGCCTCAATACTTGCGCGACCCCTCATGGTCGTGCAAGGGACTTGCGCGACAGATCTGGTAACCGCCCAGTAACCGCACGGGGTCTTCTTTTGCCTATAAATAGACCATGTGGGCCCCCCATAAAAAGGGATCAGTTCCCAGAAACTCGGATCAAAGCTCCCGACGCCCAAGTCTCTTCTCAAAGCTTCCAGAACACTTCTAAGGTAATTTCTTACCTAGAATGGAAGATCTAAAGGGAAGAAGGAAGGCCTAAGTGTTGAAACTTATCAAACACTTGCGCGCCGACTTAATTCCTTCAATATAACTTGCGCGTCCCTCTTCTGGAAGAACCTCAAGAGGATGGGAAAGGGTTTAATAAAGAGTCGCTCAAGTAATTCAACTCTAGTTGAAAATCGCGCAAGTATCCCTTATGTCGCGCAAGTATACTTGCACGACCAATACTTGCGCGCCGCCGCAGGACTTGCGCGACCTTCAATACTTGCGCGCCCCTATCTTTTTGGGTGCCCATCTTGCCCATTTTTACCCCTCTTAAGCCATTTCACCCATCCTATTCAAGATTCAGTCTTCAAGATACTCTTCAAAAGCCATTTATGGCATGATTTCTTGATTTGACATCCTTATCTGAAAGGAATTCTGTGAAATACTTCTCAAACACCCAGTGATTTAAACATCTTTATGTCACCAAAGATTGAGAGTTCATTCATTTCAACCTCATACTTTAAGATGAGAGAATCCTAACCTGGGTCTCCTTTTCAGGAATAAGACTCAGTCATAACCTTGGGCTTCCTTTTCAGGAGTAAGCCCCAAGTCCCCTAACCTAGGCTTCCTTCTCAGGAATAAGTCCTAGTCATAAATCTTGGGCATCTTTCTTAAGAATAAGCCCCAATCAAGTCCTTTAATCTTGGGCATCCTCCTCAGGAGTAAGCCCCAAACCTTAATCCCTAACCTGGGTCTCCTTTTCAGGAATAAAGACTCAGTCATAACCTTGGGCTTCCTTTTCAGGAGTAAGCCCCAAGTCCCCTAACCTAGGCTTCCTTCTCAGGAATAAGTCCTAGTCATAAATCTTGGGCATCTTTCTTAAGAATAAGCCCCAATCAAGTCCTTTAATCTTGGGTATCCTCCTCAGGAGTAAGCCCCAAACCTTAATCCCTAACCTGGGTCTCCTTTTCAAGAATAAGACTCAGTCATAACCTTGGGCTTCCTTTTCAGGAGTAAGCCCCAAGTCCCCTAACCTAGGCTTCCTTCTCAGGAACAAGTCCTAGTCATCAATCTTGGGCATCTTTCTTAAGAGTAAGCCCCAAGTCTCTTAAAATTTCTCTTAACCAGTCATAAATTTCCTTTGATTTGGGTTTCCTTTTCAGGAATAAAACCCAATCATAAGTCCCCTCCTAACTTGGGCATCCTCCTTAGGAGTAAGCCCCAAGATTAGAGTATTCAAATCTCCATGAAGCACATATAACTTTGTGGACCCTGTTCATGGATTTTTCTTCCTAAAAGTAAATCCTAAACCTTCGCCTATCTGGGCAGTCATCTATACATAAGCCCCAAAACAAATTCTTATGATTGCATCTTTTATGGCACAATTGTCTAAATTTTACCAATACCTCTTGTTTCTCACACCGAGCATGACTCACGTGATCTTAGAGTGTAAAAGTAATTATGACATTCATCTTTGAGCCATCAATCATAAAACATCATATCCCATTCCTCGAACTACGTGGGTTCTAATTCCTTTTTCAAAACAAAGGATACGTAGGTAGCCCATTCATGGGTTCGATCCCAAGATTGAAATAATCTCTGTCCTTCTGAATGACGATAAACTTCAAGTGCCCCACTGAGTGGCTTTAAAACCAGCCTGGTCATCAAAATGACCAAGAGACTTTTATATAAATGTTTTGAAGGATACCATTGACCAAGAATCTCTAAACAAATATAGATGATTCTATATTGATGAAGAACCTCGAATACATATAAAAGATTCTCTAAATTTCTTGCATATTTAATCATTGATTGTTAAAACTAAAGGAAAGCTCATTTTATACTTGGTAATGTAATAAGGATTCACGAACTTAACTTAAATCTATAAAGAGAGTCCCGGAGTAGACAATAATTCCCCTCAAAAAGGTGTGATGAGTCCGACCTCCCATCCTCTCGACCAATGCAAATTCCTAAGCCTCATTAGCCCACAAGCTAATGAGCGCCTGCCTTTGGAAAGTAGGTCCAAACGGATGTGGAATCATTGGATGTTTCCGGTTCTACGAACAAACCCGTTAGAAACCGATCGGAACGTTTGAATCTCCCGTCCAGGAGGTCATCCCCGGATTTCGCGCGAAACAGAGACATTATGTAATCATTTATGTTAATAACGTTTGTTTTGTCAATATTTGGCACTTGAGTCAAAAATGAACACATTATAGTTACAAGTTGTTCACATTGTCAAAAGTTCATTATATCAAAAATTATATTCATGATTTAGATATCATATATATCATATATATATTCAGTATGTATTTGTAATAGTACATATCATTTTGGGGTAAGAAATGAAATTCACCGTTCATGGATACGGTAAGCTGTACGTACGCGTAAACACGGATTTCATTTCTATTTATAATTTTAATGAAATTAAAACATAATAAGACATAGTTATATTATAATTATAGTATAATATCATATATAATATCGTTAAATCCATCCTTTATACGTCCCACATATGGTATTAAAGAGTCGTATCACTTTGAGGGGGCGGTAGTCCGCACTTCCTCAAATGAAATTATCACGTTTACCCATAATTGAAACCATTAAGGTATGTTATAAAATGAAAATAAAGAAGCATGAAGAAAACATAAACATAATATATATCATATATAAATACAGTTCCATCATAATGGCCATGATGAGAGGATGTAGGAGGTAATTTTACAATCATCGTTTCGTGAGGCATTAGTTTTCCATACATAGAAACATGATGTTCTTCACCCATTAAATGGAGGTGTGTGTAAGTGTAGTTAGAATCCATCTCATAACAACATAGTAGTATATTGGGGATACTGTTTTTGTTATAAAATAAAGGAATAATAAGATTTTAGTGGTTGGAGAAGTAAAATAAAATAAAGAAGTTAAGAAAAATGGTTACCTTTAATTTGGGTAACTTTCTTTGGTTTGAACCAAAAGGACTTATTGAAGTGTCTTCTTCCTAAGGTAAGGCTTCTAGGATGAGGAGAGGGATTTAGGGAGCTTAAGTTGGTAGAGTTTGGACAATACTAAAGGCTTCAGAGGTGGGAGGAATTTCATATAAGTGGTCTTCTTTTATAAGGTGGAGGAGGGGTTCTTTAGGAAAGTGTGAAAATATTATTTTATTATATAATGATATTCAGTTTCAAAAGGTCCAAAAATCATTAGAGTATAAGATAATATGACTAATGGTCGAAATAAAATCATCCAATAATAATTGGACATGTTTTGGATCTTATTTTAAAATTTATAATCAAATTTATTTAAATCATTTATTAATGAGGTAAATACTCCATCATTATTGTGTCATAAATAATTTAATTTATTATATGTATAAAAATTATAGAAAAAAAATCATGATTTAGGATATATTTTCATATTTCCAATGAATATTTATAGTAAAAAATATTCTTTATATAAATCCATTTAAAAATTAATTACTACACCATTTTTGTTTTTGTCAATTTTGCCTTTACTTTAAATTAATTAATCTAAAGTGTCATTATCATTAATAAGTGGCTCTATGGGGTCCCAAAATCGACCCAAGGATGTCCATGGTCGGACTTTACTCATAAAATAAGGTTAGGACATTGTTAATGTAATTTTAAATTATTACAATATTCTTTTTACTGTGAATTACGTTATTTACCTTTAACGGCGGTAAATAAAAGTCAAAAGTTACTATTCACAAAATATTATTTTCATCCTATTGAACCACATTTTACTTACTGAGGTTAACCATGTCTCTATGATTTTTTAAATTCAACTCACTGAAACGGTAAAATTATGTTTTATGCAAATTTGCAAATACTCTTAGGAGGTGAGTAAATGACGGTTAAAAGTTCAATAAAAAAGTTTTATATCTAAACTAATTATAAAATGACTCCAATGAATTATTTTTAACATATATAGGTATTATGTATCTATTTTTGACCAAAAATAAATTTAGATAAAATAAATAATTATTTAAACAAAAAGTCGGTTTTAACCAATAACTCATTGTTTTTCACTATTCATCAATAATTGATGTTTCTCAGAAAAATACCAAAAAATCGGCCTAAGATATATTTGATATTAAGAATTAAAAAATCATTTCTATTTTACCAAATTTAAAACATATAAGTTTCATTAATTAATTTAAAATTAATTCCCGTTGTCAAAATAAATAGCGTGTTTTAAGCAACAATATCTATCAAAAGATTGACACTTGTTTATGTCCAATTTCAAAGTGAAATTAATTACAATAACCTAAATTTTATTAAATGATAAAAATATAATCTAATTATACTTTAAAAAAATCAAATGCATAATTTAAAACTAAAAATTATTTCGATTAAAAATGATTTTTTAATTAAGATTTAGTATTTTTCACTATTTACCAAAATATGGAAGTTATCAAAATAATACCAAAAATTTATCAAAACCAAATTTTTATATATAGATTATAAATAAGAAGTTTATTTTGTCAAATTGAATACATAAAAGTGTCAAATATTGTATTTAAAAAAGGTTCTCCCTTAAAAGACGGTAAAATTGCATTTTCTGAAAAATACATTCTTTATCTAAAAAAATTGAATTTGTTATCATATTATGTCTAAGAAACACATAATATGGATGTTAAAATTATATGGATTATATAAAATTAAAAATGTAGTTAATACTATTCATAACCTCTTTTGAACAACTAGAGAA
This sequence comes from Viscum album, assembly GCA_963277665.1. Classification (NCBI taxonomy): domain Eukaryota; kingdom Viridiplantae; phylum Streptophyta; class Magnoliopsida; order Santalales; family Viscaceae; genus Viscum; species Viscum album. The sequence goes on from OY728131.1 coordinate 1,537,972,296, forward strand.
GTAAGTCATGGTGCACTTGAACTCAGTGTTGCGTGTAGTGCAAGTTATTGAATTAATTTGAAGAAATAACGTACTATGAAATCTTGAGGTGTTACATTCTTCCCTACCTCAATAAATTGAGTCCTCATAATTTTAAATTGTTCTTCGAAATAGAAGGATGAAAATATAAAATACCTTTGTAGGAAAACCCACATCAGAAATTGGGTTAATAAAATTTAGTCATAATAAGATGAAAAGGGGAATGAAAAGGTCACCACCAAATTATGATCTCAGTTAAGAGAACATCGGTGGATATTAGAGACACATAATTGGAGGAAAAAAATAAATATTTATAGGTATTTATTGAGGAAACCAGCCACAAAAAATTTCATAATTGAGGGCCTCAAAGCCATCAATCTATGATCATTTAAAATATCATCGGTTCAACAAAACATAAGGTATTAGGATAACACATTTTTAGATTTAAGATCCCTTACCTAAAGATTAAGAATTAATTTCTTCATAGAATTAGAGAGACAAAAATATATACTTCACAAGTAGAGTTACATCCTTTAACTAATTTCTACCACAAACTCATCTTTCACTCTAAAAGATAATAGAACTTAAAAAAATATTCTATTTATCCTATTCGTATAGGGTTCAAAAAATATGAATTTATAATTCACCTATAAGAATATTTAAAAAAGAAACTACATTATACAATCCATGGACTTCACGTAGTCCAGTTGTAGGTGATAAATCCTAATTGCACTATGGTTGTGGTTTCGATTCCCGTAGCTTTGCCCAATGCGACGGGTTATCACATGATCTGCATGTTTTTCTTTTTATAAAAAACCAAAAATAACCTTAACAATTGTATCTTAATCCATTAAAACCTTTAGACTTATCCAAAATAAATCTATCCAAACTCACAGAACAAAATTTATAAGAAAGTTAAACACAATGAAGAACCTTTTTTCAACGTAATAGCATGTGAACACCTTCATCATGTATTATTTTAAAACTTAGTAACGCCATGAATTACCATAAAACCTTATTGATTACCTTCATTCTCCCTTATAATTTATATAATATTTGATATATTCCTTATATCCAGAAATATTGAATATTCCAAATATGAAGAAATAAACAAACTATTAATCAGTTCCAAGGAAGTCAAGAATATCCAATATAATTTATCCAAATCAACCATCTCTTATTCCAAAATCTCTACCTTGGTATCAGAACCATATTATGGTTTATCATTCTCTCAACCATATATTTTCCAAAAACTTTAACCTGCAATTGAGTCACTTTTATTGGTTCCACACAATCTCAAGTCCTTAATGAAATAGTACTGCACTACAATCCTTATATACTCTATAATTCTTATAACATTTAAATCATTAATACAATACTCAAATGACAGAATACATTAATATCAACATAAGAAATCTAATCATTAATCTTCATCTTCGTTAGTATCATAACTTTATTATTATCCAATAACAGCATTTGGGTTATACTCTGATGAAGCATTGTACATTTGAAAAAAATTTCTTACCCTTACAATCACGTAATTAGTGCCCATTTTCTCTACACTTATAACAAACTCTCATTCCCTTCAAGAATTTGCCAAGATGATTATTTCGGCAGTTATCACATATGGGAAAATCCTTCTTTTCCCTCATCCCTTTATCCATCTTTCTCTCTTTTATCCTTTTCTTCTCTTTCTTCCCTTCAAATCCATAGGACTTAGAGAATTATTTACTTATCTTATTAACACATGATACTATTTATTCATATGATTAGAATACATGGGAGATTATTTCCCTTCTAGATGTTGGATTAATACTGTGAAAGTTAGGATTCTTCTTACTCTATGGATCATACGTATCGCTGGAGTTCACATTCCTTCTACTGGGATCCATTTCTATACAATGGCAAAAACTAGATTAGTTTATGAATCTAAATACATAATTCCAAACTTGTAAATCACTTAAAATAAATTTAACAGTTTATGGATATAATCCATAATCATAAAAAAGTTTTCTTTGAGGAAGTATATATTGATAAACCCTTCATAATTATTTGTAAAGAAATGAGAATTGTCTTAATCATATCCCTCGGGAGTGTCGTAACCAAGAGTGCAACAAGGCCCATTGTCGTGCACTAGTTCATGTTCGAGTCTAGCTCAAAACATTGTTTTCAGGTTTTACCCCGGGGTACATCTATGCCAGAGCTGCCTCTACCTGCTCGTATCCAGGCTGGGATGTATTTTCTTGGAAAACTCACAAAATCTTTACATTACGAAAATTATAGGAAGTTCTTCTATACTAATCCTCAAAGTTTATCTTATGGATATGTGTTCTAATCAAAGTTTATCTAAATCTAGTTTCCAATGTTATTTCAAGACTTCCTCTGATACCAACTGTAATGCCCCAACCCCAGTTACCATAGTCGGGGCATTATTTTAATACATTGGCATGATTACAAGGAATAAAGTCCTGAAGGACCGATCAGTTTAGCAGGCTTGAAAAATAGATTACATACATGAATGTAAAATTACACTTTATAACATAAAACACAATGTAAATAATCCATTATGAATGAAATTATTCCCTTAGCTTAACCCAGCATATCAATCCCAATACACTTCTTGGAATCCTGGAAAAAATAAAACATAGAAAGGGGTGAGCTCAAACACTCAGTAAGGGTAAGAAATACAGCGGAATGTAACATAAATATTAAGCATGGTGAATAATTGAAACCACATGCCTTTACCAATACTAAATATGAATACTTTTATAGCAAGAATATGAGTTTTGTAAATAATTCCATAATAAAACATAATCATGGGTATTCTACAAGTCAAATAAACCCAAAAACCATCAATATTAGTTTCATAATGATGGAATGTATAATACCAGACTTTAATTTCTATGTTAAGGACTCATTCCATGACCAATGGGATAACTATAACCGAACCCAGACCCAGAGAGCCTCTGTAACCGGACTCTATCATAGAGAGCCTCTGTAACTGAAATCCAACCCGGAGAGCCTCTGTAATCGGAATCCAACCCGGAGAGCCTTTGTAACTGGACTCTAACCTGGAGGGTCTATTGTAACCAGACCCCAAACCGGAGGGCTTACTTTTACCGATCCCCAACCCGTAACATATTATTCCAATACATTAATCATAAGTAAAGGTTGAAATATAACACAAACATTCGTATTAAAACTAGCATACGAAATGTCAACACTTTAACCATAAACAAAGAATGGTATAAAAATAGTACATCCACAGTAAAACATATCACAAAACTTTTAATACAATATGGAAGTTTTGTATCATAATAAATCAACTTCAAACAAGTTTAAAATTCATCAATGGATGTTGACATAGATGAAATTGATTTGTTAAACTCTTTGAGAGAAATATCTCTTTTTCATGAAAACATTTAAAAGTCGCACAATTTAAAAAGGAATACATTTAAGGACATTTTTGAATCAAAGTGTCTCATGCCAATTTGAAACTTTCAAATGAATTAACATTTTAAAAACATTCATGTACATATAAATAAATCCTTAAAACCCATTTTGAAAACATGGACATTAATGAGAATGATTTAGAAGAATATATATTTAAAACCTTTAAAATGATGTTTTAATAAAGAAGAACCTTAAAAATAACCCCTTTGAAAAATATTTTATGAAACATGTACATGGATAATAAATATTTCCCAGTTGATACATATGTAAAAACAACCTCAAAAAATAAAGAGATTGTGAAATTAACCCTTACCTTATTGTAATCCATCAAGTCATATGAACAATAGTCAATAACCACCAAATGAATCACAGAATATCAGGAATATAAAGATAATAATGATAATATATATCAAATGGCAGTACACAATACACCACATGCAATAAATAAGTGGTGAACAATGTAAATCTCATGGAATTAAATGTGAGATAAGAAACCCCTTACCTCGTGTCCGACTTGACCCATTCATTATTTAATTTCTTGAATAATAAACTAAAGTCAATTTATACTTGCTTAAGAACCTTTTTCAAGTTTATTATTCCATTTATATCACTTATTACTATGTTATAAACATTATTTAATAAGTTAATAACGTTTGTTTTTTTCGATATTTGGCACTTGAGTCAAAAATGAACACCTCATAGTTACAAGTTGTTCACATGGTCAAGATTCATTATATCCATAATTATATTCATTATTTAGATATCAAATATATTATATATATCCAGTATGTATTTATAACAGTTCATATCATTTTGGGGTAAGAAATGAAATGCACCGTTCATGGAGACGGTAAGTCGTACGTACGCATGAACGCTACTTTCATTTCTATTTCTAATTTTAATGGAATTAAAAAATAATGATACATAGGTATATTATAATTACAGTATAATATCATATATAATATAATTAACTCCATCCTTTATACATCCCACATATGGTATTAACGAGTCGTATCACTTTGAGGGGTGGTAGTCTGCACTTCATCAAATGAAATTATCGCGTTTACACATAATGGAAACCATTAAAGTATGATATAAAAGAAAAATACAAAAGCATGAAGAAAACATAAACATAATATATATTATATATAAATACAATTCCATCATAATGGACACCATGAGAGGCATTATGAGGTAATTGAACAATCATCGTTTCGTGATGCGTTAGTTTTCCATCCACATAAACATTATGTTCTTCACCCATTAGATGGAGGTGTGTGTAAGTGTAGTTATAATCCTTATCATAACAACATCCTAGTGTATTGAGTATACTGGTGTTGTTATAAAATAAAGGAATAAAAAGATTTTAGGGGTTGGAGAATTAAATTAAAAGAAAATAAGTTAAAAAAAATTATTACCTTTAATTTGGGTAACTTCCTTAGGTTTCAACCAAAAGGACTTCTTGAAGTGTCTTTTGCCTAAGGTAAGGATTCTGTGAGGAAGGGAGGGATGTAGGGAACTTAATTTGGTAGAGTTTGGATGATCTTGAAGGCTTGAGAGGTGTGAGTAATTGGTTAGAATTGGTCATCTTTTATAAGGGGGAGGAGTGGATCTTTAGGAAACTGTGAAAATGTTATTTTATTATATAATGATATTCAGTTTCTAAAGGTCCAAAAATCATTAGGGTCAAAGATACGATGACTCATGGTCGAAATAAAATCATCCAATAAGAATTGGACATTTTTTGTATATTATTTTAGTATTTATAATATAATTTATTTAAATCATTTATTAATGAGGTAAATACTGCATCATTATTGTGTCATAAATAATTTAATTTATTATATGTATAAAAGTTATAAAAAAAATACCATGATGTAGGAAAGATTTTCCAATTTCCAATTAATATTTATAGTCAAAAATATTACATATATAACACCATATAAAAATTAATTACTAAACCATTTTTGTTTATGTCAATTTTACCTTTGCTTTAAATTAATTAATCTAAAGTGTCATTATCATTCATAAGTGGCTCCATGGGGTCCCGAAATCAACACAAGGATTCTCATGGTTGTCCATTACTCATCAAATAATATTAGGACATGTGTTAAGTTAATTTTGAATTATTATAATATTCTTTTTTCCCTGAATTACCCTATTTACCTTTAACCGCGGTAAATAAAAGTCAAAAGTTACTATTCACAAAAAAAAAATTATTTTCATCTTATTGAACCACAATTTACTTAATGTGGTTAACTGTGTCTCTCATATTTTTGAAATTTAACTCACATAAGTGGTAAAATTAAGTTTTATGCAAATTTGAGAACACTCCTAGGACGTGGGTAAAAGACAGTAAAAAGTTCAATAAAATGTTTATTTATATAAACATATTATAGAATGACTCCAATGAATTATTTAAAACATATATAGGTATTATGTATCTATTTTGACCTAAAATAAATTTAAATAAAATATATAATTATTTAAATAAAAAGTCGGTTTTAACCAATAACTTAGTGTTTTCACTATTCATCAAAAAATGATGTTTCTCAGAAAAATAACAAAAAATCATCCTAAGCTATATTTGATATTCCAAATTCGAAAATTATGTCTATTTTTAAAAATTCAAAACATATAAGTTGCATTAATTAATTTAAAATTAATTCTTGTTGTCAAAATAAATAGCGTGTTTTTAAGCAACAATATCTATCAAAAGATTGACACTTGTTTATGTCCAATTTCAAAGTGAAATTAATTATAATGACCTAAATTATATTGAATGATAAAAATATAATCTAATTATAATTCAAAACCAATAAAATGAATAATTTAACACTATAAATTATTTCAATTTAAAAAGTTTTTTTTATTTAAAATTTAGTATATTTCACTATTTACCAAAATATGGAAGTTATCAGAAAAATACCAAAAATTTATCAAAACCAAATTTTTATCTCCCGATTATGAAGAAGAATTTTATTTTGTCAAATTGAATAAATAAAAGTGTCAAATATTTGATTTAAATAAGTTTCTCCCTCAAAAGGTGGTAAAATTTCATTTTCTGAAAAATACTTCCTTTATCTAAAAAAATTCAATTTGTTCTTATATTATGTCTAACAAACACATAATATGGATGTTAAAATTATATGGAGTATATAAAATTCAAAATTAAGTTAATACTATTAATAAAATCTTTTGAATGACTAGATAGGTAATTCGTGGTGTTGTTGAACTCAGTGTTATGTGTAGTGCAAGTTATAGAATTACTTTGAATAAATAACGTACTATGAAATATTGGGCTGTTACATTTATTTTGTTTCTAAAACACACTTGGTGACCAAAACATTTTTATTCTCAATTCTCAACAAAATATCCCAAGTACTTTTATTCTCAATCTTATCATGTTATTAATCCATGGACCTATTACATTTTACATATTTAACATTATATTCTAAAACCTATTTATCAACGTGTAATGTTAAAAAGGTTTGATTGTAATTCCTTAAAATTATTCTTATTGTAATAATATCAACTTTATTTCTATTAATGTTTACTAAATAAACATAATTTTTTTAATTTGATATATAATGTTTTCCTGTTATAAAATGTTATATTTATCACTAGACTATACTAAATTAACATTGTCAAAAATATTCTTATTTCTAGAAGTTTTATAAGCTTCTTTCTATATATTTCACATATTGTTTTCATTATGATTTTCATAACCACTTTTATATGAAAGAATTTTTGTTTCATGATTATCTAATAATTTAATATAAAAATGTTCCAATATTTTATACCACTTCTTGTTCTATAATTTAAACCTATATCATTTGAATATAATTCCTTGAAAACCTATTCTTTAACAATCACTTCAAAATTTCAATGTTTTATGTTCTTGATCATAGTTTAGTAAATCCATATAATAAATTTTATTTATTTTATTAATGGATTTTTCTGAAATCATGTATTATAATCTTTCATGTGTACATCAAGTCCTAAAAACACTATTTTTTATTTCTAAAATTGTAAAAAAATATATACATTAATTTAATGAATTTTCTCAATTGGAATTATTATTCTCATCTATAAAATTATTGTATTTAAATAATTTAATATATAATTCCATTAAGGGGTGTAGGGTTCACCAAAATTATGCTTGATTTGATACTTTCAATGTGGTTTTCCAATCACCTTTTATTTCCAAAAAATGACATTATTTAGAGTTTGAGGATAAATCACATATGATAAAATCTTTATTAAATTATATATTATGTAAATACATAGACTTATATTTTTATCTCACTGACATGACAATATTTTTACATTCAAATTTCATTACAATAGCTTTATCATTATTTTATTTGATCCTTTATAATTGAAATTTATTTACATGACATTTAAATTGTAATTTTAAAATTTCATATTCTTTAATTATGATTTTTTCTCCAAATACATTATGTATTATTTCTTACCCAAAAACATTAATATAAATATATTGATTTCTATAATTATTTCAATTATTCTTTGGGAAAATTATTCCCTTCATTTATTTTTCATTACAACTTACTTGTTCAAAATGAATTTTTTCTTTAGGAACTAAGTATTCTACACAAGGAATAATTCTGGTTCCTCATTATACATATACTTAATAAATTTTTATTCACCTATTTATTCCTCACAACATGGGGATTTTTTCAACTTCTAAAAAATATCTATAAGTTTTTTGTAATCTTTTACAATTTATCCTTTGATATTATATTTGATAAAAATTATTCTTCTTCTTATTTTCCCAATAGATATAATTTTTTCATGGAAACTATATTCAAACATTATCAAAATTGAATATATTTATTCTATTTTTAACTCAAGATTTATTCTGAATTTTTTCTCTCCATTCATCTATATAATGTTTACTAGTTATTTTCCTTGGATAGTTTTTGGGAAATTTTATAATGACACCTAATTTGAATAATTTGAGGGGAAATTTTCAAATTAATTTTCCATTTCCTCTTACAAATTTATTAGCGATATGAGCCATGATTCTATAATTATTTCAATTATTGTATTCTTCATCATGAAATTCACTAAGGTCTTCAACTTCATCATACTTTATTTCCATCTTTCTTTTATCTTAAAAATCTATTTATTTATTATCATTATACTTAAATAATGGAAACATTATCATTTTACATGAAATATTATTTTTTTGTACTTCACCAAATGTAATATAATTTATTTCTTCTAGAGGATAGATATTAAAATCAAATATAGCAAGAATATTAGACATAAACATCCTCATAATTAATGAATATTCATATTTTTCATCATAAAATAGGATAATGTGTAATTTCACATTTATTATAGTAAATTATTTATAAATGGTTTCATAGTTATCCTTTATAATATCTTCTAATTTTTTTCTCATAATTTTATTTTTTCCCTTAACTTTGATATTTAATTTTTTTATATTTTTTCTAACTTTTAGATTTTTTGTTTTTGAGTTTTAATTCCCACCACCTTAGTTTATAAATTCTATGATTATGGAAAATGAATATGGTTTCTAGAATTACATTATATTTAAATATTTTAATTATCATTTAAATACATTTGAGTGGTTTTTTAATTGATAGAAATCAAATAGTAATAGCATCAATAACCCCATGAACTAGAAACAAAATATAGGGTAACAAATTATTCTTTCAAGGAGGTTAATTATTTCCACTAAAGATAAGAAAACCTATAACATTAATAGAGTCAATATTTTATATTCTCATAAAACATGGGTAAGATAGAGTAAACCTAAATCTATGAACAGTTTATATTCCCCGGGAATGGATGCACCACTGAGAATGAGGGTATAAATTTTCGGTGCATGATCATTTATAATTTCATTAACATGGTATAAAATATTACACCACGTTAATATATGATCTTCACAAATTTTTAACTTAGTATTATGAAAATTATTTGAAATAAAATTTTTTATAGGTTTCTCCCCTAAGGTGGGTGACTACATACTTTCTATGATCAGTTTCAATTATATCATATATTTTCCATTATAATATTTAGATAAATTATAATGTGGTGGGGCAGATATCATCCAACATCTTGGTTATTACTAACACATAAAAATCATCCTAAAAAATTATATAATCACCCAAAATTATAAAATAAGTTTAATTAAAATGAAAAAGATAATTAAATGGATCTTGGATTCTTTATCAACTGTTCAAACAAATAATCACCTTTGAGTGTTTTCGATGATCTAGTCAAAACACTATCACATTATATAGATATTTGACTTTATATAATACCAATTGATGAATGATGATTTATGTAGTTTATTATCACTTTATATATATATATTCAGTCCTATGATCATTCTCTTATTCTCAAAATAACTGATAGAATTATATCATATAACATTTTTAAGTATCACATTAACTCTCTCCTTATGATCTATTATTCTAAAAAAAATAAGTATCTACCCTCATGTAGTTAACACATATCTAATCTAATAAATAAAACATACATAACCTTCCAAAATGAATTTATTTCAGATATTTAATTTCCAATATAGATTCTAGAAAATTATTATAACTAAGTAGTACAATGAGATCTTTTGTCCATTTTTAAATATTATATTTCAAATAAAAACATTATGATGATCACATAATATTCTATTATCCATTTAATAATTATCCCCACTAAAATTATAAAAATACATGTTATGATTTCCTTCTTGTTTTTTTTTCATTTTTATGATGGTATGTTAGTCTTATTTGTTTCTATCTAGATGCCTTCATATATCATTCGTAAAAACATTCCAAAAATATATACACAAAAATCATTCACTAGTTTATTAACAAAATAATAAACTAAAAATTATTTATGTGTTATTAAATTTTTATTCCTTACTTGTTTTTAAATATTATTTTGTTCTCAAAAATTTATTTTCCTATTAAATAACATCACACTTAAATATTCTTATCATTAATCATGAATCAGAAATCCATTTGCGAAATTTAATTATATTAAATATACCCTTCCCCAACAATTGATCTAATTGTTAAATTTTTTTAATAGAGAATTTTTTAATATTAGGAAAGTAAAATTTCTCATAGTTCTATCCTTTATTGATCTTGCTGCTCATAATAATAGATTAATAACTTCCATTCTAGCATAAGTTTTCAACAATAGAGGATAATCACATTCATTTATATCTTCTTATTTTTTTATGGTTTAGGGATAATTTTAGAGTGTATATATGGTTTTATATTGATCTATATGTCTTTGGAGATGTTTTTTTAGGGAAATATTTTATGATGTTATTTCTCTAAAGTTGTTAGTGTTGATAGGTTCATTTTGAAATTTATTATGTTAAAGATAACTAAACATTACATAATCCTTAAGATGGATGAGATCATTGCATATTGATCCTATATTGACTAATATAACCAACATGTGTAATTTACATCTGTTGAGGGAAAATATTATGACCATATTGTGGTTTGGGACATGAATTTATTTCATATTGATCCTAGCCATTAACAATTTAGTGGGTTTATAGCCCATATTGTTAGTCTTGTTTTTGGTAATTGTTAGATGCACTCATATTTTTTTCTCCTATGGTAAACCCAATTAAGGATGTTTTTTCAAGAATATTTCTTATGGTTTTTACCCAAGTGAGTTTTTGAGTTTTTGATTGATATTATAATAGGTGAAAATATTCTATGTATTCCTCTTTATAGTATATTACATATAGTACTCTGATGCATAAAATATTTTCTTGATGACTTAGAGGATAAGCTCTTCATAAATATAATTATATCCCCATGGGGTTCTATAGTAATCTTCTATAATAAGGTAGTTGGATCCTTGAAATTGTATTCATGTTATCATATGTTGAGAAATGAGATTTTATACAACTGATATCCACTCCCCTGTATAAAAAATTAATTTTACCAACTTATGAAATCCCAAGTTTTTTCCAATATTGACATGAGATTAGGATATCATTATAAATGGGTTAGTTCTTCTGATATAACTTGCACTGAAATTAGGACTTTTTATGGTAAATATGAGTTTATAGTGATGTAATTTGGTCAATCTTGTAAAGACCCAGAAATCCAATGAATTTTTTTTAAATACATGGGAATTTTACAAGTCTGCAATTTTTGACGGCGCCTGATTTTGAGGCCCGGTGTGCCCGGATTCAATTTCTAAAGTTTTCTTCGGGTACGTTCAGTAAACGTACGTGCGGGTTTTTCTATCTTTTGAACTGATGCTTGGAATTGAAATTTGAGGACAGTGATGAACTCGCAGTGCCAGTATTCGATTAAAGAGACCTTTACCACAGTTGCATTCTGACGAGTTTGTAAATTAGTTTTTGGATTTTTATTAAACAAAATAATGATTAAATAAAGTAAAACAGCTTTTTTTTATTTTTAATCTACCTTGTGTTGTGTGTGCGGTTATTTGGAACCTCCCATTGGAAGTTGGGGGGTGGGACAACCACACCCTATCCCCCCACGAGAGGTTAAGACGTGGGGACCACCCATGCATAACGTCTCAATTAAATAATAGGGGTGGGGACCACCCAACCCCTATTAATGTTGGAGGATAAAACATCTCCACTCTCCCTCATTAATGAGCGATATCCCTTGACCTCCTTTACATAATTAATTGTGCCAATGCGTGTGCCAATTAATTATGCCAACGTGTGTGCCAATTAATTGTGCTAATGCGCTTTCCAATTAATTGTGCGAACGCGCGTACCAATTAATTTTTCCAATGCATGTGAATTTTTTATGGATATTTTCTTTATACATTTTAAATTTGTGTCCCAGCAATAAAATAATAAGACTCCCTATTATTATTCTTGTTGGTGTTCTCCTACTATGGAACTTGAGAGATTGGGAGGATTAAAATTATACAAACGAAGAACGTGAAGAACACCAGATTTCTTCTTCGACTTCTCCCTCAGACGTCTTCTTCCTCCTTCAATTGTAACAAGGGAATGGTAGTTTCATCCAAGAATAATTTTGACGTCATCCCTAGATTCTTCTTTTCCAATGTCAACGAGGACGATGCTTGAGCCCGGAATCGGTGGTGTGTGACGGACGCAACATTCGACGACGTCTTCAAATTCTCTTTCGCGCCTTCGACAATGTACTTCAAATCGAGGTAGGGGGATTTGTTTAATTTTAAATGAATAAAATTTTATCCTCGATTCTTTGATGTTTACTTTGGTTTGATGGTGGAAAATTGAAATACCTAACGCGGAGGGCGTGGGTCGAACAAACACGGTCCGATGACCCTCTGTTGAATCTAGTTTGGTTAAAATTGGAGGTGGAGCCGAAAGGGTGTGGTTTCGTCACACCGTGTCGAAGAAGAATTGTGACGGATGAGGGGGCGCGGTGCCGTCACACCGCATATAGAGCAGCAGGACCGTGGCATCGTCGCGCCGCGATAGAGGTGTGGAGGCGGCCGGCTGAACCGGCCGCCGTGGAGCCGTTCCGCGGGACGACCGTCCGGCCAATCAGGCCGACCCTTTTGGAGACCGCGGTGCCCTTAGTCATAGTGTGAAGGGAGACCATGGCCCACAATCGCGGGCCTCTCGGCTAGAGGAACTGGTCGGCTGCCTGTCGGGCGGGCTGAAGGACCGTAGCGCCCGTAGGCGCTGCACGGAGAAGACCGTGGCCCGTTGTGCGGGATGCTCTACTAGGAAAATCGGCCTGTCGCCTGACGGCCGGGCTAGAAGACCGTGGCAGCACTTGGCGTCACATGGGGAGAACCGAGTCCCGTTGTGCGGGTTGCGAGTTCTAGATAGAACTGGCCCGCTACGGCCGGCCAGGCAGAGAAGGGACGGCATCACCGAGTGAACCGAACCGGCCCGCAGCATGGGCCGGGTCCACTGGTGCGTCGTGCCCCACCGAGTCGGGCCGACCCCCCAACTGGGTTGGACCTGCTGGTCCGATTACGTGGGTGGTCCACGCTCTTCTGGGTTGGGCCAACCCCCCATCCGAGACAGACCCGCCGAGCTGGGTCAGGCCGACCCGCCATCCCACCAGGCCTGACGGGCAAGGCCTGACTTTTCATAAATGCGAATATCTCCTAGACCACGCATCTAATCGATGCACCTTCTATGGAACTAGGACCCTCGTGATGAGGAGATACTTTTTCAATACTCTAAGTGAATTTTGGAAAACTTTGGAAAATGTTCGGGTTTGGAATGAGCGTAAATCCAACCGGGTCCCTGGAATGGAAATGCAAATAACTCTCAGACCGGGCATCCGATTGACGCACCGTCTATTGCGTTGGGTTCCTTATGATGAGATGAAACATTGGGATACATCAACTTAGGACTTCATGATAGTTGATGTAACAAAACTTGGATCAAGAAGCGGACCGTCCCAAAATCGAGCATGCTGTGTGCGTGAAGACTAGATATGGTTGCGACGACTACACTACCGGAATCCTATGTGTGTTCGACCATGAGGACTACTATACAGGAATCCTCTGTGGGTTCGACAATGAAAAATACTGTACCGGAATCCTATGTGGGTTGGACAGTTCTGACTTCTATTCCTATATCCAATGTGGGTCTGACAGAGTAGCTGGTCTGGTATCCTGTGTAAGTCTGACATCTTAGCTAGTCCTGTATCCTGTGTGGGCCCAACAGCTTAGATATATCAGTGACTACATCTGATCATCTCTATCTCTATACGAAATATGTATACATGTGTGAGCTGAGTCTTGACTTACAATCATTTATCATCGATGTGATTGACTTTACTTCCTATGTGAACTGGGTTGTGCTTGGGATCGAGAGTTGGAGTCGAATTGTGAGTGGTAACTTAGGTATATGTATGGGCATATACCTATGTAGGGTTGGTTGATACTTCGTGATTGTATCATTCTTCTACGGTTATCCTTCATGGATTCTGGGAGACCTTAGGGGGTCTTGGGGTCCCTACTGAGTATTGTCATACTCACCCCTGCACGGGCTATTCCCGCACTTCGTTGTGTTCATTGCAGACGATGGACAACACTGATCAAGGTAGAGAGTTGTAGAGATGGACAGTACTCGGAGGAGGAACACTTGGCGACATGTACATAGAGCGGACAGAAAGACATGGGGTGCGAAGTAGGCCATCTGTACCCACCCTTCAGTTGGGATTCTAGGAGGACGACTTAGTAGTTGTTGTTTAACCTTTCTGCAGTTGTACTATCTTTTCAGTTGTTTATACATTACTATTGGGCGTGTATTTCCATCCCCCTTTCCTTTCATCACTTTCTTTTGTATACAACATTACATAGTGTTTACTTCCAGTTGTGTACTCTTTTGTTTTTTTTTACTTATTAAAGGCACTGCCTTCCCTTTTTATCGGGATTATGCCTTTGGTGCTAGTCACCAACCCCTGGACTATGGAAGGCGGGCTTGGGGTAGTCACGGCATGGGCCCCAAGGACGAGTCGTGACAAATTGGTATCATAGGGAGGTTGTACCGCAAGACTTAGACTCTGATTCTTTTAATTGAAATAGTGTTACTTGTTTTCGGTATGGTTATCAGTTTAGGGAAACCAGTGTTGGTGCGGCAGCCAATGTATCCATACACTTGGACTCTGACTTCTGATCTCTGACTCAGTGCACGAAAACACTAATTGCGTGTGTGTTTCCTTTGAAAAGTTTTCTTCATGATTACTTTCTATCAGCTCACCAGTTATACTGTTTTAATCATGGTGCAGGTGTTTCTTTCCAGGATGGCCCCACAAAGGAAACCATCTAGGGTTTTGAGTTATATATTAGATGGTTTCCCACCGAGCTATGAGGCCTCGATACAGGGCCCCATCACAGCGGAGGTACCAATGGTACCAATACCTGCTGGTCCACTGATACCACCAGCTCCAGCAATAGAGATTGCACGTTGTCTGAGTGCATTGTATGAGTTCTAGCACAAGAGGCTGCCCATGTTCTTGGGAGAGATGGACCCACAGGCAGTTGAGGATTGGATGGAGGCTATCATGAGAGTTTTCATATTGGTAGGGACACCAGCCGACCTCATGGTGATCTTTGCCATGAGTCTTCTACATGCATCAATAGGCAGATGGTGGATCCTGTTGCTTCAGGTGCATGACGAGGCATCATTAATCTGGACAGACTTCAAGAGTCTCTTCTTCTCGGAGTTTGTTCCAGCCACCATTCGTGTGGTGTGGATTCAGAAGTTACTTCATCTGCATCTGGGCAGCATGATAGCAGCTCAGTACTCAGCGAGGTTCACCGACCTCTCACGCTACTCCACAAATATGGTATGGGACCTGTTCATCAGGGCCTGGACCTTCGAGCAGGGACTCAAGCATGAGATCAGGGCTTCAAAGATTCCCCTCAGCATCTCGACGTAGTCATGGGTGCTAGAGAGAGCCCTTCTAGTGGAGAGTTTTCTCGCTGATCAGTCACCAGCAGCGAGACCCACCACAGGGCGACATGTAGTGGAGTCTTCTATAGTCGGCAGTAGACAGATGACATAGAGGTCCAAGAGGACTAGGCCATCAGGTTGGTGACCCCAGGATACTGGTTCGGTTGTGCGCGGCACATGAGACAGAGCCAACTATACGAGGAGCATACAGAGCTATGCATGCGGCAGGCAGGGCCACATGGCTCGTGACTTCCCGACCCGCCATGCAGATGAGTAGAAAATAGTAGAGGTACATCCCAGAGATAGGTAGAGGTTCGATCATTGTGGTCTGCCGAAAGCAGGCGGACGTGGAAGAGGAGTTGTCCGAGCAGCGGGTGGTGGACGACGTTTTGAGGCTCTACCACCACCACCACCACCAGGAGGTCCACCCCGACCACAGGGAGTTGGTGGATAGAGGTGGGCTTAACTCCAGGCAGTCGAGGCCCATGACCACGGTGCACCTAAGATGATTCGAGGTACTATCTGTTTCTACTCCACCTTTGTTGTAGTACTTATTGAAATAGGTTCAAGTCATTCTTTTATTGCCACTGCCCTCATTCGGAGCTCAGAGATTCTGACGGAGTTGTTGGCTCGAATCTTACTGCTAGATATTACTATGGGATTAGACTCGATGATTACGCACTAGTACCGGCAGTTTGAGATTACTCTAGGAGGCGAGAGCTTTGGTTGGGATCTTCTTATAGTGGTGTCGAGGCCTTACAATGTCATCTTGGGTATGGAATAGTTATCCACAGTTCATGCTCATATTTACTGTATTAGGTGTGAAGTGTGGTTTTTCTGCACTGATGGGACCAGGTTCACCTTCATTAGTGAGAAGTAGCCTTTGTGGTGTAGGATTGACTTACACAGAGGAGGAGCCAGCTGGTCACACATCATATGGCTAGTCTCATCCTCGGAGCATTTGATGTGCAGAGTCTGAGTTTTCTTGTTGTGGGGGAATAGTACGTGGATGTTTTCCCGGAAGACGTTCTAGGACTACCTCCTCTTAGAGAGGTAGACTTTTACATTGACTTGTACCCTAGGATATCATCGATATCTACTCTAACATATCGGATGGCTCCCAATGAGCTTCGTGAGTTGCGGGTACAGCTGGAGGACTTTCAAGGGAAGGGAATTATCTGACCCAGTGTTTCACCATGGGAATCTCTAATTTTGTTCACCGTGAAGGCATATGAGAGCTTGAGATTGTGTGTCGACTACCATCGCCTGAATCAGGTGACCATTAAGAACAAGTTCCCACATCCGAGGATAGACGACAGCTTTGATCAGCTCAAGGGAGAACGATGGTTCTCGAAGATAGACCTTAGGTCAGGTTATCACCAGCTCAGAGTTCAAGATGAGGATGTGCAGAATATGGCCTTCAGGTGTCGGTATAGCCACTATGAGTTCTTGGTTATGCCCTTCAGTGTCAGAAACGCTCCAGTAGTGTTCATGAGTCTCATGAATAGGATCTTCCAGCCTTACCTCGATCACATTGTTGTAGTCTTCATCAATGACATACTGATTTACTCAACTACTGAGGAGGAGCACACCAACCATTTGCGGGTAGTACTAGACACACTCTGAGGGAACCAGCTTTATGGTAAGCTCTCAAAGTGCTAGTATTGGATTCGAGAGGTTCACTTCTTGGGACACGTCATCTCAGAGGCTGGAGTTTTAGTGGACCCAGTGAAGATCGAGGTAGTACTTTCTCGGGAGCCACCCAAGAGTGTGACAGAGGTGTGGAGTTTTCTGGGTCTAGCTAGGTACTATCAGAGATTTGTGTCAGACATCTCCAGAGTTGCAGCACTACTTTTAGCATTGAAGAAGAAGTGGAAACCCTTCGTGTGGTCAGATAAATTTCAGCAGATCTTTCAGGAGCTGAGGTAGAGATTGACCAGTGCACCCATCTTGAGGCTACTGGAGGAGGGCGTAGGGTGCGTAGTTTACTGTGATTCATCATGGACCAGACTCGGGTGTGTCCTGATGCAGGAGAGAGCAGTGATTGCATATAGTTTAGGGAAGTTGAGGCAGTATGAACATAACTACGCTACCCATGACCTGGACTTAGTAGTCGTGGTCTTTGCCTTGATCATGTGGTGGCACTATCTAATGGGAGAGTGTTTTATAGTCTATTCTGACCACTAGAGTCTCAGGTACATCTTCTCGGTGAAGGACCTGAACCAGAGATAGTGGTGATGGATCTAGTTCCTCCAAGACTATGACTTTGAGATAGTCTATACTAATGGTAAGGGGAATGTTGTAGTAGATTCTCTCAGCAGGAGATTGGGCATTCAGCTGCTAGGAGAGGTGACAGAGCAGCTGGCCACTTTGCAGATATCCTTTGTTGATAGATATAGAGCTACCTATTTTCAGTCTCTCACTGACACTCCTCTACTCATTCAGCGATTCAGGGAGGCACAGCATGGGGACATTGACTGTGAGACATGACATGCTCAGATATCCTCAGGGCAGGCAGCTGATGGATTTTCTGAAGGTGGGGAGCATGTCATCCTCTTCACAGAACGTACCATGGTACTAGTTTCACTTAGGGAGGATGTGTTGAGGGATTTACACACTTCCCCTCTAGTGTTACTTCTAGGAGTGGTGAAGATGTATCAGGACCTCAGACGATAGCACTGGTGGCTGGGTATGAAGAAGGCGATAGCAAATTTTATCTCATGATGACTCACTTTTCAGCAACTGAAGGCGGAGCACCAGGTACCAGCATGCTTGGTACATCTCTTAGAGGTCCTTGAGTGGAAGTGGGATGGGATATCTATGGATTTTGTGATGGGACTTCCACATACGTCCAGAGTACATGAATCTATCTGGGTAATTGTCGACGGACTCACCAAGTTGGCCCACTTCCTACCGATGATAGAGTAGGTTTCAGTGGAGAGCTTGGGACACCTTTACATACAAGAGATTGTATGTCTTTATGGTGTTCCATCTACGATATTCTCTGATCAGGATTCACGTTTCACATCCCATTTATGGAAGGGGTTACAGGAGGCTTTCGGGACACAGCTTCGCTTGAGCACCGCCTTCTACCCATAGACGGATGACCAAACTGAGAGGAACATTCAGACTCTTGAGGACATGCTTCGTGCTTGGGTCCTTGACTTTGGTCGCAGTTGGGAGGATCACTTTCCCTTGGTAGAGTTTTCATATAACAATAGTTACCACTCCACCATCAGGATGGAACCTTTCGAGGCATTGTACGGCCGGCCTTCCAGATCACCTCTGTGATGGACTGACCCAGGGGAGTTAGAACTTGTAGGACCAGAGATGGTACAGGCAATGATGGAGAAGTTTTAGAACATCCAGGAGTGGCTGATGACTGCACAGAGTGGATAGAATTCATATGCTGATAGGAGACGGAGACCACTGGAGTTTGAGGATGGAGACCACGTATTCCTACGTGTCTCACCATGATGAGGTATGTGGATATTTGGATGAGGCGGCAAGTTATCTCTGCGATTTATTGGACCATTCTAGGACCTTATCAGAGTAGGCGAGTTGGATTACTGCCTGGCTCTTCCACCTCAGTTGCACCGGGTGCACGACGTCTTCCACGTATCTCAGCTAAGGAGATACGTGCACGACTCGTCCCATATCATCGACCAAGGGGATCTGGACATCAATGACAGGGCGACATTCATGAAGGTTCTATTAGAGATTGAGGATCGACAGGAGCGGGTCCTATATGGATGTTTGATTCATCTGGTGCGCATATGCTGATAGCACGAGAAAATCCAGGAGAGCACATGGGAGAGGGAGGCTCAGATGTGTGCTCAGTATCTCCTTTTATTTCATTAGTGTGTGTTGTAGCTTACGGGGATGTAAATCCCTTAGTTAGGGAAAATGTAAAGACCCATATATCCCATGTATTTTTTTTAAATACATGGGAATTTTACGAGTCCACAGTTTCTGACTGCGCCCGATTTCGAGGCCCGTGGGCCCGGAATCAATTTCTGAAGTTTTGTTTGGGTACGTTCAGTAAATGTACGTGCGGGTTTTTCTATATTTTGAACCGGTGCTTAGAATTGAAATTTTAGGACGCTGATGAACTCGCAGCGCCGGTATTCACTTAATGAGACCTTTACCGCTGTTACATTCTGACGAGTTTGGAAATTAGTTTTTGGCTTTTTATTAAAGAAAATAATGATAAAATAAAGTACAAAAACTTTATTTTATTTTTAATTTGCCTTGTGTTGTGTGTGAGGTTAGTTGGAACCTCCCATTGGATGTTGGGGGTGAGACTGCCACACCCTAACCTCCCGCGAGAGGTTACGACGTGGGGACCACCCGAGCATAACCTCTCAATTAAATGATAGGGGTGGGGACCACCTGACCCCTATTAATGTTAGAGGATGAAACCTCTACACTCTCCCTAATTAATGATGGAGATCCCTTGACCTCATCAACACAATTAATTGTGCCAACGCGCGTGCCAATTAAGTGTGCCAACGTGCGTGCCAATTAATTGTGCTAACACGTGTGCCAATGCGTGTACCAATTAATTTCTCCGACGTGTGTGAATTTATTAAGGAGAGTTTATTTCTCCTTTTTGAATTTGCATGAGAATAATAAAATAATTAGAGTCCATATTATTATTTTGGTTGGCATCCTCCTATGGTGGAACTTGATAGCTTGGGAGGATTAAAATTCTCACAACAAAGAACGCGAAGAATTCCAGATTTCTTCTTCATATTCTCCCTCAGACGTCTTCTTCCTCCTTCTATCATAACAAGGAAAGGGTATCGTCATCCATGAAAAATGCCGATGTGATCCTTGGATTATTCTTTTCTGACGTCAATGAGGACGATGCCTGAGCCCGGAATCAGCGGTGTGTGACGGATGCAACATTCGACGACGTATTCAAATTCTTTTCTGCGCCTTTGAAAACGTACTTAGAATCAAGGTAGGGGGATTTTTTTAATTTTAAATGAATAAAATTATACCCTCGATTCTTTTATTTTTACTTTGGTTCGACAGTGGAAAATTGATATCACCTAACGCGGAGGGTGCGGGCTGAACAAACACGACCAAACGACCCTCCTTTGAATCTCGTTTTGTTGACATCGGAGGCGGAGCCAAAAGGGCCCGGTGTCGTTGCACTGTGCTGGATAAGAACCGCAATGGCGGAGGAGGTGCGGCGCCATCGTGCCGCATAGAGAGCAGTAGGACTGCGGTGTCGTCACGCCACAGTGGAGGTGCGGAGGTCGCCGGCTAAACCGGCCACCATCGAGCTGGTCCATGGGATGACCGCCCAGCCAATCCGGCCGACCCGCTAGAAGAACGTGGCGCCCGTCGGTGCTGCCTGGAGGAAGACCACGGCCCGCAACAGTGGTCCACTCGGCTGGAGGAACCGATTGGCCGCCTGTCGGCCGGGTTGAAGGACCGCGACGCCCGTAGGCACCACGCTGAGAAGACCATAGCCCACTGTGAGGGTCGCTCTGCTGGGCAAACTGGTCGGCTACTTGCCGGTCAGACTGGAAGACCGCGGCGCCATTAGGCGCCCCGTGGGGAGAACTGTGGCCTGCTGTTCAGGCCACTCACACCAGAAAGAACTGGTCGTCTACAGCCGGTTGGGAAGAGGTGGGATGGCACCACTTGGCGTCGTTGGGCGAACCAAACTGACCCGCAGCACGGGCCGGGTCCGCAGGTGGGCCGCGCCCCACCGGGTCGGGCCGACTCCCCAACCGGGTCGGACCCGTCGGGCCAGGTCCATGGGCGGGCCACGCTCCACTGAGCTGGGCCGACCCCCCATCTGGGTCGGACCGCCAAACCGGGGCGGGCTGACCCGCCAGCCCTCCAGGTCGGGCCCGACTTTACTTAAACGTGAATATCTCCTAGACCGCGCGTCTGATCGACGCGCCGTCTACGGCACTGGGACCCTCGTGACAAGGCAGTCCTTTTTTGTTTATCTAACTGAGTTTTGGACAAATTTGAAAAATGGCCATGTTTGAAACGAGCGTAAATCCAACCGGGCTCGTGGAACATAAATGCCTATAACTCTCAGACCAGGCATCTGATTGACGCGCCGTCTGTTGCGTTGGGTTCCTTAAGATGAGACGGAACTTCGGGATACATCAACTCATGACTTCATGACAGTTGATGTATCAACACTTGGCTTGAGGAGCGTACCCTCCTGGAATTGAGCGTGCTGTGTGCGGGAACCCTAGAGCTGGCTGCGACGACTACTGTACTGGAATCCTACATGGGTTCGACCATGAGGACTGTTGTACAAAAATACTCCATGGGTTCGACAATGATGACTACTGTACCGAAATCCTACGTGGGTTCGACAATTCTTACTTCTGTTCTTGTATCCTATGTGGGTTCGACAGAGTAGTTCGTCATGTACCCTGTGTGGGTCCTAAAGCTTAGCTGGTCCTGTATCATGTGTGGGTCCGACAACTTAAATGAATTAGTGACTACATCTAATAATCTCTATTGATATAAAAAAGATGTATACATGTGTGAACTAAGTCTTAAATTTCAATCATTTATCATTGATGTGATTAACTTTACTTTCTGTGTGGAATGGGTTGTGCTTGGGCTTGAGAGTTAAAGTCGAACTGTGATTGGTAACTTAGTTATATGTATGGTCATATACCTAAGTAGGGTTGGTTGATACTTCGTGATTGTATCTTTCTTCTGTGTTTATCCTTAATGGATTCTGGGAGACCTTCAAGGGTCTCGGGGTCCCTACTGAGTATCGTTATACTCACCCCTTCATGGGTTATTCCCGCACTTCATTGTATTGGTTGCAGACGACGGACATCACTGATCAAGGTAGAGAGTCGTAGAGCTGGACGGTACACGGAGGAGGACCACTTGGAGAGACATACAAAGAGCGGATGGAGGGACCTGGGGTGTTGAGGAGGCCATCTGTACCCACCCTTCAAGTGGGATTCCCAGAGGACGAGTCAGTAGTTTCTGTTTTACCTTTCTGCAGTTGTACTCTCTTTTCTGTTGTTTGTACTTTACTGTTGGGCTTGTTTTTCCAGCCCCCTTTCCTTTTAGCACATTCTTTGGTATATTTCTTTACATGGTGTTTACTTCCAGTTGAATACTCTGTTGTTTTTTTACTTGTTAAAGGCAATGCCTTCCCTTTTTATCGGGATTATGCCTTTGGTTCTAGTCTCCAGCCCTTGGCCTATGGAAGTCGGGATTGGGGTAGTCACGGAATGGGCCCCGAGGACGGGTCTTGAAAAATCTAATACACCTATAGTGTTTATAGATTTAGTTAATTTGGTATTTAATATGTATTTTGATTCATTTTTAATCATCATTGTTGATGATATATGTGTGTACATTAAGACATTGAAGTATAAAAAGATACATTTACAAAAAAATTTGAGTTCAATTATAAAGAATAATATTTTTTTCAAATCTCAAAATGTTTTATTTTTTGATCAATTAGGTGTATATAATAGGGTATGTGATATTAAAGCTTAAAGTGTTCATATATAGCATGAATGTACAGGTTGTAATGTCTAGGGAGAGTCCAAACATGTTTTTGAGATCCATATAATTTTTGGTATGGTTGAATATTATGCAAGGGTCATATAATAATTTTTTCATATGTAGTCACCAATTAAATACATGACTAAGAATGTGATAATGTTTGATTCATTCGAATCTTATGGGAAAGACTTCTAGGAATTGAAATTTAGGTTAATAATTGCAAAAAATATATAAATGAAACTTAAATTATAGTAAGGGAACATTTTATTTTTAACTCAAATATAATAATATATACATTTACATTTTTTTTGGGAAAAATATATTTTGATATGGAAAATACTAATTTTCAACTTACTAGGTCAAAATAAGTCTTCCATTATTTTTAAAAACTTTCCCACAGAAATTAAATGCTCTTTAGTAATTGAATATATTGTTATTAAATATTTATACATATAACTACAATAATGTGTTATAATATGTACAACTAAATATGTATTCATTATCAAATTTATGGAATGAATGATAAGGTCATTTGGAGGTAAAAAGTCTTATTTTTCAGAAATATCAATATAAATTCATAATGATTTATAATTTTAATTAATTAAAATAACACTTAATAATGAATTATTTAAGTTATATTTCTATATTATATGTATTAATATATTATTTAATTCCATATATTTATGATTACATGACGTATATTTCATGTAATATCATCTTATACTTGACCAAATGAATTTTATAGAAAAAAATATTTCGTCACTTTATATGGGATTATTTTAAAACTAAATTCAGAATCATATCTGATTTGAATTTGATAAAATGGATTCCATATTTTTAATCCCAATAAAAAATATTATATAATATGATCAAATTAATTTTCTGGCAATAATGATTAGTTAATATAGTAAAAATTTGTCAACATGGTGAATGTTAAAACATGTTTACCAGGTGGATTGTCTAAAGTGATAAGGGTTAAAATTGCATAAAAACAATTTAAATTCAATTGGAAGAATTTATTACTATCATAACTATATGAAAATTTAACATTTATAATTTTGGATCCATTTTAAATGAATTTTACATAATAATGTTTTAAAACATTGATACATTAAATGTCTTCCACTAACCTCAATTATAACAGGTAGCTTTCTCACATCAATTCATCTAAACATTAAAACATTTATCTCAAAAAACATAAAAAAATATCCAATATCCCAATAAATGTTATAGCGGATCTTTTTTTCCAAGAATACCATACTTATGGTCTTTATAATGATATCTAAAGGTGGATTCTCTATGAGAAGGAAGTCATCTTAACTAAGCTCAATCTTTTTTATTCTTCTTCAACCACAACCAGATATTTAATAAAATTTATATTATAATCCAAATTCTATCTACCATATAAATATATGTTAATATGTAGATAAAATAATATTAATCAACCATATTCTCAATCAAATGGGAAAGAAAACCATCGCTTATGTGTATGGTAGACTACTGCCTCACAAACCAATATAATTTCTTCCATCACCACTGCATATGTATAGTTGTAATTATGGAAATAAATAATATAAATTATTCATATTTAATAATTATTAATATTTAATATTAAAGTATCATGTAATTCTATACCCTTTCACCCTCTAAAAACTGATTACATTTCTCTTGTATATATATGGTCTACCTTCTCCAAGAAGCTATTTAATTAATATTCTATGCACACAATTCATGAATGATTTTTAAAATATAACTATTTAATAATAATTTTTAAAAAAAATTAATATAATTCGAAAGATGATTAAACTATAACCTATTAACAATAATTTAAGCATCCATAGTGAATCATAGATGAGAAAACTATACAGTTCTCACCTGAAACAATTATATTGATGAACTATTGTTGACAACTGGGTAACTAGAAGTTATAAGTGCATCTTATATGATATTATTAAAATGTATAAAAATGTAATCTTTTAATAATAATCCAAATTAGTCATTTATGAGTAAAATTAATATTCAATTATGGGGAGGATGAAGGTGATATATTTCGTTTCAATTTCCACTTCATTAACATATATTTAATATTATGCACATATTTTCTTTTGCCTAGTGTATATACTCCCCCAATGATGTATTTAATTTGAAAATAAATTTATTAATGTTGATTAATGCTTCAATTTATTTTTAATCATTTTAGGGGTTATAATTTAAAAGTTTCCACATATG
Organism: Viscum album; assembly: GCA_963277665.1. NCBI lineage: Eukaryota > Viridiplantae > Streptophyta > Magnoliopsida > Santalales > Viscaceae > Viscum > Viscum album. The sequence continues at coordinate 1,537,997,938 of OY728131.1, forward strand.
TAAGAATTTATCTTACAATCTCCTTTCTTTTAAAGTTGAATAAATTCTACATCAAAGGAATCTCATAATATATCCTTCATGAAATAAAAACATCTTATTAACTTCTTTATATTTTTAATGTATCCATGTTATCTTCCAAAATTTAATATCTTTCTCATTTTCATAAATAAAATAAATATTTAAAAGAAAATGTTATCTTATTTCAGTTTTTGATCTGGTATTTTTTTCTTGGTCATGTTTTTTAATATCTTTTTAAAAAATTACTATTTAATTTCTCAGTTTATTTTAAAAAAAACATTATGTTATCATTTACCTTTTAAAAAGATATAATCGAATAATTTAAATGTCCTTAAAAATTATAATTTTAGACTTTCTTTTTGAAAAGTCAAAGTAATATAGCTTTTAAATGTTTACTATGTTAAAACTTTTACTCACCACCAAAATCATTTTAAGGTATTTGTATTTTCTTTATGTTTTTCATGGTTATAAAAATAATTGAATAATTATTATTTTAAATATTACAATTATATATTTTATGTATTATACGAAATCCATGGTTTTATTAAAAATCTACCTTTCTATTGATTTGAAGTCCACCTCTCATCTCTTAATTAATTTTTTGGACAATAACATTACCTTAAAAAATTCCATATCCTATAATAATTTCTTCATTATAAATATCCATATTATTTGTATCATGGTTACTCATATTCCATAAATCATATAAATTATATATATATATATACTATGAATCTATTTGAATGACTAGGAAAAATCATTATATTTTGTAATTTTCATGATATATATATATATATATATTTGTTTATAATTCATGTTGTTAATGAATTAAATTTTTCATTGATTATAGGTGGAATTATTATAACATGATGGTATTGGTGGGGACTAGAATTATAGATAAAATTGATTCATAGATAATTTCTTTTTGATAAACCAGTATTCCAATCTTAATTAATGTTTTTTACTATATACCTAGCCATAACTCAAGTTGGTTTTGTTTATCGTCTTAATTTTAAATATAGCATCATGTGTATGATCATGAAATCCCATATATTGATTTACATAAATAATTATTTAGTTATTATTATCTTTGATACTACTGTATTAATATTATCCATAGATGTATTTCATTCTCTTGTAATTGATTGAATGAATTGTGTGTTTAGTTATCTACATTAACATACCAATTATTGTTTATTTAATAATTTTCATTTATATTGTACATAAAAAAATTCTATGAATTTTAACTCAGTATTATTTTGTTTTCCTTTCCCTAGTAAATGGATATAGTTTCTTTGAATATGTTCAGTGATGTAGAATTTTTACATTAACACCGATTTATATTTAATTTACAATGAAAATTGGGGAAAATGTTTATATCTAGTCCTTCAAATCTAGAAAATGTATTATACCTAAAATATTAAATATCTTTTATCTTATGATAATATAATAAATTAGGCACTAGCTATGGGTTACTGGAATTGGGTTTGTTATAGTTTGTATAAAAGGAAGTTGATTAGAAACCTTGGGAACTTGATTTTGGAAAACAATGAATAGGGAAAAACACCTATGATAATATGTAGGATATTTCAAATGATAGGATAATATAATAAGTTTTTTTATAGAATATATTTTTCTGGTTTTTTTAGAAAATACATCAATTAATAGACACTACAAGTGGATGTGGTTTTATAAAAAAATTCAACTATTTTTTATGGTCTTTAAAAATGTTAGTCTAGTATATCTTTACCATTATTGTGTTTCATAGAGAAGGATCCCCTGTTATATACCAATTTTAACACAATCAGAGGATATGTTTTGTATAATTCACATTTTATTTACAAACAATTAAGAATGATTTGAAAATATTTTTATTAAATGGGAATTTTTTCAAAAAAACCATGTCTATAATTTAATGATTGTCTATGAAACAATTTTTAATTTCCATTAAGTATAAAAATAGATTATGAATTATATACCATGATTTAATATTGATTATATTATGACATAATTCCTTACATTCCATTGTTTATAAATTTACATTGGGAGAAATAATGGTATCAATAATCATGAAAAATATAGAGATTTACCTACTCATAAAGCCAATGTGACTAGTGTTTGAGGTAAGTAGATGATGGCCATGTTAGGATTGGTAACCCTGGTTACAGCTAGTGAACTTATATATATAGTGAAACATGATGTTACATGAAATTATACACCAATAATAGATCTTTTTAAGTGATATAATAAAGTATCATTTTGTGGAAATAATAATCTATTGGATGCAGTGTATTCATTTTTGTCCCATGAAAATGTATTTCTAGCCTTGAGATGCAATGAAAGGTAAAATTTTATATTATAAGTGTTTTTTTATAATGGTTATTCTGATAAATGGTGGTTATTAATAAATAATACTAGAAATTAATAAGAAATAGAATATATTTAATGGATAGTATTAAAAGTATCATTATTAGATTAATATTTCCCTCATTGGAAATGAACTAAAATTAAAAGAATGTTACATGGAATAAATGAAGAGGAATATGTGACAATATATGTGGAAACATTTTCAATACTATCCTAGTAAATTATAAATTACATACGTTATTCAGAAAGATTAATTGACCATTTCTTCAAAGGGATTGATTCAAACCTCCAAAGAGAACTGGTTTCTAAATTTTTTTATCATATGATGAAAGAATATTTTTTCCCTATAAAAACATTGAAAATTTTTTACAGACATTAAAAAATCAAGGTAAATCAATAGAATAAAACATCATCTATGAAAATAAAGAAATATGAAATACATAAAATAAGAATAATGTAATCCATTAATTTACATCATGTGAGCATTTTTAAATGAAATATCCTTGGAAATAATTGACCGTCATGAGAGTTTTTTATAGTTTTGTAGATAATGTTCATTTGGATAATGAGTTCAAGTATATTAAAGAAATCAATTTTTTATATTGACTAAATTATAGATAAATGAGGAATAATTTAAAATAATTTCTTAAGTTTACAAGGAATGTATCTCCTAAGAGGTTAAGTATAGAAATCCATGATTATGTGTTTTATACATATGAAGTTGAAGTTCCCAAATATGTGGTGTAAGGTACCCTAATCAAAGCCTAAAATTTAGGAAATTGTTAATTTGATTCTAGATCTTTATGTACTTTTGTATATTCCCTGTTTCCCATGTAAATTATATATTTCCCCATCACCTTAAAAAATTAGTTGTTAATGAAGACTCTATGTGGAAATATTAATGAAAATGGATTTGAAAATTGGTTTACATTAAGACACATTATTGTTCCCTATTTGAAAATTTTGTTTTTATACCCATGGTAAAAATTGTTATTATCATTGGTATGGGTTGTATTTAAAAATATAATGACAAATTTATTATAAATATATTGAAAATATGATTCATGATTAAGATATTTAATTTAATATCTTTTAGTGGATACTTAATCATCTGGGAGATGTATTGATCTAACTCTAATAGTTCTAATAAATAAAATTCTTATAGAATAAGAGAAGCTATAGTCTTCTGATGAGAACGGTAATATTAAAATTGATCATACACCTATTATAAATCAATAAAATGACATATCTCATGATTAAATACCTAGACATACAACAGAATATGATGTTGAGTTTCATATTGATTTAACCATTGATATAATACTAATATAAATATCTTTCTATTTAATGGAGGATATTAAAATAGTGATGTTTTATAAAAAACTATGTGAGTTTCATGATAATTTTGTTATTGTAATGTCCCAGAAATTAAATATATACTATTTAATTATGTGAAATTATTTCAATACTGTGAAATCTGACGGCGCATGATTCTGAGGCCCAGAGTGTTGGAAATTGTCCTTCAAAGTTTTGTTAAACATTAAATAGCGCGCGTAAGCAGTTTTCCGGAAAAAGAGAAATATCACTTAAATGGTTACTTACATCAAAAATCTAAGGGCACCATTGCGTTCAAGATGGCGGGTTTACCCTATGTGAGACATAAGTTTAGTCGGTGCGAGCCTCCTATGAGAAAACCCAAAAGTGGCATAACTATAAATAAAATAATTAAATAAATTATTTTACTTTTCAAATTCTTATAACTCAAAAATGGTAGCTCAGATTCAAAATCTGAGACCACCACTAGACCTTTGAGGTAATGATCCATTTAAGAAGATACTAACTTTGGTCGGCATGGGCCACCAGTTAAAGCTTGTTTCTGAACATAAATAAAATAATTAAGTGATAATTATTTTATTCTAAAATCCATAAATTTTATACGGTAACTCGGATTAGAAATCTGAAAGTACCGTTGGGTTATTTGGGGTGTTTTCACTTGGGTAGAGACTAACCTTGACCAGTGCAAGTCAAGGGTGACTGTTAATAATTTTCCAAAAAAAATTTGGGTACGTTCACTAAACGCTCAAGTGGCGTTTTTTAACTTTTGACCCGGTGCTCGGAATTGAAATATGAGGACACCATTGACTCACAGTGCCAATATTCACTTAAATATAATTTCACCTCAACGGCATTTTGTGGAGGATGAAAGTTAGTTTTGGAATTTTTTGTGGGAATAAAAATAAAATAAACTTTTTTTATCCGCCTAACTAAATGTTAAAGAGGTGGGGACCAGGTGAACTAAAACCCCCTTTTTGTGAATTCATTGTGGTGGGGACCACCCGAACCACACTTAAATGTGGGTAAGTCCCTTAGAATTCTCCCAATTAATTGTATCAAAATAAATTAATTGGCTTGACCCTTTTAAAATACTATGCAACCGCGTCGTTGTAATTTAGGAAGGTTCCTAATAAATGAACTGTCATAATTCCCACGATCGTTACTTACCTCCCCCCTCCCCGATTAATATGGAGCTTGGGAGGAGGATTTGGGATGGATTCACCAAGTGACGAAGGGTTGGTAAAGTGTTGTGATTCCCAAAACTTGTAGAAACATTACGCTTCTCCAATGAAGAACCACTTCAATGAAGAATGCACACCAGAATTGAGGAACGAGGACGACGTTCGAACTGACTTCCGAAGTATGATTACGGAAGCGACGATTGTGGTAATCCTCTTCACATTCGCCATTCCCATCTCACAACATCCATCAACAAACCTTCAAGGGAGGGTTTTAATTCTATTTGATTAACATTTCCCATGTTCTTCCCTTCTAAACAAAGAACACAGATCAACTCTCTATAACTAGTTTATCTGTGAACGTTTCTTTTGCATGTTTGGGAATAGTAATTGACCGAGGTTGTACGGTGGTTGTTTGAATTTCTTTCCCTTACCCGTTCATGATATTTAATCGTAAAATCAATAAGAGATTATAGCTGCTTGATACTGCTAACGCGGAGAGTGCGGGCCAAACAAACATGTTCTGACCTCTCCGAAAATATTGTGTTTAATTGTTGTGATCTTTGCGATGGAGGAGGAAGGCAACCAACCTAAGTGGGGCACGAGAACAACGGCTGACTCCACTCCTGGCTGCGAAGAAGGTGATGAAGCAATAGCGCTGCCCCGTGGCCCCCATGCCGCCCACGGCCTCCGCCACCCCATGGCCTCGCCACCTCACAGTCCTCTATGGCCCCCTTGGCCTCGTCGTCCAGTGTACCTCTGCGGCCCATGCTGCCTTGCCACCCCATGACCCTCCGCGGCCCCAGCGGCCTTCGCCGCCCAAGGCCCTCGCAACCTCTACCTCGCCCTGTGGCCCTCCATGGCCCCTGTGGCCTTTGCCGCCTCAAGGACCTCTGCAGGCCCCACGGCCCTGTCGTTCGGTGGCCCCGTGGCCCCTGTGGCCTCACCTCCCCATGGCCCTTCATGGCCCTTGCGGCCTCCGCACCTCCCTCACGGCCTCGCTCCGCTCCACGGCCCCTACGCCACCCAGCATGAGCTGGGCCAGACATGGCGGGCTGGGCTAGACACAGCGGGCCTGGTTGACCCAAACAGGTTTGGGTCATCCCAGGCCAGGTCGGACCGAACTTGAACCAGCTAAGAACTTTTAGATCTATCATCTATAACTTTGACACCAAGCATTCATTTGAAAAACTGTCAATGGTGCTATAAACCTTAGAGAGAGATGGTCCCTTTGGTATACCCCACTTGAGATTTGGATATATTTGGGATATGGTTGGGTTGGATCAAGCACGAATCCAACCGGGCCCTTAGGACTAAAAGGCTAATAACTTACAGACTGGGTGTCCAATTGACGCACCTTCTATTGCGTTGAGACCCCTATGATGTGGTGGTCCTTTGGGATAATTTTTCATGGGACATAGTGGCAATTAGATTAACAACCAATGTCTCGAGAAGAAGACCCTCCCGGAGATGAGCAAGCTTAGTGCAGGAACCCAGTAGCTGGCTGTGACGTGAAGAATGAATAGTGATCCTATGTGGGTCAGCACTGAGCGATCATGTGTGGGTAAGCACTGATCGATCCTATGTGGGTCATCACCGAGCGATACTGTGTGGGTGATCACCGAGCGATCCTGTGTGGGTCAGAACCTAGTGATCATGTGTGGGTCAGCACCGAGCTATCATGTGTGGGTCAGCACCGAGCAATCCTAGGTGGGTCAGCACTGAGCGATCATGTGTGGGTTTTCACCCAGAGATCTTGTGTGGGTGAGCACCGAGCGATCCTGTGTGGGTCAGCACCGAGCGATCTTGTGTGGGTCAGCACCGATCGGTCCTATGTGGGTCAGCACCTAGCGATCCTGTGTGGGTCAGCACCGAGCGATCCTCTATGGGTAAGCATCAAGCAATCCTGTGTGGGTCAGCACTGAGCGATCTTATGTGGGTCAGCACCGAGCAATCCTGTGTATCTAGAGATCCTATGTGGGTCAGCACCGAGTGATCCTATGTGGGTCAGTAGTAGAGCCTCTTAACATAGTTAGATGATTCAATAGTTATATCTAATCATTTTTACATCTATACATAATTTATACCTGGTGTGAGCTAAGTTAGTACCTTTGTGGTATTCTTCTGTGTGGCGTACCTATGTGGTACTTACCTTTGTGGTGTTCCTTCCTTTGTAGAATAGTTCAACTTTGGGGTTTTGAGTTGGACTCTTTATTTTCTCATAATTGAGATGGGTTTACTTGATAACTTAGTTATATGTATGGACATATACCTAAGTAGGGTTGTCAGTTGTTTTCATGTTTGTGGTTTATCCTTTGGTGATTTGTGAGACTTTTAGGGACTCGGGGTCCCTACTGAGTATATTTATACTCACCCCTGAACGGGCTATGCCTGCACCTCACTATTTTTGGTGCAGATGATGGACAACACTGACTGAGGACGAGAGTACTAGGACTGGAGGCAGCTCAGAGGTGGAACTTAGATGAGGTGTACCGTAGAGATGACCATTCAAGAACTGTACCTACCCTTCATGTAGGATCCTTGGAAGGTGATAACAGGAGCTGTTCTAGTTTACTTGTACTTTCCAGTTGGGCTTGTATTCTAGACCCTTTTTGCTTACTGTACTCTCTCTTTTACTATATAGTTTGCGTGAGTTCATATCATGTTGTGTGTTTGGATGTATGTGTTTAAAGGTTACAAAGGCAATGCCTTCCTAGTTTTAGAGAATACGCCTTCAGTGCTAGTCTCCAGACCTTAGCCTATGGAAGGCGGGCTTGGGGTAATCATAGAACATGCCCCTGGGGATGGGTCGTGACATTTATACACCCCATTGTTTTACCTTCTAGGCCCCCTAAACTATTTTATGAGTAAATATGGATCTATTATGTAATGTTTTGATTATAGAGATATCATTTTTATAAATATAAACAACAAATGACCTCTAACTCACACTCATGACGTGTTTGATCAACTTATTGGAAATTAATAGTATTCATTTATTAAACATTCTCCAAGGTATTATCATCTATAAGTAAAGAAGTAACATATTCCCTAAACTAAATTTGATATGAGGTATGTATATAATGAGTTTAATGAAACAACATTTTTGGTTTCTAATGCACCGTATATTTTTATTAATATAATAAATAGAGTCTTCATAAAAATGTATTTTTTTGTTCTTATTGGTGGAATATGTGTGTAATTTATAAGATATGAGGACTAATGGAGTAAATTTATAACCAACCCTGATAATAGAAAAGGAAAAGAGTTATATGGGATAATTATAAAATATTAATTCCACTTTCTGAATGTATCTTCTCATGGTTAAATTATCACCAGGGATAGAATATTGGTTGATCATATGACTGAAAATTATTTAAATGAATTTCCTATAGAGACGGATATAAATGAGGTATGTAGATTCCATTTTAGGTAACTATAAATAATTTTTAAAAAAATTAAAATTTTGTAGCCTATTAAATAATCTTATACAAAGTAGTATTATGTTTTTAAAGAAAAATTAATGTAAAGAATGTTTTGAGGAATTGAATAGTAGTTTTTTCAATGCTCTAATATTGAATCTACGATAATGAAATTATGGATTTATGATATAATGTGTTTCATTAGAGAATAAACTTTGTTGTGTCCTTAAATAGAAAAAAAATATTTCTGACTATGTATCAAGAAAGTTAATTATTTATAAACAAAATAGTCTTACCCATGATCTTGAGTTTCTGGTGGTAATCATTGTTTTAAAGATATTGATGTATTATTTATTTAGTGAAATTTGTGAGATATATATATATATCCAAAGAGGTTGAAGTAAAAAAATTATTAAAATAAATCAACATGAGGTAAAGGTGGTGACTTACACTACCCAAAGATTATAATTCCTCAATAAGATGACTTATTAGGAAGTAAAATGAATTATAAGATGAATTGAGAAAGAAATATCATGGGTTTCTAAAAAATATGTGGATTTATGGGGATCTTATGTTCAATGATTTGGTAAATATAGATTTGTGATGTATTAGGAAAGTGGAAATATCCCCCAATTTGCAAATGATTTCTATAGAAACATGGTTACAGAAGATAAAAATTTATAAAATTCATTAAGGGAATTTTCATAATAAAATTAGATCCATGAATTATTGGAAGTTGGTAGAAATTGTTTATAAAGGTGGTTTTCTGAAATTTGAATAGTGTTTTTGTGTTATATCTATAACTAAGCTGAAAATAGAGTTATTAAATAACACTCATGGCTAGAATATCTATATACACCTTGGTTTTACAATGATGTATAAATATATAAAGGAGCATTTTTTGTAGGATAATATGAAGCAAAAATTGATCTGTTATGTGTCAAGTGTTTTGTTTTGTAAAAAATGTTGACAGAAAACAACGTAATAAATATATGGATCTTATACTAATTCCAATGTGTAAATGAGATTATATCACCATGTAAAAATCCATTGGATATCCAACAACTACGTGAATGAATGATTCCATATGAATTATTATTGGTCGAAATAAAAAATCTATGCATTTCCATAATATATGATGAGATTTAACACAATATCACATCACATGACTATAATAATGTTGTTGTAAGACATCATGGAGAACCTCTTTTAGTTTTTACTTATAATAATCCATGATCTGCATCACAATTGTAAAAAATTATTTAGAATTCTATTTATATGTAGATTAACATGAGAAATATTTATCACCATCAAATTAATAGACAATGAAAAATACTATTCAAATAATAGAAGACAAATTTAGGTTGTAATCAAATAAATTGTAGGTATTTTGTATTTGTAATTAACTTTTTTGGAGTTTTCATATTAAATTAGATAAAATTCATATAATCAAATTATTTCATATGAATAATTATATAGAAATGGATTTCATACATCAACATGTTAAGGTGATGTTAGTAAAAGGGAATTTTTGGGCCCAGAACATGTTAAACAGACAATGGGGATGGTAAAAAGTATTCATACTCATAATAATTTGTCTTAAATCTAGAAAAAGTGTACTATTGATAACTGATCTAATGATCTGGAACTAAAAGTGGGAGATCTTGTTTTCCTAAAATTATCTCAATAGAAGGGTGTTATAAAGTTTGGTAAGAAAAGAAAAAAGGAGCATGAGGTACTTCAAACAATATAAAACACCATAATTAATTGTAAGAATGGAATACCATTTGTAAATGCCATTATGCCTATTTTTAATACAATATTTTTATCATATGTCATTTTTAAGGATATATGATCAAGTCCCAATGCATTTTCCCACCATGTAAGAACTAAAATTTTAACCTTACCTATCTTACTATGAAGTTCCTTTCATGATTATTAAGACTAGAAAAAAATATTAAAATAATTGGATGAATATAAAGGTAATGTTACATTGTAAAATTCTAAAAATAAAGGAAGAAACATGTGAACCATATGAAGTTATATTGAAGAGACACACTCATTTCATTGTAAAGTAATAACCATAAAAATTATAAGGAAGAATATTATAATGGTAGGGAGAATGTTAAATTGGATATTAATTTATAGTTTGTAAAAAATTAATTTCAATTAAAATACAGTAAAATTAAAATTTTAATATATTATTTTCAAAATTTTCAATTTGGATTATATGAATATTGATTTTCAATTTATTAGATAAAAATAAGAATAAAATAATGTTAATAAATTTTCCCTTGGAAATATGATCTTATGAAAATTTAAAAATTTAGTATTTAATTATTCATATATTAATTTATAATTATATATTACAATATGTATAATTAGTAAAGTATTGATTATATATTTTAGTTAAATAATTATAGGATCATTTTGAAGTAAAAGGTATATTTTTTAGAGAACAATTTTTTTTGTGAGTAATGAATTTTCATTCTAATTAATTTCAGAAATATCTAAAGATGAATTATTTAAATCAAATTTATTGATTATATGTCTAAATATATTAATTTAAATTCATATAATGATGATTTATTTCAGTATAGTTATTTAAATATAATCTTATGCTTGAATAATGAATTTTCAAAACCAATATTCTATTCATAAAAATTTGATAGTTTATTTTTAAATCATATTCAGAACAATACATGATTTGAATTTTATAAAATTGATTAAATAATTTGAATTAGAATAATTAATATTAGTTAACAAATTCAACATAATTTTTCATCATAATAAATATTAAAAATAGTAAAAATATGTGACCATGATTAATGTTAAAATAGGTTTGTTGGGGGTTAATATAAAACAATCATTTCGATCCATTTAGATCAATTATACCTCTCAAAAATATATCCCAACTACCCTAATATACATCCTACGGGTTCTGTTCTTCCTATAAATCCAACCATATGGTCCTTTAGAAGAATCTAAAAGATTTTTCTCAATGATATGGTAATCGTCTTAACCAAAATCTTTTTAAAAATCATCATTTACCGTCGTAAATTATTTCATAAACATTACAGAATAATAAAAATAGTAAATCTGAATTACTAATATTTTATTATATTTATTTCATAATATATATCTATATCATTCTTCATTAAATGGAAAATAAATGCATTGCTCAAGTGTATTGAGGACTACGATGTGTGAAACTGGTATATTTTATTTTCCATCATAACCCGTCATGGATAGTAATAGTGATGGAAATATCAATATATAAGAAAATTAAGAAATTATAAGGGTTATATAAATTTAATATATAAATGACTTTTATACCCTTTTACCCATTAAAAATGATAATATCACTCGTCCGTATAAACAACATATCATCTTCTTGAATGATTAAAATTTATTTTTATATCCACCATTCTTGAATAAATTTAAAAATTTAAATAATTAATAACTATTATATTTATAACATTAATATAATTCTAAAAATAATGATACTCTAAATTATGAAAAAAATAAGAATATCCATGATGACACAAAAATGATAAAACTATGGAGTTAACACTTTAAAAAATTATAATATTGAAATATTATAAATTAAGTAGTCATAAGATATTATAAGTGGATCATATATTATATTATATAAATTTATATAAATCTAGTACATAATTATAACAAATCAAATATTTTTATAATGGGGGATAAAACAAATTTAAATATGTGTATTCATAATGTAAGAGATGTCATCTCGATTTCTACTTCATTGGTATATATTTAGTTTTTTGAACCTTTTTTATATAAGTGTTGAATATAATAATCCTATAATGTATTTAACATGAATATATATTCATTCAGGGTTATAAAGGATTAAATTCATATTTACTCTTTCAAGAGGTCCCAATTTAAATGATCCCAAAGAGGTAAGAATTTACTTTAGAATCACATTTATTTTATGATTGCATATATTATTCATTGACAAATCTGATAGTATAAATTTAATGAATATCATTAATTTTCTTATCCTATAGATATATAATGAATTTCATAGATTTATTATAATATATTCTCTTTTACACACATATTTCAATCAATGAAATATTAAAAATAAAGTTTGATCTTATTTTTAATTTAAGTTGGGTATATTTATTAATTTTATTTAAAAGAATTATTTTTATTTACTCAATTTATTTATTATAGACATTTAATTTTATCCTTGAAATTTTAAAAGTTTTTAAAGGATTATTTCTAGTGGTTTACAAAGTGGAAACATTAAAAATTATTTTAGAAATGTTAAATGGGTATTTTGTTTTTAACATATTCAATGTAAATAGATTCTCCTACAGACATAACTATTTTGTTCTATTTATCTTCTTCTATATTTTTTCAATGGTTATAAAAGTAAAATTCCTTAATAAAAAAATAAATTATTTAACATTCTAATTCCACTAATATCAAAAACGCATTACATTATTAAAAATTATATTTCATGATGAATTAGTGGTCATATATTTTCACTTCATAAATTATTTTGTTTATTAATATTATCTTCAACCATTCAAATTCTTCTGATAACATTTAATTAGCCATATTCATATTATTTTTATCATGGATATTCTTATTTTCCTAATAATATTTTTTTTCTATATATGCTTTTTTACTATGAATTTTATTTGATTGATTGTGGAAAAACAGTATAGTCCACAGTCTTTACTCAAGATAGGTTTTTTTACAATGGATATTATTTATTAAATAATTTTATCATTTTATATTTAATTTAGGAATTTAAATTTTAGGGATAAGTGGGGCCAAGAATTAAATATCCCTCCAATAAATCGATAGGTAATAAGTGGAAACCTATTGGATAACATTTTAAATGGGGTTTCAATGTTACCTTACAATATATTGAAATATATTGGTTCAAGGATTTGATGGAAAAGATATCATGATGCATTATGACTGTACATATAACAATATACATTTCCTTCAGTGTGAATTAAGTTATAATTATCTATCAAACTACTACAATTATGTTTTCATAGATTCATTTCATTCACAAGTTATTGACTATGTAGAATTTGGTTTCAATTATCTATGGTGACAAATGGATTTTGACTTATCTACCTATGATATCTTTCATTTCATGTAACCATTATTAATAATTTGATATTACCCATATTTTTTTCTTTCCTAGGACATGAAGAAGGATTATTTGAATGAGATCAATAATGTAGAATACTTACATTCATTATTATTTATATTGTATTTCCAATGTAAAATAAGAAGAATGATTTTATCTTGTTCTTCATTAATACAATACTGAATTTTCATTTAGAATATGATGTACTTTATCTTATTCCCATGAAAAAATGTATACACCAACAATGGGTTACTAGAGTAGGGGTTATTACACTACTTCCCACCTTTCATGATTTTAGTATGGAGTATACCTTGTGTTGATACACATTAGTATTCGATCAAGAATAAGTTCAAAATCCAAAAAAAATCATGTTTTCCCCTATGTGTCCAGATAGCTGTTATTGAATAAGAAAATCTACCCAATACATGTTATACAGATAGAGAAGGTGGTGTATTCCAAGATATTTTATATGAAATATCTTTTTGTGTCAAAGGTATGTATTATACTCTAACTACAAGAAAATAAGTTTCAATTTATAATTGTAGTAACGAAAACATCAATCGGTAATTCAGGCTTACTACCTATAATATTTTGACTTTAAGTATTCATATATCCAAGAAAAGGGAAATTCCATTATTGATGCATTGAGTAAAAGAATCAAACTCAGATTGTATTGAATTCATATAGTTAGTGGAGGATTATGACCTGTTTGCTAAGCTATATGTAGATGTACAAGAGTTCTATATTCCAATGACCATTATTTTGTTTCCTTTTATCTTTTATCTCCACAATTGGGTGAAGATAAGTATGTTTTCATATTAAATATATGTATTAATGAGGAAAATATATATGGTGGGGATCCACCACAATATTGGTATCTAGGTAATCATGGAATCTAATATGATTGAGGATGTGTATTAGTCCTTATAAATATGGGTGATGAGATGATAAAGGACTCCCAAACATTGTGGTGGGAAGCACATTAAGGTTTGAAAATAAATTCCATGATATTTATATGTAGTATTGAGTGCTTATGATGAATAGATACACAGTCGGGTTCATTACAAGGTCCTCCACCTATTAGTAGATGCATTTTGATCCCCAATGAACCTATATTATTATTTTACCACTCCCCATTCCAAAGTGGAAGAAGGATGATGTGATGATAGAATTCATTATGTGGCAGTTGAGGGAACACCATATCAGTGATTTAGTATGGGTTACATTTGATCTGTTGATAATGGCATGTCATTTTTATATTAATGAATAATGGAATATTTGTGAATAAGATATAGTGTGTTTTCATGGTGTTCCTCATGGAATTTTCCCCTATACATATTTTATCTATACTTTATAAATCAGAAGGGTGATAAATATGGTTCTTGATGCATAGGTGAATCTTGTAATTTAGATTCATCCACTAAATGATGAGAAATATGATTATACTATAAATATATTTGGGGACATGCTGATACAATGTTTCAGAGACTTTAGAGGTTTATGGGAGAACCAATTGGTTATTTTGGAGTTTTCTTAAAAACTATATATATGTAAGATAATTACACATATACACTTTATAATTTATATATAAGTATATGTTAATCCTCATTATGTTTTATGGAAGGTGGGGAATCTGTAATTTTTGAGATGAGTCTCGTGTGTGAGACCTCAAAGCACATTCGGATAATCATATTGTGGTTTGAAATTGATTATATTTGGTAGCATTCATATACTTATTAGTGATTTTATTCTATGTAATTTTATGTGGGTGATCCGTTATTTATATGTGCATCATCTTGATTAAGACATCAACATATTCTGAGGATGGGGAAATTTATGCCCATATTTTTGTACCATTTTAGATTGTGGAGATAATTGGTTCAATGGAACACTAAATGGAACATCCTTATTGATACAATGATATTCATGACATATTCCTTGCATTATAACTTCAATTTTCTTTTCTTGTTCTTTTTCATGTGATCAGTAACAATTATTTCTAGCATGATGTTGACTAATTGTTTGAGGAACATCTAGTATGTATAGTGGACCAAATAGAAAGTATTTTTTATAAGATTCAGATCTCTCTGGTATAGGTATAGAGGCAGTTTTAACAAATCCAGAATGATATGTGGGAGTTAGGGTGTGTAATTTAGGTAAAATATATAATATTTTTTACATATACAGCTTGATGTTGTTTGCGAATATAGCTTGGGTACAAATATCTCTGTGGATGGGTATAGATTGATTTGAATAATTTTTAAAATATTCAGACAAACATTACAATGTTATTGATTAAAAAATTTCCCATTTAAAATTGTATTTAATTGATTTTTCATAGTTTATATGTTTCGTATTATTTATGCATGGTTTTTTGAATTAAATATAAAGTGGTAAGTGTATTGGGAAACTATGGATGAGGTAGAAGTGTCAGAATACTTTAAGAATTTATCTTTGGGGATGGTCTAGGTTTGAGGATATTTTATATACTATTAATTAGTATATTATTGGGATGGAGCGGTTTCCATAGTCTTGTAACTTATTATGGGGATCTAGGTTTGTTAATTTTTTAAATTTTACTATTGTTATAAAAACCATTCTAAAAATAAAAAATCCACATTTAAATTCCCTAAAGACAAATAAATTTACACATTTCATGGGTAAAAAAATAACATATTATGTGGGGAAATGAAATTATTATTATTTGAAATATTGATTACAAAATTATTATCCCTATGTTGAAAACCTTACACATGAAAAAGTGTAACATATTGTTTTATCAGCTAATTGAAAAACCATAGGTGAGAAATAGAATTATTATGTATTGGAATTTTTCTATGGAGGAGACGTTACATGTTAAAAAAATACCATGTATGGGGTTCTTCATTAGAATAATATTCTAAAAATGATGTAATATACTACACATGCCTTTTTTAAGACTATCAATTCATATAATATAAAAAACGTAATCTATGAATAAATATGTTATGTATTAGATTTTCCAAAATGTGAAAAAACATACTTGTTATAAAATATTTCACACATTACGAATAGGATATTATAAATATATTTTGTTCTTATGGGAAAAATTTTATGCATTAAACAATCATATTATGCGTGGTGTAAACTATAATGTATCATTTTCATCCTAAGAAAAAAATCCTTACATACTACCTATATATATTATGTATGGTTGGAGGAGTTTCGAAAATTTGTAAATTTATATAATGGATTGGTTTGTATATATGGTACAAAATATATTTATAGCATTTGTTTTATGATTACTCTTTATGAGACATAAATGGAGATTAATAATATATTTATAGTAGAATCCATAGTTTATCAAATTTTCAAAAATGTAGAATTTTCTATAATATTAAATAATTTTTAAAAACATCTATTAAAGATAAAATAAGGTATTTTAATGACTATTATAATGGTATCTTGTCCAAAAATTGGGATCTCACCTCTCTCTACAACCAATAGTCATAAATTGTCTAATTATTAATGGATTTATATTTCATTTGTTATTAGAATATCTAAAATAAAATCTACTTCACAGTATACACCAATTCTTAGCTTCCCATGTTGATTTAGTGGCTCGTTCCTGATGTTTTTTTACACACTAATTTTAGGTTTCTAATCAAAATATTTGATTCCCACTATTTGATCATTATATATATATTGATATTCACTAAGGAAAATTTTGCAAGAATAAGGTATATGGTACTTAATCTATACTTAATTTGTTGCATTTATTTCCTTATTTATGTGATATGATTTCATTCCAACATTATGTATATGTTCTTAGAAAAATTCAATAAATGATTAATAGTTTTATTTATTATCAATAAAACCTCCTTCAGTACATGATATAACATCCAATTAACTTATTTAATGTCTTTGGTGACACTTTTTTCCTTTTTATTTGGGTGTCTTTCTGGGCCTTCTAGGATAGAGATATTTTTATGTAAAATGGATTAATTTTGAGATATATATTTTTTTTCATTTAATGGAGTCTTTGTATAAATTTATCTTCATGTAGTTGTATTACGGTGCATTGGTTGTGTCGTAGAGAGTCTCATCTCTGTTGTTGATTGTTATGTTATAATGTGGGGGAGTCGGTGGATGATTTTAAAAGGTAATACCAACATTGGAATAGATTCTTTGTGGAGGTATGGATATACTAGGGTGACCTAGGAAATTCATATAGATTCTAATACCGATTTTAGTAGGGATATAGTGTGGGGACAAGATGTGACATATATGTTTTTAGAGCCACTACAAAATCAGGTTGAGCTGCATAGTGAGGTCTGGGATACAACATAGACCGTTATTTTCGGTCAACTGAATGTAGTGTTACCTACACTATGGTGATAGGATTTGGGTTGATTTGGGGTGGTTTTAGTATGTTCTTGTGTGGATACACCATGGTCTATCTATTTTTATCATTTTTTCACCATGAACATGGGGGTTGAATCATGGTTAGTATTATTGAAAACATAAATTCCATGAGCACATTTATATATTATTTTTCTCTATATTGACACTTAATAGAAAAATTATTAAAAAAGTATCTAATAATATGTTTTGTCCCAAATTAAATCCTTTCTTCTTTGGTCAAATATTCAGTGGAAGCCTTTGATTAATCTCCATAAAATAAATGTACCTGATGGGAAACCCCATTTTTATTTTCTTTTCTCTTTATGAGTGTCTTATTTCGATGTGGTAGATATATATAATTTCTATTTTTATTTACCATGATTTTATGTTTCATTACATGATCTCATATGTCATCATTTGTCAATAGAGGATAACATCGAGGGTGTTGAGTCGACTTCATTATGTGATTAATGGTAGGTGGTTCCATATGATTTTTCGAATATTTTATGCCAATAATTACACGATTTAGTTCAATTGATTTTTTAAATGATTTATGAATGTAGAATTGTGATGATTGAGATATAATTTTGAATACTTAATAGAGATTTTAAATTACTCCTTATTTCAATAGAATTAGAATTATTAAGGGAATTTGAGAATAAAATATGGATTGATGTGGAAATTGATTTTGAGGTGAATAGATTGAAATTAAATATGAATTAAAAGAAAATTAATTAATGCAAAAAAATATTTGGTTTTGAAATGATAATAGAATTTTGAAAGATGAATGTGGGAAATTATATTTTAAACTGATTTGAAATGATTGTTTTTCACATGATTAATTGATGTATTGAATGAAGCACATGAAAGCCTAGGTTGTTACTGGGTAATTAAAAAAAGTGCATTAAGATGTGACCCATGTAACACTATATTGGTGATGAAAAAATGGACATAAACATAATTCAACATGATTTTCTCAAATGGGGATTTAGGACTATATTTCAAGAGTTGTGGGATGTGTGCACACATTGAGCAGAGATCACTAATGTGTATTGTGATGATAGAATTACCATAAAATAATGTACTATAAGGATTTATACATATTGAAATTAAATTCCTGATTTATTGATTTCATTCCACTGAATTTTAAAAATGTTTTTATTCATGAAAATTGATTTATTTAAAAATAATTAACAAAATTTCTATTTATGATTATATTGATATAACCTCAATATTATTGAATTGAAATAATTTTTTGTAGAAAAAATATAAATCGAATGTGAGAAATATTTTTATTTATATTCATAAAATAATTGTTTTTATTTATTCGAAATTTATTATATAAAACTTAGTGAGACACTACCGGGTTTGAAATCTCAAATCCTAATATTACCTTTTGTAATTTGACGGTTATTTTATGATAGGTCCATGAAAAGGGAAAGCACCACTTGGAGGTGAAAGATGTTCTTAGTCTTTATGACTTAGTGTGATGGAGTTGACTAATAGGGATGTGATCAACATATTTCATAGGATATATCAATTTTTTATCTCGAAAAAAATCACCTTTTTATGATGTACTATTTGGGCGTTTTTTTCATGTTGGATTCATTTACTTCTTCCCTTTGGAGTGTCCATCATATTGAATTGTTTATTTTATCTTCTACAATTATATGGAAATATTGTTCCCTTGTGGTTTTTATATAATTCTTGGTAGATGTCTCCCAGCCATGGTGATCTTTAATGACCTTCAGGACATTTTGGGGTAGGATTTGATATTAGGGTAACATAGTAACTAGGATAGTTCATGACAAATTGGTTTCAACTGTTGGTTATGAATCCTTCCTTGATTTTGGTATGTTTTCTAGGTTGTCCATGTATATTGAGGGTAATATTTATTAGACTTGGTAGGTATTTGGGAAGGATTTCCTGGCCATATATAATCATTATAATCCACATGTCACCATGGGTGTTTGGGAAAATTAACTTTCATGATTTTCTGGATCTGATTTCAAGAGTTCTACAAACTTTTGATCAGTGTATTTTGAAAAAATAGTATTGATTTCTGATTGTTGGAAATATTATTCATGTGAAACTTATTTGAGTTGTTGATTTATTTATCCTTAATAATTATTTCAATGATAACTGTGGATTTTGTTTAGTATCATTCCACTAAGAAGAAATTTGAATAGACAATAAGATAATGCTCCCAGTGAACCATAGAAAAAAAATCCTCTAGATGAAAAAAATATTATTGATGTTTTGGGACATGTTTTACAAGATTTAAGAAATGTACCATTACCCATTCCCATTTGGGATCCGGTAGTAAATCCTTGAAGGGACGTATCTTGATATCAAAATCAATAATTCCTTCTCCAAAACCACCTGCTTCCCTAGGATCTAAAGATCGTTACGAGACCTAAGATTATTTAAAGAAGACTAAGATGCATTTTGAGTTCTTGTATATGCAGGTTTTGATTAATGTGAATTGTGATACCTTCAGGATTTATGGGAATTGTAGGATATGGGGGAATTTTATAACAATGGAAACGAAACATGTGGTATTGATTGGAAATATATTAGAGTTATTTTCACATATTAATTTTCCCTAGAGTCAATTGTCTTGGTGTAGTGCATATACTTTCTTAACATCTAGAAGAGTTGTCGGAATGTGGCATAGTATACGAACCATTATTCTATGTTTCTTTAGTATTTACCTAAGGTTGTATCTAATGAGAAGATGAGGGATTAATGGTTTGTGATGGGTATATGGCCAAATATTAAATAATAGTTTTTATTATGGAATATTATTTATTATTATGATGTGCTAGATAGAGTGTTGATAGTTGAGATTTACTTGGATGGAATGCCAGGGATGATGAGATTTCACTTTTTTATAGGTGGAAGTTCTATTTGTTCCCTAAAAGGAAAAGAATGTGTGATGTGTCTTCTTGTTCTTCAATAAATTTGGAATTTTTTAGAGCTCATGAAGTGTCTATAAGGGTCCCATTGACATTATTTTAGTTTTTAAAAGTTTGGCATTCAAAAAAAGTATATACTGTGGTGAAAATTATACGTAAATATTCTTTTCACCCCTGAAACCTAATGAATTTCCACCATTTATTTTCAACTCTAAAAAAAGAAACAAGATCATAAAAACCAAAATGTATTGTGGTGTATTCATATGCATAATGATCTAAGGGTTTTCAACCACATGCGTCTATAACAAAGATTATCACATAGTGTAAGAGTCTCCAATGGGAAACACTGAAGGTGAAGCGATAGTGAGATATACTTTCACTATAAATTCATCTTCAGTGGATACATTATTTAATACTGGTGAATCTCACTCATTCACGTTCATTTATGTTTTGTATTTTTTAAATATTCCAACAATATTTTTATCTTATGTGATAGATATTACTACACCACTTGGAATGAAGTGAGATTTGAATCTTTTGTGTAATTATTTTTTTTCTCTTTTTTATAGATTATGATTATAAAGATTTTACTATTTATTGATTTGAAACATCTTGATGTATTTTTTCGGATGGATTGGGTGATTTCCAATAAGGCCTATATTGTCTGATATAGTTAAAGGGTCTTCTACACTACACCCGATGGGGTAACATGTGTCTTTCATATATCATGGGACCCCATGCCAAGTAGAGTCAGACAATTTTTGTGGTGTTAGGAAGGGTGATATTGTTGTTTTATTTCAACATGGAGAGAGAATACTTAACTGATGATATCCCTCAATTTTCTGATGACTTTACAAACGAGTTTTCTACAGCATTCTCTAGATTTCCACTAGTAAGAGAGTCGTAGTTTTCTATAGATTTAGTACCTGGTAATCAGCCAGTATCTATTCCCTATTTTGGTTTGGTTCATTGAGAGTTGTAATAGTTAAAGACTAAATTGGATGATTTGTTAGATAAAGTTATCAAATTATTGAGTGTGTCACCTTAGAATCACTTATTTTATTTGTAATGAATGTTGATGTGACAATTTAACTTTGTGTGTTTTAACAAAGATTTAATTATACTACGGTGTAGAAGAAATATTCATTTCAATGTTTTGATGATCTATTTGTCTAGTTGAGAGAAGAAAAGTAGTTTTTTATGATTGATCTTCAATCCTATTATCACCATTTTGGAATAATATAATTTTAAATTTAGAATACACCCTTTTGGTGTAGGTATTAAAAATATGGGGATTATTTTATTCCAATTGGTTTAACTAGTTATTCTATGGATTTTATGGATTTTATGAAAAGGATATTTCAAGAGTAACTTTACTCTTTCATTGAGGTATTTTTTATGACATCCTATTTTTTTATCAGACTATGGAAGAACATGTCTGTCATTTGAGAGAATTTTTGAAAATGTGAGAAATAATGAAATATACATAAAGATTTTGAATTGTAATATATAAATATAAGAAGTTAGTTTTTTGGGGTACGTGGTCTCAAATCATGGTGTATCAGTGGATCTTGAGAAGGTGAAAGTTATTAGGATGTTGTTGAAACTATGAAATGATTTTGATATAGATATTTTCTTGGGGTTGGTGGGATATTATAACTATTTTGTTAGATCTTTTTTTAAAATTTGTATTATATCATGACTTATTGCATTTAGAAAGGCATTAAATTCCTATAGGATGAGAAATTTCTGATTTATTTCAGTGAGATAAAAAACATTTTGACATATACGATGGTTTTTACCCTTCCTAAGGCTTGGTAGGGATATGTAGTCTTCTTTGATGCATCAAGTTTAGGATGAGGTGTTATTCATTATAAAATGTGACCATGTGGTATCATATGCTCCTAGATAGCTTTAAACATAAGAAAAGAATTATCCAAACACTAATCTCAAACATGAAAATTTTATGCATGATATTAAGAGTTAGTGGGATTTACTTTTTCATTAAGATTTTATATTATTTTATAACCATGAATTAATTATTTATTTATTCTCTCAAAAATATTTGAATGTCTGAAAAACATATTGGGTAGTTTACCTATGGAATATTTTTTCACCATTTCCTACAGTGATAGTTAGGGTAATGTCATTGAAGAGGTCTTGAGTAGTAAAAAATGACATTTTTCATGGGAGAATCATAAAAATATTGGAATCATAGGGAACTCATAGATCAGTTTCATTTGGAAGTATATAAGAATGAGTTAGAAGTTGTTTTGGAAAGCGTGGAATTGACCTCATTTCTTCATCAGATGATTCATCCAGAGTAAAAACTTTATGATGAATTTACTATAATTATAGAATCTCTTTAAGGTGTGGAGGCCATTGGTGAGTGGAAAATCACTTTAAAGAGAATCATATGTTTCGGAAAGAGGTTTTTTGTTTCGTTGGTTTGGAGAATGTCTTCGGTGGAATAATAAATAGTTCCCACTGGGTAATAAACATGGGTACCAAAAATATGTTCAATGATGTGAAGCAATGATTTTCGTGTCCATTTATGAGACAAGACATCACCAACATCGTGTCTTATTGTTATACCGACAAAAATGTTAAAGACAAGAATAAAAGACCATTAGTATTGGTTTATCCACATGAAGTTCTATCTTGGGTGTGGGACAATATTTCAATAGAATTTTTGTTTGGGTTTGTACATACACATCAAGGAAAGAATTATCAATGGTTTTTTATTAATTTATAGAAAAAAAATTGATCAAATTATATATATTTGAGATAAAACTAATTTTGATGACATGAAAACTATCAACATGTTAGATATTTTCATATTTCCCAAAGTTATAACAACTATATTGTTAGATAAAGAACCTAGTATCTCACAAATTTACCCACGTTTTGGATTGAAGTGGTCTATTATAGTGTAGTTTGGGTTGTCGAATCCTTGAATATCTAATAAGAAACCAACCAATGCATAAATTATATGGAATTTTTTTAGACATGAAGTGGGGAACATTTGGGTTGTGGTTCTATTTTTAGAAACCACTCTGGAAAGATTCTTGGATGTTTCTGTGGAACATGTGGCATCTCCTCAGCTACGGAGGATGAAATGATGAGTGTAATATATACTATCTCCTTCTCCAAGAAACATGGTTGGAAAATCATATGGATTGAAAGTTACTCAACCAACATCATTCAATCTATTTGAAATGGCGTGATGCACCTCCTGTGGCCTCTTAAAACACAATGGATGTATTGTCTTCATTTTCTCATGGAATTCAACTACATTATTACGCATGCCTTTCATGAAGTGAACACACTGGTGGATGGTCTTGTAAATATTGGACTCAACCATGTAACCACTCAGTTGGATGACCTCCCTTTTAATTTACTTCCCCTTTATGATAGATATTGTAAAAGAATCTTGTCTTACAGACACATGTAATTCCTTGTCTTAATAATAAATTTTTGTCTTTGGTCTTTGACCAAGGAACTAACTTCTTAAAAAACTATGTTTCATATTTTAATTTAATTTATGATATTCTTTTGATCATATTTTATTAAAAGGGGTGTATTTTATGAAATTCATTTTTAAATATTTCAATTTTATATACTCAAGAGTGATTAATTTAAACTGATTAAAAATACTTCATCACCTATTGGTTAAATAAAAAACTAATTTTAATCACTTATACACTTGCAGAATCATTTTTATAGGAACTAAATATTAAATCATTATATTATCACTTGAAGTGTGTGGTCTTAAAATTCAAAAAGGATAAATATGGTTTCAGATCATCAAATAAAATTAACAATTAAAAGAAATTATTAAACATTAAAAGAGTGATAATGAACATTCAATCCATACCTTTCCAACTCTCTTGGGTAAACCCATAATAGGGTTATCCCCCCCCCCAGACCATTGATTCTATGATTTCCATGGTAGTGGGAATTAGACTCAAGAGGGCATAATTGAAGAAGTGAAAAATAATGAAATAATGATCACACCCCTTTTTTGTGAGTATTTCACAAGGTTTGGTGTAAATAATTTCACAAACATAGGAAAGAGGTTTATTATGATATTGAAAAGAATAAAATAAGAGTATAATAATACCTTTTATAAATAAAATAAGGTGAATTGAACAACTTACATGAGAAATACATGTGATTATAAAGATAAAGAGGCAGCATATCATTACAATGAACAAACACTATGAATTGATAAATCCTCCAGCACTACTAACTTAAATAATAATTTTAGAAGACTTGCGTTGATTCCCCAACATTAAAAGTTATCCCAATTTAGTATGGTAGACCTGGGGTGTTGTAATGTTTTTGGAATTTGGATTTTCCACCCTTGACCTGAAATGGCATCCAACTTGCATTCCAATGAAAGATGTGTCTAAAAGAGCTTTTATATGGACAAATTTGTGTGGGACAAAGAAGAAGAAATTGAATCCCCTAATGTTTCCTGACACCCTATAAACATTTAGCCCAATTTAAATCTGGTTTTCATATCTATGATCAAAATTATTATCTATTTTTTCTAGGCTATGGAATCTAGGTTAAAATTTCATCTTCCACTTGGGCCGCCTTTAACACCCTTCAGACATCAGAATTAACTCTTTGACACAATTTAATAAAATGTTCCCTAAGAATTAATCTATCTCCAGTTTATATTTTATCTTAATATTTTTTGGATCATCACCTCTATAGTGTTATTATTAGGTTGTTTTTCAGTTCAAATTTTCCATAATTTATTAGTTTGAATGTCCAAAATGGTGGTATTCCAATGTGAATATTCATATTTTACAAAGGTATGAATTGATAAAAATTGAATAAAAAACCAAAAAATTAAATATTAAATTAAATTTAAGAATTATTGTCCCTTAGTATGTGTTCAAATATTTACCATGTAATATTTCACATTAAGAAATAATTACAATCATAATGTAAAAGAATGTTCCAATTGTAAAATGTACTAAAATGGTGTGTATGAATAATGAAGTTTATGAATATTATAATATAAATAATTAATATTAGACTCTTTTGTGGGATAATCACAACCCCAAACACGAGTTTTTCTAGTCTCGAGAAAAATGTACCTCAAAAATATGAAATTTGAATTCCCATATTAAAAAACATTTTAATATAAAATTTTGAATAAAATAAATCATACACAACAAATATAAAATCCATTAGAATGGTTGACACAAGAATATTCACAAGAATATAACAATCCTAATACCATTCTTTCTTTAAAATTATTTACAGAATTTCATCCAATTTAAATTAAGCATGATGATGTGTTGTGCACCATAATAGATATGGGGGTTCATTTTTATTCAAGGGAAGAAATATGGAAGTGCTAGGTGGAATCAAATTTAATATTATTTTGAGTATTCATTTTTTTGTTCTTTTTCAATTTTAACTTACTAATTTAATGAACGTTCAGTCATGTCAACCCATGTAGTGATACATTTACCACAACTCCCATGCTCAAAGACCTTAGGGAACCAATTGAATCTCACATACTCAGGCATCATCTAAACTCAAAAAAATAAATAGAAAATTAAAATTTCCAAAAATGGAGAAAAAATTCCCAACTCTGGGCTAGAAAAATATGGATTCATGATCCTGAAGCTCCAAAATCCATGAATTAGGTCAATCCATTTTCTCCAAAAAATTGAATTATATTTGTTTTAAGTTTATTTATTTACATTTTTGTTGAGGATATTTTTTAATACTCATGTTTAATTTAAAAATATCATCAAACCCATGTCATTTATTATGGTTCCCCAATTACTCAAATAAATACCCCAAAATCCAAATGATGTTAATTGTGAATTTTTTGTTAAATGGAGAAAATATAAATTTTTAGAAATCATATTAGATATCAAAAATTTGTAAATATGTTCTCATGAACTTATACATGGATTAAAATATAAATCATGGAATGAAAAATTACATGATAATTACTATCAATGTTTGAAATGTGTGTTATCATGTTCATGGTTGATTAAAATTTTCCTTCCGTTAAAGAAAATTGTTTTCATTTCAAATAAATTTTTGAAATTTCTTTTTTATTTTATGCACAAAAATCTATTTTTTATTAAGACAAAAGTAATTTTATATTTTCTCTATAACCACCAATATAAAATTACCTTATCCTCGGTCCTTATATAAATAATGATTCGGAATGGGGTAGAGGTAGAGAAGAGCAGTTCCAAAATAAAATTTAAAAATTAGAATCATGGAATTATGTAACCTTCTTTTAATTTGATAACACATTAATAAGATATTGATCACATTTTCATTATGTAACAAGTATACTCCTCCAAGATGATTGAAGTATTAGTTTGGATTATAGAAGGAATTTATTTCATTTGAAAATACTAAACTACTTCAACTGCAAAATCTCACCCAAATGAAAAATTAGATCATATTACAATCCCCATGGGAGTTATATAAAAAAAACTCACAAAAATAAAATAAAATAAGATCAATGAATAAGAAAAGTTTCTTCCTCGAAATTTCTTAGTTTAATGACATTGGCCCAACATAAACCCCACAACTGACCCATTACCAACTTTAAGCATTGTAATGAATATTTTTTTCACTAATTACATTAGATCATGATTGAGTCTCCATTGGGGGTGGTGCGAAGCTTTGGAAATTTATTGAAAAAAAATCAAATAGGTCTTATTGAATTGGATAATATGATGAATATCGAAAATGTTCCATCCAATTTCTATTTAAATCATTCTTAAGATATAAAGGAGAATTTTATTATCATTATCAATGTTAATAGATGAAATAAAAATTGAATATTTATTATTATCCCCAACTATAGAATAATTATGAGATGAAATTTAGACCTTGATTTTGAGATTATGTTTACTAACACTTTTAGACATAGGTTAGGACTTTGAATCTAACTCAGTTTAATTTTCCAGATTTCTCAATAGAATTCATTCCTTTTGAACATAAGATTCAACCACAACATTGGAAAGATCATTGTTAGGAATGGGTATGGACACAATTTTTTATATATTTCATAATGGATCAGTGATTTATGTTTCTAAAAACTCATCAATATTGGTATAATCAATAATTCAAACCATTATGTCAAATTATCCAATTGTGAATGCATGAAATAAATTTACACCAGATTCAAAACCCTTAAAAAATTACTTGATCCACTACATCTATCTAAAATTAAAAAATTGGTTCTTTATAATATTCATGAGAGTTTTTTGGGAACATAGACACTCTACATAAGTTTATGGAAGGGGAAATTAGTGTTGGGATGTGTTCCTCACAAGTTTTAATTCATTAAAATTCTAATCTCAATGATAAACCCTCATAATTAGTTCTATCCATTTGATTAAAAAATAGTTCAATTAATTTCTAAGGAATAAAATATGTATGTTTTTGAAAATCATGGACTTCCCCAATAATGATTTATTCAACCATCCTCAAGCAGGATGGAAGATTATCCTTTAAATATTCTTCATATAAATGGTTGTACATATCACTAGATGAGGGTGATAATTTAAGATTTGATTAAAGAAATTACTTATGATAGGGGCTTCCCAATTTTGATTTCAAATATATTTTCAATCATGGGTTTATAGTAGGGTTATTTTGAAGATACTTCTTTGGAGTAGAATAAAACTAGGATTTTACATTCTTAGGACATGCACAAATAGAAATATGAAACTATAAGAGAAATCGAGAGATAAGAAAGAACTTGTGGTGAGAAAAGGATGTCAGTATCTAATAAAACATACTTAGGTTCAAGGAAACAATGCCAAAAAATTATCAAACTAATTTACCAATGTTTTTAGGGATGAATTGGTCACATTTAGTGTATCTTAGGTTGTTGAATCGCTAGAGACCTCAGAAGAAACCTAAAGACACATGCATATTATGGAATTTTTTACTATGAATTATCCAAAATTTGATTTATTTTAAATGTGTTTAAATTAACATTATGTTACCTAAGTGAATTAAATTTATGAGAAAGATATGGTATGAGGTTATTAGAAGGTATTGATTGGATGAAATTCCTTTTTAGAAATTTCAGTTTCTTACACTCAAGAGTGATTCATTTAAATAAATAAAAACAACTTCATAACATGTTTGATTATTAACAAAAAACAATTATAATCACATCTACACTTGGAGGATAATTTTTTTGAGAACTCCAATGTAAAGGTCCTTATTATAACTTGATGTTTGTGGCCATAAAATTAAATAAGGATGAAGAACTATTAGGATAATCAATAAAATATTAATTAAAAGAAGTGATTAAACATTAAAATAGTGATAAATGAAATCCAATCAAGACCCTTGATAATCCATTGGTCAACACATAATATGGTTATCCCTCTATTTATTCTATTCATTAAATGGAAGTGTGAAGTACAATAATGTGGATGGAATTGAATAACTGAAAAATATTGAAATAACAATAATTATATCGTTTTGTGAATAATTTTACAATGTATAGTGTGGATAAGTTCACACCTTAAGGAAACAATATCAATGTGATATTAATAACAATACAAAAAGATTAGAGGAAATTTTTTTGTTAAGATACTATGGTGAATTTAGCAACTTACAGGAGAAATAAATGTGATTACAAAGGAAAAGAATAATCATAACATTAAAATGAACCAAACACCATGAATTCCTAAAAAAATCCAACACCGCATCCTTAAATAGTTATTTTAGATGATTTTTCTTGAGTCACAAATATTAACACTCTTCCATGTTGAGTATGGTAGACCTAGGATGGTGAATTGTTTGTGTACTTTGTAATTTTCAACACTTGACACAAAATGGAATCCATATTGCATGCCTCCAATAGATGTTTCAAAAAATACTTCTAGATGGATGGATTTTTCTAGTACATAGATGAATAAATTTCATCCACATATTTATCAGAAATCCCAATAAAATTTTTTCCCAACTTGAGCTTAGGTATCAAAGATATAATAAAAATTGTGGTTTATTTTTTTGGGTAGTGGAATCTGGATGATAAATTCATCTTCAACTTGGGCCATATAAAACTCCCATGAAACATCGAAATTAACTCTTGAAACTTTTGATTGAAATGTTCCTCATGATTTCCATTATCTCCATTTCAAATTTCATCTTAATTGTTCTTGGATATTGTCCACTATAGTGATATTTTCTGAAATACTATCGAGTTTACTTTTCCTATAATTTCTTGGGTTGAATTTCCAAAATGGTGGTCTTCCTATATGAATAATCATCTTCTCTAAAAGTTTTAATTATTGCCAATGGAAAGAGAAACTTGGAAAAATAATAATAAAGTGAAATCATTACCATTTTTGGTTTTAGTATGTGGTCAAATATGTACCAAGTAGTAGTGAACATTAAGAAATAATTACAATCATAGTGTGAAGTAATGTTCATATTGTAAAATTCACTACAAATGGTGTTTATGAACAATGAAATACATGAATATTATAATATAAACAATGAATATTTTCCTCTTTTAGTGGCTAATTAGATCGCCATTTTACATATCATTTCTAGAGATTCCACTTCATGTTCGTGGGATCCCATTTATAATTGAGTATGTTATTTCATTCATATATGTATACCCATACAAAAAAACCTATATAGATTCCAAAAGACCGACTATGTATTTGTTATATTTAATTAGATGGAGATTGGGATAACCATTTTGTATTAGTTCAGTACTCTTGTATAAATTATTACCAGAATTCTATCATAAGGATCCTTTTGAGTCCTTTCATGTTCATCCATAAAAATATGTGTTATGTTGGATAGAGATTAGTGAATGTTCCTTGGTTGGACTGTGTTTATTACAAGTGATGATGATAATGATTCAATTGATTTTTCAGAAAATTTTAATGGAATAAATCCAATGTAAAGCCTATGTTGATTATTGTTGATTACCCATTGAGTTTGTTTTTGGGAACTGTGTTTTCTAATTGTTTCACCTTGGCTGTTCTACAGACTCCTTAAAGAAAATTGAATGTTTGCAAAGAGGTATTTGTGTTATTTAGTGATTATTGAGTTAGTTGGAAAAGTATCATACTATTTAGAACATAAACCATAGTTAACATCAATCCCAAATATGTTTCATGTATCACAACTTCAAAAGTATCATTATAATTTATTTCATGTTATAAACTAGGTGTGTCTTGATACTGATCTTAATTTATTAGTGGATATGCATCCATTCATTATTATTGATTCTAAGACAAATATTATTCATGGGAAGATGATAACTTTGGTCTATGTATTATGGAATCATGGTTTTAATTTTCAGGAGATGTGGGAGCCTGAGGTATTGATGAGAGATCAGTGGCCTCCTCTATTAGATATGAAATATTCTATAAAATCTTTTTGGGGAAATAATGTGTTTATGGTGGGGTGGTTGTATCATCTTGTAATCTTTGTTTAGGTACTTTGGGCTTTTTTACCATTTTTTTGTTGTACCTTTCATTCCCTTTAGAGATAAATATATTTTATCAGAGAAAATGACCTAATATTCAAGGATGTTTGGTTGTTTGATTTATTAGTGTTCAAGAATAAATGTATCAATAGGTAGCTATGTTGTGGTATATGGGCTATCACTTGGTGAGACCCAACTACTCCACAGACCATAAGGTTATTACATATGGGTAGTTAAGGTATGAAATTAACATATACTTCCAAATTTTTCATTTCAACACTATAGTGGGATGGTTGGGTCATGGTGTGATGGGAGATGCATTTTGATGCTACTGCCTATTTGGTAATAATAGTAACATGGTAAGAAGTTGTGGCGTAGTGTTTGTTAGATCGATTAAAAATTAAGGTAGGGATACCTCAAGATATTTGGGATGTGACTTGGTATTACCCAACTAGGTTTAAAGTATCATTGAGAGTGGGTGGGGGTGAATCAGTGATATTAATTTATTTTAATATTCTTTTGTTTTGTAACAACATTTTCCTTGCGTTAAATAATTCTTTCTCTACTGAAACCCTTTAAAACACACAACCACAATAAAATAAAAATTCCTAAGTTTCACTACACAACAAGAGTATATACTCCTTGGTATGGTTTATAAATAATTCAATAACACACAATACATTATAAAAAAACTACTTTTTATAGAATATAATGAGTAGGATATTCCTTTACACTCGTGTCACCCTATGTTCAATACAATAGTTCATCTTCATCATGTAAAAAAAATTGGGGTAGTAAAATTTTTATAACAAACATGCCATGGTGCTTCTTGATCAAATTTCATGAATGTAATCATTTATACAAGTATTCACTTTTGTACTCAAAATCTGGTAAGAAATTTTGGGATTTCATATTGATACGCAATATGATACCCCAGATTGATTTCCAAGTACGATTTCTTGAAATAGAAATCCCACTATTACACGTACTTTTAATTTGTAGAAAATGATATCACAAAAAAATTAGTACCTTTCAAAAATTTGTTTTACCCATTGGGAATAATCCTTTATCCTACATGAACTGCATTGCACCATGTTGCACATGTGATATAAGGAAAACCATCCCTTCATAGACCACCACTTCTTCATGGATAGGTGATGGCCTTACAATCTATTGATGCTTCACGACCCCCTATTTCTTTGTGAGATATAAAACCTTACAAACCCCTTTAAAAAATGTATTTTAATAATTTAATTCTTCATGGAATCCTCCTTCATGAACTACTTCCCCATGAAAAATTATCCATCGTGAACTCTTATCCTTCTCATATTTCTCCCTCGCAAAATACATCGAACTTTCCTGAATTATTCAAACAGTAATGATATCTAATAATGGAATTCAATATATATATAATTATTTTATTAGGGGTCTTTAAATATAAAAAATAATCCACAAAAAAACACTCATTTGAATTACCCAAAACTTTGATGTGGTACATCCTTTATTGACAACCGTGTTATTATGTCCACATACCACCTTTCTCTTTTGGGGCGGCCAGTGTCATCTGCAATATAAACCCATTTGTGATATCCTAAATAACCTCTTATAAACTACAAAATATGAGTCTCCTACAAATTGAAATCCTCCAGAAAACTATTTTTCCTACCTCAACCGCCTAGTACACTTTGTAGTCTGCATAATGCTACTATGTAAGAAATATTTCCTAGTTTATCTTCATTCATCATTCTACATACCTCATATGCCATCTGTGAACAATGTATCACGGTCCAAAAACTATATTCTACAAACTCATTTTTATAAAACAATCCTTTTCCCATAAAAAAACCCTAGATTTTGTATCCTAAAAATTTAGAAAACACTAGGAAATTATGCCACCTAAAAAATATATTTTGACAAAAAAAACCATACTAATTCGCAGTCATATGGATTTTTCAACAAAAAAAATTGATATATCATTAAATATTCAATCATATTATAAAAAAATCACCTCTTAGGATTCATATAGTGACCAATTATTGACTCAACAAATACTCTATTCCCACATGAGCCATGCTCAGTTTGAGAAAATTGACTATCATTAATAGTTCATCAATGAATCAAACCATTCCAAAATAACTCAAATACATTCATCAAGAACCTTATATACTGTGAAATTTATCCTTTGATGTATCATCTTTAGAATCACCATATTTATCATGGAAAGTATTTTAACTTCCATGACTTCCATCAGCATCTTTCTTTCCTAGTCAAATGGGATTTATTTGGAATTGTGAGTCAAATTTTCATAATATGATAGTAAGTTTGATCATCTTATTTTACAAAGTGAGGTTATTTCTTTTCTTTTAAAAAATTATTGAAAGCAAAATACGATAACTAAATACATTAATATTCTTTATCAGTTGGATCTAAAGAGTCTCCCCATTTTGATTTTGTTCTCAACCAGGATTCAAAAATCACTGAACATTGTAACCTCAATCAATGGATTACTCATAAACAATTATAAGACTATGTGATCCACCTAGTTGTAGGAAATAAGAATTATTTACCTCAAAAACCATGAATTCTAAATGTAGTGACTCATGAAAAACTTACTCATCTCTATTCCTTAGCATTATTCTACATTTTTTCTACACTTCTTCAACTTCCCAAGAATACATTAATTTGGTTTCATATAAACACTCCAAAAAATATTCAAAATATTCCACAAACTTACACGTTGGATTCACATCTTACCCACAACTCCCCCTTTATGTATGATTCTATATAGATAGATTTACGATGAAATTATCCCTCTTAACAACACAATCCATAGGTAAAATGGGAGAGGTGACAAATAAACATACCCCATCCCTGATTAGAAAGAGTTTAGACACCCATGTTTAACCTGAATTTATAAAATGGTTTCTTTGGTAAAGGTTTTATGAATATGTTAGCAACATGTTCCAATATATGAATATAATCCACCATCAATTAATTATTCTCCACATATTCTTTGATTAAATTTTATTTGATACCACTGTGTTTTGAATGAGAATGTTGTAACGGATTCAATGTAAGGTATATTACACATTGATTATAACATCCAAACCCCAATGGTATCTTTAATTCAATAAGTATTCCAACTGAGTATTTATCCACCTAAAATGGGTAATATCTTGAGTGGAAGAAACATAATTGGCATCAGTAGTTCTAAGAGTTACTAAATTCTTTTTCTTTCTATGATAACTATAATTTTTCCCCCAAATGAAAACTCTTCCAATTGTGGATATTTTATCATCAACATTTCCTTCCCAATATTCACTTAAATACCCAAAATTTTCAATACATTCATATATATCATACAAGATTTTGAAATATGTTATGTCATTTATATATATGAGAATTATTTTTCAAGAAACTAAATCTAATTTTTAGGGAGCACCATGAAATCATGCACAAAAGGCAAAAACATAAAAAATATAGGATCTTGAGCTTGTCAAATACAAAAAAACAAATATTCTTCCAAAACTATTTTGATTAACTTCTTAACCTTCTCCATATTAAGAAAATTTGGATCCCACTGAAATTAGTGTAGAAAATGGTTAAGAATTTTCCATGTCGATCATCTTAAAAAGTTCATTAGCATACTTTTCCTGAGAAAGAAAAATATGTTTCATCTTTTATAATATTTCTAACCAATATAATTATTTCATTTCTTCCATCAAGGATATTTCAAACAATTTTTTAATCTCATAATTAAATCTTTCACATCATCCTTCATCATTAATAGGAAATATAATTTCATCAATATAATCAGTTATGATGAATTAAAACTAGTTACTTTCATTGGAATAAAGTTAGTTATCAATGATTCCTTTCAAAAAATTCATATTTCTAAATAAAGTATCCAATTTGGAATACCATGATCGTAGATCTTATTTTATCACATACAAAAAAATTTCTAGATTATACAAATAACATTCACATTTCCTAAAAAATCCACATGGTTGTTAAATGTTAACTTCCACATCAATATCCTAATTTAAAAATATTGATTTGACATCCATTTGAATATTTTGGTAACTTCACTCTGTATCAATATAAAGAAAGATTCCAATTCTCTCTAACCATTCCAATGAAGAAAAATTATCATCAAAATAGAAACCTTAATTTTGTGAGTAAACTTTGTAGACTAATCATGGATTTTTCTTTATCACTTTTCCTTCTTCATTCACCTTGTTCTGGAATACACATTTTATAAAAATAAAATTTTTGTTATCTGGTTTGTGTACAATTAACTATGTATCATTATATTATATTTTATCAAGTTCTTCATTAATAATATAACCCATTAATTAGGCTCAAATTATTCATTCACTTCATTTGGATCAACTTTTGAAAACAAAGAATTATTTGTAACAACTTTTTATATTCTTCTTGGTTAAACATTATGATCATGACGGCCAATAATGTTCTAATACACTACTTTATTCCTATGCCTAGGATGATTTATTTGATTTTTATCCTCATCACTTGATATAACAAAGTCTAATTATTCATCTAGAGTAGGATTACCACTATCATCATCCTTATTAGAATTGTTAACAAAACTTTCCATATCATGTTATCTTTCATTATTAGTTAAATATTTTTTTTCTTCCAAAACATTTTCAAAAACATTCACATCATCAAAAGAAAAAATTCTCCCTTTTTATTTTTTGAAAAATATGTATCCTTTCCATTCTACAAAATAACTAAAAAAAATTCCAACTTTACCTCTCTTCTCAAACATTCCATGGTTTCCGCCTTTCTTCTTTATAACACATGGACTCTAAAAGACTCTTAATTGTTTCAAAGTTTGAGTATGATAATAAAATATTTCCTAAAAATTCATATATAAACCTGTATTGTTGAAACACTTGTATTGTATATACACAATAATACTCATGTATTTCCTCCAATATTAATGAAAAATTCCATGTTCAAGTAAAAAAGTTATCCCTGTTAACAACAGAATTATATTCTTTCTTTAAACAACCCCATTTTGTAGAGGTATGTATGGTGAACTTAACTCATAATGAATTTCATTATTCCAATGAAAACATTAAAATTATTCAATAATATACTCACCACTAATATCAGTTGTTGACTACTTCATTGAAAACTCATATTCCATCTTATCTTTATTCATGAAACTTTTAAACATTATCAGATCATATGAATTATTTTTGATAAACATAACACAATTAAAGAGAGTAAATTCATCAATAAAAGGGATGAATTAGATACCTCCATTGGTTTATTGATTTATCATTGGACTATAGTTATCTGAATGGATAATATCCAAGGGTCTTCATGAACAAATATCATCTTTCTTGTGCACTAAGTTTTTTATTTTTCCTTTTTGACAAATAGTGTAGTTCCAGTCTCTTCTTCACGACTTATTAGAAATACCATAGAAACTATATCTCATTGATAATGTAGTCATTATTATTTTACACATGTGTCCTAGAATTTTATTCCAAAACTAATTTTCTTCTTCCACACGCAAGTAAATATAGTTTTTTATTTCGCCAACCTGGACTATGTTTTTTGTACGTTGCTCTCTTGTATCTATATTTCCATATTTCTAAATATTCCCAAAAAACCCATATTTTCTAAAGATAACAATTTTACCCTCATCGTAAAGTTGTGTTGCACTCATAAAGTTCTATTTTAGCCATAAACATATAAATATTTCTTGGATTTCATATTATATTTCCCAATTATGGCTAATCTAGCACCATTGATTCTCTAAGAGTCATAATTTATAAATTTCACCTCTCATTTAGTGATGCCATTCAAATAATTCAAAAAATTTGATTCTCCTATAATATGATAAAAAAACCACTAAAATGAATCCATGGTAGTTATATATTTATAGTTTTTTATGTTGTTTTAACTATAAGAGACTTTTAA
The DNA here is from genome assembly GCA_963277665.1 of Viscum album. Taxonomy (NCBI): domain Eukaryota; kingdom Viridiplantae; phylum Streptophyta; class Magnoliopsida; order Santalales; family Viscaceae; genus Viscum; species Viscum album. Next base: position 1,538,035,131 of record OY728131.1, read on the forward strand.
TCTCTTTTCATTCTTCACCACTGGCTTTTGAGAATTTTTAAGAAACTATTGTTATGATGTTAAAAAAAATCACATAAAACTTATCAAGCTATCTAGGTTTTTCTCATATTTAAAAAATAGTTTCCATGGGTTAGAACATATTCTCAAAATTTACACCAAACTTCTTTAGTTTCTTCTGAAATACCTTATCATATTGATTCTTTTGATAGGATTGAATCCCCCTTAAACCATGATTTCCATAAAATGTATAATAGAAGTAATGTTTTTTTTAACTAAAAAATACTTTCCATATGTTTGAATATGCCATAATACCACTAGTATCCATATAAAGAGTGTTTTCCTTTGAATCATTTTGATTAACCTGTTTTGTGTGTTTGTTTTTCAGCAACCTTCTTAACAAAACATTGTTGACCACCAACTATTCTGTTTTTAACCAAAATATTCTTTTTCAGTATGATTATCTTTTCAGACTTATCAGATCTAAAAGTAATAAAAACTTTTAAAAAATCTAAATGTTTATAAAATTTATACTCATAGATTTTAGATACATCTGAATTATCTACTTTGTTTTTCATGGCTAGGTACATAACATTCCAACCATTCTTATTCAATTGAAAAATTCTAGCTTTCTTATAAACCATTAATGGTAAAAAAATTTATCATTACCATAACTTTCAACAACTTATAATATAGAGTTTTTGAATCTTATAACCCATTTTTATTTTAAAATGTTTTTTATATAAGTTCCAACTCTTATTCTCTTTCCATTATATTTATTCTTAGATGTTCATTATGATTCACTTCTTCCCTAAGATATTTTTTCAAATCAAAAATCTATTTTATCAAGTTTCATTTCTCATCAAGAAAAACTTGTTTATTATTTTTTATAAGATTTTTCATTCTTCTATTTCATGATTTATTTCTCTTTCCATCTAATATTTCTTAGACACTCATTCAATTCATCTTTAATAAAAAATTATAATTGAGTTTCTTATTCTTCTTTAGAACTGATTCTTACACATGCTTCAGTATTCACTATTTCATTAACAGTATTCTCTCCAAACTTTTCAAAAGATTTTTTGTATTTTTCATCACTTTCTTCTTATTATTTATCCTTATATAAGAAAATTCTTCTGTTGGATTTGATTAATGTTTTATCTTTACCTTTGGACAATGATTTATTCTTATGACCATGATTCTTCTATGGACTTCTTGGTCTTCATTATTCTTTATTAGTATTATCTTAATTCATTCACTAAGGAAAATTAACTACAATGTTCCCAACATCTCTACATCCATTGAATTTCATGGGAAGTTTACATTTATATTTACCAAAACCTATTCTCACTATTTTAGAAAACAAGGAAAATATATCTTGAAATTGTTACATACCTCATTTTCAATGTAAGATTCAGGAACATCACCTTCCATAAGAACTATATTATACTTATCTTTCATTGAATATTTTGATTATATTGATCTATCATATTTTTATATTCATAATCTTATACCTTATCATTTCAAAGGTGATGAGAGTACTATGTAAATCATCGAGAGATAATGTTTTAGATTATATATCTTCCAATAAAGAAACATTAGCATCAATATTATCATGATGAATTCTTAAGCTGCATTCAAAAACTATATAATCCTTCAAAAATTTACCATGAAATCGGATAGTGATGACAATGTCATTTTCCACAGTAAAAAAGTCCCCAAAATAAGCATACTCACCCTTTTTCAAATTTTCATACTTGAGCTTGTAAATTTTTAGTTTTTCCTTCTTTACTTTTTTTTTATTTCATATATATTTTTCACCTTATCATATATTCCTTTAGCTATGAAAACAAATTTCACTCTTAAAAAATCTCTATCAAATATTTATGGGAGTAAAACATTTTTATCTCATCCACCATTCTCAATATTCATCATATCGATAGTTGTAAGAGGAACCTTATATTCAATAGGAGAAAATCCATCTGTTGTAGCTCCAATAATATCATAACCACGAATCATAATATAATCCATCATTCTATATTTCTATATATGGTATTTTATTCCATCGAATATTGGAATCACATTACTATTCATACAATTTAGATTCTCCATCACCACTTCTCTTCAAACCTTCAGTGAAGAATAAACAAAAGGAATATTTTCCTATGATACTAATTTATATAACCCAATTAGTATTTATATATCAGTAATAGGGTGAGGGGTGAATATGTGATATCTTTTTTTAATTTTAATTTATCTATAATCAATATTATCCTCTTGTTAAATATTAATTTCTCTACTGAAACCAATCAAACACACATCAACATGAGCACTATATTTTGAATGTTTTAGCACTCAAAAATAGTATCTCGTCCTTGATATGGTTCTAAAATAATACAATACCACATAATCCACTAGAAAACAATCCTTTTGTGTGGAATAAAATGACTATGACATGCTTGTATGCTTTTATAGTGCTATGTTCAATACAATAGTTCATGTGCTTCAAGTAATATGGAATGATGATATATAATTTTTGTAAAAAAAAGTTATGGTGCTTCTTGATAAACTATTACAAATATATCCTTCTAATAAAATTATTCAATTTCATACCTAGAAGTAGGTAAGAACATCTTGGACTTCATATTGATACTCGTTCCAATTCTCCAAACTGATTTCTTAGTTCAATTTCTGAAAATGGAAATCCCACATTTCCACATACCTTTAATTTGTGTAAATTTCTTTCACAAACTATTTTAGTCCCTTTGGGATATTCATTATACCCACTGCTAATTATTATACATTCTCCATGAACTTCCTTACACCATGTGGCACGGGTTACTCATAGAAAACCTTCCCTTCACGGTCGGCCTCTTCTTTGTGGATGGATGATGCCTCTACAAACCATTAATGATTTACAACCCCTCATTATTTGAGACCTATCAAACCCATAAAAACCCTTTTATGAACTGACTTCATAGAGTTATATCCTTAATTGGATCCTCTATCGTGAAATAATTTCCTTCATGAAATTCTCCCTCTTCATCTCCAATTTTTTGTGAAATTCTCCTCCATAAACTCCTTTAGACGTACATGAATTCTTCTAGCATCTAGGATCTCTTCTATTGAAATTCTCTTAGCTTAATAATATTATTTGGGTTATTTACATTGGAATATGGATCTAAAACTCTGTCCAATCTAAATTACTCAAAACTTTGATGTCATACATCCTTCCCCACAAACTATGTTGTTATGTCTGCATCACACCTCTCTCCTTTGAGGTGGCCGAAATCATCCACAAATGAAAAAACTTTTTAGTAGCCTAAATCACAACCTCAAAACTATAAATGAAAATCCACACCAAAACTGCAAGCCTCCTATGACCTACATTTCCCTATCTTTTTTACATAGAACACATTGCAGTCTCTATAGTGCTTTTATGAAGAAATCATACTTTACCAATTTTCCTTCATCGTTTCGTGTTCCTCCTATGCAATCTATAGACTATGCTTCAAGGTCTACGAACTATGATCCAAAGAATCATTTATAGAAAAACTTCCTTTTACATAAAACCAGCTTCAGATTTTTGAGGCCAAAAATTTTGGCAAACATATGGAAACAACACAACCTTAAAAATCTACTTCAGCTACACCAACCATACTGATTTTTGGTCATATGGATTTATAAGAAAATGAAAATTGATACATCATTAAAAAATCAACCATATTATATAAAAATTAACTTCTTAATATTTATATTTCAAACAATGATTTACTCAACAAATATTATAATGCCTCATGATCCATGCTCGGCGTGAGAGACATGAGTATAATAAATAGTTCATCAATGACTCACTTTATTCCAAAATCACTTAGCTGGTTTAATAATGAACCTAATTTTTCATGTTATTTAACCATTGATCGGTCATATTTATCATCATCATATTTACCATGTAAATTATTTTATCTTCTCTTTCTACCAACATAAACATTCCTACACAATCAAATGGAATTTCTTAAAAATTGTGGCTTGGATTTCATGAATATGATGGTTAGTCTGATCATCCAATTTTACAAAGGTATGTGGTTTATTTTCTTCTCAAAATTACTTGGAAAAAAAGACAATAAATAAATATAAAAATATTGCTCACTAGATTGCTCTTAAAAATTCATTTTCCCTTGTTCCATTTTAATAGGATATAGTTCAATCTATGTTATGGTTTTTAGAGGCCAGTTAACTAAGGTTGGCTATAACATGGTATGGTGTGTCTTCTCCATGGTCTAGATGTTTTCATCCTTTTAGTGTCCTGGCTATGGGGGATGTGGAATAGAATATGTTACTATAAAAATAAATGCATTAATACATGTTTAATATTCTTTTTCTACAATTAAAATCTCACTTAGACTACTTTATTATTAAAGTCACCTAAGATACATTTTATCACATCCTAACTCCTTTCAAATCATATTGAATATCTTGTGGAAGTGTTTGATTCGTCATTAGAAAGAGACCGATATTTGATGGGAAACCATATTTTTTATTTTACCTATTTTTTATGATTAATAGATTGTCATTTTATTGATGGATATAATATCATTTTTGAAAAACATTATTATAGGTAACATTCCTTGATCTCATACACCATCATTCTTCATTGGTGGATATTGTTTTATTTGTTGATTTGAATTGATATCATGATTAAATATGGATGGTTACATATGATTTTACTTAATATTAAATCCTTTAATTACTTGGTCTATTTAAATTAATTTTCTAATGATTTAAAAACAAGACATTTAGATGTTTGATGGATGATTTTGAGAACGGCATGGAGATTTTAACCCACTAATTTCAATGGAATTTATATTAGTGGGAGGGTTTGAGAAAATTTGGTGGCTTGATTATGATATTGATTTAGAGATAAATGGATTAAAATTTAAGTTATATTTGAAAATGAATTAACTAATTAAAAAGAATTAGTAGGTTTTGAGATGAAAATGGCATGTTGAAAATTAAATGTGGGAAATTGTATTTTGAATTTCTTCGAAAGATTGATTTTCCAATGATTGATTGAATGATTTACAGAAGCACATGAGATAATTGGTAGTTACTGGTTAATTACACTAGAATACAACCACTAGAACTAGATCAATGATGATAAAAAACTAATATAATGATAAAATGGTTTGACTTTTTCTCTAATGGGGAGTTGATTTCAAACAACTTGATTCATGGTAAATGTGCACACATTGAGCGAAGATCATTGATGAGTAGTGTGAGAATATTTTTTGTAGAAACTAACATACCACATGTCTTGATATAGGGTGTTTTTAGGTTATTGATCTTATGATTACATAAAATAGATTTTTATAACTTTTTTAATCATTCTATGTGCATTATATCAATGTGCTATAATAATTTTAATTTATCTTAGTTATAAAAATCTTCCATCTTTTTTTAATTGAAAGCCTATTTTCTAGAAATATGTAAATCTCATGCTATGAAATGTTTTATTTATATTAATTTCATATTTTTTTAAATAATTATGAAATTTATATTTGGTCACTTTTTGATACCATTTCAGGATTGATAATTCACACCCTAAATTTGTCTTCAGGTGTTTTTAGATTACTTAATTCTAGGTCCATGAAAAAGGAATGTGATGCATGGAGGTGGTGGATGTTCGTGATCTATGGTACATGGAGCTATATAGGTGACCATTGGAGATATGATCAACTTAACGTATGAGATCATTTTTAGTTTTTAACATAGAAGTTGGTGTGTTGTTTAATGACGTATTATTTATGTATTTTCTTTCCAACATAAATTGGGTAATTTCTCCCTTTAGATTGATGAGTATAGTAACTTATATCAATTATATTCCACATTTTTGTGGGAAAATTATTCCCCTGTGATTCTTGTATAATGCTCGGTACTTGTCTCTATACCATGGGGATCGGGACCACCCTATGGGCCATATTAGAGAAGAAATATGTATTTGGGTACTAGAGTATCAGGTCTAGATCATGAAACAAGAGGATCCCATTATGAAATTAAATTTTATACCTTTTTCCACCAATTAATGTGAGCACTATTTCTGAGAAAACTGGAATTTCAAAGGTAACCTTTATGGTTCCCTATAAAAAAATGTGAAATTTCTAATTATTTATTCATTGTATTGTATATTTTTTCAAAAATATATAGTATGTAAAAATATTCATAATTAAATTATTTATTTTGGGGTAGTATTTAGTCCCCCATAGTAAAAATCTAATGGTTCTAATATAGGATGTAGTCTACATGGTAGATAATATCTTAGTTTTCGGGAAGGATGTGGTTCCACCTGGATGATATTCTAATGGTTCTATGGTACGAAATGACCCCCTTGGTGATATTATATCTGTTTTGGGTAGAAATTTGTTCTAATTTGTGATATTATAATTGTTATGGGGTAGGAAATAGTCACTTGGTTGATACTCTCTTTTTTATAAGGTAGAAAGTGGTTTTCCATATGAGGTATTCTCGTTGTTTTGACAAATGAAATAGATCCCTAGGGGTATATTCTCTTTGTTCTAGGTATATATTTAATTCCCCATTGGTTGTTATGTTATTAGTTTTGATACAGTTGGTGATATACATTATGGGTGTGTGCAGTTTTGGGTTTCACCTTATAACCCAGGGATTAATGATGATTTGATTATTATGATTTAATTTATTTATTAAATTACATATTCATGTAATTTTTTTAAATTGATATATTTTGGGATATTTTTTGTGGAGGACTATTGAGGTGGACTAACACACTACTCATGATACAATGCATAACTGAGAATAAATAAGGGTTGTATCATAAGACATGGTAAAAGGAACTATGATCGATGGCCGATCTGGCCTAATAGGATGAAGCATGAGGGATGTGATCAAGATAGGTCTTGGAGATAGTTCTTTGGATTTGAACTGTTTTGATTATTTTATTGTATTAATTTAAATGATCCATCCATGGGGGGTGATTATTTTCTATGTAATATTTATATAACATGTATGAAATTTATTTTTATATAACCTTATTTATGTATGTTATTTCTTTGTTCTTTAGGCAGTGTATGTTATATCTTATTTATCAATATGTATGTTATTTTCCTTATTTGAGATATTATTTCTTACTATGATATTAGGGTATAATCACCCTATTTTTTACTAGAGATAATCATTTATATTTATTTTTCCTAGATATATTAAGAATCAAACAAAATTACATTTCCTGAATTGGTTTTCTTACTATAGTGTAATATTTTATGGGGATTCCACATTTCAACACATTGAACATCGTTTTCAAAACCATTTACATGAAAAAAACAAATATTAATATGATTATAAAATCTATTATTTACATTGAACTCTTTCCATATTCATCATCATCATTATTCTTAGAATATTTCCATTCACCATCTACATTGAAATAATTTACTAGCATATATATATCATTATATTATATTTAACAAATATATCCCACATTATATTATGATACAATGTGATATTCACATCACTACATTAATTAAATGTTACAGTTTCATTTCACTTTATGAACCAAACGTAGATTCATTGTGGATTTTAAGTGATATTAACCATTTTTTATTGTATAATCTAATATTTCTTCACATTATAATTATTTATGTACAAAAAACTCCCAATTGATTAATTGACACTATATTGTTTTTAGAATAAAATGATACTATTCAAGAAATCATTTTTTTAGAAATTAAAATAGATTTTATTTAGTAGGAATATTATAAAAATAAATTGTTTTATCCATACCACATATTTAATTATATATGTTTTGATCATTATTCATGAAAAATTTATTTATTCAATAAGATATTCTATTAATGGTGGTCGAATCTTTATTCCCGGTATTTTAATAAAATTAATTCATAAACTCTTTATCATAGGTTGAACTCATTTTACATTTATCATCAATTTGGGTATGTAGTAGAACAAAATAAATCAAAGACCATGTGTTTTGAATCCATTGTCTCATATTATTCATAATAACCCTTTTTATATAAAGAATATCCCTTGTCCTATAAATATTATAATTATATATGTATTTATTTAGATCCATCTAATATGGATACATTCCTTTACATTAAAAATATACAAAATAGAATCCATTACTACTATATTTAATTGGATACCACAATCTCCATATATTATAACATTGTTTTTTAACTCCTATATTTTTTTAAAAAAAATAATGTACACATTTTCTATTATATACCTACAAAAAACAAATAATTTATTTATATAACACTACTACATGACATGGATATTCCTTGTAGTTTCTAAAACCCCTTCATGTATTTTTAATAATTCTATCCAATGGAATCATTGAACCTCATTTATAAATCATTATTTAAATTCAAATGACCAGTGAATACCATTGGACCATCTAATCCATTCTTTATAGAATAACCATTTACAAATTTATACCATTGACACAACACAAGAACCTGAATACCACATTCTTAGTTCATCTTTTCTTTGTACATTGAGAAAGAATATTAAAAATTTATAGAACTCATATACATTATTCATATATTTTCAATTATAATTGAATAATGAAATATATTTATAGAATAATACATAATGGAATCCTCACATCTCTCTAAGTCATAAAATCGCTCAATCATATATAATATATCATCAGAATATAAATTGTTTTCATTGTCCCTCTATCTAATTATATTGAAAATTTATATGAATTCATATATGGTTCTTAATTGAATCAAGATTCCCATATTGAATAACTCCATCATTTTGTTTATCATAATGTGTTTACTCTAACACATATAACTTTCTTACCTCTATAATAACAATTCTTATGTTTTGATACTAATATAGAATACTGCTTCCACTAATATTTTCCTTCCCTAGAATTGATAAAAATGTTACATTCAACGAAGATGATTCTACTTAATATATAATAAGAGATTTTATTTGATGATCATCATGTTTTACATTCATTTAATAAATAATTTTATTAAATTTTATCTCACTAATATTAAGATACCATTTATATTTTCACTATATCTCATTGTAGCACATGATCAATATTTTACTAATTGACAACCCCTCTATAGAGTAAACCGCCAAAAAAATTAGTTATTCATGTATGTAATTCATCTACTCATACCATATATGTCTCATGAATAAATGAGAAGGAAATTAAATTCTTAATCCATTATATGGATAAACTCAACATCATTTCAATGGTATCCTTCCCAAGGGATTCCCATCTATTCCTATAAAAAATATTACCCAAGAAACAAGGAAACATACACTTAGGTTCACCTAATTTTTTTCCCCTTATAGAAAATAATCTGCAAGCACTATAATTTCACGTGATCGTACTCAGCTTCATGAATGACATCTTAATTAGTGTATTCATTGTAATTTATTTATAATAAAGTATTTTTAATGGAATTTTGTAACACGATATTGTATCATATATTCAAGTTACATATAATAATAGTTATAATTATTTAGTTTGGAATCCCTATTCTCTCTACCATATAAATATTTTGAAACCATCTTGATGTGTAACACTTTATAAAATTCATATCTTACATAACTAACCCGAAATAAAACCCAATAATATTTACACATTTCCAAATGAATCCCATGAATATGTTTTGTGAGACAATTTTACTTATTGACATATAATCATATGAAAAGAATATTCCAAATAAGAGTGAGTGGGTGGGATAGGAGGATAAACCCAACATTTCTCGATATGGAATATGCCTTGAGACAAGTGAGGAGTCTATACCAAAGTCCCTTCATCCAAAGATCTTTACACAATATAGTCAGAAATCCCATCATAATTCTATGGACTAATATGAAGGAATAATAATTAACTTATTATTTCTGCATCATAACTGAATGTAATCCAAATGTATAATAGATGAAAACTAAATAAACTATCATACTGAACATGTTTCCCCTAACCTACATTTATAAAAATTTATAGAAATTATTTAACACATTAATCTATATCATAAATCACCCATTAAAGATACAAATTTTATATATGTATGAATTAAATAAATATTAATATATATATTTACAATTCATAAAATAAGACAAGAGAAATAAATTTGTGAATAATTTATAAATTATTTAATTATATACACATAATAAATTATTCATTAATTATACAAATTACATAATTAAATAAATATAAAAACATTTTATTGAAATTTAATATGAACTCCTTCATATTAGTCATTATATATTATTTCCATGAATGCAAGGTATTATATTATATATAAATATTTTCTATTACAATTCTATTATATTATCTATTCATAAAATCAAATTTTCATTTGAATAATATTACATTAACTTTGATCATATTAGTTATAAAAAACCATTTTCATGCCATTTAAATTATTATTTTTTCATCATTTCAGTTTAACATATAATGACCCTATCCCTGGTAGCATAGAGTGAGTGGTTACATTATTACACTGGAACTAGATATAAGGAATCACATCTAAATTGACCAAATATTTTAGTAGACCTGGTAATTTATTTATTTATTTTCATTTAACATATTGTTAAAATATAAAATATAACATTTTATTCTCATTGACATCATCTTTATCCCCCATATCATGTTCCCACATATCAATCATAAAACATTTGATTAAATCCTAGAGAAAGGAAACATAATAAATGGGTGAGATCTAACACTTAGTAAGTGTAGGTTTATAGTATAAAATATTATTAATAAATAAGGAATATTCAATTTGGAAAGCTAAATAACTAAAAAAATCATATAATCAATAAAATGAACATGAAGTATAATATGTATGGAATAAATAATTATAATATAATCTATATATAAAAATATGATCTTCAAAACTTTCCATATATATTCATACTAATTGAATGATCACATGGATATAAATTATTAATTTCATAATGATGGAATTCATAATGTTGAACATTATAAACAATCCATCAAGGCCTTATTTAAAGAAATATATACTATCTAGGCCTTGTCCAAGAAATCATAATTAAAAGGTTGTGTTGTCTAGAAAAATCCAAATCTAGAATGTCTCATCAGACCTACCAATTCATCAAGGTGATATAAATGTCACCACCTATCAGATACTATTACTAATTAATTTCTCTTATGATAGGGGTGAAACATAATGAACGTAAACATTTGTATTGAAAAACTAGTAGAAAAAATATTAATAATTTCCCTAATCTTTAAAAATAATTATAACACATCCAGAGTAATATGGAAAATAGTATGAAAATAGAACATCCCTAGCCTAATAGATCATAAACCATATATAACCATAATAATTATGGTACCATTATAGTATATTTTCAATGGATCATTTGTAAATTTATATTTTTTGTCTTTAATAAATATAAATCCCATAAAATTATAATTAATATAAGGACATGACCTTAAACATATCATAATATAGCTATTAAAGCTAGATTTCACTTCATTACTTTACCATATATTTTTTTGGTTTAGAGTTGTAGAATTTTAAAAAATAAATCATACATATCAACCCACTACATATAATGTAGGTACAACTAATACAATGTTATTTTTTCCAAAACATAAAACTATTAAAACAAAACAACAACATTATTTCGTCAGCAAAACATCATAACATTTAACATGAATTCCTTATTTCTCTTACACGTCCTTATAACCTGTGAAAAATATTTAAAAACATGGTATGTGCATAAAAATTTTATGTAGGGATATAAAAAAGGAAATAAACCATTAGTCCATGAATATTTTTAATCATATGAAAATATTTTCACAGATAAATTTTTCTCACCCATGTATACATACTTTGTAAAACATGAGATATCCATAAAAAATTAAGGAACATGTATATAAATCAATAAAGGTATACTAGGGAATTACACACTTAATATTGTAACCCTCAAGTCTACCTTATGGTTTTTAACCCTCACGACTACCTTAAAATGATACCCTTACGACTACCTTATTGTGAAACCATCACAGTTACACTTAGAGTAACCATATAGTTGAGCTCCAACATACTCATACCCAATGAATGGAATATAGATAGGGTCACACCCTTCATCATAAAAAATACCCAAGAACCATAACATTTTCATTCAATGTTAATATTTTCATAAAAACATCGCATTTTAATTTCGTAAAAAAGAAATTTAAAAGGGAATTTTTAAAGGAAAGTCCCTTACAAATATCATATAATTGATGTGAGAAATTAATAGAATGAAATTAATATCTTTATTCAATGTAAATACACATAATAAATCATAAAATAAAAAAATTCACCTCAAAAATAATCTTAATACCATAAAATGTATAATGTAGAATGTCAACCCAAAGAACGGAAATTGGGTTATGAATTCCCTTACCTAGGGTTCATATTACTTAAAACATGTTTAAACCTCCAATATAATAGTTAAAAATGGATGTTATTAATATTTTACAGAAACATAATCATGTTTATAACACATTATATGATCATTTTATCTCATCATTCGACCCATTTATTAATAATATTTTTTTATTTCCATTGTTCTAGTGTGTTTGTTGTGATGTTTCAATGGTTAGTTTGTAAAGAATGTTCTTGTTGAAAGGAATAGAAACTATATAATTAGAATGATATGGTGTTTATATTTTTCTATAATATTAAATTATTCCCCAAATTATTTTGGTTATATGGTATGAGGATGAATCATTAGATAAATCATTAGTGATATTTGTTTAGATCATTTTGGCAGTTCTTTGATAATCATGAACCTGTTTCATCATATGACAATAATATTATGAATATAAGTTAATTACAAAACATAATAAGGGACATATAATAAAAATTAAAAACATGTTTCATCAATTAAAATGGTTTTAAAACTAGATTTAATGAATGTAATGGGAATTGAAGATACATCATCCACGATGTTGATAAATCAACACATCACAGATGCTGTTATTATTTTTAGAATAAGAGGAATTTGAGAGGATGAATGATGATGAATTTTCCCATAAACCTGATAATAATCCAGAATATATAAAATATTGGATATTTAAAGATTCTTGTATAAGGTTAGGTCAAGAGAGTCTAATAAAAGAAAAGAATTGAAAAGAAAACACATGAAAAAGAAAGAGGTTGTTTACCTCTTGATTGCTTCTCCTTGAGATCCTCCGTAAGGCCTTTGGTTTTGAACTTCTAGTGATTCCAATAGGTCTTGGATGTGGGTAAGATCCTTGGGAATGGGATTTGGTAGATTTATAAAATGATCGAATCTTGATATATGTGAGAGGAACAGTGGGGTGAGGGTGGTATTTATAGAGGAAGAGATGAGGGGTTTCCCATTATTTTAATCATTAATTTAATATTTTTGATATATACTATGAATATTCTTGATTAATGTGACCCAATATAGTAATTATTTCATTTTATTTCAAACTAATGGAAATTTACATCGTCTATGACTCAAGCATCGTGCCTAAATTCATTTTTTTCCATATTTTTGTAATTTTTGAATTTCACTACTCACCAAAATTCAGGTATTTTAGAAAAATCCCAAAAAAATTCCCTAAACTTTTTTAAATGTTTAGATTTTAAAAATGACCTCAATTTTTTGAAAATAATTTTCCAAATATGATTAATTTAATTTTTTAATAAAATCATAATTTATTTGAAAATTAACAATTTTAAAACTATAACACTTTATATAACAATGAAAAATTAATCATGATCTTATTATCTTTTAACCTTAAGAAAATAAAATAATAATATGATTTACTATTCATAAGGGTCATATAACTATTCATTTTACTATTCCTAAGGCTATGTTACTATTCACTAAAAATCATGTTGGTTCTATCAGACTCTAGATAACATACTGATCGCAACCGTAAATGTCCATTTTTTAAAATTAAAATCATAGAAGTGAAAAGTTATGTTTAATAAAGGGTTTATAAATATACCAATAAATAAGTTCTATTATATAGTGACTCAATGTTTCAAGCAATTCAATTTATTTTTAAAACCTTGGCGTGTTATATTCTCCCCATATTCTATAAATTGTGTCCTCAAAATATTATTTACTTATTAAACAAATGATTGTACCTTTCCAACATAGAATTTTCAGATTACCATGTTTTTTTAAATCATATGCTTTCTCCAAAAAACATTTACCTAGTGGTTTACCTTTCTCCTCAATAATTTTTCACTTCGATCAAGAATCTTAACGGGGTTCTCTTTATACGAAAGGTTCTCTTCCAGCTGAACTGCTTATGGGATCAAAACATGAGATGAATCTAGAACATAATTTCTCAACATACAAACATGAAAATAAATGTAACCTATGATAAACTTGGAGTCAAATGTACTCGATAAGAAATTGTTTGAACTTTCTCTACAATTTAATAAGGTATAATGAACCATGGAATTAACTTTACTTTTCATCCAAAATGTATAAAACTTTTCCTTGGTGAGATTATAAGTAAAACATGATCACCTACCTCAAAAAAACCTGTCCTTATGTTATATTCCTAACATTTCTGCCTACTCTGAGTTATCATCATGTGTTGCTATATTTTATTTACATTATCCTCCACTTCCTCTACTAATTTAAGTCCCATCAGCATCCTTTCCCCAACTTAATCCTAGTAAGATGGAGTTCAACACCACTTCCCATATAATTCCTCAAAATTTTCCATCTATATACTAGAATGAAAACTGTTTTTTTATGAAAATTCCACTAATGAAATATGTTGATCCCAAATTCCCTAGTAATCTAATGAAAAATCTTGAAACGTGTCTTCTAATGTTTGAATCCACTATTTTAACTTCCCATCTGATTGAGGATTAAATTCTACACTAAAATTTAATTCTGTTCTTAATGACTTCTGAAGGCCTTTCCAAAAGATAGAAGGGAACCTCAGATCATAGACTGGTACAATTGAAATAGTAACTTAATTTAACCTAAAAATATCTTTGTGTTATAGTTGAGAAATCTAATCCAAAGACTTGGTATCTCAAATAGGAATGAAATGAGTAGAAATAGTCATTCGATCAACCATAACCCAGATTTTATTTTTACCTTGATATGTCTTTGGTAGTCTCATAATGATTTCTACTATGGAACTGGTAAGGGTGAATCATCCCCTTCAGTAACTACCACTCTGGTTTAGCCTTTTTACAAGTCAAAAATTTCTTGGTAAAATCTTCAAAATATTGTTTCATTTTATCCCACCAGTAATAATTCTAAAGTTATCTATATGTCTTTGTGATACTAGGACGAACTAAAAATAGAGAACTATAAGCTTCATAAAACAATTCATTCTTCATCTGAGAATCACAAAGCACACAAAATCTCTTTCCAAATCTTATAACATTATCATTATCAATGTTAAAATATAGAAACTTACCCATTTCAACCAATTCTACCTTTTTGTCTAACTCCTTATCTTCCTTATTCCCTTTATTAATTCTACCTGACAAAATGACCACACTGAAACATAAAACAAAACATAGGAATTTCCAACACCAACAACTTCCGACCAAAAAATCATTAAATAATTAATCAAGGGGTCATTTCCAAATGTAACATGGTTAATGATGCATGATCTTTTTGGATCCATGAATCTACTACTATATTTGCTTTTCCAAGATGTTAATTGATTGTGAAATTGTAACCCTTTATCAATTAAAGCCATATTTTTCACCTCATATTTAATAACTTATGAGTGAATATATACTTTAGACTTTTGTGGTCAGTATATATTACCCATTTGGATCCATATAAAATATACCTCTAAATTTTTAAAGAAAAATCCTCATGTACAAATTCCAAATCATGTGTAGGATAATTTAACTCATGAGGTTTTAGTTTTCTTGGATCATAAGAAATTACCTGCTCATTTTTCATTAAACCACAGTCAAATACCATTAATAAAGCATCCATGTAGATGAAAAACTCACCATTTTGGGAAGTTACTATCAAAACTAGAGCATTCACCAATCTTCTTTTTCATTATTGAAATAAATCATCACATTCTTTTTTATAGATCAATTTAACTCCTTTTCAAGTTAACTTAGTCAGTTTACTAGATAATTGTGAAAACTTTTCAAAAATCCTCCAGTAATAGGCCTCTAAAATAATAA
The DNA here is from genome assembly GCA_963277665.1 of Viscum album. Lineage (NCBI taxonomy): Eukaryota > Viridiplantae > Streptophyta > Magnoliopsida > Santalales > Viscaceae > Viscum > Viscum album. The sequence continues at coordinate 1,538,051,339 of OY728131.1, forward strand.
AACTATGAATCTTAGTTATATTTTTGGTTCTTGGACATTCATCAATAACATTTATTTTAGCATGATTAACATTTGTATCATCTATAGAAACAATGTGACAAAGGAATGAAATTTTATGTAACCAAAATTCTCACTTGATGGATTTTCTATAGAGTTTATTTTATTTTAAGGTTTAAAAAACCCTTATATGGTATTCTTTCTCCTCTTTACTTCAATAATATACTATAATTTCATTAATTAAAACAACCAAAAATGTATCCAAGAACTTAGGAAATATTCTTTTTATAAGATCCAGGAATACATAGGGTGCATTAGTTAACCCAGATGACATCATAAAAAATTCATAATTACTATATCTAGTCTGAAAAGTATTTTTCCAAATTTCATCCTCTTTAATGTTTAGTTGATGGTACCTAGATCTCACGCCAATATTGGGAAAATATTGAGCTCCCTAGAGCTGAACAAACTTGTTATCAATGTGAGGAAAAAGATACTTATTCTTAATAGTAATTTGATTCAAATATCTACAGTCAATGAAATGTCTCATGGAACCATATTCCTTTTTAGAAAGAAAAATAGAAGCTCCCCATTATTAAGTGATACTGTGAATGAAGACTTTATCAAGAAACTCATGTAACTGATTTTTTAATTCAAGAAGCTCCATTGGATCCATTTTATAAGGGGACTTTAAAATTGGCATAGAATTAGGGACAAAGACAACTGTGAATTAAACTTCTCAATCCAATATAACACTGGGTAACTCATTAGGAAAAACATATAGGTATTCATTTACCACTAGTACATCATTAATGTAAATAGTATCCTTTTTTAATAAAATGATAATGATAACTCTCATTTCCATCGTTAAATAGTTTCTCATCTTCCTAATATGTTATCAATTGTTTGGGTTCATTCTTGTATACAAACTGAAAATCATTAAGAAAAAAACTTATATAGATCTACAATCAATCATAGCATGATAAACAGAAAGCCAATCCATACCCATAATGACATCAAACTCTAATAAGGAAAAAAGGGATTACAGGTAATGTATTTCCATATATAACAATAGGATGATTCTTAAAATTCCTTTTTTTCTATATCATTTCCCCAAAGTGTTTTAACTATCATGAACCGTCCCAAGTTGGGCTCGAGCCTCAACTACCCCAATCCTACCTTCATAGGCTAGGGGTTAGAAACCAATGCTGAAGGCATAACTAACTCAGGGAGGCCATGCCTAGGAATCATACACACACACACACACATGATGCATATTTACAAAAGGGAAAGTAGAAAAATATGAAAATACTATAAAATAATGTAAACATGCATGAACCTCTAGAGAGTCAAAAATACGGTAGTGAAAAATGTAGGAATAAAGGGGAAAACACACCCATACTAGAATTAGGTCCAACTTGAAAACAACTAGTAAAAGAGTCTGCTGAGGGAGCCCATCTCCTGAATCTAGACCCAGATCGCCATATGCTTCCCATGAAACCTGTATCCCTATGCACCTATATAGTCTCGATTGGCCTATTCGTCATCTTTAAAGGACACAACCAGTGTTAGGTAAAGCCCATACTGGGGTGAGTATAAACATAACCAGTAGAATGCCTCGAAGAGGTGAAGGGGAGGTAGTAAGATATACAACAGGAAAGAAGTAGTGTAGGAACAATGTACAAAAAAGTGAATAAAAGAGTATATCTCTGGCCAATAGTAGATATTCTCATACAAATAAACTCAAATGATAGAGTAAGGGGATCTCATTCTTACTACTCATCCCAAGAAATGTGAGAAGACATTAGTTCCTTGGTAAAAACCATCTATGGTGTCCAGCATCTCTTTGCATCTTCCTAGGAGGCACAAGCCAGAGGGGATAAAATCACTACACCACGATAGTGTCTATATTGTGAGGCACTGACTCACCCATGGGGTTTTTAGTTGCATCACAAGGACACGTCTCGGTGGGGAAATCACCCATCTTTCTTATAATTCCGTAGGTAAGTAAAACCGCTCCTTGTCGGGGAACGCCACTACCCTCCCAACTAGAGGGTAAAGTCAGAAATGTCATTGGGGAACACAATATCCCCACCCCACTTTAGGGTAACCTAGAAGGTTCATCGAGGAATTCCTCTTCCCAGACTAGCTGGAGGGTAAAACCGGAAGGGTCATCGGTGAAATCCAATTCCGAGCATAGATGGAGGGTAAACCCAATACTGCTCCAGTGAGCATGTATGTTCACTAACATATTCAAGTGTTGTCTATATATGTTTCATTCCCAAAAATCCACATCATATCTTAGAATTTTCTACCAAGGTCACCATTACATTCTAGGTAGATAAACACTCAAGATAGGCATCTCACAGGGCCAAATTCCAAGTTCAAACGAAGGAGAGACGAGAGTTTAATGGTTGTTTGGAAAGAGATTCAATGTACATGGTGTGTGGTCCCTTATAACTACCTGGTCATGTCTCTATCTATACATGGGTTCTATATTATGTAGGAGAACACTCCGTGTGGGCGGAATACATGGTGTGTCCTCCGGATCTTCAGACAAAGCGATGTCTGATGGTCGTGCCTGTGTACTCAAACTCTATGTTCATGTACTTTTTTACACTCTGTGTTGGTCCAAATGGGGTTTTGTTCATGTGACCAAGTTGTGTCTTTGTGCATGGAACATGGCCATGTTTTCCTTCACATGGGTCGCCTTACATCGGAATATATTACATGGCGTGTCGAGTGAACTACTTGCCATGTCATCCTTAACATCTTCACTATCAAAAGAGAATGTGTTGTCCTAAGCCACGGGTTCCCTTCAACTAGATTATAATGTTTGATCACCCATATTCTTATAATTTTTCCTCAATCTATCATATCATGAATAAGGCTCCGCAAATCCAAACAGATTGCACTATTGCGACCCTTGTGGAAAACAAGAATGATTGACTATTCATATTCCTAAATTGGACTCTAGTGAAAAAATCATAATTCACTATAAAAAGATTGAATCGAGGTTCATGGGTCATGCACCACAATTCTGAATTAAATACTCGTGATTGGCCTTAAAACATTCGTCTTAAAGACAACTGCACGTCTCCACTGATGGAGCATCAATCGGGCATCGTACGTAGGAGTTATGGTAGGTCAGATATTTAATACAAATATTAAATTTATTATTTCATGAGCGTTTTGTGGTACCAGTATATGAGTTGGAGAAGATTATCCAAAATTGTCTTAAAAAGATCGTATCACAGACAAGGTCATGCTGTCACTGACAACCTGGGAATCAGACTCCCCAAATGGGAGTTATGGTGGTTTAAAGATTAATAATAACAATAACAATATTATTATTACTATTGCATTCATTTTTATTATTTTCATTCCTTTTATTTTATGGTTTCCTCCTCCACTAGATTTCATGTAAGCAGCCACCCCTGCACACCCAGTCGCCACCCTTTCAGCCTGCCACCATCCGTTGGCCCTCTGGTCTACTGCCTCACCGGCCATTGCCTCGGCTCGCAGCCTCTGTCATGTTGCCTCGGCCTACCCTCTCTATTGTTCTTCCTCGACATGTTTCCACTACACCGAAACTGCCTCCAACACCTTTGGCCACACCCATCGCCACTATTTCGTCCTACTATCACCTGACACCCTCACCAGACCATCATCTGCCCGATGTCCTGCTCATCGTCGGATCGCCGTTCTTCTCTGTCGCGCTGTCCTCGCCTAAACTATGCACTATCACACATTTATTGAGCTATCGAACCCCCGTTCCAAGTAAAAAAACATCAAACATAGATCTATAATCCTTAGGTAACGATCTATGTATTTCCAGTCTTCTCTCATGATTTCATCACTATTTTGTCGAGCCGCCTCGAATCTGGGCCCCCGATCAAACTCAAGTCACCCATCAATTATATAAAATGTTTCTGTGTGGATCCCTTAGTGATGAATGTAGATAATTTAGGGGATAAATACACAATGATTCAAATATTTTAATCATTTATGTCCATGAATTCCTGGTTGGCAGTTGAGTTTGGGCATCAGGGCGAGAACAACTAATTGAACAAGATGAAATTGATACTTGGGATCATGGAGAGTTTAAGAGAAAGGGAGTAAGTTTAAGATTAATTAAAAACATGATAAAATAATTTAATCTAGAGTTTAAAAACGCCAAGAATGATTCCTACCTACATTTAGTCATTCACCATTGACACAGAATGTGATCATCGATGAAGGAGGAGGATCTCTTGCGCTTCAGTCCGCCTAAGTTTGAAGTTGTCATCGTTGTTCATCATCATTTTTAAATGGAAGGAGATATAAGGAGTAGTGTGTAGGGATGTTGTCATTGGAAAAAATAGATTTGTGATACAAAACTCTAAAAATATGAATTTATATCTATATTTTAGGTAATTTAATTTGTTATTATTAAATTAATTAGTTAATTAATTATTTTCACTTAAAAACTTCTACCAATGAGTGATGGGTCCTAACTACTAGAGATGAATTATTTTATGTCATGCCTAGGGTAAACACCACGTTCTAAACCAGACCATGGTCTCAAATTTTTTATCTGATCATACTTTTATGAGTTATATCATTATCTTTGAGTGAGTGAGCATGTGTAATATAAAATATATTTAATATTTTTATAAATTTAATTCTGGGCACACCGAGCCTCAGAATTGCACACCAATATAGATCTTAGCTATGGGATAATATTCAAAAATATTTCAATGTCTTATTAGGTAATGACTGGGTCTTTACATCATTCCTTTCTATAATGGTTTTGTTCCCCAAAAAGAAAAAGTTAACAAACAACTTGGGGTACTGAGTCTGCATCTGGCTCTCCCTTTCCCAGGAACTCTCGAGCATGTTTTCATGCTTCCACAACACTTTCACCAAAGGGATGGATCATCCTCATGGGCTCTACTCATGTCGGTCCTTGATCACCATTGGGTGCTTCGTAAAGGTGGCTCCATCCTAGAAGTCCATCTCACCTAAAAAATAATGTGTGTGGGGTCATGCACGTATATACTTATCTATAATAGGTGGATGATTTTTTGCACCTAATCCAGTTGTGAGGGTAAAGAGAGGTGGTAAGAAACTTTTTAAATCCTTCACATGATCTTGAATGGCCAAATGAACCTTGTGGATAGCTTTTTACCCTAGACTAATCTCTGCATTCCACACCGTGGGGAAACTCTCAAGAATATGTGTTCTCTCTACTCTAAATCCAAGGGCATATGATGGTGGTCTGCGTAGGAATTTGTTCGACTTTGGGCTATCAACATCCACTGAAAGATGACCTACACCTTATCAGTCGTCACCTTCACCAACTCTAGTTTCATGAGAGAGGACTCTCTTATCTTCATCCAGTATAAGGGTGACTTTCAAGGTCTCCTGTATAAGGACTCGAAAGGTTCCATGCCGATAGTGGAGTGTTAACTATTGTTGTACATGAACTACACCAATGGAAGGTGATCCTCCCAACTCCAACCTAAAACAAGAATGAATTCTCTCAACATGTCCTCCAACACCTGGATAGTGCACTCGGTCTACCCCTCAGTATAGTGGTGAAAGGATGTACTCATTTGCAGATGGGTCAGGAATGCCTCTTGTAGGCCTTCCACAATCGTGACGTAAAACATGTGTCACGATTGGAGACAATCTTCGAGGGTACCCCATGAATTTGGATGATCTCTCTCACATAAAATTTCTCTAAACTCTCCACCGAACTCTTCTCCCTTATGGCTAGGAAGTGTGATGACTTCATTTGTCAGTCAACTACTACCCAGATAGCATCATGTATCTTTGCTATGTGTGAAAACCCGGTGACAAAATCTATGTATATGTTGTCTCATTTCCACTCTGGGATATCAAGAGGTTGTAGAAACCCTTCCAGAACCTGATGCTCAGCCTTCACCTACCGACAGGTAAGGCATTGGAAGACGAACTTAGCTACACTTTGTCTGATGTTGGAACACTAGAACTTTCGCGGAAGGTCCTTTTACATCTTTTCTACACCATGATGTACATCTAAGGAAGAAGTGTGGAACTCATGCATCTTTTCAACCCACATTATCATTGAAAATACTGTCCACCCCTGGAACAAGATCTCATGATTCCCTCATTCAGAATATCCATCGGGTGCACCACCTATGGATATATGATCATAAAGAACCTCATATTCAATGTTTACCAGCTAAGACTCCTTCACGCGTTTGAGCAGTATAGGAGAAAATGTCATCAACTAAAGTAAAACTATACCCTCCTGATTCACCAGGGTTAGTTGTAGGGAGTCCAACTATTCTGAATCTTCCCACACAAGGTGATTTTGGGACTTCCTGCTAAGGGCATCAGCTACAAACATTCCCATCCCTATAGTACAAATGATTTCAAAGTTGTAGTCATACAGGAACTCCAATCATCGTTGCTATCTCAAGTTCAGATCTCTTTTAGTGAATATTTTCCTAAGACTCCAGTGGTCTGAGTAAACAACAAAGAGCTCTCCCATAAGGTAGTTCCACCACATCCTCAAATCAAAGACTACTAATTCCAGCACTAGATCATGTATCGCATAATTATTATCATGGGGTCTCAACTACCTCAACCCATATGTGATGACTTCCTGACATTGAATCAGCACAAAACTGATCCCGGCTCTATATGAATCGTAATAAACCAAAAAATAAACTTCCTCCTACAGTAGAAGAAAAACTGTAGTGCACGTCATTCTCTATCTCAAATCCTCGAAGGCCTTCTGGCACTTATCAGACCAAGTAAACATCTTCCCCTTCCCTGTCTAGTTTTTCATAGGAGTTATAATTCTTGAGATTTTTTCAAAAAATATCATATAGTATCCTACCATTCAAAGAAATCTTCACACATCTAATGCATTCCTTGGTGGTTCCTACGAAAGAACTGCCTCAACCATCACTAGATCAACGGCTAAACCCTGCTCGAAAATGACATGTCCAAGGAAGTGAACTTACTATATCAAGAACTGGCATTTTTAGTGGCTTCTATAAAGCTGGTGCTCTTAAAGAAAATCAATGACCCTTCTCAAGTACTTTGTGCATTCCTCCTCTATAGTATAGTAGATAATAATGTCGTCAATAAAAACAATGAAAAAATGATCCACGTATGGGCATAATATACGGTTCATCAATGTCATGAAGATAGAGGGAGCATTTGTATCACTGAAGGGAATCACTAGAAACGCATAGTGCCCATAACAACACTGAAAGGCCAACTTCAGGATATCAACCTCACAGACTTGAAACTGGTGGTAGTTGGATCTGATATCAATTTTTGAGAACCACCCTTCACCTATCAGTTGATTGATTATGTCTTAAATACTTGGTAAGGGTAACTTGTTCATTGTTGTGGCCTGATTCAGGAGTTGATAATCTATGTAGAGTTGTAACCATACACATGCCTTCTTTAAAAACAAAACTAGAGTCGCCTAGGGAGGCACATTGGGTTTAATGAAACATTTCTTGAGAAGATTTTATAACTTCAACCACAGCTCCCGAAGCTCAGTGGGTTCCATATAATATGATGTTAGAGAAATTAGGGTAGTCCCTAGCTGCAAGTCAGTATAGAATTCCAAATCCCATCGCGGAGTTAGTCCTAGAACGTCTTAAAGAAGGACTTCCATTTAATCCTACACAACTGATGGGATCCAGATGCCTGGAGAGACTACCACCCCATGTTTCATACTCTCTAGATGATTGGAGATAGGTTGTTACCTCTTTCTCACAATTCCCACTATTCTTGCTACGAGGTCTCTCTCACCAAAAAAGGATAACCTTGTCCTGCCAGTATGAAGGCATCTGACTAATCTGAGGGGACAATCAATCTGGGATCAAATAATGGAAATCCAATTCATTCCTAGTATGACATCGTAGGTGTCCATACTGATTACTAGTAGGTCCCATGTGAACATATCTCCACCAAGCGATAGCCTAAACTGCTACCAGATGGAAGATGTGAAGGAACTATTCCCAATAGGAACCTTAAGGAATAGTTGTTGTGATAGTGTCTTTACCAGAAGCTCCAGCTCCCACACAAAGAGTTGGGAGATAAATGAGTGGTTAGCACCTTTTTCTACTATTACTTATCAAAGTGTAGTGTAAACACAAATCGCACCTTGAATCATATTTTGTGCCACTGGATCGTGAATGTCCATAGCCTGTAGTTGTTTGTGGCCCTAGCCGCACACTCCCTGAGCTTAACATGGGCCACCTAGTGGTGGTTGTGGGAGTACCTAATATCACTTTCCCCCACCTATAGCTGGTCCCACTCCTCTCCCAGCCCTGCCTCCCTAGGGACCTCCCTGTCCCTATCTGGAAGGCCCCTAGTTACAGTGTTGCCTCTGCCATAGCGGCATGTCTGTTGCTTACCTGGGATACTTGGGATTGTTGGTTGGGTAGTCCCTGTCCATGAGACCATACCCATCACAAGTTTAAAATTTTTCCTCCCTAGGTATCCCCTAGGCTCTGTACTATCTCATTCCTGCATGACCACACCCCTAAGTCTTCTCCTGGAAGGGTCTCCTCTCCAAAAATCTTTCGTGCATGCCTACTGCTTAAGAACACTCAGCTCTGTCACCTCTACCACCAGTTCCAGCTACCTGTCATCCCTCTTCCAGGAATCTATCTATCACGAATTATCACTCCATATCCCCATAATAGGTGGGGATTAACAGGGATACTAATCTGTCTCAGATCACTCAACAGATACCCTTCTTGATCTTCTGTGTGCGGAAGTAGTTGGCTCTCACCATATTCATGGAGTAGTGGATAAGATCAGTAAACCTCGCCGCGTATTCCTCGATTTTCATCCCTCTCCACTGAAACTAGATATGTTCATAGATCTAGATAGAGTGCAAACATAGTGGGTAGTAATACTCTCAAAAGATATGTTGGAATTCATCCCACATGAGAGTCGCCTCATCACGTATCTGGGTAACTAAGCTCCACCAACGCCCATCTGCATCGTGAAAGAGGCTAGCTCCCAAGGACACCCTCTGATATTTTAGGGTCAGCACCAGTCTGAACATGTACACTACTGACTCTAGACAATCCACTTCCACCTAATGATTGGTCAAGCCACATAACTGCAGTAGCTACTATCTCTAAAACTCATGAAGTACAGTTAGTTGGTGCATATCCTCAGCCTGTCCTACTGGTACAAATATCTTCTCGACGGGTGGAGGCGCTGCCACTATAACAACCCAATGTTTTTAAATAGAAATTTTCTTTCTTATTATTATGTAATATAATCACATGAAATAACAACACAATGAACTACTAAGTACTATGTGACAATTAAACATAATTTTTTCACATTAGAGATTTAAATTTTGAAAATCTGACGTACACGGTTGCGATTAGTAAGATATTTGGAGTCTAATAAGAAAAACAAAATTTTTGATGAATAGTAACCTACCCTTATAAATAGTAATATGATCCTTATGGATAGTAAATCATCAAAAAGAATAGTAACATCACCAATGAATGTATAAATCAAATTTAGGTGTCTTATAAATGATAATATTACCATAAAGAAATGAATGGTATTTTTGTGACTCATAAATAAATATTTACAATTAATTAATTAATTTAAAAGAAAACATATTTTCCTAAAAAGTTTTCATAAATTAACAATTTTATGTCTTCCAGTTTTAAGATAATTTAATAATATCTTATGTGATTTTTGAAAGCATTATAAAATCAGTCATAGTTTAAACATATGTATTTTTCAAGAAATATTTGATTTCAAATAAAAATTAATTTAATCATATTTAGAAAATTCTTTTCAAAAAATGGATTTTATTTTCGGATTATAATCATTTAAAAATGGTTAGGGTGAATTTTTTGTATTTTTTGGAAATACTTGAATTTTTGTGAATAGTAAAATACGATAATTTACTTTAAATTCTAAATACACAAATTATTATGTCATCATATAGTGTATGGATGATGTAAGTACATTATCTCAAACTCACATACCCACATTACAATTTTTTTCATGTAATCATCACTATTTCTGGTCTTGATAGAAATTAATAAACTAAGGAATTAAACATTATGAAGACCCTCCTCCCCACCATTATAAAGACCACCCACAATCCCCTATTCTCTACACTCTTCTCAAGCCTTCTACCTTTTACAAATTCTACCAAAATATATCCCCCATATCCTCCAATGCTTCCATAATCCTTTGGTCCCCTCAAAATATCAAATCCTCTCCCCTTTAAGATTCCATCAAGGAAGATTGAATCAAGAGGTAAATTCCTCTTTTCTTTTCATTAATTTTCTTTACATGATCCTTTTTTTCTTTTCTATCCTTACCTATCCTAATAAAAATGTTAAGGAAACTCTAGTACCTTAACTAAAATGTAATTTTGTTATGATAAATGAGTATGATATTATCATCTCTCCTTTACTCTTCATTTATACTAGTAGTAAAGACCCCATCTGAGATGTGTTAATTTACCACATTCAAGGCTGATGGGTATTCAATTTCTATTACCATCAACAATTCTGGTCATGAAACCATTTTTATGGTTTAAATAGACTATTATATATTTATTTAATCTTATTTGTTTTTCTATAATCCTTTTTCACACATGATGTAAAATAAGAATACAAAACAAGTTAATTTTGAGAAAAATCGCCAAATTAAATCAAGCATTTATCATTAATGTTTTATATAATTATTCAACCTCACTCCAACCAAATTAAATTTACAACATTGTAAAATTATGTATATTCAATAATAACATATAACTCTAATTCTATCCAACCATCCCCCTATTACATGATTCTCCATTCATGAAAATAAATGAACTAATCATTAAAACCAAGGAAACAAATGAACCTGAACAATGAAATTGAACCTCATAACCAATAAGAAAGGTTATGAATAAACATAAAAAGGATATACTAATTCATTTTCATTTATAATACGTTTTTTCATTGTTAATTAATGAACCTAATATGACTTTTCTGTTCATTAAGTTCATCCAAAGATCACCATCGGACTTAAGGCAACAGATCCTCTCCATTCCACTTTTATTCAAGATTGTCTTCTATATTATGACCTTTAATGTGTAATTACTAGTGATGGGGTATGAATGGGATCCTCCCCCATACCATCCTCATGAATTTTAAATGATGATAAACCCATTTACCTCTCATTAATCCCTCTTAAGTGCACACGATACCATGTTGATATCCCGTAAGAGATTCCACCCAAACATCCTATATTCTTTCGGGTTTATTTATCATTATTTTAACCTAAATGAGGTTACTTATTATTCTTATTTTAATATTATAAATTCTATTTTAAAGTTCCAAAATCATGTATCATGTTCAATTCATAATTATCTTTTAGGGATATACATGTTTTTAAGTGATCGCCTCCTCAATACTTCCTGATCAGCAAACCTGTTTTGAGGGAGCTTCCTGAATTCTTATCCAATTTCAAGTGCCCCCTATAATATGTTTTAAGACACACTATTATTTATAAAATAAGTATTTTTATTATTAATACCTTATTTTTTCACTTATGGTTTTACATAATGGATTTTTCCCTTTTCTATTTTAAAGGCTCTATAGTATTTTCTTTGAAAACGCACAAAAATGTTTTAATAAAAAAAAATTAAATACTTTTCTAACATGTTATCACTTATAATTGACATAAATCACCATAATTAATATATATTTTCACTTATTAATTTCCATTAATAATTTAGTTCCCTTCTTTCATGGTTAATTTTGTGTTATGCCCATATCGTATTCTTTGTGTCATGATTATGGTACCCAATTCCTTCCATGGGTAATCCTTATTTTTATGTAAGATTGATTATGTATGATTATTTATTTGTTAAAATATATTCATGAAAATATATTATGGGTCTACTTAGAGAGAACCCCAATTCATTGGGTAATTCTAAGTCTCATGAAAAGATATATGTGATTGTCTTGGCGATTAGCCTAGGCTTCTGCTACTATGTGAAACGATCACGGAGGTTAGCCTTGAATCATACAAAAGTCATGATTTATATTGATTCCACATTTCTATGATTCCATGTTTATATGATTACATGTTTATATTTTAAGTTTCCATATGTTACATTCATTTTTATATCATCATGTCATGCCTTCTATTCCTTGTGCTAATGCTTTGTTCTTATGGTTATTCCCTTACTAGGCTATTTAGCTCATCCCTTTGTTCATGTGTTCCCCAGAGTACCTTATGCAGATGTTTAAGCACAATTAAATTAATGAGATAAATTTTAGTATTAAGTAAAGAAGTGTTTTTTAGTCCCATGTTTTTTTATGTGCCTAATTTTCAAAGACACTAGATTTCGCGATCCTTGGATTGTGAACTAATGTATAATTATGCTTAAAATCATGTAATGTTATGTGAAGAGGATTGGGGTGATATTTTTGGTATAATAGGATAGTCTAGTTATTTTTGGATATTAGGAATATAGAAATTTAGTAAGGACCTTAAAGATGAGACTAAGTATAAGAAAACATCACTAAATTTTGGTAACTTTAGAGTAAGTGGTTTATCAAGAAAATACATCCTTGTTGGGATTCGAACAGGTAAAGGCATCTCTGGCATAGATATACCTAGGAGATAAAACTATGATAAGTAGTTTTATTCCTAGCCTGGGTTATCCTGGTATATGACAACAGTTCATGTTGCACTCTTGGTTTGACACTCCCAAGGGTTATGCTTTGGTAAATTCATGATCTTAGTACAAACCATTATTAAAGGAAAAAATACATATTAGAATATATGTTAATAAATATATCATGGATAACCTAGATTGAAACATTGGAAATATCAAGTTAGGATATAAATATCCTTTACAGGTTTGTCCTCTTATAAACAAATTTTCCTTTTTCATGATCAACAGATAAGTATTCAGGCCCTCTAATTGTTTGTTAATTTTCATTGTTAATGGTGAGAAATAGAAGAACACGTGCTAACATCCAATTTGATACGGAATGATAAGATTTCCCTATTGATATGCCTGATGTGAGAGGTATGGGTGCTCAAAACATCATGAAAGTACTTTCACACCTAGTTCAAGTTATGAATAATCACAGGAATCATGTGGAACACCCTCCTTATCCAAGTAAATATAAAGTTTCCATATAATCCCTCATGTGAAAAAGGACACCCATGTTTAGCGGATCTTCTGATCCCATCCTCATAGAACAATGGATTAACTCCATTGAAAAAGATATTCTAGGTCCTCTAGTTCTTAGAAGAAGAGAAAGTTTTACTGGAAGTTTATCATTTTGATGGGGAAGCTGATTAGTGGTGGAAAGTGATAAAGAATACAAAGTCCCAAGAAGAAATTGATTCCATGTAATATGAGGAATTCTATAGAATGTTTTTCAATAAATAGTTTCCTTGAATCCTCCATTTAAAGATGGAAAACGAGTTCCTCAGAATCATGTATAAGGAAGATGAGTCCATCAGGGAATATGAATCAAACATCACAGGGCTTTCTAGGTATTCCTCTAGCTTTATCATGAACATTTAATGATAGGTAGATCACTTATTTAGCAGACTAAAGCATAGTCTACAAAAATCATTGGTGATTCTAGAATTTGAAATTTATGAGGAGATCGTTTTTGTGCCCTCAAAGTTGAAATGGAGATTAGATAATTTCAGTGTACTCATGGGCCCAGTGACAATAATCTGAAAATGGAGAACATTATTGGTGGTTCAACAAAAAAATCCCATTATAGAAAGAAGCCTGACTATCCAACTTGTATACTTTTTGGGAAGAAGCATATTGGGAACTATCTAAAGGGAACCAATAATTACTTCAAATATGGAAGAATGGTATATATAGTCATGTACCGATGAATTGATATGAATAATCCCACTAATGTAGAAGAAGAAGGAAAGGTTCATATCAACACTCAGCCTTTAGTGTAGTTTTACAACAACAAGGATCATGGGAATTATGTGAATAATTTACCTAAGCCAAGGGTTGTTGGAGGAAATCAAAAACTACTTCCAAGGAAACAAGGAAGGTCTTATGATATCACTACTACTGAGGTGGAGCTGGACAATGATGTGGTGACAGGTACACTCATTATTCATTCAATAATAGGTAATATACTATTTGATTCTTGTTTTATTCATTCTTCCATATCTTGCATGTTTAGTAGAACTATTAAAACACCACCTCAAAATTTGGAGGATATGTTATCTGTTAGAACAACGAATGAGGAAATTATTACATCCCTAATTTATAACACCTCTCCAGTTAATTTTTGTGGACTAAACCTCCTAGAAAATCTCTTCATACATCCATTAGTTGAGTTTTAAGTTATCTTGGGCTTGAATTTTCTATCTTTATACAAATCCAACAGAAATTGTTGGGTAAGGGATATCACTCTTCACATCCCTATGAATCCTCCAACTCTTTAAAAGTGTAAGGAGGAAGATGGATCTCTATTAAATTCATTGTCTCAAGTGTGCATATTAATTATTTATGAGCAATCATGTCTATCTCAAATTGATGAGACAAAGGAGAGAATCAAGCTTAAGGACATGACCATCATGAGGGATTACACTGATGTATTTCCTGAAGAGTTTCATGGCCTCCCTCCTAATCAAGAGGTTGAGTTCTCAGTTAAACTTATTCCTAGTTCTCTACCCATATCAAAGACATATTATAGAATGGCCAGCATAGAGCTGGAAAATTTGAAGAAGCAGTTACAGGAGAATCTAGAAAAGGGTTTTATGTGCCTGAGTGCTTCACCATGGGGTGTTTCATTTCTCTTATTAAAAAAGAAGATAGATCATTGTGCCTCATAATTTATTATCGTGAACTTAATAAAATCATGATAAAGAACAAGTATCCCCTATGTTGGATAGTTGACTTGTTCTATAAGCTTTATGGGGCTAGTTATTTCTCTAAGGTGGACCTTCTGTCTGGATATCCTCAATTAATGGTGAGGAAGGAATATATTCCCAAAAATTACTTTAGAATGAGTTATGGAAACTATGAGTACATATTTATGCCCTTATGACTCACTAATGAGCATTCAATTTTCATGGATTTAATGAAAAAACTCTTTAGAGATTACCTTGAAAAAATTGTGTTTGTCTTTATTGACGATATTCTTTTATACTCCTAGAGAAAGGAGGAACACTATGAGAATTTTAATATTGTTCTAGATACACTGCGAAGGGTGAATTTGTATTAAATGTATAGTAAATTTGAGTTCTGGATGGAGGAATTATCATTCTCGGGGAATGTTATCACCATCAAAGGGATATATATGTGTGGACCCTTTTAAAACAAAGGCAATTGAAGAGTGTCCCAAGTCAATATTTGTAACTGAGATCCACAACATTGTGGTTCTATCTGGGTATTATCAATAATTTATGAGGAACTTTCCACGATTGTTAAACCCAATAAACAATCTGACAGAGAAGGGAGTAAACATTGTTGGTACTTAGGAATATAAAGACTTCTTTAAGGAGTTGAAAAAGAGGCTAATAATTGTGCCAGTACTCACACTTCCAAACAGTAGAGAACACTTTATGGTGTACAGTGATTCTTCAAATAAGGTAATAGGATATGTGCTAATGAAAAATGATAAAGGGTTAACATATGCCTCATGTCAGCTGAAAATCCATGACCAAAACTATCCTATGCATGATCTAGAGTTGGTGTTAGTGATCTCGATGTTAAAAATATGGAAACATTATCTCTATGGGGAGAAGT
Source organism: Viscum album (assembly GCA_963277665.1). Lineage (NCBI taxonomy): Eukaryota > Viridiplantae > Streptophyta > Magnoliopsida > Santalales > Viscaceae > Viscum > Viscum album. Next base: position 1,538,067,123 of record OY728131.1, read on the forward strand.
GTGAGATTTATATTGAGCACAAGAGTCTCATAAATATATTTACTCAACAAGTGAATAATGTGCACTAGTGAATATGGATAGATCTCATCAAGAATTATGAATGCACATTCCACTAACATCCTAGTAAATAAAATAAGGAGGTGGATGCTCTAAGTAGAAAGGATCTTACATCTTAATCAATGATGAGAATTGAAAAGGATCCAATATTTCTAGATTTGTAGAGGATAGACTTGAAAATTATTAAGGTAAGAACATCATAAATCCTTTCTCAACTGATTTCTCAACCATCCATCATGGAGAAAATAATGGATTCTCAAAGAAAATATTTGGAAATTAAAAAAATGGTGGAAGCTATCAGAAATGGGAAATTCTCTGAGTTATTGATTGACAAGGACAAATTTGTAAGATTTTGGTCACGATTATTTGTATAATCCCATATAGAGATAAAGAATGATATTTTGAATTATGCACATAGATCGACCTTCTCTGTTCACCCAGGGAGCACAAAGATGTATTGAGATCTCTAAAATAAATTTTGGTGGAAATATGAAGAAGGAAATTGCTGAGTGTACATCAATGTTCCTGGTATGTCAACAAGTGAAGGCTGAAAGATAGAAGTCTAAGGGGGTGATGAAACCACTACCCATACCAACATTGAAGTGGTAGAACATCACCGTTGACTTTTTCACTGGGCTTCTAAGGAAATCCATAGGAAACAATGATATATGGGTCATTGGGGATCATCTTACAAAGTCAACTCACATTATTGTGATTCGAGATGACATCTCATTGGATCAAATTGAATGGATATATATCAAATAGGTGGTAAGTATATGACTAGTACAACTATATATTTTATCTGATCGAGATTCGAGATTCACCTCAAAGTTCTAGAAAAATATTCAACATGCTCTAAGCACTGAACTGAACATTAGTTCATCCTATTATCCTCAATCTGATGACCAATCAGAGCAAACAATTCAGACACTGGAAGATATGTTGAGAGTGTTTTCTATGTACTTAAAAGGAGAATGGGACCAACATCTTCCAATAGTCGGATTCTCTTATAACAACAGTTTCCACTAGAGAATCTAAATGAAACCATATGAAGACCTTTATGGGAAAAGTTTCAGAACATTGATCTGTTGGGATGAAGTCAGTGAGTGTAAGCTGCTAGGACCTGAAATGGTCAAAGAAATGGTGTTGAAGGTGAAAACCATCTGGCAACATATCTAGGAAGACCAAAGTTGACAAAATAGTTATGCATACAATTTTCGATGAGACCATGAGTTCAAAGTTGGATACATGGTATTTCTACACATATCTCCATGGAAGAAGGTCATGAGGTTTGGGAATAGGGGAATATTTAGTCCCAGGTACATCGACTCCTTCAAGATCCATGATCATATCGGGGTTGTCGCCTATTGACTGGAACTTCAACCTACCATGTCCAAAGTATATGATGTATTTCATTTATCCCTCTTAAAGAAATACATTCCAGACCCTTCACATGTACTCTCTTTAGAGGTGGTACAGTTTTAGAATGATCTCTCTTATGAGGAGAATCTAGTGAAGATCTTGGATCGTAGAGATAAGGTTCTACATAACCACACTACTCACCTAGTCAATGTATAATGGAAGAACCATAAGTACGGAGAGGAAACATTGGAACTAAAGGAAGGAATGAAGGAAAAGTACATGCACCAGTTTATTTCCTAGAATATAAAACAAAATTTTGAGGGAGAAATTTCTTCAGGGGGGGAGAATGTAATGACCCAATGTTTTTTAATGGAAATTTTCCTTCTTATGATTATGTCATATAATCAAATGAAATCATGACACAATGAATTATTATGTACTATGTGGCCATTAAACATACTTTTTTTCATATCGGTGATTTGAATTTCAAAAATCTAACCTACACAGTTGCGATCAGTAAGATATTTGGAGTCCGGTAAGAAAAACATAATTTTTGGTGAGTAGTTACCTACCCTTATGAATAGTAACCTACCCTTATAAATATTAATATAACACTTATGAATATTAAATCATCTAAAATAATAGTAACCTCAGCTATCAATGTATAAATAAAATTTAGAGATCTTATAAATGATAATATGACCATAAAAAGTATTGGTATTTTTGTGAGTCCTAAATAAATAATTACAATTAATTAATTAATTTAAAATAAAATTTATTTTCCAAAAAAGTGTTCATAAATTAACAATATTATGTCTTATGGATTTAATATAATTTTATAAGACCTTATTTAATTTTTTAAAGCATTATAAAATCACTCATAGTTTCAAAATCTGTTTTTTTAAGGATGGTTGTGTTCTGGTCAAAGACCAGAACACTAATATTTGTTCAAAAAAGTAAAGAGTGAAAGGGGAAATTACATGAGATGAAGAGAATGAAATTTTTTAGAGTCTCTAATATAATAAGGAAGAAAATATGAAGTAATTTCATTCCTCTAAATAACTTCATGAGGAAATCCCATGTTGGCAAGACCATCGACAATCATGTTCACTTCACGGTGGTGTGAGTGACAATAAAATTGAGATTCTTGAGCGAGTTAAGAAATTCAATCCATTGGGATGTGAGATTTCAAGAAAGATGAGCAACTCAATTCTAAATGGCTTGCACTATAGTTGTAGAGTCTCTCTCATTCCAAATGTTGTTCCAGTTGTACTTTTTGGCAAAGGAAATAGCAAGAATAACACCCATCATTTCAGCCTCCAATGGAGAAGTGAGATCGCAGCTTCTATAGTAACATCCTAGGATCTAATCAAGATGGTCTATAAAGATACCACCTTAGCCCGAGGGTCCTAGGTTTCCATTTGAAGCTCCGTCCACATTGACTTTGATCCATCCAGTAGGAGGATCTTTCCAGAAAACTTCAATACTGTATTTGGGCTTCAGGTAGTTTCCATGAACTCTGATGCGGTGAAGGATCTTGAAATACTTAACTGAGATATCGCAGTGGTCCTTTTGAATTGAGGTATCCTCTCTAATAGAAATAAGAATTATCATTTTACCTATATTTAATATGAATGTGTTTTTGTTAAAGATAAAATCATTTCTACTATCCCAGAGGATATGAAGGACCTCTGCAACAATTGTGAGAAAGATAGTTTTAAAATCTGTATTTTTCAAAAAAATTATGATTTTAATTAAAAATTAAATTAATCATATTTAAAAAATTATATTTGAAAAATGGATTTCATTTTTTCGATTCTAGACATCTAAAAATGGTTAGGGTTAATTTTTGGTATTTTTCTGAAATACCTGAATTTTTTGTCAATAGAAAAATATGATAATTTATGATAAATGATAAATACATGAATTATGATGTCATAAGTTGAAGTATGGATAATTTAAGTCAATTATCTCTAAATCAGATGAAAAATTTCTATTTTAGTCATGGAATCATCACTATTTCTGGTCTCAAGGGAAATTCAAAAACTATGAAATTAAATATTAAAAAACCCTTCTCTACTCCACTATAAAAAAACACTCACAATCCCATCTTCCCTTCACTCCTCTCAAGCATTGTGCTTTATCTAAATTCTGACCAAATCTCTCCCCAATATCCTCCCCTACGTCAATCTTTTTTTAGTATCCTAAATAGACCAAATCTTATCCCTTTTAAGAAGCTCTCAAGGAAGATTGAATCAAGTGGTAAATTCATCTTTTCTTTTCTTTCATTTTTTTTCCATGGTCCTTTGTTTTATTTTCTATCCTTACCTATCCTAATAAAAATGTTATTAAAACTCCATTACCTTCACTGTACTAGAATTTTGTTATGATAATGGAATAATTTATATTCATCTCTCCTTTACTCTTCATTTATACTAGTAGTAAAGACACCATTCGAGATGTGTTAATTTACCAAATTTAAGGGAAATGGGTATTAAATTTCAATTACCATATTCAATTCTGGTGTGATACCACCGAATGATAAAGAGTTAAATTACTAAATGATATGACTCATGTCAACAAAGTGCACCTTCCTTTTCAAAAGCATATCTGATTAGAATTCCACAGTTAACTGTGCTTGTCCTTGAGTAGTGATCAGGATGGATGACATTTTGGGAAGTTTCCCAGGGTGTTTATGAGTGAGGAAAAAGCACACTAGAAATGACATGTTTTGGCCTGTGGGGATAGCCATTAGTCAGATGACCTATTCGGGCACGTGGGTGGGCCCCAACATAGGGAACATGTGTCTGCGGGGCAACTGGTGGTACTTGGTGGGCCAGGACCTGATGATCATGTTAAGGTGGGGTGTCTGTGTTGTCACCGAGTCCCAATTGTTACATTTGGTATCAAAGATGGTACCCAGCCTTAAGTGCAGTGCACTGCCTTGGTTGAGATGTAGGTCCCACAACGAGGACATTGTGATCTAAAGGATAGGTGATTGTAACACCCATGAGTGATAAAGATTTAGATGAATAAATGATATGACTCATGTCAACAAGGTGCACCGTCCTTTTTGGGAGCCTATCTGATTGGAATTCCACAATTAAACGTACTTCACCTGGAGTAGTGATCAGGACGGGTGACCTTCTGGAAAGTTTCCTAGGGTGTGTGTGAGTGGGTAAAAGGCACACTAGAAAGGACATATGTTCGTATGTGGGGACAGTTATTAGTCATATGACCTGTTTGGGCATGTGGGTGGACCCCAGAGTGGGGACCATGTGTCTGTAGGGCAACTGGTTGTACCTGGAGGGCTAGGACCTGACGACCATGTTAAGGTGGGGTGTATGTGCTGTCATTAGGACCCAGTTGTTACATTTGTTAATTAAACCATTTTTATTGTTGAACTAGACTATTAAATAAGTATTTTATATTATGTGTTGTTATGTAATCCTTTTTCACACATTATGTAAAATAATAATACAAAATAAGTTAATTGTGAACAAAATCGCTAAATTAATTCAGGTGTTTATCATTAATGATTTATATAATGATTCATCTTCAATACAAATAAACAACTTAAATTTCCAGACATGTAACCTTCTATATGTTCAATAATAAAATATAACACCATTTCTAGACAACCATCTCCATGTTCCATAATTCTCCGTTCATAAAAATCAGTGAACCGATCATTAAAACCAAGGAAACAAACAGACCTGAACAATGAACTTGAACCTCATAACCAATCAAAAACGTTTTGAATGAACTTAAAAAGGATATAATAAATAATTTTCATATAGAATTGGTTCTGTAATTATTAATTAATGAACCTAATTATATTATTCATGTCATTAAGTTCAAGAAAATATCACCATCAGACTTAAGGTAAGGCATCCTCTCCATTTCACTTTTATTCAAGATTGTCCTCCAGGTTATGCCCTTTTATGTGTAATTATTATTGATGGGGTATGATTAATAATCTCCCCCAAACTATCATTATGATGTTTAAATGATGATAAACCCCTTTATATCTTATTAATCTCTCTTATGTACACCCAATACCATGTCAATATTCTCTAGGGGATTCAACACGAACCTCCATTATTCTTTCAGGTTTATTTATCATTATTGTTACCTAAATGAGGTTATATATTATTCTTATGTTAGTCTTATAAATGCTATTTTAATTTTACAAACTCATTTATCAAGATTAATTAATCATTATCTTTCATGGATATACATTCTTTTAAGTGATTCCCTCCTCTATACTTCATGATACGCAAACCTGTCTTGAGGGAGCTTCCCAAATTATTACCCAATTTCAAGTGCACTATATCTTATTATTATGCCACAATATTATATATATAATTAGTCTTTATATTATTAAAACCTTCTTGGTTAACTTCTAGTTTTATATAAAGGATTATTCCCTTTTTTATTTTAAAGTCTCTCTTGTATTTTCTTTAAAATCGCACAAAAAAAATTTAATGTTAAAATTTCCTAAATAATTTTCTTACATTTTTTCACTTCTAATTGAAATCACTCACCACGAATAATATCTATTTTACCTTATAAATTTCCATGTATACATTATTTCCTTTCTTTCACAAACACTTTTTTGTTACGCCCATCTTTTATTCTTTGTGTCATGATTATGGTACCCATTTCATTCCATGCGTAATCCTTATATTTATAAAAGATTGATTATGTATAATTATAAATGTGGAAAACAAATTCAAGAAAAGTTATTATTGGTGCACCCAAATAACACTTCAATTTATTAGGTAAAGTTAAGTCTCATGTGGTGCTATGTGAGATGGTCTTAGCGGTTAGCCTTGGCTAGTGCTACTATGTGAAACAACCATGGCAGTTATCCTTGACTCATACTAAGGTAATGTTTTATGTTTCTTCCACATTCTTATAACTCCATGTTTATATGGTTCCATGTTTATATGTTACGGTTTCAAATGTTGCATGCCTTTTTATATCATCATGTCATTCCTTCTATTCCTTGTGTTAATGCTTTGTTCTTATGTTTATTCCCTTACTGGGATATTTAGCTCTTCCCTTGGTTCATGTGATCCCCAAGGTACCCTATGCGGATGTTTGAGAATAATGGAAGCTAGGATCTCAATTTAAGGATTAAATGAATAAGCTTTTTTAGTCCTTTTGTTTTTAGTTTTATGTACCTAGTCTTCAATGACACTAGACATCACGATCCATGGCTTTTACTCTGATGTATAATTATGCTTAAAGTAATGTGATGTTATGTAAAATGGATAATGGAATTGTAGCTACCATTCCGCCTAGAGGAAGGGGATAACATGATGGGCCCTAAAATGAGTCCTCGTCGTGAATCGGGTGGTCATCACAAACTAGAGCGGGAATCCTAGATGGCTGCTACCATGGAGGAATCTTTGAAATGGTAAAGGAGTACCACGGTAAGATGAGCATATATATATACATCAACAAAAGAGTGGGGAGATGATTCAAGAAGAACAATAAAAGGCTCGAATCCTATATTATGCATGTACCATTGTTCCCTACAACCAATGTCTAAGGGTACTGAGTTGAAAAAGCGGGTAATCATGGTCCTGGTTATTGGCTATTCCATCTACCACACCAACATTGCACTCCCTGTATAAATAACCACTCTTGAGACACTTCAACACTTTTTCCCTAATCCCAACCAATACTTTTAAGGGGTGACATCCAAACAACATCCCAATTAATGACCCCTTGCTCTGATACCACTTTATCACAAACCGGCACAAGTCAGGCTCAAGCTGCAACTACCCCAAGCCTGCCTCAAAAGGACAGGGTTTGGAAACTAGTGTCGAAGGAACAACTATCTTGGGGAGGCCTTTCCTGGGAATCCAATAAACACACACACACACATGATGAAACCACAAAAAAAAAAGGAACAAAACCATGTAAAAGGGAATGTAGAAAAAGATGCAACTAATATGAAGTAAATTAAACATGCATGAACCTCTAGACAGTACAAAGTATGGTAGTGATAACTGATGGGAAAAGGAAGGGAAACACACACCCAAACTATAAATAGGTCCAACCTGAAAACAACTGGTAAAAGAGTCTTCTGAGAGATACAGACTCCTGAAACCCAACCCCGACCACTGTACGCAGTCCACACAGACAGTATCCCTACACTCCTCAGTAGTCTCGATAGACCAGTCTATCTTATGAAAAAGACACAACCAATACTGGGAAAATCCCATTAATGGGTGAATATAAAGACACCTAGTAGAACGTCTAGAAAAGTGTAAGGGGGAAGTTAGAGATACAACTGGAAAGAAGCACTTTTGGAACAAGGTACATTAAAAGTGAACATAAGAGTACAACTCCACCTAATAGTATATACGCCCATACAAAGAATCCCAAATGAGATAGTAAGGGGATATCCATCTTATAGATCAGTCCAAGAAATGTTAGTAGCAATTACTTCCATTGTAAAAACTATCTGTGGGGTCTTGAATCTCATCACATCTTCCTTGGAGGCACAATTTAAAGTGGATCAAATCACCACACCTCGATATTTACCAATTTGGGTATCACTAACTCACCCTCACGGTTTTGAGTCATTTCCTAAGGACGCATCACAGTGGGGAAATCTCTCCTCTTTCATATGAGTTCGTTGGTAAGTTAATCTGTTCCTCTTCACTGTGATGCTTAAAATAGGGTCTTTCCGTAGTATTCATCGAGTAACATCACTTCCTAGCCTCGCTGGAGGATAACATGGGAAGAGCGTCAAGAAATGCCACTACCCAGCCCTGGTATAGGGCAAACATGGAATTCTCATCAAGGAACACCACCTCCCAACCCCACTGGAGGGTAACCCAGAAAGGTCATTGAGGAACGTGACTTCCTATCCTAAATAGAGGGTAAACCTGAAAGGGTCATCGAGGAATGCCACTTCCCATTTCAGTTGGAGGGTAAACCCAGTACTTCTATGGTGATCCTTTTTGTTCACTACCATCTTTGGGTGTTTTATATGTATGTGCCAACTCATAACATCCACATAATATCTCAAAATCTTCTCCTAAGGGTACCAACACATTCTATGAGGGAAACAAATAAGTTATGCATCTCACTGGCCAAGATCTGATTTCAAACAAAGGATATATGAGAATTTAAAGATCGATCAGAAAGTGTTTCAAAGTACATGATGTGTGAGGGAGCCACCCGAAGTGTGGTCCCTCATAAATTTATGGCCATTTCTCTTCCTTGAAATGGGTTCCATCCTATGTAGGGGAACATGATGAGTGGGTGGACTACACGGCATGTCCTCCCAATCTGGGGACTAGGTCGTGTCTGTGTACTCGGATTTCGTGTATGTATACTATTTACACAACATGTTAGTCCACACAGGGTGTTTTCCGTGTGACCAAGCTGTGTCCATGTGCTCAACACATGGAAGTGTGTCCCTACACATGGATCTCCATACACGGGGTGGTATTACATGGCGTGTCAAGTGAACTACACGTTGTGTCGTCGTTAACTTCTTCACTCTTAAATGAGCTAGTGTTTTCCTAAGTCATGGGTTCCTGTCAACCACATCATAAGGACCTTCCTCCCATATTCATTTGATGTTTAATCAAATTATGAGATTCCGAATATGCCTCCACACATCCAAATGGATCTCACTTTGGTGATCCTTGTAGAAAAAAATGCATGATTGATTGTTCATTTTCCCGAATTGGAAATCCGGTTAAAAAGTCACATTTCACCGTAACAAGACCGAATCGGGATTTGTGGGGCCCACACCACAAATATTAATTAAATCCTTGAAATTGGCCTTGAAATGCTCTTCTTGAAGACTGGGGCACGTCACCATTGATGGCACTTCAATCAATCGTCGTACGTAGGAGTTATGGATGGTAAAAGATTTAATACAAATATTAAATTTAATATTTCATTAGAGTTTGGTGGACCTAGGCTGCGAGTTAAAAGAAATTATCCAAAATATTCTTAAAAAGATCATATCAATAGTGGGGCCATGGTTCCACTAACAACACGTGAATCGGACTCCACAAATCAGAGCTATGAGGGTTTTAAGACTATTATTATTATTATTATTACTATTATTTTATTTTTTATTATTTTATTTTATTTTATTTTAGGGTTTTCTCCCCCCATGGATTCCACATGGGCCACTTCCCATAAGCACCCAATCACTGCCCTTCCAGACTCCTGCCCTCCGGAGGCCCTCCGGTCTGCTGCCCCACTAGCCACCCCCTCAGCCTACGGCCTCCATCATGCTACCTCAGCCCGCCCCCTCTAATGCACTGACTCAGCCTATGGCCACCACACCTTAACTACTACAGTCACCTTCATCCACACCCATCATCACCATATTTCCCTACTCCCTCCTGATTCCCTCACCAGACCATTGTTTGGCCACTGTCCTACTCGTCATTGGACCGCCCAGAGCCGCGTCGAACCACTATCATTCTCCTCCATGCCAGCCTCCCCTGATCCTCGCACCACCACACCTTCCATAAGCCACATAACCCCCATTCTATGTAGAAACGAAACACTGAACACATATCTCTAGTACTCGGGTGACGATCTACACATCTCTAGTCTTCGCTCGCAAGTTCATCGTTGTTTCATCGATCCGCCTTGAATTCGGGAAACCAATCAAACTTAGGTCACCTGATAATTGTCAAACCGAGTTCCGCATGGATCCCTAGGGTATGAAACCAAAGAATAGAGGGGAGAAGTTTCCAAGATTCAAATATTTTAATCATCTTTGGCCAAGAATACTTGGCTGATGATCGAGTTTGGGCACCGGTGTTAGAACAATTTATTAAACAATATGAAATTGATACTTGCACTCATGCAGAGTTTAAGACCAAGAGAACATATTTTATATTAATTAAATACAAGCTCAAATAATTAAATCCAGGGTGTAAGAACACCATGAAAAATTCCTATCTAGATTCATCTGTTCACCATTGACACAGAACATGATCTTGGATGAAGGTGGAGGATCTGTTGTGCTTCAATATGCCCATCTTTGAAATTTTCATCATTCTTAGTTTTTTTTCTTCAACATAAGTATAGGAAGAGAGGAGAGGGTAGGGTTTTATTTGTTAGAATAAAAAGAGTTTTGAGCCAAAACTCTAAAAATATCAATTTATATCCATATTTTAGGTTGATGATTTTTTGTTTTATTAAATAAATATGTATTGTATATTTATTTCACTTAAAACCTTCTGCTAACAAGAGAGGGGTCCAAAATCCTAGAACTACCTTATTTTATGTCTTTCCTAGGGAAAAAAATTTTATGGACCCAATCATGGTCTCGAGTTTTTGATATGATCAATCATTTAAGATTTATCCCATTATCTTTGAGTTATTTCACCTATGTAATATAAAATATATCTAATATTTTCATAAATTTAATCTCAGGCACACAGAGCCTTGGAATCGCACACTGTCTTAGTACATAAATATATAATAATATTCAATAATATTTCATTGTATTGTTAGGAAAAAATGGGTCTCTACATTAACCAAAAGTTATTGTCTTATTTATTGGGGTGAAAATTAAAATTTACTAGAAATTTATCTGAAATAAAAAAATGTGTAGACTCCATAAAAAACAAGAAATTATAAAACTATGAGTAAATGAAATAAGTACCTAATAACACTTAATTGGATGGCCTAACATCTACTGGCATAGTCCCAAAATATCCCATTATAACCTTCTACTTATAGTCTGGATGCTTTCCATCACTCAGATCTTTCTTTGGGAAGGTATTTACATAATGACTCATCTCACCACATTTGGAACACATTATAGTTTTCTTTTTAGAATTGATATTGAGATAATTTTCATTATAATCTCTTTCCATATGTAAAAACTTATCCAATAAACAATACTTCATGGTTTTTGTATGACATTACTCATGGAGCTTTCTACCACACTTTTCACAAACTGAAAACTAAACTTTCTTACCATCAGATTTCCTTGATTGATTCATACTGATCACTTTCCATCTAGAACTATTCTTATCTTTGTTCCATAATTACATGTTATCATCATAGAACTCCATTTATACCCTCTTAGCACATTAGACATACTTCTCATAAATTTTAAATTATTGGGAGACCAATGCTTTTCAGTATCTTGGATTCAATCCTGAGTAAAAACGATTGATTTTTCTATCAAGATCCGAAATAAGATTTAGAGAATACATTCTCAGTGATGTGAATTTTATTTCATAAACGACCAATGAATCTTCTTACTTTTTCCTAAATTCAAGGAATTTCTGTCCATCCTACGTCGAACCACCTTCAGAAAATATTTTCCTAGGAGAAGACTTTTAAATTCATCTCACTCTATGGATTCAATCTCCGATATTTCCCTGATATTATTGACCATTAACTACCACTAATTAGCTTGAACATAAAAATGGTAAATGGAAAGGATAAAAGTTTGATAATATGAATATCTTATAACATCAAATATCTTTTAAATTGATTTAATCCATTCTTCAGCCACTACTGGTTTAGAATATCCACTGAAAGAATGAGGGTGTTGCCTTATAAAATGTACCACTATCGTCATGTTCCATTGTGGTAGCACTAGTTTCTCTCTTTAATAGATTCCACAAAAATTTAATACCTATTTTAGTTTATTCATTACTATCAAAAACTAATCAGTTCAAATTACCACCAATCTCGATTGTGGATTTGGAATGATTTCTACCTCTCTGTTCCTTCCAACTTTAGCTTCCCTATTTATTCTATGGAAAACCATTATGAACAGTCATATATTAGATGCAGCAATAGAGAAAATTTTAAATGATATACCATTTCAACATAAACATAAGGTAAAAATAATTAATGGTATTCTATTAACATCATAAAATATCCTAAAGTTACCTAAACCATGATCTGATACCAACTATAAGGTATCAGCCATAAACATATCATAATCTATATATTTAGACTATATTTCACTTCATTATATTCCCAAATATCTTTTAGGTTTATATTTTTAGAAATTTCAGAAATAACTCATATATATAAACCCACAATAAAAAAATTAATAACAACTAAAACAATGTTCTTCTTTCAAAAACATAAATTTTTTAAAACAAAACAACAACATGATTTATTCAGAAAAACATCATAACATTTAACTCAAATTCCTTATTTCTCTTATACATCCATATAAAATTTGAAAAACATTTATAAATAAGTGGTGCACATAAAAATATCAGTTTGGAATTTAAAAAAAAGTAAAGAAACCATTATTCCAGGAATATTTATAAATATATGAAATCGTTTTCAAAAAGACATTATTCTCCCCCAGACATACTTACTTTGTGAAACAAGAGATTTCCATAAAACATTAAGGAACATATATATAAATCTATAAAGGTATATCGGGGAATTATTTTCCTAATATATTAACCCTCACAGCTACCTTATGATTGGTAACCCTCATGGATACCTTAAAATGTAACCCTCATGGCTACCTTGTTATGTAACCCTTGTAGTTACACTTGGATTAACCATACGAATAAACTCTAACTTACATATACCCAATGAATTGGAGGCATATATATTTCCCACCCCTCATCATAAAAAATTTCCAATAACCATAACATAGTCATAAAATATGAATAATTTCATACAAACATTTCTTTTTAATTTTATAAATTTGAATTTGAAAAGAGGATTTTTTAAGGAATTTCCCTTATAAAAATCATATAATTGATGTGAGAAAATTTTTTAATGAAATGAATAAGTGTATACACTATAAATAAACAAAGTAAAATACAATATAAAAATCATCACACAAAAAATCTTCATACCACATAATACATAATGTAGAAGGTTAACCCAAAAAATGGAAATTGGGTTAAGAATTCCCTTACCTCGAGTTCATATTACTTAAAACTCATTTAAGCCTCATAAATAATGGTTAAAATGGTGTTATTAATCTTTTAAAGAAACATGATCATGTTTATAAAACCCTATATGATAATTTTTTAACACCATTCTACCCATTTATTAATAATATTTTGTTATTTCCATTGTTTCTGGTGTGCTCGTTACATGGTTTCCATGGTTGGTTAATAACGTATTTAGTTTTCAAAAGGAATAGAAACCCCATAATTGGAATAAAATGTTTTTAATATGTTTCCATAATATTAAATGATTCCATAAATCATTTAGGATATATATTATGATGATTAATAATTAGGTACATCATTAGTGATATTTGTTGAGATCATTTTGGCGGTTCTTCGACAATCATGAATTTTATTCATTGTATACCTATAATATTACGCATATAAGTTAATTAAAAAACAAAAGAGAGGTAATATCATAAACATTAAAATATATTTCATCCATTAAAATGGGTTTGCAACCAGATTTGGAGAAATTAAATGAAATTGAAGACACATCATTCATGATGTTGGTAGATCAACACATCACAGATGGTGTTTTTTATTTTTAGAATAAGAGGAAGAGTAGAGGAAGAATAGTGATGAATTTTTTCATAAATATGATAAAAATATATGATATATATAATATTTTATATTTCATGCCTCTTGGTTAAGGTGAGGTGAAGAGAGTATAATAAAAGAAAAGAATTGAAGAGAAAACATAGGAAAATGAAAGATGATTTTTACCTCTTGATCTCTTCTCCCTAAGATCCTCCTTAAGGACTTTGGTTTTTGAATTTTGGTGATACCATCAGGTATGGACGTAAAAAAGATCCCTAGAAAGGTGATTGGGCAGAATTTTGGCAATTCTCGAAGCTGGAGATGTGTGAGAGGAAGAGGGGGTGAGAGTGGTATTTATAGTAAAGGAGAGGAGGGGTTTTCCATTATTTTAATCATTAGTTTAATATTTTTTTCTCAATACTATGAATAGTCTTGATTCATGTGTCCCAAAATAGTAATAGGTGCATTAGAGTTTGAACTAATAGCCATTTCAATCGTTCATGACTCAATCATGATGCAAAAAATCATTTGTTTATCATATTTTGTAATTATCGAATTTCACGAATCACCAAGAATTAAAATATTTCAAAAAATTAACAAAAAATTACCTTTACCATTTTTTCAATGTTTAGAAATCATAAATGTAGTTCATTTTTTGAAAATATTTTTTCAAATATTATTAATTTAATTTTTAAATAAAATCACAATTTATATGAAAAATAACATTTTTAAAACTATAACTTATTTATTATCACCTTGAAAAATTAATCATGTTCTCATTATCTTAAAACCTTAAGAAAATAAAATATTAATATTTTTTACTATTCATTAGGTTCATATTACTATTCATATGGGTATGTTACTATTCACCAAAAATCATGTTGGTTCTTTAAGACTCTAGATAACTTACTGATCACAACCATAGATGTCCGTTTTTCAAATTTTAAATCCTAGAAGCGGGAAAATTATATTTAACAGAGTGTTTATAACTATATCCTTAAAAAAGTTCCATTATGTTGAGATTCAATGTTTCATTTATTTCAATTTATTTTTAAATCCTTGGGGTGTTACAATTTCAAAAATTGTTGAGGAATATATCCTTTTCATATGGAATATAACTTTCAAAATATAAATATTCATATAACAAAAGAAAGAAAATTTTATTTGAAAATAAAAGTTTATAATTTTAAATAAATTTTAAATTAAATGATTCTTTATTGTATTAGGAAATTCCCTATGAAAAAAGTTTTTTAAAAAGAAATATTCCTTTAATATTTTTGGTAAAAAGTGAAAAAGGTGCGTACATCCGAAGATATCATGAATAAACAAGGCATTACCAATATGGAAAGGTATGTAACTGAAACACATTAATATTAATCAATATCATGATATTGAATAAAAATATTATAAGAATAACTAATTATCAAATTATTCCATATACAACATCAAATTAGCATGAAACATTTCCCGGTATATTCTAACTAATCAAATTTTCACATGGAAATTAATAATTGATTTCATAATGTTGGAATGAATAATTATTGAATTCCAAAACATGAAATAGAGGCATTATTATGAAACATATATTCTTTCATATATTCATTCAAAGACATATTACATAAATAGGAAAGGCCTTATCTAAAACCCTAATATAGTTTTTATCATGAGTCCTACGGATGACTCGAGGGGCTAAAGTGGATCCCACCCATTATATAGTGTATCCAAATAATTATCTATACGTAAGGGGTGAAACATATAAACAAAAACATTCGTAATGAAAAAACTATCATATAATATTTTAATACATTCCCCAATCAGTAAACATTATCCAAAACTAGCTAGGGAAATATATAGAATGCTATAAAAAATAACATCCCCAATAAAAATGATCATAAATCATCTAGAAAAATAATAAGGATGGTATCATTACAAAATAATAAAAAATTATATTAATTAAAATGAGGTTTTTTTTATGTTATTGAACAATCAAAATACTATAAAAATACATTTAAAACATTCATGAGGAAAGTATCGTTTTAACTTTGAAAATTACATTTAAAAACTAAATTGATATTGAATATTAAGGAAAAAATTTTCCTTAAAAAAATACTTGTAAACATGTAGAGGTTTCACCAATGTGATGATTTTTCATGATGGTGAGAAATTGTTACACTCCAAAAATATTAAAAATTATTCCTCCTACATTTTCAGTAACAAAGCCCAAAATAACTTTTTTGTAAAATGAAAGGATGATTCCATTAAAATTTTCATGTAAAAAATCATTGGTAAAATGTTTTTATTGAATAATATAAATAATATATTTTTTATTTTTTTAAACATTTTTACAAATCATGGATATAAAATAGAATAGTATTTTCATCTAAAAATAAAGATAAACATTACATTTATAAAAATAATTCTATCAATCAAATTAATTATCAGAGAGAGTAAAATATTACATTTACTTTTAATTTTCATGAAAAACCAGAGGTGAAGAAAATTAATGAGTTTATTTTGTGAAATATCATTATATTTCATCATTAGAAATTTATTTATAAGTAATCATGACAAATGATGTGATTGTAGAATAAATATTGACCACTTTGTTAATTTGTAAATTATAAGCCCCATGATAGAAATGACATCAAATGAAATATTAAATACCATTAAGATAAATTAATTCATGATATAGAATGTAAAAAGGGTTGGTATATAAACCCTAAAAAATAAGTGAGTGTTTAATATGAAATACATCTCACCAAGGTACAATTGAGATGAGAAACCCAAAACCCAGCTTCGACTTACTTCATACATTTAGTACCTCTAGTACAATAAATAATGATTTATTGTAATCATATTAAACAAGAATAATAATATATTTCATACCATATAATAAATACTTATACCCATTAATGATTTTTTAGGAGTTCATTGTTAAAACCTCAGTTTCATGTGAAATTTTCTTTATTTTTGAATAGGGGCGGATAAGGGGTGGCTTTTTGTAAGTGAGTGAGAGGACACACTTGAAATTTTTAAAAAAAAGTGATACCGATGTATTTCTCAAACCAAAAGACTCCAAAATGGGATATTATCTATAATTAAAAGTCATAATATCAAAATAATACTATAAATAGTAATAATACATATTTTGGGTCATTTTCCCCATAATCTATATAGTTTAACTCTATAGAAAACCTATATTTACCTTAACTATATTAATTTATTTTTTCTTATTTTACAATTAATTATGAACTAAAATTATGTCAAAAATATAATATAATATAAATTATTGTTATTCAAAATATTCAATATAATTTTAAAAATTCAATTAACAAAACTAATAAAATTAAATTTAAATTTAAACTCATAGATCTGATGAAAAAATGGCTTTCCTAAGAGAAAAAAATTCACAATATAAAAAAGTGTGTATATCATAATTCAATATGAAATTGAATCAAATGAACTAAATTAGTTAAATATTAATATAATTTAAATCATTTAAATTTCAAACTAATGAAAAATATAATTTAAACTTGGAATTATTTTAATATAAATTATACTTTTTAGTAAAAAATCATTATTTTTAACTATTCATTAAAAAAATATTTTTTCCCGAAAAATCCAAAAAATTAACTATAAGATAATTTTTTAAATATTATATCAAAATTAAAGTTAATATATTAAAATAAATTTTCAAAAATTTGAAAAACATTAATTTTAATTTATTTATTCAATGTGAGGAAAAACTAATTTTTCAAAAAAATTAATTTTTCAGAGACTATTTCATTTTCATTTCAATGATTCATATTTTATCCCTAATCCATAGATATCCATTGAAATTATTTTATTCATGAGTGAATAATATAATTTTCATAGTTTTTTAGTCATATTCACAATATCCAAATTTACTTTGTCTTTTATAATAGTATTATTTAAATAATAATGTTAATATTTTATCGTAGCTTGTTAATACCCAGTGTTGCTTATTATGCAAGGTTTTAAAAAAATTATTAAATATAAATATATCAAAAATTGTGGGGTGTTAAAATAACATCTAAGAATAGTTTTTAATGTCTTATATTCTATGTAACATAATTTTCTTCTTTTAAAATATCTTTGAATTATAGTACATTTCAAATTTATAATTATGTAGAAGTATTAATTATATTATATTTTTATATTTAGCTTTGTATTATAGTTTTAAAAAATTATATAAATCGCCATTTTAATTTCCATATAATCAATTTATATCTAAATAATAATTATTTTTATATAATTATAAATGATAATTTAATAATAATAATTAATATTAACAATATTTATTTAATACATGTTTTATAAAATTTAATAAATTAATAGTAAAATTTTTACAATTAACTTATATATAAAAAAATTATAAATTTTATAATTATCATAAAAAACTATTTTTGTAACCCCACAAGATTTTCTAAAAATAAATGGAAATTCATAAAACTTTGTTTTAAGTAGATATTTATAACTCTATTTTAAAAATAATTTTTCTACTTATATGTTTTGAATTTCAAAAAACGGTTATCTATAATTGTGTTCAGTAAGTTATTTGGAGTCTGATAGAACCAACTTATTTTTTTGGAGAATAGTAATATACCCTTATGAATAGTAGTATGAATACTAATATGACCTTAATGAATAGTAAATTTTGTTATTATTTTATTTTCTTAAAGTTGTAAGATAATGAAATTTTGGTTAATTTTCCAATGTGATATAAAATTAGTTATAGAATTCAAATTGTTAATTTTGGAATTAATTATTATTTTATTTAAATATTAAATTAATAATATTTAAAAATTTATTTTTAAAAAGTAGTGTTCATTTTTTAATTCTACACGTCGAGAAATGGTTATGGTGAATTTTTTGGATTTTTCTGAAATTCTTAAATTTTTGATGAATATTGAAATACTGTAAAATGTCGTATATTCAAATTATTAGTAAAATACTCTATTTATGAAATCATAAGTGATGTAAGGCCAATTTTATCAAACTTAATTTCTATTATTACTATTTGGGGTCACATGTATTAGGACTATTCATATTCTTGAGAAAAAATATTATAATAGTGATTAAAATAATGAAAAATACCCCCTCCCCTCCACTATAAATACCACCCTCATTTCCCTCTTCCTCCCACATATCTCAAGCCTTGATCCTTACCTAAGTTCGGCCCGCCACTTCTCCAAAGGCTCTTCCCCACGTCCTAGAGCTTCTGGTCTCACCAAAAGGCCAAAACCAAAGGCCTTAAGAAGGATCTCAATGACAAGACATCAAGAGGTAAACATCCTCTTTGGTTTTCATTATTTTCTTTCATTTTATGTTATTATTTTTTAATTTCCATTGTATTTGGTTGTGATATTTCATTAAATACCACCCTTAGTGCTCATATTATGTAATAATGATGAGATACCCCTTTTCTCTCATCAAAATATATTAGGAAATTTTAAGCGACACTGTTAGGCTGCCGAATTTCCATAATGGGTTTCTCAACTCTTCTTTTATTTTGAGCTCTTTCTTTTCTTCTTCTTTCCTCACCTCCTCTTGTCCAAAATTTAGTAAAGATACATAATATTGTATATTCTGGATGTTCTCATTTTCATGTAAAATCTATCATCATTCTTATTCTCTTCTCCCACTTAGTCAAGGAATTTAACCACAGTCCGTGATGTGTCCATTTACTGACCTCATAGACGATGTGATTTCAGTTTCTTCTACTTCATTAAAGACTGATTATGAAACCATTTTTATGGTTTAACCAGGTTTTAATATATAATTTATGTCTCATCCATGGTTCTAGAATTATTTGGTACATATGGTATGAATTTATAAAACAAAATGAGGTCATTATTAAAAAAGAACAGTTAAAATGTTCTAAACGAACATCATTAATGTTTTAACCTATGAATCATCTTCATTTCATAATTAAAATTGATAAATGGCATAATTTCTGGATTTATGAATTATTTAAATACCACTCTATTCCAATTTTTTTAGTTTCACTTCGAATTGACAAGAACAACCCTCATGAACTAATCATGATGATCATGTAAAGAACTCACCAAAAAATAGTGCAAGGAACAAAATACTAACAATTAAAGAGTACAATGATGTAATTAAATGATCATATAAGTTATTATAAAGATTAATATGTTTCTATAAGATAATAATAACACTCTTTTAACCATTATACAGGAGGTTTAAACATGTTTTAATTAATACAAACCATAGGTAGGGGAATTCTTAACCTGATTTCCATTCTTTCAGTTAACATTCTACTTCATTATTTATGTGGTATTAAAATTTTTTTCATGGTTAGATTAGTTTATAATATGTTTAATTATGTTTATTTATAGTCTTCATACATATTCCATTCACTCTATTAAGTCTCAATTCAATTATATAACTTTTGTAATGGGTTTTACTTTTAAAATCCTCTTTTAAAATTCTGTTTTACAAAATTAAAAAGATATGTTTTTATGATATTATTCATAATGTATGATTTTGTTCTAGTTATTGGGAATTTTTTATGATGAAATTTGGGGCCTATATCTCCCTCCAATTCATTGGGTATGTGTAAGTTGGAGATAGGTCGTATGGTTACTCCAAGTGTAACTACGATGGTTATACAAATTGTAAGGTACCCATGAGGGTTATAGTTTATAAGGTAGCCATGAGTGTTCAAATATTATGTAAGTAATTCCCCCAATATAACTTTATGGTTATATTTATGTTCTTATGTTTTTAGTGGATCTTTTTTATCTCATGTTTCTTAAAGTAAGTATTTATGGGTGACAATTATGTCTTCTGAAAATTATTTCATAGGTTACAAATGTTCTTAGACTAATGTGTTCTTTCCTTCTTTTTATACACCTTACTAAGATTTTTGTGCTCATCCCATGTTTTTAAATGTTATTCAGGGGATATAAGGATTTTTAGGAAAATGATGTAATCCATGTTAAATGTTTTAAGATTTTTCAAAGAAATCATGTTTTATTTGGAAAGTTTTTATTTTGGATGAAATCAGTATTTTTTTTATGGTAACCACTTTTTATGAATGTGTTATGTACCTTTTATCTAAAGCTCTAAACTTTAAAAGATCTTTAATGTAAAAGGAAGTGTTTTCTTTACTAAATTCAAGATTATGTAATGTAATAAGTTCGAGTCCTTATAGTTGGTATCAGAATATGGTTTAGATAACTTTAGGGGTTATGATGATGTCATAAGAATAAAATAAATGGTTTTTAATCTATGGTTAATTTAAAATGATATAGAATTTAAAGATTACAATATTTCTTCTATTAAGATATGTTTTTTTAGAATGGATTTCTGTAGAAGAGACAGTGAATCTGAAGAGTAGAGGCACCAACAGAACGACATCCTCCCTAATCTATAGCCTATAATGATAGGGATTGGTACCAAGAAGTTTGTACCAGTAATGGGTCAGCTAATGTAGGAAATAAATGGTAGTGAAATCCATGCAAGAGAACAACCAGAGGTACCACAATGAAACATGACAATAGTGGAACATTTTAGGAGACAACACCCTCCTACTTTCAATGGATCATCAGACCCATTAGTGGATGAAGGATAGATTAAATCCCTTGAAAAGATATTCTATATCAATGGATGTTTAGAAATTCAAAAGGTAATTCTTTCCATTTATAATTTTTAAGTTGAAGATAATTAGTGGTGGTCAATTGTAAGGAAAATCAGGGATAGAGAGGATTTTTATTCCTTAGAGTGGGATGAATTTAAAAGTATTTTCCTTGATAAATATTTTCCTAAGGTGGTGCGACTTAGGATGGAAAATAAATTCCTTAAATTGAAGAAAAATGAGGAGGATTCAGTAGTTTTGTATGAAGAGAACTTTTCCTGACCGGTAAGGTATGCTCCAAATCTTATTCTAGATCTTGATAAGAAAATAAACTGCTTTTACTTAGGACTGAATCCAATTTATCGAATGGTATTGGCCTCTCGTGAATTCAAAAGTTATGATAAACATTTTTGATGTGCTAAGAGGGTATAGATGGAGTTTACTGATGATCACATGCATTTTTTGAAACAAGGATAAGATGAGACCCAGATGGCAAGCGATGGGTAAGAATCAACAAAATAAATCTGATGGTAAGAAAATCCAGTTTTTAGTTTCTGAAAAGTGTGGCAAGAAGCACCCTAGAGAAAATCTTACCAAAACCGGGATTTGTTTTAAATGTGGTAATTTAGGACGTATAGCCTGAGATTGTAATGAAAATGATCCTATGACTAATCCTAATAAGCAAAATGTAAAGTGTTTTAAATGTGATGAGATGGGTCAATATGAAAATGTCTTCATAAATAGAGATCCAAATGATACAAAGAAGTCGAACTATAAGTAAAAAATGTGTAGTGAGATCTTTTGCGACTAAATCAGCAGATGTTGAGCCATCCAATGAAGTTGGATCAGGTACTTTGTTTTTTTACTCATATTTTGATAAAGTTTTGTTTGATATGGGTTCTACACATTCCTTCATATCTATAGAGTGTTCTGAAAAAATGGAAATATCACCTAAAAAAATTAGACAAAAAGTTGTTTTTAAAACACTAGGGGAAAATATTATAGAAAAGAGGAATTATAAGAATATTTCTATTATGGTCTTGGAAGGACTTTACCTGGAAACCTTGTTGTTTTTTCCTTAGTCGAGTTTGATGTTTTTTGGGAATGGATTAGCTTTCTGTTTATGATGCTAAAATTGACTGTAGAGCTAAATAAGTTGTTTTTAAGAAAAAAATTTAGTTTGTATATAAGAATGAACCCATACAATTGATAACATATCAATAATTTAAGAAACTTTTAATAGATGGAAATGAAATTTTTCTTACTCATATTTTTGAAAACAAGGGAACTTTACAGATTGATGATGTGCCAATGGTAAATGAATACCTTATAAGTTACCCAGTTTCATACCTGATCGGGAAGTCGAATTCACAATTAACTTAGTTTATGATGCTAAGCCAATATCAAAACCTCCATGTCATATGGCTCAAATATAACTTGTTGAATTGAAAAATATATTGCAGGATTTTCTTGATAAAGGATTTATTCGTCCTAGAACATCACCATGCGGTGCCCCTATTTTTTCATTAAAAATAAAGATGGTTCCATGAGACTTTACATTGATTATAGAGCTTTGAATAAAATCACTCTTAAAAACAAGTATCATTTGACTCACATCGATGACTTGTTTGATCACCTCCTGGGGGCTCAGTACTTTTCTAGGATTGACTTGAGATCATGATACCATCAGCTGAAGGTGATGGAGGATGACATCCCAAAAAACAGCCTTTTGTAATAGATATGGGTATTATAAATTTATTTTTATGCCATTTGGGTTAACTAATTCACATGTTGTATTCTTGAATCTTATGAATATAATATTTTATGAATTATTGGATAATTTTGTGGTTGTGTTTTTTTATGACATTCTAGAATTTTCTAAAAATAAAGAGGAGCTTGAAAAGCATATAAGGGTTATTTTAAAAACCTTAATGGAAAAGAAACTGTATGGAAAATTTAGAAAGTGTGTTTTGTGTTTGAAACAGATTTATTTTCTTGGGAACATTGTAAATAAGGATGGAATAATAGTAGATCCTACCAAAACAAAATTGTTTGATGAATGGAAAAGGCCTAAAAAAGTTATATAGATTCATAGTTTTCATGGATTATTAGGTTATTACTGATGGTTTGTTTTGAAATTTTCATGGTTATCTATCCAAGTAACTAAGTTAACATGAAAAGGGGTTAAATTTATTTAGAAATAATAATATGATATTTTTTCAGAAGCTGAAGAAGATATTGGTGAATGCTCTAGTTTTTCCCTTGCCTTCCCAGAATGGTGAGTTTTTCATAAATAGTAATGCTTCGTTGAAGGGACATGGTTTTTTATGCATAATGATCAGGAAATTGCTTATAATATAAGAAAACTAAAACCTTAGGATTTAAATTATCCCACACATGATTTTGAATTGGTAGCTGTCGTTTTTTCTTTGAAAAATTGAAGGCATCATTTATACGGATCCAAATGTCAAATATATACTAACCATAAAAGTCGGAATTATATATTCACTAAAGAGGAATTAAACATGAGGTAGAGAAGATGGCTTGAACTGATAAAGTATTATGATTTCATGATCATTTATCATCATAGAAAAGCAAACAAAGTGGTGGATGCCTTAAGTCAAAAACATCATGCATCATTAACCATATTACGTTTGGAACATGATCCCTTGATTAATGATTTGATGAATTTTTTCATAGAAGTTTTTGGTGCATAAAATACATCTATTTTGTTTCAAGTTTTACTATATTCATCATTATCAGACAGAATTAAGAAATCATAGAAAGAAGATCGTGAGCTACAAATATATTTAGAATTGGTTAAAATGGGTATGTTCCCATAATTTAACCTTGATAAAGATTGTGTTTAAATATTTGTAAAAAGGTTGTGCATGCCTTATGATTCCCAGTTGAAGAAATATTTGTTGTGTGAAGATCAAAGTTATCCATTTTTAGTTTATCCTGGCAGTACTAAGATGTACAGAGACCTTCGAGAGTATTATTGGAGGGATGGAATGAAAAGATATATTGCTGATTTTACTGTGAAATGCTTGACATTTCAACAGGTTAACATTGAGTGGTAGTTACTGAAGGGGATTCTTCGGCCTTTTCTTGTTCCAGAGTGGAAATGAGAGAATATATCCATGGAGTTTTTGGTGGGACTACCAAAGACTTGTCAAGATAATAATGTGATTTGGGTTATTGTTGATCAGCTGAAAAAATCTTCACATTTTCTTTCTATTTGACATACAATGTCTTTGGGTCAACTTTCTCGACTATACCTCAAAGAGATTGTTAGGATCCATGGGGTTCCTCTTTCCACTATATCTGACCAAGATCTGAGGTGCACTTATATCTTTTGTAAGGGACTTAAGAAGTCATTGGGCACAAAGTTAAATTTCAGTATAGCTTTTCATCCTCAATTAGATGGGTAGTCAGAATGAACTATTCGGACTTTGGAGGACATGCATCAAGATTATTCAATGGACTACCAGGGAAGTTAGGATCAACATCATTCTTTAGTTGAGTTTACTTATAATAATAGTTTTCATTCTAATATATATATGACACCTTTTGAGTCATTGTATGGAAAGTGGTGTCAGACTCCAGTGTTATGGGATGAATTAGGTGAAAGATAGTTGTTGGGGCTAGAATTAGTAGAGGAAGTGGCTGAAAAAGTGAAAATGATCCAGCAGTACATAAGGACATCTTAGAGAAGACATAAAAGTTATGCAGATAAAAGAAAGAAAGACATCTCATTCGCAGTAGGTGACCATGTTTTCCTTAAAATATCTCCTTGGAAAAGTGTGATGTGTTTTGGTAAGAAAGGGAAACTAAGCCTGCGGTTCATCTATCCTTTTGAAACCCTTGATAACTTTAGACCAGTCTCATACCGAGTAGATTTACCTCCGATTTTGTCGGAGGTACATAATATTTTTCATGTTTTGATGTTGAGAAAGTATGTTCCAGATTCATCACATGTCTTGATCCTAGAAAATGATCATCTTGAAGGGAACCTTTCTTATGTATAGAAACCAGTTCATATTCTTGATCAAAGGGAACGGGTATTGCAAAATAATGTAATCCACCAGGTAAAGGTTTTGTGGAGAAACCACATTGTAGAAGAAGCAACATGGGAGTCTGAAAATGCTATGAGATAAAGGTACCCTGACTTGTTTAATAAGTAAATAAAACTACAAAGACCCAATTTTCAGATGGTAGGGATAATTTAACACCCCAAAGATTTCTAAAATTAAATGGAAATGCATGAAATTTTTTTAAGTAGATCTTTATAACTATCCTTTAAAAAAATTCCACTTCTATGTTTTGAATTTTTAAAAACAGTCATCTACAATTGTGTTCAGTAGGTTATTTGGAGTATGATTGAACCAACTTGTTTTTTGTTGAATAGTAGCATACCCTTAGGAATAGTAATATGAATAGTTATATGACCCTAATGAATAGTAAATTTTGTTATTATTTTACATTCTTAAGGATTTAAGATAATGATATCTTGGCGAATTTTTCAATATGATATAAAAGTAGTTACATAATTAAAATTGTTAATTTTGGGATTAAGTATAATTTTACTTGAATATTAAATTAATAATATTTAGAAAATTGTTTTCAAAAAATGGATCTTATTTTTTAATTTTACAAATTGATAAATTGTTAGGGTGAATTTTTGGGATTTTTCAGAAATTCTTGAATTTTCAATAAATAGTGAAATATGGTAAAATACCATAAATTATAATTATTAGTAAAATACACTATTTATGACATCATAAGTTATATAAGGCCACTAGGTTTGAACTCAGATACCATTATTACTATTTCTGGTCACATTAATTAAGACTATTCATAGTCTTGAGCAAAAATATTATAATAATGATTAAAATAATGAAAAATACCCCCTCCCCTCCACTATAAATACCACCCTCATTTCCATCTTCCTCCCACACCTCTAAAGCTTTGATCCATACCTAATTTCTACCCAAAACTTCTCCCAAGGCTCTTCCCCACATCCTAGAGATTTTGGCCTCACCAAAAGGCCAAAACCAAAGGCCTTAAGAAGGATCTCAAGGAGAATACATCAAGAGGTAAACATCCTCTTTGGTTTTCTTTCTTTTCTTTCATTTTATGTTATTATTTTTTAATTTCATTTGTATTGGGTTGGAATATTCCATTCCATACCCCCTTACTTCCCATATTATTTTATAATTATGAGATACCCATTTTCTCCCATCAAAATATTTTATGAAATTTTAAGCGACGTCTTTCGGCTGTCGAATATTCATAAGGGATTTCTCAACTCTTCTTTTATTTTGAGCTTCTTTATTTTATTCTTATTTCCTCACCTCCTCTTATCCAAGAGGCATGAAAGCTACAGAATCTTGTATATTCTATATTTTCTCATGTCTATGGAAAATTCATCATCATTCTTCTTCTCTTCTCCCACTTATTCGAGGAATTTAGCCATTGTCTGTGAATCAGGATGTAAATGGTCATAGAATAAATTATATATAGAAATTCAATCTACAAAAATATAGTATGTGCATAGTAGAGAATATTATGTGGTGGCACCCTATTTCTTTTATTAGATCTCCCGGACATATAATAGCAGAGGGGTGGATTAAATACCTACAAAATACTTTCAATGTCATGGGGGGTTCAGATCATAAAATGGATTGTCACATAATTTATCATTTTGAATATGAATCTGATCAATGGGGGTTATTAGACAGGAATATCATGGAAATTAATGAGATTATTTCCTTGTAATTGGATTAATTAAAGAAATTTTTCCTTGGTAAATATTTCTCTAATGAAATTATACTCATCATGGAAAATAAATTCATATAGTTGATACAAATTGAGTGAATTCAATGGGTTCATATGAATAAATCATCACTCAATTTTCAACATGTTTTACAAATTATATCCCAGATATAGATTGTAAAATCAATCATTTTAACCTAGTATTGAATCCAATGAATCAAAGAGAATTTGATTCCCAAGAATTTGAAATTTATGAGAAAGTTTTTCAATGTGATGAGAGGTTGTAGATGGAAATTTAAAATGATCTTGTATTTTATAAAAATAAGCAAAAGAAATGGTTTTCATGGAAATTAATGGTTAAGAACCAATCAAAAAATCTTAAGGTAAAAAATCCAATTTCCATATGATAGAAATTTTGTTAAAAAGTGCCTTGTGGAATGGATTATCAAATTTGGTAATATCCTTTGATGTGGTAAGAATATACATATGTCCCATGATTATAATGATAAAATCTTATGAGTGGTACGTTCAATTATGATATGTATACTCTAAATTTTTTTAAATGTGGTTCCATGATTAATTATTCACATATATTCCTAAAAAAGGACATGAATGATGGGAAGTAGATAGAATATATATAGATAGGTGTGGTGAAATTATTTTTAACTACATTATCATATAATAATCCATCAAATTATGTGGTAATAGGAACATTGATTATTTTTTCATATTAAACTAATATCTTTTTTTTATTTGGGGTCTACATATTCATTCATATATTAGAAATTTTGTTGTAAATTGTAAATTAAAGCTTAATAAATGATACCATATCGTGCTTTAAAAAAACTAGGGGGTATTATTAAGGGAAAAAATTTAAAAATATTTCTCTAGTTTTATATTGAAGGAACTTACCTCCAATCGATTTTTTCGAGAACCTAGTAGGGTTTGATGTTATTCTAGGTATAGATTGTCTTATTATTTACTATGAAAAGAATATATTGTATTGATAAATATTTTTTTCATAAATAATCTCAATCTATATAAATAACCCAAACCATACTATTGGTAACATATCAAGAATCCATGAAATTGTTAAAAGATAGAAATGAAAGTTATCTTCCACATATGGTTGAAAACAATGCAATAGTACAGATTAATGATTTTCTAGTAGTAAATGAATACTTTAATGTTTTTCCTGATGAATTTTTAGGTTTATGTCATGATCTTGATGTTGATTTTATTGTTGAGTTCGTTTTTAATGTTAATCCCATTTCAAAACCCCCTTATCAAATGGATGATGTAGAAATTTTAGAACTGAAAAATAAATTGAAGGAATTTCTTGATAAAGGATTCATTCACTTGATTATTTCACTTAGGGTGCTCATATATTATTTTTTTAAATTGAAATATGTTTCTATGACAAATTTAATTGATTATAGATAATTTAATAACATCACTGTCAAGAATGAGTTTCATTTACTTCATATTGATGATTTGATTAATCACCTCTAAGGAGATAATTACTTTTTATATATTGATATCATTTTTCAGAAACATAAGCTTAAGATAAAGGAAGATTTCATTTCAATAATAGCATTCTATAATATAAATGGTCATTATGATTTTTTAGTTATTCCATTTCGTTTGAAAATCCCCCCTTCTATATTTATCAAACTTATGAATACAGTCTTCCATAAATATTTGGATAACTTTTTCACAGTTTTTAAAGATGATATTTTGGTTTATTAAAAATGTTATCAGGATCATGAAAACAAATTACAGATTTTTCTATAAATCAATAAAGAGGAGATATTAAATAGAAAATTGAGTAAATTTTATTTTAGGATACAACAAAATTTATTCATTTCAAACATTGTTGCTAATGATGTAATTAATTTTGACCCCACTAAATCAAAAGTTGTTCAAGAATGTCCAAGACTAAGAAATTTCCAATATATTAATAGTATTCTTAGGTTAGTGGGTTACTTCCAGCTATTTTTTGAAAACAATTCTTGGTTTTATAACCCACTATCTATGTTAACACAAAAGGTGGTTGAATTTAAATGAATAAATTAATGGGATGATTGTTTCCATATATTAGAAATAAGATTGTTTAATTATCTAGTTTTCGCCCAACCTTAAATGAATTGGGATTTCGTCATCTATGGTGATTCTCCTTTGATGGGACTCGGTTTTTCTCTGATGTATAACTATCAAGTAATGGCTAATGATTTATAGATAATGATACCTTATGATTACAATTATCTTACACGTGATTTGGAAGTACTTTATATGAATTTTTATTTAGAAATTTAGAGGGATCATTTATATCGAGAAAGGTTTGGAATATATAATAATCATAAAAGTTTTAAGTACATATTCACTTAGATGGAATTAAACATGAGGCAAGGAATATGGTTGGAACTGATGATGGATTATTATTTCATGATCAATTTCCATCACTACTACAAATAAGGCTTTTAAAATTGCTAGAAATGGCTTTTAATAGCACTAAAAAGCACTTTTAATCACGGTGAAGAAAATATGGGGGTCCCCTTTAACAAGCTAATAAAGAGATGATAAAGGTGGCCCTTTATCCGTGCTAAAAAAATTAATGATAATAGTTCCCCTTTTATTAGTTTATTTTTAGTACGGATAAAGGAAAACCTTTATAAGTGCTATTTTGAGCGCTGATAAAGGCCCATTTTACAAGTGCTTAATTAGCGCTGATAAAATGTGAATTTATCAGCTATTTTTTACCATAAATAAAAGGAAACCTTTATCAGTTCCATTTTGAGTGTTGATGAATGCCTATTTGTATGTGATGTGTTGTTTATTTAACATAACATGTTGAGTCAATAAGGTTTTCCTTATGAGTTTTCCATTCCTTCTTGTTTTGAAAATCACAAACACCTTATCTTTAAGAAAATTGCTTTTATAAGGAAAATTGATTTTATAAGGAAAATTTCTTTTATAAGGAAAATTTCTTTCTTAAGGAAAATCACTTTTATAAGAAAAATTATCCTTATCATATTTTCATACATATTTTTCTTAAGTATGAGATTCGGATTCACTTTCTCGGAATCATTGAAACTTTGATATAAAGCATTCTGTTTTAGGATTCGGATTCTGGATAAGATCTATAAGGAAGTTTCATTCCGAATTCTGGATATGAACTCTGACTAAGTTCTATTCCAGATTCAGGATACGAATTCTGAAGAAGAATTCTCATTACAAATTCTAATGAAGAAATATCATTCCGAATTCCTATTACGAATTCTGATGAAGAATTCCCATTACGAATTCTGATAATGAATTCTCATTACGAATTCTAATGAAGAAATCTCATTCCGAATTCTCATTACGAATTCCAAGGACGAATTCTCATTACGAATTCCAATGACGAATTCTCATTACGAATTCTGATGACGAATTCTCAGTACGAATTCCAATGAAGAATTCTCATTACAATTTCTAATGACGAATTCCTATTCTGAATTATGATTCTGAATTCACCTATTAAACAGAATCTGATTATCTTTGTTTTATACACTCTAAATTTATTCACTCCGAATCTTCACTCCGAAGTTTCTATTCCGAACTTTTATGTTAGAGTTTAAAACGATGTCGTACATTCTGTTATACTTGTTTTGTTATAAAATTATTTCATCTGTTTTGTTTTAAACTAACCGTTGTCTAAGTGACACGTGTACAGGTCCCTCCGATCTTTAAGGAAAATATGACCGCTGGAGAAGGAGCCGACCTTACCTCTAAATAGGAGCTCATTTGAAAGAGCTCGGTGTTGATAACTGATGACAGATGAACAACTTGGTTTTGTGCATACATGATGTTGAAGTGTTTTCTAGAGAGAGAGGCTCTTATTAACTCTCAAAGCTTCGTGCGACTCCGAATGTTGGTGATTACATTCGAGGGCTTCCGGGGATAGGAAGACAGAGGTGTCGACTACCTTAAAGTTCGAGGGATTCCTTGCTGAGGAGGAAAGAGGTTGCCAACTACCTTGAAGTTGAGGGCTTGCGGGGATAGCAAGACAGAGACTCCGATCTTCGTATCGAGGGCTTACCCTGGTGTGGGTAAGATAGACTTGCTTGAGAGTATAAATCAAGGGACCTTTATCCAAGGTTGTTTGATACCCTTCTCTTTGGGTTAAAAGACTATTATCTTGTTAATTGTAGTTTAACTACTTGTTTTATTTCCGCTGCAATTTGTATCTTAAGGAAACTATAACTTTCTTATACTTCCTTACTTACTCTGATTCATTTAGATTCTATACGCTTTAAGGTAGAATCTCATATTGTAACTTTTGTTAGGTTTCAAATTCCGGAACCATATTTCCGGAACCTACTTTTGGAATCACATTCCAAGTTTAGTTTGGTGTTAGAGGTGTTGTGAATTTTCCTAGTTTAACTTTGTTAAACTTAGCCTTTTCCTTTACTTAAGGAAAACATAGTTATTCTTAACTAACTTTAAAGGTTCCAAAGGATTTTTTAAAGTATACAATTCACCCCCCCTCTTGTATATTGAGCATCTCATACTATATTTCGATCCTACATTTGGTATCAAAGGTTGGAAACCTCTTACTATATACCAATCTTACATTTGGTATCAGAGCAAGGTTACTGAAATACTTGTACTCACATACAAGTTTTTCTTGCTCACTTTATCCTTCCGAACTTTGTCATTCCGAATTTTTCCATTCCGAACTTTTCCCATTCCGAACTTTGTTATTACAAATCTTTTGCTACTAACAAGTTTGTGTGCAAAGTTATTTTTAGTATGGCAAGAATTAATGTTGGATTTATTGACAATCTAAATCCTACAAGACCACCTATATTTGATGGTAATGACTATGAGTACTGGAGAGATCGTATGAAGACATTTGTTATCAATACTGGAGTAGACAACTTTGTCATGCTTACTGGTGATTATAAAATTCCTGACAAGAAAGTTAGAACTTTCACTAACCAGGAAAAGCAAGAATATCAACTCAACTATAAGGTACGCAACACTTTACTATGTTCAATGACTAGAAATATATATAGCCAAATTTCTTATTGTGAAGCAGCTAATTGTATATGGAAGAAGTTATAGGTTACACACTTTGGGACTTCTAAAGTGATTGAGACTAGAAGGGCTATGCTTAGATCTGAATATCATGGCTTCAATTTTCCTTATGGAGAACCTATCTGTAAAGTTCAACAAAGATTTATGACTATTGTCAACAGTCTACAATCTATGGGAGAAAAAGGTTTAGATTATGAATCTCTTGTGGACAAGATAATTGATATTATTCCCAATGAGTGGGAATCCAAGAGAACAGCTATAGATGAGAACAAGAAGGTCACTCAAATTACTCTTGATGAATTATTTGGAACTCTTCTACAACATGAAACTAGAATGAAGAGAGATGCTGACAACATCAAGAAGAAGAATGGAAATGGTACTGTTTCTTTTACTACAACTTCAAAACAGATGAAAGCTAAGACTCCTGAGAGAGTAACCAGATCCAAGTCTAAGAAAGTCATTTTCCAATCCGAATCTAGTGAGAGTGAAGTCTCAGAAAATGAATTATCCAATCTTGCTCAAAGGATGAACAAGATAGCTGGACAGAGAAACTTTCAATCTAAGTATAAGAAAAAGGATAGGAAAGATAAGAAAGATGGAGAAGTTACTTGTTATGAATGTAAAAGAGCTGGACATATTAGACCAGATTTCCCTATGATCAATAAGAAAGAAATGAAGGAAAGACATTCAGACAGGAACAGGAAGAAGTATTATAAAGCTAAAGCTAAGAATGTTCTGAAAGCTAATGACACCTGGAGTGCCAGTGGTGGTGACTCTTCAGATGAATCTTCTGATTATGAATCTTCAGGACAGAATAATCTTGGTCTTATAGCCATATTACCTATTGATAATCATTGTCTTATGGCTAAGGTACGAAATGCTGAATCTCTGACCAATGTTTCTTTAAATCCTAATGATGGTAAGTATTATAACTCTTCTGATGAAGAATCATCTTCTGATGAGGAAAATACTTTACCTACTTATGAAGAAGTCTCCAGGTTTGCTGAACTTCTTGAGATTGAGAATTCCGAACTCAACAAGAAACTTGATAAGGAAAATTCTAGGAATTCTATTCTCACAAAAGAGATATCAGATCTTTCTAAATATCTTGATAAGAAAAATGCTGACTTTGAAAATATTTCAAAAAATCTTGAGGAAGTAAGTTCTGAGAAGAACAAACTTTCTAAAGAGTTAGAAAAAGTAATTTCTAATAAAAATGTTTTCGAGCCTAACTCTAGTTCAAAAACTAATGATTTTGAGAATAAAAACTTGGTTGTAAAACTCAAGCCCGAAATTTTTTCCTTAAAGAAGTGTTTATCAAACTTTACCCATGGTAAGGAAAATTTTGATAAGATGTATTCTCAAATACGACCTTTAAGAAATAAATCCGGATTTGGTTATACCCATGCAAAACCAGTTTTTAGTAACAATTATTTTGTTCCTCAAAGTGCCCCATTTTGTACTAAATGTCAATGTGGAGGTCACTGGGCAAAAATTTGTTCCTTAAATAAAACCCAATCTCTAGGTTTTCACAAAGCTTATTTTTCTAAGAAAATATGGATACCTAAAATTTTATTGTATAGAAATCTCGGATCAAAACAAGTTTGGCTTCCGAAAGTCTAATTTTCTTCTTGATTTCAGGATAATAAAGAAAGTACCAGCAACAATACATGGTATATGGATAGTGGATGTTCCCTGCACATGACTGGTAACAAAAGCTTTTTTGAAAAGATTATCAAAACGAAAGGAGGAAAGGTAACTTTCGGAGACAATGCTAAGGGAGAGATTGTTGGTATTGGTAATATTGTTCTTTTAGGTAAAACCTTGATTTCAAATGTTCTTTTTGTTAAAGGTCTTAAGCACAACCTCATTAGCATAAGTCAGTTATGTGATGAAGGTTACCTTGTGAATTTTAGGAATGATAAATGCTTAGTTCACAATTCCAAGGAAGAATTTATTCTATCAGCCAACAGGCAAGAGAATGTTTACACCTTAAACTTAGAAGACCTAAGAAGCCAAGATTTACCTTGCCTAAGTGCAATGGAAGATCATTCTTGGTTATGGCATAGAAGATTAGGACACTGTAATATTAGGAACCTATGTAAACTCTCTAAGAAGAAACTAGTTAAGGATCTACCGGAGCTTAGATATGATTCTTCTAAAGTTTGTGATCCTTGTCAATATGGCAAGCAACATAAATCTAGTTTTAAGTCAATCGGTGAAGTCTCAACAACCGATGCATTATAGTTAGTGCACATGGATCTTTTTGGTCCAACACAAACTGGAAGTATTGGAGGCAAATACTATGTGTTTTTTCTAGTTGATGACTACACTAGATTTACTTGGGTCTATTTTCTAGTAAAGAAATCTGAAGATTTTTCTTATTTCAAAAGTTTTAGAACTCAAGTTAAAAATGAGAAAAACCTTCCATTGAAAACTATTCATAGTGATCGTGGAGGAGAATTTCAAAATTCTGATTTTGAAACTTTTTGTAGTAAGAAAGGTATTACTCACAATTTTTCAGCACCTAGAACTCCTCAACAGAATGGTGTAGTTGAAAGAAGAAATAGAATTCTTCAAGAAATAACTAGAACCATGTTGAGTGAATATTCTATTGCTAGACATTTCTGGGCTGAAGCTGTAAGTACTGCTTGTTATACTATAAATCGAGTTTTGATTAGACCTTTTCTTAATAAAACTCCTTATGAGTTATGGAATGGTAGAAAACCAAGACTTTCCTACTTCAAGGTTTTTGGTTGCAAAGTATTCATTTTGAATACTAAAGATAACTTACATAAATTCGCACCAAAGTCTGATGAAGGAATTTTCTTAGGATATTCCACAACCTCTAAGGCTTATAGAGTTTTTAATAAAAATACTTGTACTGTTGAGGAAACAGTACATGTAAAATTTGATGAATCAGATCCTTTTGTTTTTAAACCATCTCAACTTACATCCTCGGATGTGTTTTCAAAAACTAATTGTCAACCTTTTATATAAGAACCTTCTGATAAGGAAATTGTTCTAGAAGATACTTCTGAAACATTTACCCCAGAAGACTTTCTACCCTATGTTGATGAACAGGTTTTACAAAACCCAAATCAGGTGTTTCTTAAGAATCATCCCAGTGATAGTATCATTGGTGATGTAAACCAACCGGTAAGTACTAGAAGTTCCTTAAGAAATGAAGTAGAACATATAGCATTTCTTTCCCAATTAGAACCTAAAAGCACAGATGAAGATTTAGGTGATGATGATTGGATCAAAGCAATGCAAGATGAACTAAATGAATTCGAAAGGAATAAAGTCTGGACCTTGGTTAAACGACCTAAGGAAACTTCTGTTATTGGAGTAAAATGGGTTTTCAGAAATAAATGTGATGAAAATGGAGTCATTGTTAGAAATAAAGCTAGACTTGTTGCTAAAGGCTATAATCAGCAAGAAGGAATAGACTATGAAGAAACCTATGCTCCAGTAGCTAGACTTGAATCTATCTGTATTCTACATTCCTTTGCAGCATTCTTTAATTTCAAACTTTTCCAAATGGATGTGAAATGTGCTTTTCTTAACGGTTATGTTCAAGAGGAAGTTTTTGTAGAACAACCTCCTGGCTTTGAAGATACAAAACATCCTGATCATGTTTTTAGACTTACCAAAGCTTTGTATGTCCTTAAACAAGCCCCACGAGCATGGTATGATAGACTCACTGGATTTTTGCTTCAAAATAACTATGTTAAGGGAAATGCAGATCCAACCCTTTTTATAAAGAAAGACAAGAAAAATGTTTTGATTGTTCAAATTTATGTTGATGACATTATATTTGGTTCAACTCAGCAATCTTTGACTGACTCTTCTTCTAGTCTAATGAAATATGAGTTTGAAATGAGTATGATGGGTGAGTTAACATTTTTCCTTGGTTTTCAAATTTCTCAAAAACCAGAAGGAACCTACATATCTCAACATAAGTATATTAAAGATATTTTGAAAAAGTATGGTTATGAGAACACTAAGAGTATAAGTACTCCCATTGGTACCTCAAACTCTTTAGATCTTGATGAAGCTGGGAAACCAGTAGATCAAACATCTTTTAGAGGTATGATAGAAATTCTACTTTACTTAACAGCTAGTCGACCAGACTTAATGTTTTCAGTATGATTATGTGCAAGATATCAATCCAATCCTAAGGAATCTCACTTAAAGGCAGTAAAAAGAATTTTTTTCTACCTTAAGGGAACCATGGATCTAGGATTATTTTATACTTCTGGAAATGATTTTGTTCTAAAAAGCTTTTCTGATGCTGACTTTGGTGGATGTAGAATGGATAGAAAGAGTACATCCGGAACTTGTCATTTCTTAGGAGATTCTCTAGTTTCTTGGTCCTGCAAGAAGAAACATTCTGTAGCACTTTCCACTGCTGAATCTGAATATGTAGCAGCTGGAAGTTGTTGTGCACAAGTGTTGTGGATGCAACACACACTCACAGACTATGGCTTGAGTTTTACTAAAACTCAAATTTTGTGTGATAACACAAGTGCCATTGCCCTAAGTAAAAATCCTGCACATCACTCTCATGCAAAACACATAGATATTAGGCATCACTTTCTTAGGGATCACACACTTAAAGGAGATATTATTCTTCAGTTTATCGGAACGCAAGATCAACTTGCTGATATTTTCACAAAATATTTGCCTTCTGATAGACTTGAATATATTAAACAGAAGTTAGGAATGATAACCGTAAGGTAATCTTTCTTAATTAACTTTCTGTTGAAAAAGTCTCCTTACAGTAATAAACTCCTTTTCATAGGGGGAGTACATTTGATTGTTTGTTTAAACAAAGTTTTTCAAAATTTATTTTCAAACTTTTCAGAACGAATATTTCCGGAATGGAACTTCTGGAACTAAAATTTTCCAAATTGGACATTCTCGTACAGAACACTTCTAGAATGGAAGTATTCGTATTGGAAATTTCCGGAATGAAAATTTACGTACTGGCAGTTTCATAACCAGATATTTTTATACCAGTTGTTTTTCGTACTGCGTTTTTCGTAATGAGTTTTTTCGTACTAAGTTTATTTTTCATAGTAAAATCTTTGAGAAATCAGCCATTACGAATAATCCTCCTAAGCCAATACGAAAGTTATGATTTCCTTACTCATGTTTTCATAGTCATATTTTACTTGCTGGCATTTTCTTGTATTATGCTTTTGGATTATAGTTTTCTTAATTCTTCGTTTTAATAAAACCTCAAAAAGATCGGATTCAAGCTTTCAACCGTCAGATCTGATCACAGCTCATTCCAACCGTTAGATCAACTATGGAATGTGAACTGTCGTCTCGTTGCCTATATAAAGGGGACCCAAATTTCTCGTCCCACATCGATCTCAAAGCTCTCACGTCCTGAAGCTCTGTCTCTCTGATTTAAGGCCGTTCCGAAATTCAGTCTTCTCCATTCCGAACTTATCAGAGAATTTCAGATCCGAATGTCTGTGGAGTTAGCATCTCAAGAAATGTCATCCACTAAGCCTATTTCTCAGTGGTTAGTTTACAGAGAAAGATTAGTCCATCTGACTTTCTTCAGCAACTACGATTCTATCATTTCAAAGAATATCAAGTTGAATGGCTGGGAAGATGTTGCGGTATCAAAAACCGGGAACCAAGATGAAGTATACTCAGATTTACTTGTCGAGTTTTATGAGTCAGTTGCTTTCTTCAAGGAAGATAATAGGGAGAAGTTCTCTTTTAAGTCTTATGGTAATACTTACAAACTTTCTCACACCAAGGCTACAAGCTTGGTAGGGCTATCTTATGAAGGAGAAGACG
The DNA here is from genome assembly GCA_963277665.1 of Viscum album. Taxonomy (NCBI): domain Eukaryota; kingdom Viridiplantae; phylum Streptophyta; class Magnoliopsida; order Santalales; family Viscaceae; genus Viscum; species Viscum album. The sequence goes on from OY728131.1 coordinate 1,538,105,340, forward strand.
AGTTTATTTCGCATGTGTTGTCGGATTCCAAGGGTAGTTTCAACAAGGAAAAAAGCATTAGAAACTCTCGGACTGGATGATGACAAGGCTCCGAAGATTGCAAGTCTATCTACAAACTTCCGGATTCTGGAGTTATGGGTGAAAGGACTTATCGTACCGAGGAAGGGTGATAAAGATAGCTTGAAGAAGAGTGAGATCTATATCTTAGATTTCCTGATAAATCTAAGGAAGTTTACCTTGATGAAGCATATTCTTCTTAATATTGAAAATTTGAAGAAGGGGAATCTGAGAGCCCAGATTATTATGTATCCAGCAATCCTCTCCAAGTTGATTTTTCGGTGCCTTGAGTCTTTCAAGGAGGCTTGCAAATCTAAGCCGAGAGTTTGCAAGATCATACTGGTCAGCGATGGCACTCTTAAAAGAATGAATGTATCTTTTGACAAGAAGTCTGGAAAGTTTATTGATCTACCTGTTCAAGAAGAAGTGGCTCTGAATGTTGCTGATCCGGAATCATCTAAGCCAGTAAGGAAGAGAAAGCTGAAAGAAGTGGAAGTACAAACAGAGAATCCTAACCCTAAGGAAGTCCATTCCGCACCTACAAAGCCTAAGAAGAAGAAAGCCTATCCTGATGAAGTTGTTTCAAAGTGGAGAGCTGATAAAGAGAAAAGGAAGGAAGGGGATCCGCAGTTCGGATTGGACCCTGCGGAGGCTAAGGCTTTGAAGGAGAAAACTGCTAATGAGCTTGAAAGGCAAGCAAAGCAAAAGAAGCTCAAGAAGAAGATGTCCGAGGCTGAGGTAGCTCAGGCCTTGTTAAAGTTCAATGAAATGGTTTCAGCAACTATTCCAGTTCCGAGATCTTTCTCCCTGGAATCTCTACCTGAGACTCCAGGAAGGAATTTCGCTGCTCCAGAAGAGTCTGTTGCTAAGAATTCTGAGGAATTTGAGCAAGTGGAACAAATAGAAGAGGGTGCTAAAGGAAGTGGTGAAACCGGAGATGTGCTGAAACAAGTAGATGATTACAAGGGAACACCTTCGGAACACCTATCACTCCGGACTTCAGAAGCTGAATCTTCGAAGTTAGTTACTCCAGCAATAGAACAAGAGAAAAGAGAAGAAGAAGTTGCCTATCATGGAGAAGAAGAACAAATTTTACATGATATTGCTCAGATGAAAAACGTAGAGGTTGGTGTTCAGGAAGTTGCTGATGAGGAAGATATTGTCGTTCAAGTTTCTGACAGTGAGAAGAGAACTCCGGAGCAGGATTCTATTCCGAAAAAAGATAAGGGAAAACAAATTCTTGCTGATACTCCAAGTTCAGAAAAGAGGATGAGAAAGCAAGCTGGTAGTTCTTCAAAGAGAAAATTGGAGCTTATTGAGGAAGAAAACTCTCCAAGCAAGATTTCAGATTCGGAGTCATCCTCATTGGGGCATGATTTTGTTGTCCAGTCTTTAAAGAATTTGGTAGGAACCATTCCGACCTTTTCTAGTATTGACTCAAGATGCCAGATGCTCTAACATGCGTTGAATTAGAAAACCGACTCCGTATCTATGGTTATGGATAAGTGCGTTGAGATTGAAGCTCAGTTAAAAACATTCTTTATTGGTTACGAAGCTCATAAAAAATCTTGCAAGAGGATGACAAGCTGGTCGAAGAAGAATGTGGAAGAAATGAGGTTGCTTGATGAGTTTCAAGACAATGTTAAAGATGCCTTTGAGACAGAGGACAAGAAGATAAACGAGTTGACTTCCTCCTTTGAAGAAAAGATGACAGAAGAAAAGAACTTCCGGATCCAAGAAATCAGGGATCTGAATGGGAAGTTGAATTCTGTTTCTCAGAATTGGAAATTTGAAAGGGATCATCGGATCGATTTTGAAGAAAGGATGAAGGCTCAGGAAGAGAAGATCAAAGCTCAGGAAGAAAAGCTGAAGGCTCAGGAAGAAAAAATTGAAGCTCAGTCCGCAAGAATAGTTGCCTTAGAGAAGCAAGCTGAAGAAGATCATAAAGACCTGAAGAAGATCAAGACTATTCTTAAGGGGCTCATGTCGAAGGAGAAAGATCCGAAATAACCTAATCCGATCTTTTTGTTGTATTCTTTTTGTTGCTGAGATTTCAAAATTAATGAAAGTTTTGCTTGTCGTTTCTATTGTTGTCATTACTAATCTTTCAGGTACTTTGTTATTTTTTTTCTTTTCCATTCCCTCCAATTCTTTTTGAAAATCACAAAGGGGGAGAAGGAAAAGATCCTTAAGAAAAAGAAGAACTCTAATAAGAGTTTATCAAAGGGGGAGAAAGAAAAAATACCCAAGGAAAAAGAACTCTAATAAGAGTTTGTTTAAGGGGTAGTTTTTCTTAAAGAAGACCTTCTTATGAAACATCACTCCAGGAATATGAATACGATCCTTAGAGTTTCAAAGCCTAAGGGGGAGTTAGTCGTATTCATCTATATTCTTAAAGCAAGGGAGATAAGCATTAATATGTTTCTTTATTCTTAGAATTTTTTTTCGTAAGGATGTTTGTGCTTTCCAAAAAGGGGGAGATTGTTGAGTCAATAAGGTTTTCCTTATGACTTTTCCATTCCTTCTTGTTTTAAAAATCACAAACACCTTATCTTTAAGAAAATTGCTTTTATAAGGAAAATTGATTTTATAAGGAAAATTGCTTTTATAAGGAAAATTACTTTCTTAAGGAAAATCGCTTTTATAAGAAAAATTATGCTTATCATATTTTCATCCATATTTTTCTTAAGTATGAGATTCGGATTCACTTTCTCGGAATCATTGAAACTTTGATATAAAGAATCATGTTTTAGGATTCGGATTCTGGATAAGATCTATAAGGAAGTTTCATTCCGAATTCCGGATATGAACTCTGACTAAGTTCTATTCCAGATTCAGGATACGAATTCTGAAGAAGAATTCTCATTACAAATTCTAATGAAGAAATATCATTCCGAATTCCTATTACGAATTCTGATGAAGAATTCCCATTACGAATTCTGATAAAGAATTCTCATTACGAATTCTAATGAAGAAATCTCATTCTGAATTCTCATTACGAATTCCAATGACGAATTCTCATTACGAATTCCAATGACGAATTCTCATTACGAATTCTGATGACGAATTCTTAGTACGAATTCCAATGACGAATTCTCATTACGATTTCTAATGACGAATTCCTATTCCGAATTCTGATTCCGAATTCACCTATTAAACAGAATCTGATTATCTTTGTTTTATACACTCTAAATTTATTCACTCCGAATCTTCACTCCGAAGTTTCTATTCCGAACTTTTATGTTAGAGTTTAAAACGATGTCGTACATTCTGTTATACTTGTTTTGTTATAAAACGATGTCGTCTGTTTTGTTTTAAACTAACCGTTGTCTAAGTGACACGTGTACAGGTCCCTCCGATCTTTAAGGAAAATATGACCTTTGGAGAAGGAGCCGACCTTACCTATAAATAGGATCTCATTTGAAAGAGCTAGGTGTTGATAACTGATGACAGATGAACAACTTGGTTTTGTGCATACATGCTGTTGAAGTGTTTTCTAGAGAGAGAGGCTCATATTAACTCTCAAAGCTTCGTGCGACTCCGAATGTTGGTGATTACATTCGAGGGCTTCCGGGGATAGGAAGACAGAGGTGCCGACTACCTTAAAGTTCGAGGGCTTCCTTGCTGAGGAGGACAGAGGTTGCCAACTACCTTGAAGTTGAGGGCTTGCGGGGATAGTAAGAAAGAGACTCCGATCTTCGTATCGAGGGCTTACCCTGGTGTGGGTAAGACAGACTTTCTTGAGAGTATAAATCAAGAGACCTTTATCCAAGGTTGTTGGATACCCTTCTCTTTGGGTTAAAACACTATTATCTTGTTACTTGTAGTTTAACTACTTGTTTTATTTTCGATGCAATTTGTATCTTAAGGAAAGTATAACTTTCTTATACTTCCTTACTTACTCTGATTCATTTAGATTCTATACGCTTTAAGGTAGAATCTCATATTGTAACTTCTGTTAGGTTTCAAATTCCGGAACCATATTTCCGGAACCTACTTTTGGAATCACTTTCCAAGTTTAGTTCGGTGTTAGAGGTGCTGTGAATTTTCCTAGTTTAACTTTGTTAAACTTAGCCTTTTCCTTTACTTAAGGAAAACATAGTTATTCTTAACTAACTTTAAAGGTTCCAAAGGATTTTTTAAAGTATACAATTCACCCCCCCTCTTGTATATTGAGCATCTCATACTATATTTCGATCCTACATTTGGTATCAAAGGTTGGAAACCTCTTACTCTATACCAATCTTATATAACACCCATCCCTTGTACACCTGCATAAAACAGCACCTGCATAAAACAACACCTGCAAACAAACAAAGCAGAAAATAATGAAACAATGCACACAAGATTTTTGAAAACAATGCAATATACATTTAATTGACATTATGAACAAAAAATAACACTACTATATACATTTCAAACAAAGTTTTATATAGTTACAATTAAAATTATGCAACAAATAGTTAAAAACATTAATGTTTCATCCTTTTGCATCTGTGATCCCTTCTATAAAATTGTCGTCTATGGTATTAGTTGTCGAAAAAAGCATCTGAACTCAAGAAAAAAAATTGACATATATAAGAAAACAAATATTATGTTAGTAATAAAATAATGAAATAAATTAAACAATAATATGAAAGAATACATTAATAAAATGTCAATTTTTTATAAAAAAGACACATTTGGAGTTATAACAGTTTCACTATGAATCGTATTGAGGTGGGGTTGATTCCTACATGTCTCAAATGAGTCATAGATCATTTTTTTAAAATATAAGAAAATATGAATGGGTTTTCTTGGTTTTGAGTATGTCACTTGTTCTTTTATAGAAATTAATATCAAATTTAAATTACACCAATGGAATTATATTGGTCACATCATTTTTTAGATATTGGTGTGGTTGATTCCTACATTTCACAAATGAATCGGCTATTATTTTTATAATTTATCAAAACATTTAAAATGAGTTTCCTCGGTTTATAGTATTTCACTTTTCATTTTTTCTAAAATTAATGTCAATTTTAAATAAAAAGAGACACATTGAGTCATACTAGTCATATTGTGCATTGAATTAAAGTCTGGTGGATTCTTAAATGTCACAAATGACTTATGGATTGTTTTCCTAAAGTATCCAAACAATCTGAATTTGTTTGCTTATTTTTTAGCGTGTCAGTTGTGCTTTTTTACTAAAATGTCATTTCAAACTAGAAAAATGCATTTTGATTCATACCAGTCACATCGTGCATTAATTTGATATGATACTGCTTCATACATGTCACAATGAACTTATTAAATATTATCCTAAATTATGAAGACAATTGGAGAGGGTTTTCTTGGTTTTCATTGAGTGACACATTTTGAGCTAAAATGTAAATTTTAAACTGATAACAGGAACTTTTATCCATATCAGTCACACTGTACATCACCTAAACATGAGGTTTATTCCTACATGTCACAAATGATTGGTGGATCATTGTTATAAAGTATCAAAACAATCTGAATGTTTTTTCCCAGTTTGTAGTATGTCACTTGTGTTTTTTCTAAAATTAATATCAATTTTAAATAAAAAGATACACTTTGAGTCATACCAGTCACAATGTGTGTTGAATTGAGGTAAATTCAATTACTACATGTCAAAAAATGACTTATGGATCATTTTCCTAAAGTATCAAAATAATCCAATTTTTTTTTGCTCAGTTTGTAGTATGTTAGTTGTGTTTTTTTACAAAAATGTCATCTCAAACTGGAAACATGCATTTTGAGTAATACGGGTCGCATCATGTGTTGTTTTGATATGATACTTCTTCATACACATTAAAAAAACATATGAACCATTATTAAAAATTATGAAGACAATTTGAGTGAGTTTTATTGGTTTTTAGTGAGTGACACGTTTTGAGATAAAATGTCAATTTTAAACTGATAATAGATACATTTTGCCATTCTGGTCACACCATGAATTTGATTGAGTTTTGGTTGATTCTTACATGTCAAAAATGACTCACGGATCATTTTCATAAAGTATCTAAACAATTGGAATGCATTTTCTTGGTTTTCAGTATGTCAGTTGTTTTTTTTCTAAAATTAATGTCAATTTAAAATAAAAAGAGACACTTTGAGTCATACCAGTCGCATTGTGCATTTAATTTAGGTTTAGTCACTTAATAAATGTCACAAATGACTTATGGATCATTTTACTAAAGTATCTAAACAATATTAATGTGTTTTTTCAATTTATAGTATGTAAATTGTGTTTTTCACTAAAATGTCATTTCAAACTGGAAACACGCATTTTGATTCATACAGATCACATCGTGCATTGGATTGATATGAAACTGCTTCTTATACTTCTCAAATAACTTATGATTTTTTATCCTAAATTATGAAGAAAATTGGAGGGGGTTTTCATGGCTTTCATTGAGTGACAGTTTTTGAGTTAAAATGTCAATTTTAAACTGATAACAGACACTTTTATCCATACCAGTCACACATTGCATTGGATTGAGGTTTGGTTGATTTTTACACATCACAAATGACTCATGGATCATTTTCTTAAAGTATTAAAATAATAAAAATGTGTTTTCTTGGTTTTCTATATCCCACATGTGTTTTTTTCTAAAATTAATGTCCATTTTAAATAAAAAGAGACACTTTGAGTCATACCAGTCGCATTATGCCTTAAATTTAAGTGTGGTAGATTCCTACAGGTCAAAAATTAATTTTTTATTGTTTCTATAAATTATAAAATCAATAAGAATGTGTTTGTTCAGTTTTCAATAGGTCACTTATTCTTTTTACTAAAAATATTGTCAACATTATATAAAAAGAGACACTTTGAGTCATACTAGTTGCATCATGTGTCTTATTAAGGTGGCGTTTATTTCTACACATTCCAAATGACTTATAGATAATCTCCATAAAGTATCAAAATATCTTAATGTGTTTTTTTGATTTTGAATAGGTCAGTTACTCGGATACCAACTATAATGACCTAAACATTTCATACATTGATATCACATATTAGTAGATTAATATTCCATAAATAAAATAATTAAATTAAACATAAATATGAAACAATGAATTAATTATATTTAAAATTATTATACTATAAAAACATCATGATTAGCTCTTCGATTGATCAGACACAACATTGTTTCTCTTCCTGTAAAGGCAAGTCACATTGATAGAAATCTTCTAAAATAAGCAAACCCTGCAAAGAATGATGGAAATAAAATCAACATTTCATTATATAATTTTTTTTAAATAGAGATATTATATCATAACATTACCTTTACATCTTTCCAAAGTGTTTCTTTGGTCAAGATATAATTTAATAACAAAACTAATGATTCTTTGTGCACTTCACTAGTGTTGGTTAACTACCGCTTAGCATAGCATCTGATAAGAACTTCTGATCCCGCATCCCAGTCATTCTCTCATCTGACCACATCTCTATGATATCATCATTAAACTTTCAAGTTTCCTTCTCTTCCTACACCCATTTACCTGAGTGTAGGAAGATAAGGAAAAGTGAACGGTGAATGATGATATCATAGAGATGGTGTGGGATGAGAGCATCATGAGGACACTGGATCAGAAGTTTTGATTAGATGATATACTAAGAGGTAATAAAACAACAATATTAAATAATCATAAGTTTTTTTTATTAAATTTATGAGTGATTAACAACCAATATTCTTCTAATACACTACATCAGTATAAAAAGTAGAATAAATGACCAAAATATAGAATATAAATGATTGATGCCATAATAGTTTAGGTCTAGTGCTTTTGGAAACATGGAAACATAAAGAACTAGTTCTTAAGAGTCTATCATTAAGTTATTCTTTACTAGAAAAAAATAACTTCTAAAACCATTCATCATAACCTATGTATATGAAACATAAGAAATGGTGATGATATATGCTCAATAAGTGTAAAACAGAGATATATTAATGATCATATATGGATAACATTTGTAGTAGGAATTCACATTCATCATATTTATGTAAAATATTCCATCAGTTATGCTCCCAGTCATTTCCAAACATATATGTATCATCTTGTGAATATAAGTTTTTGCGATAGTCATGGTAATACTAAAAAAATATAAATACAGAAAGGACTAATAAATATTTTAAATAAACTAGTAATTATTTTATAAAATACCTCTTTAGGGATGCTAGTTTTTTGACGAAATATGATCTCATTCATAAATTTATAAACATTATAACCACAATCATTTCCATTTTTTGTTTTAGACACTAAAGAAACATTGAGAAAAATAAGTAATTTGTTTTGATATGTGTTTGGATAGTGAAATATTATTATATATACCCTAATAGTTGTCCAGTTGTAGATCTTGTTGGTGTTCTTGTCCTTAGGCCCTAGATTCATTCCATAAAGTATATGATATTGATATACCACCCTATCTTAACATAATCCTCATTAAAAGATAATGTAAATTATATAACATGATTTTTAGTTCTAAAATGTTAGATCTAGTGTATTAAAATTTGAAAAACACCATTATACGTGGTCAGTTTGTTGGATATCCATGAATTGAATCCATAAAATAAATATTTGGAGTATCCAAATTGACCTCAATAAGAATCTAATGCTACCTAAAAACACAAAAAATAATAAGTAATGAAAAAAATTAAAATATAGTTGATCTGATAAAATTTTTGAGATTTACCCCTACATTGTTGGTATTAAAAATATTCTTTCATCTGTAATTTTTTTTCAAACTATTTGAATAGGGATGAAGTCATTTCACCATCTTTATTGGAATTTATTTCCTCTTTTGAAGAGGTGATGTGAGGCCCAACGAGTCCAAATTTTTGTTTATAGTGAAATCCATTCAATTTTTTTCATATATATGCCTGTGAAAATTATGAAATGTATTTAGTTATAATTATCATAGTATATCAGATTTTTAAAATCAAATCATGAAAACATACCTCATTTATACATTAATAACTAATGTGCCAAGACATTTATACTTTAGGATTTCATTTACATTTTCAGCACAAATGTAATCTGATTCTTCCCCTCCATATATATTTTTTTTCAAAATAAATTGTGTGAGTATTTCCACCTATCATCTTTTTATCAACCAGAGCCTAAAATGATATTAAATTTTCATATAGAATGAGCAGGGTGAAGATTCTCTCAGTACATTGTTTCAATCGGTCGGTTGATCCTTAAGATAGTTTTTATCCAGTCATTAATTTCTCCCCCTTCCCTTTGTCGTTTTGTAATAACATTCATCAATTCAGACCTTTTTTCATTAAATGTTAAAGTTTTATCTTGAAGAATAAATTTTAAATTAATGCCTCAGTGTCAACATGTTTTTTTACAAGAATTGACATTCATGCGATGAATGTTCCAATAGCTTGTTCGACTGTATGAATTTTGTCATCATCATTTGGAATATATAGCTTAGTGATCAGATTATGAGATACGTTAATAGACACTCTAACATGACCTATTAGAAGTGGTCTATTGTGTAGCATGTCGTTCTACATATTGAACAACATAGCCCTCGCTACAAGGTGATGTGAGGGAGTTGATAGAAATAAATCACAGTCATTTTCACCCTATAGAATATCAGTACAGGAAATGTATTAATTTCTATGTTATTCACATTTCATTGAAAAAATTATTAGAAAATTTATTACTCAAAAACAGTTTTTGAGGGGAATGGCTCACCTCAAAACATGTGGGGGTGGGGTGGGATCTTCATGAACGGGTTGTTATTGAGTTGTTTCTTCTCTTTTTTCCCCCATTAAACTTTCTATCAGCTCTCTATGGTATTTTAATTCTTCTTAAAACATAAATAATGTTTCTATAAACATTTTTATTTCCTTATTTTGATCCCTCTCCTTGTTTTTCTTTCTTAAAATATGTTTGGGGTGTCACCCTAAAGCCATCACCTCTGACATAGCTATACTGTTCTGGCTACATCAAGTCCATTGAAAGTATGTCTTCATCTAGTACGGGTGTTGTTGATTACTTTGACAATGTGAGAAATAAAATATAATAAAATAAGTAATAACTGTTATGTAATATCGATTTAAATGGAAAAAATTATATTATTTCATACTAACACATGTTTCCCATAATTTTTGTGTGTTTTAATCTATCAGTATCCCCTCTTTATTTACACAATCCCCCTTCAATAACACATGGAATGGGTTGTAAGTAGCTTTAGATTTTGATTAATCAATCTATATATAAACAGAGCAACATGGTTAGGGTTTTTTTATGTCACATAAAAGTATTACATAGATTAAAAATATGTACCATTTTTTTCTCAATTGAAGTGTACCCCATCCTTGCTTTGTGGAAGGGGTACACTAGTTTTATTACCCATTACTTATTTTCATAACTCACTTGTTGTTTCATAAATAAAAAAACTATCAATCAAAGTGATGAATACAAGATAATTAAAAGAACATATTACCAGACATAATGTACCTGAAAATTATGATATGCACGACGGATGCTAAATTCATCCCATGCTCCTTGGGATATCAAATGTGCATAAAGAGTAGGTGGGTGTGGATTGATTTTCCCTTAAGCATCTTTAAGATGATATTTTGTTAAAATTGTGTAGAAGCCTCTATTAATCAATCCTAAAACTCTTAATACATATTCCTTGGGAGAGGTGTCTACTATAAATGCAATCTATAAGGAATGATGAAGAGTCAGTCGATGTTTTAGTATTTTATTTTATTTTTATAAATTAAATACATGATATAATAATTTTATCGTAATCTCTTCCCATATTAGTGTCTTAATCCCTGTGACAACATGGTTTGATGACTGTACATCAATCGGCATGGGTTTCCAACTGATGATTCCAATGTGGCTAATAAACATGGCTTTGTTGGGGTTAACATGTTGGCCTCACTTATTCCATCCCCACTGAAATTTGATGCCTTTTTATTTTTCCTTAAGGATTTTGGATAACACTATAAAACTGCGGTGCTCTTGTTTTCTTGTGACACCAGGGTTTCATTGCCCACCATTTCCTTAGTTTAGTATAATTATTATGTTCCTCTGGTGAGCTATCATTGGCACTGGGACCAACAGCAACAGGTTGAGAAACTTATTGTACCTCAGCACTGGGACCAACAACAAAAGGTTGAGAAACATGTTGTTCCTTTTCACTTGGACCAGCAGTAGTAGGATGATAGACATGTTGTGCCTCGGGATAGGATGCATCATTAGGTATAGAATTAATTATCTACAGAAGTGGTTTAACATTTATTTATATTACATAAAATTAGTTGTGAATAGATAATAACATATGGTAACACAATGTATATTACAATCAAAAAATAATCTGATTATTGAACTCTTCTTTTTTAAAAGATGAACATATTTGACCCCTCTATCGACTATATAAATCTCTTAATTGTGGTATCCTCTAACATACAAAACATCGTCTACATTGTAACTTCTAAAAAATGATTGTGAATTCCCAATGAAAGGGTCATCCTTCATTGAATTTCCATCTGACCCTTTAGTTGTTTTGGTCGATAATAGAATAATTGACCAGTATCTGTTTGTGGTATCTGGATCATAAAATACTTGTACTGCCTGTGATAACATTATAAATTGTTCATCTTTCTCCCCATCCTTACTAAAATCAACTTTCTCAAATCCAAATTCATCTATCTTAACAACACTCTTGTTATCAACCCACTTTCATTGAAAAATCATCACTTGGAATTTTGTATAATCCAACTCCCATATTTTTTTTATGATGCCAAATTATGACATATTAGCATAAATTGTATTCTTTTCCTTAGCACTAGAAACATGCATCACTTCATCCACAAGTGTAACCCCACTATTCTGTATGGTACTATCTTCATCATGTTTATTAGTATAGAATGTATAACCATTAACTACATAAGCATTGTAAGATAATACATACACATTTGGTCCTCCAGTTGGAAATCAAAGTCATTCTGAAATTGATTCTATATTTTCATTTGACTTATTAAAAATATGGTCCTGAAATAATCCTATAAACTATCAATTATATGTATCTAATATCCATTTTTTAACCCTATAGGGATTCAAATTCCTAATAATTTCTTTGTCGGTTCGAACATATGGGTCAATGCTGAAACTGTTATGCAAAACATAAAGGTGGCACTAATCCCAATCTGTAATATTGATTATAAAAACATCTATTCCAGAAATTCATTCACCCTCAAGACACCCAGTGTAATTAGATTTTGGTAGGCCAATGATTTCCACACCATACATTTATTTGGTATAGAATTCAACGTCTTCCTTAATGATATATAGCCCTACAATACAACACTCTGGATGACTTCAATTTTTGATATAACCTTTCAAAATCATCATATACCATTCAATGGGTTACATCCATCTATAATGTATAGAACCACATAATCTAATCTCTCTCACAAAGTGAACCATCAAATGAATAATCATATGAATGAATGTTGGTGGGAAGAACATTTCCAATTCCCAAAACATGACTGAAATTTCTATTTCAATAGTTGGAAATTTCACCAATTCTATAACTTTTCTGCATATAGATTTGAAGAATAAATAGAGCTATGGTAATGTATGGAAAACATTATTGGTAAAAATGAAATGTAAAGATATAGGAATTATATCTTTCATCAAAATATGAAAATCATGTGATTCCATACCCTTTAACTTTAAATTGATAATTGACATGATGGTCTTGATATTTGATGAATACACCTCTGGAACCTTTACATCATTCAAGAATTTGGAGAAAAAGATATCTCTCTTTATTGGAAATAGTGTAAGCAACAGGTGGAAGAAATGTTCATTTTTCACCCTTCACTAGTGCCAACTCTTCTCATATTCCCATATCAACCATGTCCAACCTAGCCTTAATTCCATCCTTTGTTTTGTCAGGTACATTTAACAATGTTCCAATGACAATATCACATACATTGTTTTCAACATGCATAACATCAAGAAATGTTTTAACATACAGACAATTCTAGTATGGTAATTCAAAAAAACTGATCTCTTTTTCCAACTAATTTTTTGTATGGTTTTTCAAAAATGGTTTACTAAAAGTAGTGTCCACATATTTTACTTTATCAAATACTTGATCACCTATTATTGGAGACGGTATTGAATGTTCTTTTGAACATCCATTTAATGATGTCATCCAAGATCAGTACTTATGCCACCGGGGTAGAAATTTATGATGTCCTAGAAACACAGTTTTTGATGAAAGTTTCAACCTAATTGATGGTGTACCTTGTTCGCAAACAGGACACCCTTGAGTTACTTTAATTCTATATCCTGAAAATTTTCCAAAACTAGGAAATTCATTTATCATCTCGTAAAACATGGATCTCAAAGTGAAATATTCATTTTTGTAAGAATCATACAACATAACACCTGAATCCCATAATAATTTCAAATCCTCAGTCAATAGATCCAAATAAACAACAATGTCATTACCCAGTTGTTTTGGTCCTTATATAAGCATAGATAACATGATTTATTTTTCATTTCATGCATAACCATGGTGGTAAGTTAAAATTTACCAATATAATTGGCCATGTTCTGTGACTTCTGCTTTGAAAACCAAAAGGATTCACTCCATTTATAGATAACAAAAGACGAAGGTTTCTCAGCTCGTTTCCAAATTCAGGATACTCATTATCAATTATCTTCCATTGAGGATATTATGTCTAAAGATATAGTTCCCCATATTTAATTCATGTATCTGCATGCCATGTAATTTGTCATCTAGTCTCCTCACTTCTTTATAGGAACCTAAACCATGGAAAGATTGGAAAGTACCATACAAATTTCGTAGGACTAGATTCATTTTTCTTCTATCGATAAGCACCACACTTTGGGCATTCTTTAGGTGATTTTTGGTCATTTTGAAAAATTATATAGTCATTCGGGCAGGCGTGTATTCTTTTAGAGATCATACTCATCAAGCGTAGTATTTGGTTGGCATCGTATGTTCATATTGGAATCTCATTATATTCTGGTATCATGTCATTCAATAGATAAATTAGTTCCATGAAATTGGCATCAATCCACTTGTTTCCTTCTTTTAAATTATATAGCTTCAGTATGGCTGACAATGTTGTATTTTTAGTGAAACCATCATACAATGGCATATTTTCAAAACTCTTTAATATCTCAAACAATTTTGGGAAATCACAAAGTTCATCTTCAATAGTCCTTTTCATTTCCTCAATAAGATCTTTATCATCATTCACATTTTTAATCACATCCTCCATACATTCATCTTCATTGTTCACACTTGTAATCATATTAGATGGTCTATAAAATGTAGTGTTATCCCAACCACTACCTTCATTTTTTCCCATGTTTATTCCAACATGTATATCTTCGATGTATTCTGTGACAGATCAAGTGTTCTTACAACTACTATGGACTAATTTTTCTTGAATAAAAACAATGTAAACACTGAAAAAGGATTTGAGAAGGGCCATATTCATGAAAATTTTCAAACTTGATAAACTCTTTCACGCCATCTTCATACTCTTTGGTCAACTGATTAGAATTCATCCATTATTTATTCATATTCATCCTATTTGATTCAGTTATATTAATATTTAACAAAATAATTACACAAATAATGTTCAACTAGGGTCATTATCCAACTATAATCAATTAAACTAGTTGTGTTAAACAATAACCTTACCTCTCCATGTATTACTCAAGACCAAAGTATATCACACCCATCTATCCAACCACCTGATCAATGTATCTTTCTATGAGAATCCCTTACACAAGAATGTTTTAGTATCCGACATGAGATCTATATGCATTTTTGTAAACTAGTTTTTCAGTGTTTCTCTAAAAACATAATGTCTTGAGTAGAGAAATATGGTACTAAACTAATAGATGGAATGATTTTCCATAGATTGTTTTTGGTTGGAAGTATTCATTACATGTTTTGATATGATTATTTGACTAGGGTGTCTATAAAGTGTCACATAGAGTCCTCTAGTGAAGTGGTTTTCTAAGATTTAGTTGAATTTCACTGGTAACAAAGTGGTGGTGCCATTGAAGTGGGTAAGGTTTGGATTGATATTCAGTGGTGGAGGAACTACAACATGAAAAACAAATGGAATACCAATCATTAGAAAAAACCTCAACCCCGTACAAACACACAATTGTGCTCACAATCACAACACTATACAAACCAAACAAACACAATTTCGGATTTTACAAAGCATCCCTTATTCAATTACAATTTTTAATTAAAGGGTTATCACAGAAGTTTTATCATATTAGGGAATTCATTCATTTTCCAAGTATACCTAAATTACCAATTTCTATATTCAAATGTTCAATAGGAACCAACCAACACACAATTCATTTAGTGTGCAAACTAGGTTCACCAATGACCATGATTTTCAGTGGGTCATTTAGCTCGTACAATTCACAACATAACCATAAATATCAAATAGTAATAACATGTGTACAAGAGGAAACCAATTAGTAATAAGAGATAACTCAACGTGAAGGTGTCGTTTAGCATGCGGCAGAGGCACGTTTGCAACAGAGGAGAGGCGCACATAAAAGGAGATTTACAACTAAAAATAAATCATAAAATGAGATCTCATGTGTTATACCTATCCAAAATAGGTTCAATGGGATTTAGGAATGGGACTTGTCTAGTTAAATAGATTTATTGGTCAATAGTGGGATTTTATTTTCTATCTATGATATCTTCTTCCTATTTATTTATTTTTTTCTCTATCTATTATTTTCCTAGATGTTCAACTTATGAATGGGACAGGTTTGGTTTTCAAGAGAAATATTAATTTTAATTTACCCAAATTTAGGTGTAAAATATTCCTAATTAATTGTATCATTTTTCATGGGATCGTTTCTATCTCGTAAGGATCATGAACACCTCTTAGGTTAGTGAAAAATCAGGTCAGTTGTTGGTTATGATACCAGCCTAGTCCATATCATTACATTTACAATTGTAACTAACCCATGTCCATTTAAATATAGAATGTGGTGGTCAGACGCTAATAAATTCCCAACTCTACTGGAGTTACTATGGGGGGACTTGATAGTATAATATATGTTAAATCTTTTATAGATTGGATATTAGAGTAGTCCCTGCTAAAGATTTCATCATTTGGATGGTAGTAATGTTTGTTGAACCTATTGTGTGAAGTAGACATCAGAAACTAATAATAGATTAAAACACAGGTGATGAATTAATAACCTATGGAAAAATATATAAGAAATATCTTACAAACCTAATTTAATCTTAATAGATTTTGTTTCATTCATCATATAGTTACAAGTGATGTGGAATTTGTAAATATAAGCTTGGGGGCTGAATGAGGTGGAGATGTTGATGGAAATGAAGATGTGGCTAGGTGTTTAAATATTAATGTATATTTTTCATTAGAATGAGGTTGGTTTAAGTAATTATATTTAGGTTGGTTGCATTATTCCTTCATGAGATTCAATAAGAATAGGTGCATCAAGAATCCAAGGATGTGCATCATAGAATAAAACTAAAGGCTGGGAATTTAACAATGTTATCTTTAAGGGGGTTCTATATATTGAATTTATTTAAGTATGATGGTTTTTTTGTAAGTAATGTGACTTATTTCTGATTATATAAATTTGATTTTGTATTCCATCTATTCTAAACTAGATATCTACTTCATGTTCCGTTTTGGGTGAGTTTGTTTTGAGGTTCAACATGATAGATATAGATTCATTTGTGGGGTGTGTATGAAGGATCATAGAGTTTATAGAGATATTGAATATATATTGATGATTTATGGGTTGTTTATGTTTGTATAATTATCTCATTATATGACTTGACAAATGATATTTTCTTGTTGATCTTTGTAGAGATAAGATTAATATGAAATTGTTTTTACATCGATAATTAGAGTTCTCTAAAAATGACAGTGTATCCTATTGTGTAGTATATAGATTAAATTCATAATTGATACATCATATGAATATTTTCTTAATAAACTTTAATCATGGGTATTGGTACTATTTTTTATGTATTATTTCTATTAAAATACTCACGGATGAGTTAGATACTATATGGGGTTAAGGGATGATTCAATGTAAATGTGATATATCGAGTTAAAGTGAATCATGGTATGAAGAGTATGATTTTTTTTCATCATGGTAATGAAAAAGTGGATGAGTATACTCATAAATATAGAATTCATGTTTGTTCATACGATGTTGAAAATGATCACCTAGCGATGATAGGTGAATCTAGGTTTTTCATATTTAGAACTACTATCTTGATGATGTTAAAACTTTTTATAGGATATTTTTACCGCATTTAAAGAAACTCATTAAATCCTTCACTCTTAATGGTTCACTCAAAAAAAATTCAAATGAAAATTATAATGAAAACAAGTATTTTATATGGTTTACTATAAAGTGATACATCTAAGGAGAATAAATCAATGATGAGTCAACGTGAAAAAAATATAGTATACTCACCTTCACTGGATTAAAATTTCAGGAGTAGATAGAGAAAACAAATTTTATAGAGAATGATAATCTATAGGGTTTACTTACAGTGAACCTCCCATATCTTAGTCTTATGAATCCTTTAGTAATTTATGGGGGTGAACTCAAGAAATAAGAATCACAAGTTCCATCAAGACACATTTTAGATTCAAAATAAATGATCCCAAAGAAATATTAATAATCAAATTCTAAAAACACCATTTCAACAACCCTCAAATCCAATAATGCCTCAAAACAAAATACAATAACATATTAAATCATAAAAAATATAGAGAGTCATAAAAATAATAATATAAAATTGACGATACAAAAATGATGTATAGTGGGAAACTAAAATATGAAATAGATGATATATAGATTATTCCCAATAAAATAAAAGAAACAAATCCTTAACAAAAATATCTAAATTATTTGTGAAATATGTTCACTAGGTTTTATATTATACCCAAACTAGAACCAAAATATCTTCCACAACAACATAATAGAACCTGATAAAGCTATAACGATGATAGGTGTGATTTATATGTCTTCATAGGAAACCACCCATGGATCCATGTGTATACATTAAAGGAAAACAAAATTCTTTCTAGTTTGAAAAAATATATATATTTGGTTTCCTATTTTCTTCCAAAATCAGTAATAGGGAAACCCTACACACCCATTGGAAACTAGGGAAACCGAAATAGAGACTCAATGGGGGGAATCCGTATGTTGTAGAGGAGGCTTCCGGGATGGTTGTTGGATGAGGAGGGTGCGCCAAAGAAAGTCAGGTAGACAAGGGGGTGGTGGTGGAGGAGAAGAATGAGGCAGAGGAGGAGGAGGAGGAGGAGGAGGCAGTGGCGGCAGAAGGGTCGATGATGCATGGGTCAGCTACCACGAAGGCTTGAAAGGGTGCGAGGGAGGAGGAGCCTGTTACGGTTCTTTTATAAAACCCATTAGAACCATTATCAGTGCTAGTTAAAAGCACTGATAAAGGTGTGTTTTATCAATGCTAAAGTAAAAAATCACAAATAAAACAAACCTTTATCAGCTCTCTGGTAGTGCAGATAAAGATAGGCCTTTATCATCACTAAAAATGAGATGATAAAAGATCTATTTATCAGTGCTAAAAAGAGATGATAAAGGAATAGTTTTAATAATTTATTTATATTATTATATATTTATTTAAAATAATATGTAGGATAAATATATATTTATCTATTAATAGTTATAACTATAAATCTATATTTATTTATTTATACTTATAAAATTAAAATTTAGGTAATTATAAAATAATAATAAATATACTTATTATATTTATAATCATATAAATATATAAAATAAATATATTAATTATATATATTTAAAACATTATAGATATATATAACTATATTTATTCTAATTTTATAAATATTTATTTGAAATATATATTTATTTATAAATATAATTATATATTTATTTAGTTATTTATTTAATTATTTAAATAATTATAAAATTATAGCAAATTTATATATCTAATATTTATAATATTTATAATATATATAATTAATATATTTATTATAATTTTAAAATTATTTAAATACATCTGTTTTTATTTATAACTATAAATAACATTTGTATTTATTCGTTAACATTTGAATAGGTATTTATAAATATACTTATAAATATATATATATATATTTAGTTATATATATCATATTATATATGAAAGAATAAATATAATTTTTATATATTAATAATTATTTAAATAAATATAAATTTATTTGTATTTATTTATAAATATTTGTATTTCTTTATAAATATTTTTATATATTTATAAATATATCTATGTAATTATATATTTATAAATTTATAAATAGTATAATAAATATATTTATTATAATTATATAATTTTTTACATAAATATTTATTTATTTATTTATATTTATAATTATAATTATAAATAGTATATATTTACAAATATTTGTATATAATTGTTAATATATATATATATATTATTAAAATTATAATATTATATGTATACTTTTATGATTATATATATATATATATATAATTATAATTAACAATTTATTAGAAAATTAAATATTTATATAATTAAAAATATAATAAAATATATTTATTATTTAAATATATTTACTGAAATTTTATAAGTACATTTTTTAGAACATATATATTTCATATGGGTAACTTTATAAATTAATCAATATACCACATAAATAGACAACATGATGTAATGTATAAGTGAACATTCGTGCATGATACATAACATATTCGCATGATCAATATATCCATTGACCAAATTCATTGAAAAACACATATATATTCAATAATTTTAATTATAAATATATAGTATAAAAATTATTGTATATTTATAAATAAGATAAATATATTAAATATAACAAATATAATAAATATGACGAATTAATCTAATAAATCTAATAAATCTAATAAATTAATCTAATAAATCTAATAAATATATATCTTATAAATATAAATCTAATAAATCTCTGATAAATTTAATAAATATAAAAAATATAGTAAATATAATAAATATATTTATTATTTAATGTGATTTATTATAATATTATAATTATTTAATTATATACATATATATATTTAATTATAATCTTAGAAATACTTTTTTCAATTAAAATATTATATATCTATATATATTTATATTTAAATTATTAAAATATATATATTAATTATAAACATGCGTTTTTTATTTAATGTATACAAATAAACATTATTTTTTAATATAAATATAATAATTTTATATAAATTAATAATATTTTTTATTAGAAAATTTTATCATCACTAATAATAACATTGATAAAGGGTAGACCTTTATCAATGCTTTTTTTAACATTGATAAAGGGTATATTAATCAGGGCTTGTAGCTAGCACTGATAAAGGCCCACCCCTTTATCAACACTTTCTTCTTAGCACTGATAAAAGGCAGCACTTCCCTTTCCCTATTTTGTGGTAGTGCATCATGGAAAAGAAAAAAAGTGGTGGATGGATTAAGTTAAAAAACCATGCATCATTATCCCTTTTACATATGAAACATTACCAATTGATTAATGATTTGATGAATTTAGGACTGGATGATGCAGGCATAGAAAATTCTTTTGTTTTTTCTGTTGTGTATCAGCAATGATCTTTATCTAAAAGAAATGAGAAAGATCGAAAGGAATTTTGTGAATTATTGAAAATAGTTGAATTGGTAAATAAAGGTAAGATAAATGAATTTAATGTTGATAAAGAATGTTTTCTGAAATTTTGTTAGAGGTTATGTGTTCCTTGTGCTTTCTTGTTGGAGAGGGGGTTGTTAAATGAATCCTATATATCCCTATTTTCTATTCATTCTATCAGCACTATGATGTACAGAGTCATTCGTGAGTATTTCTAGTTTTATGGAATGTAAAAAGATATTTCTTATTTTAGCATGACTTTTTTTAATTTCTAATAGGTCAATACAGAAAAATAATTACTGAAGGGTATGCTTCATCATTTACTAGTTCAAGAGTGGAAATCGAAAAATATATTCATGGATTTTATGATGGGACTACCAAATACTTGTCAAGGTAACAATGTGATTTGGTATATTGTCACCCAACAAAATAAATAATCACATTTCCTTCTTATTGGAGATACCATGTATTTATATCAACTTTATCTATTGTATCTCAATGAGAGATTTAAATTATTTGGAGTTACTCTTTTCATTTTATTAGACCGTTATTCCCGGTTCACTTTTAATTTTTAGAAACCCCTTTAAATGTCATTGGGTACTAAATTATGTTTTACTATAGATTTTTATCCTCAATCAGATGTACTATAAAAAACAATTCAAACATTTGAAGACATGGTACATACCTTCTCAATGGATTCCCGGGTAAGTAGGGATCAATATATTTCTAAATTTGAGTTTTATTATAATAACAGTTTCCATTCTTATATAAATACCATGCATTTTGAGAAATTATATAGAAATTCGTATCAAACTCCATCATTTTGGGATGAATTGGGTGACATGAATTGAATGAGACTTGAATTTGTAGAGGAAGTGGCTGAGAAGGTGAAAATGATTCAGTAATATATCAGGAAAAATCAATGTTGGTTGAAAATATAAGCAAATAATTGGAGGAAAGACCTTTCTTTTGAGTTCAGTGATCTTTTGTTCTTCATGTATCTTAATAGTAAAGTCTTCTATGTTTTGTTAATAAAGTAAGGTTAATCCCATAAATCATGGGACCATATCAAATCTTGGTAAAAGTTAGATCTGTTTCCTACCAAGTGGACTTTCCACGGAGTTTATCCCATCTACACATTGTTATACATTTTTTGATGTTAAAGAAATATATTCAAGATTCATCTCATGTTTTGATCCCAATAGTAGTTCAATTGGAAGAGAACCTTTCTAGTTACAAGTACTCTATTAATATTACTAACCATAGATAGAACGTATTATGGAATAAGGTAGATCACCAGGTTATAGTTTTCTAGAAAACCCATATTATTGAAGAAGAAAACTGGGAATATGAAAAAAAATAGGGAAATTAATACCCATTTTTTAATAAGTGAATAAAATTGTGTGAAAACAATTTCCAATGGTTATGTAAGGTATCAAACCAGGTAATGTTATAATAAATAATTTTAATAGTTATTAGTATTCTTAAAATATGTAGTTATATACTTATAATATTTTATTTAAAAGCATGATTTTACGATTATATAAATTTAATTTGAAAATTATAAGTCCATTTTTGAATTTATAATATCAAAATCTTAGGATAATTTTTTATTATTTTTTTAATATATTAATTTTCTAATTAATATTGAATATAAAAATTCATATTGAAAACTATATTATCATTCACTATATTTACAAGGTAAAATTACTTATTGAATTCATTGTAAATTTTAATTAGTTCATTATTTAATTTAATCCAATTATGGTATTTGGAATAGGTTTTATACTTTAAATTAGTATTGAAAACCATTACTTTAAATTATATTTTATAACTTCTATGATTTAAATATTAAAAAATGGATTGCATAATTTGAATTTGTCCGTCCAAATTTAGTCAATAGTCCCCTTTTATTTTTTGGTCCATATGAATAATGACCATAGTAAATTTTTTTATCATAGTTAAGTGTAAATCAGGTAATTAAGTGTAAAATAAATATGTTATGGACTACCAAATGACCCTAACAAATTCCTAGTTCTATTTAATGAGTATTTTTTGACCTCAAAATCCAAATTTATAATTTTAGACCTTTTAGACCCACTTGGTTGATATTATGTCCTTATAGTATTTTATTTAATGAAAAGTCAATGTTTTCAAACTATTATTTTTAATAATTATAACTTTTTTTATATTATGTTATCTAGAATATATGTTTGACCATAAATAGTATTTTGAAATCAAATAGATTTATCTTCATTATGGTAATTTATTTTTATATCTTAGAGAATAAATAATTGCATTAAATTCTTACATAATGATGATGTGGTAATTATTAAATTAATGAAAGGATAAAATAATTGATATAAAAATTATTATAATAAATATATATTTAGATAATTAAGGTGATCCAATAATTATATATATCAAAATTGCATGTTTATGATACAATAACATATATGAAAATGACATGTTTATGATACAATAAAATGTATTTTTTGTATTTTAACTTGTAGTTTTGATATTTTTATAGTCCAAGTAATGAGTAGTAACAAATAATAAAATTCTGATATTTTATGGAATGAATATTTTATTAAATTATTTAAAAATTTAAAAATGGAAAAATTATAAAATGGAAAATTTTTATGGTCAAAAATTTTATTGCCTAATAATTTATATACATATTTTAATTCTTTGACTTAAAAATAGTCTTATTGTGTGTTAATATTTTGAGAAATTACATGAGTTCCCATCCCATTTATTATAAAATGAAACTTGTTCTCATCATTTCTTAACACTTAATAACCGTTATTTTGTTGAATATATGACTACATATCTTCCAAGTATCCCTCCCAACTTTTTAGAGGCCTTATTCTAGTCCAAACAATGTCTTTAGTTGTACTAATGTGTTAATCAATGGTTGTTTCCCAAATAAGATGTATCGTTATTAATAAATTATTCAATTTTATTACTTCTTTCACATAATTCAAATATTATTTGACCATTATAAAATAATAATTCATGTATCCTCCATATAATTATATGTTATTATATTAGTGTCATAACCCATATCCATCTCCCCATCTATGAAATGAGAAATGAATTCATCAACCATGTATATGGTGGATTACTGCCTCGTGAACCGATGTTATTCATTTTATATAACCATATACTAATAATAGTAATAAAAATGGGATTAATTATTATACATTATATTATTATCATAATAATATGATAAATAATACTTACCTTCTTATCCATAATTACCATTTAAAAATGTTATCATTACTCATTTTTACGTAAGGCCATTGATCTCCATGATTGTAATGTACTTCAATTTTCCTATCCATATTTAGTGTGTGGATTTTAAAAAACATTAATTTAATTATAAATTTTTTAATTATTTCATTATTATTATTCTGTAGATGGTGTAATAATGATTTCATTCAATGTAGTCCACATATCTAAGTAAATTTGTACATATGAACTGAATATTTTCAAAGCATGTGACTTGAACATAAATTACTAAATAATTTTTATAGAATGTTAATAAATGTTATAAAAGGAACAATGAAATTGAAAAGGGTTCAAAATAATTTAAATAATTAACATAAATTTATAATTCAGGAATATAGAGTACACACGTGATAAATTAGACTCAATGAAAGGGAATTCTTTACTCAATTTCCATTAATTGAGTTAAAGATATACTTCATTAATTATGTCATGATAAGAGTATTTGTAACACCCGAGATTTTTATGAGAAATATTTTGTTTTTATGTTATATAAATTATCAAAGTAATATTTCACTACATACAACACTAGCTTGGCTTTCTTTGCACGCAATTACAGCCTTCCTCGATAGCTTGCGTTGTATGTAATACCGAGTTTCACTAAACAACGATATGCTATTAAAATATTATTAAAACTAGCCGTTATGAATAGTAATACCCAATTTTAGAAATTTTTTTCATTTTACCATTCAAAATAAACTTCATTTTTGGATTCGGAATATTGAAATTAGCCTAGGGTGAAATTTTGGTATTTTTATGAAAACATTCAATTTTTGATGAATAGTGAAAACACTGGGTTACTATTTAAAAACCGACTTTTTATATAAATAATTATTTATTTTATTTAAATTTATTTTAGGTCAAAATTGATACATAATACCTATATAAGTTCAAATTAATTCATTGGAGTCATTTTATAATAATTTTAGATATATAAAAATTTTATTGAACTTTTCACCGTCTTTTACCCACCTCCTAGGAAAATTTTCAAATTCACATAAAACTTAATTTTACCGCTTCTGTGAGTGGAAGTTCAAAAATCTGAGAGACACGGTTAATATCAAGGACTAAAATGTGGTTCAATGCGATGAAAATAATTTTTAGTGAATAGTAACCTTTAACTTTTTTTACCACGGTTAAAAGTAAATAGGGTAATTAAGGGTAAAAATGATATTATTAATACCCTAACACATGACATAATTCTATTGGATAAGTGTAATTCGACCAAAAATAACCTTATCAATAAAATATGACCATTTAGGCCCACTTTTATTAGATTAGGACATTTATTATTAATTTATTTTAAGAAGGGTTAAAATAGTTAAAATCAATGTTTAATAACAAAGTCATTTTTAATATAGGGTTATATATAAGATAAATTCGACTATAAATATTAATTAGAAATATAAAACTATTTAATACATAATTTTATTTTATTTATAATTTTTATACATTAAATGATTTAATTTATTTATGACACAATGATGATGTAGTAATTATCTTATTAATGAAATATTGACATAATTGTTGTTATAAATACCCAAATAAATTTAATTTGAGGCTTTTTATGAATTACACTAATTTTCTAGGTTAATATGACATTTTAGTATTTATTTAATTAACTTTTTTGAACTAATCATTCTGTTATGATTTTCACAAAAATCAATTACCAAATAGTGTCAAAATTGACATAAAATAGTTTTTAAAACAAATATTATAATATTATTTGTTATTTTATTACTATAAATCTAAGTATTGGCCACATGAATTAGATAAGGTTATATATATTAATAATAAACAACTTGGGGTTCTTTTGGCTTGTTATATTAAGTTTATTAACCTTATAGTGTATGAAAACAAGAAGACACGGTAAAAGTTAAATTATCTAACTTAAATTTAAATCTAAATGATAAGGTTAAAATAGAAACCTAAACTTGTCTAAATTCTATTTTATGAGATTATTCCGACCCATCTCCACCTTATCTTCGAAATAAATCAATTTTGAGCTATTAAAAACCGAATACGACTTTATAATTAAATAATATTTTAAGTTTTCCTAAGGTGTCCCTTTCCTCCCTTATAAAAGTGCACCTCCTCCCTCTCCTCCTCACCCCACTTTGAGCCTTCAATATCAGCCAACCCCTGCCCATTTCACTTCCCCACTTCCTTAGAAACCTACTAGAGGTACTATTCTTCTCAAAATACCAACTCTATTGCCCTAAGGGAAAGTTTAAAGGAGGCACTTCAAAGAAGAGGTAATACCTTCTACCGTTTTCTTCACGTTCCATTCTTCTTATACTCCCTCTTCTTTAGTTGTTTCATTATGAGGTAATAACATAAGTATCCCTCATATACTGATATGTTTTTATAAATATGAAACAACCCTATTTTACCTCTTATCCATCCTACGGTAAACAAAATTACCGCGTGTGCGTACGTACGGAATACCGTCTCCACGTCGTGGTGTAATATGTTTTCCACTACCACCTTACTTGGATGGGTATAATGGTGTAAATAAATAACTATATATGATTATTGTAAATTTTTATTGATTCTTAAATATTACACATACACTTCAATACAATTCCACGATCATGGGAACGATATCATCGCTCGTGCGTACGTACGGTCTATCGTCTCCATGATGTGATGCGAATCGTTCTATATGATCTTCATTGAATAATGACTATATAAATTAATTGAATGAATGAATATGATATATATTACACTAATACCATTCTATAAATGATGTATCTATATCTTATAAAGATGAATAAGAATTTATTCGACAAAACACGCATAAGAACATAAAGCAATAAACACCTGAATAACAAGTAGCAATGAAATATTACTACTAAGAAGATATAAATATGACCATATATGATACCATAACAATGAATATGATTATGTAATAATCCAATTAACATTATTTAAACCATATTATAGGAGGTTCAGATTCATACAAAGCATATCGGACCTAAGGTAAGGGAAAATCACATAATCTCATTTTTATCCGAGATTGTTTATACTTTGGTATTTACTGGAGTGTATTTTATCAACCAAATACATGTTTCCTCAATATGTAATATTATTTATATCCTCTTAAAATTGTCTAAATCCAATTTTACCCTTCGGTGTGTTTTTATTAAAAGATATGAAAGGAATCTTTTGTCGTTTTTTGTACGAGGTACTTTTTGACTTTTCCTGCCAAAGTACGAGTAGAATGTTTTTTTAACTTATACGGAATGAATGGATTTTTAGAACATTATTTACAAGAAGCTTCATTTACAAGTTTTCAAGTTTATTTTTAATCAACTTATTTTAGTTTAAAATTGTATGACATCTTATGAATGGAAAAATGTTTTTGAAGTAGAAAGGATATTTTCCTCAAGAATGGAGTTGAAGTGTTTTATCAAAATTATTTTCCATCTAAGATAATATAGGGTTCTGTTTATATCCCTATTATTACATTGATTTGATTATGTTGTGATGGAATTATTTTTATGAAGTCTGTTATCTTATATGAGTTGTTTTATGATGTCACGATGTTTCAGAATCCCATTTTTATTACATGGGTTATTCTATGATGTATGATTTATGATTTTGTGGCACACATAATAATGGTTTCATTATGAGATGGGTGGGACCTATATCTCCATCCAATGCATTGGGTAAAGATTTATATCTCACGAGATAGACATGGCTGGAACGGAAAGCTAAACCGGTTCAGTGATACAAGACTGGAACGAGGAGTGAACTCGGTTCGGTAACGGAATTTCTCCTCTATGATGGTCTTGGAAATGAGCCTTGACTAATATGAAATGATTTTCTATGATTATGTGTGTATGACACAAAGTTTCATGTATTTAGTTATGATTATTGGGATTACATTTCACTACTATGATTTATCTCATGTTATGAAATTATGATCTCTTTTGCAGGTTAAGATTTCCAAAATGTTATGTTATTATGAATATGATGTGATTGATATTGCTTTTGTTTACCCTTACTGAGCATTTGAGATCACCCTTTTGTATGTTTTCATTCCTCATGTTAGGAAGAAGTTTATTAAGTAAGATATGCCAAAAGGGACTCTAGAGATGATGAAATAAATGGAAGAAAACGCAAATGATTTATGAACCAGTTGTTTATGTTTCCCAGTTTCTAACGACATTATACTTATACGGTCCTTTTATGGTTTTGTTATATGTTGTAATAAGTATGCTTCAATTCTGAAGAAATGAAAATGTATGTAAAGTATGGTTCGTTATAGTTGGTATCAGAGGAAAGGTATAGTCAACCTTTGGAAACTAGGATGTGAAAGCCTTAGTAAGTACCCTAAGGATAAGTCTAAGCATAGAACACAATCTTAGTGTTTTAAAAAAATGGCCATGAACAACCTATAATAAGACCTTAAGTGTGAAATTTTATTCTTGAACATGTGTTTTCCCTATTAAAATTAGTGTTTCTCACACTATTCTTCTTGGTTTTAAGTCAATGGATGGAACCCGAAGGAACCGTGTTAATGCTGAATGCGATGGGAAATGCAATGATTGTCCCCCTAAACAACCAAATGTTATGGGATCTAGAATGAAAAATCTTGTAGCCATGCTCACACAACTTTCTCAAGCTATGAACCAGGCAAGACTTCCAAACGAGCAAAAGAAAGAGAAACATTCTGTTGAATCCTTCATGAGGCGGTGTCTGCCTTCATTCAGCGGGTCTTTTGATCCATTAGTAGATGAACAATGGATTAGTACCACTGAAAAGATATTTTCAGTTCTACAATATTCTGAACATGACAAAGTCATCTTAGTAGTGTATCATTTGGAAGGTGATGCGGATCAATGGTGGAATCTTATCAAGAATACGAGGCAAAGAGATGAAATTGAGTCCATGGAATGGGAAGAGTTCTAGAACTTATTTTTCAATAAGTACTTCCCTCGTATTATTCGAACAGAGATGGAGAATGAGTTTCTTGAACTAAATCAAAATTGTGATGAATCTATTGGTATCTACGAAGCAAATTTTACAAGTCTTGAAAGGGACGCTTCTGGGATTATTATCCCACCTGAGAGTAAAATTGATCGATACTTTAGTGGATTAAAACTAAGTCTTCTAAGGGTGTTATCCATAAGGGACTTCAATAGCTATGAGGAAATTGTTCAATGTGCTCTCAAGGTTGAGATGGATATTGGAGTAACCCATCAGTCATATGGGTTTGATAAGAAGAGGAAAATGGAATTCAAAGAAAAATCTAAAGACCACACTGAAAAGAAGATGAGTTTTCCCTTATGCTAAAAGTGTGGAAAGAAACATGGAGGGATTTGTCTTAAAGGGACAAGTAAATGTTTCAAATGTGGAAAGGAAGGTCATCGGGCATTTGAATGCCGCAATTATGGGAAGAAGATGTCTAGTGATGTGAACAAAGAAAAGTCTACACAGAGTGCACCTCCTACACTTCAATGTTACAAGTGCAAGGAAATGGGGCATTATGCTAATCAATGCCCAAATCCAAGGGTTGTTGATGATTATCGATTTCAACAAACTCTTAAGGCCAAAGACAAAGTAAAGTCACATGCAATTACTATCGGTGATGTGGAGTACGATAAAGAAGTGGTGAAAGGTACACTTACCATCCACTCTAATGTAGCAAATGTTTTATTTGATTCTGGATCCACCCACTATTTTTTTCTTGAAGAATTTTCTAAGTTTATCACCATATTATCTCAACAATTAGATGTTGAGTTAGCTTTGACAACTTCTAATGGCACAACAGTCATATCAAAAGTTTATAATTCTTCTCCGATTGAATTTTGTGGCAAAGTGCTTCCTGCAAATCTTGTGATCCTTCCTATAGTGGAATTTGATGTGATTCTTGGCATGGATTGGATTTCTTTATATGGATCTCATATCAATTTCCAAAGAAGGGAAATCACATTTAATATTCCATATCAATCTATGATCGTCTATCGATGCAAGGATGAATATAACCTTCTATAGGAAATTTCTTCCATCTTATGGGTCTTGATTCCAATAAATAAAGGTTATTTATCTCAAATGGTTGGCGAGAAACACACGATTAAGAATATTTCCATTGTACGGGAGTTTGATGATGTCTTTCTGGAGGAATTGCTAGGTCTTCCACCAAATCGTGAAGTTGAGTTTTCAATAGAACTCGTATTGGGTTCTTTACCTATTTCAAAGACACCTTATAGAATGACCCCAATTGAGTTGCAATAATTGAAGAAGAAACTCTAAGAGAATCTTGATAAGGTATTCATATGCCCTAGTGCATCACCTTGGGGAGCACATGTTCTGCTTGTTAAGAAGAAATATGGATTAATGAGACTCTGCAATGATTATCGAGAACTTAACAAGATCACTATCAAGAACAAATATCCTCTCCCACGCATTGATGACTTATTTGACCAACTACGCGGAGCTCAATACTTTTCCATGATTGATCTTAGTTTAGGTTATCATCAATTAAGGTTCAAAAGGGAGGATATACCAAAGACGGATTTCCGTACAAGGTATGGACACTATGAATTTATATTGATGTCATTTGTTCTTACTAATGACCCTGCTATATTCATGGATCTAATGAATAGAGTCTTTAGAGACTATCTTGATCAGTTTTTGTTAGTCTTTATAGATGATATTCTTGTCTATTCAAAGAGAGAGGAAGAACATGAAGATCACTTGAGAATTATATTGAAGACCCTGAGAAAGGAGAAGTTTTATGCCAAATTTACCAAGTGTGAATTATGGCTTCAAAAAGTTTCATTTTTGGGTCACATAATCTCACAAGAGGGGATATCTGTGGATCTAGCAAAAACAGAGGTTATCGAAAGATGGTTGAGACCAACAACAGTAACTGAGATCCGAAGTTTTCTTGGTTTTGCTGGATATTATAGATGTTTTGTGAAATATTTTTCACAATTATCTAACCCACTCACCAAATTGACTCAGAAAGGAGTTAAGTTTGTTTGGACAGAGGAATGTGAAGAGAATTTCAAGCAGTTAAAAAGAAGGTTATCCAGTGCACCTGTTCTCACACTGCCTTGTAGTAGAGAAAGGTTTGTGATCTACAGTGATGCATCCAAGAAGATATTGGGGGTGTGTTCTCATGCAAAACGATATGGTGATAGCTTATGCCTCATGACAGTTGAAAATCCAAGAGCAAAATTACCCAACTCATGATTTGGAGTTAGCTGCGGTAATCTTTTCATTAAAGATTGGGAGGCATTATATTTATGGTGAAAGGTGTGATATTTATACTGATCACAAAAGTTTAAAGTATATTTTCACACAAAAGTATCTGAATATGAGCCAAAGAATATGGTTGGAGCTGATTAAGGATTACGACTACTCAATTCATTATCACCCTGGGAAAGCAAACAAGGTGGCAGACGCATTAAGTCGACAAGACAATGCTAGCTTATCCATGATGAGGATCACAAAAGATCCAATATTTATGGATATACAAAGGATGGATCTTGGAATTATATTGGAAGGGGAAAAATCTTATCTTTGTCCAATGAATGTTTAACCATCTATACATGTGAAGATTAAAGAGACATAAAAAGAAGATGTAGAGTTACAAAAGAAGGTGATAAATGTTCCTGAATTCAACCTTGTTTGTGATGGGATAATAAGGTTCAAGAATCGGTTTTGTGTTCCTCCCATACCAGAATTAAAGAATGAGCTACTGGATAAGGCTCGTAGTTCATCATTCTCTATTCATCTTGGAAGCACGAAGATGTATAGGGACCTAAAAGAGTACTTATGGTGGGATGGAATGAAAAGAGATGTTGTTGAATATGTCTCTCGATGCTTGGTTTGTCAGCAAGATAAAGCTGAGAGAAAGAAGTCTAAGGGGATATGACAACCATTACCCATACCAAAATGGAAATGGGAAAACATCACTATGGACTTTGTCACTGGACTTCCTAAAACATCCAAAGGCAATAATGTTATCTGGGTCATAGTTGATCGTCTTACAAAGTCTGCACACTTCATTGATATTAGAGAGGATTTC
The DNA here is from genome assembly GCA_963277665.1 of Viscum album. Taxonomy (NCBI): domain Eukaryota; kingdom Viridiplantae; phylum Streptophyta; class Magnoliopsida; order Santalales; family Viscaceae; genus Viscum; species Viscum album. The sequence goes on from OY728131.1 coordinate 1,538,137,470, forward strand.
TCTCTGAATCATCTTTCCAGTATATATGTAAAGGAAGTGGTCAGATTTCATGGAGTATCACTTTCCATTATATCTAATCGCGATCTGAGGTTTACCTCGAAGTTTTGGCAAAGTCTTCAGTATACTCTGGATACAGAGTTGAGTTTCAGCACTGCTTATCATCCTCAAACAGACGGTCATTCTGAGAGGACAATTCAAACTCTAGAAGACATGTTAAGAGCTTTCTCTATGTATTTCAAAGGTGGTTGGGATAAACACCTACCTTTGGTGTAATTTTCTTATAATAATAGCTTTCAATCCAGTATTCAGATGGATCCTTATGAAGCTCTCTGTGGAAAGAAATTCTGAACTCCATATTTTTGGGATTAAGTTAGGGAAAGAAAGCTATTAGGACCTGATCTTATTGATGAGATGGCAGAAAAGGTCAGATCTATTCAACAATACATTAGAGCAGCTCAGAGTTGACAAAAACGTTATGATGATAAACGAAGAAAATACCTAGAGTTTGAAGTGGGTGATAAGGTGTTCTTACAAATATCTCCCTGGAAGAGAGTAATGAGATTTGGGAAGAAGGGAAGTCTGAGCCCTAGGTATATCGGTCCTTTCGAAATACTGGATCGTGTTGGGAAGGTAGCTTATCGATTGGAAATTCCACCGAATCTCTCTCAAGTTCATGATGTGTTCCACGTATCTCTCCTGAGAAATTACATACCTGATCCTTCACATGTACTAAGCTCAAAAGTTGTACTGCTGGAGCAAGATCTTTCTTATGAAGAACAACCGATAGAGATTTTGGATGGTAGCGAAAAGGTTCTACGGAACAAGACCACTCACTTGGTGAATGTTTTATAGAGGAACCACCAATTAGAAGAAGCTGCATAGGAGCTTGAGGATATAATGAGGGAGAGGTATCCTCATCTGTTTGTTATAAAGTGACGAATTTCGAGGGCGAAATTCATTTTAAGGGGGGTAGAACGTAACACCTGAGATTTTTATGAGAAATATTTTGTTTTTATGTTATATAAATTATCAAATGAATCTTTCACTACACACAACACTAGCTTGGCTTTCTTTACACGCAACCGCGACCTTTCTCGATAGCTTGCGTTGTACGCAATACCGAGTTTCACTAAACAACGATATGCTATTAAAATGTTATTAAAACTAGCCGTTATGAATAGTAATACCCACTTTTTGAAATTTTGTAAATTTTATCTTTCAAAATGGACTTCATTTTTTGGATTCGGAATATCTAAATTATCCTAGGGTGAAATTTTGGTATTTTTCTGAAAACTTTCAATTTTTGATGAATAGTGAAAACACTTGGTTACTATTTAAAAACTGGCTTTTTATTTAAATAATTATTTATTTTATTTAAATTTATTTTATGTCAAAATTGATACATAATACCTATATAAGTTCAAAGTAATTTGTTGGAGTCATTTTATAATAATTTTAGATATATAAAAATTTTATTGAACTTTTCACCGTCTTTTACCTACCTCCAAGGAGAATTTGCAAATTCACATAAAACATAATTTTACCGCTTCTGTGAGTGGAATTTTGAAAATCCAAGAGACACGGTTAATATCAGGGACTAAAATGTGGTTCAATGGGATGAAAATAATTTTTGGTGAATAGTAACTTTTAACTTTTTTTACCACGGTTAAAAGTAAATAGGGTAATTAGGGTAAAAATTATATTATTATTACCCAAACACATGTCCTAATTCTATTGGATAAGTGTAATTCGACCAAAAACAACCTTATGAATAAAATATGACCATTTAGGCCCACTTGGATTAGATTAGGACATTTATTATTAAGTTATTTAAAGAAGGGTTAAAATAGTTAAAATCAATGTTTAATAACTAAATAATTTTTAATATATGGTTATACATAAGATAAATTCGACTATAAATATTAATTAGAAATATAAAATAATTTCCTACATAATTTCATTTTATTTATAATTTTTATACATTAAATAATTTAATTTATTTATGACACAATGATGATGTAGTAATTATCTTATTAATGAAATATTGACATAATTGATGTTATAAATATCCAAATAAATGTAATTTGGGACTTTTCATGAATTACACTAATTTTCTAGGTTAATATGACATGTAAATATTGATTTAATTAACTTTTTTCTAACTAATCATTCTGTTATGATTTTCACAAAAATAAATTACCAAATAGTGTCAAAATTGACCTAAAATAGTTTTAAAAACAAATATTATATTATTATTTGTTATTTTATTCCTAAAAATCTAAGGTTCGGCCAAATGACTTAGATAATTTTATATATATTAATAATAAACAACTTGGGGTTCTTTTGGCTTGTTATAGTAAGTTTATTAACCTTATAGTGTAAGAAAACAAGAAGACACGGTAAAAGTTAAATTATCTAACTTAATGTTAAATCTAAATGATAAGGTCAAAATAGAAACCTAAACTTGTCTAAATTATATTGGATGAGAGTATTTAGACCCATCCTCACATTATCTTTGAAATAAATCAATTTAGAGCTATTAAAAACCGAATATGACTTTATAATAAAATAATGTTTTAAGTTTTCCTAAGATGCCCCTCTCCTCCCTTATAAAAGGGAACCTCCTCCCTCTCCTCCTCATACCACTTTGAGCCATCAAGATCGACAAAACCCTGCCCATTTCACTTACCCACTTCCTTATAAACCTACTATAGGTACTGGTCTTCTCAAAAGACCAACTCTAGTTCCCTAAGAGAAAGTTTAAAGGATGCACTTCGAAGAAGAGGTAATACCTTCTACCGTTTTCTTCAAGTTCCATTCCTCTTCTACTCCCTCTTCTTTAGTTGTTTCATTATGAGGTAATAACATCAGTATAACTCATATAATAATATTATATTATAAATATGAAACAACCCTATTTCACCTCTTATCCATCCTACGGTAAACAAAATCAACGCGCGTGCGTACGTACGGAATACCGTCTCTACGTCGTGGTGTAATATGTTTTCCACCACCACCTTACTTGGATGGGTATAATGGTGTAAATAAATAAATATATATGATTATTTTAAATTGGTATTGATTCTGAAATATTATACATACACTTCAATACAATTCCACGATCATGGGAACGATATCATCGCTCGTGCGTACGTACGGCCTACCATCTCCAAGATGTGATGCAACTCGTTCTATAAGATCTTCATTGAATAATGATTATATAAATTAATTTAATGAATGAATATGATATATATTACACTAATACAATTTTTTAAATGATTTATCTATATCATATAAAGATAAATAAGAATTTATTCGACAAAACACGCATAAGAACATAAAGCAATAAACACCTGAATAACAAGTAGCAATGAAATATTACTACTAAGAAGATAAAAATATGACCATATATGATACCATAACAATGAATATGATTCTGTAAGAAGTCAATTGACATTATTTAAACCATATTACAGGAGTTTCGATTTCATACGAAGCATATCGGACCTAAGGTAAGGGAAATCTCACAATCTCATTTTTATACGAGATTGTTTATACTTTGGTATTTATTGGGGTGTATTTTATCATCCAAATCCATGTTTCCTCAATATTTAATATTATTTCTATCCTCCTAAAATTGTTTAAATCCAATTTTACCCTTTGGTGTGTTTTTAGTAAAATATATGAGAGGAATATTTTTTCATTTTTCGTACGAGGTACTTTTGACTTTTCCGGCCAAAGTAAGAGAAGAATGTTTTTTTAACTTATACGGCATGAATGGATTTTTAGAACATTATTTACAAGAATCTTACTTTACAAGTTTCCAAGTTTATTTTTAATAAAATAATTTTATTTTACAATTGTATGACATGTTAAGAAAGGAAAAAATGTTTTTTAAGTAGAAAGGATATTTTCCTCAAGAATGGAGTTCAAGTGTTTTATCAAAATTATTTTCCATATAAGATAATATAGGGTTCTGTTTATATCCCAATTATTACATTGATTTGATTATGTTGTGATGGAATTATTTTTATGAAGTCTTTTATCTTATATGAATTGTTTTATGATGTCACGATGTTTAAGAATCCCATTTTTATTACTTGGGTTATGCTATGATGTATGATTTATGATTTTGTGGTACACATAAGAATGGTTTCATTATGAGATGGGTGGGACCTATATCTCCCTCCAATTCATTGGGTGAAGATTTATATCTCATTAGATAGACATGGCTGGAACGGAAAGCTAAACCGGTTTAGTGATACATTACTGGAATAAGGAGTGAACTCGGTTCAGTAATGGAATTTGTCCTCTATGATGGTCTTGGCAATGAGCCTTGACTAATATGAAATGATTTTCTATGATTATGTGTGTATGCCACAATGTTTCATGTTTTAAGTTATGATTATTGGGAATACATTTCACTACTATGATTTATCCCATGTTATGAAATTATGATCTCTTTTGTAGGTTAAGATTTCCAAAATGTTATGTTCTTATGAATATGATGTGATTGATATTTATTTTTTTTACCCTTACTGATCATTTGAGCTCACCCTTTTGTATTTTTTCTTTCCCCAGGTCAGGAAGAAGGTTATCAAGTAGGATATTCCAAAAGGGACTCTAGATATGATGAAATAAATGGAAGACAACGTAGATGATTTATGAACGAGTTGTTTATGTTTCCTAGTTTCTAAAGACACTATACTTATACGGTCCTTTCATGGTTTTGTTATATGTTGTAATAAGTATGCTTCAATTCTGAAGTAATAAAAATTTATGTAAAGTATGGGTCTTTATAGTATGTGTGAAAATTATTGTGGTTATATTATGTTTTATTTAAAATGATTTTATTTGTATTTAGAGATGATACATATAATATAGTCTTTGGTTAATTCTCACTTAAATGATATGATATTTTTAAGGGACTTTAATTTAAGAAACATATTTTAATGTTTTTTTAAAGTAAAATGGAATGTTTTTTAACATAAACAGAATGAGAGAATTTTCCCTATATTATAATTTGTTAACATTTTTAGGATTTCTCTACATTATTAAATGGTTATTTTCAAATAAATTTTTTTCCTTTTTATGTGGGTCATATTCTTTTAAAATAATTTATTCTTATCAAGATATTTTCTTATAATTCAATCATGGATGATTTATGATTATGTGTTGGTTCTAGTGAAATGTTTATTAAAATGTGTGATTTCTTTATAAATAAAATATAGTTGGGTCTTTGATTTCCATGCAATTTATTGGGAATGTTTGAAGTTGACTGTGATGGTTATTCCACGTGTACATGTGATGGTTAAATCCAAGTATAATAGTGAGGGTTATGCCAATTATTACCATGATGGTTATTTCATGGTAGGTGGGAGGGTTACAACATAAGTAATTATGATAAGAATATGATACCCCAATTTACCAATTTTCTTTAATTTTTCATTCTATTCTTTTATTGAAATATCAGGTTTCATGAGGTAAGGAAAATATATGTTACTTAGTATATGTGAAATGTATAACTTCATGAAAAAGATTTCATGAGTTGGTCAGGTTTTAAAAGATACCATTATGGGTTTTATTATATCATTAAGATTTAGAATGTTATGTTTTATAGATACCTTTTTGGAAAAAATAATTGATCTCTTGCGTAATATAATATTGATTTTGTACCCAATGATTATTTTGAAAAAGTGAAATTTTTATATGTATCATGAACTAATGGTATCATTCATTAATTTTATACATCTTAAAGATTATTTTATTCTCATAAAATGTTTTAAAATGTTTTTATAGGGTTTAATTATTTCTAATGGAAAAAAACCAGACATGTTTACTATCCAAAAAAAATTTAATGAATGGAAATCATGTTTTTTTAAGTTTCATTTTTTGAAAAAAAATTGATTTTGAGTATAAATGTATACTCTGTAATATTTGAGTTTTTATTTTTGAGTTATGTATTCATTATCTGAAACTCTAAACTAAAATGATCCTTGAAATTATATTAATTATAATTACAGTTCAAAGACACTATAATATATATTTCTTAAGGTTATGAATTTATAGTGATACCCTAATCCATGTAGGATACCAGATCCCCTCCATTGGTAGTGGGGGAGGGTGAGGTTTTGAATTCCATGGAATATATTAATTCTCTATTCAAAACACTCAAATATCCAATATATCTTGAGGGGTTCCTATTAATTCTGGTAGGAAAAAATATTCATTTATTTTGAAAACATTCCCTATTTTTCCTATCTAACATCCAAATTTTTTTACCTATTCTCTTCATGAAACAATTTTAGTGGATCATATATACAATCCTAAAATTATGGTTTTTGATTTTGATACTAAAATAAATTGATATTAGATATTTATGAGGTTTTAAGTGGTTGGGATATTAGACTCTAATCATTATACTATCATGATTTAAATAGAAGTTGGGCGCCTTAATGAATGGTCAACAAAAAATGGTCATAAAATATTCTCAATTATTTTCATTATTAGCACCATCGTCCTTTCACTCTAGGATGGATGATTTTACATCTTTGATTGAGGATAAAAAACATGGTTTTCATAATCCATTATATAATCTAGAATTATTAAAGGCTATTAGGTTTTAGATCACGAATCCGAACTTATTTTATTAGGATCCCAATTCTACTTAAAATATAAATTTGAAGCATATTTTTTCTTTATGTGGATAAAAAATAAAGGAATATAAAGTCATAGAAAATGTATTATCTTGGATTCATGGGTTGATTATTATTTCATTTTCAAGAACTAGTAGAACAAATCAACAAGTTATAGTCTGAGTGGTTATTTATATGTGAATGAAATTAAATCATGACTTTAGGATGATATTCATATATAATTTTTTTTATTTTATTATCCCTTAGTAGTTGTGAAATCAGATTTTCAAATATTCAATCCAATATAGAATAATATTTTTCCATGTTCTTTATTACTACATAATCATGTAAATTATACTACATCCTTTTTCCTTATTTTTTCATAGAATTTCTTCATTTAATGTTTTGGGTATGCGGTAAGCCTTTAAGGTCAAGGATCTATAGGGAGGGTCTTCTCTAATCATTACTACTTCATTTGATGGGAGTGGTATGCATAAGATGGATTTTAATCCATATCGTTTTACTTTAACAAAAATGGTAAATTATTCCCATGATCATATGTTGTTACCTAGGGAAGATAACCAAGATAGACTTTTTTAGGTGAGGAAGGTTGTCTGTATTTATTTTCAAAATTACCTTATTGTCTATATATTTATTAGTTATAAAAAATATCATAAATATTTAATTATATATGGTATATTGGGTGATATACTAATATAGAGGATTACGTTTATGATTTATTTAGATCATTTTTATCTAACTGGTTCAATGGTTGGTGAGAATGAAGTCCATGTTTTAATGGTAACTCCACATCCTATGAATAACACAAGTTTAAAAAAAATAAGGGAAAATGGGAAGATAAATTTCATACTCGGTGAGTTGAATGATGTTTGGAAATATTGGGAAGGGAGAGAATGGATCCATAGAACAGCCTTTGGACACCACTCATTAAGCTTTATTTCGTGCGAACACTAATTCCCTATAATTAGTACCTGTATAACTGATTACATAACCTTAGTAATACAGGATACTGAAATTTTCAAGGAATTGGGTATCATTGATTTTCCAATATATTTTTGTATTTATAATAATAAAATTATTAATAAGAACATGTGTGAAACCTCTGAGAATTATATGAAAAAACCAAATATATTGGAAATGGCATACTATCCCAATGAGGATGAATTACTAATTAATACATTCAATAAAAACCATTTACACAAGAGTTCAACAAGATTGTGAATCATTTAACTTATATTTATGAGGAAGAAAAGGAAATAAATTTGATAGGTTATAGAGATATGAAAGGAAATAAAATAAGATGAAAATATAGGAGGCAGGGTTAGCATGTGAACGATTTGAGTCAACAATACAAGGATACTAATCATTTTCAATTAAATATGATCTCGAATGGGGACATTATATTTATTTATAGTATAAAATTACAATGAAATTATAATTAGTTATTTCAAATAACCTATTCTTAATATTTCTTTTATATTTTGTTTTTCATTTAGATACCATTAATAATTAAATCAGTTCAATAAAATCCAAAGAAAATGGCTTTAAGTGTAAAAACTCGAATTGCCAATCAAGATTATCAATGAAAATATTTATCCCATAAATATGGGTAGGTGTGAAAAATATATATTAGGAACTTTAATTAATCAAAATAAACTAAAGGGTGGGGTAAATTTAAATTGTACCTTCATCTACATATATTACCTCCTGATCTTAAACTTTTAAAACTTGGAGTCTCCCTCTGTAATGTCCTAGGTATTTAGGGAATAATACTTTTTATTTTCTATTAATATTTATAAATAAGATATTAATTTTACCTTAAATGGGGATTTTTTTTTATTGCATACTCAATACACGATAATGGGTTTCTCTGGAATCTTACATTTTCACACAACGATGAGTTATACCGAAAAATAATATATTATTATTATTATTTTAAATGGTATTTAATGCCTAGATGTTGGAATGGAGAGAATAAATAGTATAGACTAAGTTATGAAAATATGGGTTACACAGGTTAAAATAATGATTCATTGGTTACCAAATTTATTATAAATAAAAATAAAAACCAATTGAATATATTGGATGTGTTTTTATAAAAACCTATTTAAAAGAGAATAATTTTGTTTATAAAATCATATCACACTTTATGGATTTTTATTTAATGAAATATTAATTCTATATATTCAATTTAATGTTTTAAATTCATCCTATATTTTTTCTATATATTATATAAGAACAAATTCAATTTTTTTGGTTAAAACAGGTATTTTTCTAACAATGTAGTTTTACCACCTTTTGAAGGAGAACCCTTTTTAAATATATTTTTTTCAATTTTATATGTTTTATTTGACAAATGTAATTTCTTATTTAAAAGTGGGATGTCAAAATTTACTTTGGATGAAATTTTGGTATTATATTGACAAAGTTTATTTTTTAATGAATAGTGAAAAATACTGCCTTTTATTTCAAAACATCATTTTCATATAATTTATTTATATAGTTAGATTGTAATTTTAATTGGTCTTAAAGTATAATTTGATTATGTTTTTATAATTGAATACAATTATTTTAATTGTAAGTAATTTTATATTTTAATTGAACATAAACACTTATCAATATTTTGATGGTTATTACTTCTTAAAAACCCGCTTTTTGGTTTTGACAATAGAAATTAATTTTAAATTAATTACTGATACTTTAGTGTATTGAATTTGTAAAAATGGGTTCTATATTTGGAATCATGAGGTTCAAATTTTGTAAATTGGTATCTTTTATTTTGGGACATTACAAATAGTAACTTCAGTAATTATTTTATTTACCATGGTTAAAAGGTAAATCTGGTAAATAAGGGTAAAAAATAATATTATTGTAATATTAAACTACCATAACATATGTACTAATCCCATTGGATTAGATATTTTTGACCATGGGTATCCTTGGGTCAATTTTGGGACCCCATAGAGCCACTTGGGTGTGATAATTATATTTTATAAGAATTAATTTAAAGTAAAGAAAAAACAATTTATATATGGGGTTATATAAGTGATATCTTCAACTATAAATAGTAATTATAAATATAAATATATTTCCTACATTATGGTATTTTATATATAATTTTTAGAAATAGAATAAATAAATTTAATTATGACACAATGATGATGTAGTGATTGCTTCATTAATAAACGACTCAAATAAATTATTTTAGAAATGTTAAAATAAATGTAATTTGGTTATTTTTATGTCATCGAAAAAAAATTTGGATGATTTAGATATATTATATATATTTTAATTCCTTTGGTTCTAATGAGTCATGTTGTCATGAATTTGTAAAAAAGTCATGTATGAATAATATTCCAAATTGAAAAAATTCATAACTTAAAATATAAAATAGTTTGTTGAATGATATAAAATTTATAAATGACTAATATTTATTGAAATGGTTAAGATAAGTCCAAATATGTCATAAATTAATTTTTTTGGGTCTTTTGACAATATATGGTAATTATATTAACCAACAATGTGTAAATAATATGATATCATGATAAGATTAAAAAGGTTAAAATAAGGGTTAAACCAAAAATATATGGGTAAAAAATATTTAAAAATTGTCTAAAAATTATTGGTTGATTTTTATTCGAACCAAAATCATATTAAAATTGAATTAAATGAGTTTGGACAATTTTTAATCAAAATTGAATTTATAATAAAATAATATTTCTAGACTTTCCTAAAGTGCCCCTCCTCCCTCTTATAAAAGGCCACCACCTTTACCCACTTACTCACACCTCTCACACTCCTTGAATCATCCAAATTCTACCCAAATAATCTCCCAAAATACCTCCCTTACTCCTATAAGGATTAACTTTGGAATAAGGCAATTCATGAAATCCTTTCGGCTCAAATAGAAGAAAGTTACTCGATTTAGAGGTAACGTATTATCTCAAGTTCCTTACCTTTAATTTCCTTCTCCACTCCCTATGCTCTCCTTATTATTTTATTACATAAAAAACAGTATCCTTAATTAAATAGTATGTTTTTATGAGATGTATTTTAACTACACATACACACATATCCATATAATGGATATGAGCATACTATTTCTGTGTACGACAAACTACAGCCTCATGAAACGATAAATATTCAATTTTCTCCTACCACATCTCATTATGGCCATTATGATGGAACAATATTTTTATATGATACATATTATATTTATATTGTTACTAAAATTCTGAATTTTTATTTACAAAATACCTTTATCCTTTCCATAATATGTAAATATGATAATTTCATTTGAGGAAGTGCGAACTGTCGCCCCCTCAATGTGATATGACTCATTAATACAATACATGGAACGTATAAAGGATGATGTTAATGAACTTATGTAACTTATATAAAATATTATATTATACTTTATGAATAATATACCTATGTATCATTTAGTTTTCATTCCATTAAATATTAAAAAGCTTTGAAAGTAGCATTCATGCGTACGTACGGCCTACCATCTCCATAAATGGTGCATTTAATTTTTATCTCAAAATATTATGTACAATTATATATAAATATATATAATGGATATATAATATATTTAAATCATGAATATAATTATGCAGATAATGTACTTTTGACCACATGGACAATTTGTAATAATAACGAGTTCATTTTCGACTCAAGTACCGAATATCAACAAAATCACCTATAAGAACATGAATAATTATATGATTTATATAAGAAGGTAATAAGTGATATAAAAGGAATAATAAATGTGAAAATCATTCTGAAGCAAGTATAAATTAACTTAAGTTTATTATTCGATAATATAAATAATGAACGAGATTAGTCGGATGTCACGACCTGCCCCCCAGGGCCCGTGTCGTGACTACCCCAGGTCTACCTTCCATAGGCTAGGGGATGGAGACTAGCACCGAAGGTGTATTCCCTAAAACTAGAAAGGCATTTCCTTTATAACCTATAATACAGACAACCAAGCACATGGAAAGAAACAAACTAAAATAAACTGAATAGTAAACAAAGTGAGTACAATAAGTAAAAAGGGGCCAGAATACAAGCCCAACTGGAAATTACAATGAAAACTGGAAAGTACAAGATAGTTGAAAGTACATGTAACTAGAATAGACCATGTGATCACCCACCAAGGATCCTACCTAAAGGGTAGGTACAGCTCTCAATCGGTCGTCTATGTGGTATGCCATGTCTAGGTCCACCTCTGAGCTACCTCCAGTCCCAGTACCCTCATCCTCACTTAGTGATGTATGTCGTCTGTATCCAACACAACAAGGTTCGGGCATAGACTATGCAGGGGTGAGTATAACAATACTTATTAGGGACCCTGAGACCCTCAAGGTCTCACAAAATTCACTAAAGATAAACCAAAAAGTATGAAATCAACAAATAACTCTACTTAGGTATATGTCCATACATATAACTAAGTTATCAAGTAATCCATACATATACATAAGTTATCATGTAATCCATCTCAATCAAGAGTAAAGACAGAGGTACATACTCATCTCACACCAGGTATATCTTTACGTATAGTAGTAGAGATGATTAGATGTAACTACTAAATCATCTTACTCCATTAAGAGGCTCTGCTGCTAACCTGCACAGAATCGCTAGGAGCTGACCCGTACCAGATCGCTAGAGATGACCCACACAGGATCACTAGGAGTTGACCCACATAGGATCACTAGGAGATTACACACACAAGATCACTTGAGATTACCCTCATAGGATTGCTAGGAGCTGACCCACATAGGATCTCTAGGAGATGACCCACATAGGATCGCTAGGAGCTGACCCACATAAGATCGCTGGAGATGACCCACACAGGATCCCTAGGAGATGACCTACATAGGATCGGTAGGAGCTAACCTACACAAGATCACTAGGAATGCACCAACACAGTATCGCTTGGAGCCGACCCACACAGGATCACTAGGATCTAACCCGCATAGGATAGCGAGGAGCACTCTTCTCATCATAGCCAGTAACTGGGTTTCCACACAAGGCTTTCTCATCTCTGGGAGAGTCCTCTCCGCAAGCCACTACTCAATTATCCAACTGTCACTATGTCTCACGAAGAAGTATTTCAAAGGACCGACATGTCATAGGGGTCTCAACGCAACAGACGGCATGTCAATCGGACGCTCGGTCTATGAGTTATTAGTCTTTTAGTACTGGGGGCCTGGTTGGATTCGTACTTGATCCAACCTGAACGTACCCCATCTTAACCCAAATCTCTAGTGGGGTATACTCAAAGAGACTGTATAGCTCTAAGATTTCCAGTTCCACTGACGATTCCTCAAACGGACGTCTGTTACCAAAGTTATGGCCAAAAGAGCATAAATGGGTCGTTGTGGGATCTAGTCCGGTCCGACCCTGTCGGACCGACCCAGCCCGACCCCCTGGTTCCGGCCCGGCAGGCCGTGAGGTGCCACGGAGGTCTGCGGGTGTCCGTGAGGCCATGGAGGGCCACGGAGGGTGTGAGGTCGCGGGGCGGCTCGGCTAGGGCGGTTCAGCCGGAAGGGAGACGACGGCACGACCCGGACGGTTGCAATGGCTCAAACGGTAGCTCGGGCGACAGCTTGTCCCGGACAGTGGTGGCATCTCGGACGGAAGCGGTGGCTCGGCGGGGTGGCGTGGCAAGGCTGCAGTGGAAGTTCTGCTGGGGTGGCACGGTGAGGTCGCGGCAGCGATTTAGCAGGGGAGGTGGAGGCTGCGGGTGTCACGAGGTGGCACGGTGAGGCCGTAGGCGGTGGAGCGCCGCGGAGCACGGAGGCCATGGGCGACGGAGCGTCGCGGAGCACGGAGGCCGCGGGCGGTGGAGCACAGTTGCCTTTATCGCCTTCTTCACCTTTGTCCATTGTGAAGAACATACCAAATAAGTATAATGGCAGAGGGGTCAGTCCAAGTTTTTTTGGCCCGCACCCTTCACATTAGAGCGGTAGCAAGCGGTTCATATAATTGAATCATGAACGTTTATGGAAGATATTTAAAAAAAACATCAATCCCCAAAACCCTCTCTAATATCTATTCCCAATCCCACAAAATAATTAGAAGGTGGGAACATGAGAAGTGATAAACATATAGGAGTAAACCCCTACCTTTTTTAATTATTGACGATGAAGAGAGAAGTTGAAGTTGTCGACATTCTTCACTCCTATCACACGCCTCTGATCCTAAGATCGTTCGTTCAATGGAGGTGATTCATTGTTATTGAAGATATCCACCATTGGTGGATGTATCAAAGAAGAAGGCCAATGTCGAGGTCGGCGTTCTTCGTTGGCGGTCTTTCTCTAAGAACTCTCCCCATTTCCAAGTCTTTTCCCAAAAATGAAAATGGCCAACTATTGTGTTTCCCCATATTTTAATTGTTGGCACAATTTCAAATTGGATTAATTAAGTTGGCTCTACTTAATTAATTGATGAGGTTGGCACAAAATTAATTAAAGTAGGGTGGCATAATAAATTATGGGGAGGGTTGGCATACTTAAGTGGGGAGCTCAAGAGGTTTCTCCCCACTTAATAGGGAGTTCAAGAGGTTTCAATCCTCAGGTGGTCCCCACCACCATAACCTCTCATGGGTGGTTTGTCTTGGTGGTCCCCACCTCTATAACCTCTCATGAGAGGTTTTTATTTCAGGTGGTCCCCACCTCTGAAATATCCACATGGGTGGTTACAACAAATAAAATAAAATGTGATTATTTTATTTTATTATTTCCACAAACAACCCAAAAATTAACTTTCACCCTCGACCAACTGCCATCGAGGTGAAAGTCTTTTTAAAAAAATACCAATGATGTGATTTCAACGGTGCCCTCAGATTTCAATTCTGATCACCAGTTCATTTTTTTGAAAAACTCGCTTGCATATTTACTCAACGTACCCAAAAAATATATCAGAAATTCATTCCGGGCAATCCAGGCCTCAGAATCACACACCGTTAATTTTCACAGACTTGTAAAATTCCCATATCTTTAAAAAAATTACAAGGAAGTTTTGGGTCTTTACATTATCCCCACCTCAGGGATTTACGTCCCCGTAATACACAACTCAAATTAGGGGGAAAATTGGGGGTACTGAGCATGCATCTAAGTCACTCTCTCCCATGTGCTCTCCTGGAAGTTCATGTGCTGCCAGCGAATGCGCACTAGAGGTATCGACCATCCATGAAGGACCTTCTCCTGTCGATCCTCAATCTCTACTAGAAACTCCATAAAATTTTCCCCATCATCGACGTCTAGCTCTCCATGGTCGATGATGTGAGAATAGTCGTGCATGTATCTCCTCAGTTGGGACACGTGGAAGACGTCATGCACCCAGTGCAACTGAGGTGGAAGAGGTAAGCGGTATGCTACCTTACCAACTCTGCTGAGGACCTGAAAAAGACCGATGAATCTCAGATATAACTTGTTGCCTCAGCCAAATCTCTATAGACCTCGTTGGGGTGAAACCCATAGAAATATGTGGTCTCCATCCTCGAACTCCAAAGGTTTCTATCTCATTTCGGCATACGGCTTCTACCTGCTCTGTGTAGTCTTCATCCACTCCTGGGAAATATACACCTTCTCTATGGTAGCTCATACCATCTCTGGTCCCACTAGTGCTGACTCACCTAGGTTAGTCTAGCCCAAAGGTGATCTTCAAGGTCTCATGTACAATGCCTCAAAAGGTGTCATTCCAATGGTGGAGTGATAGCTGTTTATATATGAAAACTCCACCAAAGGTAGGTGATCCTCCTAACTGTGACCAAAGTCGTGGACATAAGCATGCAACATGTCCTCGAGGGTATGAATGGTATGCTCAGCCTAACTATCCATCTGAAGATGGAAGGAAGTGCTCAAACAAGGTTGTGTCCCGAAATCCTCCTACAACCCCTTCCATAGCCGGGAAGTAAAACATGCATCACGATCGGAGACAATCATCAAGGTTACTCCATGTACCCACACAATCTCCTGCACAAAGATGAATCCCACGATCTCTACTGAACCCTTCTCTCTGGTCAGTAGGAAATGGGATAACTTGGTGAGTTGTTCAACGATCACCCAAATTGAGTCATGTCCCCTGGATGTACGTGCAAGTCCTATCACGAAGACTATGGATATCCCATCCCACTTCCACTCTGGGACCTCTGAAGGCTGAACCAAGCCTGCTGGTACCTGATGCCCCGACTTCACTTGCTGACAAGTGAGGCACCAATATACAATCTCTACTACTGCTTTCTTCATTCCCAGTCACCAGTGTTGTCGTTGGAGATCCTGGTACATCTTTGACACTCCTGGATGTACCGCAAGAGGGGAAGTTTGGAACTCCCTCAAAACTTCCTCCTGAAGTGAAACTGGTACCATGGTACATCCTCTGAAGAGGATGATGTGCTCCCCACCTTCATAAAATCCATCAGGTGCATGTTCTATGGATATCTGAGCACGTCGTGTCTTGCAGTCAGCGTCCCCACATTGGGCCTCCTTGACTCGCTAAAGGAGTGGGGGAGTGACTGTAAGAGACTGAAGAAAAGCTTCTTTATCTCTATCCACAAAGGATATCTATAAAGTAGCCAACTGCTTCGTCGCCTCACCGAGAAGCTATATACCAGACCTCCTACTGAGTGAATCTACAACAACGTTACCCTTCCTAGAAGTATAGACTATCTCAAATTCATTGTCTTGGAGGAACTCAAACCAACGTCGTTGTCTTAGGTTCAGGTCTTTCTGAGAGAAGATATACCTGAGACTCTTGTGATCAGAGTACACTATAAAGCGCTCACCCATCAGATAGTGTTTCCACATCTTCAAGGCAAAGACCACTGCTTCTAACTCTAGGTCATGGGTAGCGTAGTTCTTCTCATGTTGTCTCAGCTGTTGAGAACCATAAGGGATCACTACTCGCTCCTGCATCAAGTCACATCTAAT
Organism: Viscum album; assembly: GCA_963277665.1. Classification (NCBI taxonomy): domain Eukaryota; kingdom Viridiplantae; phylum Streptophyta; class Magnoliopsida; order Santalales; family Viscaceae; genus Viscum; species Viscum album. The sequence goes on from OY728131.1 coordinate 1,538,154,064, forward strand.
TTTGTTCCTTGATGCGTCACAATAAACTATGTACCCTACGCCCTCCTCTAGAAGCCTCAAGATGGGGGCACTAGTCAGCCTCTACCTTATCTCCTAAAAACTCTGATGGAATTTCTCTAACCAAACGAAGGGTTTCCCCTTCTTCTTCAATGCTGATAGTGGTGCTGCAACTCTAGAGAAGTCTGGCACAAACCTCTGGTAATATCCAGCCAAACCCAGAAAACTTCGTACCTCTATCACACTCCTAGGTGGCTCCCAAGAAAGTACCTCCCCGATCTTCACTAAATCCACTGCAACTCCAGCCTCCGATATGACATGCCCTAGAAATTGAACCTCTCGGATCCAAAATTGGCACTTTGAGAGCTTACCATAAAGTTGGTGCTCTTGGAGTGTGTCCAGTACTACCTACAGATAATAGGCATGCTCCTTCTCAGTAGCTGAGTAGATCAGAATGTCATCGATGGAGACTACTACAAAGAGATCAAGGTATCGATGAAAGATTATGTTCATGATTCCCATGAACACTGCTGAACCATTGGTCATGCCAAATGGAATAATAAAGAACTTGTAATGGCCATACCGACATCTGAATTCCATCTTCTACACATCCTTGTCTTGCACTCTGAGCTGGTGATAGCCTGGTCTTAGGTCTATCTTCAAGAACCATTGTGCTCCCTTTAGCTGATCAAAGAGGTCTTCAATCCTTGGGAGTGGGTACTTATTCATCACGGTCACCTGTTTTAGGCACCGATAGTCAACACAAAGCCTTAAGCTCCCATCCACCTTCTTGGAGAAAAAAATCAGGGCTGACCAAGGAGAAACACAGGGCCGAATGAATCCCTTCCCCTGAAAGTCCTCCAACAGTACCCGTAGCTCAAGAAGCTCCACGGGAGCCATCCGATATGATGTTGTAGATATTAGTGTCATACCGGGGTACAATTCGATATAAAATTCCACCTCTCTATGAGGAGATAGACCTGAAACATCATCATGGAAAACATCTGTGTACTTGTCCACCACTACAGGATAGCTCAGACTCTCCACATCCACAGCACTGAGGGTAAGGCTAGCCAACTGATGAGTGATCGGATACACTCTCCTCCGGGTAAGTCCATCTTGTGATGTAAAGGCTCCCTTATCACTGGTGAAGGTAAACCTAGTCTCATCCATGCAGACACACTTCACTTTGCGCCTAATACAGTTAATCTAAGCATGGACTATAGATAACCATTCCATTCCCAAGATGACATCGTAAGGACTCGATGCCACCACTAGGAGATCTCAGCCGAAGCTCTCGCCTCCTAGAGTAAGCTCACACTACCATCACCAGTACATAATCATCGAATCTGCTCTCATAAGATTCTCTAGACGTAAGGATCGATCCAACGGCTCCGTTGGAATCTCTGATCTCCAAAGGAGGGTAGTGGCAATAAAAGAATGAATGGAACCTATGTCTATAAGTACTACATCTATGGTGAAGTAGACACAGATCATACCTCATATCATCTCTAGAGCACCATGATCGTATACCTTAGCTACCTAGATATAAGTTCTCCCATGTCCACCTACTCCCTATAGTCAGGGTGGACCTCCTGGTGGTGGTGGTGGTGGTAACATCTCAAATCGTCGCTCACCACCAGCTACACGGCCATCTCCCCTGCCACATCTACCTTCTCCCTGCGGACCTCCTCAGTCAAACCTCTATCTCTGCCTGGGCGGTCCTTCAACTATCTTTTGATCATCTGTATGATGGGTCGGATAGTCACAAGCCATGTGACCCTACCTGCCGCATGTGAAACACTACCCGCTCTTGGTATAACTGGATCCACCTTGGGTGCCCCGCACATCTGATCCGGAGTCATGTGGTCGTCCACCTGTAGGTCTGGTCCTCTTGGACCTCTGCAACATCTGTCTACCACCAGCTGCAGAAGAATCCACTACGTGATGACTGGTAGTGGGTCTCACTGTTGGTGACTACTCAACAACGAAACTCTCCACTAATAAGGCTCTCTCTAACACCCCCGCCTACGCCGGGATGTTGAGTGAGATCATTGAAGCCCTAATCTCTCTCTTGAGACCCTACTCAAAGATCTAGGCCCTGAAGAATGGGTCATGGACCATATCTATGGCCTACCGTGAGAGGTCAGCGAACCTCGCTGAGTACTAAGCCACAGTCATTTTGCCTGACTAAAAATGGGGCAGCTTCTATTTGTGCACCACGCGAAGAGTTGCTGGGACAAACAATGCCTGAAATAGGCTCTCGAAGTCTTCTTAGAGATGTGTAACCTCATCGTGAACTTGCAGCATCAAGCTCCACCATCTTCCTGATGCTTCTTGTAGAAGTCTGGCGGAAAGGATTTCCATGAGATCTGCTGGTGTCCCTACTAGTCGAAAGACTCTCACTACAGCATCCAACCAATCCTAAACCCCACGTGGGTCCATCTCTCCCCGGAACCTAGGTGGCCTCTCACACTGGAACTCATGAAATGCGCTCAAGCGGCATGCACTATCTGCTACAGGGGCTGGTGGCATTAGTGGCCCAACGGGGAATGGTTCTGATGGTGCCTCTGCTGGTGCCTCTATGGGTAAAGGGCCTTCCACCAAGGCATCATCACTCGGTGGCCTATCAGTGCGTATAACTCTAGAAATGCTAGTTAGATGTCTGTGTGAAGGCATCCTGAAAAGAAACAGGCGCACCATGGTTAATAAGTTATAACTGGTGATCTGACTCAAGAAAACACAAGAAAACATTTCAAAACACACACGCAATCAGTTTTTTCATGCACTGAGTCGGAAATCAGAAGTCAGGGTCCTAGTGTATGGATACGTCGGTCGCTACACCAACACTGGATTCCCTAAACTGATAACCACACTTACTAAACTTAAAACTATTTCCGTTAAAAGAAATATTAGAGTTCTATGTTCTATGGTAAAACTGACTCCTCTGATACCAATTTTTCATGGCATATCCCTTTGGGCCCATACTGTGACAACCCCAAGCCCACCTTTCATAGCCCAAGGGCTAGAGACTAGCACTGAAGGCGTATTCCCTAAATCCAGAAATTCATTGACTTTATAACCTGTAACACACACAACCAAGCACATAGAAAGATATTAACTCAACTAAACTGAATAGTAAATAGAGTGAGTAAAATAAGTAAAAAGGGGCTAGAATACAATCCCAACTGGAAAGTACAAGGAAAAATGGAAAGTACAAGACATATGAAGGTACAAGTAACTGGAATAGATCCGGTGATCTCCCACCAAGGGTCCTACCTGAAGGGTATGTTCAGCTCTTGATTGGTCGTCTCTGTAGTACGCCTCATCTAGGTCCACCTCCGAGCTACCTCCAGTCCTGGTACCCTCGTCCTTAGTCAGCGTTGTCTGTTGTCTGCATCCAACACAACAAGGTACGGGCATAGCCTGTGCAGGGGTGAGTATAACAATACTCAGTAGGGACCCCGATACCCTCAAGGTCTCACAAAATCCACCAAGGATAAACCACAAAGTATGAAATCAACAGATAACCCTAATTAGGTAAATGCCCATACATATACCTACGTTATCAAGTAATCCATACATATACCTAAGTTATCAAGTAATCCATATCAATCATGAGGAAACACAAAGGTACATACTCAGCTCACACCAGGTATATCTTTAGGTACAGTAGTATAGATTATTAAATTTAACTACTAAATCATCTTACTTCATTAAGAGGCTCTGCAGTTAACCTGCACAGAATTTCTAGGATCTGACCCGCACAGGATTGTTGGAGCTGACCCACACAGGATCGCTAGGAGCTAACCCACATAGGATCGCTAGGAGCTTACCCACAGAGGATCGTTGGAGCTGACCCACACAGGATCTCTAGGATCTAACCCACATAGGATCGCTAGGAGAATACCCATAGAGGATCGCTGGAGCTGACCCACACAAGATCACTAGGAGCTGATCCACACAGGGTCACTGGGAGATGATCCACACAGGATCGTTGGAGCTAACCAACACATGATCGATAGGAGCTGAACTACATAGAATCGCTAGGAGCTGACCCACACAATATCGCTAGGATATAACCCACAAAGGATCGCTAGGATATTACCCACACAGGATCGCTAGAAGGTTACCCGCACAGGATAGCTAGGAGCACTCTTCTCGTCATAGCCAACTAATGGGTTTCTGCACTAGGCTTTCTCATCTATGGGAGAGTCTGATCCCCAAGCCACTGTTTGATTCTCCAACTTCCATGATGTCCCACAAAAAAGTATCTCAAAGTACCACCATGTCATAGGGGTCTCAACGCAATAGACGATGTGTAAATCAGATTCCTGGTCTGTGAGTTATTAGCCTTTTAGTCCCGGGGGCCCAGTTGGATGCATGGTTGATCCAAACTGACTATACCCCATATTAACACAAATCTCTGGTGGGGTATACTAAATGGGATTGTCTCGCTCTAATATTTCCAGTTCCATTGACGGTTCATCAAACAGACGTCTGGTGCCAAAGTTATGGTCAAAAGAGGGTAAATGGGTTGTAGTGGGCCTGGAGCCAGTCCGACCCGGTCGGCCCGACCCTGCCCGACCTAGCCTGGGCCGACCCGATTTGGGTTGACCTGGCCTGACCTTCTGGGTCAGGCCCGGCCTGCTGGTTCCGACCCGGCATGCCGCAAGGGGCCGCGGAGGGTCGCAGGTGGCCGCGAGGCCGTGGAGTGTCGCGGTGGAAGCGAGGACGCGAGGCGGCTTGGCCGGGGAGGTTCGGACGGAAAGGCAGTAGTGGGTCGACCTGGAAGGATGCAGAAGCACAGACAATGGCTCAAAAGGTGTCTTGGCTAGGCATGGTGGTGGTGGCTCAGCTCGGGAGCAGCGATTGGAGCGGTGGCTCAGTCCAGACGACGACAGCATCTCGGACGGCAGCGGTGGCTCAGACGGTGGCGGCGGCTCGGGCAGGGTGGCGCGGCGAGGCTGTGGCTACGGTAAGTCCACAGTGGCGGAGTCCATGGATGCCACGAGGTGGTGTGGTGAGGCCGTGGGCGGCGGAGCATGGAGGCCATGGTTGGCGGAGCACTATTTACTTCGTCACCTTCGTCCATTGCGAAGAACACACCAAAGAATCAAAACGGCGGAGGGGTCGGACTATGTTTGTTTGGTCGGCACCCTCCATGTTAGATTGGTAGAAAAAGGTTCACAAAATTGAGTCCTAAACATGTACGGAGGATATTTAAAAAAACATCAATCCCCACAACCCTCGTCAATCTCTATTCCAAATCCTGCAAAATAATTAGAAGGGGAGAACATGGGAAGTGATAAAAATATAGAAACAAACCCCTACCTTTTTATATTGTTGACAACGAAAAGAGAATTTGAATTTGTCGATGTTCCTCATGCCCATCACATGCCTCTGATTCTGAGCTCGTTCGTTGGTTCTTCGATGGAGGTGATTCTTCATTGTGGAAGATTTTCACCATTGGAGGTTGTCTCGAGGAAGAAGGTCGAAGTCGTGGTTGGCATTCTTAGTTAGCGAGCTTTCTCCATGAATTCTCCCCTTTTGCAAGACTTTTACCCAAAATAAAAATGGTCAACTACTGTGTTTCCCCAAATTTTAATTGTTGGCACAATTTCAAATTGGATTAATTAAGTTGGCTCCACTTAATTAATTGATGAGGTTGGCACAAAATTAATTAAAGGAGGGTGGCATAATAAATTATGGGGAGGGTTGGCATAATTAAGTGTAGAGCTCAAGAGGTTTCTCCCCACTTAATAGGGAGTTCAAGAGGTTTCAAACATCGGGTTGTCCCCACCACCATAACCTCTCATGGGAGGTTAGGCTCAGTGGTCCCCTCCTCCATAACCTCTCATGGGAGGTTTTATTTCAGGTGGTCCCCACCTGTAAAATATCTACATGGGTGGTTACAACAAAGAAAATAAAATGTGATTATTTTATTTTATTATTTCAACTAAAAACCCAAAAATTAACTTTCACGCTCGACCAAATGTCATCGAGGTGAAAGTATTCTTAAGCGAATACCGACGTGCGAGTTCAACAGTTCCCTCATATTTCAATTCTGAGCACCGGTTCAAAAGTTAGAAAAACCCGCTCTCACGTTTACTGAACATACCTAAACAAAAGTTCAGAAATTTATTTCAGGCACTCCATGCCTCGGAATCACGTGCCATCAATTTTTGTGGATTTGTAAAATTCCCATATATTTAAAAATATTACATGGAAATTCTGTGTCTTTACATCGGACTCAAGGTAAGGGAACTTTTCACCCTCCTCTTTTAGTCAAAGAATTATTTTATGTTATGTCTTTTAATTTCCACATTCTTATGTTGGGATATGTTCTCTTATGTCCTTATTATTTTATGTTTTATGTCCAAGTGATGAGAATCCCTTTTTAATCTCATCAACTCATTTTTTGAATTTTTAAGTGACGTCGTTAGGCTGTCGAATTTTCGTAAGGGGACTTCTGAACCCAATTTCCATTCTTTGGGTTGAAATTCTACTTATTTATTATTTCATTATATGATTATGTGAGAAATAAAATTTGATATCCTATCTTATATTTATACTTGATTTATGTGTACTTATAGTTAATTCACATAATCGATCTATTTTAATTACAAAATGATCTTTATAAGGGACTACGTCTCAATCGCCTTTCATTGAAGTATTCCTTGATATTGTACACCCTTAATATCCTATAAGGTGTATATATAACCCTTTTTACATTTTATATCATGAATTTATATATTATTATAATATTTAATGTTTTATTTTGTGTTATTATTTAATTATTTTTATACAATTAGTTTCTAAAGTTTTAAGGGAATCTACCTAAAACATCGTTTTAAATGTTTTAAATATTTATTCTTATAAATCATTCTCAATAATTTCCATGTTTTCAAAAAAAATTAAGTATTTTTTTATATGGAAATTAATTTTTTAAAATTTAGAATCCTTTAAAATTTTCAATTTGGTATGGGACACTTTGATTCAAAAATCTCTTTATTAAATTTTTTAAATGGTTTTGGAAATGGACAGAAAATTTCAAAATATTGAATTTATTTCTTCTAATTGATTAGAGATATATTGATAATTTAAATATTTTATGTCTTATAATTGTGTAAATTTACTAGGACATTTTTTGGATGGTTACGTGATAAACCAAATATGGGTGTCTCTGTGATAAACCTAGGATGGGTGAGCTGGAGATAGCTCTTTAATGCATTGGGTAACGTGACAGAGGTAAATTTCAATGTTTCTCCAACTAGATTTAGTGAATATACTTTAATGGGTATTCTAAATGTAACTACCTATGTAGATAGGAAAGCTACAATGTAAGTATGTTATAGATGACATAAGTTACCTTTATGATTTCTGATTTTAATGTGTTATTCATAAATCTTATTATTTCATGAGGTCTGTTAAAGATCTTATGTTTTATGATTGAAAAGTATGGTTTCTTTGATTTTTTTTGCATTCATGGACTAATTTTATCTTTCCTTATTTTATATCCCTTACTAATATTTTTATGCTTATCCCATGTTTTTGAAATGTTTTCCACATGGTATAAAAAAGGGTAAGAGAAAGGAATAATTCATGAAGATTTTTAACAAGGAAAGAATTATTATTTTAATTAAGGAGTTTCATCATTATGAAAAAATTGGATATAGTAGAAGTGTATAATTTGTAATATTTGAGATGTAATGTAATAGTTATGGCCTAATTATCTAAAAATAAAAACCCTAAAAGATCCTCAATGTTAATTCTTGACATAACTCAAGATTATGTAATGTTTAAGTCTAGGGCCTTATAGTTGGTATCAGAGGAAAGGTTTAGACAACTTTAGAGATTAGGATTCCTTCTTAAGAGTTAGGGATATGATCATGCTTTTATAATTTTAAGGTATATTATATGTTCAATTATTTTTAAACCCCTTTTTAGGCTTATTTTATTTCAAGGTGATTAATGGTATTTTTGGAGATAGTCGCCTTTGAGGAAATTTTGGGTTATTAGTTTTGGGGATGAAAAATGTGAGGTACGAAATAACCTTTAAGGTTAAAATAAGTTATCATTTTATTGGGTGGATTTTATCTAATTTTTCTATTTCATTAGAACTGTACATTTTTGAAAAATGAAAACATACAAACCATATGACAACCTGTCACGTCAGAAAAAGATGCATGAATCAAACCCACAACAAAAGTGTGACTCATATTTATCACATACCACTGGCCTACATGAATTCCCTTCTTAGTATAACTTTTTCTTTTTAGTTAAATGATTATATGGTTCAATAATAAGTAAATTTTAGGAACTTACATTTTATCAAATGTATATCCTTATTATAGGAAAATGATTTGGTGATTAAGTGATAAATTTTATTTTTGAAGAATTTCTCTCTTTTGGGGACACTATATGCCTAAGGAAAATAGAATACTATGGGATTTCATTTGTAGAGTAATGGTTGAAATATTATTTTGTAAGAAACTATATTTTTATTATGGACATGGATATTTGGGCTTTTTATGGAAATTATTTACCTATCATAGAGAATATGTGATTATGTTAATTACTTTTTAGTGTGAGACTTTAATAGTAGTCGATATTATTTTGAGACAAATATTAAGATTTATCATGGAAGACTATGTGATCAAATCCTTCTAAATTTTGGGTTTCAAATCTAGTTTGGATTATTTTGAATAATTCTAAGGATAATTTTTTATTGAATGGAATTTTTGAACTTGGCATATTTTTTGTTCAACCTTGGAGATTAAGAGTATTATATGCTTTTATAAAGGATTATTGTTTTTGGGAATTATCTGATCTTGTACTAACCATTTTCGTTTTCTCTAATGTCTAAATACAGGCGAAATATACAGTTAATATTTTTTGGATTATTTTATTCTCTAGAAGTTAATTCTAGTGCTTCAGGTGTGACCATTTCATCTTAATAATCATCATTTGGAGAAAAGATGAGTTTGTGGTTGAAAATTATTAAAGTATGAAACTCTAATTGAAAAGTATGTATGTTACCTTATGTTATTATCCAACCTCATAAATAAGTTCCTTAACATTATTAAAATGATGTTAAAAAAATGTTGTTCATTTAATTTTCCTAACATGAAATTAAATACCTTTTAACCCATCACAAATTTATGGTTTTATAGTTGTTAACTTTCTTATGATCATGTTTTTGATCGATCTCTATCAGAACTCGACGGTTAGTTTTCTCTTTAATATCTATGTTTCTTACATGGAATCTTAGTATATGTTATCTCAGGTGACCATTATACTTATCTTTATTTATATTTAACTAATAGTTTTATTGACTCTTTTTTCAATGTGGGGTTTTCAATGAAGTTTCTGAGCCCAATTTTAAAATTGTGAGGACACAATTTCCAAAAGGTGGGAATGATGTAGTGACCCAGGTATTTATAGAATAATACTTTTTTTTCTGTTAATATTTACGAATAATATATTAATTTTACCTTAAATTGGATTCTTTTTATTATAGTGTACCCAATACCCAATAACAAGTTTCTCTGAAATCTTACATTTGCACACAACATTGAGTTATACTGAAAAATAATATATTATTTTTATTATTATTATTTTAAATTGTAGTTAACAACAAGTCGTTAGAATGGAAGGAATAAATGGTATCAACTAAATTATTAAAATATGGTTTAAAATGGTTAAAATAATGATTCAATGGTTACCAAATTTATTAGAAATAGAAATAAACACCAATTCAATATAATGGATGTGTTTTTTATGAAAACCTATTTAAAAGAGAATAATTGTGTTTATAAAATCATATCACTCTTTATGGATTTTATTTAATTATAAATATATTTTATATAATCAATTTAAAGTTTTAAATTTATCTTATATGTTTTCTAGATATGATATAAGAACAAATACATTTTTTTCTATAAAAGAGTTATTTTTCTAAAAATGCAGTTTTACCGCCTTTTAAAGGAGAACCCTTTTTAAATCTAGTTTTTGTCAATTTTATATGTTCTATTTTTAAAAATAAAATATTTCTTTAGAAGTGGGAAATAAAAATTTACTTTGGGTGAAATTTTGGTATTTTTTTGATAATGTTCATTTTTAAATGAATAGTGAAAAATACTGCATTTTAATTCAAAACTACCTTTTCATATAATTTATTTATATAGTTTGATTATCTTTTTAATTGATTTTAAATTATAATTAAATAATTTTTTTATCATTTAATCCAATTTTGGTCATTGGAAGTAATTTCACATTATAATTGGACATAAACACATGTCGATCTTTTGAAAGTTATTACTTCTTAAAAACCCACTTTTTGGTTTTGAAAACGGGAATTAATTTTAAATTAATTATTGAAACTTCTATGTTCTAAATTTGGAAAAATGTATTTCATATTTGTAATAATAAGGTTCAAATTGTTTAAATAGGTACCTTTTATTTTTGGACATTATGAATCGTAACTTTAGTAATTATTTTATTTACCATTGTTAAAGGTTAAATATGTTAAATAAGGGTAAAAAATAATATTATAACAACATTAAACTACCCTAACACATATCTTAATCCTATTGTATTGGATATTTCTAACCATGGTCATCCTTGGGTAGATTTGGGGACCCCATGGAGCCACATGGGTGTGATAATGACATTTTATAAAAATTAATTTAAAGTAAAGAAAAATATAACATAAACATGAATATTTTAATAAAAAAATTAATATTGTGTTATATAAGTGATATATTAGACTATAAATAATAATTATAAAGTTAATAAATATTTTCTACATTATGTTATTTTATTTATAATTTTTAGACATTAAATAAATAAATTTAATTATGACAAAATGATGATGCGGTGATTGCTTCATTAATAAAGGATTCAAATAAATGATATTAGAAATGTTAAAATAAATTTAATTTTGTAATTTTTATTCCATCCAAGAATTTTTTTGATGATATTGATATATTATATTTGAGTTAATTCCTTTTTTTTTGAAGTAATCAGGTTATGAATTTTGTAAATAATTCGTGTATGAATAGTGTCCAAAATTGAAATAATTCATAATGTAAAATATAAAATAGTTTATTAAATGATATTCAATTTATAAAAATATAATATTCATACAAATGGATACAATAATCCCAAATGTGTCATAAATGACATTTTTTGGCTTGTTTGACATGATATAGTAATGAAATGAACCCACAATTTGTAAATAACATGACATCATGGTAAGATTAAAAAGGGTAAAATAAGGGTTAAACCAAAAATATAAGGATAAAAATTATTAAAAGCTTGTCTAAAAATTATTTTATGATGGGTATTCAAACCAAAACCATCGTATCTTATAATTAAATGATTCTTGGACCAGTTTTAATCAAATTTGAATTTATAATAAAATAATATTTCTAGACATTCCTAAAGTGCATCTCCTCCCTCTTATAAAAGTCCACCACCTATACCCACTTAATCACACCTCTAAAAACACTTGTATCATCTAAATTATTCCCAAATAAGCTTAAAACATCCATAACTTACTCTTATAAGTGTTACCTTTGGAATAATTAAATTAAAGAAAACCTTTTGGCACAAATCAAAGAAAGTTACTCGATTTAGAGGTAACATCTTCTCTCAAGTTCCTTTCCTTTATTTTCCTTCTTCACTCCCTATGATATTATTATTATTTGATTACATAACAGAACAAGTATCCTCAATATAATTGGATTATGTTATGATAATGATTCATACTACACTTACACACACCTCCATCTAATCAATACGAGCATATTGTTTCTGCGTATGTTGAACTACTGCCTCACGAAACGATGTTTGTTCAATTTTCTCCTACCATCTCTCATGGAGGCCATTATGATGGAACTTTATTTATATATGATATATATTATATTTATATTATCTCTAGACTTAATTATTTTTATTAACAACATACCTTTATTCTTTCCATAATGTGTAAATATGATACTTTCATTTGATGAAGTGTAGACTATCGCCCCCTCAAAGTGATATTACTCGTTCATACCATTAATGGAACGTATAAATTATGGTGTTAATTAACATATGTAACATATATAAAATATTATTTTATATAGGAATTATAATATACCTATGTATCATTTATGTTTCATTCTTTTAAATATGAAAAAGAAATGAAAGTAGCGTTCCAATGTACGTACGGCCTACCGTCTCCATGAACAGTGCATTTTATTTCTTATCTCCAAATGTTATGTACTATTATAAATACAGATATATACATGATATATATTATATTTAAATCATGAAAACTATTCTATATATAATATAATTTCGATCACATGGACAATTTGTAATTATAACAAGATCGTTTTCGACTCAAGTACCGAATATCAACAAAATGATTGATATGAACTTGAATAATTATATGATTGTAATAACAAGTTAATAAGTGATATAAATGGAATAATAAAATTGATAAATGTTATTAATAGATTATAAATTAACTTAAGTTTGTTATTCCGGAATATAAAGAACGAATGATACAATTCGGACTCAAGGTAAGGGAATCTTTCACCCCCTCTTTTAGTAAAAGACTTCTTTAAAGTTATGTCTTTTAATTTCCATTTTATTATATTGGGATATGTTCTCCTATATCCTTATTGTTTTCCATTTTATTTCCAAGTTATGAGAGACCCATTTTTCTCTCATCAACTCATTTTCTATGTTTTTATGTGATGTCGTTAGTCTGTCGAATATTCGTAAGGGAACTTCTTAACCCAATTTTCATTCTTTAGGTAAAACTTATACTTCTTCATTATGTTGTGTTGAGTCAATAAGGTTTTCCTTATGACTTTTCCATTCTTTCTTGTTTTTAAAATCACAAACACCTTATACTTAAGAAAATCTATATTTTACTTCTCTAAGTAAAATTACCTTCCTTAAAGAAATTTACCCTAACCTAGATTTCCTTATACATATTAATATTTTTCTTAAGTATGAAAATCAGATTCATACCCAAATCCTTGGAATCATATAATAATTAGATATGAATCATTCTGTTTTAGGATCTGAATTCTGGATACGAACTCTAATAAAGTTACACTCTGAATTCTAGATATGAACTCTAATAAAGTTCCACTCCGAATTCTGGATACGAACTCTAATAAAGTTCCACTCCAAATTCTAGATACGAACTCTAATAAAGTTCCACTCCGAATTCTAGTTACAAACTCTAATAAAGTTCCACTCTGAATTCTAGATACGAACTCTAAAAAAGTTCCACTCCAAATTCTGGATACGAACTCTAATGAAGTTCCATTCCAAATTCTGGATACGAACTCTAACAAAGTTCAACTCCAAATTCTGCACTCTGAACTTCTACTAGTTTGACTCCGAACTTCTATAAGTTTGACTCCAAACTTCTATGAGTTCGACTCTGAACTACTATAAGTTCGACTCCAAACTGCTATGAGTTCGACTCCAAACTTTGTAAGTTCAGATTCTGAATTCTAGTGAAACCAGACTCCGAATTTACTTAGAAATTCAGACTCCGAATTTTTACAGAATTCAGGTTCCAAATTCTTATAAAACAGAATCCGAATATCTCTATATTATAGACTCTGAATTTAATTTTGGTTAGACTCTGAACTATTATTTTTTTACATTCAAAACTTTAGTTTTTCTTATACTTATACTTGTTTCATTAAAAAATGATGTCGTGCTTTCAATTATTTACTAACCACTGATTGAGTGACACGTATATAGGTCCCTCCGAAATTCAAGGAGAAATATGACCGTTGGAGGAGGGAGCTGACTATTGGAGCTTTGCCTATAAATAGGATATCGTTTGAAAAGAAGTGACAACTTTTGGAATTTTTGTGATGTGAACTTCCTGAAGTGATTTCTAGAGAGAGGCTCTTATCAACTCTCAAGCTTCATGCAGAATGTTTGAATGACTTTTTCAAACTTTGCCTTGTGCAGACTTGCTTCGTGGGACTCCGATTTTTGGTGATTACAATCAAGTGCTTCCGGGGATAGGAAGACAGTGGTTCCAACACCTTGAATTTGGGGGCTTCCTTGTTAAGGAAGATAGAGGTGCCAACTACCTGATAGTTGAGGGCTTGCGGAGATAGAAAGACATACTATGATCTTCGTATCGAGGGATTACCCGGGTGTGGGTAAGATAGACATTCTTGAAAGTATAAATCAAGGGACCTTTATCCAAGGTTGTTGGATACCCATCTCTTTAGGTTAAAACATTTATATCTTGTTACTTGTTTTTGTTACAAGTTTGTCTTTTCCACTGCATTTTGTAAGTTTAAGAAAGTATAACCATCTTATACTTCCTTACACTTGTGTACTCTGATTCAGTTAGATTCTATACGCTTTAAGGTAGAATCACATATTGTAAACTTTGGTTAAGTTTCATTTTCAGGATCCATATTTCCAGAACCTATTTTTCGGAATCACTTTCTAGATTTAAGTAAGTGTATAGAGCTAGAAGTTTGTAACTTCATACTTTGTACCAATCTTTCAATTAGTGTTAGAGGTGTTGTGAATTTTCTTAGTTTAACTTTGTTAAACTTAGATCTTTCCTTGTATAATGAAATTTTTAAAGTGTACAATTAACCCCCCCCCTTATATATTCAGCATCTACATCGTTATTTCGATCCTACAATTGCTATCAGAGGGAGGTCTCTGAAATACTAATACTCACATATAAGTTTTTCCTGCTCATTTTTTCATTGTTCTATATTTTCCTTGCTTAGGAATATTCTCCTTGAATTAGAACTTTTGTTATTAACAAGTTTTTGTGTAGAAAGTTTTTTTTAATATGGCAGGAATCAATGTTTGTTCCATTGACAACCTAAATCCTACAAGACCGCCAATTTTTGATGGCAATGATTATGAGTATTGGAGAGATCGAATGAAGACTTTCATTATCAATACTGGAGTGGATAACTTTGTTGTGCTTACTGGAGGTTATCAAATTTTTGATAAGGAAGTTAGTACTTTCACAAACCAAGAGAATCATGATTAACAATTAAACTATAAGGTATACAATACTCTACTATGTTCAATGACTAGGAACATATATAGCCAAATTTCTTCTTGTGAAACATCTAACTGTATATGGATGAAACATGAAGTTACACATTTTGGTACATCTAAAGTCATAGAGACAAGAAGAACCATGATTAGAGCAGAATACCATGGTTTTAATTTCCCTTATGGAGAACCCATTTGTAAGGTGTAACAAAGGTTTATGACTATCGTGAATAGCTTACAGTCTATGGGAGATAAAGTTCTAGATGATGAAGCTCTTGTGGATAAGATTATTGATATTATTCCCAATGATTGGGAATCAGATAGGATAGCTATTGATAAGAATAATAAAGTTACTCAAATTTCCTTAGATGAGTTATTCGAAACTCTTCTACAAAACGAAACAAGGATGAAGAGATATGTTGACAACATCAAAAAAGAAGAATGGAAATGGTACTGTTTCTTTCACTACAACATCAAATCACATGAAATCTAAGACTCCTGAGAGAGTAACTATATCCAAGTCTAAGAAGGTTACTATCCAATCTGAATCTAGTGAGAGTGAAGTCTCAGAAAATGAGTTATCTAATCTTTCTCAAATAATGAACAAGATAGAAATTCAAAGAAATTTCCAATCCAAGTACAAAAAGAAGGAAATGAAAGATAAGAAAGATTCAGAGGTCACATGCTATGAATGCAAGAGAGGTAGACACATAAGACCTCATTTCCCTATTCTTAAAAATAAAGAAAGAAAAGGGAGGAATTCTGAAAGGAACAGGAATAAGTTTTACAAATTTAAAGCTAAGAAAAGTCTGAAAGCTAATACTAATTCGAGTGATAGTTGTGGAGACTCTTCAGAAAGAAAATCTTCAGAATATGATTCATCAGCTCACAAGAATATGGGATTCATTGCTAATACTTCTTTTCCACATACATGTCTTATGGCCAATGTACGCTCTGCCAAAGCTTTAACCAATTTATCTCTTGATAAGAATTACTATTCCAAAAATAGTACTTCTAATGAAGATACTTCATCCTCAAAAAATGAATAACCTTAATATGAAGAAGTATCTAGATTTTCCAAGTTACTTGAAGAAAAAAATTGTAAAATTTCTAAGAAATTAGACAATAAAAATACTAGGGAAGAAGTTATCACAAAAGAGATTTTAGATCTTACTAAAAATCTTAGAGATAAAGAATAGATTTTAGAAAAAAATTCTAAAGACCTTGAGAAAGAAAATTATGATAAGGAATAACTTTCTAAAGATCTTAAGAATGATATTTTAAAGATAGAAGTTTTTGAGGAAAAATCTAACTCTAAGGAAATGATTCCTAAGGATAGGAATTTAGTCATTAGACTGAAATCCGAAATATTTTTCTCTTAATAAGCTCCTTGCAAAATTTACCTCTGGGAAGGAAACTTTTGACAAGATGTATTCTCAAATTAAACCTCACGGAAACACTACTGGAGTAGGTTATACTCACCAAAAACTAGTTTTCAAAAACTACTATTTTGTTACTTCTAGATCCCCTTTTTGCTCTAAGTGTCAAAGTGGTGGGAATTGGAAGAAAAACTATTCTTTTAATAGATTTCAATCTCTTGGGTTTCATAAAGCATATTTTTCTAAATAAATGTGGATACCCAAAAAATTTTTGTCTAAAAATTCCGGATCCAAGCAAGTCTGGATTCCGAAAACCTAACTTGTTTCTTATTTTTAGGAAAATAGGGTAAGTACCAACAGCAATACTTGGTACATGGATAGTGGATGTTCCCAGCATATGTCTAGTAAAAAAATCTATTTTGAAAAGATTATCAATATGAAAGGAGTAAAAGTAACTTTCGGAGACAACGCTTAGGGAGAAATTTTTGGTATAGGTAATATTGTTCTTCTTGGTAAAACTTTGATTTTAAATGTTTTGTTTGTTAAAGGTCTTAAGCACAACCTCATCAGCATAAGTAAATTATGTGATGAAGGATAACTTTTGAATTTTCGGATTGATTAGTGCTTAGTACATAATTCCAAGGAAGAGTTTATTTTTTCATCCCATAGGCAAGAGAATGTTTACACACTAAACTTAGAAGACCTTAGGAGCCAAGACTTACCTTGCCTTTTTGAAATGAAAGATCATTATTGGTCATGTAAGAAGCAACATTCTGTAGTACTTTCCACTGATGAAGTTGAATATGTAGCAGCTGGAAGTTGTTGTGCTCAAGTGTTGTGGATGCAACACACACTCACAAATTATGGCTTGAGTTTTACGAAGACTCAAATTTTGTGTGATAACCCAAGTGCCATTTCCCTTAGTAAAAACCATTCACATCACTCTCATGTAAAGCACATAGATATTAGGCATTACTTTCTTATAGATCACACACTTAAAGGGGATATCATTCTTTAGTTTATCGGAATTCAACATCAACTTGCTGATATTTTCACAAAATCTTTACCTTATAATAGATTTGAATACATTAAACAGAAGTTAGGAATGATAACCATGACGTAATATTTCTTCATTAACTTTTTGTTAAAACAATCTCCTTACAGTAATAAACTCATTTTCATAGGGGGAGTACATTTTCTTGTTCATATAATCAAATTTTTTTCTAGTCAGTTTTGTTTTTAAAACTTTAGTAACCAAAAATTTTCATAATGAAGTTTTTCAAGTGAAAATTTTCATAATTAAGTTTTAGAACTGAGGTTTTCATAATGGAGTTTTTTATACTTAAGCTTTCGTAATGGAAATTTTCTGTACTCAGAGTTTTCGTAATGGAAATTTTCCGTACTCAGAGTTTTCGTAATGAAAATTTTCTGTACTCAGAACTTTCATAATCATAATTTTTCATACTCATAATTTTTCATACTCATAATTTTTTGTACTCATAATTTTTTGAACTCATAATTTTTCGTACTCATAATTTATCGTACTCATAATTTTTCATACTCATAATATTTCATACTCATAATTTTTCGTACTCATAATTTTTCATACTCATAATTTTTCGTACTCATAATTTTTCGTACTCATTATTTCTCATACTCATAATTTTCCGTACTCATAATATTCATACTCATACTTTTCGTACTAGGGTTTTGGTACTCAAAGTCTTTTCCAGATTAAGTTTTTCATAGTAAGTTTTTCGTAATGATTTTTTTATAGTCAAATTTTCTTCAAGAAGAATATTACCTATTATGAAAAAACTTCCTAGACAAATCCGAAAGGTATGAATTCCTTACTCAAGTTTTTGTAGTCATTTTTTTAGTTGCTGGTAGTTTCTTATTCATATAAATTTCCTCGGATTCGTTTTTCTTCTTAAATCCGATTTTTTTTGTTAAAACCTCAAAAGATCGGATTCAAAATTTCCTTGAGGATTTGATTTCAACCGTCAGATCAGATCAGAGAAATTATCAACTGCTAGATTGCTTTTGGAAGCTGAAAGGTCAGCTCCATCGCCTATATAAAGGGCACCCCCATTGGTTGTCCCACATCGATTTCAAGATCTCGTGTGTCGAAACTCTGCATCAGTTGTTAAAGGCCGTTCTGAATCCTTCAGAGCTCCTCCATTCCAAATTTCTGTTGAAGCTACTTCCCAAGATATGTCTACCTCGAAGCCAATTTCAAAATAGAAAGTGTACAGAGAAAGACTGGTCCATCCGAACTTTTACATGTACGGTTCTATCATCTCCAAGAACATCAAGCTGAATGTTTGGGAAGATGCATGTGTATCCAAGACAAGTGATCAAGATGCAGTCTATCTAGAGTTACCTGTAGAATTCTAGGAATCAACAAGCTTTTATGAGGAAGAGAGAAGAGAAAAGTTTTCTTTCAAGTCTTATGGCAAGACTTAAAAACTAACTTACACCAAGGAGGCAAGCTTGGTGGGGCTAGCATATGAAGGAGAATCTGAATTTTGTTCACATAAACTCTTGGATGATCAAGGTAGTTTTGTTAAGGTTAAGGCCTTACAATGTCTTGGACTTTCTGATGTCAAGACAGCAAAGATTTATCACCTATCTCCTAATAATTGTATTCTTCAGCTTTGGGTACAAGGTTTCTTGGTCCGAGAAAGGATGATAAAGATACCCTGAAGAAAAGTGACATATATTTCTTAGAATTCTTGGTGAATCTAAGAAAAATAAATCTGATGAGTCATGTTCTTGTGACGATCAAGAACATCAAGTAAGGAAACTTGAGAGATCAAATCATCATGTACCATTCCTTACTATCAAATCTTATAGTTCAGTGTTTAGATTATTTCAATATTGCATGTAAGTATAAGGTTCGTAATTGCAAGCTTATGCTATTCAGTGATGATACACTGAAAAGAATGAATATGGATTTTTCTAAGGAAACATGAGAGTTTTATAATTTTCCATAGGAAGAGACTGAAATCATTTCGGAAAATGTGGAAAAAGCTAAGCCTGTGAAGAAAGTTACTAAGAAGAGGGAGCTTAAGGAAGTGGTCTAAGAAAACCCAATATGCACCTCGCAAGACGAAAAAATAGAAAGCGTATCTAGATGAAGTGGTATCTAATTAGAGAGAGCTCAAGGAGAATAGAAAAGAAGGGGAACCCTAGTTCGAATTAGACCCTACTGAGGCTAAGGCCTTAAAAGAGAAATCATCTGATGAGTTAGAGAGGCAAGAAAAAGAGAAGAAGATGAAGAAAAAGATGTCTGGAGATGAGGTTTTCCAATCTCTGTTGAGAGATACTAAAGTAGCCTCTGAAAAGATCCCCATTCCAGAAACTTTTGATGTCCAACCATTACTAGAGACCCCTGGGAAGAATTATTTCACTCCAAAAAAATATAAAGGGGAACAAGTTGTTGAATAAGTAGAGAAACAAGCTAGTGAAGAAGTAGAGGAAGAAGTTGTTGAAGAAATTGAAGAAGAAGAAGGAAGTGAGGATCAAGATGACTTGATTAAACAAGTTTAGGATTATCAAGAAAAGGACGAATCCTCAACGTTTATCACTCTGGAAAAGGTAGCTCAGAAAGAAGGAAACAAAGATGATAATAAAGAGAATGAGTTTTCTGAGGAAGAGAGTTAAGAGAATCATTTCCTTGAAGAAGGAACATAGAAGGAGAAACCAGATAAAGACAAGATTGTTCAAGTATCTGAATCCGAGGAATAATCTCCTAATGAGTCAGTTCCAAAAACTGATAAGGGGAAGAAAGTTCTAATGTATACTCCAACAAAAGATGTTATAATAAAGAAAGATGTTGGTGGTTCTTCTAGAAGAAAGTTGGTGCAAATTGAAGAAGAACAATCCCCAAGAAAAGTGTTGGATTCGGATTCATCAGCATTGGGTCATGACTTTGTTGTTGACTCCTTGAAAAAGTTGGCGGACACCATTTCGATCTTTCCCACTATAGACTCCAGATTTCAGATGCTGCAACACAGTCTGAATCAGAAGTCAGAATCCTTATATATGGTAATGGATAAGTGTGTGAATATTGAGGCTGATCATATAAATATCCTTATCAATTATGATGTTCACATAAAATCATGCATCAAAATCACTTTGTGGTATAAGAAAGTTGAAGAAGACATGGCTGAGTTTGATCATTTTCAGAATGATGTTAAAGATGCCTTGGACACCGAGGATTCCAAGATTAAGAATATTGAGGATAAGCTGACTCTTGAGCAAAATTCTTGGAATCAACAAGTAAGGGATCTGAATGGGAAGCTCAACTCAGTATCTCAAATTTGGACAGGGGAAAGAGATTTCCATATTGAGTTTCAAGAGAAGCTGCAAAAGCAAGATGAGTTTTTAAAGATGCAATAAGAGGCCATGAAGGCTCAGGCAGAAGTCTTGAAAGCTCAAGATGAAAAGATAAAATCTTTGGAGAAGAAAGATGAGGAGGATCATAAAGACTTGAAGAAGTTGAAAACATTGTTAAAGAAGTTAATTCCCAAGGAAAAGGAGGAAAAATAGACTCAATCTGATCTTTTGTGCATTTGTCTTTCCTTGTAAAAAAAAATTCAACTCTAATGAAATTTTTGGTTGGTCCTATCTTGTGTTGTTATGTAATAATGTTTTAGGTACTTCATTTATTTTTCATCCCCTTAAATTCTTTTTGAAAATCACAATGGGGGAGAAGGAAAAAGAACTACTCAAAAGAGGGAGAAGGAAAAATTTCTAAGTTAATAACTATCCCTAAGTAAGGGGGATCTTATCTAAGGGGTAGTTTATCATTACGAAGTTTCTTATTCTCATGATAATGAAATCTCTACTCCAGAAATTCAGAATACAATCCTGAGAGTTCCTAATCCTAAGGGGGAGTTAGTTGTATTCATCATCATCCATGAACAAAGGGAGATAAGTTTTAATTTCAAAGTCAAATGAAATTTTTCAAAGTCATTATATTCTTTTTCGTAAGGTTGTTTGTTCTTTCCATAAAGAGGGAGATTGTTGAGTCAATAAGGTTTTCCTTATAACTTTTCCATTCCTTCTTGATTTGAAAATCACAAACACCTTATACTTAAGAAAATCTATCTTTTACTTCTCTAAGGAAAATTTCCTTAAGTAAATTTACCCTAACCTAGATTTCCTTATACATATCAATATTTTTCTTAAGTATAAAATTCTGATTCATACCCAAAACCTCAGAATCATATAATACTTAGATATAAAGCATTCTGTTTTAGGATTCGAATTCCGGATACAAACTCTAATAAAATTCCACTTTGAATTCTGGATACGAACTCTAATAAAGTTACACTCTGAATTCTGGATACGAACTCTAATAAAGTTCCACTCTGAATTCTAGATACGAAATCTAATAAAGTTCCACTTTGAATTCTGGATACAAAATCTAATAAAGTTACACTCTGAATTCTGGATACGAACTCTAAAAAAGTTCCACTCCGAATTCTGGATATGAACTCTAATGAAGTTCCATTCCTAATTCTGGAAACAAACTCTAAAAAAGTTCAACTCCGGATTCTAGACTCTGAACTTCTACTAGTTTGACTCTGAACTTCTATAAGTTTGACTCCGAACTTCTAGGAGTTCAACTCCGAACTTCTATAAGTTTGACTCCGAACTGCTATGAGTTCAACTCCAAACTTTGTAAGTTAATATTCTTAATTCTAGTAAAACAATACTCCAAAATTTCCTTATAAATTCAGACTCCTAATTTCTACAGAATTTAGGTTCCGAATTCCGATAAAACATAATCCGAATATCTCTTTATTATAGACTCTGAATTTCATTTTGGTTAAACTCCGAACTATTATTTGCTTACATTCCAAACATTAGTTTTTCTTATACTTATAATTGTTTCATTACAAAATGATATTGTGATTTTATTTATTGACTAAACGTTGAATGAGTGATATGTATACAAGTCCCTCCGAAATTCAAGGAGAAATATGACCATTGGAGGAGGGAGCCGACCGTTGGAGCTCGCCTATAAATAGGAGCTCATTTGAAAAGAAGCAATAAATTTTGGAATTTTGGTGATATGAACTTCCTGAAGTGATTTCTAGAGAGAGAGAGGCTCTTATCAACTCTCAAGCTTCGTGCAGAAAGTTTGAACGACTTGTTCAAACTTTGCCTTATGCAGACATGCTTCGTGTGACTCTGATTGTTGGTGATTATAATCGAGGGCATTCGGGGATAGGAAGACAAAGGTTCCAACACCTTGAAGTTGAGGGATTACTTATTGAGGAAGATAGAGGTGCTGACTACCTGATAGTTGAGGTCTTGCAGGGATATCAAGACAGACTCCGATCTTCGTATTGAGGGCTTACCCGGGTGTGGGTAAGACAGACTTTCTTAAAAGTATAAATCAAGGGACCTTTATCAAAGGTTTCTGCATGCCCTTCTCTTTGGGTTAAAAGATTTATATCTTGTTACTTGTTTTTGTTACAAGTTTTTCTTTTCTGCTACATTTTTTATGTTTAAGAAAGTATAACCATATTATACTTCCTTACACTTGTGTACTCTGATTTAGTTAGATTCTATACTCTTTAAGGTAGAATCTCATATTGTAAACTTTGGTTAAGTTTCATTTTCCGGATCCATATTTCCAGAACCTATTTTTTGGAATCACTTTCTAGATTTAAGTAAGTGTATAGAGCTAGAAGTTTGTAACTTCATACTTTGTCCCAATATTTCAATTGGTGTTAGAGGTGTTGTGAATTTTCTTAGTTTAACTTTGTTAAACTTGGATCTTTCCTTGTTTAAAGAAAATTTTAAAGTGTACAATTCCCCCCCCCTCTTGTATATTGAGCATCTACATCATTATTTTGATCCTACATGTTGTTCTATGATTATGTGGGAAATAAATTTTGATATCGTATCTTTTATTTATACATTATTTATGTGTACTTATAATGAATACACTTAATCGATCTATTTTATTTACAAAATGATCTTTTTAAGGGACTGCATATCAATCTCCTTTCATTGAGGAATATCTTGATATTTTGAACCTTTAATATCCTATAAGGTGTATATACAAACCCTTTGACATTTTATATCCTCCTGAAATTATATATTCTTATGATATTTAATTTTTCGTTTGATGTTATTCTTTAATTATTTTTATTCAACTATTGTCTCAAGTGTTAAGGGACTCTTTAGCTAAAACATCATTTTAAATGTTTTAATGATTTCTTCTTATAAATCGTTCTTATTAATTTCCATGTTCTCAAAATGGTTTTAAGGATTTATTAATACGTAATTAATGTTTTAAAATGTTAATTCCTTTAAAAGTTTCAAAGTGGTATGGGACACTTTGATTTAAAAATATCTTTATTAAATATTTTAAATGGTTTTGGAAATGAATTCAATATTAAAATATATTGAATTGATTTATTTTGATTGATGAGTGAAATTTTGATAATTTCAATCTTTTATGTGTTATGATTATGTAATGGTACTTGAAAATTTTACAAGTGGTTACGTGATAAACCAAATATAGGTGGTTCTGTGATAAACCTAGGGTGGGTGAGCTCGAGAGAGATCTCCAATGCATTATGTAATGTGATGGAGGTAAACATTAATGTTTATCTAAAGAGATTTATGGAATATACTATAATGGGTATTCCAAATGTAACTCTCTATGTAGATATGAAAGCTACAATGTAAGTATGTTATGGGTGCCACAATTTACCATTATGATTTATTATTTCTATGTGTTATTCATAAATCTTATGATTTCATGGTGTATGTTAAATAGATTATGTTTTATGGTTGAAAAGCATGATTTATTTGATTTTAGGTATTTGTAGACTAATGTTTTCTTTCCTTATTTTATATCCCATACTGATCTTTTTATGCTCATACTAAGTTTTTGAAATGTTTTTCACAGGGTATAAGGAAGGTTAAGAGAAAGTTTAAGGAAGTGGACTTATACCCTCTACCAACAACTCCACCTCATCTTACCTACACCATTATTATACCACATCATTATTCATCTCTATATTAAACTACTTTATGATTTTATCTTGTAAAATCATCCCTATGTTGGTGAAACTGATGGACATCGATCTTCACGTTCCTAGGGAAACTATTATTGAGGAGTATTTTCAAACTAACAAGGTGGTCCATAAACTATAATTGTCTCATAAAACCTCTTTATAATGGGCTGAAAAAATAGTCACTCATATTGGATATAGCCTATACCACCATAAAAGAAACAAATAAACTATTATGTCACACTATATGGTTATGTAAAATACACACAAGTTAAATGAGATCTCCCTGTAATTCAACTCCCATGGCCTTTTATACACCTTTGTTAATTTAAAAAACTATGATCTTATACCTTTTCTTGGAAAATTTTCATAATGTTTCATGTCACCTCGATGAATTTGAATAACCTTATATCTATTTCACAACCCCTACATAAATACCATGTATATCTCCATAATTATTTGGTATATGTTTATAAAAAGTGTATTACCCCATAAATTCCTCCCTCAGTTGGGAATATGATAGTGACTATAACCATGGGTATATCACCACATATGTATAGAAAGCATTAAACTTTTAAATGAAAAATATAATAGACCATTTATAATAAAAAATAATATATCATCCAAAATAAAATAATAAATTAAATGAGTGCATAAAATTTAGTAAATATAAAATACACAAGTTTGAAAATCAACCACAAATCTATAAAAATACTTCCATACCTAAATTTATATATAATTAAATTCACCATGACAAACATGTCTCTTGCTTCCAAAATAAGGTTTCTTAACACCACCACCAACTCTATCAAGATAATATAAAAAATATATAAATATATTAAGGTGTGACTAAAAATATACACAATAGGTTCTTTCCTAGAGAACTCGTATTTCCATATAAATTAATCATATTAATCCATTCAAATAAAAATAAACCTAAAAAATAATTTAATATTTTTCCTAAAAAATTTAACTATCCCACATTATGTCATTGAAAAAAAAAATTTATAAATTTTTCATCATTATCTATAAAGATACATTATAAATAATGGATAAAACACACTCCCCAAACCAAAAGTTTTAGTGTTTGTTAATATTAGATACAAATCCTCATTTTATGATGTTGGGACCACTTTGTGTATAAAATTGTATTTGTTGTTAATAGTTGTCAATGAAGATCAAAATGAAGGAGATCAAGAATAACTCCAATGAAATTGAGGAATGGTGAGGTATTATCCATTTGGGTATAATTAGAGAAGAAAGAGTATTTTAAGAAGACCATGAAATTTTTCATGATTGCATGAGAACTATGCAATATATTACTTGAAGAATAGAATCATATGATAATCATGAATTAGATAATGATGGTTGAAGAAGAAGAGAGAGTGTGAAAGGGATTGGTATTCTGAGATGGCCATGCATTTCACATTGTAGTTGAACCAGACGATGATTTTCTGATTTGTGTTTCCCAAATATCATAAGTTTGGAGAACTTGTGATGAAATCCCTATTAAGGAAACGAAAATTAAAGATGATACTAGTCATATTCAGTATTTATTGGAAATAATGATGTTGTTGGAAGATAGGGAAGTTGTAGTACTTCCTGTTGAAAATCTGACAATGTTAAAGTTGTTTGATCAAAAAATACATATCATGATAGTGGATTTTTGTGATGGAAGCTGAAGAATGGTTATGGAATGTAGTAAAGAGAATCATGAAAAAGGAATGGATGATTTGGAGGCATCATAAAAGAATGTTTTAATGATGTTTCATTCTTTAGTGTTTGCCAAATTTTTCGGGTTAGAAATCTGTAGATGGAGAAATGTTATTTTGGAAAAAGATGTTGCACACAAGCTTGAAGATGGCTTGGTATGTTGTGCACAAGTGGAGTCCCATGATCTGAACATCAAAAATCTGTAAAAGGAGAGGCTCATGTGAAATATTGGTTTTTGCATGCAAGATTGAAGGTAATTTGGAATTTTACGTGTAAGTCATGATTCAAGGTCAGAACATTGAAAAATGGAAAATACATGAAGTGCGTGAAAGATAAAAGATATGCACGAAAGATGTGGTTGGAACGAAAGAGACTTATGTACCCAATGTGACGTCAAATGGGGTTTTGTGCGATGCATCAGGATCTTGTGTGACACATTGGGGTTTTTTCATGTGGGGTTTAATGAGTTTTAAAAATTAGAGGTGACCCCCTCACATTTAGAGAGATCAAAACATAGAGAAATCCCGAACTCTAAGGTGTGAATGAATTTTAAGAAAAGGGTAGTGCGCTAAAAAATGGAGTTGTGCACAAAAAGGATAAGTTATGCGCAATAAGAAAGTTGTGTGCAATATTCAAGTTATGTGCAAAAGGTGTTTCGCAAAAAAAATCAAATCTTGCGTGTGTGGCATAAAAGTTGAGCACAAGACACAATAAAGGGTGAGAGAAAAAATTAGGGGTCTTGCAGGCCTTTGACAGGGGCTTATCACTCTTGAAGCAGATTCACGAAGAAGGAAGTACCGTGAACCATTCGGTTCTATGAAGTGAAGTATTACTATACACACATGACTGGTGTTTAACACCCTCGTTGTGCTTTGAGAAGATAAGAAGACCAATACATGAAACTAAACTCAGATCTTCTTAGAAATATAGAATTATACTGATACACTTAGGTGTTGGTATTTGGAATTAATGGAAGGGAATAAGAAGAAGAACATATTATGTGATTCTGGCCAAGAAGAGAAGAAGGTGATTTACTGAATTCAGTTATTGCACTAAAAGAGAAGATTGAATACAAAAGAGCATCAATTCAGGACTGTGATGAAAGCAATGACTCATGCTAAATAGAAGTCAAAGACTTTCATGCTTATCTGTTGAAGATACCTTCATGTCTATAAACTGAGAGGGACTTCACCCAAGGAAATGAGATAGGGGGAGTCAATGGGTGTGACCCGAGGGAAGCAGTGATCTATCCCTGATCCTTTGTAAAGGCAGTGTGCCTGGGACAGAGTAATTGTGCCCGAACCTTTGTAACCACATCTAGTGAAGATTAGTAGAATTTGGTACGACTGGAAACATGTCAGTGTATACTCCTTGGACGTAGCCCTTAGTGGTGAACCAAGTAAAAAGTTATTTGTTGTCCTTATGCATGTTTCAATTACAACGCATATCCATCATACTGGTTTAAACAAGTTCCTACCAATGTGGGAACAAGATCCAGTAAAGAATAAAAAAAATTGACACCCTGATTCACACCCCCCCCCCCCTCAGGGTGGTCTAGGATCATTCAATTGGTATCAGAGGGAAAAGGTTCACTTATGTTGGATACTCTACATTAATTTTATTGAGAAGATGCTTTTAGTTTTCTTTCTTGATCCAACAATGAAGATCATTCCTGATGAAATTTTAGTTTTCTCCCAGTAAAAATATCTAACCAGCAAGACCACGATGAATAGAAAAAAGGAAGATAAGAGAAATTTGAAGAAGTCCCTATTATCTAAATAATTGGTAGTATTCATTTCTCAATGCCATTCAGAAAATGATGATGTTTCAGGCCTGGAAAAAAAAGATAAGGGAGATCGATAGGTATGTGTCTGCTCCGTTGATCAATCTTCATCCTCAGATGAAATTGATAGACTACAAAAATACCTTTATGATATATCTAAAGATATATTCATTGGTATTTTTAGTTTATTTAAAATTATGCATGAGGGAATCCCCTAGATAAGAAAATAAGAAAATTCTATGGGGGAAGGCTTGGTAAAGAAAATATCATAATGTTATAAGCTCTCCAGATAAATTGAATCCTTTGAAGAAATGAGGAGGAAACTTGAAATAAATACATCAAAATGGTTCAAAGAAGTTGAAAAAGAAGAGAGAGTCAAAAAGTCTCTAGAAGAAATGATCCCTATACTTGAAGGGAAATTGAATTGTTTTACTGATGTCAAGGGTCTAAAATTAAAAGGGGTGTCCAACAAGATCAAGGAAAATAACTCACATAGTTAGGGTTTTTCCTAGTGGTAAGCACCTCATAATCCTACATGAAAAATGGGGGTTCAAAACCCATTGGGCACAGGTACTGTAGCAGAGTGTAGCAGTACTATAGCAGCGGTGGGAACTGTAGCGGCAGCAGAGAACTATAGCGGTGGCGGGCACTGTGTGGTACTATAACAGGCGGGTACTGTAGCAGTACTATTCACAAAATCGGTCTTGGGCCAAAAAATTTGGCATACAGGCCATGTAAGGGGATAAATGCCCACTAGGCCTTTGGGACATGTAATGGGTCTCCCTCTACCTAGTTAAAGAGGTCTTTTCTTTGATTTAATAATAAATGAGGATTCGACCCCAACCTTTCAAAAAAAGGAAAATGTCTCATTGATTTAGAATAAAATGATGTTGCGTAAAGAAGAACTTGTTAGAACAAAGATAGAGTATGAAGAGAAGATGACTATGATTGAATATTAGAAGGTCATTCTCAATAGGAAATTTCTAGAATTGGATTCTCAGTTGACCAATCTTGATAAGAGACATATTGATACTTCACAAAAGAATGAAACAATTTTTGATGGTATTCAATGCTCACTGGAAGATTCTACTATCAAAAGAATTCTAACATGTGATAAGAATATCATGAATTCACTCGTTGATCTATCAAAATCATCTGAGAAAGTGATGGTACCATACGTACCAACTTGTACAATTGTTTCTAAATATGTTTTTATAAATAGTATAGGTTGGAAGAAAAATTATAAACAGGTATGGATGAGGAAAGGTGGGGTGAAGAAACCTACCACCATGGCTAGGGTGGATAGGAAGAAAAAGCTAGAATATGGTTCCCCAAATAGATCACAATGCATTTAGAATAAGGCCAAACAACCTTATATAGAAGATATAAAGAAGAAATGATTTATGGTTCAATGTTGGTGCTGCAATAGATTTGGGAATTGTGCACTGGATTGTTGGTACAATCCCTTAATTGAAAAAGAAGAGAGAAATCCTATATCAAAGGGAAGAAATCTAGAGAATAAGAAGCAACATTCGAAGGTCCAGACGCATATGTTTATCACAAACATATTTATAATTCTTGATAAAATCTATGATGTATGCAATGATAGTGGTCACAATGTAGGTACACGCTCATCTCAACATGCATTCACTGTTGATAAGAAAAAAAGACCTCTGATGTCAGATAAGTATAAAGTAGCTACCTTGGGAAGAAATCAGAAGAATATTGTGAAAACACATTTCCCCAACAAGATCTCAAGTATGGAAGTTGAAAAGACCCTAGATTTTAGATTCATGAAATTGAAGGGAAATTCATCTAAAAAAGAAACTAAGAGGGATGAAACTCGGATGAACCTATGTGGAAGATCCAAACCTACTGAAATAATCCTAAATGACATGTTAGTCATCTGGATAGAAGATTTGTAAATAATGAGGAAACATGAAGATGAAAAATTCAAGTTTGGGGCTAAAGGAACATGAAAACGTTCACATGATGAAGATAAAATACCTGAGATAATGCAAACCAGTAAAAAGACATGTGTTAAAGAAGTTGATTGTGAGAGATGTGTGAAATCTGTTCACATTGCAAAAGGTTGTCTAACCTTAACACCAAAGCATGAAGCAGTACTTATAAGGAGTAATAATGTATTATTCATGATGGCTGTTAAGTAGAACAATTCTCCACACAAAGCAGAAGATAATGTGAAGAGATCCATGTCACATCAACACAGATTATAACATATGTTCAAATGTGCAAGCATAAAGACTAGAGAAATGGAACATCTTGGTTGAGAGAACTATCTTAGTCTTTCTACTCACATTGAAGAAGCAAGTAGGAACCACCTTATTTCCTTATCAATTTTGTATTGTATTTGTGCTGATAGTGCAGGGAATTGAAGGTGAAGCATGATCTTAGGTAGAGAACCTGAGAAGTAATGAATATTGTCAATTATTGATAGTTAAACTGAAGAATTTTACATCCTTGGAATATTATTCATTTGATACTCAAAGATTAAAGTGATGAAGGGTCACACTTTGATGAATATGATGAGGAGTGATTCCCTTAAGGGGGAGACACATAAAGAATCTTTCATAGTTATTATCTCAAAAAATATCAACTTTTGTTGGTATTAAATTCAACTACTCTGAATATTGTCTGAGGATAATGTCATTGGAAATGCTATGTCATCTCTCAACATTGGTTACTCAGAATAAAAATTATTTTACAAAGGGGGATTAACAAAGTTAATTAGTGACATAAGAAGAGTGGAAGTGCCCCAAGTTCACTTATCATATTAATTATGCTTGAATGTTTTTAATCCATTGGTTGAAGTGAGTGCAGGAGTTTCATATGGATAATATCATATCAAATTTATTATTCTTATACTAGAATGGAAGTGGAAATCCCTTGAATACAATTATATGAGTTCTAATCTATTTAGGTATCATGATCAGTATTTAATGGATAGTTATGTTTTCTAAATCAAATCCTCTTGTTTTCTACACTGATCATTGCTCATATAGACTTAGAGTGAAATGATTGTTGACATATTTATTAAGTTTGGAATGATACCCTCTCAACCATGAACTTTTTATTTCTTATCAATAAGGGGGAGAGAAAGTGAAATGAAAGTTTTAAAAGTAAGGATGAGAGAGAGGATTCTCATTTTGACATTGACATATTAATTTCAAAAGATTTCTAAGGTATTGAAAACAAAATAAAAACGGGAGATTATTGATACCACTTGGTATATAAGATTTTATTTTTTGTCAATAGTTTTCAATGAAGATAATAATGAATGATATTAAGAATAACTCTAATTAAATAGAGTAATTGTGAGGTATCATTCATCTGAGGATGATTGAAGAAGAATGAGGATTTGAAGAAGACCATGAAATTCTTCATGATTGCATGATAACCATGAAATATCTTACTTAATTAATAGAATCATGTCATTTGTATGAAGTAAATAATGAAGGTTTAAGAATAAGAGAGAGTGTTAAAGGGCTTGGAATTCTGAGATGGCCATTCATTTCACATTACAGATAAACCAAACGATGTTTTACTGGTTTTTATTTCCTAAATATCATAAGTTTAGAGATCTTGTGATGCAAGACCTATTAAGTAAATGTGGATTAAATATGATTCCATTAATATTCAGTTTTGATTGGAAATAATGAAGCTGCTAGAAGATAAGTAAGTTTTAGTACTTCCCGTTGAAAATATGACGATGCTAATGTTGTTCGAAAAAATGATACATATCATGATAGTGGATTTGGTGATGGAAGTTGAAGAATGGTTATGGAATTTATTGAAGATAATCATGAAAAATGAATGGATAATATAGAGGTAGCATAAAAGATTGTTTTAAGGACGCATCGTCCTCCAGTGGTTGCCAAATTTTTGGGGTTGAAAATCAGAAGATGGAGAAATGTGATTTTGGAAAAGGATGTTGCATGAAATCTTGAATATGGATTGGTATGTTGTGTGAAAGTGTAGTTCCATGATCCAAACATCAAAATATGGAAAAGGATAGGCTTTAGAGAAAGATTGTTTTTTGAGCGCAAGATTAAAGGGAGTTTCGAATGGTGCGTGTAAAGCATGATTCAAGGTCAGATTATCGAAAAATAGAAAAGGCATGAAGTGCGCAAAAGATACAAGAATTTTGCGAAATATGAGGTTGGTTCAAAAGATATTTATGCACCTAATGCGATATCAAATGGGGTTTTGAGCGATGCATCAGGATCTTTTGAAAAGCATCATGAATTTTGAGCATGGGGGTCGATGAGGTCTACAAATAAGAGGTGACCCCTAACATTTAGAGAGATCAACACATAGAGAAATCCTGTGCTCTGAGGTGTGAAAGAATTTTAAAAAAATGGTATTCCACATAATAAATAGAGTCATGTGTAAGAAGAAATTTGTGTGAAAGAACAAAGTTGTGTGCAAGAGGTGTTTCGCAATAAAAGTCAAATCATACGCGTGTGGGATACAATTTATGCGCAAGATAGATAAAAGGGTGTGTAAAAACATTAGGGGGTACCATAGGCCTTTGATAGGTTCTTAGAACTCTCTAAGAGGCTTCTCAAAGAAGGAAGTAATGTGAACCATTCGGTTCTACGAAGAGAAGTAGTACCACACACACACGAATGGTGTTTAACACACTCATTGTGCTTTGAGAAGAGAATAAGAACAATACATGAAACTAAACTCAGATCTACTCAGAAAGAAAGAAGTATACTTAAACACTTATGTGTTGGTATTGGGAATTAATGTATGGGAAGAAGAAGAACATATTGTTTGATTCTGGCCAAGAATAGAATAAGTTGATTTGGTGCATTTAGTTATTTCACTAAAAGAGAAGATTGAATACCAAAGAGCATCAATTTAGGACTAGGTTTCAAGCAATGTCTCCTGATGAATAGGAGACAAAGACTTCCATGATTAACTATTTAAGAGACCTTCACATCTATGAACTGAGTGGGACTTCACCAAAGGTAGTGATCTAGGGGGAGTCAATGGGAGTGACCCAAGGGAAGCAGTGAGAAATCATGGAACCTTTGTTTAGGAAATGTTCCTGGGATAGAGTGACTGTGCTTGAACCTTTGTAATCCACGTATAGTGAAGGTTAGTGGAATTTGGTATGACCAAAAACATGTCGGTTTATGATCTTTGGACGTATCCCTTAATGGTGAACCAAGTAAAAAATGATTTTTCCCTTCTGTATGTTTCAATTACTACACATATCCATCATACAGGTTTAAACAAGTTCTTACCAATGTAGGAACAAGATCCAGTAAATATGAGAAAAAGTTGGCACCCTGATTCACCCCACCCCCCACCCCCTCAGGGTGGTCTATGGTCTTTCATATGATAATATATTGTACCTTTATTCTGTAAAAAATATTATATTTTATTTAAAACTACATACATCATACGAAATACTATTTTTCATTACATTTGGTAAATGAAAATATAAGAAAAGGGTGATCTAAAATACTCAGAAAATGTAATATCTATTAATTATTCAACGAAAACACATATTTAGTTTATAAAATAGATAGATAATGGTATTTTAAGTATTTCCAGTATTATTTTAATAAATCTTGGAATCATAAAATGTATTAATAAGAAGTTATATCATAATCATAGATCATTATATAAAATGTTTAATTTTAAGTAGGTGATAAAGAAAACATAACATTTAGTATAGAATGGGAGTATAGAATCAAAAATTATAAACCATGGTTCTATGTAATAAAAATTTCAAACATTCCTAAGTAAAACAAATCATAGAGTATATAAAGGATTATTTTTCAATACTATCACAACATAGTATACAAAGGTTACTACCACATTTAAACACATAAATAGTGATATCATGTGTTTAAAACATTACTATATGCATTGGAAGGTTGTATATTATTGTTTCCACATATTAAATAATGATGTAACCATAAATTTGAGCTCCAGATGATTTCATGTAAAAAAAATTATCAAAGGAATGGACCCTTGGTTTTTGTTTTTAATTCCATTATTAGTCCTAATATTTATTCCCAAGAAATTCATCGAGGTCTTAGGGGTGTCCAAGGATTTTTCAGATCATTAAGGCCAGTGGTTTTATGAAGTATACTCTGCCACACAGTTACAAGAAACTATGCCACATACTCTACATGGATAACATTAACCATCCATATTGAAACAGTGGGGTTCAGAGGGCAACATGGTTTTTCTACAATCATGCTACCCTAGTCGGATGACCATGTAGAGTTTCATAACTCATGGGTAGAGGCTATCCAAACAATTAGTGCATGTTTTTTTTTAACCATGAGACAGAACAATGTGACCCTATCTATTTGGGTGAATTTCTAATTTTTCCCTTAATAAATTTTTTACCTAACCCCTCTCATTCCTCCATATTTTCTCCATCAGGTGTCCCATCACTTCACACACAAATATCCCAACCTCCTTCAATGTAGTGATTTTGAAATATTCCTTATCCTAAATCTAAATCCTTAATTTTTAGGTGAGTTTTAAATCTCTTGGTAAGCTCTAAGATCATCTCCCTTTTATTTCAATTTACTTTCCTTCTCTGTTACACTATTAAGGTGTGGCATCTTTTTTCCATATTTTTAGTGAGTTGGATAATTTTTTCGATATATATCTATGTAAATTTATTTAAGAGTTAAAAACAAATGAGTGTAGTTCTAATACATTTAGGTAAGTGGTTTAGGAATTTTGTTTTTTTTTCTTCGCTTTTTATTGGTGCACCATTGCATCACATGACATACCTTTCAAAAATTCCTCAAACATGTTAAATAAATTAATCTAGTTCTGTTCACATGTTGATTGAAAACTTAGCTTATGAGGAAACCCATTTATGGGTTATTCTTCTGGTCAGGAGCTATCCCTTGGGTGTTCCCACCTTAAACAAACTAGTTTCCTTTGACATGAGTGTTTAACTACCATGTGCATGTTGAACTTGTAATAAATACCATAATTGATGATTTTTTCTTAAAATTAATTGAATTGACATGAGTTAGGACCCTTTTGAAAGGACATATGCTTCTTGGTTATTTATTATGCCTCATTATTTATGTGTCATGTCATTTATTAGACTTATTTTCATGTTTTCAGGTATTATAGGCTTATTTCTTATGATATATTATTATTTTGTGCCATGTTTCTTGTCCCTTGATATTTTTAGTTATTTCCTTGTTCTTATTTTCTTATTCCATGGATTTTTGGCTTGAATGAAATTAGTTTGATAGATTTATTATCTTGTTGTTCATGATCTTCCTTATTTGTTATATGCGCTCATGAATTTGGTGCTCTATCTACTTGTGGGATGGTAATTAACATGGGTACCAACATAATTTCTTCACAAATGGACTCACCATTATTGGCCTTAAAACTACATGACACACCCAGAGAGACACTTGGATATCCTTACACTGGATCTCCATGAGTATTACTTTTACTTGTGATTGACACTGGTTCGCTAGGGTTGCAACCATAGATTGACCCATTGTAAAGATGGTCATACCATGCCTCGGGTGATACCTAGTCCCCTATGTGATATAACTTATACGTACTCAGAGTTACCATTCCATTAGTGATGCGAGGGATTCCATTATGGGTTTCTTTAGAAGGACACAATTGTACTTTTTATATCCAAGGCTTTTGCAGAGACCCTTGTATTTCTCTATATATCCCCTAAAAAGGATTAGGACGCCATACTAGATTTGAAATATGTTGTGTATGTATTTCATGTGATTCCATATTGTAAAATTATGAGAATTATAAAATTATTTGATGGGTTGTGACTACGAAGACACATCATAAGATTTAGGTCATCCCATGTCTATTACTTTATTTATGATTCCCCATGTACACAACTTATTACTTGTATAGGTTCTCTTGGTTCAGAATTTTGGATTGGGCCAAAGCAGGTGAAATCGGTCGGGTATCCATTTAGGAACATGGTGTAAAGTGTTATACATTAATGTATTTAACGAATTTCAATTTATTATGGCACACTACTCTCTTATAATGCACAAAATGGATTGGCCTAGACATATTTGGTGGTGTAATAGTAGGATTGAATTCATGGTTGCATGTATTGATAATGATAAATGGACATATACCAATTCTGGATTACCAATTGAAGGATGGTGTATGAGTGCCTAAGATTGAGAATATCCTCATGATACTAGTAGTATCTTCTTTTTGGACTTTTTGTATCTTTTAACAGCATGTGGAATATGCTAGAAGCACCTACCCCTATGTACTCATTTTTAATATAGTTGACATCATGTTTATCACCATTTTGTGTCTTATTATTATTTGCATTCTTCCTATTGTTTACTTATCACGTGTTATTGGTTATTATTATTCCACCACTCTCTTACTATTATTATTGCTTCCAATATAGAAAGTTACTAGCCTGGTTGTACAGTGTCTGATTCTCCTAATCTTATTTTTGATTCTATATATGTATATTTCTTCTCTACACTCAGATTGATGAGGGAATAGTCTCTTCATGGAAACACCCTGGGCCCAAACTTATAATTGGAAGCCTATGAAATTTAGGGAGGTGCGCCTGAGATCTTGTGGCCACCGTCTTAGGGTATTGTTGAGTGGATTCATTGGAAGGATTCAACAAATTATGATCAAAGTTTATTTTTCTTTTGTCTTTCTATTTGAACTCATACTAGATACTGGGAAATTTTAATTTGTTAATGATACTATGCCTCATAGTATCTAACCCACATACCTAGGAAAGCCAAATTACCTAGAATGGGTAAATGAATTAATGGTTTTGTTGTTATAGTTTATTGTATTTCACCATTAAGTGACACACTTCTTTTGTTCCATTACTAATGTTTATGTTATGAAAATTGTTTCTTTTTATTCAGCTCAAGGATATGAGGGAACATTAAAAATAATAGATCCTATTAGGCACTATAAGAAATTAAATTTCATGCATTATTCAATACCATATCAACCTATTAGCATGAATTTCCTATATTTTAATGGGATTAATATGGTTCCATTTTTGTTATACCATGAAGTTTGCCAATTTTTCTTGTAGGATGACATAACGGTTTCCACTAATGCACCTACATCAATTTAAATGGTATCTTCCTACACATATTGATGATGAAACCTTAATTAACCAATTATTATCTGATTTTTGGTTTGATTGATAAATTATAGGGTAAATTAAGAAGTGAGTAATTCTAAATTGAGAATGAAATTTAATCAATCAAATAACCATGTATGACAAGTTACTTACTGATACCAGACGTACAGGCTAGATCATGGTCACTTGATGTTCCAATTTCAGTTATAGGTGTTTGAGATTTATAAATTTGTAATTGGAGACACAATTAACTAGGATATGATGTTTAGTTATAAATAAATAAGAATGGGAATAAATAATAATATTAATTAGTAATAAAAATTCCACCATTCGATGAAGATTACAAATGTAAAGAAAATGGTTTTTCTCTTATACCTTTTATCTAAAACTCCATCTACTGGTACCTCATTTGTTATATGATACCTTTTCCCTGAATCAGGATTTGTATTGGGAAGTATTCCATGTCTCCAAATATTCTATTTCTTCTTATCACATAGACCTAGATGCATGGTTAGAAAAAAGAGTTGTGACCATTTATTTTAAGGTCTAGGGAATTCCTTCATGTATTTGTATTTTCTATCTATTATAAATCTTGTCCAAGGAGTCCACATGGAAATTACAAAGGTAATCCAACATGATGATATTGTTTCGTATGCTTGGAAAGTAGTGATGAGAATTATCCAAAGGTGGGGGACCCTGATCCACACATAGTGACTTCTATAGTGCCACCTGAATCACCTCATTCTAATTTTTCATTGGACACTAATGATCAGTCCCTTGATAGTTTCTACTTGTTTATGTAGTCTTTAAAAATTGTTCCCCATCCCTCCCTACTTTGGCATAGATGACTCAGGATTTCTAGTAGCAACATCCTCCCACCTTCTTATGGGATGGTGGACCTCAGGATGCAAAGTCATGGCTAGAAGTCATGGTGTCTATCATTTACCATCTAGAGACTCCTCTAGATAGAGATTATAGATTTCTACATACATGTTACATGACTATACCAAGAGATAATGGGATATTATCTCCCAGGATGAGAATCATCTGGGTATTTTCTAGTAAGATTTCCAAAAATACTTCTAAGATCACTTCATTCCCCATAAGCTAAGATACATACATTCTAAGGATTTTATATATCTTCAATAGGGTTTTATGAATTTTCTTGATTACTCTTCTCATTTCACCGAGATTCATACTTTTTCTTTAAATATGACCTTTGACAAGTTGATGAATGAGAGGAATTTTGAGGATGGGACTACATACATTTTCCAATCATACGTGAACAATATAAGGTTTTCCACAATTACAAAAATAGTGAACTAGGACTCTTTTATAAAATGGATCCTCATGGAAACTAGATGTTGGTGTTATAAAGGATCAATTCCAAGGAAGTGTGATGGTTTATCTGGAATCTAGAATCATTGTTTTGAGGGTTCACATGGGATAGGTTCCATCCAGGTGACATGTATAGTTTGTCATGTGGTGTGTCACTATTGTGGATGTCTAATCCATAATAATACTCAGTGCATGAATAACCCTATTTAGTGTCGAGATTATGGTAGGATGGGTCACCTTCAACGCTTATGACAATCATTTCCTACATCATCTAGTTAAAGGAGATCCATAAAAACTTCTCTATATAGTAAAAGGATACTAAATTCCCTTTCAGGCTGAGAGATGGTCTTCTATCAGCCGATCAAAGATAACATGTTGTTTTTGTGGTCGAGGTAGTCATATATTATAGGTTTTGTGCTTGTAAAGTAGACCTACCCAAGATAGTTGGGAATTTTCTTAGGGATGCGCTTCATGCCATATTTATGCAGTGCAGTCCATGAATGAGATGTAGAGTCCAAGGCCATCTATGGTTAAAGTTACTATTATAGTATCATCTACAATAGTTTCATCCTTTTAATACATGTCCATCACACTATTTTATATTTTTTGTGGTTTTGGAATGTTTAAGCCTTGGAATTGAGTACTTGTGTGGTGTTATGTCTCTAAACATTCCATTAGGGGTCAAATCAGAGGGAATACACTTGTGGAAGTAGTTTCCCCTTGAGATAGGTGTGTACAGTTTCTTATGGATCTTATTCAACCTCAATTGATTGGATTCAACATAATCCACTATATAGACCATATTGTTCCTTATCCACCAAAGGGTATCACATATATAAATAAAGGTGAATTAGATATCCATTCTAGTCTTGTTGGACTTGAGTATAGTGGGAAAGGTAGAGTGATAGTCGATCTTGACTATCTCATTATGATAAAATAGGGAATACTTCTTGAGGAGTTCCCTCTAATTGGGGATCATTTCAGGGATGTCTCCCCTAATAATTATCTAGATTTCCTTCCTATATAATGTTTTAGTTCACTATAGATATAGTTATACATATGGTATGCAATGTCCATTCCTCCTTACATGATAGTACCTACAGAGATCCAAAAACTAAAAAATATTCTTGATGATCTAGAGGCATATGGTTTTATAAAACCCAACACTTCTCAATGGGGTTCACCCATCCTTTTCTCAAAGAAGACATATAATACCCTTAGTTTTTATTTGGATTATCTATGTTTCATCCAACTTATGGTCAAGAACCAATATCCCTTAGCTCTCATAGAGGACCTCTTCGACCATCTCTAAAGAGAGATCATTTTCTATAAGATCAATTTGAGGTTGGGATACTATCATGTGTGTGTGAGGCCATCATAAATTCCACATAAAACATTTATAAGGAGGTATTTATTGTATAATTATTTGTTTATGGTGTTTTTCCTGATGAATGCACTGATAGTATATATGGATATGATGAATCGGTTCTTCCACCCATATCATCATTCATTTTTTGTAGTCGTCATTGAAGAAATATTATTGTATATGAGCACCACAGATGACCACACAAACCATCTTGAGATAATATTGAATATAGTAATAGGGAATAAAATATATGATAATCTTAGTAAATACCATTATTGGATCTGTATGGATCACTTATTGGGTAATATCATTTCGTTGGTAGGTATAACTATTGGCCCATATAAGGTGACTATTGTGGTTTCCTAGGATAATCCCACAAATGTGTTTAATATAAATACTTTATTAGGGATTTAATACTATTATAGGTGAGGAATTATCACACATAGAAGCACTATTTATAGTTCTAAATAAGAATGTAGTGGAATTCTTAGGGTCTGAAGCTTGTGGGGCCTCTTTTCAAAAAATATTAAGGGAATACTGACATCATCACTGATCCTGATTCTTTTTTAGCCTGAAAGAGGTTATAACGTTTATTGTGATACTTTAGGGATCAATCTAGGATTAGTGAGGATGTAGGGAGATCGGGTTTTAAAATATGGGTCTTTCCAAGTGAGTCTTCATTAGTGGGATTACCCTATACATGACCTATATCTAGAATACATGTTTCATTCCAAACAATATTATAGTAATTATACATTGTTTCAGTGGTTCGTAGTTTACATGGATCAAAAAATTCTCAAATGCATCTCCATATAGCAAGACATGAATTTGAGTCATCAATGGTGGGTGGAATACAAGAAGTCCTTCAACAATGATCAAAATTATACCCCTTATAAGGGTAATTAAAAATCTAACACCCTAATCCATAAGACTTATATATTGGTCATCAAGGAGGCCAAAAGTGAGTTGAAGTTGACAGATTTATTTTTTGAGATGCACCTAAAGGTTCTGTAATGAAATTGACATCTTATTTTTTTCATTTATAGTGGTAAAGACCTCTCTTATGGAGTGGTTTTTGATGAGTCATCTATCTGACTATGAGGTCCTCATTTTGAGTAAGAGAATCACATGTGAGAACCCGCCTCCAAGTAGGGTTGTTTATGAAAATGAGATCCTACACTTTCATTAGTGTCTGTGGGTGCATTATTATATGTGTAAGGAGTTTATGTGGTAATATCCTGACTCTATTTGGGTATTTCACTCTAGTATTACCAATATGTACTGCAACATACATCATCAATATTGAATTACAGGTATGAAGATGAAAATTCTATCTTTTATTACTTAGTTCTCCACCTTCCATTAGGTATAGTATAAGAACTAGTGAAATTGTGGGGTCTTACAACCTATATCCATTCCTGATTGGAAATGTAATTAAATAACCATGTATTTTGAAAGTATTTCTATGATCCCCCCATGGTAATGTTTTAGTATGGGTGATGGTCAACATGACGAACAATGTCACAGAACTCCTACTGATCTGATATACCTTCTTAGTAGATGAGCTTGGGAGGATTTACATTTGAGAGATAGTGAACCTTAATGGTGTTCCCTTTTCTATTATGACAGATTAAGACACTTCTTATACATCATAGTTCATTAAATGGTTTCATAAGGAACTAGTTTCATAGGTGATCTTGAGTAAAACATGTCGTCCTTAAACCGACGAACATTATGAGAAGGAAATATTGGTGTTAGAGGATATTCTTTATGAATATATAATTACTTTTAGAGTATTATGAGAAAAAATATAACTCAGCTCAAGTCTTCCTATAGAAACATCCTTCACTAATCAATTGATATGGCTTCATATGAGGCCCTTTATGGTAGGCCATTCCATTTAACTCCATACTAGTTAGATGCAGGTGACGCAGTGCTATTGGGTCCTCATCTCATCTAGGATATTTTAGAGAAAGTTCATCTGATTCAGAAGTTTACAGCAACAACTTGGTCCTATAAAAATGAGTATACCGATCTACATCATCAACCTCTACAGTTTGAGGTGGGAAATTGGGTCTTTTACCATGTATCACCAAGAATGGGTCACAGACGAATTTGGAGACAAGGCAATCTATCACAAAAATATTTCGGGCCTTTTGTGATTGTGGAGAGAGTCGGGATGGTATCCTATCTGTTCTAGTTATGTCATAATAATTTTTCCATTCCCAAGTATTTCCATGTATCGTAACATATATTGTATAAAGATGACCCATCTCATTAGTTTGAACTAAAGGACATGGAACTAGATACTAATGTGTCATTCTAGGATCAACTGATATGTATTTTTAATTATAGCATGAAGGATACCCAAGGTAGGCCATTTCCTCTAGTCTTGATGCTATGGAATCACAGATGCATACAAGATGAGACCTCAAAGAGAGAGGCTGATGTACATGCACAGTGGTTGGAATTCATCTCATACGGTATTTTTCCACCGAAGAAGGGAAACCTGAGGGTGGTTTGTCTTATTGAGGGAAGGTTGTAATGTTATAAATTATATAAAAGGTTAGTACCATTGTTTTTTGGCTTCAATTCCTTTTTTTGGTCCTAATAATGTTTCCTAAGGAATTCGTGGAGTTATCATGGGTATTTGGTGTCTTGATCGGAGCTCAGAGACCCTGATTTTGAGGTTGTAGACACAGTTGTATGGTTAGAAGAAATTATGTGAACCATCCCATAGATTTTTTCTAACCCAAGCCTATTGAGATATTTGAGTGTGGGGGTATAGTTTTTTTTCAACCATATTACCCTAATAACACGAC
Organism: Viscum album; assembly: GCA_963277665.1. Taxonomy (NCBI): domain Eukaryota; kingdom Viridiplantae; phylum Streptophyta; class Magnoliopsida; order Santalales; family Viscaceae; genus Viscum; species Viscum album. The sequence goes on from OY728131.1 coordinate 1,538,196,718, forward strand.
CATAAAGGGTTTCAAACCTCATGGAAAGATTTTATTTGTATTTTTGACACATAGTTTGTCCAACCATGCTGCCAAACTATGAAACCATATCAGTGTGGGTGAATTTTCAATTTTTATCTTAACAAATTTTTTAAATAAACCCTATTCTTCCTAACTCTTTTCTCTAGTGGTTTTCCCCTCTTCTCATGCATGAATCTCCCCTTCTCCTCTAAGTTAGGGTTTTTACTATCTCCCTCTTACAGATTCCAAATATTCTCCCATAGGGTGAATTGAAAAGATCGTGGTAAGATCTATGATCTTGACCCTTCTATTTCAAGATGTCTCCATATTTGTTGAAATTTTTAGAATATACCTATTTTTCAATATTTTTGGATTTTTAATAATTTCTTCGATATCCCTTGTTCTATCTTGATTCAGGCATCGATAATAGATTTTTGGAGTGCTAATACACTCTGGTAGGTGGTGTAGGTCTTTCCCACAAATTTCATCTCTTTGTAATGGGTATACTCTTATGTCATGATCCGAAACATTTTGGATATTCCCCAAACATGATAAAAAAATAATCTATATGTCTGATCATTTCAATTGAGAAATTATATTATAGTTAAACCTAAATTTGGGTTGTTCCCATTATTGGGACACACCGCTTTTGTGTGTTCACCTTTGATGGTCTATTTTCCTTTGATGTGAGATTTTGGCCACCATGTGTGTGTGTGTGTGTTTCACTTGTAAAAAATTCCATAATTTATGAATTGACTTAAGATGAATTGGATGTCCATGAGTTTGGACCCCTTTTCTGTGACTTTTGATTCATGATTATTGATTATGCATCATGATTTATGTATTATGTGATTATTTATGACTATTTCCATTTGTGTATGATTTTTAGCCTCAATTTTTATACTTTATGCATATTAAGTTCAATGTGTCTTATACCTTGTTATTGTTTCACAAAACCTTGTTCTTATTGCCTTATTCCAGGGATGTTTCAATTGAATAAAATATTTCACCTAGAATTATTATCTTGTAGTACATGCTATGACTTGTTTGTGATATTTTATCAATAATGCAATCCCTTATCTTCTTATGGGATGGGAGAGAACATAGGTCTTGACATAAGGATGTTGTGGATGGACTCATCATTCTTGTATTTGGAACTACTTGACACATAAGGGGAAACACTTGGCATGCCTTGTATGACTCTCTATGGGGATTAATTTTACTGGTGAATGACACTGATTACCCATGGGAGAAAATTTTTATGGACCCATTGGAAACATGTTTATACTATTCCACGAGTGATACTCTATCCCCTATGTGATAAATATGATATGAAATCATCATTAACATTACATGAGTGATGCAAGGGGTGATATTATGGGTCTCTTGGATGAACTTAGTTGAATATGTTATATCATAGGCTCCTGTAGAGTCCGTTTGGATTTTTTGTAGATCACACAAGATGGGCTGAATATTCCATTCTAGAATTTATGGATGTTCTATTTATATTGAATGGGATAACTTATTATAAAATTATGAGAATTGTTGAGTGATTTTATAGGGTGTGGACCCCAAGATGAATCAAAATATTGTGATCATCCCACATCTATCTCTTTATTCAAGAGGCCCCATATACACAAATTATTACTTTTTCATGTTATCTTGTATAAGAATTCCATATTTGTCTAAAGATGGTGAAATAAGAAGGGTATCCATTTAAGAACCAGTGACCAAGTTTTGCACATTATTTTATTTACTACATTGCATTTTATTATGGCATACTTCTCAATTATAATTCATGAGATGGATTTTCCTAGACACCATTGGTGGTGGCCTATTATGTCACATCCATGAATTCTTTTAAAATAATTTTTCATTTAATTTATTGTCTTTCTTTGTTTTGGGGGTTTCCCATGCATTTTGGTGGAAATAGTGGGTTTTCAAAATTTGGGCCAAACTATGAGCCCATTTTCAGATTTAAAAAAAATTGTTTCTTTTATAACCCCTTTTATCAACATTTTACACCTATTACACTTCCTAATTGGATTCCCTTGGTATATTAATACCAAAATATCAATTTTGACCCCATGTGAATCCATAATAATGATGGATTTCGGTTTTTTATTAAGATGTTGGGCCAGCCTAAAATCCCATTTTATGCTTTAATTTTTTTTAATTCTTTAATATCTCATTATATTGTAAAGGTTATTTGGTGATTTCAACTCTCTCCTGATCCCACATACCCAAGTCACTCCCCTATTATCTCCTCCCCCTCCTTGAATCTCATATTCATCACGAATTAGGGCGAAACTTCTCTAGATTTCTGAAATCATTCAAATTTGAAGAGGTAAAATGTTTATTTCAGAACTCATTCAATTTTTACTCTTTTCCCCCATTTCAGTCCCCAAATGACTAAATAATACTTAGTAGAGCCTCACTACCAGTTTTGGATCCTTCAAGATAAAACTATTAGTGTATTTGGACATATTTCTTCAATATCCCTTAAGTAAGTGGGTTTCCTTCCTTCCTCCTCCCATTTTCTTAGGGTTATTCCTTTTTCATGGGGTTTCATCCATGTTTTCTTGATGTTATAAAGTTTCTATAAGCTAGGGTTCATACTTGGGGTTTAACCTTATTTCTTTTTGGTGAAATCTTGTGGTTTAGTGTTTGTTTTCACTCCCTTGTGGTGCGGCGGTGGTGCGGTTGAAGTCTCGCACCAAGATTTAAGGGTTTTGACACAAAAGGTAGGTGGTTATATGTGTAAAAATCCTAATATGAGTTATATTTTCTTCAGTTATATTTTTATAATGTTCTTATTACATTATTTTTGGTTCGAGAACCATTTTTGGAAGTATTGATTAAGCATTTTGTTTCAAAGTTTCATATTTGTTTAAAAATGTGTGTTTTTCATGTGTATATTTTGTGGTATTATTTGAGGTAATTTTATAACACTTGAGAGTGGTATAGTAAATGTTGATATGGCTGAAATGCTGTTTTATATTGGTATTAGTGTGATTTTGGCCTTGAAATTGGGTTTTTCAAATGGGTTTTGTGGTTGTATGTTTTTTAAATGGCCCACTTGGTTGTGAAAGGGTGGTTATGTTATGTTCACTATCTTGGAAACGTTTTATAAAATTTATTAAAGGATTTATCGAATTAAAAAATATATAAAACATGTTTGTGGGCGGTTTTGTGTGAGTGTGATGTGAAAATGAATGAATTTTGTTTGTGAAAGAAGTTTTATATGACATGTGTATGGGATTTTTGGTGTGTGTGTGATGTGGAAGTGGTATTTTCATGTGAAAATTGCATTTCATGGCTTTCGGAACATGTTTAAGCAGAAGAGGGAAAACCTGGGTATCTAGGTGGATGGACGTGTACTAGAATGCTAGTGATCCCATGGGGTTTGGCCTTAGTTTCACGTAGAATGTTTGATGATGAAAACACTAACTAAAATATGATTATTATGATGTTTTTGGGGAACCACAAGGTTATGGTTATATTCCCTACTAGTGACTCGTGTTCACAATAATGGATATTTGTTTGGTTACTTCCACCGAGATATGAGGTACCAGGGACCCACATCGAGCTAGTGCTTAGGGGTTATCTCCCATTTCCTGTTATCATTAGATACTTTACACTTACCATCGGCATACGATATGTTCACCTAGAAAATTCAGTAGCTTTAGCATTCTATTTTAAAAGTGTTTATTCTTTACAGTATCCCACTTGGAAACAGTTTTTATTTAAAGTTACATCTCTTTAAAATTCTTATTAGCATTTCATGTTTATGAAAACTTGAAAGCTTTTTATCTTTTAATTTTTATAACATGGAATATTTTAGTGGTTGAATCCTAATGGGATTTGTCTCACACCCTACTTAATCCTTTGGGTTTAAGTAGACTTGGTTATTTTGTCACAAGTTTGGGTAAAGCTTTTAGTGCTAGTGGTTTGAGTTTCTAGTGGTCCTTCTTGGTGCAGTGTCGTGGATATGGATTGAGGGTGGTGCACCTTTCCATGAGAAAGTTATTGGGATGTCTTTTTTGGTTTTTTTCTTTTGTATTTTTCTTTAAACATTTTTTTAAATTATTTAATTCAATTCAAAAACTTTTTATAAGATGGTTTCCTTTGAAAAATCCATATTTGTTTTATTGGATTTTTTTGTTGTTTTATGTCTATAAACTCGGGTAAATCATTCCCAAATTTAATTTTATGATACTCGGGAACATGTGTCAGTCCATGGGAATTGGGAATGCTCTTCAGGCCTTTTGTAGACTGTGTCAGGTGATGGTTTTGATAGTGATCAGATTCGGTTCATGACATATTGGGAATGTATCTCACACCCTTATTGGGCCTCCAATGGTACCCAAAGATACTTAATGGTTGTAGTTATTGATAAAGGTAATCAACCAACTTATGTTTCTTGATTAAAATTTCAAGGATGTTTTATAGGAGTAGAGGACCAAGCCTATGCTTGTGACACAAGTAGTAGATGCTTTCTCTCTTTTTTTATTTTTATATAGCATGTGGAATATGCATGTATTACCTTCCCCTCATGTTCTCATTTTTTATAGAACTAAAATCATTATTACTACAATATTTTTATCTTATTATTATTAATCTTCCACCTATTTTTTACTTATATTAGGATATTCTTCATTTTTATTTCATAGTTGTGTTCCTGTTAAAACTTCTTTCACTATTGAAGTTTATTGGTCCAGTCATATAGTGTCTGTTTATATTGATATTATTTCTCTTTATATGTATGTATATTTATTTTCTGCAATCTGATCGATGATTTAATATTCTCCCCACGGACAAAACCTTTTCCCTCACTACTAGTTGAGAGCCTCTAGCATTTGGGGAGGTGAGATTGACGTCTGGTGGCCACTATATTAGGGCACTTTTGAGTGAAATATGGTGCATGATTTTACATATTATATAAATCCTTCATCCATTAAAATTTTTGTTTTTTTTAAGTGATAAAAAGTGATGAGTTATATAACTTTTTCACTAGGAATCACATATAAGTAATAATAAATTAGAGTAACTGATATCAAAAATTTAATAACCCAATAGAAATATATTATAATGAAATTTATATATTGATAAATGAAATATAATATACATATATGAAATATTATCCAAATAAAAAATGTAAAATGGAAGAAAATTCGTGGACATATATTTCTCTAAATTTTGGTAACATTGTAAAAAAATGATATAAGGAACATTACCAATCAATTTCAAAGGGTAACACATAGATTTATAAATATATATATTTTTTTTATAAAAAATCATCTAAATATGGAATTATGAAATAAATAATTTATATTTATATTCTAATTAGGGAGAAAATGGAAAATGATATGGTATTTGAAATAAGCACTTTTATCATTTTTAACTTTGTAAAGTGACATTTTTCAATAAAAGGGATATAAATGATGGATGTGAAACAAGCTAAAAGATAAATATTTTTTTTTAATGAAATTCATATTTAAAATGAAATTAATGAAAAATAATGTTTTGTGGTAATAAATAATATGGATATAGAATATATTTACTCAAAAGAGATAGTACATATGAACCTCTGCAATTTTGAATTTTCTAAAAAATAATCAAATAAAACTAGAAATATGAGAAATAGATTAATTTAAACTAATAAATACTGTTGATATAAAATATTACATCATTAAAGGGTAATATATTCCCAAAATAGAAGAATATATTTGAAAAAAAGTGGTATGACTCAATGAATGCTTTTTAGTCATGAAATCCATAACTTTAGACTATCAATTGCTTATACATGATATAAATCCATAGATAATGAACATTGATTTATTATAGATATTAATCAAAGTAATATTTATATTAAATATAATTAATATTATTTATTTAGATTCTTTATTTTCATTTTATTAATCATTCATAGTCAATATTAATCACAAGGTTCTAATTATTCCATTTGATCCATATCATACTCAATATTACTGTGTTAGTCCTTTTACCCTAAACTTATGATAAACAAACTCTATAAGGTTCAGTAAAATGATATATCTATATTTTGGGTGGGTTCTATAGTCCCTTTATTATTTAATGTATTTTATAGTAATGGATCAATATAATGATAAAATTAATCCCTGTTGTTATTATTAAAATGATAAAAAAAATTATAAAAAAATATAATTATACATGTTACCATTTAAAATTTAAAATAATAAAAGAAATAAATAATTAGTTCCATATATTATCAAAATTTTGGATTTAATAATCATCTTTAATGAAAATATTATATCATTGTTCATCTAGTTGGTTAAACTGGTCCAAACAAGATAATAAATAATTTATTGGAAATGGGTGCACATATTTTTATTATAATATCATTATAATTGAATGATAATAATATTAGTTAGAAATTTTAATAGTGATAAATAATATTTGATATGGGAAAAAATGAGAAGATAAAATAAAATAATTTAAATTTTTTGTTACATACTTTATTGAAATGTGATATCCTTTGGAAATCATCTTTAGTTTTAAAGGATTTAGGGATATTTATTGAGGTTTGGTTATTCCAAAAGTGATAGGGGATTTCAAGGAATGAAATTTTATGAGATATTAAAGTGGAATAATAATTAAATGTGTGTATTGGAATGGGTATTTAAGGGGTAAAATTATTAATTTTTTTAGATTAGAAAGTTAGAAAATATTGAATCCTTAATGTATAAAAAATATAATTTTGTAGGGAAAATCAATCAAAAATAGAAAAGAATTAGAATAAGATATGAATTACCTCATTCACATAGTTTTTTATATATTTTTAGATATACTATATCACTTCATTATTATTTGAACTATTTAAATTATTTTATCCCTTACTATTATAAAAAACATTTTTCCTTGATAACATATTTTTTCTAAAAAATTGATCATCTTACCAAATTTAAACTCGATGATTCAAGATATGAAATAAAATTAATTAAATTAAATTAAAATTTGAATATTAATAGAAATTTCCTTTATAAAAATACACATCCCATAAAAATTTAATAAATAATTATTGAAATATTATATTATGTTATTATTATATATTGGAAATTACAATAATTTTTTGAATGTTATTAAATTTATTTATATAAATAAATAATATGTATCCAAAAAAGAATTTTTTAATTATGATATATTTAATAGAAATACATAACTTCTAAAATCACATAAAATAATAAAAATAAAATACCCATCGAAAAATTCATTTATCACATTGATAATTACATATTGACAATTTTTAAACTTATACATACCAAAATATAAAAATACATTTGAATAATCCCATGCGGTGTGATAAGTAATGGTCTTATTCATGGGTAGTGAATTTTTATCGTGGAAATCATAGTTATATTTATGAACATAATCATCTTAGCCTAAGATTTTTTCACAAGTCACACTTGTTAATGTTCTACTTTAACCTAGTCAAGTTCAAATCCTGGTGATTATACCTCCTTCAAAATATTGGTACAATGACCCTCACATGAAATAATTTTATTATTTATATGATATCATTTATATAAAAATTTCAAAATGTTATTAGTTTTATTTATACTCTTCATATCAATGATTATACTATAATAGTCACATCTCAATATTACATTAGTTGAGTGTCCAATAATATTTTATCTCATTATGTTTATCCCATTAATCACATTTAACGTGTTTTTATCTATATATCCAATAAATTTATATTCCCAATTACCAGTTATCCATAATTGTTATATAATGGTTATATTACACTTTGACATTCCTATAACCTTAAATACATATATAAAAAACTCTTATCCCATTCTTTTCTCAAAATATTTTCCATCTTTATACTTTTTTCGATTAATTTTATTATTATACTTAGTGTTATAATCTTAACAATAGACCATATGGAATAATACTTCAATATTGTATTTTTTGATATAGATATAGTTTTATAGATCATGTAAATTTCATAATTATGTTTTATGTATATTTATTGTAGTACTGTGGTTTATTTAATTTTATGTATCCATATTCTAGATTAATGAAATAAGAAATTATTTTTTACCATTGTATTTCATAAAATACATGTTATTCAAAACTTGGGAATTAATAAGTAGATTTCATACCAAAAATATTGGATGTTACATTTTTTCATCATAAAAAATTTTATAAAATTTTTATTACTCATATCAAAATTGATGATGGTTTTCCTTCTATTATATCACTAGTATCCCAAATTTATACATTAATCTTATAATATTTCATGCCAACATTTACAAAGTGAGTGGTCTTTTTCATATTACATTATCTATAGGATCCTTGATATCCAAAAATTACTTCTTTCAAATGATATCATACTCCAATTTCATAACCTTTTAGTTTTTTATATGAAATGGATCTAGTACATACTTTCTTTAATATGATACATAGAAAATATCATTCACTTTTGATTGGTTCAATGGATGAAATGGATGATATTCTAAAATCCCCACATGATCAAGAATCTATAAGATATAAATGTATTTAAGGATCCAAATTCTCTTATATTAAGATCAAAGGAACCTATTACATGTATATATTGTAATAAATAATTTCCCTCTAACATAAACTCTATATCCTATCATTTATTATTAATATACCATTATTGTCTAATTTGTGAAGCTTTTATATCTCACTGAATTTTTTCAATCATATTTATAATTTCATTGGTTTTATTTGTCCCAAATAGAAATATATCTCTAGAATCATCCTAGAAATTCAAAATTCAACATCATGTTTTATATAGAGCATTATATGATTTTATTTTTATACTTGAGTTTTTATATGAGAATTCAACTATTGTGATATGTTGATCACAACATGTTTTTAAATCTATAATGTAGTATCTCTATTAATATTGAAAGTTCCATATGGTCTATTAAAATTGAAAATAAATTTTAGGATTATAAAAAAGACAAAATTTATCATTTTACCCAATATTTATTGAAGACTTTTCTATATTTTTTATGTGAATGATGAATCTTTATCAGATACAACTAAAAGTTTTACTATATGAATCTTTATTTTCTACATATTATATATCATGGGATATTGTTTTAGTGATAAATAAACTTGAATAATAGTGATGACTGATAAAAATGTAAAAATTTTAACTATAACTAAAAAGGAATTCTTACCATTATAGTTCTTTGGAAAGCCTATGACAAAATAAATAGTGATGTTCCCCCATTTCCAAATACATATGGATAATTTTTGAATTATCCCCTCAAAAATTTTACATGGAATCATATCCTTCTGACAAAGAATGAATCCAATGTATACTCTATAATATTAATCTCCATATAAATCCATAAAATTTTCTCCATGATATATCAATATATCATTCTTCTTCCCTGGTGAATAGAGAAAGATGTGATATGTACATCATCCAAAATATTATTCTTCTATTGTAACATAAATAAAAAACATTTCTATTAAAAATCATCCAAATCCATATTTTTTAAGGTTAATCTCATGAACACTAATAACAATATTCTATTTTTCTATATCATATTTTAGTGTCTCCTTGATCTTCAGTTAGACAGATAGTTGAGAAAGCATTTAAGAAATATAGGATTTAATATATTCCATTCCATTTTTCATGTCATTGATTTTCATGTACATGGTTATTTATTATCTTTCAATACTTACAATGTTTAAGGTGGAATAATACTTTATTATCATAGAATTATCCACATTGTTATCCAGTATCTATTGGTAATCTATTAAGAAAATATAATTGGTGATCAACAAAAATCATCTTCCTTAGCACATGTTCATCTCTATCAATGTGAATGTATACTTTATGATCATTTTATTAGTGTATATATCACATTCCATTACATATATAAATTTCATCCATACCATTAATTAAAAATATATCATTGTAATATTCTAATTATGGTTTAGGTAATTTTTCTCCTAATAAATTAAATTACATTAGCCATAATAAAGAAACAGGTTATTTCTCTAGAGAAAATACCCTAATCTCCCCATATAATAATCAATTTATATCTCAATATTTTCATCATAACATGGTAATGTTAATATAGGTGTTGTGACTGAAATATTCTTAGTCACCAAGAATATTTCTTCAAACTATTCTATTAATAGAAACAATACCCTCTTCTAAGTTATATTGGTTAGAGGACAAGATAATTTTGATATATTTACCATAAATAGTTGATAGTATTTATCTAATCTTAGAAATATTTTGACCTATTATATAGATATTTGTATAATATATTTTTTTCATAACTATTATCATTAAAGGATCCATGGATATACCCTCACATGTGATTATATTTACTAATAATTATACATTATATGGAGAAAAGTTAGACTTATTGTATTTTTCATATAGTTTATACTTTTTCTAATATCTATATCTTAATTATCATATAACCCTCATGTTACTAATTGATCTTTGAATATAAAATAATTTTTTCTAAAATATTACAATAAAATTTTCTAATTATTTTCCAAAGACTATATTCACAAAAATATAAGAACATATTTGCGGAAATTTTCCATTTGAAAGACATCACTATGAATTCATGTTTCCCAAAACTTATAGACAAGATTTTATTATGTATATTTCCATATATAATATCCTAGGAGAGATAATAAATGGATGGTTGGGGTTTTAATCCATTTGCAATATGTTATACTATTTTTGGTGTTTTAAATGGTTATTTGGTGATTGATTCTGATATTTGAAGAAGAATATGATGATGATAGTATATAAGATATGAGAAACAATAATAGTTTTAGATATATGGGGTGATGATTAGAAGTTTTGGCTAGGGCATAGTTCCTATGGGTGGATACTTAGTAACACAATGAGATGACCATGAGATGAAAAACAAACCAACCCATATGTTTTTTGATGGGGATGGTCCATGAGGGTTGAAAATGAGAAAACCAATTAGAGTCACTACATACAGTGAAAGAACCATCCAACAGATATATTTATCTAGTTTTGTATAACTGATTGACTTCTAGATTAAAATATTATTATAATGAGTTCATTGTGGGTGGATAGTCACTTGTTATTATAGATGTGATAGTGAGTTCCATATGGTTAGATATATATATATAGTGATAGAGAATTGATGGGTAGTTCCATAAGGGTGTATAGCTATGTATTAATGAGTATATTATTGTGAGGTCCATATGTGTGGGTAATTTTATAGTTCTTAAATGGGTATTGGTAACGATTATGATATAATTTTTACATATAATGAGGTATTATAGAGGAAGTGTGGTGGTTTGGAATGTTATAGGACTATATGGTATTAAATTGAACTCGATGGATGGTCGAATGATTTGACATGGTTATTAATTGAATTTTTTATTTCTTCTATAAACTAATACATCTGTAAATTTCATTCACATGGAAAAATGATAGTTATATTAATGAAATTACTGATGATATTTTTATAATCACCATTATTTGTATACAATAAGTTCTCATATTTTCTAGATATAGTTGGTTGTGGTGTTCAGTGGGATTAACTTTGGATATGGGGAACATATTAGAAAATATGGATTTTATATATCTCACTAGTGGTATAAATATGTTTTTTATTGTTTTATAGTTCTTTATTCGATTGATAATCGGTCTTTTATGACATAACCTACATTGATATATATTATTAATGTATAAAATATTAGTTTCTGATTTCTATTATGCATGGTGTTGTATAGTTTTCATTTGAAATGGGTAATATCTTCCATGTCTGTGTGTGATGATATACCATTGGTTAAACTCACTAACCCAAGCCCTATTAGAGATATTCTCCAGAGATCACACTCTAACTCTTTACCAGCTCAAGTAGAGCCCTAATGGTGGTAGGTCCTGATGAAATAGAGTTAAAATAATTTGAAAATATCATTATTAAATCCCTTATTCACTAAATTAATGTAGCATCAACAATATAAACATTATATATTAATTTTTTATTTTTGTATTTGTTTTCATATTATTTTTTTCATTGTTATATAATAATATTATTAATATTATATTATTATTTAAAATGTATTTTCACTTTTATTTTATATAAATTTATTATAAGTATCATATTTTTTAAAATTTTAATATAATAATGTTTTTTTTATTATTATTAAATATATATGTGTTTGTTATTACTATTTATTTAATGGTATTAATATAATATATTTAAATTAATTATTATGAATGTATTATAACTATATGTATGGGAAAAAATTCAATGGTTAAATATATAACATGATACATTTAAATTATTTGACATATGGAATAAATGTTATCATCCCAATTTTACATGTTCAATCATCACATGGGGCCATTGAATGTCATAAAATAATGTCACCATAATGATGATTATTTTTTTATAAATCACCCATTAGTGGAGGATTATTATCTCTAGCGTGAAGGGGTGTCCATAAAGAATCTATCTTTATATTTTTGATAATTTTACCTATGAAATCCTTCCTTTTTTTAAAAATGTGGCTTTTAACATAATTCCAAAACAAATATAAACATTAGTAAATTTTAAGTATATATTGAGGTTTAGTGTATTATAAAAATGGTATATGATACATGAAATACATAATAAAAACATAATCATATATATTATTTTATCCCTTGGGAATAATCCTTTGTTATAAAACGTTTGGTCACCTCACTATATGTATTATCTAATGGACATACAGCAATCGAAGATGGTGAGCTTAAATCATAGTAGGGGTTATAAAATGAAGTGGAACATGAACAATACTCATGTATAATACATGAAGAAAAAAATGAGAGAATAATAATAATTACATGATATATAATATAGATATGTTTATATGACTTAAAATTGAGACATTCATTAGAATATCACTACGGTTTATCACCAATGTGTCATAAATAATAATTACCAATGTAATTCAACAAGGTATCATAAAACATGTCATATATAGAGATTAATTATATACCTAAGGCATTGGTGCAATATCTGGGTTCACCCTTCATCTGTATTAATTCATGGGAGCCATAAATATCATAAGAAAATATATTTTCAATAATCCATGTAAATTAAATAATGAATTTTATAAAAAAAACATTGAATATATATGTTCTTAATTATCTAAATATTACGTCATTTTTTACCCATGAAAAAGTAATCTGGGTTACATATGATTATATCCCCAAATCCAATAATTATCATTATATCTAGGTGATTTATAATGGGTAAAGAAGTTATTTGGTTATTCACACTATAATAATATTTTATATAAATGAGGTAAATATATGAAATTAATTCACTAGTAAGATGATACACAACAAGGATTAAGGAAACATATAATTAGAGAGAAAAAAATTAGTCCACTAATATAAAATTATTTTTTATGTAATTGGATAAATAAAAGTTTATGAAAATAATGAAATTCAATATTTAAAAGGCATACTACAAAAATGGAATTTGGATAGAAAATAATTAGGGGAGAGTTCCATTTCCTTGAATAGTTTCTTTTAAGAACATGAGGATGGAACCTTAAGACCATAAAACACACTATAGGTACTCTTAGGGTATAAAGTTACCTAAAAATAATTTATAAATTATTTATATTGGAGAGGAGTGGTGGGATCTATTTATAGTTAATATAAAGGAAGATTTTTTTTAATAATTTCTCGATATAAGTTTCAAAATTTTATACTGTGGATAATGAAAACCAAATGGATTATACATTTTTTTTCTTATTGGTTTGGAAATTTTATTCATGTTTTATAAAATTTTAATTCATTAGAACAATAATACATTTTTAAATATTACTTTTTACATGGAAAAAAATTCCACAAAATATTTTTTTTAAATCATCATTCTTATTTTAGACTTTTGGAAGATATTTATAGGTTTATAAATTCATTTAAATAAAATAAAATACATAATATTAAAAAAATAAAATATTTTTCCTCATGGATTCTAATTAATTATTTATTAAATCATTATTGAAAAAAATAATTTCATAAAACATACCAAAACAAAGAATGTATTTTTATTATTCATTGAAAAATAATGTGTTTTAGAAAATTATAAAATTTTATACCTAACCTAATATTTAAATGATGATTTAAAATATAAAATTAATTATATAAAAAATATTTATACGCTATTTTTATATTTTATTTTAAATGAAAAGTCTTTATTTATAGAAAAATGAACATTTTTACCATATAGTAATTTTCTTAAACATATAGAACATTCATAGGACAAAATAAAATTATGTTTTAATTTATATTTAAATAAATAGTTTTTTAAGATACTATTTCATAAATATAAATTTTTTAGTATAATTTAGTTTATAACATCATATATATTATCTAAAAATACCATTATATTATTATTTATACCAAAAATCTATTTATCACATTCCTATTATATTCATCTGTATTTTAGTAAAACAATGATACCAAAAATGGGATTGATGATATAAAAATTTCATTTATAGAAATAGATATTAAAATTTTATGAATATGAGTTCTATATACATATATCCTTATTACATTTCAATATTCTATAAGGGTTAGTTTTATGATGGTGGTAGTTTTATGGGGAGTCTCAAATAATAGTTACATAATGGTAATCTCCACTAATTATAGTGTATCTAATATGTGGTTTCTTTTAAGACAATCAATTTGAATATCTGCTTGTGAATGGTCAAGGTAGAATCCCAATGATGCTAACTCCATCTCTAATTTTGAAAAATGGTCTTCAAAAGGCATAACTCTAATCTTTTCCCTATCTGAATCAATTATTATTTGTAATTATAATTTATAAAAATTAATTATAATTTTAACATTATTAAAAATAGTCATAATATTTAATTTTGATGTTTACCAATGGTCATATTGAATGATAGTCATATTGACTAACAATCATATATTAAAATCATCATATAAATTCTAGAACTGAACAATCACTTTGACATTCATACTCCATATGTACTCCACCATTCATCCTAATTTACAACATTATTCCTAAAGGCATTGAAAATTAAATTAATAAAGTAAATTTTAATCTTAATTTTTTCTTTTCATTTAAAATTTTTTGTGGTAGGTTTAGTCTTCCTAGGATATTTTTATCAAATGTGGTACAATATTTCATAGTCCCTATTTTTTTGTTTTTATATCTCAATACTAGTATTTGATACTTTAATTGATATTATTAAATTAAATGTATTTATATATTTTTTCATATCACTTTTATTCACATAAATTTTGAGCAATATTATAATTGACATTTGGATAAAATATTTCTTTTATTAATCATAACTGAATTTTTTAGGTAATAAAATTCCCCAACAATAAAACATTTTTTCCATAAAATTAGACACTTTCCTATAAAAAATTGGGTGGATTTATCCTTCTTTACTTCCTCAGTTTCCCAAATATATTATTTAAATATTTGGTTTCTACATTTGAATTTATAAATTCATATTCTCTTTTTCATCAATGCTTGTACCATTTTTCAATACTTTGGATGGTATCCTCTTCATAAGAAAAATATCATACCAATTCCACATTGTTAATATCATTTTTATTTTTTTGGCCATGCATATAATTTATCAATTAATACCCAGTAAATACATTTAGAAAATTGGAAAGATTTTGAATTTGGGTTAACAAATAAGAAACCACTCCAAGATACACTAAAATATAAAATGGACCAACGTATATTTGAATCAGTTTCCCCGTATTTATAAACCTCCCAAACCATTTCCATAGTGAAATATTGGGAAAAAATGATCCATGGCATGAAACTCGTAGTCCTACCTTTTGTTGAATGAATAACATTTCTATCGAGTTTGAGAAGCATTAATGTATTTTTTAATCAATTTCATTGTTTCCATACTCTCTTTCACAATGTATAGTCCCAATAGTTTCCTTTCTCTAACATCATTCCAACATGTATATATTATACACCTATTTCAATATAGATCATCAAAAGAATATTTGAAAATGTTTGATTAGAAACTATTTTTATAAGAGAATTTAGAAAGTACAATATGTTAATCCAAACTCCCTTAAAAATCATGTGAGCTGGACCATAGAACGTATTCCAATGTTTAAATAATTTATTAAAGATACCACTAAGTTTGAGGATGATAGTTTCTGCTAAAATTTAATTATGTGTTCATATAATTTTGAAGTATCCACTGTAATTTATAATTAAATCATTGACCTTATCCTGATATGATCAAAATTGGTACACCATTTAGTCTCACTACTTTTTGAATATATAGGTGAGTTGGGAATTGAAGGGAGAAATCCTCCCTTATGGTAATGAAGTGTGCAGAATTATTCAAACTATCGATGATTACCTATATAGAATGGTTAAAATTTTATGTATTCATAAGGCTAATGATTATACCAATATTTATGTTATCCCACTTATATATATATATATGGATAGTTATTATAATACCCCTTTAAGTAGTTTTTACTCTACATTCACTTGTTGACACACCTACCACCATGAAGTATAATTTAAAATATACTTTTACATATCATCACACAAATAGTGATCACGAATGTGTATATACATATTAGATCATTTATGATGTATATAAAATGTAGGGATATGCGATTCATCCATTATCTCATTCTTTATATCTAGATTACAAGTAATAGATTACCTTTAACCAAATTTATGAACATCATCTTGATCAATATTGAAATTAAGAAACATCCCATTTTTCATAGCCTCTATAATATTTTCCATATATTTATCATCTCTTTGAGTCTTCATTATCTTCTCTAATAATGATAGTTTATAAAATATTTAGGATAATATTGATTATGCCCCTTCCCATATGATTCCCATGTACAAACTCACAATTTCCATAATTAATAGTTCTCGTTCAATCCATATTGTTGAGAGTAAAAAAGAATAATTCTTACTCAATGCATCTATAAATTTTTTTATTATTATTTGGTGGTAATTAATTGAACACTAATAGTATTTAAGAAGCTTTAACTATCTCCTTTACCTCATGTTCAGTCCCTTTTGTGTAAATATTTAATTCAAATACTAGTTGTTTTTGTATATATGACATTATTAACCACAAATATAGTGTCCTCATATATTTTTATTAGATAATAATTAAGATAACTCAAATTAATGAGTTTTATAGTTCTTCTCATAAGGATATAACTATCGACATTCTTAGGTGAATACCTTTTCATATTTCCTAAGAACACATCTGAGCCCTTTCTAAGATGCACCACTATAGATAAATTTTCATTATTTTATAGAGGGTAGAGTTAGAAAATAAACACTAAAACACTATTCTTCCTATATTTAATAAATTATCCATATTACACCATGAGTTTTTATGGAATATTTATTTTCAATTTCATTTAATTTATTCGCTAGCTTACGTTATATGCAACAATTAGTTTAAATGAATAGTGATATACTATAAACATATTATTATTTATATTTAACCATTATAAATATCCATTAAATTTGTAGGTATTAATAGGATTAAATACCATAATTATTATATTAAAAAAGATCTAATATAATATATTTTTTTTATTAATGCTTAAGAAATAAACATTCAATTACCTAACAAAGTTATATTAAAACTATAAAAATGACTCAATTCAAATTTTTTTTATTAATTTTATTAAAAACATATTAATATATTTTATATAATAAAATATATTTCTGAAAAAGTCATTTAAAAATTATCTTAGTAGTAATTTTTTGTTTTTTATGAAAATATTTAATTCCTATTTAATAGTGAAAAATACTAATTTTTATTGAAAACTGTATTTTTATTCAATGAATGTAAAAAAGTTATATTTTTAAAAAAAATATGTATAAATTTATTTTTTTATATTTTAAAAACTCAATTTAATTTAATTTTAATTAATTATAAGTTTTAATTATGCAAAAAATTCTTATACATAAAAAGTCAATTTCATGAAAAATTATTCTGAAGCATGCAATGTGTTATTATCATAATAAATTTAATTGATCACTATTATTGAATTATTTTTATTAAATTATTATATTTTATAATCAATAAAAATTTTATCATTTATGTAATATTTTTCAATGCATGAGATAGAAATAAATTGTTTTTTATACCTAAAATGTATTTTTCTAAAAAGTTTTTTCATCACTTTTTTGTGATATAATTTTATGTAACTTTTTAGAATTATAGGTTTTTGGGATTGATAAAATTCATTCCATTTTTTGAATTACAAGGTTCAAATTTGGTAAATATATTGATTTTAATTTTCTTCTACATGAATAGTAACCATGGTAAAATTTATCACCTTAGTAAAAGGTAAATCAGGATAATCTAGGTTGAAAAATGTTATAAGTCCAAAATGTTACATCCTAATTCTTATTGGTTGAATCAAATTTGACTTATATCAACTTTTCTATAAATTTATTTTCTTAATGGACACATATCAATGAAGATAACCTATATAATGTTTAAATCAAACAATGTAACAAAATGTATCTCTCGTAGTTATAATTATTTCATATATGTCCACATAGGGAAAAATGAATGTTGTCAATGACTCTAAATTTATATATTGAGAATAGTAAAATTATTTTCTGGATATAAATATTTTCTAATTTTTTAAACTATATAATTATATTAAATTCTTATACAACAAAGATGTTTTATTTATTTAATTAAAATAAAAATAAAAAAATAATTTTAAAAATACCTTTGAATTATAGAGTTACACGAATTTTTTTGATAAATAAAACATTTTATTTATGTATAAATTTATAATAATTCAATTCTAACTTGATCATTATGACCATTATGTCAAAATAAATAAATATTGTCAAAATTAACCGTAATCATATTTTATGAAAATATTATTTATAATTTTTTTTAAAAATTCATTAAAATATGTAAATATAAAAGATGTGATATCATATGGTCGAAAATATAGTCCATTTTCCATTTATGATTCAAAATATTCCTTTTATGCACAATTATAATCTCTCAAGAGTGAAAAATAGATTGTTGCAATTAATGGTAAAAGAGGTTAACCAAAGGGTTTAAACTGAAGGATAAGGTTTAAATTTCATCATAAACCTTTCCATATTTTATTATTAGATAATAATTTATCCATATACTACACTAGGTTCAAATATATATCCAATTTCATAAATGTTTATTGATAATTATTTATTTATATTTTAATATTTTTAGTAATTACAAGTGTGTTTTTTCGCTCCCATATAAATGGACAATGCAACCATCACTTATTCTCCCCAAAAAAACTTTTTATATCTAAAATACCCTAAAATTACCTTATATACAACCTTATATTAATTTTAGATGTTATATTCCTCCAAAAATGCAATCCTTGGTATCTTTAAGAGGATATCTAAAGGTACTCTTTTGAAGGAGATATAATCGACTTACATGGTCACTTTCCTGTTAATTTTTATTTTTCCTCATATAAATAAATTATAATATTCATATAATAATACATAAATTATCCTAAATAATCATAAATTTTATTATTATTATGAATCCATATTTATTCAACCTCTTTCCATCAAATGTTATGTGAAAGTATCGATTGTGCAAACATACAACTTACTATCTCCAAATATCAATACAATTCATTTTTCATCACCATCATTTATGGATTCTAATTTTTAGGGGTTTAATGTTTATATGATATAATTATGAACTAATATATCTTGTAAAATTATTATATCATATATTTATTCTTACCTTCTAAATTATTTGAAAAAGAGAACATCACTTGTGCATACGTGTGGACTATCGCCTCCACGAAGCGATGTGATTCATTTTTCAATTACACATTACATGGATAGTAATAAATATGGATTCAATGAATAAATATGAGTTATATGATATTATAATTATTATAGTAATGTGAATTAAAATTTACCTTTGTTTCATTCCATCCATCAAAAAAATAAAATAGTGTTCATGCATACGTATGGCCTACCATCTCCATGAATCTTATAATTCATTTTTCTATCACTACCATTATGGGTGATTCAAAACATATATATATATATATAGTGAATATAAATATATATATATATATAATATTAATATACATAAATCTGGTATAGATATCTGATTAATTTAAATTAAATATATAAGTGGTTAATGAGCTCTCGAAGCAGTCAGTCTGAAGGTATGTGATTTTTGTGTCTTTTTTTATCTCTGTGAGACATATTCCATATTAACTGATTGTTTCACTCATATGGTGCATATACGGTCCATGATTTTATTTTATATTAATTATTAGGAAAATAATTGTAATTTAAATATCTATTTAAATTTGTTTCATTCATGGGGAATATGAATCAAAAGTCCCAAAAGTGGTTAGGGTTTTATGTTAAAATCAGATTGTTTTTCCGGATTGTTTAGGATTACTATTCTAATGAGAAAATACTATTAATTTATTGTAAATAAACTCATTTTATTTCTCCACCACTATTTATTTATTTAATATAAATTATTTCCATTTATTTTCAATTCCTTAATTACTGAAGACATCGAAAATGTGTTCTTAAGGAAAATCACATGTATTTCTCTCTTCCATCAAAAAAACTTTCTTACATATCCACATTTTATAAAAAATTATTTATAAAATAAATTTTATATTCTCGTAAGACTATTTAAATAATTTTTAACCATGTTTTAATTTTTTAAAAATGGTTAAAAAATTAATAAACTTTTCATTATCCAAATGATTCTTTTTTTATTTTTTACAAAATTATGAATGGAATTATATATATATATATGTATGGAATCAATATAATTTACAACCATCGAGTCCACTAAATTAATTGATACTTAATTTATAATTTTTCATATTTATTTTAATTGAATATCTTTTCAATATTAGTTTTGGACATTTTTTATTTCAAATAAATGATTTTAGAATGGAATTTATATTATCTTCACAAATTTTCTAATGATGTTTTAATGGTATTTATATTAATTGAATTCAACAACCCATGATATAAAATCAGATTCATTGAGGATATTATCTGAGGATAACAACATTATTATTTCATAGGATGGTTAATTTTTTTGGACAATATTTTTTTGAAACTCATTCCATTTCCTTGGGTTATACTATGATGAAATAATGAAAATTTTATGTAGTCTATTACATTTCAATGAATTATTCTACGATATAATCATTTTGAAACCCATTTATTTTAACGAATTTTTTTATGATCAATGTTTTATGATATTTTTGAAGAAATATATATTATTTTTGTTATTTTATGGGTGGGACCTATATCTCCCTCCATTGAATTGGATAAAATTGGATAACTATTGAGGTAAATATGATATGTGTGAACCAGATTTCATGTTCAAAAATTCATATGTAGACCTAATTTTAATTCTAATAGGATTTAGTATAGATGTTAGTTTCAGGTCCATAATATTACGCATAGACCTGGATTTCATGTATATATGTATATACACGGACATAGTTTTCATGTCCATGTGATTAAGCATGGACTCGAAATTCATTTACATAAGATTAATCTTGGAATGGGATTTACTTTTCATAAGATTATGCTTGTTCATGATTTTCATGTTCATAAGTTTATGTATGGACTAGGTTTTTGTGTCCATAAGTCTATACATAGACCTAGTTCCATGGACATAAGTTTATTTTAGGGCCCAACTTCACATCCTTAACTCGATGAGTCGTCAATTTTCTATTTATACATGTTGAAAATAATAAAATATTATGGGTGTTCCCCAAACACATGTATTATTCCAATTGTATGCTCTCATGGCTCATATTATCAGATTTCTTTATGATTCATGTCTTATGAACTTTCATGCTCTATTTTATGACTCGTGATTATGATTTATGATATCCATAGTATGAATTTAAAATTTTATTTACATGTTCTCACACCCTTATTCCTATGATTCACTCATGTGATCATTAACGTCTCCCTTATTTAACCTAATTAATCATTAGATCTCACCATTTCTTATGTTTCATTTCTCCCTGTTATAAAGAATGGTTTTTGGAATAATATTTGAATGAAGGGTTGAATTTTTGAATAGCATAATGGTATACTATTATTAATTAGTTATTTATGTGTTTGTGTATCTAGTGGAACTAAAAATATGTGATTATTTCATTTTTATTTAGGTTTTATAATGAATATTCAACTAGGAAGATGAAATATATATGTATGAAAATCATGGGTCATTATAGTCGGTATCATATTGATTTTTAGTGCACCTTTAAGAATTGGGATTATATGACAATAGTTATAACCATGAGGATAAGTCTAAGTGTAGGATAAAATCCTAATGTTTTGTTAAAGATAATGAATGACCTAGTTTAAAAAATATGGTTTTATAGAATAAGGTTTCATGATTTAGAATACCTATAAATGATTTTTCATGATTATTTCATTTCCAACCATGTTTATTTTTTCTCACATGATGACCTATGGTTTTAATCAATGGATAGAACTTGAACAAATCATGAAAATGGTTAATTTGATCATAAACTAAATTATTTTAATTAGAAACACCCTAGTGAAATAAGATATGGAATATAAAACATTTTAATTATTCCTAAAAACACCCTCGTTGTATGATTAATGATGTCATTTTTTTGAGATTCCTTACACAATTATTAACTGAATGATGAGTTTCATGAACACCATGGAGGAAGGAAGATTCACCTTCTGAAATTTCTATAATTTTGGAAGAAGAACTCAACCAATTATCTCAAAGGAATGAAAATATATTTTGATTTTGGAAAATAAGGACACAATAGAAATAATTACCAAATAAAAAATGAAAATTTTGGTTGCAAATTTAAAGAGAATAAAGGTCTATCAAAGGTATCCTTGAAGGTTGAATGTTTTAAATTTTGATAGTATAATAATTTTTTATATCTATGTACATAGGGGAAATCCAAAGATGATAATCAAAACAGATTTTTGATTAATGTTTTAACTAATTATGATAAAGAAATTATGAAAAAAATGTGAAAGGTATAAGAGTTTTTAAATGTTTTAAATCTATTAACATAAATAAACATGAAAAGTTTGAGGTTTTTGATTCTTAATACATGATTCATTTTTCATATTATAGGAAATAATTATTATGGAATATGATGATGAAGCCTAGTTACTAGTTTGAGAAAAATTTGGAGTGATTAAGCCCTATATGAATTTATGAATTTTTTTATTAGGTTATACTAATAATATTTTGGTCTTAAAATCATGAAATGACTAAATATTGTCCCTTAATTATTTTTATTTGCATATTTGAAAAAATAATTTTAATGGTACTAATAAAAAATAAAAGTGGTTTAGTGGTAAGGTTCTATTTTTTGAGAGCACATGATTAAGGGAAAGATAAACCTTTATATGTGTCTAATGCATAGTTAGTAATGTTTATTTGTTATAAAAAGATGATTAAAATTGATATTATTGGTAACCTATAAATTATTTAGTGATTTTATAAAAAAGGGATTTGGGTCATCTTTGATGATGAATATTTCATTTTAGGATTATTGAGTATATTAAATAGGATATGATTTTCTATGATGAATAATGATTATGTTAATTTTTAGATAATATATGATTTTATTGAAGTTTTATTATGATTCATATTATTATTATGTTTTTAGGAAATATATGCTTAAGGTATTCACATGTTTGGTATTTGACATTATGTGATACACAATGTTATTTAGGGATTAATTTTTTGATCAAATATATCTATTTTGTGTGTTCTAAATTCATTCAGACATACACTAGAGTATACATAAGGTTAAATATAAGAGGAATTAATTATGTTGAACCTTCGGGTCATTATGGAGGATTTAGAAGTTAATGTATTATATAGCATGTGGTAATATTTTTTTATGTAACAAATATTTTGAGATAGTATTTTTAACTTTTAATTATTTAATTAATCATATGAACCATTAAAATATATTTTAATTTTACAGGTAAGAAAAACTAATGTTGGATATTTATTCAGTGAATTAATATATGATGTGTTAATTGATCCAAAAACAACTAAATGCTGAAATTTTACTTTTGATGTGTTATAAAATAAAGTAAGCATAATTTATCATGATATTAAAATAATACCTCAACATTAGGAAATAGATCCTGAAATAAAATTTTAACACTTTACTATTATTTATAATAAATATTTGGTGTCTTCACTCATCCTAGATTTATGGTTTATTGTTCATTAACATTATCCTAACCATGTTATTCTTTAGTCCTTGGGAGTTTCATTCCTCTTCCAAGTCTATATATTCACTTTACAATAATGTTTTCCTATCTTGAAACCTAGTTAGGTGTTATTCTAGATAACCTTTATATTTTCCTATCTATCTTTTCGATATGATGTGTTGTTTACCCATTTTATGATATAAGATTTTTATAAAATAATTTTCAATTGTAAAACCTATGATTACTGAGAAAAATAAAAAATTTTGAAGGTAAATTTTTTTATATGGGAGAGAATGTGACACCATAATATTTCACGAAATAATTTTTCAATTAAATTTAATTTCATTTGATATCTTGTATTACTCAAAAGACTGTCTTTAAATAAACTGTGATATACTATTAAAATATCATTATATAAATATGATAGTTTTAAAAAATCCATTAATGTTATGGGGTGTGAATAAGATTTACTGATTTATAAAATTTATAAAATAATATCCCATATAATATAAAAAAATATTTTAGTTATTAAAAAATATGTATTCCATTTTCTACAAATAATAAATTATACTTAAAAATTGATTCCATTCAAAATGATTTTAATTATTTTGGATGAAAAAAAATTATTTTATTTCAAAAAATTAATGAATTGTTGAAATTATCATGTCCAAATTAGATTTGGAAGATTTTATATGTCTATTATGAGGACCATTATTTTCCAATAGATAGAAAAAAAATACTTATTTTCTAAAAAGAAATTATTTGTGTTCCTCGAATGTAAAAATATCCATTTTATTTAAAAAACATTATAATTAAAAGATATTAATTTATATTAAAAAATTAATTAATTACATTAGAACCATTTTTATGATTTAATTTAGTATAAAAATATTTTTATATGTAAAAATACATCTTCCTAAACAACAGTTCTTACACACGTAATGTATTTGTTTATTAATAAATTAAATTTATCAGTATTAGTGAATTATTTTAAGGAATTTTTTATATTTTTTGTTAAATAAAATTTTTTAGAATTATTTTAATATTTTTATAAGAATGAGAAAGGAAGTAACGATGTTTTAGTATTAAAAACTCATTTTTCTGAAAAGATGGTTTCATCACGTTTTTTCCTGCTTATTATGAAATTATTTTATAGAAATTATAAGTGTTGAATTTGTTAAAATGAAAGCCTTATTTAGAATTATGAGGTTAAAATTTGGTAAATATGTCCCATTTATTTTTGGTCCACATAAATAGTAGTCATGGTAAAATATATGACCTCAGTAGATGGTAAATCTAGTATAGCATTAATGTAACTGATTATGCTATAATTTTTCATTGTAATTTTTATTTAATGAAGGTAATTTTACTGTTATCACCTTCTGACCATAATTTATTTATTAATAGACAAATTTCCTTAAAAATTACCTATATGATATTTATTACAATGATACTTACAAAATTTCACTCTCATAGTTTTAAATATCTCTTATATACACAAAAAAAGACTCAATCAAGTCATAAAGGAATATAAATTTCTATTTTTGTCTTAGTTAATTTATTTTCATGTTATAAAGTTGTTTATAATTTTTATAATTTTTATAATTATCTAAAATTATCATACAACAGTTATTCATTATTTAATTAATTCGATGGAAAATAATATAAATGATTTTAAAATACTAAAATTAATATAATATGTGTGAATTATAGTGTTATATGATTTTTTTATGAATAAATAATATTAGTGATTTTTAAATTTATTATAATCATTTTACATATTTTTAATTATGTCCTTAAAGTCAAATTAAAAAAAATAATGTAAAATTATCATTATTGATATTTTATAAGAATTAATATTATATTCAATTATTTAAAGATAATTAAATTTATTAAATAGGAAAAAGTGGATATATAAACATCTATAATTTTAACCCATTTCCATTTCTTAGTCAATAGTAATATTATATGTAACATCCCATTACCAATCTGACTGTTACGTCTTTAACCTTGTCATGGGGTTTTCCTTTTCATTGACTGGGTAGGGTTGAGAATGAATTGGAAGGATACCTATAATGGTGTAGTCATATATTTTTTGGAATATTTTCTTTAAATATTCATTTATATAGGTAGGAGGAGGGTTACATGTCATGTAACTATGTTACAAGACATGTAATGGTTGTTAGGTGCCTTCCATGATGGGTTCACATGATTAAAGTTACATGAGTGATGTGTGTTTACATGTCTTGAAAATTTTAATATGAATCTTCTTATTACATGGTTAGTATATGGTTAGTAATAATCATTGGGAAACAATATGATAGAGGTCTAAAACATGGAAGATCCATTTTTCACCGTTGGGACATGGTTTTCCTAACCATGAATCCAACCCATGTGGGTGCCCCATGTTCCTAGTGTAAGACACATGGCTAGAATATGGTATGGTAAATTGAGTGATAAAACCATATGAGTCACCCATTCCCTTAAAAGTTTTGTTTTATATAAACACCCTTAATAATTTTGAAGACCCATTTCGGTCCTCACCTGCTAAATTAGACAATCCTTCTCCCCCTTCTCCCTAGATCACAATTCATGGACCCCTTTATCATCACATAACTCCCTTCCTTGGACCTCCTTCTCACAGATTCAAAAAAGTCTGGTCCATATAATATTCTCCTCTATTCTTTTTATTCTTCCTCTCCTTTATTTCCTATCAATTTTCCTCACTCATATTACACACATCATGGGATAAACCCTTGCTGGGGTTTGGTTAAAATTGTTCTTATGGATCAATTTTTTATGGGGGGTATATGTTTTTAGAGTTCCTCTTTCCTTCTTTGAGTTTCTTAGACATTTGAAATGTGGTTTTTGGTTCTATATATAGGAATCAGTGAGTTCTAGGTAGGTTTTCCACTGGAAAACTCTTTATTTATTTTAATCCAATATTTATTGTATTTTTAATTGACATAATTTATGCCTAATTATAGTTCTTTGAATATGAATGAGATTTTAAATGATAAATTTTTTATTTTATTTTGGTTTTCATAGAAAGTGATGTATTTTTCTATTCTAAGCATTGGTCCAAATCTGGGTTTCTTTAAACATGCACATCAAATCATTTATGAAATGGAGTGAATGGATTTTTCGAAGATATATTGAAATTAATAAATATACTATTGTCTTGAAAACTAATATCAAAGAATGATGTTGAACTTTTAAATAAATTATCAATTGGATGTTACATTTTTAATTGGTATTACATGTAATACTTGAAATTCTAGGTGCTAATAATGAATTTCAAGAATGATTTAAATCAAAATGCGATATTTTGAAAATTAAATTTTATATATCCAAATTATATGAATATATAAATGGGTATATATATATATATGTTTACTAATTCAATTATAAACATGTGAATTTCTGCCATACTAAAAAAATATGTCTGTAATTTGATATGGTATTAATGAGAGGGAAATCTTAATGAATTTAAACTTATTTCCAAAACATAGTTTTTTTTAAACAACCCATTAAGTGAATTTATAAAATGAATTGTAAAGGATCGGTTGGAATTTTTACTTTTCATGTTATGTTTTGTTAAGGGTGTTTGGACTAATTAAATCCAAGTTATTTTATTTTTGATGATTTTTTATATATCTCTTAGGTGTTTAAAATGTTTTCATTTTATTTGAGAAATTAAATTTTTCAAGGAATCATGTGGTATTTTATAAACTAACATGTATTGTTATTATAGAACCTATTTTGATAAAATATGATATTCTTTCAAATGACTAAAGAACATGGGAAGCTGGGTATCTAAGTGGGAATAATAATTTTAGTATCCACTTTAGATTAAATCACTTTACTAACTAAATAAACATATATAAAGGGTTTGGTGTCATTAAAGGGAGAAAAACACCTCCGGTACAAGACATATACTCTTTATAACATGGTTTAATGTATTTTCATGGATAGGATACACTGCCCTGCTAGCCCAAAAGAATGATCTCTTTAGTGGCTAATATTTACATTGGATTTCTGACAGATTAGATCATGATTTGAGATGTGGAACTAGAGGTCCCACTAAACTAATATGACATATATATTTTACCCATTGTTCATTTTTATGAAATGGATTTTTTATGGTGATTTATCACTTTTATAAACTATTAAATTATGCATCCTACTTCCTTTTGTAAATTATTAAAGTTTTTTTTACTTAATTTTTCAAATAGTTAAAGTATATGGTTTTAATTTATTGTTTTTTTAAAGGTTAAAAAATTTTATAAAAAGGAGAGTTTCTAAAAATGGGTTTTAATGTGGTTTCAAAATGGGATTTTTTTATTAACAAAAAATAAAGTGATTAAATATTTTCTAAGTGATCATTTTCATTTAAAAAGGAAAATGGAAGGAATCTTGCAAATTTTAAAGAGGTGATATTTTTTTAATAAAATATAAAATATATTTCCTGTTATATTTTTAAACCATAATGAAAATTAATCTTTAATTAAAGGGTTAGAGTGTGTCATATAATATTGTAGAATACTTGGAATTTTTATTATCACACTTATATATATTTTTAGTTTGAGGTTCTACCCCAGTTGTGATCTCTCTTACTACATTGTTTGTTTGAGATTGGATGGTGACCAGTGTATTCACATAGAGCTATATAGATTATTTATTTTATTTATTTTCATTATCTCATTGGATAAGTAGTACCTTTATTATTTTCTATGTTTTAGGTGTATTTTTATTGTGGTGGTCGAGGATAAGAATGTAATGGAATCTATTTATTTAGGGGAGAATATTGGGGTTGAGTGAGTAATTTTATGTATAATTTTTTTATTCGTTTAGTAACATATTAATTGTTTTATATTCTTCATATTTGATTTCAGAGTTCACATCTGACTTATAGGTGACACATGTCCATTTTTTAATTGTTTCATTACACTATTATTAGGGGAAAATCATTCCCATTAATTTAATCTAATTCCTTGGGGCTTATCGCCACCCCAGGGAGATCAAGAATGTTCCTTGAGGATGTCGCAGGCTTATTTAGGCATCTTATGGATGGAGAAACTGGGTTGTGTTCATGATATACAATGTCATTAGAATACTTAATGATTAAAGGACCCCATATTAATTTAACATCTATCTTTATCTCTAAGATCATACTAGTGATACTCAATTCCAATAAAAACATATCCCAAAAATAAATCCCGAAATATATAAGAAATATAACTTATAAAAAATACCCATAATTTTTATAAATAGTATAATACTCACTGAGTTGTTCTACAACACTCGAATCTAAATTAAGAAGGTGTCACTGAATCACTGCTGACTGTTTTTATATGATTAAAATCACTAATTCGTATAAATCAATCCTTTATCAATATAATCCTAATTTGAAAGAAAAACATAAAAAACCCATTATGTGACATACCTAAAGATATACATGAGGTGTTTTTGTCATATCCAAACCTTGTTTATCCACTTTATTCAAAATCATTATGATTTAGAATGATTTCACTCCTCTGGAAAGATAACATATCCAAATCCCTAAATCATTGCAGTTTAAATCTAGGAATGACATAAATGGATGGAAC
The DNA here is from genome assembly GCA_963277665.1 of Viscum album. Classification (NCBI taxonomy): domain Eukaryota; kingdom Viridiplantae; phylum Streptophyta; class Magnoliopsida; order Santalales; family Viscaceae; genus Viscum; species Viscum album. The sequence continues at coordinate 1,538,226,635 of OY728131.1, forward strand.
AAAAGATAAATAAGGAAATAACTTGACAAAATAATTGATCCCAAACAATCATAGGTCATTCTAGGAAGAATGATTAGAATTTGGGGGAACAAGGGGTGGTTTTCCTCTTATATAGTTGAAATGGGAAACAAGAAACAAAGGTGGTTAAAATAACCACAAAAAAATACTAAATATCCTCCAATTTAAGTAGGGATTAGGGGTAAGAAAATGATTCCACATAGAACCCCAAAAATAATTTAGTGAGTAATTATAGTCCTATTTAACTGCTACTGGGATCATGGTGGTAGGGTCATTAGAACTATACCATTACCCCACTGATTGGACTCTCAATGGGTGTTATAGAAGCCCAATGAAACACAGTTCTCCCATTTTGTTATGAATTATATCACCCAACCATTTTCTCTAAATTTTAGATGTCTAAAACATGTAATTAATCTCCAAAAATACATAAAAAAATCCCTATCAATGTAATTAAAAAAAATTAAATTTCCAATGAATTTTCTTGAATGGGATTTTACAACTCCTCGTTTCATCAATACCCAGTGACATGGGCCATTACATTTTCTCTTATATGGTTGGATATGTTTTATATTACTCAAAACCCGATAGTGGTAATAGATAAAATCCATTATGCTTTGAATAAATTAAAATCTAACTCCCATAAATTTTAATATGTTGTTACCTTTAAATATGTCAAGTTGTTTGATAGCTTTCTCCACATGAAAAATCCAACTTAAATATAATTGTGATATATTCTAATAAAAACAAAATATTAAAAATGAACATTAAAACTTATCTGTTGAATTATTTGGAATGAATAGAATTAAAAATTTTATGAAATATATGTATAAATAAAAATAAAGGCTACCTTTAATATGAATGAAATTAATTTAGTTGACCTAAAATTACTAATAAGATCATTTATTGTTTATAAAAAAAATTTAAAAATTATTGTATGTGATATGGATTTATATTTAATAAAAAACATGATTAATGATAAATTATGTATGATATTAATAATTTATTAACATAAATTTAGTTAATAAATGACATGAAATAAGAATAATAATAGTTAATATTTGGAAATATTGTTTCCTAATAAAATCGATTTTAAATTCTATTTTATGATTTCATTAAAAAATAAATTTTTAAATTTTTAAATTTTATATTAATAAAAATTAACTTAAATTTTTAATTATTTATATCAAAATTTTCTTAGTATTTATTTTTGATCATTTTCTGAAAAGGTTGGTTTTTAGTTGAAAAATATGGTCTTCAAGAAACATTAAATTTGTATAACATTATCGTTATTTTAGAATGACCTAAAATTCCATAAAACCATAAAATAATCAAATATAAACTTGGGGAATAACATTATTAATTTTTAAATATTCTTTAAACATATAAAAACCTATGGCGAACATTTTTATCACTGATTACAATGTTACTTTAATATAAAAACTATTTTTATACATTTTTTTGAATGAAGTATTTTTCAATGGATATTTAATTTTAAATTGACTTGGAAGACTCATATTCTTTATATTTTTAAAATAATTAAATTTATATCATTAAAATAATTATCCATGTTTTTTTCTTATATTCAAATTTAAAGCTTAAAACAACATTACTCTAAAAAATGTTTTTATGTGATTAAGTGTATTAATTTTAAAATTAACTTTTCATACCATTAGAAATTTTATTTTATAAAATTATTTTGAAATATGAAATTATATGTATCAAAACATATAAAAATTTAAATCTTAAATTTTCTCATTAAAATTAATTACTAAGGTTTGAAATTTATTTACCACTGTAAAAGTGTGTTTGTGTAAAAAGAAAAAAGTTAAAACAAAAAGGAAAAAACAATCAAAGTTGACTTAAATAGGATTTTTTTGGGTGATTTTCAACCCACACTAATTTTACTCTCATATTTTTTCCATTTTATGGTCTTTTTCACTTGAATAGTAACCTTACATTATTCAAAATGTAAGTGTTACACCCAAAAAAACATTCCCTTCAACTATAAAAGAGTAACATCATCACCACATCAAGACCCACATTCCCATAAAATTTATCAAAATAAATCTTCCATTTATTACCTCATATAACCCTATCCCACATTCAAAATCTTCTATTAACCATTAGTTATAAGAATTTTTTCATTTTGAATGTGACTTCTGGGGAAATTCATGCCTCGATGGAAGTATTATTAACTACTTAGTTTTTTATCTTAATTAAATTTATTAAAATTTATTCTAGCCACACTAATATACAGATATTAGTATAATTTATATACTGTAATGTTATTATATTAATTTAATTATCATTTTTTATTCATATATCTCATCAATTAAGAAAAACATAATTGTTTTTCATGCGTTTTGGAGACTACCTCCTCTACAACACAACATGTTTCATTTTATATCACAACCATAAAATGATGAATATAAGGATGGTATAAAGTAAAAAAAAATATGATTTTTTGATGTTATTAATGTTTCTTATGATAAATTAGATAACCTATTATTGATATGATTAATAAATGGTCATCATTAATTTAATAATTTAAAATATGTGTACTAAGAGGATAGTCGTATCTTCAAATTGTGTAATATTTTCATATTTATTAAAAAAGTTATTACTTAATTCCAATTATAATATATCACACTAAAAAAATAAATTATATCATTATGATACATTTATAATTATACTATAAATAAACCTTCTCATAATCATCTATCAATCATGTAAGGTTCATGTTTGGGTCGGTTTAACAACCTACTTGAATAATTTTCTACATTTCTATCATAAATGAATATGAGAACTTATTTAAAGGTATAATATGCTATAAATTTTTAAATAATTATTTTTCTATTTATTTATATATTATATCAACATTTAATTATTTAATTAAGAAAACACACTTCGATCATCAAGAATCACTTAAACATGATTGTTATCAATTTCATCTATAAGGATAACGAATAGTGAACTCATGAAATGATTTTTAAACATAATAAAAAATTTAAATAATCCATAATAGTAAATTTAATGATCTATTAATGATTAAATTTAAAATAAGAATGAGTGTGGAAACCTTTATTATAAAGATAGTATAAATGATCAAAATTATAAACACTAGATGTGAAAATTTTGAAGAGTTTATATAGAGAATGAATATTTATAAAGAGTATAAAGGAAAATTTATTTGAGTAAGGTTATTAATTAAGTGATTAATGTATATATGTTTTTAATGTAGAATTTTAGTTTATATTCATGTAATTTAGTAACAATAGGTAAGGTTTTGAGTCTCAATTTTCTTCCATTGCAAAACGATTATGTTATATACTATGTTTTATTTTGTATAGTGTCCTTTACACCCCATTGTAATATTTATATCTGTATTCTATTATATTTAAAGATATTTAATATCCCAATTCATGTAATCTTTTTCATGATATTTTGGTTCCAATGTTCTAATTTTTGTAAGGGTTTTCTTCAAGAATTCCCCTATTTAAAACATATTTGTTATTATTCACATAATTTTATTTATATAGTGTATATATTTTCTATATTAGATATAATATTATGAATTCTCTTTTAATAATGGTTTTGAAGTTCACTTATAAGCCCCATCTTTCAATGGGTTTTAAATAAAGTGTTACTGAGTGGTAATGGTTTTCTTGGTCTCAATCTGATTCTTCAAGACCTAATACATTTTGTGCACCATGTTTTAATTTTATGGTGTATTCAATTCCAATTAATATATTTTTATAATAATATTTTTATTTATTTTGATTTAAATGATAAATTATGTTACCTTATTCAAGTGGCTATTGATTCAGTTTTTCCCGAGTAGTAATAATTTTTGGTAACTCAACTTTCATTTATTGAGTTATGATCATTCTATTGAACTTATTTCTAATAATATGGGAATATTATTCCCTTAAAATATGTTATGTGGTATTATCTCATTGTTTTTAAGGATATACATTCCAACCACATCAACCATTTGAAAAATGATTCTCATTTATTATGATATTTTCTTTTAAAACCATCCAACTTCTCTATATGGTTGGATTATACTCATTTTATTCACATATTTGACATAGTTGTATGATTATTTATAAATACATCATATACATAGAATTTTTCATAATTTATATTGGATGATGTTCATCGAGAATGAATTTTTTTTCTATTAACATGGGGTAAAATTTTTTGTTTCATATGTTATTATTCTAATATGGATGTTTATTGGAAAGTTGAATATGTATTTTTTAACCATCCACTATCTCTATTAGGATAAGTTATGGTCATACTATTCCTTTTATTGACATACGGAAAATTATTGGTGTATTTCATATTATTATTTTGATACAGATGACTACTTTCAATTTGACTGTGTATTGTTTGAACATCAACCTTATTTCTCAGGATGAATTATTCTCATATTATCCCTTTTATTATATTAGGAAAATTTATTGAAATTATTAATGGTTATTGGCTACTAGTGTGGGTTGATTATATATTTTATTTCCATATTTATCATTATAAATATATATAAAATTTATTCAGTATGAGGTTCCTCAGAGAATGATATGAAATGTCTTGATGACTATTATAGAGAATGAATTGAACTTAATTAGGTAATGGTTGGGGCCCAGAATCATACACTACTAGAATTTTACACTTTACCAACGGTTCAAACCCATTGTTAAAGGCCTGGAAATCATTGGTATATAGTATAACAATGATTCCCTCAACCATGGCCAAGTAAGCCATGAAAATAGTCCTATACCAACAGTTCTTTGAAAATCATTGGTATAGGTGTCAAAATAGAAGGTATACCAACGGTTTGCTACAAACCATTGGCATATGTGTGTTAAAGTATAACATATACTAGTAGTTTACGAAACAGTTGGTATTTGTGTGTTACATTTATACCAACAATTTACAACCGTTGGTATAGAGGAGATATGGAAATCCATAAGGCTATACCAACAGTTTTTTTATAACTGTTGGTATAAACCTATACTAACGGTTATAACAAAACTGTTGGTATAGTTATATTATATAAGTTATACCAACGTTTTTGAGAACTGTTGGTATAGATTTGCACAACTCCACAGCAATAGGCACCTCTCCCCTCTTTAGACCTGCAACAAAACATCTTCACAACAACATAACAACACACCTCCCCTCTCTAGACCTTCAAAAACACCATTACAAAATCCCCATCCAAATTATTCAAAATTTAGAATTCATTCCAGAGTTTAGAAGTTTAGAAATTTAGAAATTCAAATGAAATAACACCCATAATAGAAAAATCCAACATGTTATAGGAAATGAAATAACACCCATAAAAGTATTCTAAATTTAGAATTCATTCCTCACTCAAACCACAACACCAACACACATAAGAGTATTCAAAATTTAGAATTCATTCCTCACTGAAACCACAACACCAATACACACAAGAGAAAAAACCTACATGTTATAGGAATAACATGGGATGTTTAGTCATGGTCTTGGGTTGAGTATCTTAAAACCAACAAAAAAACATGGGTAGGGTAGAAAAGGATCATGATACCCATAAGATAAACAATAGTAGTGGCCATGTGCTTAGACCTAGTATGAGTTATAGGAAGCACATGGGATGTTTATATTCCTCTAATGGATATTTATCCATGAATAAATGGTTATTTATGTGTTAGTGGGAAACATTGTCCAATCTCGACATATGAGATGGGTTACTGGAATAGCCTACATGTTTTTCCTATACTTTTCAATTAGAATAACTGGGTATGTGGATAATTTTAATTTTCTCTCCTGGGTGTGATGTGAGATGAATCCCCATATTGGGTAGTGGGTATGAATATTCAATTAAGTATTTGGTATTGGGTTCCCAAAGGGACTTTGGTTTGGTCCTAGAACCCACTGTTTGAGGATGGGATTGAGGTGATCCATGGGGCTATGGTGTCACCATATGTATTCCTCACCATTGGGGTATTTTTATGAGACTTTGAAACTTATTTTTCAATAATATATGTGTAGCCTTGTTGACCAATTTGTTATATGGTATACTTGAGTGTTCATAGGTTTCATATGAAATCACTATATGATATTTATTTGTTTTATGTTATTGTATAGAATGAATGACCTGTGATTGAGAATTAGAACATGAGTGTTGGTGTATGTTTATGATGGGATGTCGAGACTCATTCCTAATATAATTCATGTTTTTCTATATATATTTTGACCCATTGTGTTTCAATCTATGACTTGTGAATATTTTATTCTAATAACGGATGACCAATAGACCATAATTTATTTTTTATCCCATAATTTCAAGAATCTATGTGTAGGCCTGTGAAGATTTTCCATAATCCAGTTATTATTTTCACTGAAAATGTTGTCCATTTCAAAAAAAAAGTGAGACACTTTGAGTGATACCAGTCACACCGTGCCTCGGATTGAGGTGGGGATGTCTGGGGTTGGGGGCTATCCGGGTGGTGCATGGGGCTATCTGGGGGGTGGGAGGGCTATCCGGGTGGGGCGTGGGGCTGTCTGGGGTGGGGGGCTGTCCGGGGTGAGTGGGGGTTGTCCGGGGAGTGGGGGGTTGTCCGGGGGGTGGGGTTCGTCTGGGGTAAGGGGTTTTCTGGGGGGTTGAGGGATATCAGGGGGTTGGGGGTTGTCTGGGGTGAGGGGGTGCTATCTGGTGGGTGGGGGGTTGTACAATGGGTGGGGGGGACTGTTCGGGGGTGTGGGTGTCTCTGGGGGTGAGGGGGGTTGTCCAGGGTGGGGGAGCTATTTGGAGTGAATTTTTTTCCATCGCGGTCACATGACACCTCTGATTGACATGTCGTCTACATGACCATTTCACAATTAACCCACTCTTTGTTGTCGTCCGATTTCATGGCATTCCGAAGTTGTTTGGCCGGTTTTGACCACCCCACGCACGCTTTTTAAGCACACCAAACACCTAAAAACACATATTCTACCATTCCATGAAAAACGTGCATACAAATGACGTTTCATCTTTTTTTACATCTCACAAATAATAATTAGGGTGTTTTCGTGTGATTTCAAGTCATTCTGATATCGTTCGGTATGTATTTGACTGTAAAACGCATGTTTTGGTCATTTACGACATGTGGAGTGTGTTTTCAGCCACTGCAGTCACATGACACCTTTGGTTTATGTGATTTCTGCCTGACTATTTCACAATTCACCCACCCTTTGTTGTCGTCCGATTTCATGGCATTCTGAGGTCGTTCAGCCGGTTTTGACCACCCCGTGTACACTTTTCAAGAGCACCAAACACCTAAAAAATACATATTCATCTGTCTTGTACAAAACTCATGTCTTAATGACGTTTTGTCTCCTCATACACCTCAAGAATAATAATTAGGTTGTTTTCATGTGATTTCAAGTAATTTTGATGTCATTCGGTATGTATTTGACCATTAAACACTTGTATTGGCCATTTACGACACGCAGAGTGCGTTTTCGACCATCGTGGTCACATGACACCTCTGATTGATATTTCGTATGTCCTTCCATTTAAAATTCAACTAATTTTTATTGTCATATGATTTCATGTAATTCTGAGGTCATTCGGCCGGTTTTGACCACCCCACGCACGCTTTTTAAGCGCGTCAAACACCTAAAAAACACATATTCAATCGTGTTGCGCAAACCGCATGACGGAATGATGTGTCGTCTCCTAATACACCTCACAAATAAAAATTAGGGTGTTTTGTGTGATTTCAAGTCATTTTGATGTAGTTTGGTATGAATTTGACCGTTAAATGCATGTTTTGGCCATTTACGCCATGCGGAGTGCGTTTTCAGCCATCGCGGTCACACAACACCTCTGATTGATGTGTCGTCTAGACAACCATTTCATAGTTCACCCACCCTTTGTTTTCGTCTGATTTCATGGCATTCTGAGGTCGTTCGGCTGGTTTTGACCACCCCACACAAGCTTTCCAAGTGCGCCAAACACCTAAAAACACATATTCAGTCATGTCGTGCAAAATGCGCATCCGAATGATGTGTCGTCTTTTCGTACACCTTATAAATAAAAATTAGGGTGTTTTCCTGTGATTTAAAGTCATTCTGATTTCATTGGGTATGTATTTGATCGTAAAACACATTTTTTTGGCAATTCATGACATGCAGAGTGCATTTTCGGCCACTGTGGTCACACAACACATGTCATGCTTCGACTTTTATGTTTGTTTTATTTTTATTATTTCATGGATTCGGTTAACCTCGTTGAGGTGCGGGTTGAGTGAGGGTCAAAAATGTTTGATGTTTGATTTTTTTAGCGGGTTTCAGACCCATTTGCGGTCACGGCATGGTGGGCGGTAGCCGAGCGATCGGCTTAGTTATCGTATAGGTGTTTATCGCTTGAAAGAAATAAACTTTTACGCAAATGAAATAAGTAAAATTTTTAAGATGTAATTATAATAATTAATTATGGTGTAGATAATAATGTTACTATTAAGGATGATTAATACTATTTTTATTATCTAAATTTTTATATTAATATAATTATTAATAAATTGAAATTTAATTGTAGTTTTTTTACTATTTAGATTCAAATTGTTGTTTGATTATTATTATTATTACTATTATTATTATTATTATTATTATATTTTTATTATTATTTTCATTATCATTACTTTTGGTTGTTTTTTTATTTATTTATTTTTGGTGTTATTATTATTATCATTATTATTGCACTATAATAGAATAAAATGGAAAAAAATTAAGAAACCCTAATCTAACCTGCTCATCCGAAACCCCCCCCCCCCCCCCCCTTCCCTCATTCCTGCTTCTCTTCTGCGTAGCACCGCTCGACCAACCCTTGCTACTCCTGCTCCAGCCCACCGCCTCATTACACCGCTGTTGACCAGCTCCAGCCCCGCGCTCCAGCCCTGCACTCTGTCCCTCTCTCCACCCTCAGGCTCCTACCCTTTTCCATGTTGCCTCCCTAGTTCTCCCTACCTAGATGCCTCCAGGATCCCATCCTCACCATGTCGTGATCCGGTCACCAGCACCCTCACCACTTGCTCCGGCCTTCCGCCTGCACCTTCCCTCACCCGCAAGTCCTAGTCACCTTTTCCTGCAGGAACCCGCCCTCCTTGTTGGCTCTCCCTTCTCAGCATCGCCGGCAAGTTCCCACACCTCATGCCCCTCCAGCAGAACCTCCTCCTTGACACCGAAGGCCCTCCACCTCTCTCTCCCCTTGCATGACCTCACCCTCACGCACTCGCCACCTTCAGCCACACACCCCTAATCGGCCGTGCAACCACCCCTGCACCCTCTCGCCGCCTCGTGCACCCACTTTCCTCATGTTTTTTGGATGCCACACCACCTCCCGACCCTACAGCTGACCTTTCCCTGTCGGTAGTGGCCCTTTCCCCTTGCTTCCCTCTCTTCTGGTGGAGAATTCCCCTTTGGGTAGGTATGTTTTTTCTCTTCCTCTCCATTTGATGATTTTATGCTACTAAGGTTTCATTTTTTTAGGGTGCATTCCTAAATTTTTTGTTTAATCTTACCACCTAGAGTGGTTTTTAACATCCTTGGGGTTCGAATGACTTGTGTTTAAATTTTCTCACCAGAATTCCAAAAATTTATTTCTTATTGAGGTTGGTTCTCTTTGCGTTTCCCTTTAAATCTAAAAAACATTGTTTCCTTGATTTTTGCGCATTTTTTATTAATTAAATAGTTGACCATGACTTTGTTTAATAATTTTAAAATTCTTGTCTTGCTTCTTGTTTTCATGTTGTGGGTTGGTTATGTGGTGCGAGTTGTGTTTTTGAAAAGGGGCAGAGGTGTGCGTGTGCTGGAAAATGTTTTATTTTATGGGTTGGATTTTGTATTTACATCTTTTGTTATTCCCCTTGAATGTTTTTTATAAAAAAAATTATGTGGTTTTATAAAATGTGTGATTAGTTCAAACAAGGTGGGAAATTAGTTTTCGGTGTTTAAAACCGTGAGTCTCTTCGGATTTGTTTTATAAATTTTAAATTGACTTATTAAATATTACGAATGGTGCGAGTCATGCATTGGAAGTAGGTTGAGGTGGTTATTTTGTGTTCTTTGTTAGTATTGATTTTTTTAAGTCCATGTTCATGTATTTTATTTATCTTTGTGGTTACAGCACGTTGGCGGGGTAACCCCGCGTTACCGCGATCTTCGATTTGTGCGTGCTTCTGCGCCTGTGCGAGCTGTGTTGCGTTGTTGTGTTGTCATGTTTGAGCTGCGAGTCGAGGTAGGTTCCCATTTCAGTACTTTTAAAAATTTAAGTTACATTATTTCTTATTGTTTGTGCACACTAATTTTTTAAATTAAATATTTTATAAATTTTAATAAATGTGAGATAATATAAGATAATTAATTTTTAATATAAGACAATTAATTTTTAAATGATCATTTGGTGTAAAAAGAGTCGTTTATTTTATAAATGACACTTGAAATATTTTCTTGATGAACAGAAACCCAATATTGAAAGAATTCTAGTTTGTATTTTAAATATAATTCATTGAATTTCAATTATAGTTCTGGTTTTAATGACAAATGATTTCTTCTCAAGCATGAACAAGAATTTTGGTTCATTTCAAAGTGGTGATTTTGAAATGTATTTAATGCCAGTTTGGAACTTTAGGGAAAACGATGAAAATGTTTTGATAAAAACCCTCATAGGATAACTCTCCTGCCTTGTTTGCAATTGATTATTTGGGAGGCCGTGCTTAGAGGCTCCTAGGTACTTGAGTAGTTTAAAAGAAATAGGTTGTCCCATGGAGTGGCTTAGGGTGATTCCTTTTGTGCATTATTATTATATATATGTATGTATGTGATTGGATTCTCGGCTGGCATCATTGGCTCACCCTCTTTCCAAACACTTGAGACATGGGAATCTGGCCCATTGAGAGAATATTATAAGAATGATTGATGCACTGGTAGGCTATGGTACTGACCAGTGGCCCATAGTAGGTGGATATATTGGGTTTATTACTATGGGATTTTCCCTCGGCCTGCCTGAGAAAGGATGGTCGAGCGTATTGGGCGTTTTGATTTCATCATGTGTGACATGTCAACGAGGATGATTTCTCATGTATTGGTGTCTTCTAGTTTATTCTTGATCTCCTAGGTTCACCCATGTCTGTTGGCTTTCAGTTACTTGTTGTGACGAATATAGTACTTGTATATATTTTCTTTTCATTGCCCTTACTGTGTAACTAATGTATAATTTTCATGTGCAGTGTTGTTACTAGAAAGTGATGTGTGGTTTAAAAGTGGTTTACGAAAACTGTTTTCAAGGAAAGATGTTTTATACGTTTTGTGAAAATTGAAAATGTAAATATCACTTCCCTTTTGACAAATGCTAATGTCTCACAAAAATAATGACTTGGTTTTTTTTAGAAATGAATAGGGGAAATGATTCGTACTTTGTTTTTGAGTAACAGGTAGAAAACCATACTTTTATAAATTATAGTTCAAACTTTAAATGGTGTTTATTTTATTTTAACGGTGGTGCATTGGGAATAGATATTGGGCTAGCCTACTAAGTTTTAATATTCACACCTATAGGGTTTTCCTGTTTTTAGTTTTGTTGCAAGTTTTACTTGAGCTTGCTCGCCATGGGCGAGAGTTGGATGTGGACTGGTGAGCGACTCTCAGAGTCGTGAGGAGTTTTGGTCATGGTAAGGTTAGTTTGTTATTGTTGGTTTCTCCCCCTTTTTCGTGTCTTTTAATTTCCTTGTGTTATTCTACTTTTTCCAATGCTTTGTGTGTCTTTCATTTATGGGCCAAATTGTTCTTTGTTGTTTAGTTTAGATGCTCGACACTAGTTTCTAGCCAGTGGGGATCTGGAATGCCCTTTGTTCCATGTCGCAGACCGTCTCGGGTGACTGGTTCAGGGTCGACCTAGGATGGTTCATGACAAAATGGTATCATAGGAGGCCTTTGTTATTTGGGATGTCCGGTATATGGAGATTAGGACTGTAGAGACTTTAGAGGTAGGTACGGGAAGGACGTCATGAACCCTCGCCTGTTCCGAACCTCGAGTCGCGAGGGGTAGTCCGGGATTAAGTTTTTGTTTTGTTCTGATTTGTTTTGGATTGAGGGATGACAACGAAATCAAACCAATGTTACATTGTGATTTTACATGGAGTAGTGACCCATGTGGATTCCGCGTACACGGTTTAAGTTCTTCGTAGTCATTGAAACTTACTTGGGGCATAGCCCACTACCATGTCACTAGGTTAATCATGACTATTGGTCCCTCTCATCGGTGATTTGATGCAAGTTGTGTATTATCTTGGTTCTTGTGAGTGTAAGTGCACTTTTGGAAATGATAAATGGTTTTTTAAATGGGAACATTTTATTTTAAATGGCTTTAAATTTGTGAAAGGGTTTTTCAAAATTGAAAGTTCTTGGACTAAAAATCCGGTGGTAGCTTGGAAATGGTAGAGATATGGTTTGGGTGTAACCTCAGGTACTCTTTATGAACGTTTGCACATGCGAGAGAATACATGAGAAGTGTGTGTTGGTGCGTATGGATGAAAGTGGATGAAGACATGTGCAACGGTTCATGGGATTACTGAGGTGTGCAGTTGGAATTAAAGGCTTGACCTTGTTCTCTAAAGTGATTTTAAATAAAGGGAAAATGATTTTTGCAAATTGAAATTGGTTTGAAAAGTGGGTTTGGTTTTTGGAAAATTTCCTTCAAAGAAGGCGGTTTTGAAATATTAAAAAAAGAGGGATTTTTCTATTGTGTTGGTATTTGTTTGGTTTTTGAGTTTGATGTTTTTGGATGAAAATGATTTCAATGATATTTCTCCGTCTTGATTTTGGTATTGGATCTGTGTTTTATATTTTGTTCAAAACATGCCACCTAGAAAGGTCCCCAAAGTTTCTGATAAGTCATGCCCAGTTTTTGGTCCTTCTCAGACATTGTCTGTGATTAATGGTGATCAAGATCCGTTAAGGGTAGTTATGTGGTTTGAAGAGGTCGAGTGTGCTTTTAGGATGTTGGGAACTCCCGAAGCTATAATAGTGCGTGTTTTTTGGGACTGTTTGAAGGTACATATCAAGACATATGGGAGTTTCTCGCCCCACCGTCAATGAATGTTGGGATGAAGTGGGATTTCTTCAAATCTGTCTTCGTCTGATGCTTTATACCTAAAGAGGTGGAGATGAAGAAAAGGAAAGAACTTATGCACTTTCAACAAGGCCAATGGACGGTGAAGGCATAGGTTGACCACTTCAAGGAACTTGTGTCCTTTTCTCTGGAGGTAGCATCACATAATTTAATAAAGACCCCTTTATTAATCAGGGGTCTTTATCCAGAAATCAAGGATCGTGTCCTCCCTTCAAGGGACCTTTGTTTTGAGAAGTTGGTGGATGATGTGTTTTTAGCAGAGTTGGTATCTGGAGCTTAGATGGTTGTAAATACACTGTATCTAGCTGCTTCCAAAGGTTCCCATTGGGCAAGTAGGGTGTGCTAGAGGAACCGGTTGCTAAAAACTTCTATGTAGTGGTTCTGGCTTCCAGTTCATCGGACCATTCAGTAGTGTGCCACCAGTGTGGCCAGTTTGGGAATGTGAGTCTGTCATGTCGCATCCCTCCGAAGACGTGTTATTGTTGCGGATGTTTGGGCCATCAAGAGAAGTTCTGCAGGAAGCGTCTCCTGGAAAAGATTCTATGACCGAAGTATTCTAGTGCCTGACTGCGATGTAAGAGATGCTTCATCCATCAGAAACCCAACCATAGGTCTTGGGTTGAAGCTCGTGCGTAGTCAGGAGTTTCCAAGGGTGTGAAGCCTCGGTTCGAGTTTTGTGTTCTGTGTTGGCAGTGGAACATTTAAAGTCTTTCCATTCTTGTTTTTTCGTTGTTAATTTTTTTACATTGTTGAAAGTTCATTGTTTTTCCGTGGAGTTATGATGAACATGCTCTATTGTAATCTAAATAGTTTTGCTTGTCGGGATAGGGATTTTTGCACTGTGTGTTTTTCTTAAGAGAGTGATTGACCCTTTTATGGTTCAATCTTGGTTTAGCGATGTTCGTTTGGAGATATAAGTGCCTACAGATGAGTCTAGGTTTGTGGTTATGCTCGGGTTTACTGCTTGGGCTAAGTTCTGCTCAGAGGTTTTTATCTAGTGTTTGGGATTTCTTTGGTCTGAGTCAAGAGTTCCAAGTTTTAGCGGAGGTGTTGTTTCGCTCGTGCTATAGAGGTTAGTCTGGATCTGTTGGGAGTTCCCATGTCACCCCCCCCCCTCCTAGGGTGGTATGTTTGGGTGTTAAAATTTCAACACTAGTTGAGTTCTTGTGGTGGGGAGAACCCTCTCTGTTCTTCAATTCTCTTATGTTGTGGTTTCTTCTGGTTTTATTTGGGCATGGATTCTTGTTAGGTCCATTGTTTGGCTGGGTGACTTTCTAGGGGAAGAAAGTGTCTCTGGTGGGGAGAATTGTAACACTCTGACTTTTAAGTTTGTTTTATTTTTATTATTTCATGGCTTCATTTAACCTCGTTGAGGTGCGGGTCAAAAAAAATTTATGTTTGATTTTTTTTAGCTGGTTTTAGACCCGTGTGCGGTCACCAAATGATGGGAGGTAGCCGCGCGATCATCTTAGTTTCCATACAGGTGTTTATCGCAGGAAAGAAATAATGTTTTACGCAAATGAAATATGTAAAATGTTTAAGATGTAATTATAATAATTAATTATGGTGTAGATAATAATGTTATTATTAAGGATGATTAATACTATTTTTATTATCTAAATTTTTATATTAATATAATTATTAATAATTTCTAATTTAATTGTAGTTTTGTTTACTATTTAGATTCAAATTGTTGTTTGATTAATATTATTATTACTATTACTATTATTATTATTATATTGTTATTATTATTTTCATTATCATTACTTTTGGTTGTTTTTTTATTTATTTATTTTTGGTCTTATTATTATTATCATTATTATTGCACTATAATACAATAAAATGGAAAAAAAATTAAGAAACCCTAATCTAACCCGCTCTGTCAGCGCCCCCCCCCCCCCCTTCCCCCATTCCTGCTTCTCTCCTGCACAGTGCCACTCGACCAACCCTTACTGCTCCTTCTCCAGCCAACCGCCTTGTTTCACCGCTTCCGACCATCTCCTGCCCTGCGCTCCATCCCCATGCTCTGTCCCCCCCTTCTCTCTCAGGATCATGCCCTTTGTCGTGTTGCCTCCCTAATTCTCCCTACTCAGCCGCCTCCCGGATCTCATCCTCACCCTATCACGATACATTCACCAGCACCCTCGCCACTTGCTCCGGCCCTCCGCCTGCACCTGCCCTCGCCTGTAAGTCCCATTCGCCTTTGCACGCAGGACCCTGCCCCCCTTGTTGGCTCTCCCTGCTTAGCACTTCCGACAATCACCCATGCCTCACGCCCCTCCAACAGTGCCTCTTCCTTGAACCAAATGGCCCTCCTCCTCTGTCGCCCCTTGCACGGCCTCACCCTCACGCACCCACCACCTTCAGCCACACACCCCACCAGTTGCGCAACCACCCATGCACCCTCTGGGCACCCCGTGCACCCACTGTCCTCACGTTTTTTGGCTGCTGCACCACCTCCCAACCCTACAGCCAACCTTTCCCTACCGGTAGTGACCCTTTCCCCTTGTTGCCCTCTCTTTTGGTGGCGAATTCCCCTTTGGGTAAGTCTTTTTTTTCTATCCCACTCCATTTGATGATTTTCTACTACGAAGGTTTCATTTGTTTAGGATAAATTCCTAAGTTTTGTGTTTAATATTACCACCTAGAGTCATTTTTAACATCCTTGGGGTGTGAATGACGTGCGTTTAAAGATTCTCACCAGAATTACAAAAAATTATTTATTGTTGAGGTTAGTTTTCTTTGTGTTTCCCTTTAAATCTAAAATACATTGTTTCCTTTCTTTTTGATCATTTCTTATTAATTAAATATTTGACCATGACGTTGTTTAATAATTTTAAAATTATTGTCTTGATTCTTGTTTTCATGATGTGGGTTGGTTATGTGGTGCGAGTTATGTTTTTGAAAAGGGGTGGAGGTGTGCGCGTGTTGGAAAGTGTTTTTTTATATGGGTTGGATTTTATATTTACATATTTTGTTATGCCCCTTGAATGTTTTTTATAAAAAAAATTATGTGGTTTTATAAAATGTGTGTGTAGTGTAAACAATGTGGGAAATTAGTTTTGGGTGTGTAAAACCGTGAGTCTCTTCAGATTTGTTTTATAAATTTTAAAGTGACTTATTAAATATTACGAATGGTGTGAGTCACGCATTGGAAGTAGGTCGAGGTGGTTCTTTTGTGCTATTTGTTCGTATGGATTGTTTTATGTCTGTGTTCATGTATTTTATTTATCTTTGAGGTTGCAGCACGTTGGCGGGGTAACCCCGCATTACCACGATCTTCAGTTTGGGAGTGCTTGTGTGCCTGTGTGAGGCGTGTTGCGTTGTTGTGTTGTCGCATTTGAGTTGTGATTCGAGGTAGGTTCCCATTGCACTACTTTTAAAAATTTAAGTTGCATTATTTCTTTCTATTTGTGCACACTAATTGTTCAAATTAAATATTTTATTAATTTTATTAAATGTGAGATAATATAAGATAATTAATTTTTAATATAAGACAATTAATTTTTAAATGATTATTTGGTGTAAAAAGAGCCGTTTATTTTATAAATGACACTTGAAATATTTTCTTGATGAATGGACACCCAATATTGAAAGAATACCAGTTTGGATTTTAAACATAATTCACAGAATTTCAATTATAGTTCTGGTTTTAATGATAAATGATTTCTTCTCAATCATGAACAAGCATTTTTGTTCTTTTCAAAGTGGTGATTGTGAAATGTATTTAATGCCCGTTTGGAACTTTATGGAAAATGATGAAAAATGTTTTGATAAAAACCCTCCTAGGATAACTCTCCTTCCTTGGTTGCAGTTGATTATTTGGGAGGTCACGCTTAAAGGCTCCCGGGTACTTGAGTAGTTTAAAGGAAAGAGGTTATCCCATGGAGTGGATCGGGGTGATGCCTTTTGTGCATTATATATATATATATATATATATATATATATATATATGTGATTAGATGCTCGGCTGGCATCGTTGGCTCACCCCCTTTCCAAAGACTTGAGACATGGAAATTGGCATATTGAGAGAATATTCTAAGAATGATTTCTGCACTCGTAGGTTATTGTACTGACCAGTGGCCCATAGTAGGTGGATATATTAGGGTGGTTTCCTATGATTTCAAGTCATTCTAATGTCATTCGACATGCATTTGACAGTAAAACACATGTTTTGGCCTTTTACGACACGTAGAGTGCATTTTTTGCCACCGCGGTCACATGACACATTTGATTGACGTGCCCTCTAGCTGACTATTTCACAATTCACCCACCCTTTTTTGTCGCAGATTTTATGGCATTCTAAGGTTGTTCAGCCGGTTTTGACCACCCCACGCACGCTTTTCAAGCACACCAAACCCCTAAAAACACATATTCAGTCGTTTTGCGCAAACCGGGCATCTGAATGATGTGTTTTCTCTTCATACACCTCAAGAATAATAATTAGGGTGTTTTTGTGTGATTTCAAATCATTCTGATGTCGTTCGATATGAATTTGACCGTTAAACGCATGTTTTGGCCATTTACGACATGCTGAGTGCATTTTCAGCCACCATGGTGACACAACACCTCTGATTGATGTGTCGTATTTTTGACCATTTCACAATTCACCCACCCTTTATTTTTGTCTGATTTCATGGCATTCTGAGGTCGTTCGGCCGGTTTTGACCACCCCACGCATGCTTTTCAAGCGCGCCAAACACCTAAAAACACATATTCAGTCGTGTCACACAAATTGCGCGTCTGAATGACGTGTCGTCTCCTCATACAACTCACAAATAAAAATTAGGATTTTTTTGTGATTTCAAGTCATTATGATGTCGTTCGGTATGCATTTCACTGTTAAACGCATGTTTTGTCCCTTTACGACACGCAGAGTGCATTTTCGGCCCTCGTGGTCACACGACACCTCTGATTGATGTGTCGTCTGGCCGACCATTTCATAGTTCACCCACCCTTTTTTTGTCCGATTTCATTTCATTCTGAGGTCATTCAGCTGGTTTTGACCACCCCACGCACGATTTTCAAGTGCATCAAACACCTAAAAACACATATTCAGTCGTACCGTGAAAACCACGCATAAGAATGATGTTTAGTCTTTTCATACACCTCAAGAATAATAATTAGGGTGTTTTCGTGTGATTTAAAGTCATTCTGATGCCGTTGGGTATGTATTTGACCGTGAAACACATGTTTTCTCCATTTACGACATGCAGAGTGCATTTTCAGCCACTGTAGTCACACGACACCTCCGATTGACATGTCGTCTGGCCAACCATTTCACAATTCACCCACCCTTTGTTGTCATCTGATTTCATGGCATTCTGAGGTCATTCGGCTGGTTTTGACCACCCCACGCATGCTTTTCAAGTGCGCCAAACACCTAAAAACACATATTCAGTTGTACCATGCAAACCGCGCGTCTGAATGACATGTCATCTTTTCGTACACCTCACGACTAATAATTAGGGTGTTTTCCTATGATTTCAAGTCATTATGATGTCATTTGACATGCATTTGATCGTAAAATGCATGTTTTGGCCATTTACGACACACAGTGTGCGTTTCCGGCCACCGCGGTCACACAACACCTCCGATTGACGTGTTATTTAGCAGACCATTTTACAATTCACCCACCCTTTTTCCGTCCAATTTCATGGCATTATGAGGTCGTTCGGATGATTTTGACCACCCCACACACGCTTTTCGAGTGCACCAAACACCTAAAAACACATATTCAATCGTTTTGCACAAACTGCACATCCGAATGACGTTTTTTCTCTTCATACACATCAAAAATAATAATTAGTGTGGTTTTGTGTGATTTCAAGTCATTCCGATGTTGTTTGGTATGCATTTGACCATTAAATGCATGTTTTGGCCATTTACGACACGCGTAGTGCGTTTTTGGCCACTGCGATCACATGACACCTCCGATTGTTGTGTTTTATGGCCAACCATTTCACAATTCACCCACCCTTTATTGTCGTCTAATGTCTTGGCATTCCGAGGTCGATTGACTAGTTTTGACCACCCTACGTACGCTTTTCAAGCACGCCAAACACCTAAAAACACATATTTAGTTGCCCCGCACAAACCGCACATCTGAATGACGTTTCTTCTCCTTATACACCTTAAGAATAAAAATTAGGGTATTTTTGTGTGATTTAAAGTTATTACGATGTCGTTCGATTTGCATTTGACCGTTAAACGCGTGCTTTGGCCATTTACGACACGCGGAGTGCGTTTTCGGCCATTGCAGTCACACGACACCTCTGATTGATGTGTCGTCTAGATGACCATTTCATAGTTAACCCACCCTTTATTTTCATCCGATTTCATGGCATTCCAAGGTCGTTCTGATGGTTTTGACCACCCCACGCACGCTTTTCAAGCATGCCAAACACCGAAAAACACATATTTAGTCATGTGGCACAAACCACGCATTCGAATGATGTTTTGTATTTTCGTACACTTCACAAATAATAATTAGGGTGTTTTTGTGTGATTTAAAGTCCTTATGATGTCGTTGGGTATGTATTTGACCGTAAAACACATGTTTTGGCCATTTACGACACGTAGAGTACGTTTTCGGCCACCGCGGTCACATGACACCTCTTATTGATGTTCCATATAGCCGACCATTTCACAATTCACACATGTTTTGTTTTTGTCTGATTTTATAGCATTCTGAGGTCGTTCGGACGATTTTTACCACCCCACGCAATCTTTTAAAGCGCACCAAACACCTAAAAACACATATTCAGCTGTGTCGTGCAAACCGCATGTCCGAATGATGTGTTGTCTCCTCATACACCTCACAAATGAACCATGGATAATTTTGTTAATGTATCAAGAAAATCTGAATACGTTTGGTCAGTTTTCCGTATTCCATTTGTTTTTACTTAAAATGGTGTCCATTTTAAACAAAAGAGAGACATTTAGAGTGATACCGGCCACAACGTGCCTTGGATTGAGTCGGGGTTGTCTTGTACATGTCTCAAATGACCATTAGATCATTGTCCTAAAGTATCAACATAATCCAAATACGTTTGGTCTATTTTTCGTATGTCAGTTGTTGTTTTCACTTAAAATTTTGTCCATTTCAAATCGAAGTGAGACACTTTGAGTGATACCGGTCACACCATGTCTTGGATTGAGGCGACGTTGAATCGTACCCATCACAAATGACCAATGTGTCATTTTCCTAAAGTATCAACACAATAAGAATGCGTTTGATCAGTTTTTCGTATGTCAGTTGTTGTTTTCACTTATAATCCAGTCCATTTCAAATAAAAGTGAGACACTTTCAGTGGTTATGGCCACACTGTGCCTCAGAATGATGCAGGGTTGACTCCTACATGTCACAAATGTCTCATGGATCATTGTGCTAAAGTATCAATAGGAACCAAATTTGTTTGGTCTATTTTTCATATGTTAGTTGTTGTTTTCACTTAAAATGTTGTCCATTTCAAATAAAAGTGAGATACTTTGAGTGGTATCAGACACACCATGCCTCGTATTGAGGCGGGGTTGAGTCGTACACATCACATATGACCCATGTATAATTTTCCAAAAGTTTCAACACAATCCAAATACGTTTGGTCAGTTTTCTGTATGCCAGTTGTTTTTACATAAAAGGGTCTCCATTTTAAACAAAATAGAGACACTTTGAGTGATAACGGACACACCGTTCCTTGGATTGAGGAAAGGTTGACTCTTACATGTCACATATGACTTATGGATAGTTTTCCTAAAGTATCAATAGAATCTGAATGCGTTTGGTAGGTTTTCCATATGCCAGTTAGGCAAATCATGCAACAATAGTGATAATATCTTATATTAAAACTATAGACATTGTTCATGATGTGCATACCATGGTTCATGGTTAGGTAAAATCATGAACATTGATTCTAATATATATCCCTATATGGTTGGTAGTTACCTTGTGTGATGGACTTAATTTTTTTACTAATCGTGAGGCATAGTGTTTTTCTACGTCGACCGGGCTTCTGAGCTCCGAACAAGCCCCAGAAGCCCCATAAACCATTATAACATCATTAGGCTTCCATATTTGGTCAAAAATAAAGAGTTATACTGAATTCAAAAATATACATACCAGATTGAAAAACCATGTTCAAAAATAAAGAGTTATACAGAATTCAAAAATGTAATGGATCAATCTACCCCTGATCACCATCACCATCACCACTGTCATCATCAGCCTCATCCTTGCCGCTATCTTTGTCATCGTCCTCGCCCTCGTCATCTCCCCCATGCCCATCCTCATCCCCATCCTCACCCTCGGCCCCATCCTCACCCACATCCTCATCCTTATCCTCTCCCTCATCCTCTTCAACATCCTCGTTATCTCCAGGAATGTCATTATCTCAACTGCCACTATAACTACCACCTGGTGCATTGGATAATGCACCCATCAATGACATATATGTCTGACAAGCCACGTTGGCCTCTGGTGGAAGTGATGAAGATAAAGCTTTGATCTGTTTCATAAATTTTATCTCCCTCGTTTGAACCTGTTCTTCCAACTCTGTGACCCTTTTATCAGACTATCTTGCATGCTCCCTGACCTGTTCCAACTCAGTGGTACTATAATGTATACCTAGAGAGTACCAATACCTCATCGGGACTATATTCTTACCAGGTCGGCTGCGTACTTGACCAGAGTGCTCATCTCCCAAAACCTGATATAAATGATCGTGTGGACCTAAATTGTCAGGTTTTTGGGCATAAAGGGCGTATGAAGTAGCCTGTTACAAATATTAATATATTATTAAATTTCAAAATAGATATTATACTTTGAAATAAAAAAATTAAAACTTACAATCTTTTCTTGTGTTGGTTTATTAACTGCAGTTCCATCTTTTTTCCTTCTACTCGAGAAAAATAATTTTGCTCGAGGGAGAAGTCCTTCGATATTCAATTTGTGCTTCTATAATGACATTGAAACAACATAAAGTGCAAGTATAATCATATATTCAGTATTCAATAAATCACATAATTTTAGTAGGAAACAATAAAAAGGGAAAGTCCTAAAGAAAAATTATAAACAACTATATCTTACAAGCTACCTCTCCTGATCTGACATAGTAGTGCGCCCCCAAAGTGTGGAGGCATTTCTTTGAATCAATGTTTATTTTTTTGTTGTTTTAGAATATTTCTCAATAATTTTTAATAATAAATAAGATAATATTAATGAAAAATATGAAAACTGTCATTTAAATACCTCAAATGGGATTAATACCTTAAATTTAGAAGTCGCCCAATGGGTAATCATTTGGAAATTTTGTTCTATTGGGAAGTCATCCATTATAGGTATTGTCTCAAACTCCGTGCCCACTCTATCACACCAGCGAACATACAGCTCATGCTTATAAGCTCTCCACAGCTCTTCTAGCTCCTTTAAACATTATGGTCGTGCACCATCGCCATTAGTGAAGTTAAACCGAAGCTGACACCCAATAAATTAATTAATATAAATACAAAAAAATACTACATTAAATTCAATAGATTTTTTACCCATATTTGTTCCCATGCATTATCCTTGACTTCGTGTGGTAGATGTCTCCAAGAGAGAGGGCTGACCGGAATGATGTCGGAGTATTTGGCTAGCGTCACCAAAAAAACCCTGATATTCCTGGCCAGATTTATCTATCATCTATCCATCATCATTGTATTCAACCATAAACTATGTCTGGAGGTTCCATACTGCACAAAAGTGAGTATGCCCCCTCACTCTCATCCTATCAGTAGATGAATCTGTTATTAAAGAAAAAAATATCAGTACAAGTTATAATAAAAATAAATTTTGGTATAAAAATTTGTTGGAGTTATATAAATATACACATGTGGTAGTTGGATCAATGGGAATCACTAGATGTGTAGAAGCTGAAGGAATATCCTATACAGGTGGAGTATCCCTCAGTGTATGCTTCTCAGCCACATACTATGTTGGAGCATGAGTCGAAGAAGGAGGAATATAATAGCTCGGAGATAATGAACCAAAAGAAAAAGATGATGGCACAGACGTCAGGCCAACTGGTAGTGTAAACATCGGAGTCCTAAATATCTTTTGTTTCCCTAAATACACCCTAGGATCAAAATGGGGTGTAGAAGATACGTTTTTGGTAGGGGTATAGTCCAATCGGGTACAACCAGTGTATCGTCTAACTCCTGCACCATGAGCCCTCATACCACCGGCCTCAGAACCGGGACCACCAGATGATCGTCTGACTCTGACACCACCCCCCACCCCCCTCCTACCACCAGCCTCTGTTAGGGAGAAATATCAGGATCCTCGTCGGATATCTCTTATCTAGGGCGTGGATCCTGAAAAGAAAAGTTTAACATAAAAGTAAACACATGATATTATAAGTTATTGAAATATATATATTTGAAATAAAATACTCACAACAGGGATGAGTGGAGGAACACCCATCGGTGTCATGTGATGATTATTTTCTATCATCTTTTTTTTCCGCATCTCTTCAATGGGTGTCATTTCCTGCAATGAAAACAAAAATGGAAGTAATTATAAACAGATAAAAAATGTGTAACCCAAAAAACAAAATATAGAAAAACTATTCTGATAAAAAAACATAAAGAAACAGAATATTTATGGTGGTTTGAAGGTAATTACTATGATACACACTCTGAATGATGTAGGTGAAACATGTAGGTGAGAACACGACTGTATAATTCTATATATTTCCCTCCACAAATTTGGGTTCATAATAAACTTCGACAGTTGAGTTATTGGAGTCATCATAAGTAATAAATGGATTACTTCCAATTGCAGTAGGGATAGTGTCAACTTCATCATCACCATCATCAAAAACATGTCTGGGATTTACTTTAATAATTACACCGAATTTAGGATGATGATGATATTTGACATAAAAAACTTGTTTCACCATTGATGCCAATACATATGGTTCATCGGTGGCAAGAGTATGAGTCATATCAATAACTCAAAATCCAAAATCATAAATAAAATCTCTTCATTGAATCAAAACATTGAAATTTCATCCTCGTGACTCGACCATGCGAGTAATAATCCAAAATTATTATTTTCTCCATGACTCCATAATAAGCTAAATTTTCAGAATGAGGTCTATTATCTGATGAACTGGCATAACAGTCTGTTGTGGAAGCTATCATAACACCATCATGTTGTGTTCTCATATTTCTTGCTTGTTCAGTGATAATAAATTTGTATCCATTGATCACAAGGGATTTATAATAATGAACCATAGTGTTAGGACTAAAATCCAAAGATCTTATTTCCTCAGAAACAGAGTCTACAGGAAAACTCGATACCTGAAATATAAACAAATAGTAAACTTAATTAAATATTATTTTTATTTAGTTATTACAGAAATATTTTTACCTTCAATTTCAACCAAGCAGAAAACCCTTGGTTATGAAAAGTCTCTTTCCTTATCAAATATAAAGAATGATGATTTCTATATATCAAATCTTAATGTTCCCTGTAGATAAAAAAAATAATAGTTTAACAAATATTTAAAATTACAAGAGATAATATAAGAGATACATGTACAATTTACTTACTTGATATACTCATCGAACAAATCACAATTGAACAACACTATGCGATCTGCCATCTCTCGCTCTTCAAGGTTTAATGTCGTCAATTTGTATGATCTTGGAATTCCTCCTGTCTGAAGAAGTGATGGAAAACTAGGTTCAATTTTATCATACTATTCTTCTTCATTTCTCATTGGTCTATTTATTCCTTTAGTAAGATCAGACAAATACATTGAGCATAAATCCATACATTTTTTATCCAAGTAACCGTTCATAATAGAACATTTTGGATAATTCATGTTCTGAACATATGATTTCAATGTCTACATGTTTCTTTCAGTTGGATACATCCAACGGAAAGCAACGTGTCCTCCAAAAAGTATTTCGGTCAGAACATAGATAGTCAGATGCAACATGCATGTAAAAAATGATGGCAGGAATATTTTCTCTAACTCACACAAAATTAATGGTGTCTCTGCCAATAGTTTTTTCAAGAAGTATTTGGAAAACTTCTTAGCACAAAGATCTCTAAACAAATAGCACAACCGAATAACTAAGTCTCTTACATTATTGGACAAGAGATGACGGATTGCTATTGGAATCAACTCATGCAAAAGGATGTGATAATCATGAGTCTTAAAATATTTCATCTTCAACTCTTTTCTATTGACCCATTTTGATATATTACTTGAATATACATCAGGAACTTTAATAGTCTCTAGCACTTCCAGAAATTTTCAGCAGGTGTCATCACATAAGAAGCACATGGAACTTGCAATTTATTTTCACTGATACAGATAGGATGCAATTCTGTTCTGATCCCCCAATCTACCAAGACATGTCGAGATCGTAAATCATATTTTGTCTTCACCTTGACATTTAGAAGAATCTAAAGCAACATTTCACATATATTCTTTTTAATGTGCATTACGTCTAAGCAATAACATAACAAATTGGTTGACCAATACAACAACTCAAAGAATATACTCTTCTTATTCCAATTGTAACAGGTATCATTGGAAACATTTTTCCTCTTTCTAGATTTCATTACCCCCTTCCCAAATGAATAATTGAAATCTTTCAATTATTTAATCACATTAGTTCTAGAAATATGCTGAGGTGGATCGTCAGTCTCCATGGTATTGTCAAATCTTCGATTATTGTTTCTATATGGATGGTTCATTTCCAAGAATCATCGATGTCCCATAAAACTAAAACTACAATGATATTTCAATATTCATGATCAAGTATTCTTCATACAAATAGGACATGACAATTTTCCTTTTGTGCTCTATCCAGACATCATTGCATAAGCAGGAAAATCATTGATCGTCCACATAAGTGCATCACACATCTGAAATATGTCTTTCGAACATGCATCGTATGTGGGCACGCCCACATCCCAAAGAAGTTTCTGCTCTTTTATTAAAGTTTTCATGTATACATCTATATCATTGTTAGGATTAGAAGGTCTAGATTTCTGTATACTCAAGAAAGTGTAAGGATTTTTCATACACAACCATGGTGGAAGGTTATAAATGTGTTGGAAAACCGACCATGTGTTGTGCAAAGTAAGCATCTTCCCAAATGAATTAAAACCATCACATGAAAGACTCAGTCTCACATTACGCATGTTGGATACAAATTCAGGATATCGAGCATCAAATATCTGCCATGAAAATCCATCTGTAGGGTGAACCAACTCTTAATTATTCTTTTTTCTCTCGGTGTCATGCCATCGCATTTTTACTGATATTTCATCGGACATGAAATGGTTCTATAATCTATGGATCAATGAAAAGTGCCACATTACTTGTTGTGGCACACAATATGGTGTTTCATCATCTTTTTTCTTCCATAGGGAGGTTCCACATTTTATACAATCATTTATTTCAACATTTTCCTCCCAAAATAAGCTGCAATCATTCGGGCAAGCATGAATTTTTTTTTTTGAGAATCCAAGTTCATCAACTAACTTCCATGCCATATAGTGGTTTGAGGGAATATATACATCATCTGGAAGTAAGTCCTTCAAGAAGGAAAGAATGTAATTGATTGCAGTGTTTGAAATCCCATACATAGTTTTCCCATGAAACAATCAGATTAAAAATTCCAACTTTTTTATTTTACCACATTGTCGATATACTGGAGTCTTCGCAGCATCATTCAATTTTTTCACCCTATAAACATCATCATTTTCATTGGATTCATCATGTGTGCTTGTATCGAAATCTTGTTGGCTGGATATCCTTTCCTTCTCATGATGCCGAATAAATGGAAACTGATCATATATCAAACTCTCCAATTCAGTCCTATCATTTGGATCATCAACATTTTGATATTCCATTTTCTCTCCATTGTGATACCACACATAATAGTTTGTTTGTAAACCATATTTGGTTATATGATAGATAACTGCTTCACGACTCAACCAAGGTCTTCCAACACAATTAGAACATGGGAAGTGTATGCGACCACTATCTGAAGCCTTGTCAAATGAAAAATCTAAAAATTTGTTCAAATTATTTTGAAAATCGGTTGAAATCTGATCAGTTTCGTACATAAAAATTCTATCCATTCTATAAAAAAATTACAATAATTCATTTCAAAGCAATTAAATAATTTTTAAGTTCAATCAAAAAAATATTTAGGTAAATGAAAATTGTTTACTTTTTATAAAATCATAACTGACACATTACTATATATGAGAATCATATTAAGAAACACAACAAAATATAGTGTATATAAGAAAATAAGATACAGAATTTCTAATGCCTATATTCAAGGATTTCCTAGTAAGATATTGGAAGTGGATCAAGGAATGCATAATCCTTATGGGTCTTATTGGGAGTATATGAGTTTTATACTTTAACTTCTTCAGAGAAATCAGGATGAGGAGTAGGATGAGGATCACATCAAAAGTAGGTATAGCCTCATCAAGTTTCACCTTAACCATGGATTAAAGTATCCTAGGTTTGGGGCCATAGATCATAGGTTGGTAGGGTGTATTCATTGAATCATGTCCCAATTGGTTTTGGAGAGGGACCTTCAATAGTTATAGGTTTGTATTTGATTAGAAACACCTATAAAAAGGATATCTAGGAATTGTGACATCCCAAACCAGGATGCTACTCATTAGTGACCCGAACCCAGATGGGCACATGGCCTTTATCACATCTACCAAAATTCCAAATGTTATTGACTAATAGTGAGATCCTTTGTTGTGTCTAGGGGAGACTATTCCCTCATTTCTTAAGTTGCACAATTTTAATATTGTTAGTTAAAAATTGGAAGAAATATAACAATGGGAAAATGTTGGAAATGGATGAAAATAACTAAATTAGTAATACAAACTAATAACATAATCATAAACCGAATTATAGTAATGTATGTCATGTATCAAGAAGAAAAACATAGTTACAACTAGTAGGAAGTAGTACTATACAAGAGGCTCAATAAATTCTAAAATTGGACCTAGCTTCTTTAGCTACAACCCAATCATCTGATTCATCAGTGGAAAGAGTGTGATTCATGTGTTATAGGCATCCCAAATCATTCACTCATGTTCAATAAATCATTCTTGGAACCTCTATGGTCATACATTTCATTACCCAATTAGTTCCCCAAGTCATGCACACCCTATGGGTGGATAAAGTTTAGGCTTCTACACTAATATGTTGTTCATGGCTTGTAAAAAGTTTTAATTTCATAAATTATAGATAAAAACATTTATTTTTAAATTTGATATTAATAATAAAGTATGTCAATGATAACAAGATTATTGAATTAAACTTGTGACTTATCTAACATTGTTATTGATGTATACACATACCAGCATGGCTAGTGAAAAGCACCCCACCATCATAAAAGTGATTATTTTCCACAAAAGAGACATAATATACAACATACAATGAGAACCATATTTAATTGACCCTAAAGTTATATTAATACAGTCATCTTAGGAAGCCAATTATCACTCATGACTATCCATGCCACTATAAACAACCTGGATTGTATGAGTTTTCTCTCTGATCTCAACAACATCATCACACATTCTTACCATGATGTGAATCGTGTGGAATATTGATGATATTAACACAAAATTCCCAGCAATACCAAGCCTTATAAGAACTGAAAATTTATGGATTATATTAACACATAATTCATTTTGAATCAAATTTGATTCACTATCAAAGCCCAACACACACACCCAAATCAAATAGAAAACAAAAGTTATACACACCCAAATCAAAATAGAAAACCAAAACAGTAGATTCAGAACATTAAAATGAAAGTATCACTTACAAATTAGAAGTGTAGAACTAATAAATTTTGAATATGGATCAGAACAAAGGATTTCTGCAGTAGGGTAAACAGAATCCCGCTTCTCCACTTCATCCAAATGAAAACATAAAACCAAAATAGTAGATGCAGGATCACATACATATTACAAGTGACGAACTGATAAATCTTAAATATAGAAGGATTTTGGAAGTAGGGGAAATAAAATCCCAATTCTCCCTTCTGTTTAGGGTTGTAGTCACGCGGAATGGGGGAGGCCGAGCTTCTGTGAATTTGGGGAAAAACTTTCCCAATAGTTTGTAAAAACCATTGGGAAAGAAATATTTAACCAATGGTTTGTAAAAACCATTGGTATATGATGATTTAAACCTCTCTATACCAACGGTTTAAGAAAACTGTTGGTATAGAGTATACTTTTCCCAAAACCCGTTGGGAAAAGATGATTTTAACCGGCTTTTACCAACGGTTTCCTTAAACCATTGGTAAAAATTACTCTACAGCAATGGTTTTCTTAAACTGTTGGTATATAGGTATTGGGAAAACCTCCCTTTCCAGTATTCATATAACCCCTCGAATCATCGATAGGACTCATGATACAAAACAGGTTTGGGTATTTTTTATTCCTTCCCAATTCATTAATAATTCTTGATTTGGGAATCTATGGTAAGAGATGTGATTTGGAATAAGGCCCTAAAAATATGTTTTTGATGATCTACTTTATGAATTCCATGGTCATGAGATCATTATTATTGATATAAATTTTTTATTTATTTTCATGGATATAACATGCTGACAATTTCATGTTGATTATGGATTCATGTTTTTTACTTATTCATTCCATAATATTTATTCCATGTTTATTCTATGATTACTTTAGTTATAAGTTTACCTTACTAAGAATTTGACCTCACCCATTTTTATTTTTTTCATTTTCCTAGGTTATGAAGAAAAGTCATATATGTGATATATTTAAAAGGATATCAGGTGTGAAATAATTTGTGGGAGAAATTTATGACTTACCATGAATTATGTAATTGATAATATAATGGTAAAATTATCAATTGATACAAATAAAATGGGATTCATAAGTTTATGTTGTGTCCAAATTATCTAAATCCCTAAATTTAAAATTATTCTTAATATGTAAGATATGAAACACTAATTATTTATTTTAAAATAATATATGGTTTTATCTAGTCTTTTATAACTAGTATCAAATAATGTGTGCAAATTATGTGTTTATAGCAGTAGTCCAGGTGTACTGGTCTGAGGCATCATAGTTGGTATCGAAGTAAAGGCTTAGATAACATTGGATATTATGTTTTCTATTGAGTATAACTTAAGGGTTGATAAGTTATGGTTGATAATAATATATAAGACTTTGGGATAAGTATATTATTTAATGTTAAGGTAACGATGCACATTTTATTTGGGTTTTGGGATAAGGATAATTTAGTGAAAATACTAGGAATAAGTCTATGTATTTGATGACAACTTTATGATTTTGGTAAAGTAGAGTTCATGTTGTTTTTTCCTATCAATACATCCATGTTAGGATACTAGAAAGTGGATGAGTCTTGGGAACATATGCACATAAATATAATCACCCCAATAAGGGTTAGTTGAGAACTGGATAAATCATCACTTTGATGCAGAGTGAGTGGGAAAAATGTCTCATGCCTGAACAGATACTCTCATAGGACATGCTTTGGTTAAATAACATTCTATTTATGAACCAATATTATGTATCTAAATATTTTTGGGTTATACAACCTAATATAAAAATGAACATGGATAACTAATGATTCAATAAAGAGAGCTGCAGGTTTATCTGAATGTACTATATGTTGAAAACAATCTTTTCAAAAGTGAATTCATATTCATATTGAAATTTTCATATTGAAATTTTGAATATTATTATGACAATTTTGGTTTTAAAATTTTGTTGAAATGGGATCATCAAGATTAATCTAGGAATGGTATATATCTAGAAATCACTATATCTTATAACTGAATAAGGGAAAATAAATAAATGGTTAAGAAATTTATTATATTCCTATTATGATGGAAAATTTTTGTTTTCGAGTCTTACCTATGGTGGTGAGGTTGATATTAAAATATAAATTAATTCTTCATACTCTTGGATATTTTAATTACTCGAATGATTTTTATTGATGATATCGTGGTATATTCTAAAAGTTATGAGAATTATATGAAACATCTAACGATTTTTCTTCAGTAGTTTTAATTTAAATGTATAGAAACATAAATTAAATATTATTAATATAATTGGAAAGTGATTTTATGAAAAGTTTATATTTTTAGGGATATCTATTTAAGAAAACATGATTGGGGTATGGATAACTCTTAAGTTTAACATACACGTGATGTTAAGATAACAGCAGGTGGTTTAATTTTGTGACCTAAACTTGTCTAAAACCTATTGGTTGATAGGATTTCGACCCATACTTATATTATCATCAAAATTTATCTATTTTTAACTATTATAATTATAAAATCAATTTATAATAAAATAATATTTCATGACTTCCCTAAAGTGCCTCTCCTCCCTCTTATAAAAGGCCACCACCTCTACCCACTTATTCACACCTCTCAAGCCACTTGGATCATCCAAATTATGATAAAATAAGCTCCCAAAATCCCCACGTTTCTCCTAGGAGACTTACCTTGGGAATAAGGCAATTCAAGAAAGCCTTTTGGATAAAATCAAAAAGAGTTACCCAATTTAGAGGTAACGTCTTCTCGCAAGATCCTTTCATTTGTTTCCCTCATCCAACCCCAAAACCTATCTTTATTTCATTATTTTATAACAACACCAGTATCCCAAATATACTAGGATTTTTCTATGCTAATTTCTTGATCTAAACATACATACACCTCCATCTAATGAATATAGAACATATTGTTTCTGTGTACGGAGAACTACTACTTCATGAACCGATGATTGTTCAATTTTCTCTTACCACCTCTCATGGTAGGAATTATGATGGAACTATATTTATATATGATATATATTATATTTATATTTTCTCAATGCTTATGAATTTTTTATTTACAATATACCTTTATTCTTTCCATAATGTGTATATACAATAATTTCATTTGAGAAAGTGTGGACTACCACACCCTCAAAGTGATATGAATCGTTTATTCCATACTTGGAATGTATAAAGGATAGATTTAATGAAAATATGTAACATATGTAACATATATATTATACTGAAATTATAATATATCTATGTATCTTTTATTTTTTATTCCTTTAATATGAAAAATAAATTAAATTAGTGTTCATGTGTACGTACGGCCTACCATCTCCATGAACGGTTCATTCCATTTTTTATCTAAAAATATTATATACTATTATAAATACATATATACGGAATATATATGATATTTAAATCATGAATAATATTCTATAGATAATGGACTTATGACCACATGGATAATTTTCATCAAAACAAGTTCATTTTGGACTCAAATACCGAACAACAACAAAACATCTGATATGAACTCAAATAATTAAATAATTATTATAACATTGTAATAAGTGATATAAAATGAATGATAAGAATTAAAAAGGTTCTAAATAAATTATAAATTCACCTAAGTTTATTGTTTAGGAAATTAAAGAAAAAATGAGACAAGTTGGACTCGGGGTAAGGGACTTCGTCTCAATCTCCATTCGTTGAGGCATTTCTTGATAATATACACCTTTATTCTTTTATAAGTTGTATATACATACATTATGAAATTTCATATCCATATTTTATCAATACATATTTTATTTATTAAATCATAGAGATTAATATTTAAATGTTCAAATTTTTATGGGACACCTTGAACATTTAAAGATTTAATTATCAAATCTGTTTCTTCATGATTTTAAACTACATATGTATTTATATGGGTATACAAGGAATATACACGAAATTTTATTCTAATCCTTAAATTAATTCAATTTTTTTATATAAATAACCTGAAATTTCAAGGAAAATTATTTCATAAATACCTGGGAATTTTATGAGTCTGTGGCTTCTGACAGCACCTGATTCTGAGGCCCGGTGTGCCCGGAATCAATTTCCAAATTTTAGCTCGGGTACGTTTAGTGAACGAACGAGCGGGTTTTTCTATCTTTTGAAATGGTTCTTGTAATTGAAAACCGAGGTCACCGATGAACTCGCAATACTGGTAAATTTTTAATGGAACCTTTACCTCAATTGCATTTGTGTGGGTGGAGAAGTTAAAATTTGTGGATTAAATGAGGAATGAATAAAATTGTGAAATAATTTTATTTTACAGTCTAAGTTAGTTTTATCCTACATGGGGGATTTGGGGTGGCACCTAACTACCCATGTGAGGATAAATGTGAGGTGGGGCCCACATGATCCCCAACCTTTCACATTCACATAACTCACTTTAACTCTCATAAACT
The DNA here is from genome assembly GCA_963277665.1 of Viscum album. Lineage (NCBI taxonomy): Eukaryota > Viridiplantae > Streptophyta > Magnoliopsida > Santalales > Viscaceae > Viscum > Viscum album. The sequence goes on from OY728131.1 coordinate 1,538,260,144, forward strand.
CCCACCTTTAATTATGAAACCCATCCACTTCCTTATTAAATTTTCCAACCTACTTTTAATTAATTAAGAGGATTTGTTTTTCAAAATTTGAATGGCTTGGAAAGTTTAATTAAAGTAAGGTGGAATCTTATTTTAATTTGGTTGCCACTTGTGTTGGGAAATATTTTAGAGATAAAGCTCCAAATCCTTCAAGAACTTCTTCCTCCCGCGAAGAACGACGTCTCTTCTTCAAAGAATACTGAGGTTCCATCTTCTCCAACGAGACACCGATGAACAAGCAGGGATCGGTAGTGTGGTGTGGGCACAATGAACTATGTTGACTCTGACGACTTCCTCACGACAAATCCGATGAACGAAAAACGTCACGAGGTATGGGTTGTCTTTGTTCAAGTATTATTTATCGATCTTCATTGCTTAAAGATGGGTCACTTGTTATCGTAATAATAGGAGGAGATCAGACCTCAAAAACACAGACAATCCTCCTCCCCTTTTTATTTTTGATCGTCATTGACGTTTGAGGTGAAGGCGGCGTGGTGTCATTGCACCGCGTAGGGACGAAGAGGACCGCGACCAAGAGCGGGCCATGGCGGTGGTGCGTGGCGTCGTCGCACCGCGCCGGTGAGGCCGAAGGAGGTCGCGACTAGAAGCGGGCTGCGATGGAGGTGCGTGGTGCCGTCACGCCACACTGGTGAGTCCGAGGGAATTCATGGCCAGGAGCGGGCCATTATGGAGGGGCGCAGTGCCATCGCGCCACGCCTGTGAAGATGAGCCGCGACCTTAGTCCGCGGTGGTCCAGGCAGGGGGCGGCGGGCCAAGCTGGCCGCCCGCATTTCCAGAAGGCGGGACCCTGAAGGGTCCCGCGGCAGTTTAACCAGCCGTCCATAAAGGTCGTCTATTTTCCAGGTAACTGGGGGGCATTACCCCCGACCGGTTTTTAGGGCAGACCCCATTGGGTCCGTCGTTCCGCGAATAAGGGGCGGCGCCCCCTTTGCGCCCCGCTCGGCCAGTGCCAAGCCGTGGCCGGCTTTCGAATTGGGCCGCAGGCCACACGGGATGGTTCGGTCACGCCAGCCATGGGACGGTCCGGGCCATGCCCAATCGAGCCGGACCCAGACCTGGGTCGGGTCGACCCAGGGGGTATTGGGTCGGGTCAGACCGGGCCCAGACCCCCTATTTTCGGATGAGGTTCGTTCAATAGCCCATATATTGGGATACGGACCTCTGATAGATGTACCGTTAGTTTCATGGGGATCCTTAGATCAAGATGGTCGTTTCGGTATATTACACTCAAGTTTTTGGCGAACTTTGTGTACAGACGGGTTGGTTCGAACACAAAACCAACCGGGTCCTCGGAGCGAAAATGATTATAACCTGAGCTCCGGACGTCCAAATGATGTGCCGTCAACTTTGTTGGATTCCTATTGATGATACAGTTCTTTTGGAATACTTCACCTGAGGTTTGGATGTAGTTGGAGTAAGGCCAGGTTGGATTGTACCCGAAATACAACCGGGCCCCTGAACGGAAAAGCCGATAACTTTCAGACCGGACGTCTGTTTGACGAACCGTCAGCGGTGTTAGTAACCGCATTTAGAAAGGGTCCCTATGATTATACCCTATGAGAGTTATGGGTACAGTTGATATATGGTCGGGTTGGTTCGTACACGAAACCAACTGGGCCCCCAGGAAGAAAAGGATAATAACTCACAGACCGGGCTTCTGATTGACGCGTCGTCTGTTGCGTTGAGACCCCTATGACGCGGTGGTTCTTTGTGATACTTATTCATGGGAATTTGTGATACTTGGAGTATTGACCAGTAGCTCATGGAGCAGATCCTCCCAGAGACGAGCGTACGGAGTGTAAAGACCTAGTAGTTGTGGACCTGATGACTGCTTGTCTGATTCGATTCGGAGTGACTTATATAGCCCAGTGGGGAGAACTACTTTGTGAGTTGGCAGACCCATGGTGGAGGAGCACTACTTTGTGAGGTGGCAGACCCATGGTACTCAACAGAAGGAGTACCTCTGTAGGCTATGAGGGTGATCACTACTGTGTGAGGTGGCAGAACCATGGTGGGGAGCACTACATTGTGAGGTGGAAAACCCGCGGTACTCGACAGGAGGAGTACCTCAGTGGTCTAAGGTTAGTGAGTAGCACCTCGGAGTCATGACAAGGTTATTGTACTCGACAGATTAGGAGTTATCCAGCAGTTGTGGTTTTGATATCATGAATAAAAATTCTGGTTTGAGCTGAGTCAATGAACTTTGTGTTTTCCTCATGACTGAGATGGGTTACTTGATTACTTAGGTATATGTATGGGCATATACCTAAGAAGTGGTTATCCGTTGACTTCATATCTGTGTGATACCTCATGATTGAGATGGTCTACTTGATAACTTAGGTATAAGTATGGCCTTATACCTAAGTAAGGGTTATCTATTTAGATCCTTCTTTGTGGTTATCCTTATTGGATTTAGTGATACCTTGGGGGTCTCAGGGTCCCTAATGAGTATCGTTACACTCACCCATACACGGGCTATGCCCGCACCTCATTGTGTTGGATGCAGACGACGAACTGTGCTAACGATGGCCAAGTGTTCGAGGACTGGATGGTATCCTGAGGTGGACCTCATGACGAGTCAGTACCCGGAGGTGGACCCCATGACGAGTCAGTATCTGGAGGTGGACTTCACGATGAGATGGTACTCAGATAAGGTTGACGGGCGAGAGCATTGAGGAGGATATTTGTACCTACCTTTTAGGTAGGATCCGTGGTGGACGACCCAGGAGTTGCTTCTATTTTTTCCAGCTCCTTGTCTTTTATGTTGTACTTTCGTTCGGTTGTAGCTGTACTTCTCATTTGGGTTTGTATTCTGGCCCATTTACTGTTCAGCACTTACTTTTGTACTTAGTGTATTACTTCTGCTTGTACTATGTGGTGTTTCTTTACTTTTATAAAGGAAATGACTTCCCAATTATCAGGATTTATGCCTTTGGTGCTAGTCTCCAACCCCTGGCCTATGGAAGGCGGGCTTGTGGTAGTCACGGAATGGGCCCCAAGGACGGGTCGTGACAAATTGGTATCAAAGGAGTCGGTTCTACTGCAGAACTTAGGACTCTAATATTTCTTTTCTATGAAGCAATAGTTTTAAGGGTACTAAGTGTGGTCTTCAGTTTAGAGAGTCCAGTGTTGGTGCGGGCAGCCAACGTATCCATACACCAGGACCCTGACTTCTAATTTCCGACTCAGTGCACGAAAACACTGATTGCATGTGTGTTTTCAAAAGATTATTTTAAATCAGCTCAAACCAGGTCAGCTCACCAGGTTTAGTCTTTGACCGTGTCGCATCTGTTCTTTCAGGATGCCTCCCCATGGACGACCAGCTAGAGCCCCGAGAGTTGTACATACTGACAGGCCGCTGAGTGACGAGGCCTCAGTACAGGGATCTCATTAATTTGAGGCACCAGCGGAGGCACCAGCGGTACTACCACCTATTGGGCCACCGATTCCACCAGCCCCAGCAGCAGGCAATGCACACCGCTTGATCGCGCTGCACGAGTTCCAGTACCAGAGGCCACCCAGGTTCCGGGGAGAGATGGACCCACAGGTGGATGAGGATTGGCTGGAGGCTATGGTGAGAGTCTTAAGGCTAGTAGGTACACCAGCGGACTTCATGGTGATCCTTGATGCCAGCCTCCTTTAGGAACCAGTGGGCAGATGGTGGAGCCTGATGCTTCAGATGCATGACGAGATGACACTTCTATGGGCAGATTTTGAGAGCCTATTCCGAGAAGAGTTTGTACCAGCAACCCTTCGAGCGGTGCAGATACAAGAGATACTTCATCTGCTTCATGGAAGCATGAGTGTAGTTCAGTACTCAGCAAGGTTCATAGACCTCTCGCGCTACTCTACAGACATGGTACAGGAACCGTTCTTCATGTCCCAGACCTTCAATCAGGGACTGAGGCACGAGATCAGAGCTTTGACGATCCCTCTCAGCATCCTGACTCAGGCAGGGGTGTTGGAGCGAGCCCTCTTAGTAGAGAGTTTCCTTGCTGAGCAGACTCCAGTAGCGGGACCCACCACTAGTCGACTTACAGTGGAGTCTTCTGCAGTTGGCATTAGATAGATGACGCAGAGGTCGAGGAGGGCCAGACCTATAGGTGGTCGACTGCATGACTCAGGATTGGTAGTGTGAGGCACCAAGGGTAGAGACAGAGCTAGACCTGCCATACTGTGTTACACATGCAGCGGACAGGGTCACATGCCTCGTGACTGTCCGACCTACCGCTCGGACGATCAACAGATAGATGAAGAACCTCCTAGACAGTGGAAGAGGTTCGATCGAGGCGGACCGCAAGGATCAAGAGGCAGAGGCAGAGGAGATGGTCGTGCAGATGGAGGTGGAAGACACTTCGAGGTGTTGCCACCACCACCACCAAGAGGTCCACCCCGACCGCAGGGAACGGGTGGACAGGGGAGATCATAGTTTAAGTCGGTTGAATCTTACGACTACGAAGCTCCAGAAGCAGGTGGACAGGAGCGGAACTAGGCATGTATACCCTTGTTCTTGGTGTTTTTAGTTTTCATGTTGTCGCTATTGTGTTTTCTTTGTGTCTTTGTACTACGAGTTTCAGTAATAAAAGACACTTATCTTTGTGATGATTACTTTCATGTCCTCTCTGTATGGTTGATACTAAGAGGTTCCAGTTTAAAACCATTGAATTGATCCCCACTTTCAAGATACCTACTGGAGGAGACCTAGTGACCACACACTACTTCCGACATTGTGACTCGACCCTTGAAGGTGAGAGTAATGGTTGGATCTCTTGGTAGTAGCGTCGAGGCCTTACGACGTAATCCATGGCATGAAATAGTACCATTCGTGTCAGGATTGATTGTATTAGTCAAAGAACGTGGTTCATCCAGGTAATGAGACCAAATTTCTCTTTTCGGTAGAGGAGAAATCTCATCAGCTCTTGAAGAACATAAACAATGAAGGGTGAAGATGAGTTCTTACAATTGGATAGTCTCACCATTGTTCTTTGAGTGAATGATTTACTGTTATCTCTATCTCAATAATCTCAAGTGTATCTTCTCTCAGAAGAACATGACCTTGGGACAGCGGTGATGTCTTGAATTCCTCTAGAACTATGACTTCAAGATAGTTTATACTCTTGTAGAGGGGGACGTTGTAGTAGATTCTCTTAGTAGGAGATCGGGCATTCAGCTGTTAGGAGTGGTGGGACAGCAGCCGAACACATTTCAGATATCCTTTGTGGATAGTGTTAGAGTCAGCTTGTGTAAAACCAGAGATGGTTTAGGTTACGATGGAAAAGGGTCAGATCATCCAAGAGCAGATGAAGACTACACAGAGAAGACAGAAGTTCTATACTAATAGGATACAAGACCATTAGAGTTCGAGGGTGACGACCACGTCCTCAGACGGGACTCACCTCGACGGGGTCTACAGATATTTGGCTAGGGCAGCAAGTTATCTCCGCGTTTCTTCGGACCCTTCTAGATCCCCAGCAGAGTAGGTGAGGTGTTTTACCGCTTGGCATTTCCACCATAGTTGCACTAGGTGCACGACGTCTTCCACATATCTCAGCTGAGGAGATATGTGCATGACCCTTCACACATCATCGACCACAGGGAGCTAGACATCGATAACGGGGCGACATTCACGGAGGTTCCAGTGGAGATCAAGGATCAACAAGAGCGGTTCCTATGTGGACAGTCGATTCCTCAGGTTCACTTCCACTGGAAGCACAGGAACCTCCAGTAGATCACATGGGAGCGGAAGGCACAGATGTGTGCTCGGTACCTCTTTTTGTTTCCCCTAGTGTGTGTTGAAGCTTTACAGGGACGTAAATCCATGAGGTGTGAGTAATGTAAAGACCCTGAAATTTCAAGGAAATTTTTTTCTTAAATACCTTGAAATTTTACGAGTCTGTGGCTTCTGAAAGCACCTGATTCTGAGGCCCGGTGTTCCCATAATCAATTTCCGAAGTTTAGGTCGGGTACGTTCAATGAACGAACGAGTGGGTTTTTCTATCTTTTGAACCGGTGCTCAGAATTGAAAACCGAGGGCACCGATGAACTCGCAACACCGGTAATTTCTTAATGCAACCTTTACCGCAATTCCGTTTGTGTGGGTGGAGAAGTTAAAATTTGTGGATTAAATGAGGTATGAATAAAATTGTGAAACAATTTTATTTTTCAGTATAAGTTAATTTTATCCTATATGGGTGAGTTTGGGTGGAACCTAACTACCCATGTGAGGATAAATGTGAGGATAAATGTGAGGTGGGGCCCACACGAGCCCCAACCTTTCACATTCACATAACTCACTTTCACTCTCATAAACTCCCACCTTTAATTATGAAACCCATCCACTTATTAAATTTTCCAACCTACTTTTAATTAATTAAGAGGATTTTTTTTCAAAATTTGAATGGCTTGGAAAGTTTAATTAAAATAATTTGGAAGCTTATTTTAATTAGGTTGGAACTTGTGTTGGGAAATCATTTGGAGAGAAAGCTCCAAATCCTTGAAGAACTTCTTCCTCTCGTGAAGAACGTCATCTCTTCTTCGAAGAATACCGAGGTTCCATCTTCTTCAATGAGACGCCGACGAACGAGCAGGGATCGGTAGCGCGGTGTGGGCGCAATGAACTACGTTGACTCCGACGACTTCCTCGCATCAAATCTGATGAATGAAAAACGTCACAAGGTAGGGGTTATCTTTGTTCAAGTTTTATTTATCGATCTTCATTGCTTAAATATGGGCCGCTAGTTATCAACATAACGGGAGGAGATCGGACAACATAAACATGGCTGATCCTCCTCCCCTTTTTATTATTGATCGTCATTGACATTTGAGGCGAAGGCGGCACGGCGCCGTTGCACCACGCAGGGATGAAGAGGACCGCGGCCAAGAACGGGCCGTGGTAGTGGTGCGTGGCGCCGTCGCGCCGTGCCGATGAGGCCGAAGGAGGTCGCGGATAGGAGCGGACCGCGGCGGAGGTGCGCGGTGCCATCGCGCCGCATCGGTGAGTCCGAGGGAGGCCGCGTCCAGAAGTGGGCTGCGGCGAAGGGGTGTGGCGTCGTCGCGCCGCGCTGGTGAAGATGAGCCGCGGCGGTCCAGGCAGGGGGCGGCCGGCCAAGCGGGCCACCGACGTTTCCAGAAGGCGGGACCGTGAAGGGTCATGTGGCGGTTTAACCGGCCGACCATAAAGTCCAGCCATTTTCTAGGTAACCGGGGGGGCATAACCATCGACCGGTTTTTAGGGCGGGCCCCACTAGGTCCTCCATTCCACAAATAAGGGGTGGTGCCCCGCTCGGCTAGCGTCGATCCATGGCCGGCTTCCGAGATGGGCGGCAGACCGCACGGGCTGGGCCGGCCGCGCCAACTACGAGCCGGGCCATGCCAGCCGGGCCGGGCCGCGCCCAATCGGGCTGGACTCGGACCCGGGTCGGGTCGACTCAGAGGGTATTGGGCCATATCAGACCGGGCCCAGACCCCCTATTTTCAGATGAGGTTAATTCAAAAGACCATATCTTGGGCTACGGACCTCCGATCGACGCACCATTAGTTGCGTGGGGATCCTTGGATCGTGATGGTCATTTCGTTATATTACACTCAAGGTTTCGGCAAACTTTGGGTACGGCCAGGTTGGTTCAAATACAAAACCAACCGGGTCCTCGGAGGGGAAACGCTTATAACCTGAGCTCCAGATGTCCAAATGACATGTTGTCTACTTTGTTGGATTACTCTTGATGAGACGGATATTTTGGAATACTTCACCTGAGTTTTGGATGTAGTTGGAGTAAGGCCAGGTTGGATTGTACCCAAAATACAACCGGGCCCCTGGAACGGAAAAGTCGATAACTTTCAGACCAGACGTCCGTTTGATGAACCGCCAGCGGCATTGGTAATCTCGTTTAGAAAGGGTCCCTATGAGTATACCCTATGAGATTTCGGGGTACAGTTGAGATACGGTCGGGTTGGTTCGTACACGAAACCAACCAGGCCCCCGGGAAGAAAAGGCTAATAACTCACAGATCGGGCTTCTGATTGACGCGTCGTCTATTGCATTGAGACTCCTGTGACGAGGAGGTTCTTTGTGATAATTCTTCGTAGTAATTTGTGATACTTGGAGTATCGACCAGTATCTCATGGAGCGGATCCTTTCGGAGACGAGCGTAGAGAGTGCGGAGACCTAGTAGCTGTGGACCTGATGACTGCTTGTCCGATTCGATTTGGAGTGACTTGTATAGCCCAGTGGGGAGCACTACTTTGTGAGGTGGAAGACCCATAGTGAAAGAGCACTACTTTTTGAGGTGGAAGACCCGCGGTACTTGACAGAATGAGTACCTCTGTAGGCTACGAGGGGGAGCACTACTGTGTGAGGTGGAAGACCCATGGCGAGGAGAACTACTTTGTGAGGTGGCAGACCCACGATACTCGACAGGAGTAGTACCTCAGCAGTCTAAGGTTAGTGATTAGTGCCTCGGAGTCATGACAGGGTTACTGTACTCGACAGAGTAGGAGTTCTCCCGTAGTTGTTGTTTTGATATCGTGAATAAAAATCCCGGTTTGAGCTGAGTCGATGACCTTTGTGTTTTCCTCATGATTGAGATGGGTTACTTGATAACTTAGGTATATGTATGGGAATATACCTAAGTAGTGGTTATCCGTTGATTTCATATATGTCTGATACCTCATGATTGAGATGGGCTACTTGATAACTTTGGTATAAGTATGGGCTTATACCTAAGTAAGGGTTATCTGTTTAGATACTTCTTTGTGGTTATCCTTATTGGATTTTTTGAGACATTGAGGGTCTCGGGGTCCCTAATGAGCATCGTTACACTCACCCCTGCACGGGCTATGCCCGCACCTCGTTGTGTTGGATGCAGACGACGGAAAGCACTGATGGAGGCCGAGTGTTCGAGGACTGGACAGTACCCGGAGGTGGACCTCACGACGAGTCGGTACCCAGAGGTGGACCCCACAATGAGTCAGTATCCGGAGGTGGACTTCATGATGATACGGTACTCGGAGAAGGTTGACGGCCGAGAGATTTGAGGAGGCTATCTGTACCTACCCTTTAGGTAGGATCCATGGTGGACGACCTAGGAGTTGCATCTATTTTTTCCAAGCTGCTTGTCTTTTCTGTTTTACTTTCATTTGATTATAGCTGTACTTTTCAGTTGGGTTTGTATTATTGCCCATTTACTTTTCAGCACTTTCTTTTGTACTTAGTGTATTACTTCCTCTTGTACTCTGTGGTGTTTCTTTACTTTTATAAAGGAAATGTCTTCCCAGTTATTGGGATGTACGCCTTTGGTGCTAGTCGCTAACCCCTGGCCTATGGAAGGCGGGCTTGGGGTAGTCACGGCACGAGCCCCGAGGACGGGTCGTGACATTTTAAAAGTAATATTCTTATACGAAGTGTTTTACCTTCTTTACAAAATGAAAAAAGTAATTTTTTTAACGTATACAGTGAAAATGACTTCTCCGCCGCCGTAACTGTTATTTGATATTTGGCTTTCTGTATAATCCTTAATGTCCTTTAAAATTAAAATAAATTCCTTATTCCTTTATTTGCGTATCTTGGTATTGAAAATGGGTTCTTAAATGAAAATGGTATTTTTATACAGAAATTTTTTTCATATTGCAGTAGAAGAATCATTCAAAAATGGGGTTTTGTGATGAATGTTTTTTATTAATGAAATGGTACATGAGCATTATATAAAACGAGTGAGCCCGATATATCTTATATGAAGGGTTAGAACCTATTATAGCTAATTTATAAGCCCGATATATCTTATCCAAAGGGTTGATCCCCATTATAGCTCAGAGGTTATCCTAATATAGCTTATATGAAGGGCTGATCCCCATTATAGCTCCCATGTGATCCCAATATATCTTATACGAAGGTTGATTCCCATTATATATCTCCAATTTAAAATTCAACCATATGGTTATTCCAATTGGAAGATTTTGGAAAGGGTTATATTTATATTATTCTCTAAGTCACCTAAAATATTTTTAATTACATGCTATTGGTTTTAGTGTTTTTCATTGAGAAAAAATTATGAGTTGTATTCAGGTGAAAATGTTTTGTTTCATCTAATCAAAGAACATTGAATGGGTTATCAGGTTTTAAATAGAATAATGGTTTTTCTTTATATTTATGCCCCTTACTGAGATTTTTGTTCCCATATAATGTTTTAAATGTTTTCATAGGATTTAAGTGAGAATATAGTCAAGGATTGAATCGTGGAAAAGTTATGATGATTAAACATGAAAAGAAACCAGGTTTCTTTTTAAAAGTTTTTATATTATGGAAGAAATATATACTGTTGGATGTGTCCACTTTGTATTTATATTTTTTTATCTGATAGTTATGGCCTAATTCTCTAAATCCCTAAACCTTAGAATATACTCAATGTGGATTCTTGACTTAACTCAAAATTATGTAACATTTCAGTCTAAGGCCTTATAGTTGGTATCAGAGGTCAGTTTAGATAACTATAGAGGTCAGGATGGTGTTAATTTCTTTCCTTTAGAAGATTTTACTTTATGGTGAAGTTGAAATGATGAATCATTTTAATATTTCCTTGTTGCATCATCTAAACTATGTCTGTTCAGAATGGTTTTCCACAGAGGAAATAATAAAGTTTCAATGGAAATTCATTGAAAGAAAAAAAACCTTTCAAATCAAAAACATGAGGTGGTGATAATTGGAACTAAACAGTTTTTTATAGTGATGGATTAGTTGACTTAGGATATAAATGGTAGTGGTATCCATGCATGATATTATCCTGATCAACCATAGAAGAATATATCGATAGTAGAGCATTTTATAAGGCAACATTCCCCATCATTCAATGGATCGTCTGACCCAGTGGTAGTTAAAGGATGGATCAATACCTTAGAGAAGATATTTTAAGTCATGGGATGTTTAGAACATCAAATAGTAACTCTTTACATATATTATTTTTAAGGTGAAGTTGATTGATGGTGGTCATTAGTTAGGAATACTTAAGAGAAAAATGATCTTGATTCCATTGAATGGGAAGAATTTGAGGATATTTTTCTTAAGAAATATTTCCTTAAGGTTGTTCATCTTAGAATAGAGAAACAATTCTTGGAATTAAAGAAAAAGGATGATGATTCATTTGTAATATATGAATCAAACATCACAAGATTCTCCAGGTATGTTCTAGATTTTATTTGAGACTTTTCTTGTAAAATTAATAGATTTTACTCAGGATTGAAACCAGGGCTACAAAGATCTTTAGCCTCCTGATAATTTGAAAGTTATGAAAAAGTGGTTCGTTGTGCTGAGAAAGTTAAAATGGAGTTTTCCTAAACTTATGTTCCATGAGATGATAAGAGTAAGAAATGGTCAAGGTTCTAGGAAATGAAGAAGAAACCAACTAATAATTCTATAGGTAAGCACAAAACATGTTCCAAGTGTGGTAAAATACATTTTGGGTAATTTATGTTAGTATATGGAAACTTTTGTCAGTCTGATAATTTTAGTCACAAGGTTCGTGGCTATAAAGAAAAGGGTCTTGAACAGTTCAATAATGAGATAATAGATAGCCAGTCTACAGTAAGATTCTTTAGCTACAATGAGTTGAGACATTATGTAAATAAATGGCTGAAGTTAATTACACAGGGAGGAAATTAGTAAGATTGTAAACAAAAAGGTTTGGGAAATTCTTTTGCTGCTTCTACAGTTGATGTTGAGACATCTGGTGAAGTAAAGAAAGCTCTTGCGAGCCTGGTATTTTTCAAAGGATAACCATATGTTCAAGTTTTTAGACACACCTTCTAAGGTTTTATGTGATGGGATAATAAGTTATTAAGGACCATTATGGGAGATTTTTTGGGGGGTTATGTTTATGTATGAATTTTTTTAATGTGAAAGTATGCCTTTACTTTTGACCTCATTTTTAAGATATTTATATCCTTTATGGTTTGTGTGATATTTTATACTTAATTTTATTCTTAGGGATGTACATCATATTCTAGGAATATTATTAGGATGAAATTGTTCTTATAAAATAGAAATACATCAAGTAATTATATTTTCTTATATTCTTATTATAGGAAGTAAATTAATTCCTTAACTCTATAAAAAGGATATTAAAATAAAAAAATTATTTGTTTACATTTATCAATGGTCATTTGAACTATAACATATTTATGGTTTTGTGATGGAAAAAGTTCCAATGACTATGTTCTCTATCACTATATATTAGTCTTTGAGAGTTATTTTTACCATCCATGTTCATGTTTTCCTATAGGGAAACCTAGAATATGATATCTTAGGTGACCTTTGAACTTCTCTTTATTTATTTTAAAGTGATAGTTTTATTGACTCTTTTTTCAATGTGGGCTTTTCAATGAATTTTCTCATCCCAATTTTAGAATTGAGAAGACGTAATTTTCAAAAAGGGGGAATGATGTAACATCCATGGTTTTTATAAAATAATACATTTTAATATATATTAATAAATTTAATGTTAATTTTAGTTTAAAGTGGACACTATGTATGATATCTTACCTGACACACAACAACAGGTTTCTATGAAATCTTATGTTGCACACAACACAGAGTTATGCCAAAAATAATAAAACAATAATATTGTTATTTTAAATGGTAGTTAACGACTAGTCGTTTTATTGGCGGGAATGAACAAAATTAACTATATTATTATTTTACATATTTTTTAAATGCTTTTACATTTATCCAATGAATTTTAGTGGCTTTAAATGAGAATGAATCCAATTTTAATTATAAAATACTTCAATATTTTTAAAAGGTCGTTTTACTTACTTTTGATGGAGAACCCTTCATAAAAATAGTTTTTATCACTTTTATATGTTATATTTGGTAAAATAAACTTATTTTTTATAATATGGGCATAAAAATTTACTTCGATTGAAATTTTGGTATTTTTATGATAAAATTCATATTTTTATGAATAGTGAAAAATACTGCATTTTAATTCAAAACTGTCTTTTCATCTTATTTACTTATATTTTTAGATTGTAATTTTAATTGGGTTTAAAGTGTAATAGGATTAAGTTTTTATCATTTAATACAATTATGTTCATTTGAATTAATTTCACATTTAAATTGGATATAAACACATGTTAGTTTTTTGATAATTTTTACTTCTTAAAAACATGTTTTCTGGTTTTGATAACAGAAATTAATTTTAAATTAATGTCTACCAATTCATTGATTTTAATTTAGAAAATTGGATTCCATATTTGGAATCATAAGTTCTAAATTATGTAAATAGTTACCTTTTATTTTTGGACATTATGAATAGTACCTTCAAAAATTATTTTTATTTGTCATGGTTAAAGGGTAAATCATTTAAATTAGGGTAAAAATTAATATTATAATAATATAACACTTCCCTAACATGTGTCCTAATCCTATTGGATGAGATATGTCTGACCATGAGCATACTTGGGTCGAATTTAGAACCCCATGGATCCATTTGGGTTTGATAATTACTTTTTATAGTATTTAATTTAAAGAAAAGGGAAATATAACAAATACATGTATCTCTTAACTAAAAAAATTAATTTGGTTTATATAAATGATATCTTCTACTATAAATAGTTATTATAAATCTAAAATTATTTCCTACATCATGGTATTTTATGTATTATTTTTAGACATTAAATAAATATATTTATTTATGACAAAATGACGATGCAGCGATTACCTTATTAATGAAATTTTCAAATAAATGATATTATAAATATTAAAATAAATTTAATTTTAACATTTTGGTGCCATAAACTAATTTTTTCGATAAAATTGGAATGTGAGGAATGATTTAATTCCTTTTTTTAAGTAATCAAGTATTTATGACATTAACAAAAAATCAATTTCTAAATAGATTCAAAATTGACATAAATGTGTTTTTAAAACAAATACTATTTTATTAAACGATATAATAGTATTAAAAATATAATATTCGAAAAAGTAACTTATATAATGTTAAAAATTTCATTATTGATTCACTTTTTTTTCTATTTTCATTTTATTGTAACTATAGTAACCATATATTATGAAAATACAAGAAGACATGGTAAGAGTAAATGATTTTAACTAAGGGTTAATGCTAAAAGATAAGGTTACTTTTGTGACCTAAAATTATCTAAAACCTATTGGTTGAGAGGATTTAGACCCATAATAATATTATCCTATAAATTTATCACTTTTTAACTACGATAATTCTAAAATCATTTTATAATAAAATAATATTTCAAGACTTCCCTAAAATACCCCCTCCTCCCTCTTATAAAAGGTCGCCACCTATACCCACTTACTCACACCTCTCAAGCCACTTGTCTCATCCAAAAACTACTAAAATAATCTCCCAATATCCCTAAATTCCTCTTATAATCCTTAACTTGGGCATAAGATAATTCAAGAGATCCTTTTGTCTAAAATCAAAAGGAGTCACATGATTTAGAGGTAACGTCTTCTCTCAATCTCCTTTCATTTTTTCCCTCATCCAACCCCCAAACCTATCTATATATATTTATTTTATAACAAAACTAGTATACTAAATATACTTGGATGTTTTTATGCTACGGGTTTGACCTACACTTACACACACCTCCATCTAATGGATATAGAACATATTGTTTCTGTATAGGGAAAACTACTACCTCATGAAACGATGATTGTTCAATTTTCTCCTACCACCTATCATGGTGGCCATTATTATAGAACTATATTTATATATTATAAATATTATATTTATATCACCTCTATGGTTTCGAGATTTTTATTTACAACATATGTTTATTATTTCCATAATGTGTAAATATGATAATTTCATTTGAGGAAGTGTGGACTACTGCCCCCTCAAAGTGATATGACTTGTTCATTCCATACATGGAATGTATAAAGGACAGCGTTAATGAAATTATGTAACATATATAACATATATATTATAATTAAATTTTAATATACTTATGTATATTTTATTTTTTATTCCTTCAATATGAAAAAAGAAATTAAAGTATTGTCCATGTGTACGTACGGCTTACCATCTCCATGAACGGTGCAGTTCATTTCTTATATCAAAACGTTATGGACTATTCTAAATACATATATACTGGATATATATGATATTTAAATCATGAATAATATTCTTTAGATAATGTACTTATGAACACATGGATAATTTTCATCAAAACAAGTTCATTTTTTACTCAAATACCGAACATCGACAAAACATCTAATATGAACTCAAATAATTAAATAATTTCTATAACATGATAATAAGTGATATAAAATTAATGTTAAAAACTAAAAAGTTTATAAAGAAATTATAAATTCACCTAAGTTTATTATTCAGGAAATTAAAGAATGAATGAGACAAGTCAGACTCAAGCTAAGGTACTTCGTCTCAATCTTATTTCATTGAGTCATTTCTTGATAATATGCACCTTTATTCTTTTATAAGCTGTATATACAGCCAATATGAAATTTCATAACCATATTTTATCTATAATAATTTTATTTCTTAAATCATGTAGATTAATATTTAAATGTTCAAAGTGGTATGGGACACCTTAAACATTTAAAGATTTAATTATCAAATATTTTTCTTTATGATATTAAATTACATATGTATTTATATGTGTATAAAAGGAATATACAGGAAATTTTATGTCAATCTTGAATTTCATTCAATGTTTTCAAAAGGAATATTTTTATACGAAGAATTTTACTTTCTTTAAAAAATATAAAAATGAATGTTTTTTGACATATACGACAACAATGACTTCCCATTCGCCGTAACCATTTTTTGATTTTTGGCTTCCTCTATAATCCTTAATGTATTTTGAAATGAAAATAAATCCCTTATTCCTTTATTTGGGTATCTTGGTATTGAAAACGGATTCTTAAATAAAAATGGTATTTTTAGACATAAATTTTTTTTATATGGGATTAGAAGAAGCTTTCAGAAAATGGGTTTTGTGATGAAAGTGTTTTATTCATGAAATGGTACATGATAATTATATGTAACCGGTGAGACTGATATAGCTTATATAAAGGGTTGAACCCCATTATAACTCATGGGTGAGCCTGATATAGCTTATATGAAGGGTTGATCTCCATTATAGATCACGAGTGATCCCTAAATAGCTTATATTAATGGTTGATTCCCATTATAGCTCACAGGTGAGCCCAATATAGCTTATACGAAGGGTAATCCACATTATAGATCTCTAATTTGTAATCCAACCGTATATTTATTCCAATTGGAAGATGTTTGAAAGGGTTTTATATATACGATGCTCTAAGTCACCTAAAGGAGTTTTAATAGCTTGTTATGGGTTTTAGTGTTTTTTTATATAGAAAAAAGTATGAGTGTTATTCATGTGAAAATGTTTTGTTTCATCCACTCAAATAACATTGAATGGGTTATCAGGTTTTAACTAGACTAGTGGTTTTTATTTATTTTTATGTCCCTTAAAAGAGATTTTTTTGATCATCCCAAATTTTTAAATGTTTTTATAGGATTTAAGGGAGAATAGAGTCAAGGATGGAATCATGGAAAAGTTATGATTATTACACATTAAAAGAAACCATGTTTCTTTTTAAAAAAAATTATGTTATGGAAGAAACATATATTGTTGGAAGTGCTCACTTTTCATTTCTATTTTTTTCTATGTGATAGTTATGGCCTAATTCCCTAAAGCTAAGCCTGAAAAGATCCTCAATATGAATTCTTGACATAACTCAAGATTATGTAACATTTACGTCTATGGTCTTATAATAAAACTCTCTGTTGTGTAAAATATTTTGGTCACCATTAGTTATAATAATGCCTTACTCTCCAAGGATACTTCCAAGTAAAATCATGTCTCCAATGTGAGTAATATATACTAATTAGTTTTTCTTCTTAATTACATTATAAAAAAATTATCCAAAAAAATATAAATATATTATTAAAATTTATATAATTTAATGTTACAATATTATTTTAATCATCATCGTTTATTCATATACCTCATCCATTAAGAAAAACATTATCATTGTTTATGTGTTGTGAGGACTGCCACCTCCATGATGCAATATATTTCATTTTCCATCACTTCCTTGAAAGTAACGATTTAAGGATAGAATTAAAGGATAAATATTATTTTTAAGATATTATTAAAGTTATTATATGAAAAATAGATAAAATATTATTTATTTTATTAAAAACCTATAATAATTAATTTAATTATTTTAAACAAGCGTACTAAGTGGATAACCATTTAATAAAATTGTGTAATATACTTATATCAATATTATAGTTACTTATAATTATGGAATATAAAAATAATAATAATTAATTAATATAATTATGATTCTAGTATAATGATATTACAATTAAACTATCTTATAATATTTCATTAATCATATAGGGTTCTTGTTTGAGTTGGTTTAACCACCTACTTGAATAATACTATATATTTATTTCATAGATTACTAAGAGAACTTATTTATTGTTATAATATGATATAAATGTAAAAATAATGATTTGTTTTCTATTATAGGGATTTTATAATAGTATTTAATTATTTAATAAGAAAACAAACTTTAATCATCAAGAATCACTAAAGCATGCTAGTTATTGGTTTCATCTTCAAGGGTAAACACTAAAATCCCCATGAAAGGAGATTAAAACATCATAAATAATTATAAATAATTCCTAAAAGTAACTTTAATGGTATATTAATGGTTAAATGTTAAATAATAATGAACACATATACCTTTATTATGAAACTAGTACAAATGATCAAAACTATAATTCCCTAATGTGAAAATTTTAAAGAGTTCATGGAGAGAAAAATTATTTATAAATAGTATGAATTAATTTTATATGGATAAGGATATGAATTAAGATATTATGAAATATATTTTTGATTTAGGAGGTTAAAGTGTATTTTTAGAATCTAGGAATAAGAGGTAAGGGTTTCAGTCTCAATTTCCATTTATTAAGGCATGCTTATATTATAAACAGAGTTTGATTTTGTATTGTTTACTTAGAACCCCATAGTAATATTTATATCATGATTATATTATATTTCATAATATTCAATGTATCATTTCATGTTATGTTTCTCATGGTTTTCTTGTTCCAATGTTCCAAAGGTTGTAAGGTTTGTCATCTCAAATTCATCTCTTTGAGGCATGTTTTGTATTATAAACCTAATTTAATTTATGTGGTGTATATACTACCTATATGAGGTATAATATAATAAATTATATATTAATCAAGGTATTTTATGTTCAATTATAATCCCTCACTTTCAATGTATTTGTATTAAACTGTTACTCAAGCCATAAGTTTTTTCTTAGTATCAATTCTGATTCTTTGAGACATAATACATCTTGTGCACCATGTTTTATTTTTAGTGTATTAATTTCCCATGTATAAATTTTTATCATACTCTTTCAATTCCATGTAATTTACTATACAAATCATTTTTCCTTATTCAAGTATATATTTATTCAGTTATTTCCCCATAATTAATAATTTTTGGTAACTTGACTTTTATTCAACGAGTAATGATCATTCTATTGAAGTTATTTAATATAAGTTTGGGTAAATTATTATATTTTATTTTATTTTTTTATTATATAATTGTTTTTTTGGGTATACATTCTTACCACATAAACAAATTAATAAATTTTTATCACTTATTGTGATATATTCTTTTGCAACCATCCAACTTTTCCTTATGAATGGATTATGATTACATTATGTTACTATTTAATTATCCATATAATCATTACTATATATGATGTGAACATAAAATTTTATATAATTTAGACTATATAATATTTAAATGGGTATAATTTTATTCTATGACATGGGGTAAAGTATTTGTGTTCTGTATGTTATTATTCCAACACGAATGATTATAATAAAGTTGATCGTGTATTGTTTGATCATCCACTTTCTTTCTCAATATGGTTTATGATCATGTAATTTATTTTAATTAAATAGGGAAAAATATAGGTGTTTCATATATTATTATTCCAATATAAATGATTATTAGATAGTTGACTATGTATTATTTGACAATCCATCTTCTTTCTCAGGATTTTTTATGATCATGTTATCCCTTTTATTATCATATGGAAATGAATTAAAATTATTGATGGTTATTGAATGATAAAATAGATTTATTATGTATTTGATTTCCATATTTATCATTATATGCATATCCATGTTTTATTCAGTAATATTTTCCCTAAGGGGTGGTATGAAAGGTTTTAATTACTATTATGATGAATGCATTGGACATAATTTGGTGACAGGTGGGGTCCAAAATTATAATTCCCCTTGATGCATTGATATATATCATGATACAAAATAGGTTGGGTTATTTGGTGTATAGTTACTCAATTAAGAAATATTTCCTAACTTTGGTCTCCAGGATAAGTACAATGTCTTTCAAAATATCCTTTACAATAGATTTTTAATGTTCAAAATTATAAATTCCATCAGTATGAGATTTGTAATATTAATATTCATATTTTAATTTATTATCATGGATATAACATGATCCCAATTTCAAGTTTATTATGGCTACATATTGTTTTCCAATTCCTTTCATAATATTTATTCCATGTTTATTCCATGACCATTGCAGTTATATGTTTCCCTTATTGAGCATTTACGCTCACCATTTCTTATGATTTCCATTTCCCTAGGTGATGGAGAAATTTATCAAACATGACATTGTTAGAAAGATAACAGGTGTGAAATAATTTTTGGGATACATTGAAGTCTTGTCATGAATTATGTAGTTTTTTATATAATGGAAAAATTTCCATTTATACAATAAATAAGGGATTTATCAGTTTATGTTGTGTCCTAATTCTACAAATATTCAAACCTACAAATATCATTTATATGTGAGAGATGAAATTATTATTATTTATTTTTTTAATTATGGATGTTTATTTATAATATTTTATAGATGATATCAAATCAACAATGTATAGTGTGTGTTTATGGAACCAGATTCGGTAGTGTGGGTCTAGGGTATCACATAAAATTTTGAGAAAAGATATCATATTTTTAAGTACAAAATATAAAATATGGTGATATAAATATATCATTAAATTCAATATGTGTTTAGATAAAATGTTCTAATGTGATCCATCAATAATAATATCATTGTTAGTGATATGATACATCTAGTTTTATGATAAACATGATTTTTTATTCCAAAAATAAAGAAATATAACATTGTAGAGATTTAGTGATTTTCTAATGTTTTTTGAAATTTAAATAGTCATTTTCCTATAATAAATAGTGGGATATGGGTATATCTTGATTTATGATAATATGTGAATCTATAGATAGTTGTCTAATAGTGTTGAATTACTATATTGTAGAAAAAATCTAATATCATTATTTTTTATAAAGAAATGTTAGTTAGGTTTTAGTGGAAAAACATCATTGATATAGTTCTTGAAACGAATGTTATTGTTTTAATATTTTATTGGATAGTGAAATGTATGAAAAAATTTCTCACCTTTTAAAATCATCTACCTATAGAGAATGCACAAAAAAAATTAAACATTATTTTATTCATTAAATAAAATGTGTGAAATAGTTTTATGCATTTCATTTATAAATTACACAAAAGGTGTGAAATCAATTTACACATTTGATTCCCTCACCCATAAAAGTAGTCCTCCTATTCATTTTCTCCACTCATTACTTAATATCACTCAAGATATCCCAAAAACAATAATTGTAATCCTTTCTTCACTTATCATATTTTTTGAATGTTAGTTTTATTTGAATAGATATATGTATAAATAGTAATTACTTTATTTTGTATTGTCTAATTTTTTATTTAGTTAAATATAAATTTATATTGATAATTAAAAATTATATTTTTTATAATTGATGGATTGATTTATTACTCTTTATATATTAATGGGTATCTTAATAAGTGGAAATAATATTATGTACGATTAATTGTTTTTTGATATGTAGTTTAGTTAAATAGAAATGTTGTAATGATTAAAAAATTAAAATAGTAATCAATATTTTAATAAAAAAAATTAATAAGATTTAATTCAGATGAGAATTTTGGATATAGGGCATCACTTTGGACAAATTCCATATTAATTAGGGTATTTTTCCTTTACTAAGGATGATGAGATGTATAATGCTTAATTTAATAGGCCAATATTGATTAACATCATAAAAAGTGATTAATTAAGTGACCAATTTTTCAATAATATATAAAGAGGCATACTAAGAATAACAATGTATCGCTATAATGATAAAAAAAATTAAATTGACCTAAATAAATAAAAAATAGTAGATAAATAATATTTTATACATGTTAAAGGATTAATATAGAATAAAATTTTTATGATTGAACATAATAACTTGTTATATAGATAATCTTGATGAATTATTATATTTATTTTAAAAATGATTTAATTCATACTAATCAAGGAGTTAGTTTACTATCCGGCTAATACGAGTTATCAATTTAAAATAATATATAATTATAGAAGTTGTATGGGGAAAAATACATAGTATATTTCACATTAATAATGACTATTTCCAACAGTAAATAAATTATATCAGTTTTTAGTATAAAGATAGGTTGTGGAATATATCGTATCCCATTATTAATGGTGAAAACAAGAAAGATTCACTATCATTTTTTATTCAAAAATGTGTAAGTCATGTGATAGAATTATATTTCAATGTTTCTATTATTAAGGGACATCATTATATTATTGATGTATATAATTTTTAGGTACCAATTAAAGATATATTTTCATAACCATATGATACCATGTTTTATCATCATAATCAAATAACTCCTAGATAATGTGAATTTATTAGAGAAATTATTATGTGTAGTGATAGAGGAGGAATCCATGGATGATAATGAATCAGAAGATGGGATGGAAGGGATAAATGTCTCATTAGATAAATTTATATAAGAATAGTATTAACCAAGACATGATTAATTATGTAATTATCAAAATCATCATATATAACTTCAATAACATTCTTATGAGAAAATTTCATATTTACTAAAATTTTAATGTTTTGTTATCACACCCATTAAAACATTTCCAGAAATTCTTTTGTGATACACATGGGTATAATGAAAATTCTTTTTTCACTAAAAGAAAAATTGAAATCAAATTTGTAATGAATAATGTGATCAATAAGTATCACATTGAATAACTCTATAATTATGTTTTTAAGGAATTAAAGATATAAAAATACATTATATATTATTAAAATTTTAATATATATCATAGTATATATTTTCGAGGTATATTTTTTTAATAATATTTGATGTTGTATGATTTTTATATTTAATTTACATTGAACTTTTCTTAAACTAGCCTAACATGGGACCATATCACCCTGGACTCCAAATTCAATTCCTTATTTTGTTTTGAAAAAATAAGAACATTTCTTGATATTAATGTGAATCTCATATATGATATAATATAATAACTTTTCAAATACACAATATTTTATATAAGGCATGGATGGAATGAATGAAAGAAATTTTAAAATTTTATGGTGATTGGGATAAATCTTATTGAGTTATATGAGAACTTATGGATCCGTTTTACTGTGGAGATCAATTTTTTATCAATTTATATATTTGAAAAATTATTTTTGTCATTCATGCCATACATAACTCATATTTTAACAATATCAGGAGTTTATTAATATTAATGTTACCTATTTATATAGAAATTATAGTGGAAATTTTTTTGATTTCTTCTATACAATATAATAATTGTTCACTAGTATCATTAGAATTTACTATCACCAAGAATAATAATTATTCATCTTGGAGTTTTTTATTGTCTTTAATTCATGATTATAATAAGAATAATTAAGTTATTTTATTAATATTAAGTTTTCATTAGGTTATAAAGGAGCTGATCAATATCGGAATTCTTACATGGGGACCACCTGAGTCTTCTCATCAATATTGTATTAGGATTAATTCTAGAAATAAATGTAGAAATTTCAAGGATGTGGCTATAAAGAAGGAAATTATTAGCTTGGGTACATATAAATCATTATAAAAAATTCATATTTTGATTACACATATAATTGTAATACTACTTAAAAAATTCCATATAATCTTATCATATAAAATAAAATAAAAGGTATAGGATAATTTAGTAAGTACCACTAGAGAAAAAAAATTGTATATTACAATATGATGAATTTTTTTAAAGATAAGTGGTCGTTAGAATACGATGAATGGAAGAGATATAGAAAAATTATAATAAATACAATGAAATAAATTAATAAATTCTTCAATGAATTTCATAAATTTTTCATCATTATATTTGTTAATGAAACTTTATACTGTTGTGTAATTTATTTTTTAAAAAGTGGTTGGTGGGATAAAGGTGGTATCTAGAAAGGGTTTTTATTTTTTCAACACATTTAGTTAAACATGTATAAAATTATGCATAAATTAAAATAATTTTATGTTTTATAATTTTACCATGGAGGAATAATATTTTAGGTCATTGAGTGTAGTGATCCACTCACAGTTATATTTGGTAATGTGATGGTTGTTTTAGAGGAAAGACATTAACTATGATTATAGAAAATTTAAAGCACTAAGTTATTTACATGTGCATGCCACTGAAACATTTTAAAATCTTCACTTATCTTGAGGGTTATTCAGTGATCCATTATATAGGTTCATAACTATTAGAGAATACTATTTTTATATATGGATACCTATTAAAGAGTACCATAATTTTAAAATTTCCACTGACACAACTACACTTTTTCAAAATAGAAATTAGGAGTAAAAAATGGAAGTTGATGTCTAGCCATATATGGAAAGATATGGACTATCCTTGTGAATATAGATTTTCACTAAGATACACTATATACATAAGGGAAGTTAAAAAACCTTTTCTTATGATATTTGGATAGGATTCAAAAACTCCACATGTATGTCGTATTTTTCTAATTTGTTATTATATAATTTTTTTTAATGGGTGAGTTTGTATACAATTTTTTATATTTTTAGAAAGTAAATATTATTATATTATTGTATTATATTATAAATTCATCAACCAAATAAAAATATAGGCTTTATAAATTTTTAAACCTTGACTATAATTTTATAATGTATTAAATATATAAATATCATAAATTGTAATTACTACATTACTAAATAACATTTATAAGAAATGAAAACATTACTAATAAACAACAATAAATATTTTAAAATCCTAAACTATAATAAACTATATAAATTCCATGAGTAAATAATCATAATATTTAACTCTCATTAATCAACATACACATTATTCATATATGTTTAAAGCTAATAATTAGGCATGAATGATGTTACCCATTAATATATATCTCATTATTGGATCTACATTGTATAATTGGTAATCTATTATGGATTTTTTACTAGTATGTATATTATTTGACACCAATAAACAAATTTTTAAAATCTATTATATTTGTTTTATCTTGATGATCTCTTTATAGTTTTTCCTGAAGTTGAAAATGATGTCACTCTTATCAAACACACACATGAATACATTCTATGGCTCAGTAGAGGTGCATTTTACACTAACCACTCCATGTTTTTTGTACACTTGATGTGATTTCCATTACTAGAGTAGTTAGATACATAATCAACATATATATTGGGATAAATTATAATGGAATATAAATATAGTTACTAATTTATGGAATATCATTTATATCACAGCTAAATTGGTTTTATGTTATGTTATTATAGATATAGTCAAGGGTGCACTTCCCTTGTATTTCACCTGGAGTTGTTGTAACACATTGTTTTTATATATTATATGAATATCAAAAATGATTTTCATATAATCATACAATTAATGTTACTAAAATTCTTATCATATCATATTTATGCTATAAGTAAACTTATATCACTTTTTTTTATAGGTGGAGTTGGACTCAAAATAATGTAAACACACTAAGGAATAGTTTTTATAGGTTTCTAAATACCTTCAATGGTATCCACAGCGATTACATATTTTAAAAACATGTTTCATTTTACTTTAATTTTTTATTAAGATAAAAAATTAATAAAAATACAAATTTAATTTTTGTATAATAATATTTAATGACATTTTAGGCTTCATGGTACCCATATAATGGACATGTATTAGCATTGATTCTTCTATAATACACCGATATGATTATCAATAATTCAGTCATGGTGGCTCTCATTCATTACACTATTTTTGAGTTATACCATCTAGAAATAGTAATGAGGAAATTTAGCTATGCTCAGTGTATTCTTAGTATACCCAGAAAACTAGTGGATCAATATTTTACTAAATTAAAATATTGGTTGTATATGGATTATTTACATTATCATTAATCATGACAAGACTTATGTGAATGACATGTTGAGTTTAGTATATTTTAGTATGATAATTGACCCGATCATTGATGAAACTATGTCAAAGTTTAATTATTATTATTTTCCTACTTACTATTGTATAGTGATAAGTATGTTCAAACCCAAGGTAAGGATAAAGTTGAGATTGAGTGACAAAATATTTCAAAACAATACCCTATACTATCAATAGTAGAAAAAAATATTTTTTTTAATCATTTATCATAAATTTTGATAAAGGAATTATGATAAAATTACTATTTTCTAAAGAAATAGGTTATAATTATATATATACTAAACAAATAGGGAAAATAATAAATGAAATACAAGATAAAATATTGAATTAAAACAGATCAAGGAAGATTCTTGGGAAATTTTAACACATCTTGTTTAAAAAGGATACTTCTTCACAAAAATTATATTATAATGCACCTTGAAAAAAAATTAATATCCCTTTCTAGGAGATAAAAAACATAGATTGATGAAATCTTGGAGTATTCCATTCCAAGAATTCATCAAACCGTAATAAAAATTGAAAGAAATCAATGAAAAATAACTCATAATAACTTTAAAAAGTTTTGAATTTTAAGCTTAAAGAAATACATTAAATATCAATCTCATTGATTGATATTAAATTTTAAAAGTTAAAAAAAGGTGAAAAACAATTTTAAATGGTTCAAAATTGATCTCGATGATCAATTTTTAATTCATTGTAAAATATTATGTGAACAAATAAAAGGATTAACTAGTATAATTCTAACCTCATGAACCAAAGAAGATTATAAAAAAGTCATATTCAATTCTAATGAAATGAATGAAAATTATAATAGAAATAAATAAAGAACATGGAAGAAAGATATCTCCCCAAAGGTTGATTGTAATTGTTTTTTTGGAAGCTTTGTTCTACAGGTCTTTGCCTTGTGAAGTCTCTTGGATGTCATGTTGCTGCTCCTGATGATATCTCGAATGTGTTGAATAAATCATCTCACTTACTACTATTGCTTTGAATTTTTAGTACTCTATCAACTTCCCATTGGTGACCCACTACTTACACCGACTTAGGTTGGTTATCAACTTCTTCAACGTCCACATCTCTTCATCTACTTCAATTCCTATGACTTGAGAAAAACCCTTTGTAACAACCTCTGCTCCTCTATTCTTCAATAACCTAGACATGATTGTTGGATTGGAATGAATTTTTAAATTAAATTCAAAGAAAAATAAAGAGTAATTAGACATTAAGTTATTAAAAATAAAAACTTAATTAATTAATTAATTATTATCACGATTTATAAATTTTTATGTTGAGTAATTTATATATAATTATAATTAATTTTATTATTTAATAATTAATATTATATTTTAATTATTATTGTTATTTATTTATATTAATTTATTTCTGTTTTTTTAATTAGTTATTTAATTTTTTTTTTTGTTTTATTATTGTTATTATTTTTAATTTTTTGAATCCCCTTGTTAGAGAAGCATCGTGGGGGAGTTCTAGCTTCTTGAGGAAGTCATTCGGCTCCTTCTCTTCAGTTATAGTAGTGCAGCTTGGCCTCATTTTCATAGGTGTGGGTTTGGTTGGCCTCTTGAGACAGTTAGAACATCTTAATCGGCGGTGGTGTTTCATGGACTTAGTGGAAAGATGGCAGGCTCCTCCTATTTTGAGCGACTATGGTAGCGGTGTTGTTTGGTGGATTCAGATGACGTGGGGATTCCAGATTTTGTGGTGAATGGATTGGAATAAGAGGACTGGTGTTGGTGGTGAGAAATGACTCACCACTAGGTATTAGCAGTGAGTCATGCAAAATAGAAGATGATAATTTGAAAAGGGGGATTTGATTCGCTGTTGGATTACTAATGGTGTGTCAATGTATAGTGGTAGCTTAATTTTGAACTGAAAAACTAAAATTAAAATTAATTTGTAAAAATGAAAATAATTCAAAAAAGGCTTAATGAAATTCAAATTTAAAAAACTAAATTACTTGAATAAAAGTGAAATTTAAAGTAAAAAATGAATTAAATAAGAAATTAAATTCAACAATAGAAAAAAAAATATATAAAAATTATAAATTTATTTTAGATTAATAAATTAGATTCAAAAATTAAAATTAAAATATCTAAATTAATTATTGGGATCAAATTAATTAATAAAATGGAAAAATAAAGTTAATTTATTTTCAGAAAGAAAAATTAAAGAATTTAAATTTAAATTATAGATTAATTTAATTAAATAAATCATAAATTCTTAATTAATTAAGACATAAAAAAATTAATATTTTTAACCAAAATTAATACATCATAAATTAATTAGATAATTAAATAATTAAATCACAAATAAAGATTTTAAAGGATAAAAAATACATGATTACATATAAAAAATTATTTATTAACAAACTAAACTAAATAATTATTAAAGTTTAATTATATAACAAAAACACCAAAAATAACAAATTGGTTGATTAAAAACATTAATAAATGGTGTGGAAAATCATGTGGCTTTAAAGCCACATCAAATTCCCCCACACTTTAGCATTGATTATCCTCAATATATACCAAGATTTGTAATCTTTTTGAAAATCCTAAATATGTTTTTATTAAACAACACCAAATGAAGCATGCAAAGCAGTAAAAAATCAAAATACCACAAACTATAAGATATGACTTAAATTAAATGTTAAAATGAGACCTTTCCTAAATGTAATTCTCAATGGGTGATCAAGAAATCGAGTAATTGTATACTTATGAGGATGTCATGCCTCATATAAAAAACTGCATATTGACTTATTTCAATTCAATTTCATGTTCTAAGTTCAATATTGATAATAGGTTAAATATTAGTGGAATTAAAAACTTAACAAAATTTACTTTATACTTTGACTTTTTCCTAGGTTAAAAAGGGAAAAACTAATTTTTTTTGAATCACCTTATTGATGCAACTTAAATGGTTTCATACAAATCAAATATCCCCTTCTTTATTTAGTGTTCGAAATTTCTCTCACCTTAATGAACTCGTTTTCAACAAATAGACATTTATTATTATTGTTTTGAATTTTTTATATCCATGTAACATGCGATAAGCACTGTGAATATGCACTTATTTAATATTGTATAGAGGGATTACTCACGCACATTATGTCTAATGTATCATAGGTTCACTATTGGTTCCCAAATACCCATTTTACTCCAGTTTCAAAATATTTATATGAATAACATTAAAATTAGATCGCTGAAGTGATTATTATTATTTTTTAATTAAAAAGTGATTCACCTAGTATAAAGTTAAAATTTCCAATTTCTTAAGGTTAAGATCATAACTCCACAAAAATGTATCATGTATATCATTCTAAAACATAGTTCCTAAATAGAACAATCATAAAATCACTAAAAATATTCACTCAGCAATCATTCATCCTAATAAAATCAATTTTTAAGCTACTAATACCTACTAGTAAGATATAATTATTAAGAAAGACTCGATTGACATGTATAACAAAGCATAAAGTAACTCAAATTGTAAAAAAATTGAAAAAAATGAACATTTTTTAATAAGAAAGATTAATGGAATAGGGATTTGATGGGATTCCATTAAATCAAAAATTAGATTAGTGTAAGTTGACCCCCTCCACCACACTTAAAAGCCAAAATTTTCCCCAAAGTTCAATTCAAATGTGGAGAAGACAACAATTTTAATTTTAAATCCCATAATAGATTTTCAATTTAAAAGATTAATGACATGTTAAGGGTCACATTGTGGTTTAAAAATTGTGTTTTCCATAAAAGATATTTTACATTAGGAACACATGCATTATCATTAATCCAGTGAAAATATATTTTCAATTAAGTTGTGGTAGTATCATGTAAAACATTTGAGTGCATAGTAAATTGGGTGTAAGCAATTTCAAAATTTTGAATCAAAAAATTATACAATAGAGCAGAAAAATGTAAGTTAAACACCATAATTATGAAAAACTAGCTATGTGAACTCCCCCCCCCCCACACACACATATATAATTCCATAAATTGAATATTTTGAATCATTGAAACAAAATTTCAAGAAAACAATCATATGATGGAAAATTTACAACAGCTGTAGGAAAATTAATAACTCGCTCCCACTACCTTACCACTGAGTCGCTGTTGCGGTGAATCACCACCAGTAGTGGAACGATGACTCAAGAGAAATGGTGAGTCAAAAACTCACCATTTTGTACCGTAATAGTTACTTAATAGTGTTTTTAAAGTAATAAGGAGTATAAAAAATGAATGTTGAAATTAAAAGAAGGAACTTCCCAATTTAATTTTTTTCCAGAGATAACTCATTATGTAAATCCTTATGACTTGAAGAATAATGGGAATCTTGATCATTTGTGAGACTAATAATAGTATAATTTTTATTCTGAGAATAAGAACTAGAAATACTGAGAACATATATCTAGAAAAAATATAGATGAAAAGGATAGAAACTAGCAGTACTTTATTCAAAAAACAAAACAAGAAGAAAAGTAAAGACAAAGACAAAGAATGGGGTGACTCCCATGAACCACTGAATTTAAATTCATTTGTTAGAATTTATTAAAATTCTAAAAATTTGAAAAAAAACAAAAAAAATTGAAAGTAGTGAAATCATGGGTTTTTTCCCATGCAACTCTATTTTTTAAGTCCCCATCCGGACTCCCCTAAAAACTAACTAAAGTCACTAGGAGGATGTGTTTTCCTTTATAAGAACCGCCACATGTGTTTTCCCAATTTTGTAATAGATAAATGATATTTTTGGTCATGTAATCTTCTAAGGGAATACCTGACTCCCTTCACAAAAAAAAGATCCCTAAGAAACATTATTTATCATTTAAGAGATGCTCAAGGGAGTATTCAAGTTAAGAAGATAAATAATCACCCAAATCCACTTTCTTAGTGGATACAGTAAATTCATACTTGGGTATGAAATAAGGATCTCCCTCAAGCTCTTCCATGAATATTTTAATCTAAGACACATAAAATTTACTCTTAAAAATAGTGTTGTCCACTTCTATATTAGGTTCATATTTGAAAAAAATTGAATTATTAGAAAGGGACATTAGGGTACTAGGTGCCTCTAGGAGTGTGAAACTATCCTCATATCTATCTCTCACAAATTCAAAACTAACAAAATCAAATTCAACAGTGCATGTGGATGAAT
Source organism: Viscum album (assembly GCA_963277665.1). Lineage (NCBI taxonomy): Eukaryota > Viridiplantae > Streptophyta > Magnoliopsida > Santalales > Viscaceae > Viscum > Viscum album. The sequence goes on from OY728131.1 coordinate 1,538,290,829, forward strand.
TCTAAATAAGAGGTCAAGAAGGGTAGAAATAGTATGCTCGACAGGTTTAGAAACATTAGAACTCATATGAAACTCTCCTTCTGAACAACTCTCAGCATTTAAATGGTATTATGAACCTGAATCAATTGAGGAAGGATGTTAATAATAGGGAATATAATTTATTAGACCTTTAATGGATTCTGGTTTTACAATTTTATAAATTTCTTCCAAAAGTTCATCATCAGTAAAAAATCATAAACTGTTAATTCTGTAAAATCATGTCCACAACAATCATCTAGTGTGTGTTCAACCTTTAATTCAAGTTTATTGTCAAAAAATTCATTCTAAAAAACATTGAGTTGAGTGTTCGAGAAATATTAGTTTAGGGGAATAAATGTTCAGTTAAAATTAAATAAATTTAGGTTCTATAATTTTCAAATTTAAACAATTTTCCCCAGGTTGGTTAACACTATTTTTAATTTCACTGCACAAATATTAAGAAAAATGAGTACTTTATAAAAAGGTAGTGAACCTCATCCTCTAAAACTATTTGTAAAGATTATTTCCTCATCATTGTCCTTAAACATAATTCTAATGATTTTTGGTTTCGAAATTTTAAAATAGTAAAGAGAAGTTTTCAACACAAGTTCAAGAATTTCTGATTCTATGATTTCTAGTTCACTGTTCTCTTTTAACATATTTCCTATTTAAAGTTCAGTTTATTTATTCAATAATCCAAAAAAATTGGGTGAAGGGTTTTTAACATTCAGGTTTTCATTTTCAATTTTATCTTCAACCAGAGTGATTAAATATTCAAATTTCCTAAAATATTAAACCTTATCAAAGGTAAGAACCATGTAAAGAAATTGGGCAACCATCTTCAATCATATTTAGTTATTTCTAAAAAATTTCTAACTCAACTCTGTTTATGTTCTTGAAATATTTTTTAGTGTTGTCTTCATCATCGAGTGAGCTGGTTATTTCCTCATATTTCTCTTTATCATAATCAGATTATTTAAAAAAAATTGCATATTTTTAACCTCATTGTTTATTGTATTATCATTAACAAAAGTTCTCAAATCATTCTCTTCTTCACTTTCCCCCTCATTTTCCCCTATAACATTTTCTTCTTCATTTATTTCAATTTATTCTTGTTCCTTAAACCTTTATAGTAACTCTAAGAGCATGATTTCTAAATTTTTTAGTTTTTTATCTTGTTATTGAGAATTTCTAATTTGAATTTTGTGGTTTTTTTACCTTTAATCCATCTTAGCATCCATCTTAGTAAAAAAATGGTCAAATTTTTCTAGGAAATCATGTATGGGATCAAAGTGATGTTCATTTTCTTCAAAGTGGTTAATTTTTAGTGGTTGAATATAAACACACTTTTATAAAGTATATCCATAATAACCAAAAAACATATAAGGGGCCATTAATATGAGTAAATCCTTCATGTTCATCATTTTTTTTAATCTATCACAAAATTATAAGAAGAAATAGTAGGGAATAATTAGCACTGAATCAATTAAAATGAAATGAATAAGGTCAAACACACACATCCAATCAGAACAAGTAAAAATTTGAATTTAAGAATAGGTAGTAGAAACAACTCAGAAAAACTTAGTACACAATTTATAAAACATTATAAAACATTAGTTTTTAAAAAAAAATGACATTTTTCTTGAACGCCTTTTTTTAATGTGATTTTTTTTAAAATAATTTTTTTAAAATGTTTTAAAAAATATTAGTCAATAGAAGTATTACCTATAAAAATAAATCTTTAATCATTCTTCATTTAAACCATGTAAAAGTTTAATTATTATTATTTTCCTACTTACTATTGTATAGTGATAAGTTGGTTGAAACCCAAGGGAAGGATAAAGATGACATTGAGTGACCAAATATTTCAAAACAATACCCACTTCTATCAATAGTGGATAAAAATATTTTTTTATCTTTTATCTAAAATTTTGAAGAAGAAATTATGATGAAACAAATATTTTTCAAAATAACTAGGTCATAATTAGAGATATAATGAACAAATAAAAGAACATTAAATCAAATATAGGAACAAACATTGAATTGAAACTAATAAAGGAAGAAGCTCAAGAAATTATAACACTATTGGATTAAAAGGATAATTATTTATAGAAAATATATTGTAATGAAACTTGAAAAAATAGTTTAATCTCCATCTCTAGGAGATCAAATACTCAGAAGGATGAAATCTTGGAGTTATCTACTCCAAGAATTCATTAAACCACAATGGAAACTGAAATAAATCAATGGAAAAGAACTCACTATATCTTTTCAAAGTTTTGAATTTTAAGCTTAAAGAAATACATTCAAGATCAATCTTACTGATTGATCTTGAAGTTCTGAAGTTTAAAAAAAAGGTGAAAAACAATTCTAAAAGGTTTTAAATTGATCACACTGATCAATTTTGAATTCATTTTAAAATATTATGCGAAGAAGTAAAAGGATTAACCTATAGAATTATAACCTCCTAAATAAAAGAAGTTTAGAAAAAAAATCATATTAAATTTATAAGAAATGAAAAAAAATATAATAGAAATAAATAAAGAATATATGAGAAAGAAATCTCCAAAAATGTTGACTACAATCAGTGTCATTAAAACTTTGTTCTACATTTCTTTGTCCTGTGAATTCTCTCAGATGTCATGTTGCTTCTCCCAATGATGTATCTAATGTGTTGAATAAATCGTACCACTTTTTATTTTTTCATTGAATTTTAAGTCCTCTATAAACTTCTCATTGGCCACTCACTACTTCCACTAACTTAGGTTGGTTCTTAACTTATCCAATATTCATGTGTCTTCATTTACTGCAATTCTTATGACTTGAGAAGAACCCTTATAACAACCTCCACTCCTCAATTCCTCCAGAACCTAGATGGGACTGTTAGATTGGAATTAATTTTTAAATTAAATTCAAATAAAATAAATACTAATAAGATATTACATTATTTAAAATAAAAACTTATTTAATTGATAAATTATTATCATAATTTATTAAATTATTAAGTTGAGTAATTTATATTTAATAATAATTAATTTTGTTAATTATTAATTACTATTATATATTAATTATTATTATTATTTATTTATATTAAGTTAGTTTTATTTTTTAATTTTTTATTTATTTATTTATTTATTTTGGTTTTATTATTATTATTATTATTATTTTAAATATTTCTCCTCCCCCTGTTAGAGCAGCGCCACAGGGGGGAGTTCTGGTTTCTTAAGGAAGTCGGTCGGCTCCTCCTCTTTGGTTCCAAAAGCGAAGCTCGGCCTCATCCATGGTAGTGTAGGTTCAGTCGGCCTCCTTATATGGTGACAGTGTCTTAATTGGTGACGACATTGCTTTGACATTTCATATTGATGGTAGAATCCTCCTATTCTGAGTGATGGTGGTAGTAGTGTTGTCTGGTGGCTTTAGATGGCATGAGGATTCTAAAGGCAGCAATGAAAAGATTTGAAGAGGGGGGCTGGAGGTGGTGGGTATTCGAAGCAGTGGTGATGTGTGGATGGCGGTGTGAAGAGTATAGGGGATGCTGGCAGTGAGTCCAGACACCACTAATGGACAGCGGTGCCAAGGCTGGCTGTGTGAAAGAAACAGTGAGTAGATGACTCACCGTTGTAGTGTGGAATGGTGAATGGGATAAGGGAGGAAGGGTGATAGTGTGAATAAAGACTCACCATTGGGCAACCCAATGGTTACTTGGAAAAATGGAAAAGGTGATGGTGTTGAGAAATGACTCACCGATGGATATTAGCGGTGAGTCACACAAAATAGAAGATGATTATTTGACAAAGGACATTTAAGTCACTGTCGGATTACCAATAGTGAGTCAATGTATGTTGGTATCTTAATTTTGAACTTAAAAACTAAAAAAAATTAAATTATAAAAAATGAAATTAACTCAATAAATAATTAATGAAATTAAAATTTAAAAATATAAATTACTTGAATAAAATTGAAATTGAAAGTAAAAACTGAATGAAATAAGAAATTAAATTCAACAATAGAAAAAAAATAGAGCAAAATTATAAATTGATTTTAGATTAATAAATTGAATTCAAACATTAAAATAAAAAGATATAAATTAATTGTTGGGATCAAATTAATTAATAAAATTAAAGAATAATGTAAATTTATTTTATAAAAAAATTAAATAATTAAAAATTATATTAAATATTAAGTTAATTAAATAAAGGATAAATTCTTAATTAATTAATACATAATAAAATTAATATTTTTAAGAATAATTAAAACTTTAAAAAGTAATTAGATAATTAAATAATTAAATTAAAAATAAGGATTTTAAAGGATAAAAATACAAGATTGCATATTAAAATTGATTTATTAAAAAACTAAACTAAATAATTATTAAAGTGTAATTATATTACAAAAAACACCAAAATATTTAATTGATTGAGTTAAAACATTAATAAATGATGTGGAAAATCATGTGATTTTAAAACAACATTAAGGATCCCATGAAGATTATTTTCTTTTCCGATATAGAGATTATGATTCTTTGCATTGAAAAAAAATATTATGTTCCTCAAAGTTCATGAGATGACAATATAAATTATTAAATCAAATATATTTCAATATATATTTAATTTTATAATTTATATTAACCTCAACATTAATCTATTTAGTAATAGGGGAATTTATTATCTTATTAACATCTATGATCCTAATAAGTAGGAATATTTTAGTTTGTTGGTGTTTTATAGTGATGTATTGGACATCAGAGATCATATTTGTGGTCTATATAGTAATGAATATTATGAGGATCCACACACATATCTTAATCCACATCATCATTTAGATCCCAAAAATGTTGATGAAACCCCATGATAACTGCCACCATGGTAGGGACTTTGTGTTTTTATAGAATTTCATGCAATACAAGGTTTTGTATAACTAGAGTGCATACCTATTGAATCATTTCCATGAAATTAATTCTTTCAAATCTTTTTTTGTATGAATTACAACACAATGTTTTTTTTAATAATACTTACTTGATGTTTTTTTAGTTTTATTTTCATGAAATGTTATCTTTCGAATCATATATTTGAGTGAGGTGAATTTAAACCATGTAATTTTTTAAACATCATGAATTCACATGAACTACATCAAACAATAAATAGATTTAATTATTTTTATTTTGTTAAAAAGTGATAGATATGCTCAATAAACTCAGTTTTTATCATTGAGGATATTTTTACATCAATTATTAGAATTAAATATTTATATTTGTGGTTGAATGTCTAGAATACCATTAATGAAGGGATTTTTATAATGTTAGTTCTTTGAGTGGTTATGTTTTTATGAGTTTTTCAAATTGTAATTATATATTTTGTTTGAGAGAAAAATTATTATAAAATCTCTATAATTTCTTATTTTAATAATTTTCTTCTAATAATGTGTGATCAATGAGATTCTGGTTATAATAATCTATACTTTCCAACTACCAATTCAATAATTTCTATGGATAGTAATTGCTTACAATAATTTTTTTGAAGAGGAGCTCAAGAATAGAGATTTTTGCTTCTAATTTCATTAAAATAATTCTAGTTTAGGAATTGTGTATTTTTTTCATTTTAATTGATGAAGTTCTATAGAAACAAAACTTATATCCCATGTATATGGGTACTGAACCTCCTTCTACATTTTATTTAAAGAAAATAGTTCCTTTAATTTTAATAGTGCATATCCTATAATAATATCATTTTAAAGAGTTCATATATTTTCATTTAAAACTCCATTACATTGTTTCAATTTATATTTTTATTGTTTTGATTGATTTATTTAACTTAGTTAAGTGTCAAATTATATGTTTTTTAATTTATGATGTATTTTTTTACATTTATACGCAGATCAATTCATAACTTGTGACATTTAAATTGTTTATAATGTAGTGTTTGATAATTTTGAAGTTTTTTTGAACTTCCATTCACCCCTCTTAAAGCTACCATATCTAGAAAAACATTTGGTATCCAATATAGTATTTTTATTTGTTTTATACAATTAGTAATATAGAAATTCTCTATACTTATTTGATATTTTTGGTATTAGATATTATCATTTTTTCCTTATATCGTCGTATATTATAGAGAATATTATTTTTTTAATTTCATAGGAATACCTATCAGAACTTTTGAGGACATAAATCATAGTACGCTACACATATTTTATGGTGCTAATTATTATTATTTGAGGGGTCATATGATGTATTTTTTAATTAACACTAGTGTTTATAACTATCAAATTATGGTAAGAAGCTATAAGATTATGGTGATGAATATTTTGAACTTTAAAAATGATGTGAAGTTTGAGTATCAAGCTAACTATAATATCGAATAATATATTTTTCACAAACTTGGAATATCTATATCCAGATAAATTCTTGTGAAATGGATAATGTAATTTAGAGTAAACATGGGATTACTCACTTAAAAACATCAATTGATTTATATACTAGAAGAGTTATGTTATGTGCAGATTATCAAGATTTTTATTTTCTTCTGGTAGAATTTTTTTCTAAGAATCATTATCATTTTATGATTTAAGTGAATATGTTATGATCTATTTTTGAGAGATATATTACATATGAATATATTTGGATAATATTATATACATACTTTCAAAAGAGTAGTAATCTAAGAGAATAGTGATTTACGATACAATATATCTTACAAAAATATGTCTTAATAATGTTATCAAAAATTTGTTACAGTATGAGAAGTGACTAATGTTAAATGCTAAGAATGAGAAATAGAAAAATAGTGGAGTTATATTTTCTTCTACATATTTTGTAACTAACTCTAAGACTTTTTTTAAATAAAATTCATAACCATTTTCTATAAAGTTTTAGTATAAAGTGTGAGGTGTATGAAAAGGATTCTTGAGAAGAAAATTTTTTATAAAGAATATCAAAATGAAAGTATAGATATATATGATAATTCTAAGAGAAAATATGTGAATAAGTATTCATCAAAATTATCTGTTATGTGTGTAAGAAACCAAATAATATCATACCTAATTTCCTAAAATTGAATAATAAGAATATATATTCATGAATCTCCTATAAATTAAAAGGAAAGAAGGATTTAAATGTGATAGAATCCTAGAGTGTTATTAAATATTCTACTTCATAAAGTTATTAGAAAATATGTAATTGTAGCAATATCACTACATTGAACACTGCAATTCTATGAAATGAGGAATGATTTAGGGATATTGTAACTATGGATTCTATTATTAATTTAACGTTAGCCTCTACATAACCTCATTCTTCTGATGATGAAGATGATTCTCCACTATTTGGAGAAATGGTTGAATATGTGACTTGATTAGAGAAAATATATAAAAATTTAAGGAAAGAGTATGATCAAACTATGGTAGATATTTATAAGGCTGATGATAGAATTTCTAAACTTAATTTTGAGCTAAATGTTAAATATAGTTTTGTTTCAATCTCTACTGATTTAAATGAATATATAGAAATTAAATATTAATTTGTGAGTATGAAGAAGAAACTTTTGGATTTCTCTTAAATAAGTACGATTTTTAATAGTTTTTTAGATAGTTGAAACAATTTAGAAGATTTTTCATATTTCATAATACATCATCTAAAAATTGATATTTCTAGACAAATTATTTTTTTCCAATGAGTGCACGTTTTTCACTAAGTTTCAATTGAGAGGACACTAAAAGAATCATTTATCATTGAATAAGGTCCAATCATATGAAGCTTGTAGAGATTATATTTCAAAAGAACTATAAGTTTTTCAACATAATAGGATTAAAAAAATGTAGATTCTAAAGTTCTTGTTTTCTATGAATGTTTAACACATGAAAGTGTGTATACTAGATTATTTTTTTCATTTTAGCATGGAAAGATGAGAAGTAATAGTTGAAAAACTTGGTTCATGGGTACATTTAACAGAATTATTTTTCTTTCAATGTAGTTTACTTTATGATAATATCAGTAGATAAAATACTCAAATTAGATTTTATTTTACTATTAAACATCATTTAGAATGATGAAATACTCATAATAAAATTTTATTTTGAACTTTTATCTTATGTTTCCTTTGTTTTATGATCTTTATTTCTCACATAAAAGAGATATTGTCTTCAAAATTATCATAATTGAACCTCTACCTACTAATATATTTATAAAACCTTTATATATTGAAATATTTTCATATATTAAATAAAATTTGGGTATGATAAATGTTGATTAATCATATACCATTTTCTATTATACATTATATAGATAATGAAAAAATTCATTGAGAAAATGTGATTACATTGATTTTTTATATAGAACTATACTAACTCTTTGGGCATAACTTCATTTTCATAAAATGACTATAAAATGAATTGATAAGATGTATATTGAACATTTTCTATATCTTCCTATTAAGAAATTATTTTATTCTATATAATTATAAATAGTTATATTCCAAAAGGAAACTTTTTTACATTATGTATTTCATCTTATATAATTATTCATGAAGACCCACTTTATTTGATTTGATTTATTATTACATAGATTTTATAGTTTCATATTTATTCCTAATTAATTCATATTATTTTTGACCTATTCATACATAACATTATCATTATTATAAAATTAATATTTTTTATGATCTATTCTTAAATAATATTGATATTATTCATATAATTTTTTTTTTCAATCCATCCTTACATCACACCTACAAATCTTAGTTATTCTTTCATAGTGCCTTATTATTCTTATAAGGTTTATTTCCCATTAGAAAACCTTTATTACTTTTTTTTATTTCCTAAATTTATATATCTTTTTTTCAATAATCCAAAAGGAATATAGGGTGTTCTATGTTTAAGATTTTTATCAATAAAAGAGGATAAATTAAAGATAGGGAAAGGTTTTTAAGTATATTTCTTAAGGGAGAGTCAGTTTCATAGAACATCCTTTCATGTCTTAATAGGGAGTTTATGTAAGAACACAAATTTTATGGAAGAACATGTAGATTTTACATTATTCACATTTCTTTTAAAATTATCTTTTATCAAGTTTTGTGATTATCAGGAAGGGGGTTACTTTTGAGTCATTTTCCTAAAATAAATTCTACAGAATCTATTATTTTAATTAATCACAAATCATTATTTGTTTTATGTGCACTTAACTGATGTTTTTTATGTTCTGTTTTTTATGTAAACTAAACTTCTAAATCCAATATCTTGGTGAGATGAATCAAAATCATCTAATTTCTTTAATTTAATGAATTTTCATGAACTACATTAAATGAAATATAGATTTTAACCTTTGAATATTGTTATAAAGTGACAACAATTCCTTGGGAACTCAGATTTAATCATTGAGTACTTTGCTATATAAACACTTATAAATAGAAACTAGTATTCAAGGAACAATATATATAATACCATAATTATGTGCATTTTATTATCTTAATTCATTGAGTGGTTGAGTTTATAATGGTTTTTTAGAGCACATTTTTTTGTTCGGTTTTCTAGGAACATTATTGTAAAATATATAATATTTCTTCTTATAATAATTTCAATCTAATACTAGGTTATCAATTAGAATATAGGGATTATAATATATTTTAACAAACTTCCAATTTTATAAATTTTTAGAATTGGACTTATTATTGATTGAGTGATCAACAAGCAGCTTGAGGATAGATTATGTTGCAACTAATTTATTTCAAAGATTCTCATGTTAGGAATTGTTTCTTCTAATAAATTAGATCAAAAAATATCTTGGGTATCTATAAAATCTTATTACTATTTTTAGGTATTTCGAAACCACTCCTTTTGAACTTTCTTTTGTTGGGTTTCATTTAGGGTTTCTTTGGGGGATATTTTAAAGTATTTGAAAATTTTTGGGCTAATTCATGGTAGGTTCATATCTTTCACATGGTTTCTTAAACTATGCTCCCTCTTAAGAAAAATTATAGAAAATTGAAAAGTGGGATTCGAATGGCTTGAACATGGTTTACCTAAATGTGTTCCCTATCTAGAGAAACAGTTAGACTAATTTATTAATGGAACACATCTTGCGCATGGTTTAACTAAGCTCTGTGCCTATACCCAAGAAAAAGTACTAACAGGTTTTTCTTTAATCCGAATTTTTATAAAAAAATACTCAAACCCCTCTTTTAGGTCTTAGATGGACCTCCTTAGACCCAAACTAGTTTATCCCATCCTTATAGATCCCAAGAAGGATTCTTGTCCCTTCAGAATCCTCCTGGAATCGATTCAAAGCTAGAGGAATGCCCTCCAATCCACTTCTGGTTAGTTTCCTCCCTCCATTCATGATCTCACATGATCTCTCTCTTTATCCTCAGGGTTTTATAGACCATTGTGTTAAATTTTGGATCTATTACCCACAGTTTTAGGGTTATAAAACTATATTAGATCCTCTTTTCCCTAGATTCAATTTTTTTTTCTTCCTCAACAAATCCCGATTAGTGTTTGATGCATCGAGATCTAGAAACTTCAAGGTATGCTATTCTGTTATGATGGCCAATTTATCTTAACATTGAATTTTTATTTTAAATTCAATTGATGTTTTAAATTAATATTTTTATTTTTATTAATTTTGTTTCAATGGTTTGATCAAGAACCCAATTCCAATGAATTGAGGTTTTTGGAAAATGGGTATTTGGAATGAAATTGGAAAATCCACAATTATGTTGAATTGGGGTGTGTTTATAGAAATTTTGAAATATAAATTGTTTAATTTAAATTTTTCATTTGATGGAAATGGATTCGATTAAATTATAGGATTTAATTGAGGATTTTTTATGTAAATTTTTTAAAAACACTAATTCCAATGAATTGGGTGTTTGTTATTAAATTTATGGAATTTTTTTGAAAATTAAATTATTGAATTTATTTTGTTGAATTGATTATAGAAATTTTATTTTTGAATTGATTTAAAATCCTTATTTTTTAAAATGGATTAAAATTATATTGATAAAAACCTATTGGTTTTGATAGAAACCTAGTGGTTTAATTGTGAAGAGGTATGTTTTTTATTAAAATATTATTATGGTTTTTAAAGAGAAAATTGGACTATTTGAATTGGATAATGGGATTTAATTTTATTTTAATCATCCTTGAAAAAATTTCTCATCATTGTTTTGTAGTTAAGAATATGAAATTTTTAGGTAGATAGTGAGTTATTTTTGGGAGGCACTTTACGACTTAAAAATTTCTAAAAATTCATATATGCACACCACATCCCTTTGGGGATGGTGATGAGTCCTCTTTTCCTTAGGACCAAAGGGGTGTATGTACAAATTTGTTTTCATCATGTTGGGTCCCTATAACCTAGAATTATCAAACCTATTTGGAACAGGACCATATTACTCACTTGTTTGTATTTCAAATTAATATATTCTATTATTTTAAACTATTTAAATATCTTATTAATTTAAATAAAAAAATTTATATAAAAGTTCTTTTTAAGACATTTGTTAAAAGTTACATTGTTTTAGAAATGTTCCATCTATTTTATTGTGAATATTTTTTTTAAAAGTAATTTCCATTATTTGGAATGTGAAGTATGAGTGTCTAAAGTATTTCCATCTTTTGAATCATAAATAATTATTTGTTTAGATATAATTTTGGAATTCCAAACCTGTCTGTTTTAAAACTGAAATAATTTACTTGGTTAATTTGATATTGGTATCTTGTTATGAAACCTTGGGGTAAAATACTATTGGGATTCTAATCACGCCCTAATTGTGCCTTCAATTGTTTTTAGATTACCTCCTTCCAGGATCAAGCATGGGAAAATAACCTTTTTGAGGTGGTTCTAGCTATTGATCTACAGACTTGGTGAGTTGCATCCATGTTGGGACTTGGGAAATTTTTCTGTTTTGGTACTTTTGGTTGTAGTACATTGAATATGTTTATGCCTTTTTCCTTCTGGTATATCACTTTATGTGGAGTCTCTTTTGATATGTGTACTATCTTGTTTCTTTTACTTTCACATTGTTAATGGAAAATCAGTCCCAATTTCATTTTGTATAATGGAAGGTGCTAGTCATTGACCTTGGAATCAAGAATTCTCTTTAGGCTATATTAGGACCAACTCAGTTATTGGGTTACCAAGGTACCTAGGATGGTTCATGATAAAGTGGTATCAGAGCTTCAGGTTGATCTTTTTGTCTTGAATTTGGTATGAATTGTGAAATCTTATCAGGACATATGAGGAAGTTTTGATTGAGTGCCTGGACAGTTCACACTACAATGAACCTTAAGTCACCAAGGGTGGTTAGGTAAAGACAACTTGTGTATTAGTTATATTCCTTTCCCTATTTTTGATTTGGGGAGATTGAAATCCAAATATTTTCTATTTTATTTGTTGGGATTAATTTCCTTATTGCTCTGTTTGAGTGTAAATAAATTTTCATCCTTGTTGTCTACTAATTCTATGTAGCATCATGCCTCTGAGAATATGTGTGAATCAGATCTAGGAGGAAGATTCTATTAAACCTCAGTGAGTGAATCCTCTTATGTACCCAAATCTAGTTGAGGTGCTTATGCACACTGTTTAAGCTCTAGGCAGGCACCATCTCTAGTTTCTATTTAGGCTTCAAATGTAGAACCTCCTAGAGACATTATAAAATTTTGTTATCAATATTTCCTTCACCAGAATATAAAACCATTCAAAGTCTAAAATTATCCTCAAGATTTTGAGGAGTGGTTGAGAATAATGGAGCATTTTTTGGGTTTTTGGACACACTTGATGAAATCAAAGTGAAGTGTATCCCCCTCGTGATAGAAGGAATGGGAAGGAGATGGTGGGACATGATGGTAATGATGAAGAATCATGAGGTATTTGAGTGAAAAGACATAAACATTCTTTTCCTTTATCAATTATATCTAGAGTTGATGTTTTTATCCAAGTCTATAGAGTTTTTCAAACATGAGAAGGCTAATAAGACCATGATAAAGTATGTAAATTGCCTTGTTGAGCTCATGCATTTCACACCTGAGATAGTATCAAATGGGAATATTAAGGATCTAAGGTTTGATTTGGGACTTTATCCAGATATTTATTCTTAGGTTTTATTGTTTAAACTACCTTATTATATTGATGTACTGAATAGAAAACTGATGGTTAAGATGGACCTGGCTAGAAATTCAGGGTTATTGGGAGTTTCTTTCTCTCTCAGTTGGAGTGTGCATTCCTCAATGTGAAAGAGGAATCATGATGATTCTCATAGTGGTTATCTATAGTAGGGTTTTTCTAATCATCCTAAAGTACCTAGAATATGTCCTTTAGTTTGTTACCAATGTTCCAATATATGACATTCAAAGAGGGTTTTCACTGAGGCAACTAAAAATTGTGGCTTTTACGGATGCTCATGTCACTTTCAGATGTTATACTATGTTTATTCCACTCCACGTAGTGGAATTAGATCATCCAAACCTTCTGAAAAAATGGTGAAATCAGATGCTTCACGTAAAAAATGGTTTCATACACAGGAATCTGGAATGAAGCTTCTTCACACAGTGCAAGAGTCTCTAGAGGAAACAGATACAGGTCCAGAAATCATGATAGGTACCATTACTATAGCTTCATCATTTTTATTGCTCTATTTTATACTGGTGAATCTCATTTGTTTATTTCAAACCATGTTGTTAATATTTTTAATCTACCTATGGAGATTTTATCTTGTGCAATGGATATTATTATACCCCTTGGTATGAAGAGAGAGCAGGGTCTTCATAGTCCCACTTGTGTTTTGTCTCTATCAGATGATGATCTTTCTTGTACTTTTCTAGTTCTCTACATGAAATATCTTGACACCATTTTTTAGATGGATTGACTAATTTTTAATAAATAATAAATTTATTTTTATCTTCGAAGGGTCTCCTTCACAGCACTCGATGGTGTGTGTCATGTCTTTTAAAGAGAATGGGACCCAATATCAAGAATATTTGGACCTTTTTATCTGTATTCGTGAAAATCAATATCAATGTTTTATTTTGATATAGAGTGGGAATATTTTAGCAGTGATATCCCTCCTTTCATTATTGAGTTTTCCGATATATTTCCATTTGTCTTCTATAGTTTTCACCCTATAAGGGAGGTTGAGTTATTTGTTGAATTGATGTTTGGTACTCAACCAGTTTATATTCCCTCTAACTGCATGGCTCTAGCTAAAATGAAAGAGTTTAATTCCCATTTAGATGATCTTTTAGATAAAGGCTTCATACACCTGAGTGTGTCTTCTTGGGAATCGCATGTTCTCTTTGTGAAGAAGGATAATGGTTTACTTTGTCTATGTGTTGATTTTCAAAATCTTAATCAAGTTATGATAAAGAAAAAGTATCATTTGCCACATATCGATGATCTGTTTGATCGGTTGAAAGGGGAAAATTGGTTATTGAAGATCGACATTCAATCTAGTTAACTTCAATTGTGGATAAAAGAATATTACTTTTAGAAAACTACCTTTTAGAGAAGGTATGGTCATTATGAGTACCTTTTCATTCCCTTTGTTATAACAAATTCTCTTATATTTTTCATGGCTTTAATGTGTATGAATTTTCTATGAGTATCAATATACATTCATGGTTTTCTTTTTGGATGACATCCTCATTTACTCTAAGTCCGAGGAGGATCATGTGCATCATCTGAGTTTGATACAAAATCACCAACTTTATGAAAAGATTTAGAAATGTGATTTATGGGTATGAGCATAAATTTTGTTATGAAACATGGTGTTGGAACAAGTATTGTTAGTTGACCTTAAGAAAGTAAAGGCTATTATGACTTGGGAGCAACCATGTAATGTATTCGAGATTCGGAGCTTCTTAGTCTTGGCTGGGTAATATCGTAGGTTCATAAAGGAATTCTCAAAGTAGGATTATTCGATGTCTACACTCACTCAGAATGAATTAAAGTTTATTTGGGATAAAAAATGTTATAATTATTTTGTTGATAAAAAATTCCTTTTGACTACTACATCAGTGTTGACTCTTGCAGAGGCTGGGTAGGACTATGTATTATTTTGTGATTCATCAATTTTAGGCATGATTAGTATTATTATACAGGGTAATCATGTAATTACTTATGGATCTCATCAACTTAGGCCACATGAGAATAATTATTCAACCTATGACATTAAACATCCATATGTGATGTACGTGCTTAAGATTTGGAGACATTACCTTTACAGTGAAATGTTTAATGTGTTTTTAGACCACAAGATCTTGATTTATGTCCTCTCTCAAAAATATTTAAATATTTATAAGATTATTTGGGTGTAATACCTACAATATTTCAACTTTGACATCAACTATACCCCATAGAAACAATAATGTGATAAGATTTGTGATCAGTAGGTTGATTAAGTCATACAACTTTAAACCCATTCGTGATATAACCAAAGTTGAGGAGTTTGGAAGTATCTATGTTAAATAGATTGTTCATTTTCATGGAGTTCTTTATACTATAGTTTTAGATAGGGATCCTTAGCTCACTTATTGTTTTTTGGATAGTCCTTCAAGAGGCACTAGGATCTCACATCTATTTGAGTATGTTATATCATCTGTAGTCAGATGGTTAGACATAAAGAGATATATATATTCTTAAGGATATGCTTCAGGCTTGTGTTATCAACTTTGGTGGATCTTGGGATGTTCACTTGGGGATGGTTGAGTTTTCTTATAAAAATATTTACTAGTATGTGATCAAAATGGCTCCTTTTTATTTCTTGTATGGTTTCCCTTATAAACCTTCATTGTGTTGGTTGGAGACTGGTGAAAGTTCCATGGTTAGACCAATGTTGGTCCAAGAGATGACAAGAAATATTTAGTTGATTCATCAGAGAATATTGATGGTACGTACCTTATATAAGTTTTTTTATGATCATATCCATAGACCTTTGGAATTATCATTTGGTGACCAGGTGTTCTTGAGTTTTCACCTCAGTTGAATCATCGATGTCTTGGGGGCAAGGGAACATTGTTCCTCGTTTTTTTGGGACTTTTGATTTTATTGAATAGGTGGGTAAATTTTCATATCAAATAGTACTTACACCATAGATGACATCGATATATAAGTTGTTCCATGTATCTCAGCTTTGAAATTATCTATCTGATCCATCTCATGTTCTGAGGTGGAGTGATCTTGTAGTTGAACATGGTTTATCTATCACTGAACATACATTCATGATAGTTAATTCTAAAATCAAGGTGAATCTTGGGAGAAAAATACATTTGGTTCATGTGATATGGAATAATGGTTTTTATAATCATGAGAAATGGTAGTGGGAGACATTGATGAGAGGGTATTGGCCTCATCTTTTTGACATGTAAGCTTTATCGTGGCCTTTATAGGGACAAAAAGTTTATATGGTGGGGAGGTTGTAACATCTGGTTACTATTTTTAGTTATTTATAAACCCATTTTTTTGAAATTTATTTTTTTTGTCTCATTTGGGGTTTCTTCAAGTTAAATTTTGAAGTATTTGGAAATTTCTGGGCAAGTGCACGATTGGCACAAGGCTTGCACACATTTTCCCAAATTGTGCACCCTCTCAAGAAAAATTGTAAAAAAATGGATAGTGGTATTTTCATGGCTTGTGTACTTTTACCTAATTATTTTCCCTCTCTAGAGAAACTATGAAACCCATTTATAACTTGCTAATGGCTTACACTCGGTTTAACTAAACTGTGCACCTCTCCCCATGAAACCATGCAGATGAGATTTTTCTTAATCTTAATTTTTATAAAAAAATTGTTGAACCCCTCTTTTAGGTCCCAAAAAACCTCCTTCAACCCAAAAAAGTTTCTCCCATCCTTAGATCTCCCAAAAAGGATTCTTGGCCCCTTGGAATCCTCTCAGAAGTGATTTAAAACTAGATGAATGCCCTCTGACCCTCTTCTGGTTAGTTTCCTCCTTCCGTTCTTGATATATTATGATCTCTCTCATTCTTCATAGGGTTTTTTGGATACTTGTGTTAAATATTTTATCAAATACCCACTTATTTGGGGTTATAAACCTAGGTTTGATCCTTATTTCCTTGGATTCTATTGTTGTTTTTCTTACTCAGAAAATCCCAATTAGGTTTTGACACTTCAAGTTCTAGTGACTCTAAGGTCGGTGGTTCTGTTATGATGACCAATTTATCTTAACCTTGAATTGATATTTTAAATTCAATTGATGATTTAAATGAAAATTTGGGATTTTTTATTAATTTTATTTCAATGGTTTTATTAAGAACCTAATTCCAATGAATTGGGATTTTTGGAAATATGGGTTTTTGGTATGGAATTGGAAAACCCCCAATTCCATTGAATTGGGGTGTGTTTATGGAAATTTTGAAATTTAAATTGTTTAATTTAAATTTTGTATTTTATGGAAATATATTAAATTAAATTGTGGTATTTAATTAAGGAAATTTTTTGATGCAAAATTGTAAAAAAAACCCAATTCCATTTAATTGAAGGTTTGTTATAAAATTGATGGAATTTTTTTTAAATTTAAATTTTTGAATTTAACTTTTTGAGTTGATTTTAGAAACTAGATTTATAAATTGATTTCAAATCCTTATTTTTTAAAATAGATTAATAATGGTTTTTATAAAAACCCATTGGGTTTATTGTGAAAATGAGTATTTTTTATTAAAATCCCGTTATGGTTTTTAAAGAGAAAATTTAAAATAGATAATGAGATTTAATTTTACTTTAAGTATTCTTGAAATTAATTTCCTATATTTTTTTTGTACTTGATCACATGAAAGCCTTAGGTAGATAGTGAGTTATTTTTGGGAGGAACTTTATGACTTACAACATTCTAAAACTTTATATCAGTATGTCGCATCCCTTAGGTGATAGTGATGAGTCCCTTTTTCCTTATTCCCAAAGGGGATCATGTACATATTTTTCATTTCATAGGGTTAGGCCGATATAGCCTAGAACTATCATACCTATTGGGCACATGAACATATTTCTTTCCTGTCAGTATTTCAAATGTATATATTCCATTTTTGTAAACTATTTACATTCCTTCTCAATTTATATAAACTATTTTGAATAAAAGTGTTTGTTTAAACCATTTTTTAAAAGTTCCATCTTTTTAGAAATTCTCCATAAATTGTATTGTGAATATTTTTTTTAAAGTAATTTCCATAATTTAAAAATTGAATAATGAGTGGATAAATTTTTTCCATATTTTGAATCAAAAATCATGATTTTTTTAAATATGATTTTGTAATTCCAAACCTGTTTGTTTTAAAATTTAAATAATTCACTTGGTTCATTTTATATTGGCATCTTGTTATGAAACCTTTTGGTAAAATCCTACTGGGTTTTGGATCACACCCTACTTGTGCCTTCAGGTTTTTGTAGATTACCTCCTTCTAGGATTGATCAAGGGAAAATGACATATTGGTGGTGGTTCAAGAAGTTGAACCATGGACTTGGTGTGTTGCGTCCTTGTTGGGAATTGGGAAGTTTTCTTATTTTGGTAATTTTAGTTTTAGTACTTTGGGATTTTTATTCCTATTTGAATTCTAGTACATTAATCCTTGTGGATTCACTTTTGATATTCTTTTTTCTTTAACTTGTTCATTATCAGTAGAAAATTGTTCCTGCTTTCTTTTTGTACGATGTCAGGTACTAGTCACCAACCCGTGGGGATCGGGAATTCCCTTCAGGATATGTAAGTACTCTCTCATTTATCAGGTTACCAAGGTACCCGGGATGGTTCGTGATAGTATCTAAACCTATATACCTTGAATTTGGGTATTGATCCATCTATCACTTTGTATTTAAAGGGAAGTGTTCTTTATATGGGGACTATTTATATCATTTAATAAAATCATTTAAAGAAGTTTATATTTTATTATATGAAAATCTATTTCATTATTTCAATTTTTTTAGATATTATTCTGATTTATTTATTTACCTCAATAAAGTGGTAACTTCTAAGTTGTTTAATTTACATTATATTTTTTTATTGTTTCGCTCTAATCAATTTAGATCCTGTAACTTTTAGACTACTTACTATTTAGAGTGAAAAAAAATTTAGGTTTGTTTTAATGTTCATTCACATTACCTAACATTGATAAAAATCATCATATTAGTTTTTTAATAATTTTTTTGAGCCTATATATGATTTATATCCTTATATTCTAATGTAGTATCCTTAGTACATGATGAGTCCACTAGTGGATGAAATTATTAATATTTCATTTTCATTGGAATTATTTGTGTTGAATCCTAACCAAAACCCATTATAACTAAAATATCAAACCATTTTCTATACTACCTAAACATATATGCTACAATTTGAATAGCTAATGAATTCACAACTAGATGTATCATATTTATTAATATAACATTCACATGTTGAATAACCATCACTTTAAAATGTTACCCCACAACACCATAGAATAAGATGTAGATATGGAAATAATATCTACACACCTGGATATGAATCAAATATTCATTGTATATGTTGATGTTTATATTATTGATGACATTAGTATTTATATAAATATAAGTTATACATTTTAGTAAAATTTTAACTAGGTTATGTATATATTTTGTTATCGGTGTGCTCAAAATAACTTCACAACTTAAATTACAACTCATTTATATAATGTTTATCATTTTTAAGATCATAATTTGTCTTTTTACACAATTTATAATAATGAATTTGGATAACCAATTTAATTCCAACATTAAAATAAAAAACAATCTATAGTTTAAATTCATATCACTTATACTAAACTTAATTCATTCTCGATTATAGATTGTTCGTAATGAATAATTGTGAAAACAAATGTCATCTAAAATACGACACTACTCGAAGTAAAAAAATTATTATATTTTTTAATTAAAATGATGAAAAAATTAAAATATGTTATGTTTAATTATAATAGATAAATTTTTATATTTATTTTTCATATCTCATTTTATTTAATAAAAAATAAATTAAACTATTTTTTTGTTGTATAATTGTTTGTTTAATAATTTTAAAATTTTTAAACAATTTTTTAGAAAAATATATTATTTTTATAATTAAAATAATGAAAAATAAAAATATTTTATTTATATTAAGTAGAGAGGATCACAAAACACAAATATGCAGTTGCCTAGGCTCCCTAGTGGGTCAATTATTATCCATCCCTATAAGGAACAACAAGCACATAATGGAGATATTTTAATACATAGAGTAGCCTGAAGGCCCAAGTTCTAGATGGAATTAAGTATTACGTGATGGTGGCCCAAATTCCCTTTAATAACATGAATCAAACGCTAGAATGAGAAGAAACATGTTTTCATGTCACCAGTAATACTTTATGCCACCCCTTACAAGCAATTACTGCATTGTTTCACTAATTAGAATGTTGCACCACCCCTGCCAACAAACATCATGTTGTTATATCCTTCTCCATTTTATGTTAGGGAAAACCTTCATTGCACATAAGAAATCTATGTGGGGAGAGGGACATTTTATAGGTAACAATGCACCCATTCTTATTTTAAGCCTCCCACCTGATAATGCCTACATAGAGCCATATAGAACCACCTACCTAGTCTCACTACATCATATGACTGATCTCATTGCGATGATCTCCATGTGGCAAAAAATCCCTTCATATAACATCAAAAATATTAATGGGTAGAGAATTGATTGATAGGCACCAATTCACTCGTCACTCTTTCAAGCCACCCACTCGGTGACACCTGTATGCTACCAGGCTACATTGCATGTTTGTCACACTACGTTATCCACCTAGTTGCACATTGTGATTCCCCCCAATCTACTTCTGTGTATCCACCTTGTCTATTCCAATTGTGTGGGGGAATATTTTTTAATTCCATAAATTGTTAATATAATTCCCCTTAAATAGACTTAAAGGATTCAACCCTAGTCTAATACAAAATTATAGGCTGGTTTTACCACTCTGGTAATCCCCCAACTACTTAAGTATAATTAATCCTTTTTAGGAATTTGTCATATCTAATTTGAAAAAACAATTAATTTTTTTTTCAATTATCAAAATAATAAATTAATATTATAGAACTGTAACATGTTTTTGTTTTAGTAATTGGTAATTTTTACATTTATTGGATTAATGTGCTTGCATATTATTTTTTAACAATTTTTAAGGTTCCCCTAAAAATATTTGAAAGCATTTCATGAATTTTATAAGACATGTAGATAAAATGTGTTAAATTTTCTCATGAATTACACTCAAAATGTTTAAATGGAATACGTGAAACAATTCCATGCATTTTGGAACCCATTTCAAAAGTTTTTTAACTTAATTATAATTAAATAATTATTTTTAGAAATCCATTTTAAATATACCATGATATTGGTGTTTTTACTATAGAATAATTTGAGTTCATCCATATAAAATATTTCTAAGAATTTTCTATACTAACACAAACTTTATTTTACTATAGATAATGTACAAGGTATATCATTATATGTGATATAAGAATTTTGAATTTTTTATTTTATTTTCATTTATGAAGTGAATTTTGTTATATTATTTTTTCTTAAAGGCATTTAGAAAATTTATTTAATTTATGAAGGTTTTATAAAATTAAATTTTAAATTATGATTTATTCATCACTAGTTATTAAATATTTATTAAATGTTCAATAAATAATTTTTAATATTAAGAGTTGATACTAAATTCCTTATTTTATAGGATATAAAATTTATGATTTTCATAAAGAAAATTAATAAAAAATTTATCACTTATAATGTGTTTCTAAATTATAAGTGTAATATAAAATGTAAATATTGGTTTTACGAAATGCTTATAACTTTTTAATTTAGAATTTTCTTTTCAATTTGTTATTTTGGAAATTTATTTAAAACAGTACAAAAGTAATTTTCATTAGATTAGATTAAAGTTTTCATATTTGAAATATAATTATAACATGTTTATATTTATATTTTATAGAAATTATATATTCTTTATTCATGAATTATAAATTATTTATATTGTTACTTAATGAAATATTTATTACATATAATGATCAAATATATAATTTTTTTTGTTATCTATTTAGTCGATTTGATAAATATAATTTTTTTTATATTATTACAATTTGTGTCATTTGATAAATTTTTTTGAATACTTTTATAATATTCTAGAGCTTGTATTTAAGGGTTTTCATGGTGGGTTTAAAATAAAATTTATTTTATTTTAAAAAAGGTTAGTGGTTTGTTAGTTGTAATTATAACGTAAATATTTTATTATAAATACTTTTATATATTTAGGTTTAAATAAATTTATAAATTTAAATCACTCTTGATAAATAATTCGTGTATAATGAAACTTTAGTCCAGACCTCTCAATAGCTTGGGGGCTATGACTCTAGATAATTAGGTGGGGGTATGCTATTTTTCACACTATACATAATCTTGTGTAGGATGTAAGTTTTTAATGACTATAATTATTTAAATGAAAGGGTGTCATGTACCATTTTCCTATGATGAACATAAAAAGGTATTAAATGTTATAATTAATTTTATTATGACTATATAACAGAAATAATTAATTGTATAAAGATTTATACAATAACATGATTGAAACATGTTTGTTTTGTTGATTAATATAATATATATATTTATTTATTTATTTATTCTTTTTAGAAACATGCATATATATAGGTAAAGAATGATATGAAATATATAATATATGTATCAAGATGTTGAGATAATATAAAATTCCTCAAAATACTCAGTGTTAGATTCATTTAAAAGTAAACAATATTAATGACCATGATCATTCTATATGGGTAAATCTATAAGTTATGTGCCTATAAACTATCTTATGTAAGGTGAAAAAATTATAGGAGACCCAAAAAATAAAATTCATATACATTATGTACGATTTTATATAGTTTTGTCTATATAACCCAAATAATATTAGGTTCCTCAATTAATGTTGTTCAAAATATTTATGAGATGGATTGTGGAACTTTTTTGTCCACTCAACTATCTAAGAATTTTATATGATATAATTGATCTTATGTTGTAACTTAATGGATAAATGATGAGAAAATTACTTAATAATACTCAAATTTCATTGAAATATTTATCTTACACCACTAACAAATAAAAAGTAAAATGGGGCCAATATTTTAGTGGTTGTATATAATGTTCTGAGAAAAAGAATTAGCATAACTAAGGGTAATTCATGGCTCTATAAAATTTTTAATTTTAAACCAATGTTTCTCTCATCACTAATAAGTGTATAGATTCATCTATTAACTTGTTCAATATTCATAAATTGTAAAGTAATAATCACATGAACATAAAACTAGTATTTTTAACAGGTTCATAGACTCTTTCTAGAAATTAGTCCTTAGTGATGGGTGGGTGTTATCCCATATCTCACATATTTTGTCTTTTTATAAAAAAATAATGGTAAGGTAAAGATTATAACCTTTAAACCCCTACAATTGATGTAACTCAATAATGAATTTTTCCCTCCCACATACTTCTATAATGTAATAGTTTCAATTCATCATAAATAAGATAAAAAAATATCATAAATTTCATAAAACAATTCCAACACATCCACCCCAATAGATCTAGATTAAATAAATCATGAAAAGGGTTAGAAATTGGTGGTCATTGGTTGTTATCCCACATATAATTGATTTTTTATTTTTATCAATGAATAATGATAAGGGAAAGAGAGAAATATTAAACCCTTTATCTATTGATAATGTTTTCATTCCTTTGAAATATTTCTATACTATAATAATTGAAATTCATTATGAAAAAGATTAAACATTATCATATATATATTAAAAATTAATTTTCATCCTTCTTCACAATTGATATTTATTCAACAACGATGTGTGAACCTACTGTAAAACAAAAAATATGTTGTTTTTCTCCAAATAATACTCTTTAAAATGTTTGTAAGGAACTCTTTATAATTTTATATTTTCATGTAAATATTAAAAAAACATCGAGTGTCTAAATAAATTATGTTGTGTTCACATTTTTGAACTCTATATCAACAAACCACTATATTATAATTTTTATCTTCTAAAAAATATTCATTTAATTTTCATAAAATAAATATTATATATTTGTTCACCATCACATATTTATATTAACCATGGTGTGCTCATCGATTTCTCTAAAATCATGATATTTGTACATGACATATTACTCACCTTATTTTGAATACTATCAAAAAAAATTGTTCCTATAATTCTCAGTACATATCACCAAATAATACATTAGGACTTCTTGGTATTTTCTATTTTAGATATAATATATAACAAAACATATATATAAACCAAGACTCATAACCAAGATGATTTTATTTTTCTCCAAGACTCATATCCTTCCATAGTGTATTTTTATAACCCATGTTGACTAGTAGCACCATCTCAGGTCTATTTTCACATGAATCCATGAAATCTTCTAACATAAAAATTTTCCACTCACTATGTTAGACAATAACATCATAATTCATTATCTATTCTTGAAATATCTTTAAATATAGTGTGTAATGAAATTATATTTTCGAAGGGATTTAACCACAATGTTTTACATTAATCACCATAGTTTATTTTTCTCTCTATATAAATTCTTGATTCCCTTCCTATCCAACTATTTTTTAGTAAAACTAAAAAAATCATAATAATATTTAAAATAAATAAAATATGAATAGATTTTATAACTCATAAATAATAACATCAATAATAAAGTTTATATTATGATATCAATGTTATATAATCTAAAATCTACATTTCCAAGTAAATTAATGTTTGTTATAGAACCCCACCTCCTTGTATAAAGAAAAATAATACAATTAGATAATGTATTTTCAATTTTCTAATGGTTTTCTTCAATCTCCACTTTTAACTCTTCACCCATTCCATTGAGTTCCTTAGAAGTTGGTATAGTAAATTTGAATTCCTTTAAGGGATCTTAAATCTTCTTATTTTTAAATATTTTTAACATTTTTTTAAATGATTTATTATGGACATTTTTACCCATTGTTGAATTTTCAAAAAAAATTAAAAGGAATCTTCATGTCATTTTCAAAAAAAATACATGTTTTTATTTTACTAAAAATATTAAAATAATATATTTTTTAAAATGCATAACATAAATAGTAATTCCCTTTTTCATGAATGTTAAATGATTTCAATAATCCCTTATAACTTTTTAAAGTTATTTTCAAAGCAAATTTCTTCCTTAATATTTGGAAATTTTTATATTTTAAGTAAATTGATTCAAAAGAAATGATTTTGAAAATGATTTATGTTTTTAAAAAAAAATTCAAAATTGAAATTATAATTTCTCCAAAAAATGTTTTAAATTATTTTTAAATATTTCATTATAATTTTTTCATTTTATTTTCAATTAAAAGAATTTATAAAATGTTTTATGTTTTAAAAAGTTATTTTTAAACATAATTTATCTTCCTCAAGAAACGTTAAAAGTGATTTATCTTTCAAAATAATTTTTCATATATGATGACATCCTTTTATGTAATGTATGATTTACTAGGGATAGATTCCATAGATACCATTCTTATTCATTCTATAAATGGTTTGTAATGACAAGATGTTTATGAAACCTGTTTCTCTTCCACATGTTATACCATGATAAAATTCTTATGAAACTCACTTATTTTTTCATGGGTTATGATTTAAAGAAATTCTGAAATTGAAATTTATCTCTTTTATATAGGTTATAAAAAGATAAATTTTGTATGAAACTCATTTAATTTAATGGGTTATGATATTATGAATTTTTTATGATCTGGTGGCGCACATGTGTTTTATTTTCATTATGTGATTGGTGCGACCTATATCTCCCTCCAATGAATTGTGTAATGATAAATTTTCTATGATATAAAAAGGTACATGGGTGGTTATACCAATCCAAAAAATGAGGGTACAAAAGTAGTTATCCCAAGCCTAAAAAATAGGGTACACCGGTGTTTATCCCAAGCATGAAGCAGGTGCAAGGGTAGTTAGCCCAAGACTAAAAAATTTTGAATTTCTTGGTAGGTATACTTGACATAATATTTTCCATGATTATGTGTATGCCACAAATCTATGTCTTATGGAAATGTTATTCTCTTACATCTCATGTTCTTTGATTCCCTTATGATTCATTTATTATGAGTTTCAAATCTTTATTCCATGACTCATGATTATGATCTTTGATATGCATGGTATGGTTTTAAAATTTTATGCTCCTGTTCTCATACCCTAATGTTCATTTTATGTGTATGTGTCACTCTTGTTTATCCTTACTGAACATCTAAACTCACCCTTTCTTGTGTTTCCTTTCCCCAGGTTATGAAGAATGGTTTTTACGTAGGAATACGAAAGTGGAATATCTTTATAAAATACACTGAAGGCCTTTCATGAATTAAAATGATTTCATTACAAGTTTTCAAAGTCACTAGAATATTATGGTCCTTAGGAGTGTGTTTGTGTAATGTAATGAATATTCATATAAAAATATGTAATATCCTTGTATAAAGATCTTGGGTTACTATAGCCGGTATCATAGGATAGTTTTAGTTAATCTTTTGAAACTAGGATGAGAAGACTTTAGTGAGTTATCAATGTATATTTATAGGGATATTTCTATTGGTGTATCTAAGGATAAGTCTAAGGATGATTCATATTTTACAAAAATGTCCTGGAATTTTGGTAAAGGATAAGAGAAAGTTGTTTCTAAGAGATTACATACCTTTCTGGATACTACAAGTGGATGTGTATCTTGCAAAGTGGTACCCAGGGGTAATAACTCCCAAAAGGGTGCATTGATATTAACTCGATCATCACCTGATGCACAGACATAGTCCTTGTTGCACACTTGGTTTGACACTCCCAAGGATATTCTTTAGAAATTCACAACTCATTTATAAACCATCATGAAGGATTTATGTAGATGATGACAACGAACAACCTAGTATAAACCAAAGGTGTCATAGATTCAAAAGAATGTTTCATGATTTATACATCCTATAAGTGATTTTTCATGATTATGTGGTTTTCCACTAGAATTATTGTAACACCCCACCCCTCTTCAATAACTTGAGGAGAGGTAGAAATGATACTTGTCCTTATGATACATCTTGAAGATGCCAATTTCTGACAAGAAATGCTAAGGGATTCAATAAAATTGGGGGATGATTTTCAATTTTAAATAAAAAACCCCAAACAATATAACCATAACCAGTAACCACTATATTATTCATGATAACAATGTAATAAAACTCAATGTAATACCAAACTGACAACAATACCAACCACAGAAATAAGAACCATATCAGATAACAAAGAGGAAGACAAATAAACAAATCTCAAGGATTATAAATACATAACTCCACAACTCCTAACATTATCCAAGCTCTAACTCCACAATCCATGCCTAATGTATCATTAATAATCACTAAATAAATGAGATACCTTACCTTTACATGTGTCTTGATAAATGATATATGTAAATGAACCAAAGTTCCCTAGTAGGGGGTAAGTAATAAACTTAGTAGGTTTTCCCCAAATTACTTCCCTACTCACTCCACTATGATATAACATGTTATAACATTTATATAAAAAAATTTAAAATTCTTTATCACAAATCTAAACCAACTTCCAAACCAAAACAGTTTTCTAAACTAAAATAGTTTTCCAAACCAAAGATATTTCAAGGAATGAAACCAAAAAATCCATTTAACCATTAAAAAAATTAATTTGGAATAACCCATTTCATTTCACACAACCACACACACACACTCAATCTTGGGGTTATCATTGATGTTGAAACTTCACATACATCATTTGTCCCTTTTATGGTGGTACTTCACAACCATTATCCTTCCAATTCAACTAAAGCTTAACTATTTAATTTGAAAAACATTCCAAAAAAATATTTGAAAACCCATTTCAATAAAACTATAATTTTATTGAAAACACTTTTCTATGCATCAAAACTGAACAAAAATTTTAAAAAAATTAATTTTAAAATCATATTACCGCTTTCACTTTCCACCAAAACACCCAATTTTCACAATTCTATAAACCATCAACAAAGAGGTTTTCCATCAAGAATTGCACAAAAATTTCACAAAAAATTTCTAGAGCAACAATAAATATGAAATCAATCCTTCAAGTTATAATAAGAGTATATTGAGATTGAATCCACCTGCCTCAAGAACTATGGTGAAAACAAAGAACGACACAAATTCTTCAACAAAACTGGGTCAAACACCAAAAACCCACCTTAGATATCATTCCATAACATCAAAACATAAAAATATCATCATTATTGGAATAAACCAACATAGAAATATCCCTAATATATTATATCTATGAATCCAAGAGAGGAAATAAGAAGATATCTAAGAAAACCCACCATGAATAGAGACTTACCAAGCAATTTGGGCTTTAAAACGCCAAGATTTACCAATGGATCACTCATAGATCAAGAAAAATGGTCTCCAAAACCTTT
Organism: Viscum album; assembly: GCA_963277665.1. Classification (NCBI taxonomy): domain Eukaryota; kingdom Viridiplantae; phylum Streptophyta; class Magnoliopsida; order Santalales; family Viscaceae; genus Viscum; species Viscum album. Next base: position 1,538,319,362 of record OY728131.1, read on the forward strand.
TAGAATAGATTAAATTGAGTTAGTATCATATTATATAAAAAACTATCCATTATAGAGCATAACTGAGTTAAAAAAACATTTTTTAGATCAAACTTTTAGTCATGATGGGTTGAGTTGTAGTGTTAGGAAACCTGTTCGCTAACCGTGTACAAATACTATATCATAAATTAATGGTTTATAATGGGTTTCCAAATGATTTGGAAAAATGTTGTGCCTAACCGTTCACCGACCCAAATCCCACTACCTCACTTTGTGTATTTTTTGTAGGAGTTTCACAATTTCTACTAACTGTTCTCAAACCATGCATCTCTAGAAAATCACTAAAAACATTCAAAAAGTCCTCCAAAACTTATATAACTTCATGAAAGTAGTTTACATACTTAAAATAGATAGATAAATGGGTACTTAATTGAAAAAAAGGGTGCTATATTCTCCCCACCATTATCATTTCCATCCCAGGAAAGTAGAAAATCACCATTTCATCGAAAGTGTTTGAGCTATTACTCGACCATTTCCTTTTCCTATTCAAAAATTTCATCCTAAATCCAATTATGTTTACATAAATCCCACACTATACTGATATTTTTCCATTAAAGACTTTCTCTTGCAAATCCATAATATTTACTGGCATATGAACCAATGAAGAATCCATCTCTAGGTTAACGTGATCCCATCGAATCACATGGTCAGTATCAAGCTGATACTTTTTCAACTGAGATACATGAAAAACATTATTCATTGAACTGAAATGTGGTGGATAATAAAATCAATATGAAACCTTTCCAAACTGTTCCAATATCACAAAAGTTCTTATGTATTGAGTAGATAAATTTCCCCACTTCCTAAAAGAACAATGCCCAATCCTTGGATATATCCTCAAGAACACATGATCACTCACCTCAAATGAAAATGGTCATTGACAATGATACGCATATGATTTCTGATTAATCTAATACATTTCTATCATTTTCTAAATCAAATAAATCTTCTCTTTTGTCTCTTGGAAAATGTCTATCCCAACTAGTGAAGTGTCGCCTATTTCCACCCAATAAAGTGGACAACGTCAAGGATGACCATATAAATCTTAAAAAGGAGTCATATGTATCGAGTATTGATAAATTTTGTTATATAAGTACTTAACCAATGATATTTTCTCCTCCTATAATCCATAAAAATCCATTACACAATCCCAAAGAATTTATTCCAATGTTTGTATCATCTATTCAGATTTTATATTTGTCTGAGGATGATACATTTTACAAATAGTCAATAGATACCTAAGGGATTGTAGTAAGGATTTAAAAAAATGAGACATGAAACTAAGATCTTGGTCTAATACTATCAAAACTTGTAAACCATTCCACTTTACCACTTCTTGGATATATATTTTAGATAATTCATCCACCGTATGAGATTCGTGATTAGTAATGAAATAGTCCTACTTTGTGATTCAATCCACTATCATCCATATGACATTGAATTTTCAGACTGTTCTTGGGAGTCCTAACACAAAATCCACATCTATATACTCCCATTTCCGAATAAGAATAAGTAAATACTACAACATACACAATGTTCATTTATGTTCATCCTTAAACTACGGATATGTGAGGAATCTCATCACAAACTCATCCACTTTTTGTTTCATTCCAACCCACTGAAACATTTCTTTCATTACCTTATAAATATTTAATATTCCATGATGAACAAACCATCTTAAATGATGGTAGTAATGAAGAATATTTTCCTAAAAATATCTAGGTGTGACCATCCAATCACGAAACCACAAAACTAAACACCCATCTAGCTTTCATCCCTCAAAGTTCTCCCCACCATTGTGTTTTAGCCTCATACAAACACATTATGAATTGGATTTTTGTGCCACTTTAACCATATCCACCAAATCAAGAACCAAATAAAATGTAAATAAAACCACTACATTTCCTCAGTCTTCACAATTCGAGTTCATGTTAGCTATCATTGACATCAACCACCAATGATCTATAGCCTCTTTTTCTAACTGGCCATATGAAATCCTACTTAATGCATCTACCACCAAATTTATTTTACCTAGTGTATACATCAAGTCAAGGTCAAACATTTTAAGATATTTTATCCATATTATTTTTCTTAGATTAAAATCTCTTTTTTATAATATGTGTTTCATGCTCTTATGATCTATAAACATGGTAAATTTATTTCCAAAGAGGTCAATATGCCAAGTCTTTAAAGCATGGACTATAGTGGCCAACTTCAAATCATGGGTTGGGTAGTTAATCTCATGAAACTCTAACTATCGGGATCCATAATAAACAACATGATCTCCCTTTAGGATAACGCATCCCAACCCATATACCAAAGAATCACAATACACCATGAACGATTATCCTGATTCCAGCAATATCGAGATCGGTACTGATGTAAGAAAAACATTAAGATCTTGGAAAGATTTATTACATTCATCATTCTACTATAATGGAACACTTTCCCTTGTAAAATATTTAATAGGTGAAGATAGTCATGAAAATCCATGAACAAAGTGCCTGTAAAAACTAGATAAACCAAGGAAACTATGTATCTCAAAGACATTCTTATGTGATTTCTAATAGATAAAAAGTTCTATATTTTTTTATCCACAAAAGCACCTCTTTTAGAAATTACATGGTCAAGTAAATATACCTATTACATCAAAAAATCACACTTAAATAAATTTTAATAGAAATGATAGTCCCACAAAATTCCCAACACTGTCATCAAGTGTTTCTCATGCTCAACCTTCATCCTTGAATAAAGAAATATGTCATCCAAAAACACCACCAAAAAAGAATCTAGATACCTATAAAATATATGTTTCATAAATTCAATAAATACTTATGGTGAATTAATAATACCAAAATCCATAACCACATACTCATCATGCCCATATCTATTTTTGAAAGTTTTTTTTGTAATATCCTCCTTCTGAACCCATAATTGGTGATATATAAATCATAAGTCGATTTTAGAAAACCACTAGGCTTCCTTAAATTGATCAAAAAAATCATCAATGTGTGTAAGAGGGTGTAATTTATTTATTGAAATTTGGTTAAGCTTAAAATAATCTCTATCAATCCTTATAGTTCTATCGGCCTTCTTTGCAAACAAGAATGGTGCTTCCCATAGAGACGTACTAGGCAGAATGAACCCTTTTCTTTCCATCTCTTCCAAGTGGACTTTAAATTCCCTTAACTCTATTAGTGATATCCGATAATATGGAATTGAGATAGTATTAGTCCCTCATAATATGTCAATCATAAACTCTACTTATCTTTTTGGTGGAAACCTTAATAAATTTTCAGTAAAAACATCTGTAAACTGATCAACAACTTCTAGAAAACCATTGTTCTAAATTTGATCCTCCAATTCCAAGGTAAAATATGCCAACTAGTATGAGATACTTACAACTAATAGTGAAATCAATATTATTTCACCTACCTTTATATTTATTTCTCCTATAAAGATATTTTCGATGCCATCATCAGTCATAAAACTAACAATTAGGGTATAAAAATAAATGTGATCCTTGAACATTGTCATCCAATACATACCTAGGATTATATCATAGACATATAACTCAAGCATAGATAAGTCGAAACTTAATTATTCTCTATGAATAGTTATAAAACATGATTTTCACATATAGTCTCTACATTCTCTTTTACCAAGATGAGTTTTAAGTTTCAATATAGAAGAAATCAACTCAACATTTACACCCAGGTGATCAACAATATGATGAACAATAAAAAAATGTGATGCACCATATCAAAAAAATATTTCATAAGTGTAGAATTAAAAATAATCATACATATCACCATCAATGGTCTAGATTGATCATCCACAATAACTTAATCAGATCTATATAACTTCTTACACACTACAGTTTGTTATTTATTTCCCTATTGAGATTTCCCATGTTGAGGAGTCATGTTATTCCTTAAATTACCATTACTTGATCGGATTTTCTGACGATAAATATTCTACTACACTCATCCCATCAAATAATATGATGTTTTTGAAACATTAGATATGTCCCAAACACCCAATGTTGGATCATTGTGACAATAGAACTGAAGTTTCCCCATTTGGTTGCAATTTTTCCATACTTTAGGTAGTGCCATACAATCTCTCTTCATGTGATCAAAAAAACCACAATGAAAACATCTTAGATTTCTCTTGGGTTTAGGAGGAATATTCACTTATCCATATATATGATTTTGCTTCATCCCACTAGCTTTTAAATATTTTCCCCTCTTTCTCTTATTCCTAGTAATGGAGTTCCCACCATTTCTCATGGGTATCATCATGATCCCTCAACACATAGCTATTAACATATACATTTATTATTCCTTCAATATATTGACCATATCCATATAATCTGGTATATAAACCATGTAAATCTTTGAACATATCTATAGCCTCATCCCTGATTTAAAAATGTGTGCTTTTAAGGACACACTTGCAGCAACTTTGTGTGAAAAGTAGATTGAATTCATAAATTTAGGAGTGTACTCTATCCCTGAGAGGCTCTCATGCTTCAAAAAAAATCATCATTATATAAATCTTGAACATGTGATGATATAATTTTTTGTTGAATAGTTATTAAAAATCATCCAATTAATTTTCTTGGTATAATTTAGCTTGGACTAATAAATCTAACCATTGTCATGCAAGATCTTCCAGAATATATATCGCCAGCTTGACTTTCAAATTTGTTGGTGTGCCAAGTAAAATTAAGATTCAATTCAACCAATTCATACTAACCCATTCTTTATCTGGTTACGAATCACCACAAAAGATGGTTGGGTTCTTCTTTTAGAACAAAACAGAATAATCCACTTTCATTGGTTTATCCCTCCTGTTTTCTATATCTAAATCCTAAAAATCTATACTTTGAACCATCTATTGGTTCACCTATGGCTCAAGTACAACAACATTCTATGAAACTTCTTCCAATTAGTTTCTAAAAAGCCTATTGGGGGCCATTTATATAAAATAACAAAACTACATAAGTCTCTCTCTCTAGAAACTGAAGGTTTAGTAGTTTAGATTTACCACATCACAACTATCACAACATTACTTTACAAAATTTAAAATTTTTCCACTTCCAATCCATTATTTTAAAGTTCCATAATTCTTTTTAAAATCAAAACATTTTCAAAATACCACTACCATGATTTTTCAAAATCTCACATTTGAAAAAATTTCAATTCTTTTTAAAAAATAAATACTTGGGCACCAAATCATAAATCAATACTCAAAATGAAATATGTACTCCTAGTGGGAAATCATTTTTAAAATTCATTTCATGCTTTTATCATTGGATAAACCCATTAAAATGAGATAAAAACTCCTATAAGTTTCTTAAAAGACTTATATATCATACTCCCTTGTAACGTGAAGTTCATCATAAGTAGTTTATCTAAACCTTTTTATTCTCTACATTTCAATTCCAAATGATGTTATTCCTTTATACCATCCCAACTCAAATAATAGACCATGATTATTTTTCAAATCCAAGAGTGAAAAACCAATTCCATTTTTTACAAAATGAAAAATGGACCATCCATTACTGATACCATTTTTAACATCCATTCCCTCCTCATCGGTTTGAGACGAGGTAGAAATGTTACTCGCCCTTAGGCAACATCCACAAGATGTCAAATTCTGGCAATAAATTCCAAGGAATTTAATACAATTGGTGGATGATTTTCCCTTGTAATTAAAACAACCACAACCAAGATAAACATAACCAAAAACCAATATATGATGCATGATAACAATGTAATAAAACTCAATGTAATACCAAACTGACAAAAATACCAACCACAACACTAAGAACCATATTAAATTAAAATGAAAAAGACAAAATGAAAAGGCCCAAGGACTCAAAATATATAACTCCAAATCTCCCAATATGATTCAAGCTCTAACTCCACAATCCTTTCCCATGGTGTCATGAAGAATCACTAAAGAAATGAGATGCCTTACCTTTACCTGTGTCACAATAAATGATATCTTAAAACACAAAAAAGTACCCAAGTAGGGGGTGGGTAATAAACATTGTAGGTTTTCCCAAAATAAATTCCCTACTAATGCCACTAGGATAGAACATGTTATCATATTTATATAAAAAAATTAAAATATTTTATCACAAATCCAAACCAACTTTCAAACCAAAACAATTTTCTAAAATAATACAATTTTCTAAACCAAATCAATTTCCAGGGAAAGAAACCAAACAAGTCATAACCATTTCCCAAATTAATTTGGTATAACCCATTCCATTTCACACAACCACACACAAAAAATCAAGATTGTTGTTACCATTGATGTCATAACTTCACGTACATACTATGTCCCTTTTATGGTGGTACTTCATGGCCATTATCCACCCTCATTCAACTCACGCTTAACCATTTAAGAAAACAATTGTGACAACACAATATTTTCCATAACATTTAAATAAAACTATCCTTTTACAGAAAATTCCTTTACATGAATCAATACTAAACAATAATTTAAAAAATTTATTTTAAAATCATGTTACCACTTTCACTTTCCACCAAAACCCACAATTTTCACAATTCCATAAATTGTCACCAGAGATGGTTTCCATCAATAATTTCACAAAAAATTCTCAATAAATATCAAGAAAACTAGTAAATTTTTAATCAATACTTTAATTTATAATAATAGAAGTTGAGAGTAAATCCACGTACCTTGGGAACATTGGCGAAAATGAATAATGAGATGAAGTCATCCACAAAACCAGGTTAAAACTCCAAAAATCCACCTTAGATTTCATTACATAACATCAAAAAATACAAATATCATCATGATTAGAATTAAAAAACGTATATATATCTCTATATGATTATATTTATGAATCCAAGATAGGTAAGAAAAAATATCTAAGAAAACCCACCAAGAACAGAGACTTACCAATAAATTCAGGCTTCAAAGCACCAATATTTTCTAACGAATCACTCTTGGATAAAGAGGAATGGTCTCCACTACCTTCTATAAGAGAGTAAATGGATTTAGGGTCGTATTAGAGGAAAATTTGTCCATTAAAGAGAAAAACAAAGTTAGATCCACAATTATCAAATCTAACTTATATTCGTGCATAGTTAGGGCACATGATTAGGCAAATCGTGTGCTAACAATGAAAAATAACTTAGTCCCAAAAGCATAGTTTCTCATGGGTGTCCGAATGGTATGGAAAAACTACGCACCTAACCATGTGCCTACCTAGAGCCCACTACTTAACTTTTCATGGTTTTCTGTAGGATTTACCTAGTTTCTATTAACTCTTCTCAAACCACACACCTCCAAAAAACCCCAAAAAATATTCCAAAAGTCCTCTAAACCCTCCCAAACATCACCCAAACACTTTACAAACATAAAATAAATAATGAAATGGATAAATAAATAAAACTAGTGTTCTAAAATTAGGGTTTTTCATGTTATGATTTTTTTTTTGGTCAATGGAGGGAACCCAAAGGAACTGGGTTAACATTGAATGTGATAAAAAAATCTGATGAGTATCAAAATGTTATAATGACTGGAGTAAAGAATATTATTATGATTAATATTCATATATCATGATATATGATTAAAATATTTCACCTTAAATGGATCTAGAACTCACCAAATAAGATAAGGATGGAGGTTATTGAGCGTTTAGGTAGTGGAGACCATAGAGGAAAGAAGATTTAGTTTCCTATATGTAGAGAATGTGGGAAGAAGCACTATATGGATGTCACGACCCGCCCTCGGGGTCCGTGCCGTGACTACCCCAAGCCCGCCTTCCATAGGCCAGGGGCTGGCGACTAGCACCAAGGCGTAAATCCCAGTAAAAAAGGGAAGGCATTGCCTTTGATAAGTAAACTCACACCACAGAGTAAACAAACGGAAAGTAAACACTAAGCAAGCAGAGTACGACTGAAAGTGCGGAAAGGTAAATGGGCCAGAATACAAACCCAAACTGAAAGTAAAGTACAACTCGAAAAGGGAAAAATAGCAACTGTAAAGTAAAAGCCGCTACTCCGAGCTGTCCACCGGAAATCCCACCTGAAGGGTGGGTACAGATAGCTCCTCTTCTCCACGGGTCCCGCCGTCCGCTCCGTGCACGTCCCGCCCAGTGGTCCACCTCCGGGTACCGTCCCGCTCTACAAGCCTCAGCTAAGTCAGCGTTGTCCGTCGTCTACAACCAACACAACGTAGTGCGGGCGAAGCCCGTGCAGGGGTGAGTATAAGCTACTCAGTAGGGACCCTGAGACCCCTGAAGGTCTCTCAAATCCACAAAGGATAAACCACGAAGAAAATTACAATCACGAAGTAACAACCGACACTGCTTAGGTATATGCCCATACATATACCTAAGTCATCAATTAAAAATACGCTCCAACCTCCGAGCCCAAGTACAACTCAGTCCACGCAGGAAAGTATACGTATTCCACATAGGAAAGCAAAACATAATCCACACAGGATTGCACAACACAATCCACACAGGAAAGCAACAGGATTCAGCTCACACAGGTATACTTCTTCAAGGACGATAAAGATGATCACTGATCCATCTAAGTCGTCGGACCCACGAAGGATCGATAGGTAACTAACCCCCGCAAAGACCCACACAGGATCGGGCTCACACAGAACCTGTAGGCGCTGGCTCACACAGAACCGCTGAGCGCAAGGACCCACACAGGATCGGGCCCACACAGGACCTGTAGCACTGATCCACGTAGGATCGCTGAGTGTTGTAGTCGTCGTCGTCGAATCCACACAGGATCTCTGTACTGTCGTCGTCGAAGTCACAGTAGCAGTCGTAGCAGAAGAACAGTCGCAGCCAGCACTAGGGTTCCCGCACACAGCAAGCTCGTACGGAGGGTCCGCTCCACGAGCCGAGAGGCTGATACATCAACTGTCACAAAGACCAGAGTTGATGTATCCAAAAGTTCCGTATCGTCAACAGGAACTCAACGCAACAGACGGCGCGTCGATCGGACGCCCGGTCTGAGAGTTATTGGCATTTTCGTCTCCGGGGCCCGGTTGGTTTTTAAGGCAAAACCAACCCGACCGTACTCCACCTGCGTCCAAACCTCGGGCGGAGTATGCCAAAAGATCCGTCTCACTAAGAGGAACACTACGCGACTGACGGCATGTCAATCGGACGTCCGTAGCTCAAGATATGAGTGTTTCCGCTCCGAAGGCCCGGTTGGTTTCGTGAACGAACCAACCCGGCCGAACACAAAGTATACCGAAACCTTGAGTGCGATATACCGAAACGACCGTCTCGATTCAAGGATCGCGTTGCCGCAGACGGTTCGTCATTCGGAGGTCCTAGGCTCAAGTTATGGGCGAAAAACCAAATCTGGTTCGAAACGGGGGGTCCGGGTCCGGGCCGACCCGGCCCGACCCCCCCCCCCCCCCCTGGGCGGCGCGGCGGCGCGGCGGGCCGCGGCGGCCTGGCTCCGCGAGGAGGCTGCGCACGCGGGGGCTAAGCCCCGCGGTTTTTGAGGGGCGGCGCGGCACAAAGGGACGCGTCCCTTTTTTTTTTAAAGAAGCCCCCCCCCCCACGTGGGGGGCCTGCTGGTGCGGAACCGAGGGGGCCGGCTGCCCCCTCCCTTTAATTAAAACTGCCCCCCCTCTTTAAGAGGGGGGTTTAGCATGCTGGCCGGGGAATTAATTCCCCGGTTTAACGGCATCCGGCCGGCCAGCTGGCCGGCCGGTTTTTTCTAACGGGACCGGAATTTCAGGTCCCCTCTTCGGCTTCCGACGCCGGCGGCCCGGCCGCCGGTCTTCTCTTCCGCCGCGGCCCGGAACCGGCCGCGGTCTCCTCGTCCCGCCGCGGCCCGGAACCGGCCGTGGCGTTCGTCATCCGGCGTGGTGCGACGGCACTGCGCCCCTTCGCCGTACTTTGATTCTTTTCAACGCGGCGCGACGGCGTCACGTTCTTGAAGTTTCTACCTCGGCGTGGCGCGACGGCGCCGCGTAAAATAAACGTACGGTAATCCGCGTGGTGAGACGGCACCACGTCACTTTGCTTCCACCGCAAGAATTAAACAAGAACGATGGAGGGGGGGTTCGGCCGTGTTCGTGCGGTCCGGCCCCCCTCGCGTTAACTATAACACTTAAATAAAATATTTCAAAGCCTCACGTAGACATGCGATCCACGATCAAGAAATGGAATAATTAAAGAATGAAACAACAACCCCTACCTCGGGTTAAGATTCGAAGATTCGTCTACGATCCGCGGAAGACGGCGTCGCGGAGGTCGGGCGTTGCGGTAGCCGTTCGTCAAATCCGATGACGAAGGGTTGCGTTCGAAGAGACACGTCGTTGGCGAAACTTGCACGCCGACGAAGGTTGTCCGAAGAAGAGGTGGCGTCCCCTTCGTTGACACTGTGAACGAAGAAAGGAGGTGCGGCGTTCTTCGTCGGAAAAAGAGCGTTCCTCGTCAAGTCTTGAGGAAAGTCAAAATATAAAGAAAACAACGAACTCAAGAACCTCTACCTCGATAGTCGCACGTTGACGTAGTCGTGAAATATCGGTGTCGCGGAGGAAGAGTCGTTGTCGAATCTTCGTATGCCGACGAAGAAGGTTCGAAGAGGAAGCGGCATTCCCTCTTGTTGACACCGAGGATGAAGAAAAGAGGCGTCGTTCTTCGTCGGAGTTTGAGCGTTCTTCGTTCTTCGTCAGAGCTTGAAGATGAAGAGGAAGCTCTCAAAAAGCTCTCAAGGGAATAAACAAACAACCCATAATCAAATAAGATTACATCTTATTTTATTAACACATAACACAAAAGAATTTCAAATGTTTGAAATTCAAAAGAGCTAACTCCCAAAATTAATTAAGTAACTTAAGCCATTAAAGAGGGGGGTTAAGGGAATTTGAAAAGACTAGGGGTTCGTGTGGGCCCCACCACACTTAATCCTCCCAAGGGAGGTTAAGTGGGTGTGGGTCCCACTTCCAACCCCCTTTGGTAGGTTTTTAACAAACTAAAAAAAATAAATTTGTCTTACACAAATTTTATTTAACTCAACTGAAAACCCCAAAACTTAACTTTCAACCCGCAACAAACGCAACTCCCGAAAAGGTCTCGTTAAGCGAATATCGGCGCTGCGAGTTCATCGGTGCCCTCGGATTTCAATTCCGAGCACCGGATCAAAAGTTAGGAATTCCCGCTCGTTCGTTCACTGAACGTACCCGAGCCAAACTTCGGAAATTAATTCCGGGCACTTCGGGCCTCGGAATCAGGTGTCGTCTGAAATCGCGCTCTTGTAAAATTCTAAAGAAAATTAAGAAAAAAAATTTCCCTTGAATTTTACGGGTCTTTACATTACTCCCACCTCAGGGCTTTACGTCCCCGTAAAGATACAACAAAAACTAGGGAAACAAAAGAGGGTACTGAGCACGCATCTGAGCCTCCCGCTCCCATGTGCTCTCCTGGAGATTCCCGTGCTGCCATCTGATGCGCACAAGAGGAATCGATCGCCCACGCAGGACCCGCTCCTGTTGATCCTCTATCTCCACCGGGACCTCCGTAAAAGTCGCCCCATCGTCAACGTCAAGCTCCCCATGGTCAATGATGTGTGTCGGGTCGTGCACGTATCTCCTCAGCTGGGATACGTGGAAGACGTCGTGCACCCGGTGCAACTGAGGTGGTAGAGCCAGGCGATAAGCCACCTCGCCAATCCTGCTGAGAATCTGGAAGGGTCCGATGAAGCGCGGAGATAACTTGCCGCCTCGGCCAAATCTCTGAATACCACGTCGAGGTGAGACCCGCAAGAAGACGTGGTCGCCATCCTCTAACTCCAGTGGCCTCCGCCTCCTGTCAGCGTATGACTTCTGCCGGCTCTGAGCTGTCCTCATCCGCTCCTGGATGACCTGGACCTTCTCTGTCGTGGCCTGGACCATCTCTGGTCCCACCAGTGCTGACTCTCCGGGGTCTGTCCAGCACAAAGGAGATCTACAAGGTCGGTCGTACAACGCCTCGTACGGTGCCATCCCGATGGTGGAGTGGTAGCTGTTGTTGTACGCGAACTCCACCAAAGGTAGGTGGTCCTCCCAGCTACGACCAAAGTCAAGGACACATGCGCGGAGCATGTCCTCGAGAGTCTGAATGGTCCTCTCCGTCTGACCATCTGTCTGAGGGTGAAAAGCTGTGCTAAGACGTAGCTGCGTACCGAACGCCTCCTGTAACCCCTTCCAAAGCCGGGAAGTAAAGCGGGCATCTCGATCGGAAACGATAGATGATGGCACGCCGTGGAGCCGCACAATCTCCTGAACGTAGAGACGTCCCAAGCTCTCCACTGAACCCTGCTCTCTGATGGGTAAGAAGTGTGCCGACTTGGTGAGTCGGTCAACAATCACCCAGATGGAGTCGTGACCTCTGGAAGTGCGTGGAAGTCCAGTCACGAAGTCCATAGATATGCCGTCCCACTTCCACTCCGGAACCTCCAAGGGTTGTACCAAGCCTGCTGGTACCTGATGCTCTGCCTTCACCTGCTAACAGGTGAGGCATCGAGAAACGAACTCTGCTACAGCTTTCTTCATGCCCGGCCACCAGTGCTGTCGTCTGAGATCCTGGTACATCTTCGCCACTCCAGGATGTACCGCCAAAGGAGAAATGTGAAACTCCCTTTGCACTTCCTCTCGCAAAGCGACTGGTACCATGGTACGTCCTCTGAAAAGGATGTCGTGCTCTGCTCCAAGGGAGAAACCATCAGGTGCCTGTCCCGAGGATATCTGAGCACGCCGTGTCTCACAGTCAGCGTCCCCGCGTTGTGCCTCCCTGACTCACTGCAGTAGTGGAGGAGTGACTGTGAGAGACTGAAGAAAGGCTGCTCCATCTCTATCCACGAAGGATATCTGCAAAGAGGCTAGCTGCTCCTTTGCCTCCTCAAGTAGCTGAATGCCCGTCCTCCTGCTGAGGGCATCGGCTACTACGTTCCCCTTCCCAGGAGTATAGACTATCTCAAAGTCATAGTCCTGGAAGAACTCGAGTCATCGTCGCTGTCTCAGGTTCAGGTCCTTCTGCGAGAAGATATATCTGAGACTCTGATGATCGGAAAAGACTGTAAAGCGTTCGCCCATCAGATAGTGTCGCCATGTCTTCAGAGCGAAGACCACTGCTGCTAACTCCAGGTCATGGGTAGCGTAGTTCTGCTCATGCGGCCTCAACTGTCGTGATCCATAGGCGATCACTGCCCGCTCCTGCATCAGAACACATCCGAGTCCGGTCCCTGATGCATTGCAGTAGACTACGTATCCTACTCCCTCCTCAGGCAACCTCAAGATAGGTGCGCTAGTCAATCTCTGTCTCAGCTCCTGGAAGCTCTGCTGACAACTGTCTGACCACACGAAGGGTTTCCCCTTCTTCGTCAAAGCTGTGAGTGATGCCGCAACTCTGGAGAAGTTCGGCACAAATCTCCGATAGTATCCAGCTAGTCCCAAGAAACTCCGAACCTCAGTCACGCTCCTGGGTGGCTCCCATGCTAACACAGCCTCAATCTTCGCGGGATCCACTGCAACTCCCGCCTCAGAGATAACGTGTCCCAAAAAGTGGACCTCACGTATCCAGAACTGGCACTTCGAGAGCTTACCATAAAGCTGGTGCTCTCGGAGTGTGTCAAGAACAACTCTCAAGTGATAGGCGTGCTCCTCCTCTGTCGTAGAGTAAATCAGAATGTCGTCGATGAAGACCACGACAAACCGATCGAGGTATGGTTGAAAGATCCTGTTCATGAGAGCCATGAACACTGCTGGAGCATTGGTTACACCGAAAGGCATAACCAAGAACTCATACTAGCCATACCGACATCTGAAGGCCGTCTTCTGCACATCCTCGTCTCTGACTCTGAGCTGATGATAGCCTGACCTGAGGTCTATCTTCGAGAACCACCGTGCTCCCTTGAGCTGATCAAAGAGGTCATCAATCCTCGGTAGCGGATACTTGTTCCTCACTGTCACCTGGTTCAGGCGACGATAGTCAACACAAAGTCGTAAGCTCCCGTCCGCCTTCTTGGCGAACAATATCGGGGAAGCCCAGGGTGAAACACTGGGTCGGATGAACCCCTTGCCCTGCAAGTCCTCCAACTGTACCCGTAGCTCTCGAAGCTCGGCGGGGGCCATCCGATATGCTGGAGTGGATATCGGGGCTGTCCCGGGGTACAAGTCAATATAAAAGTCTACCTATCTGCGAGGAGGTAGCCCTGGAACGTCGTCGGGAAAAACGTCCGCAAACTGATCCACCACTGCAGGAAAACCAGGACTCCGCACGTCAACTGCTCCAAGGATAAGGCTAGCCAACTGATGAGTGATGGGCTGTCCTCTCCTCCGCGGAAGTCCATCCTGTGCTGCTAAGGCTCCCTTCTCGCCGGTGAAGGTGAACCTGCTCCCGTCGGTGCGTACACATCGCACCTTGCGCCTAAAACAGTCAATCTGTGCATGGACCGTAGACAACCAATCCATGCCCAAGATGACGTCGTAAGGCCTCGACGCTGCTACAAGAAGATCCCAGCCGAAGCTCTCGCCTCCTAGAGTAAGCTCACACTGCCGGCACCAGTGTGTAATCGTCGAGTCTGCTCCCGTAGGAGTCTCTAGCCGTAAGGATCGAGCCAACGGCTCTGTCGGAATCTCCGAGCTCCGAACAAGGGCAGCGGCTATGAAAGAGTGACTCGCTCCTGTGTCTATAAGAACTGCAGCAAGGGTGGAATAGACACAGATAGTACCTCGAATCATCTCAGGTGCGCCGTGGTCGTAGGCCTCTGCTGCCTGGAGCTGTGCCTGTCGCTGCCCGCCAGCTCCCTGTGGTCGGGGTGGACCTCCTGGTGGTGGTGGTGGTAGTGCCTCAAAGCGTCGGCCACCACCAGCTGCTCGTCCAGCTCCTCTGCCTCGTCCGCCTCCTCCCTGCGGACCGCCAAGGTCGACCCTCTGCCTCTGCCTCGGTGGTCCATCAACTGACTGCTGCTCCTCGGCACGGCGGGTCGGGCAGTCACGAGCCATGTGGCCCTGCCCGCCGCACGAGTAGCACTGTCTGCCTCTCGTAAGACTGGCTCCGCGCTGTGTGCCCCGCACTGCTGAGCCAGTGCCCTGAGATCGTCTGCCCGAAGGTCTGGTCTGTCTGGACCCCTGAGTCATCCGTCGACTGCCTGCTGCAGATGACTCTGCCACGTGCCGCCCTGCGGTGGGTCGCTGTGCTGGTGTAGACTCAGCAAGGAAGCTCTCGATCAGAAGGGCCCGCTCCAGTACTCCTGTCTGTGTCGGTATGCTGAGGGAGATCAACGATGCCCTGATCTCGTGTCTCAAACCCTGCTCGAAGGTCCGGGCCCGGAAGAATGGGTCTCGTACCATGTCGGTCGAGTAGCGCGAGAGATCGGTAAATCTCGCCGAGTACTGAGCGACCTTCATGCTGCCCTGCCGCAGCTGTAGAAGCTCCTGGATACGCACCGCACGAAGGGTGGCTGGGACGAACTCCGAGCGGAAGAGGCTCTCAAAGTCCGTCCAAAGTAGAGATGCCTCATCGTGCACCTGGAGCATCAAGCTCCACCATCGTCCTGTTGCTGCGTGTAATAGGCTCGCAGCGAGGATCACCATGAGGTCTGTTGGTGTCCTCACTAGCCTAAACACTCGAACTACTGCCTCCAGCCAGTCCTCTGCTGCCTGGGGATCCGTCTCCCCGCGAAACCTGGGCGGTCGCTGGCGCTGAAACTCATGCAGTGCGCTGAGGCGACGTACATCGTCAGCGGCTGCTGCTGGAAGCATCGGGGGATCGGCGGGTAAAGCTACCGCCGGTGCCACTACTGGCAAAGGGCCCTGCACCGAGGCCTCGTCGCTCGGTGGGCTGTCGTCTCGCTCGACTCTCGGAACCCTAGCTGGCTGCCGTCGTGGGGCCATCCTGAAAAGGAAACAGGTGCGCCACGGTTAGAACAGTATACCTGGTGAGCTGATATAAGTAATCACAAAGAAAACTTTGAAACACACACGCAATTAATGTTTTCGTGCATTAAGTCAGAAATCAGAAGTCAGGGTCCTGGTGTACGGATACGTCGGCCGCCGCACCAACACTGGACTCCCTGGACTGATATCCACACTCAATACGCTAAACATTATTGCTTCACATAGAAAAGATCAGAGTTCGCGGTAGAACCGAACTCCTCTGATACCAATTTGTCACGACCCGCCCTCGGGGTCCGTGCCGTGACTACCCCAAGCCCGCCTTCCATAGGCCAGGGGCTGGCGACTAGCACCAAGGCGTAAATCCCGGTAAAAAAGGGAAGGCATTGCCTTTGATAAGTAAACTCACACCACAGAGTAAACAAGCGGAAAGTAAACACTAAGCAAGCAGAGTACGACTGAAAGTGCGGAAAGGTAAATGGGCCAGAATACAAACCCAAACTGAAAGTAAAGTACAACTCGAAAAGGGAAAAACAGCAACTGTAAAGTAAAAGTCGCTACTCCGAGCTGTCCACCGGAAATCCCACCTGAAGGGTGGGTACAGATAGCTCCTCTGCTCCACGGGTCCCGCCGTCCACTCCGTGCACGTCCCGCCCAGTGGTCCACCTCCGGGTACCGTCCCGCTCTACAAGCCTCAGCTAAGTCAGCGCTGTCCGTCGTCTGCAACCAACACAACGTAGTGCGGGCGAAGCCCGTGCAGGGGTGAGTATAAGCTACTCAGTAGGGACCCCGAGACCCCTGAAGGTCTCTCAAATCCACAAAGGATAAACCACGAAGAAAAGTACAATCACGAAGTAACAACCGACACTGCTTAGGTATATGCCCATACATATACCTAAGTCATCAATTAAAAATACGCTCCAACCTCCGAGCCCAAGTACAACTCAGTCCACGCAGGAAAGTATACGTATTCCACATAGGAAAGCAAAACATAATCCACACAGGATTGCACAACACAATCTACACAGGAAAGCAACAGGATTCAGCTCACACAGGTATACTTCTTCAAGGACGATAAAGATGATCACTGATCCATCTAAGTCGTCGGACCCACGAAGGATCGATAGGTAACTAACCCCCGCAAAGACCCACACAGGATCGGGCTCACACAGAACCTGTAGGCGCTGGCTCACACAGAACCGCTGAGCGCAAGGACCCACACAGGATCGGGCCCACACAGGACCTGTAGCACTGATCCACGTAGGATCGCTGAGTTCTGTAGTCGTCGTCGTCGAATCCACACAGGATCTCTGTACTGTCGTCGTCGAAGTCACAGTAGCAGTCGTAGCAGAAGAACAGTCGCAGCCAGCACTAGGGTTCCCGCACACAGCAAGCTCGTACGGAGGGTCCGCTCCACGAGCCGAGAGGCTGATACATCAACTGTCACAAAGACCAAAGTTGATGTATCCAAAAGTTCCGTATCGTCAACAGGAACTCAACGCAACAGACGGCGCGTCGATCGGACGCCCGGTCTGAGAGTTATTGGCATTTTCGTCTCCGGGGCCCGGTTGGTTTTTAAGGCAAAACCAACCCGACCGTACTCCACCTGCGTCCAAACCTCGGGCGGAGTATGCCAAAAGATCCGTCTCACTAAGAGGAACACTACGCGACTGACGGCATGTCAATCGGACGTCCGTAGCTCAAGATATGAGTGTTTCCGCTCCGAAGGCCCGGTTGGTTTCGTGAACGAACCAACCCGGCCGAACTCAAAGTATACCGAAACCTTGAGTGCGATATACCAAAACGACCGTCTCGATTCAAGGATCGCGTTGCCGCAGACGGTTCGTCATTCGGAGGTCTGAGGCTCAAGTTATGGGCGAAAAACCAAATCTGGTTCGAAACGGGGGGTCCGGGTCTGGGCCGACCCGGCCCGACCCCCCCCCCCCCCCCCCCCTGGGCGGCACGGCGGCGCGGCGGCCGGCGGCGCGGCGGCCGGCGGCGGGCGGCGGCGCGGCGGCCGGCGGCGGCGCGGCAGCGCGGCGGCGCGGCGGCGCGGCGGGCCGCGGCGGCCGGGCGCCGCGAGGAGGCTGCGCACGCGGGGGCTAAGCCCCGCGGTTTTTGAGGGGCGGCGCGGCACAAAGGGCCGCGCCCCTTTTTTTTTTAAAGAAGCCCCCCCCACGTGGGGGGCCTGCTGGTGCGGAACCGAGGGGGCCGGCTGCCCCCTCCCTTTAATTAAAACCGCCCCCCCTCTTTAAGAGGGGGGTTTAGCATGCTGGCCGGGGAATTAATTCCCCGGTTTAACGGCATCCGGCCGGCCAGCTGGCCGCCCGGTTTTCTCTAACGGGACCGGAATTTCCAGTCCCCTCTTCGGCTTCCGACGCCGGCGGCCCGGCCGCCGGTCTTCTCTTCCGCCGCGGCCCGGAACCGGCCGCGGTCTCCTCGTCCCGCCGTGGCCCGGAACCGGCCGCGGCGTTCGTCATCCGGCGTGGTGCGACGGCACCGCGCCCCTTCGCCGTACTTTGATTCTTTTCAACGCGGCGCGACGGCGTCGCGTTCTTGAAGTTTCTACCTCGGCGTGGCGCGACGGCGCCGCGTAAAATAAACGTACGGTAATCCTCGTGGTGCGACGGCACCACGCCACTTTTCTTCCACCGCAAGAATTAAACAAGAACGATGGAGGGGGGGTTCGGCCGTGTTCGTGCGGTCCGGCCCCCCTCGCGTTAACTATAACACTTAAATAAAATATTTCAAAGCCTCACGTAGACATGCGATCCACGAGCAAGAAATGGAATAATTAAAGAATGAAACAACAACCCCTACCTCGGGTTAAGATTCGAAGATTCGTCTACGATCCGCGGAAGACGGCGTCGCGGAGGTCGGGCGTTGCGGTAGCTGTTCGTCAAATCCGATGACGAAGGGTTGCGTTCGAAGAGACACGTCGTTGGCGAAACTGGCACGCCGACGAAGGTTGTCCGAAGAAGAGGTGGTGTCCCCTTCGTTGACACGTTGAACGAAGAAAGGAGGTGCGGCGTTCTTCGTCGGAAAAAGAGCGTTCCTCGTCAAGTCTTGAGGAAAGTCAAAATATAAAGAAAACAACGAACTCAAGAACCTCTACCTCGATAGTCGCACGTTGACGTAGTCGTGAAATATCGGTGTCGCGGAGGAAGAGTCGTTGTCGAATCTTCGTATGCCGACGAAGAAGGTCCGAAGAGGAAGCGGCGTTCCCTCTTGTTGACACCGAGGACGAAGAAAAGAGGCGTCGTTCTTCGTCGGAGTTTGAGCGTTCTTCGTTCTTCGTCAGAGCTTGAAGATGAAGAGGAAGCTCTCAAAAATCTCTCAAGGGAATAAACAAACAACCCATAATCAAATAAGATTACATCTTATTTTATTAACACATAACACAAAAGAATTTCAAATGTTTGAAATTCAAAAGAGCTAACTCCCAAAATTAATTAAGTAACTTAAGCCATTAAAGAGGGGGGTTAAGGGAATTTGAAAAGACTAGGGGTTCGTGTGGGCCCCACCACACTTAATCCTCCCAAGGGAGGTTAAGTGGGTGTGGGTCCCACTTCCAACCCCCTTTGGTAGGTTTTTAACAAACTAAAAAAAATAAATTTGTCTTACACAAATTTTATTTAACTCAACTGAAAACCCCAAAACTTAACTTTCAACCCGCAACAAACGCAACTCCCGAAAAGGTCTCGTTAAGCGAATATCGGCGCTGCGAGTTCATCGGTGCCCTCGGATTTCAATTCCGAGCACCGGATCAAAAGTTAGGAATTCCCGCTCGTTCGTTCACTGAACATACCCGAGCCAAACTTCGTAAATTAATTCCGGGCACTCCGGGCCTCGGAATCAGGTGCCGTCTGAAACCGCGCTCTTGTAAAATTCTAAAGAAAATTAAGAAAAAAAATTTCCCTTGAATTTTACGGGTCTTTACAATGGATTTCTTAGAGTAATAGGATGATATTTTGAGTTTCTAAAAGAAGGAAACAAAGTAAGTAATTATAGAGTAAAAATTAGAAGTTCGATTAAAACAATGGTTTAGAATAATGGTCTTCCTAAGATATCATTAGCGGTTTATTGTTTCCAATGTAGAAAGTATGGGAATTATAAAAATAGATTTCTTAATGGGAAATATACTGAAGAGAATCATCAAGGTTGTATGAGTAATGGTTATATTGTTGATGATGAGGAGACTACAAATGAAATATGAAACTTATGGGTATTCTAATAGTGTTGTTTATGTTAAACTTGAGAATCATTGATAAATTGAGGTTAATGAATGTTAATAAATGATTCATATTTAATATTATAGAAAATAGGTATCAAAGAATAAGATGATAAATCCTAGTTAATGGTTTGAGAAAGAAGTGGGATGATTTATTTTCTTATATATCATAATTCAAGAATTATATTATATTAATCATGAAATATATAAGGATTGTTTAGTATATGTTTTTCATTAAGAATTTTCAATAATATGTTGAATAGTGATAAAAACCTATAATATTGATTTAATGGTAAGGTAATATTTTATGCAAAACACATGATTAAGGAAACGATAACCCATAATATTTTCCTATTGTTGAGATAAGGATGTTGGGATAAATAGATGATTAATATGGATAAAATAAATTTGATAGTATCAATTACCTTGGAACTAATTAATGATTTTTGGAAAAGTTTTTTATGATATCATTGATAGAGTTTAAAAAAATTGGATTTAAATAATATATCTAATAATATTTTTTTATGTAAGTAATGATGAAGAATGTATATTTTCAGCATGGTTTTATGGTAATTCAGGTTATTACCATGTTTTAGTAGAATACATGATAGAGGTATTCACATGTTTAGTATATGACAATCAAGATCCAATTTATATTATATGGGGGATTAATTCTATGTTGATTTTGAGAAATTTAGAAACCTTATTTATAAAATTTGGATTTTGTAAGGTTTATAAAGTTAACCATTTATGGAATGGTTTAATTTGAATATTGGATAAGGATTTAGAGATTAATGTATTACTTCACCATATAAATATTTTATCCATATTGGATAACCAGTGTTAACTTTTTTTTAACTAGAGATAGAAGTAATTACTTTTCATTATTTTATGGATCTTGTTTAGTACTTTAGACATGAAAAATTCATCTCTTAGAGTAAGATATAAAGTGTAAATTAATCAAGGAACAACCAAAGGGTGAAATTATGCCTATGAAATAAAAATATATCAAGTAAGTATATTTTCATATATTCTCAATCAATATGAAAAATGAGTTCCCCAACATTAGGAAAGGGATATGGAAATAAAATTTTGTCCTTATATTGTCATTTTTTATAATATCAATGACCATTTTCATAACTCTTTGTTTTATGGTTTTGTGTTCATTAACCTTCTTTGTATCACCCACTTTCTTATGATCAATGATCTTTATCACTCTCTATAATTATTTATGATTTTTTTCAATATCCAAATATTCACTTCCCACCTACGTTCCCCTAAGTGGAATCCTAGTTATGAGTTACTTTATGTATCCTTTATGTTTCTAACTATCCCTCTATAAGGAAATTATTATTATTTATTTGTTTGTTGGAGTTTTCAATGAAGTAAGTTTCAATTGTTAATCCTTTGATGACTGAGATGAATTTATAAGTCAATATTAATTTTATAGGGGGTAGAATGTAACATCCTGAGATTTTATGGAATATTTTTTCAAATTAATTTTAATTTTTATATATATTAAATTATAAACAACATTGAGTTTATCTTACATTACATGCAATAATGATAACATAAAGGACACATGACACAGAGCTTCAGTGAACCATGAAATAATATTTTTTAAATATAACCACTATAAACAATCCATTAAATAGGTGGATATGAATAGTATAAACTAATATATTAAATATATATAAATTTTATAATAAATATTAATTTATTTATATATAATTTTTAAAAAATCAATCAATTTTTAGTAAAGTAATTATATTCATTAAAAATATTTTTTTATCAAAAATGGTTTTTATTTCCTTTTATGAGATATTATTATAAGTAATTTATAGATATTTTAGAAGATTTATTTGATAAAATTAAATTAATTTTTCAAATCATCATATCAAAACTAACTTATGGTGAAATTTTTGGATATTTTAGAAAATGTTGATTTTTCATTGAATAGTGAAAAATACTAATTTTTGTAAAACTATCACATATTTTCAATAAATTAAGTAATTTAGATTCAAGATTATTTTTTAAATTAACATAATTATTATTAATTTATACATAATACAATTAATTACTTTTTAATCAACTTTATATTGGATTTTAGTATAAGTTTATTTTTTGGTTTAAAAAGTTATTTTTTCTAAAAACTGTTTTAAAGTGCCTAATGTTTCTCTATTTTAATTAATTAAAAAATACCTATTGATGAATGTTTTAAATTAAATTTGAATATTATATTTCGATAAATTATAATTAATATTTATATGATCATTATTATTATACAAATAGTTAATATAAATCATCTTATTCTTGAAAAAAATGCACTTCTCAAAAACCCACTTTTTCATCGCGTCTATAGGGTTTTTTAAATTTAATTTTTGACACTTTTATCAAATTTATTTTAAAAAAAATAAGTTCATTTTTTAAATAATATTATAAACATTATATTAGGCTGAATGTTTGAAATTTTCTTAAAAAAATTAAAAAAAATTTAATAGTAAAAAATACAGAATTTCAATTGGAAATTTTATTTTCATTTAAATTATTTATAAAGTTAAATTATAATTTAAATTTATTTTAAAGTAAAATTAGTTCAATTATATATATATTAATCTAATTTATTTTATTTTAATAAATTATATATTGAAATTGGATATACAAACTTTGTGAACTTTTGAACATTTTCTATTTGAAAATACACTTTCTCATTATGTCTATGGGATTAATTTTAAATTAAATTATACCACTTATGCTAATGTAATTTTGAAAAATGGATTAAATATTTTGAATCATAATAATTTATATTATCTATTAAGTGAAACTTTAATTTTTACCAACATGATTAGTGAAAACAATAAAAATTAATTATCGTGGTTAAGGTAAAAATTGTTTTACCTGGGGGTTAAACGAAAAAGTTAAGGGTGAAAAATAACCCAAAACTTGTAAAAAACCAATTTTATGGAATTATTTAGACCTTATATCTTCTAAATTATATGATTTTATATTATTTGAGCCTTCCTAATGAAAAAAATTATGAGTGGAATTCTTTAATTCAAAAAATTACAAGTGTGCCACTCACCACACTTATAAAAGGCCACCCCTTCTCCTCTCCTCTTCACAAATTCAAACCTTGTTATTTTGAGATAATACCAACCCAAATAACTTAAAAAATTAACTCCTATCATTATTTTTTATATAAATCCATCCTAGGAAGTATTTGGGTGCAAACTTAAGGAGGATACCCGAAGAAGATGTAACATTAATCAATGAGCATTTTTGTTTTATTAATTCCTCCACCTCCTCCAATTATTATTATAACATGATGATATAATAACCACACTATAATAAATATACTAATATTTTTTATGTTATTTTCATGACCTACAACTATATCTACTTCCATCAAATGAGTTATTAAATCATCATTCATGTGTACGGCAGACTACCACCTCATGAATTGATGTCATTTGTTTTTCAGTTACCACCTATCATAATTGAAAAAAATGATTTATTTATTATTTATATATGATATATATTATATTATTATGTTTCTATACTTATTATATCACACATAATTTCATTATTTATATTTTTTTGGAATATGATAATATCGCTCGTGTATATAGTGAACGACCGCCTCGCAAAGCGATGTGATTTGTTCATGATTTAAATAGAATGAAATAAGTATTTTTAATGAAAATATATGATATATATTACATAAAAATTATTATATAATTATAATATATCATTTTCGTTTCTTTATTTCAATATGTCGAGAAAATGGAAACAACATTCATGCATATATACGGCCTACCGTATCTATGAACGGTGTATTTCATTTTCTATATATACCTTTTAAAAATTAATATAAATAAATATATACTTAATATATATTATAATTATGTAATTTTTTAAAAAAAATATTATGGAACCATGATCAAATTAAGAGAACTGAAAATAAAAAATCAATACATATATAAAAAACAAAGCAGTCATTACCTAAAACCTAACTTTAACATGAAATTGTTAATAAAAGATAAATAAAATTATATAAAGAAATAATATATGTTATGATATATATAAGTATGGTTATATAATATATGTATAATAAACTTATATTTATTATACAATAGGTTCTAATGAGTGAGAAGTAATTCAAGACTTATAGTAAGGGATTTCTAGTCTCAGTTATTTCTGGGAGATATATAAAAATTCACCACCCATTTCGTATGTGTGGTGTATATACTCCAACTTTGACATGTTAAATCATGAATGTAATCATTTTAATGATATTTAAAGTTTCATTTTATGTTATTATTTATTGGGGCTTATGATTTAAAATATTACTGAAGTAGTGAGGGGTTTTCGTATCACTTTTATTTTCTATGAGGAAAATGTAATATTTACTAAATTTTTATTTTATGTGTCATATATACTTCCCATGAATGTATTTTATGATTATTATACTTAAAATTATTTTTATTTACATATAATTTTAGGATCAATCTTTAGTGGGTTTTTTGGTTGAAAAGTTACAAAATATGTAAGGGATTTTTGTCTCAATTTACCTTATTTGATACCTATGTTAGGTTACACACCTATCTTCCTTTACAAGGTGTATATACAGCCCCTTTGACATGAAATATCATGAATTTATTTATCCTCTTGAAATTTTAAGTTTCATTTAATGATATTACTTCATAGAGCTTATGTTTCAAAGTTACCAAAGTGGTTAAGATTTTATATTACAATCTCATCGTTTATCAGGATTGTTTATGATTTTGTTTCCAATTATAAAATATTATGATAAATCTCTAAAAAAATAATTAATTTTGTTTTCTTATAGTTATTAATGATATTTTCAAGTAATAGTACAATTTTCTCACTCTTTGGTACTTAAAGTAATTGAGAAAATGTTTTTAAGAAAACATATCTTTATTTATCTCTTCAGTCAGGAATCTATTTTTTCAATAATGATGTTTTCTAAAAATATTTCCAAAAAAATTAACATTTTTTAAAATTATTTATTAAAAAAATTAATACCCATTTTTTTCTCTTCAAAATCTTTTCACAGGGAATCTTCATGTCATTTTCAAAAATAATACATGTTTGGATTTTACTAAAATTGTGAATATAATATTTGTTTTTAACATGCAGAGCATGAGAAATATTTCCCACTTTCACAACCACTCAATTATTTCAATATAACCTTATAAATTTTAAAATTTATTTTAAAATAAATTTTTCCTTAATATTTGGTAAATTTTTAGATTTTAAATTAATTTTTTCAAAATGAAATGATATTAAACATTATTTATGTTTTTAAAAATTATTTCAAAGTGGAAATAATATCTTACTAAATATTTTTTTTAATGATTTTAAAAGATTCCTTTATTATTATTTAAGTTTATCTTCAAGGAAAACTATTTCCAAAAAATTTATTATTTAAAAAGTTATTTTTAAAGAAAATATGTCTTCATAATGAAATGTTCCAAGTGATTTATCTTTCAAAATCATATTCCATCTAATATGACATCTTTTAATGTAATTTATTCTTTAATGGTGATATGAACCAAGGATACCATTATTATTCATTATATTAATGGTTTATAATGACAAATTTTTATGAAACTTATTTATCTTCCATGGTTTATACCATGATATAATTATTTTTTCATGGGTTATGATATGATGAAATGATGAAATTGAAACCTATCTCTTTTACATGGGTTATGTTAAGATAAAATGTGTATGAAACCCCTTTCATTTCATGGGTTCTGATATAATGAATGTTTTATGATCCTTTGACACATAGGTGTATGATTTTCATTGTGTGATGGGTTGGACCAATATCTCCCTCCAATGTATTGGGTAATGATAAATGATTTATGATATCAAAGGTTACATGAGTGGTTATCCCAATCCCAAAAAAGAGGGTACATGGGTGGTTAGCCTACTCCAAAAAAATAGGGTACACTGGTGGTTATCCCAAGATTGAATTAGGTATATGGGTGGTTATCCCAAGCCTAACATGTTATGAATTTCTTGGTGGTTATATTTGACATAATATTTTTTATACTTATTTATATGAAACAAATATATTTCTTATGATAATTTTATTCCCTCATGGATCATTCTCTTTGATTCCCTTTGGATTCATATCTTATGAACTGCAAATCTTTATTCCATGACTCAAGATTGTAAACTTTGATATGCATAGTATGATTTTGAAATGTTATTCTCATGTTATAATACCCTTATGTTCATGTTATTCTCACATATCTCCCTTTTTACCCTTATAGAGAATCTATGATCACCCTTTCTTTTGTTTCCTTTCCCCAGTTTACAAATAATGGTTTTTAAATAGGATTACTAAGGGGATGATCTTTATGGGAGACAATGAAGATATTTCATGAATTAAGAATATTTTGTTCAAAGTTTCCAAAGGATCTAAACTATTATGGTCCTTAATTTTGTTTTTGTGTAATGTAATGAATATTAATTTAAAAATATGTAATATCCATGTATGAAAAGAATGGGTCACTATACACATAGCCAAAACTGAGAAAATTAATTCTAATTATCCTAATAATTTATAAAAATAACTCATAATTTGACATGTATGAATTGAATGCATGTTAATCTCACATGTAATGTGATTGGTATGACTCAAAGTGTGTGTTTTCACATTTAAAAAGTGTCATTTTACTCTAAAACACAAATCACATATAAAAAATGGAGAAACGATCTAGGATCATTTTGATACATTAAGAAAATGATCTATAATTCATTTTTTGACATGTAGTAATTGACCACATATCAATTCAACAAATGATGTAGCAGGTGTGAATAAAAGTTCATTTTTCACGTTAAAAAGGTATCATTTTTCTCTAAAACACACATCACATATCCAAAACCAAGAAAATAAGATCAAATTATCTTTATACTTTAGTAAAATGATCCATAATTTATTTTTTATATGTATTAATCAACCACATGTCAATATGACACATGATGTGTTTGGTATGACTCAAAGTGTGTGTTTTCACATTAAAAAGGTTTCATTTTACTCTAAAACAAACATTACATAGACAAAACTGATCAAATAAGATCATATTTTCTTGATACTTGTTGGGAAAAATAACTCAAGGTATCATTGAAGCATTTTTGAGGTGATTGTGTTTGTTGACAAAGTGGTCCTTCTTGTTGTGTTTGTTCACAAAGCAGACCAAGATATAAAAATTTGTTGAAAAGGGTGGTTTACATGGTGATTTGTTGGGTTAAAGAGATATTGTTGGTTATCCATGTTTGATTGAAGAACCTCGACAAAGGAATAGATGATCTGGAGGTGGTATAAAAAGAGCAGATACAAGGTGGCATTGTTTTCCAGTGTTTGCCAAATTTTTGTGCTTAAAAATTTGAAAATGGAGAGATGTGTTTTTGGAAAAGGGAGGTGTGTGAAAAATTAGAGTGGTGCGTGAAAAAGGAAGTGGTGCGTGAAATATTGGCATGGTGCATGAAATATAGGGTTGGATTTTTTCACGCAAGAGGTGTCATGAGATCAGAAGCTCAAAAATTGGTAAAAGCATGAGGTTCATGAAAAATTGGATCATTTCATGAAATATTATGTTGTGTGGAAGATTCATTTTTTGCGCTCAAAGAGGATTACACACGGAAGGAGGGTTTTTGGCGCAGGGGTTAATTTTTACGATAAATATGAGGTGACCCCCCTCATTCGAAAGAGCTGGAGACATAGAGGGAATCTGAGCTCTAGCATGCTAAATTAGAATTATGTAAGGGAGTTGCACGTAAACAACAAGTTTGCATGTAAAAGAAGAGTTTGCACATAAATCAAATTCTTCGTGTAAAAGAAGACCTTTGCGCGTAAAACAAGATTTTGTGTGTAAAGAAAATGTTGGTCATAAAAGAAGACTGGTATGAATAAAAGAAGAGTTTGTGCATAATAGAAGTGATGTGTGAAAAGTGTACTTTACACAAAGGCATATAATTTTGCACAAGTTAGTATAGAGTTTGCGCGTAAAATTTGGGGTTGCTCGGTACACCCGGTGCAAAGAGAGAATCATCTGGGAGTGAAAGCTGGAAATCAACAAAGAATCTATCAACAGTTAAAGATTCATATTTCATTAGTGATAATGAAGAGACCTACAGGTCTTTAAACTGTGAGTGGATCATTTCTAGAGTAGTGAGAAAAGGAATAGGAAGAAGGTGATCCTCTCCACTGGCAGTGAGATGGAGAGAGAGAAATAGGGAGTGACCCTTGGGGAAGTAGTGAGCTAACCCTAAACATTATAAAGGCAGTGATCCAGGGCATAGAAGTGATCTATCTGGAACATTGTAAATTATCAGTGAGATTTAGTAGATTTGGTACATCGGCACATCGTCGGTGTATTCTCCTTGGACGTAGCTCAGTGAGGGTGAACCAAGTAAAAATCGCCATGTCCGGTGCATTATTTAGTTTATGTTTATACTTTGCTACAGGAAAGAGAGAGAAGAGATTTTTTCTTAACAATGAAATAATATCATAAGGGGATGTTATGTACATGTATTTCACATGTATTTTTATAATTTTCTAATATAGTTTTAATTAATTAGTTTAACCATTTTTTATATTTTTAGTTTACCTTTTTATTTTTATAGTAGTTTAGATATTTTGATAATTTTTATTTAATTTATATACTTATATTATTAATTTAGTATTTTTATTTTATTTAATTATTATGTTGTATTAATAAAATTGTTTTTTTAGTTTATTATTATTTAATATAAGTATTATATTTAATTACATGTGCATTAATATTTAATTTTTAATACTATTTTATTATTATTATTATTAATTAACTTTTAGAAAATAGATTATTATTTTTCTTTAATTTAAATTTAACATTTTTTATTTTATTTTTTTATCCCCCCTAACTACCCACGCCAACCCCCTCCCCTTCACCCACCACACTCCTCCCCATTCCCCCTTTTTCTATCACCAATCACCCTCCCCCTTTGACCCATTCCTCCCCTCTCTCAAATCCCATGCCCCACTCACCCTCTCCCTCTCTCCAATCACCCATGCCACACCCCATTTAACCTTTCCCTCTCTCCAAATCCGACCCCATCCCCCCTAATACCCACTGGATCCCGCCACCCCATCCTCACTCACCCGCGACCCTCTCCCTCCCCCTCACCCAATTCCCCAGCCGCCCCACTCACCTCTCCTTCCGCCTCTCCCCTCCATCTCTCTCCACGCCGCTGCTCCCCAAATGGACTCCCTATCTAACCCGATGCCCCTGCTCCTTCCACTAACCATCACCCCCCATCTTACCCCCTATCTGGCCTAACCTTCTCACACTCTTCCCCCCTTAATCACACAACACCCTTCTCATCACCCCTGGATCCCCTCTCTTCTTAGGTTCTCACCAGAAAACCCCAAGGCGAACCACGGCAGCTGGTCGCCCCTCCGCTGACCAGAACAACATCTAGAGACTACCCCTCCTCTATTTTGGGAGAGAAACGGTGTTTCAGACATGTCATAAATGTACGTATAGGTTCTCTTTGGTTTCTGGAGAATTACATTGCACGGTGAGAGCAAGCGCAAATCCTATAATATTTTCCGCGGTACAATGGTTTGATTCAGGTTTGGCATCATTTACTGCACGGATCAAAGTAATGATTATTATTTTTATATCATTGACGGCATCTCATGGTGACCATAGCAATGACACAAGCATGGTGATATCTTCTATTTATTATTTTATGTGTTGTGTCATCGCGATGGCAGGCTAATTCTTTTTGTGTTGGAGTTGGGAAAAATGTGACGGTGAATGCATATCTTTAATTTATTCCTATGTTTGATTGCCTTGTGAAGTAATTTCAATTGGATGTTTTTTTAATTAATTGTATCTGTGTTTAAATTAATTATCATTTGGGCTCTGCACACATGCTTTGGTGCCCATTCATGTGATACCTAATAAGTAATCACGAACGGAAGTTCATTAGAGAATTTATTTATCCATAATTCGATCAAGCCCACAAGAGAATTCTGAATAAATAAATATATTAATTGAAAAAATTAATATTTCATGTGTGTGCTTCTTCAAAATTGTGTGAGTGATACTGAATAAGTGATCTCATGTGAGCGAACCTGATACAGGTAGATACATCGACTTTGTGGGAAACAGGTTGTCATATTTCACCAAGTGATCCAGTGCTATAATGACGTGAAAATTATTCGTCAGGACAACAAATGAAATGACAGATAATTTGTGTAAACATTAGAATATTTTCTAACATTAGAGAATGAGACCTGATAGTATTTTGATTAAATTTGGAATTAGTGATAATTGAATAGATAAATATTCAAATGTGGGAATTAAATAATTGACATTGCATGCACTTGAACGGACATCACAACTCTAACACTTCCATCTCCGCCAATTTCTTTCATAGATTAATTCACTTAGATAGTTTTAGTAAATTAAAATAATTATTTTTAAAATGGTCATTTAGTTTTTAGAACTTAGATGTTAATCACACAATTAAATCCCATCTTCCTAAACATTCCTCTAAGAGGACATTTCTAGTGTCTACTCACATTCTCTCTATGGTTCGACCCTACTCGCCACTTCTACAGTAGTTGGTAGGATAATAAATATTGAAAATTTTCATGAATTGAGACGTGTGTAACAAATTTCTAGAACCTTTTCTGGGGAGAATAGTAGCATTAATAGTTCCTTTAAATGAGTGATTTAGGTCAAAAAAACAAAAAAAAACTAAACCAACAAAAAAACAGTTTACTAATTCGGTAATTTTTCATTGCAGGGATTTTGAAGACACCCAGAATTTCAAAATGACGTGGATCGCACCACACAATTACAACCAGTACCCGTCTTACGTAGCCCCAACTCAAGGTATGACGTATAATGATTCACCGCACATGAACTATCCAGGTAATTCTGTTTATTTCAATGATCTTTATTCAAGTCCATGCTATGATCCATATTAGAATATTTCGCTATGCTATGAAACAATTTCTTATACATCTATTGATCATTTTCCAAGTCAATGTATTCCTAAAAATTTAGAAATTGATAATTCATGTCAAACAAATGACTCAATAATTGATTACATGTTGCATTGTGCTATCACTGAGACAAATCGGAGGGTTGAAATTCAAGATGAACGCATTGAAAAGTTTCTTTCCTCAAAAAAAGATCTATAAAATAAATTGAAGAATTTAGTAAATCAAATTAATAATATTTATGAACTAGCTGCATCATTAACACTTGATGATCTAATTCAAAACAATTATTTTGAGGAGAGTACAATAGAGTTTCCATTTGAACAACATCCATGTCCCGAGTCTGATAATGAGATTGATCTGCCTTCTTATCATACAATTGATGACTCCACTCTATCACAAAATAATTATTCCAATCTAATCACATTTCAAGAATATGAGATCTTAGTCTTCTACCCTGTTTAACATGAAAATCCCTTGGAAAATGTGATTTCATTTCCTTCTATGAGTTCACAACCCAGTCATCCCAAAGTGAAAAAGGACACATTCAATGTCTATCAAATTGCACATTTTGAGGATGAAGAGGAAATTGAACTAGGACTATTCTTTACTATGATAGATTCAAGATTGAACCAAGAGACAATGGATTTCCACACTCAAGAGGACATCACCTCAAATAACATTGAATCACCTCTTTATAAAAATATTTGTGAGTTTGAAACCTTTTATAAAATGGATACTTCTGAAACATTTATGGAGTTGGAGAATCAATCAGCATTTATGGTAGAGAACACTCATAATTTTCTAGAAACAATGGAAAAATGGGATTTCTTGGAGGATCCTGAGTTTGTGGTGAAACATGTACCAATAGACAAATATGATGAGGGTGGTATAGAAGAAAATTTTGAAAAAGATTTCATTCTTGACATAATGGATTCATCTGCTCTAATTGATCCCACACCACTTTCTCCATGCGTTGAGGTCAAAAACACTTCACTTGAAATACCAACATATGCTAACAATATTTTTTACCTTGGCACAATCAATGAAACCATAGAGCATGAATTGAGTTGGAAACTAGTATATTTCCCTATGCTAGTGGTTGGGTGTGAAAATGAATTGGGATACATCATCAACCCAAATACTACATTCAAGGATATAATGGATATAATCTGACCACTAAAGGAGTCTGGTAAAGACACTTTTTCACCTATTTATTTTCAAGGAGGTAATCTTCTTGATCATTCCACTGACAGCATTTTCCCAAAAATTCAATTATTCAATGATTCTTTCTTCAGGTGAGGTATATTTGTTCCCTTGTGAGTTGACCTATTTTCATTTCATTCCATACATCCATTATTCTAACAAGATTCCATTAATATTTTGTGCAGCTTATAGGATAAATTCATCTTCAACAAATGGATTCCACACTTGTACTGAAAAATAAGCAGATGCATGGTTTACATTTCCATTCGATCCTGGAGGGGTTTCAACAATGTCTGTCTGAAGATGAAGTAAACTTAGCGCTCAATGGGAGGCAACCCATAATTTGTTTGTTTTCTTTTCACTTCATTTAATTTCATTTCATTGAGTTTTATTTTAAAATTAAAAGGCATGAATTTACCACAATCTGTTTTCTCCTAGAACTGTAGTGTATTTAAATTCATCTTAAATATTTTTATCATCCACATGATTTTGATTATGGCGTGACTTCTTTGATATGATGCGAGTATGTGTTGTCAATGTGTAGGTTTTATAGGTATACCATTTCTGGAGCTTCATCGTATAGAGACAGCCTCTCTGTGTCTATCTTCACTTACACGGGGATGTGTTTTATTTTTTCCATATTTTATGCTTCCAAAAAAACCATGAAAACTAAGAAAAAAAGGAAAATTTTGAAAAAAAAACTAACATTTCTATCATTGATGAACCCACAAAAAAGATGCTATATTTTTTTCGTAACACATTCGGGAACATACCACTTGTGTCCCTAGGTAGTTTGAGCACCTGATTCTTGTTTGGAATTCTTTGATCCTTGATCTCATGACTTATATGATTGTTGATATTATTTCATGATTCGAAAATGATTTTAAAAAACTTTTTTATTTTTGAGACACTTATTTGCACTCATGCTCATCTGTTTTGTCCAATATTATATTTCCATACTCATGAGAACTATGACCCATTTTAAATCATCTATTATTTGTCTTTTTTCTTGAGGGAATCTCAACCATGTTATGTCTTCTATAACTTTCTATTTTTTTCCATCAAAGCATTAAGAATTTTGAAAGTTGCACTAAAATGATCGAGGAATCTATTTGATTATTCAGCCCCATTGACCCACTGAGCCACCCATACATTTTCTCCATCTTATATCCCTTAGAAGCCATAAATAAGCCGATTAGGATGAGCTCATAGGGAATACCCTTCCCTACCCATTTCTTGAATTTTTTCATGATAATTTTCAATCTAAGTGTGGGGGAGAGATTTACTCGTGGAGAGGGTTCTTTGAGGGGCAGTGAGTCATTTGATGAACATGGATTGACATTATCTCATCCTGATCATATGAGTTATTTTTCACAGTAGCCACATTCATTACGTATATTTTGATATAGGAATATAGAATCCATTTGGTTCCAACAATGAGTACATTGGTGGACATTACGCGGTAACCCTCGACTTTGGGGATACCTATAAAAGTGATGATTCTTTACTCCAGGAGCTAGGATTTTTTCTATATGACCTACTTTCATTGATATGTTACAGTGTATACGGTACTTGTGTACCATTCTTTTGGATTATTGTCTGAAATTTTTTTCATGAGGTTTTAGAGTTAATACTCATCAGTTTTTCCCAACCATATTATTTGAGTGAGTTGTGTCTGGAAAAAAAAGAAGAAAAAAAAGAGATAAATATTGAATTATCATGTGCTTGGGGACAAGCATTGTTTTAAGTGTGGGGGAGCAATAGTTTGAGGGAGACACTAGGATTTACATATATCAAGAATTTATTTCAAGATTCAACCCTCCTTTTTATCAAAAATATGTCAATTTTTTTACCCACTATCCTACAACCTCAGAGACAATTAAACCTCATGTAAAGTCCTTGAGATTGCTGCATTCTTTTGATTTCCACTAGTGGAGATGTGAAATTAATGGTAACACTATGGTAAGAATGCATGTGTATGATAATTGAGTAAACCTTTGATCATATATTTTGAGATATGAGACTGATGGCAAGGTAGGTCACATGATACATGAGTGCAAGTACTTATTTTGGAAAAAAATTCACATGGAAGAAAAATGATTTTTGAAAATTGTAGTTTTAAATAAAGCATAATATTTTATGGGTAAATGAGATTGAAGAATTTTGAACTTGTAATTTTTATTTTTTGATTTGTCTACGACCACTTGTTTTTTCTTTATGATTGTTTTTCCCATGAGTGCAAAAGTTTAAGTGTGAGGGATTTTATGTACATGGATTTTACATTTATTTTTATAATTTTCTAACATAGTTTTAATTAATTAGTTTAACCATTTTTTATATTTTTAGTTTACTTTTGTAGTTTTATAGTAGTTTAGACATTTTTGATAATTTTTAGTTAATTTATATACTTATATTAGTAATTTAGTATTTTAATTTTATTTCATTATTTTGCTCTATTTATGAAAAAATTAGTATATTATTATTTAATAGTAGTATTATATTTAATTACATGTGAATTAATATTTAATTTTTAATACTATTTTATTATTATTATTACTAATTAACTTTTAGAAAATAGATTCTTTTTTTCTTTAATTTAAATTTAACATTTTTTATTTTATTTTTTTATCCCACTTAACTACCCATGCCAACCCCCTCCCTTTGACCCACCACACTCCTCCCCATTCCCCCTTTTTATCTCACTAATCACCCTCCCCTTTGACCCATTCCTCCCCTCTCTCCAATCCCATGCTCCACTCACCCTCTCCCTCTCTCCAATCACCCCTGCCACACCCCATTTAACCTCCCCCTCTCTCCAAATGTAACCCCATCCCCCCTAATACCCACTGGATCAGGCCTCCCCATCCTCACTCACCCAAGACCCTCGTCCTCCCCCTCATCTAATTCCCCAGCCGCCCCACTCACCACTCATGCCACCTCTCCCCTTCATCTCTCTCCATGTTGCTGCTCCCCAAACAGCCTCCATATCTAACCCCCTGACCCTGCTCCTTCCACTAACCCTCACCCCCCATCTCACCCCCTCCCCGGCCTAACCTCCTTGCACGCTTACCCCCTTAATCACCCAGTTCCCTTCTCGTCACCCCTAGATCCCCTCTCTTCTTAGGTTCTCACCAGCAAACCCCAAGGTGAACCACGGCGGTCGGTCGCCCCTCCGCTGACCAGAACAACATCCGGCAACCACCCCTCCTCCAGTCTGGGAGCGCAGTTGTGGTTCAGAAATTTCATCGACATACATAGAGGTTCTATTTGGTTTTTGTAGATTGACATCACACGGCGAGAGGAAGCGCAGATCCTATCATATTTTTAGCGGCACAGTGGTTTGATTCGTGTGTTGTGTCAGTGACTGCATGGAACGGAGTGACGATTATTATTTTGTGATCGTTGATGGCGTCCCGTGGTGACCATAGAAACTACATGAGCACAGTGATATCTTCTATTTATTATTTTATGTGTCATGTCGTCATGATGGAAGGATAATTCTTTTTGTGTTGGAGTTGTGAAAAATATGATGATGAATGCATGTCTTTAATTTATTCTTATGTTTGATTGCCTTTTGAAGTAATTTCAATTGAATTTTTATTTAATTAATTGTATCTTCATTTAAATTAATTTTCATTTGGGCTCTACACACATGATTTGGTGCTTGTTCATGTGATACCTAACAAGTAATCATGAACGGTAGCTCATCAGAGAATTTATTTATTCGGAATTAGATCAAGGGTGCGAGTGAATTCTGAATAAATAAATATATTAATTGAAAAAATTAATATTTTTTGTGTGTGCTTCTTCAAACTTGTGTGAGTGATACTGAATAAGTGATCTCATGTGAGAAAACCCGACGTAGATAGATACTTTGACTTTGTGAGAAATAGGTCGTCATATTTCACCAAGTGATCCAGTGCTATAATGACGCACAAATTATTCGTCAGGATAGAGAACAAAATGACAGATAGTTTTTGTAAACATTAGAATACTATCTAACATCAGAGAACGGGACCAGATAGTATTTTTATTAAATTTGGAATCAGTGATAATTGAATAGATAAATATTCAAATGTGGTAATTAAATAATTGACATTGCATGCACTAGAACGGATGTCGCGACTCTGACACTTCCATCTTCGCCAATTTATTTCATAGATTAATTCACTTAGATAGATTTATTCAATTTAAATAGTCATTTTTAAAATAGTCATTTAGTTTTTATAACTTAGTTGTTAATCACACAATTAAATCCCATCTTCATAAATATTCCTCCAAGAGGAAATTTATAGTGTCTACTCACATTCTCTCTGTGGTTCAACCCTGCTCTCCACTTATACAATAGTTGGTAAGATAATAAATATTTCAAATTTTCACGCATTGCGATGCCTGTACTACGAAGTTGTTTTAATCTGTCATACCCTGATTCACCCACCTAGGGTATCTAACCTTGTGGACCTAACAATTGGTATCAGAGCAAGGTTATTTTCTAGTCGTTCTCTATCTAATGGAGGTCACCAATCATAAAGGGATTCTGATCTTTGACGGAAATAATTTTCATCTATGGAAGAATCGGAAGAAACACTACTTTCGATCTTTGGGAATGGATGTGTTTATAGCAGCAATGCATGGTATAATAGTCGATATTAATAGTGGTGCTTTATCGGAAGCTGGGTGAAGAGAATTGGATGTTTATTCCAAGGGAATTAATGCAATAGCGGAGACTTACCTAATTCTCTCTATAAAAAGGTAATGTCATGAAAAACATCACATGCCATGTGGAAAAAGCTATTGAATATATATGAAGGATACAAAAAGTTCAGAGAGTCAAAGATGCATGTTCGGTGGAAAAAGTATGAAGATTTGAAAATGAACCTGAATGATTCTGTTGATGCATTCTTTGATAGGGTAAATATTATTGTGGAAGATATGCGGGGTCTTGGAAAAGTCATAGAAGACGTAAAGATCGTAAAGCGCATCTTGAGAAAACTTCCACCTCAGTTCAATCCAAAAGTTTCAGTACTGGAAGATAAAGACCCAAAGGAGCTAACACCGGACAATTTACAGAGTACCTTGGTTGCATATAAAATGAGGAATGATGATAATGAGGCTATGGAAAAATGGAAATCTAAGGAGGTGGCATTCAAGGCCATGAAGAAGCTCAACATTGAATATTCTCAAGAGGATAAAGAGACATATGAGGTGATGCCATTTCTTTCATCAAATATGCAAAGAGGAAAAGAAAAGTTCAAGGGAAAACTTCCACTAGCCTATTTTTGATGTGGAAAGGTTGGTAATCTTGTAGTAAGGTGTCACATAAAGTTCAAAGAAGATGATGATATTGATAAAGTCAAAATTCCAAAGAAGAAGTCTTCATCCTATGAAAAAGGAAAGAAGAAGTTCAAGAGAAATTTCTTTAAGAATAAGAATCTTTTTTCACAAGAATGTGAAAATTCAGATGAGTCTGATGTTGAGGAGGTTGAAGAGATATAGAATTGCAAAGATCATGGAGAAAATTACATGGTGGAAGTTGTTAGTATTACTCAGAAGAAGGAAGAAACTAAAAATGATAAAGAAGAAGAAGTTGAAGGAAGAATTGATATGTAGGCTGAGTTAGAGTCTGCTCTTGAAGAGATAGATGTTTAGAGGGATAAAACAAAGAAATCCAACAATGTTGTTCATTATGCCAAACTCTACATGCAGTAGCAAGAAGACGAGGAGTCTGAGTTGATGGAAGAAATTGAGAAACTTAGGTCATCAGTGCTAGAGAATTTATAATTAGTTAGTGAGTACAAACTTAGGATTGAAGAATAGAATAATGAGATTGATTGATTGAATATAACAGTGAAGGATCATGTCAATAGTATCGAAGATCTTGAAGAGAAAGTTGTCACTTTGTGGCACAAAGTTAAGGACTAGGAAAATTCTTTGATTCCCAACATGTTCTTGGAAAAGAAAAATGTTTTGAAGACTGTAAAAATGAAAGAGGAGCCTAGTAGTTTAGCTGGAAAGAAGCATCAATCAAGCTCAGACATTAAGGCTGATTTGAGGCTTGATCAGACATAGAAAGTAGTCAAGTTTTATTTCAGACCACAAGCGCCCGTTTTGAGAATGGAAATTGATATGGGTTCAAAGCAGAATAAGAAAATTCAAAGAACCCAAAGGACTACTGACAGTATAGAAGTTACATGCAGAAATGTGCCTTTCATTAGGTGTTATTGATGTGGAAATATGGGACACTCACAAAATGTGTTATCTATAGACAAAATATATCGAAGGGCACAAGAATAGATGTGGCAGCCAAACAAAGAATGGTTTTCTATAAAGTATTTCAAAGGACACTATTTTTTGTGCGGAGGATTTGGGAACATGTCCAGATACTATAAATCAACCATATAGAGAAATGTGCCAAAGTAGAATCAAAATGTTTTCAAGAAACAAATCAATGAACCAACAGGTGATTTGAAAATTGTAAAATAGATTTGTAGCTTTGCAAGATGATTTCGGTCCATCATACTCTGTGAAAGATTGGAAATCTCAATCTATGACCAGTGTGAAGACAAAAATATGGACCAAGAATAAGAGAGCAGAGAATTCAGTGGTTGATGAAATTTCCCTTAAAGCATCAAACCATTCTGGTGTGTGGATCCTTGACAGTGGTTGTATGTCTCACATGACAGGAAACAAGGATCTGGTTACAGGCATAAAATATGACAAAGAAGGAGTTTTCAAGTTTGGGAATTATGAAGTCCTGAAGATAATTAGATTGAGAAAGGCCATATTCGAGGGGAAAGAAATAGGATGTGTTGATGTTTTGGTTGTAGATGTTCTCGGTCACAATTTTCTCAGTGTTAGTCAACTGTGTGACTCAGCGAATTCTATACAGTTTACCAAGAAGATGTGTGTCCTCAATAAAAGATATGGTATAGTGATCCTATAGGGAAAATGGACAAAGGTGAAAATCTACTTGGTAAGTGGAGAAGAATATATGTACTTTTTTGTCTAGAGAAGAAGAGAACAAGTTATGGCATAAACGACTCGACCCTCTATGCCAACCATCCCTAGAAGATCTGGTGAAGTGTGATGCATCTAGATACCTCCCTAAGCTATCACGTGATCATACTCATGTGTGTGATTCATGTCAACAAGGGAAGATCATCAGAAATACGTATAAGGCAAAAGAAAATAAGTCAACAAAAGTGCTAGAATTGGTGCATATTGATGTTTGTGGGCCTATCACACAAAGATAAATTGATGAAAAGAGGTACTATGTTCTCTTTATTTGTGACTATATCAGAATGGCATGGGTATTTGTTATTTTCCATAAGTTTGATGTGTTTAGCTACTTAAAATAGTACTGGAGGAAGTGTGAAAGGATTCTTAGATAGAAAATTATGAAGTTTCGTACTGAAAATGGTACGGAATTCACAAATAGTCAAGTAGAAGACTATCTCAAGAAACATGGGATAAGGCATCAAGTTTCCTTGTTAAGAACTCCCCAAAAAAATGGAGTTGTTGAAAGGAGAAATTGGATCATCAACAACATGGCCAGAATGATGCTTATAGAAAAAGACCTACCAGAGAGGTTCTGTAAGGAAGCAGTGTTGACATCGGTCTATATTTCTAATAGAGTTTTATTGTGTCCGAAGGAAGGAAAGACTCCATATGAGATGTGGTATGGAAAGAAACCAACATTGAAATACTTTCGAATCTTTGGAATTAAGTTTTTCATTATCAATAAGGAAAAACATTGGAAATATGAGTCACAAGGAGATAAGGGGATATTCCTTAGCTACTCAGGAAAAAGAAAAGCATACAAATACTTTAACAAAAGGATGGGAAAAGTTGTTGAGAGAAATGATGTCACTATATTGGAGAATGAAGAGATCATTCAATAGCACAATAAACAATTTCCTGATGAAAGTGATGAAGAGGAAAGCAATGTAGGGGGAGCAGAAGTGGATGATTCTGATTCAAAAGAAAATACCAATGATGAGCATGAGGAATTAAAATCTGTATCTACACAGAAGTAAAGGAGTCGAGCTAAAATTGATAGGCAGAATATCATTGGTGATCATTTAGCCCCATTTCAGATGAGAAGAATGAAATCACTACAGCAAACATCTTTCCTATATCAAGTAGAGCCAAAATGCTTTGTTGATGCAGCTGAAGATGAAAATTGGATTTAGGCTATGAATGAAGAGCTGGATTAGTTTAAGAAGAATTAGACGTGGGAGATTGTTTCAAGGCTAGTAGATAAAAATATTATCGGGACTAAATGGGTTTATTGCAACAAGATGAATGAAGATAGCACAGTGATTTGAAACAAAGCACGACTAGTGTGCAAAGATACTCCGAGATATAGGGAATAAATGATGATGAGACATTTGCATCAGTTGAAAGGATAGAGATAATCAGATTATTCCTAGCCATTATAGTACAACAAAAGTTCAAAGTTTTCCAGATGGATGTCAAATCTTTATTTTTGAATGGGATTCTAGAAGAAGAAGTGTATATTGAGAAGCCAGATGGTTTTCTCATTCATGAGGATGAGAACAAGGTTTTTCGAATAAAGAAGGTGTTTTATGGGATGAAACAAGCACCAACAGCATGGTACTCAAGGATTGATCAGTACTTAAAGAAGCTTAGTTTCCATTGTGGAGGAGTTGACTGCAATATCTACTTCAACAATGACTATAATCAAATAATTATGGTGTTGGTTTATCTCGATGACATCATATTTGGTAGATCAGATAAATCTCAGTGTAGATAGTTTTATGAATTCATGAAATGTGAGTTCGAAATGTTAATTATTTGGGAACTGACATTTTTCCTTGGATTATAGGTGACACAAGGTAGGAATGTCACATTTATTTCTCAATCCAAATATGCCAAGGAAGTTTTAAGAAGAATTTGAATGAAAAATTAAAAGGAGATGAAGACTCTGGTTTCTACCTGGATAAAACTGTCCAAAGATGAGGATGGAAAGGCAGTTAACATCATTGAATATAGGCAAATTATTGGAAGTTTGTTTTACTTGACTGTGACAAGGCCTGATATTGTATTCTCCATGTGCTAAGCAGCGAGATATTAGAGTGATCCCAAGGAAATTCACATACTTGTAGTGAATAGAATACTTCGGTATATCAAAGGAACTAAGGATTTCAATTTGATGTATAATGAAAAATCTCAGTGAGATATGTTGGGATATATAGATGCAGATTGGGCTAGTTCAATGGATGATAGGAAATCAACATCAGGAGGTGCTTTCTATCTTGGTGGATTGTGTATTTTTTGGCTAAGCAAGAAGAAAGATTGCATTTCCTTGGGCACCGTAGAAGTTGAGTCTATTGCTGCCACTCAAGCATGCACACAGTTATTTTGGATGAAGTAACAACTTGATGATATGGGAGTTGAAGTGAAGTCTCTGATCAGAATCTAGTGCAATAACTCAAGTGCTATAAATCTCATCAAAAATCTCATCCATCACTCAAGGACAAAGCACATTGGGATAAAATATAATTTTATCAAGGAGAAGGTTGAGCAGGGTATCGTGAAATTGGAGTATGTGCCTATAGAACTACAGGTTGTATACATCCTGACAAAGGCCTTACCCAAGGAATCTTTTGAGATTCATAGACTAGCTCTGAGAGTCCATTTGACTCCCCAAACTTGAAAAAGTGTGATTGTGGGGTCCCCCCCCCCCTCTTCCCAAGGTATGGTATGTTTTTCTCTAATGTGCTAATATGTGTTCTTTCCATTGTCTCATACCATAGAGGAGTGTCCATTGGGTTTTTTGACAAAGGGGGTGAAATAGTGACTCCTCAAGGGGGAGAAATTGTGGCTAAATAAGGGAGAAAATATCATAGTAAAAGACACAGGGAGAAGCTGACAAGTGTACCAGCATGATAGGGGAGAGAAATAATAAAGGGGAGTATGAGTTTCAAATCTGATGATTCTAGAAGTGATCTATCAAAGGGTAGACATCACGATATCTAAGGATTGTGATATAGGAAGAAGAGTGGTGTTGGAATGGTGTCAGAAGGTTTCCAGCTATCACCAATTGGTATCAGTGTGGTACCAACAATTAGTATTAGTTTTTCAACTGGTATCAGTTTGGTGTCAACATTTGGTTTTTTAAATGAAGTGATTCATTGAGGATACTTTCATTTACTCTTTTTTCTCATGGCGAGTATTTCTCATGTGGGCTTAGAGAATGTGTTGAGTGAATCCTTGATCGCTATCAAAATTGTAAGAGGCGAATTGTGGTAGCAATTGGAAAAGCGTTAATGAGGATTCAAGGTGCAAAGAATTTTTATGAGAAGAGTTGTCAACATACCCAAAGGGGGAGATTGTTGGGAAAAAATCCCTCCAGATATCATTGAATCATTTTTTAGGTGATTTTTTTTGTTTAAAAAGTGGGCATCCGTGTTGTGTTTGTTCACAAAGCATACCACAATATAAAAATTTGTTGAAAAAGGGGGTTTACATGGTGATTTTTTGGGTTCAATAGATTTTATTGGTTATCCATGTTTTATTGAAGAACCTCGACAAAGGAATGGATGATCTGAAGGCAGTAAAAAAAGAACAGAAACCAGGTGGCACCATTTTCCAGTGTTTTCCGAATTTTTGGGCCTAAAAATTGGAAAATGGAGAGATTTGTTTTTGGAAAAGGGAGGTACGTGCAAAATTAGAGTGGTTTGTGAAAAAGGAAGTGGTGCACAAAATATTGGTGTGGTGCGTGAAATAGAGGATTGGAGTTTTTCATGTAAGAGGTGTCACGAGATTAGAAGCTCTAAAATTGGTAAATGCATGAGGTGCACGAAAAATTAGAGCATTGCATGAAATATGATGTTGCACGGAAGATTTTTTTTCGCGCTCAAAGAGGATTATGCATGGAAGGAGGATTTTTCGCATAGGGGTAAATTTTTCCTATAAATATGAAGTGACCCCCCTCATTCAAAAGAGATAAAGACATAGAGAGAATTCGAGCTCTGCCACGCTAAATTGGAAGTACATAAGGTATTTTCACATAAACAACAAGTTTGCGTGTGAAAGAAGAGTTTGCGCATAAAGAAAATTTTTCACTAAAAATAAGACTGTTTCACGTAAAAGAAGAGTTTTCACATAAAGAAAATGCTACACATAAAATAATAGTATTACACATAAAAGAAGAGTTTTCACGTAATATAAGTGTTTTGCGAAAAGTGTATTTCATGCAAAATCAGGGAATTATGTGCAAGGTGGTGTAGAGGCTGTGCATAAAATTTGGGGTTTCCCGGTACACCCGGTGCAAAGAGAGATTCATCTGTGAGTGAAAGTTTTAGGTCAACAGAGCATCTATCAACAGTTAAAGATGCAAATTTCATTAGTGATAATGAATAGATCTACAAGTCTTGAAACTGTGAGTGGGTCCTTTCTAGAGAAGTGAGAAAAGGAAGAGGAAGAAGTTGATTCTCTCCATCGTCAGTGATCCAGAGAGAGAGAAACAGTGAGTGACCCTTGGTGAAGTAGTGATCTAACCCTAAACATTGTAAAGGTAGTGAGCCTGGGCATATAAGTGATCTAGCCCGAACATTGTAAATTGGCAGTGAGCTTTAGTATATTTGGTACATTGGCACATCACCGGTGTATGCTCCTTGGACGTAGCCCAATGAGGGTGAACCAAGTAAAAATTACCATGTCCTGTGCATGATTTGGTTTCTATTTATAATTGGCTACAAGAAAGATAGAGAAGGTAGATTTTTTTAATAGCAAAACAAGATCATAAGGGGAAGTTGTTTTAATCTGTCATACACTGATTTACCCCCCCCCCCTCAGGGTATCTAACCTTGTGGACCTAACAATACATTAGTAAAATGGTCTATAATTAAATTTTTTCATCTAAGAATAAATGAAAAATCAATATGAAACATGATGTGACCAATAGTATTCAATGTGAGATTTCATAATAAAAAATGTCATTTTAGTCTAAAATTTGATTCACAGATTCAAAATTGATCAAATGAGCTGATATTTTCTTGATAATTTAGTAAAATAATTCATAATTTATTTTTTATGTGTATCAATTGACCTCATGTCAATTTGATTCAAGATA
Organism: Viscum album; assembly: GCA_963277665.1. Taxonomy (NCBI): domain Eukaryota; kingdom Viridiplantae; phylum Streptophyta; class Magnoliopsida; order Santalales; family Viscaceae; genus Viscum; species Viscum album. The sequence continues at coordinate 1,538,363,873 of OY728131.1, forward strand.
TGGCTGGTATGAATCAAAGTGCATGTTTTCAATATAAAAGTGCCATTTTAGTCTAACATAAGATTTTCATATCCAAAAATGAGAAAATGAAATAGGATTTTCTTAATACATTTTAAAAATAACCCTTAATTCATTATTTATGTGTAAGAATCAACTGCACATCAATCTGACACACGGCGTGGCCGGTATGACTCAAAGTGTGTGTTTTCACATAAAAAATGTATCATTTTACTCTAAAACATGTTTCTCAAATCCAAAAATGTGAAAATGATTCTATATTGTCTCTATAATTTTGGAAAAGTATCCATAATTAATTTTTTATATGTAGTAATCGATTGCATGCCAATTTGACACATGATGTTCCAGGTATGACCTAGAGTGTTTGTTTTCAATATAAGTGTCATTTTAGTCTAAAACATGATTAACATAGAAAAATATAATAAATTGAAATCATATTATCTTAATACATTAGGATAATGATTCATAATTCATTTTTTATGTATAGGAATCAACCTCACATCAATATAACACATGATGTGTCCGATATGACTCAAATTGCATGTTTTAAATATAAAAGTATCATTTTAGTCTAAAACAAAATTACCACAGCCAAAACCAAGAAAAGGAGATAATATTGTATTACTAATTTAGTAAAATGATACATAATTAATTTTTGATATGTATGAATTGACTACACATTAATCTGATATAATATGTGTCTAGTATGACTAAAAGTGTGTGTTTTCACATTTAAAAGTGTCATTTAACTCTAAAACACTCATTGCATATCCAAAACTAAAAAAATGACCTTTTAATGTCTTGATAGTTTGGGAAAACTATCCATAATTCATTTTTTATGTGTATTAATTTATGACATGTAAATCTGACACACGATGTGGTTACTATGAATCAAAGTGCATGTTTTAAATATAAGTGTCATTTTAGTCTAAAACATGATTCACATTTTCAAAAATCAAGAAAAATATCACATATTGTCTTTATAATTTAGTAAAATGATCCATAATTCATTTTTGATGTGTTGGATTCTACCACACATCAATCTGACACACGATGTGCCAGGTATGACTCAAAGTGATTGTTTTTAATATAAAAGTATCAATTTTATCTAAAACATTATTCACATAGACAAAACTAATCAAATGAACTTGGATTGTCTTGATACTTTATGAAAGTGATCCATAATTTATTTTTGTCATGTAGGAATCAACCATACATCAATTTGACACATGACGTAGCCGGTATGACTCAAAGTTATTGATTTCAATATAAAGGTTCTATTTTAGTCTAAAACATGATTCATATGGAAAAAACCATTAAAATGAGATCTAATTATCTCGATACTTTCAGAAAATTAAACATAATTCATTTTTGATGTGTAGGAATCGATCATACATTAATCGGACACACGAAATGTCTGGTATAACTCAAAGTGCTTATTTTCAATATAAAAGTGTCATTTTAGTATAAAATGAAATTCACAGATCCAAAACCAATAAAATGATCTTCTATTGTCTTGATATATTTTGAAAATGGTCCATAATTCATTTATGATGTGTAGGAATCAACCGCATATCAATCTAACACACAGCATGGCAGGTATGACTCAAAGTGTTTGTTTTTAATATAAAAAAGTTATTTTAGTATAAAACATGATTCTCATAGCCGAAATTAAGAAAAAAATCACAATTGTCTTGATAATTTAGGAAAACAATATATAATTCATTTTTGATGTATATAAATTAACCATACATCAATTAGGCACACAATGTGTCCAATAAGACTAAAAGTGTGTGTTTTCAATATAAAAGTGTCATTTTAGTCTAAAACATGATTCACATATCTAAAAATGATCAAATGATATTTTATTGTCTTGAATATTTTGGAAAATGATACATAATTTATTTTTTTCATGTAGGAAATGAATGCACATCAATATGACACATGATGTGGCTGATATGACTCAAAGGGCGTGTTTGTTGGAGTTGGTGTGCTAGAACCAACTTTTATATACTATATGATTACTTGTGTTCATATTTTTTAATATTAATAAACACCTTATCACATAAATATTGTTATTATTCAAAATAGAGTGTGTGATAATGTCTTAAAATTAGTCGTCGCACTAAAAGGTCATAGTAAATCCCTTGTATGAAGATAACCCATAAGTACCACAAAAATATTCTTAAATATATGGTCTATAGCTAGATGATATCATTTTACTGACACAAAATGATACGATATATCAAGGTTAGGGACTCATAGGAATTTGAGATACCTTCTCATGGTGTACGACCTTGGTAATATCTAGTGTAGGATATTACAAGAATGGGACCCGCCGGTAGGAAATCTACATTTATATGTATCATTGGATGTTTCTATCTGTGGACATGTGTATTGATCTTTAGACTTTAAGATGATTATTAATGGGTATTATGAGTTTTTAACTTTTATGTATTCATAAAACCCATTATTACATATGTTCGTGGTGATTTAGGATAAGTTGGGTGCATCACACATAATAGTTCATTAATGAATAATGCGAGAAAATATTTTTTCTATTCTATTCTTTAATGGAATTTGATATCTTAGGCCCTTTTCTGGAAATTATATAGCCTAAATAAATCCATGTACATGGTTTTCTATAGGAAATTTTTGTTTCTATAAATTGAAATAAATAGACATTGAGCACATAGGTTGATGACACCAATGTGCAACCTACATGATTAGAGATATCATGATAAAGGGATTATATTACATAGTGAGCATCCATATGAGATATTATATTATTATGGCATTAACTTTTTTCTCTTGGATGTCTTGGCATGTTTCTAGACACTAACCTTGGACTTTAGGTTGTTTCACCTAATGCCACTAAGAAAGTGGCCTAGAGGGTCACACACTAAGTGTATCTATAATATTAGTTAAAAATATTTTATTATTTATTATTTAAAAAGTTGAATAAATATTATTTACACACATGGTTTAATGATTATTTATATTTTCTTGATCTTATATATTCCCTCACTAGTTATTCAAGAGAATATTATATGAGAGGAATATTAAATAAATATTTATTTGTCATTTAATTTTTATAATATTTAATTATTTCTTAGTGGATAATGCAGTGATATTTATTTAATAAATAAATAAACATTATTCAAGGTCCGGTATATATTTTAGAGGAATGGAGGACCGAGTTTAATGGTCTGATGAGAAATAATATATATATATAATATTATTTGAATAAATAATATTTAATTTTAATTTGTAAAATAATTTTATATCAAGAAATAATAATATTATTACTATTATAGAAATGGGGTTCCGTAGGGAATTAAATAAATAATAAAGGTCACTTGTGAAATTATTTATTTCAAACCCTAGTGATATATAAACCCAATTATATTTTTTTCAAAGAGAGCAAATTCATTTGTTTTGTTGTGCATAATGAAATCAGAGAATCCCATTGAATCCTTAGAGAGTTCTCTTCTCTAAGAATGCTCCCAAGAATAGATAGTGATCTTACTTCACCTCCCATACTCGAGTCTATAGAGATCATGAATAATTCTTTGTAAGTTATTCTCATGGAGATCAAAGTTTAACAATGCAAGTGATAGGATCTTTCATTATAGCACCAATAGATTCATACGATGACATTTAGAGATTTTTGGAACACATGTGGATCACCACTAAAGGGAATCTTTTCTCAATTCATTCAATTCAATGATGGTACAACATAGATCTATTATAAGATCCATCAATGAAGAAATAATTTTCACAAGGTAATACATAATTAATTAAATTAATTATAAATAATATGTGATGATCTTGTGCTTGGTTCTAGTATTTTATCCCTTGTTTTTTTTATTTGATTCAATTATATTGATCATGACATTTATTATTGTGTAAATATCAAATTGATAATCAATCATGACAAAAATTAAAAGTTAGGCATGACCCATCACACAGTTCCGTTATACCCATAACCTACAAGTGGTATTAGAGAGGTCACACAATTATTTATAATTATTTAAAAGATCATTGATTAATTTTCACATTTTTCATTTAGTTTTCAATTTATGTTTAATCATTATTTAATCCAAATTATAATATATACTTCTTCCTCGTTCATTTCTCATAAATATAATCAAATCGATTAATTTTATGAATGAAATAAAATCAAATATCACATTTAGAGGTACTAATGATTCTGGTCAGATAACACAAGATTATAATCCATGTACTATTGTTCAATACACCAAGAATTAATTTAGAATTAATTCAAATTGTGTGAATTGAATACAGTAAGTGCATTTAATTATCATTCTTGTTTTGACCTAGTCAGTCTGGCGCACAGTTAGCCAAAGTACACACTATATAGCCCACATACAGAGTGTATAGTCCACTAGTCGTTGAAGGGCCATGTATCTTCTTAAATGGCTTACATGACTAGTCACCATGCAACTCAAATACCACTAGTTTTTTAGTACTTTTACACATCATGTACTCCAATTTTCTATGGCATGAACACACGTGGAGTACCTAGGTGTGTGTCTGAGATAGACGATGAGAAATGTATATTCCATGTAGCTAGCTTTTACATGTCGTTAACTTCTACCAAATTGCGCATAATTAAAATTGATTTATTATTCTGTGTAAACCTTATAAATACATGATTACACCTAGTCATTAAGTTTATAAGTAACTCCATATGATGGGTTTTAATATATATAAATATTTAATAATTTTTGTGAAATGTTCTGATCTACATATCATGTATGAGTCATATTGTAGTCATTACTTATCATAAATTGAAGCATAACATATAACAGAAAAATAGTGTAACTCATGTAATCATTAAGTTTATAGTATAATTCATTAATCTATGTGATAAATTGTGTATGCCACATGTTGAAAGAGTAAAAAATATACGAGTATAATAAATGTTGGGTAGTTTGGATGGGTACTCACTGTGTTGCCTCTAAGGTTCATTTATGTACACAGTTAATTTTAAATAAATTTTTATAATTTGTTTAAAATTATTATGGATGAGAATCTCAAGAAAATTCATATGAGAATTAAGATAAAATAATTAATTAATTAAAAGAATATAATTAATTGATTTGAGCACGATTTATATTAAATAAGAACGTTAAGAATTGAATGTTGATTTTATTAAATTCATAATTTGTTTCACTCTAATGGATGATAATATGCTTAGACCAAGACATTTATATGTTATTGGTTTCATTTAAATTAAATTAAATTGTTGACACGCGTGCTATCTCTCATCTCATTATGTAAGGGCTTGTATGCCCGTTATTTCTTTTATGTAAACCTCCTATTTCCCTCACCTACATGTGAGTAAAAACATATATAATGGACATAGATCCCAAGTTAGTGGATGTTATTCAATTTTAGAGCTAAGTCGAAACCAATCTTGGAGATATACATAGGGGGACAGGTGGGAAGCTGAAACATTAATCTTGACTGGTTCGAGGTGTTTTCCCCCTCAGTCAATACTTAGTTTACCATCCACAAGGTAAACTAACCATTAGTAAAATCTCATGATCATACCACTTTATTTTTTATTTCTATCAATTTTCATGGTTATTTCATTATGGATGTTTTTTTGTGATCACGTGAATTAATGAATTAACAATCGTGCAATAAAAAACTAAAATAAATTGGATTTTGAATAAATATTATCAAAGACCTGGTTAATCACTTAAGTAAATCCACTTAAAATTAAAAAAACATTTAATAAAGATAAAAAATGTAAATGTATTCATAAAAGGATAAAATTCCTCAATAATATATATTAAGTTTGTATATCCTTCCACTACTTCAATTAAAATAGAACTGTGGTTCAAAGTGATTGACCAGCCAATGTTGGGGTGATTTAAATTATAGAGTAATTCTAACATGAAGTTATGGGTTGACTTAACTTAGTTTGCATCAAGGGTTGACATCGAAATTAGGACTTTGTGTGACTAAGATTCAAGAATTAAGTAAATACAATTTAAAGATTTCAGGATTGGGGAGTCCACTCAACAGATCTAGGAACAGTGAGTTAATGAAGTTGGAATTTGGAGTTCCTACCTAAAACCATTCAAGTTTCTTAATCAACCCAATTTGGGGTAATAATAAGAGGAATATGGATACTTTCCACCATAATTTCGAATAAATAGGATATTCTGAAGCCAATAGTGAGGGTTATTGGGTTTTGATAAAATAGTGGGATATTGATAAATATAATACTTATATATTTATCTAAATTTTATTAAATAAAATACTAAAATTCTTCTCAAATTATTTTTATAAATAGAAATTAAAAAGACTTTAAACATATCACTATGATCTATACTTGAGAAGAATAACCTTCTCACTAGAAAAAATTTCCACCAGTGGAAAAGTTGTTTACGCATTATCCTACTCCAAGAAAAGAAATTATATGTCCTAGAAGAACATATTCTTGATGCACCCAAAAATTAGGCTATTGATAAAGATTTAACTCTCTATAATGAACATTTTAATGATTCCAAAAAAAATCAATGTTTCATGCTATCATTCATGAGAAATGAACTTTTGAAGAAACATGAGGACATGGATGTGTTTAGCATGTTGTATCACCTTCAGGATATATATCAAAATAATGAAAGACAAGTGATATAAGAGATCTCCAATGCTTTGTTTAATACTAATCTTGGAGATTCTATGTCAGATGGGCCTCATGTAGTCAAGCTTGTTGGCTAAATTAAATGATTAGACATATTAGGGATTAAATTCACAAATGAGTTACACACATGTCTCATTCTTTCAACACTTCCCAGGACCTTCTCCAGTTTTATTGTTAATTAAAATATGACCAATAATGATAAGAGTCTTTTTGTAATGCCCCGACCCTAGAATCCTGGATTTAGTGCATTATTTTATTTCATTGTCATGATTATAAGAAGTAAAATCCCAAAGGACCTGTCAGTTTATCAGTTATGGGAATCTAGATTACATAAATGATACTCATAATACATTGGGAAAAGAATATAAAACATGGTACATAATACAATGAAATAAAATTCATCCTTGAATGATCATTCAAATATTTTTTCTTCATAACATGGTGAAAGGAAACATAATAAGGGTGAGTTCAAATGCTCAGTAAGGGTAATTAAAGTGGAAGAAATAATGAATTGATGATATTAACAAACATGGAAAGGTAAATAACTGATAGCACATGTAAATTCAAATTACTAGATAATGAAAAATCAATATGTAAAGGTGAATAAGTGAAACATATTTCATTTAATAAATAAAATTAAAATTAAATAAATCCATAGATGTGTCGATGAAAAATCTCATGGATGAACAATAACTGAATCTAAATGAGGAAAATACTTAATTATTGGATGCCATATTCCCTAGGTAAATGGTACCTTTACCATCAAGACCTTTCATAAGATGGTTTACAACATATCAAGTAAAACCCTTCTTATTTGGCCAACTAATTCATTTCATGAGACTGTCAATGCATTGATGGGCTATCTATAACTGGCCCCACTCATTTCGTACCAATCCAAAGCATTCCTTATATTCATGAATAATGTGCCTTAAAACATATACATGCTGAATAAAGGATACTGATTTATCAATATTTCCCTAGTGGAGACAAAGTAACATCAATGGTTTTTTACACTAATAAATGGAAATACCATTGAAAGATCATCAAATAAATCTTGAGGGAAATGAAATTTTAAACATTCCAATGTGTCTCATACCACCTTGAAACATTTAAATCATAATACCCATGAACTAATAATATTAAATGAAACTTGTAATATCATGATTTTAAGTATTTTCATGATATAGCATGTTAAAGGTCGGTAAATACACCAAAAAGTGAATTGGTTCATAATAAAAAATATGTCTCAATGGAATGTAAATTGAGATAAAATACCTTACCATAAACATAATTTTTGTTGTGTGGTCTTTATCCTCTTGTATATTGGTTCTAAATATGTTAATAAATTATACCATAACCATAATAATGTCTATAATATCATATATTTTGTTATTACAAAATTTTATTACCCTTTTATTAACACTCTTTCATTATTTTAACTATTTCGGGTGTTAATTGCCTAGTTTTCTCAAGTATGTTTTTTATATGTAAATTATTGTTAAAATTACTTAGATAATGATTTCATCATATATATATATTTTAAACCATGACTTAATTATCATATATATTCAGTAAATATTTATTTATAAAAACCTATAAATTTTGGAGATCAGAAATGAAATGCACCGTTCATGGTGACGATATGTTGTATGTATGCATGAACGCTACTTTCATTTATTTTTCGTATTAAAAAAAGAAAAGTAATTGATACATATTTATATTATATTTATACTATTGTATATATTACATATATTTTACATATTTTTATTAAAATTATCCTTTATACATTCTATGTATGGAATGAATGAGTCACATCACTTTGAGGGGGTGGTAGTCCACACTTCCACAATGTTATCATATTTACACAAAATGGAATGTATAGAGGTACATGTTATAAAATAACTACATAAGAATAAATACATTATAAATATCAAATATATTATATATAAATATATTTTCCATCATAATGAAAACTATGTGAGGTGATAAATGAGGAATGAACAATCATCATTTCTTGAGGTGGTAGTTCATCGTTCACATTAACAGCATGTTTGTTGCCCATTATATAGAGTTGTGTGTAAGTGTAGGTCAAAACCTTAGCATAAAACATCATATTATATTTAATATAATATATTTTCTATATAAACTTGTAATAATAAGATTTTATGGGGTGGAGAATGTAAATAAAAGTAAAGAGATTTAGGATATATGTTACCTCTTAATCAGGTAACTCCTTTTGGTTTGCACCAAAAGAAATACTTGGATTGGTTTCTGCCCAAAGGGATACATAAAGGAGGGAGAAATTTTTTCAGGTGAATTTTTTTAGAGCTTGGGCTAACCTGAGTGGAATGACAAGTGTGATGAAGTGGGAATAAAGGAGGCCTTTTATAGTGGAGGAGGAGTGTCACTCTTGTAATATTTTGGAGAAAAAGAACCTCACCCACATTTGTTTTATTGAAAGTGGAACAATAATGGTAAAAAGACAATATAATGGATTATAGGGTCTAAATATGTTCTGAAAATGGATTTTTGTAATGTTTATAGGTCATATTAGGCCTTAAGTTTTGGTTTTAGTCCCTTGTTAATCTTAATTTCACCTTAATCGTTGTAATTAATTTTAATTACTTTCACTAATCTTTTTGGTCAAAAAATAAGTTGAATTTATTATAAATTATAAATTATTATGATTCAAGATATAGAATATATTTCTTAAAATTCCAATAACATAAGTATCATAAATTAATTTAAATTTAATTCCGAAGACGGGATGACAATGAAAATTTTTAAAGTAAAATTGTCTAAAATTTTTCTATATGTTTAGAGTAAATTTCAAAGTGAAATTTATTCCAATGACCTAAATGGGATTAATTGATAAAAATTTTATCTAATTAAACTTTAAAACAAATGTAAAATGTAATTTCACCTTATAAAAAAATTAGATGAAAAAATAGTTTTGAACAAAAAATCAGTATTTTCATTATTCATTAATAAATGAATCTTCATAGTAAAATACCAAAAAATATCCCTAAGCTAATTTTTATGTTTCCATTCCAAATATGAAGTATATTTTTAATTTTTAAATTTATAAAAGGGTCAAAAATTTTATTTAAAATGTTTTTTCCATCATAAGGCGGCAAAACTACCTTTATAAAAATATAGTATTTTATGTGTAATATTGATTTTGTTCTTATCTTATTCCTATAAAATCTATTGGATGAATATAAAAAATATTTTATTGAATAATATATATTTATATCACATTAATTTCACTCACTAATTGTAATTAATTTAATTTATTAGGGTAAAATAGCATTGGAATCATGAAAATAATAATATTTTCCTTTATATTCAATTGGTTTTCATATTCATTTATAATTAATTTGTAACCAATGAATTCATTTTATATTTTTGTAAACCATAGATTTTCATTAGTTAGTTATCCCTTTTCATAAGTAATAATTTAATATCTAGATTATATTAAATAATATTTTAATAATATAACGTTATTTGGTAAAACTCGGCCTTGCGTGTAACGAGGTCTATTTGAAGAAATCAGCACTTTCATGTAACACATGATAACTCAGTGTTTCATGCATGAAAATATATAGAATATATAAAATCTATTTAAAATAGTAAATATATTTTTAATTCTCAATATATTATATTTCCTTACGTTCTTAGTGTTGTGTTTCATACATGCAATTGAATACAAAGCTTTACATTAGAATTTCAGGGTTTTACATTTTCCCCACCATAATTAAATTACATCCTCGAAATTTAAACTTAATATTGGTAATATATTTTTTGATATTTAATATGTATAAATCCCAAACATCATGATAAAGATTCATAAAACATCCTCTAGAAAATAGATTATGGAAAGTGAAAAGTTCACATATAACTATGTCTCTAAGGAGGAGAACATTAGTGGAAAGTATAGTCGCATACTTGGAGTAAAAGTGTAAATATTTATAGGGAGTGATTTAGGTAATAAATCACAAACAATATAATGATAAATGAAAATTTGAGGGCCTCAAATCCATAAATCTACTATTATTAAGAATCCCAAAGATTCGACAAAAATTATGGCATTAGTACAACATTTTTGTTTTAAACCCCTTTTGAGGAATTAATTCACTCTGTAATAATATAAGTAAATATACATTTCTATATACACAATATTTTCCTTTTATTATGCCATGAACTATTTATAATTAATCAATTAGCATAGAATGCATCATTTAGTGAAGTAATACATTAACCTCTAAAATATCATCCAATGATCAACTTACACCATTTTATAAATGGTTAACTTTTCTAATAGATTTTGATCAAACACTTTAGAAAGAAGGTCATTGAATTTATAAAATGAACTTATCATTATCCTTTAATCAATATAAAGTATCTCTTTAATCATCACATATCTAATATGTGAACACCTTCATCATGTATTCTATTAAAATATGGTAATAACTTGAATTACTATAATACATTACTAGGAAAATTAATTCTTCTTATTCCTTAAGTAAAAAATGTGCTCTTGGATATATTCCATAAATCCAAAATTGTTCCAAACTCCATCAATTAAATCATAGACCACTTATCAAAAAGTCATTAATCAGTTACAAGGTAGCCAAATATTGTTCAAATAAATCATTTCTTCATCATTATCACAAAATCAAGAACATATTCAGGGTTTTATTTCCTTCAATCATGTGTTTTCCGAATATTTTAAATTTCTACTAAATAACTTTTCATGGTACCATTTAGAATATGATCTCAAACCCTTAATGAAAAATCACTAAAATTAAATCCTTAAATATTTCATAAATATTATAACCAGTACATTGATGATAAAATATTCAATTGATATAATTCATGAATAGTAATATTAATAATTCCTCTTAATATATGGTGGTAGCATAACCTGATCATTATTCAATAGAATAATTTGGGGTATATTCCTTTGATGATTGAAACATTGATTCTCATAGTGTCTCATCTCCTTGTAGTTGAATAATTGTACATTGGAAAACTTTTTCTTGCCCTTGAAATCACAAGTATGGTGTCATTTCTTTATACACTTTTAGAAAACACCCATTCATTTTAATAAATTATTAGGGTGTTTCTTTCTACAATTATCACATGTGTGAAATTACTTATTTTCCTTCTTCCCTTCATCCATATTTTTCATTATCATCTCCTTCTTCTCTTTCTTCCCTTTGAATTCATGGGACATGGATAATTTTTTACCTATCTCATTAGAACATGATAATATTTCCTCATACAATGAGAATACTTGGGAGATTATTTCCTTTTGAAATTTTGTATTAAGATCATGAAATATAAGATCCTTCTTGCTATTTGTATTATATAAATTATTGGAGTTCACATTCCTTCTACTAGGAACCATTTATAAATAATATAATATACTATATTAAATCATAAAATAATGTATAATCCCAAAACTAGTGAAATGTGTAACATAAATTGAACAAATTTATGTATAGTTAATCTCATAATCATAAACATAGTTTCTTTGGGGATATGTTTACTTTCAAATCATTCATATTATTTTGTAAATAAAATATGAATTATCCTAAGTGTGTCCCCTAGGAGTGTCAAACCAGGTTCACAGTAAGGCTCGTTGTTATGAACCAAGTTATATTGAGTCAGTCTCGGTACAACTTTTCTGAGTAGTTACTCATAGGTATATCTATGCCAGAACCAGGTCCACTTGTATTATCTAGATAGGGATTTATTGCTAGTAATACTCACATAATCTCTAACTTAATAAAATTATAGGATGTTCTACTATACTTATCCTAAAATTATACATTAGTGTTATGTTTCTTAATTTATGTTTTCTAAATCTAGTTTCCAAGGTTACTGATAAAATTACTTTGATACCAACTGTAACACCCCAACCTAGAATCCTAGATCCATTGAATTTTTTATTTAATTGGCATTATTACAAGAAATAAAATCTTGAATGACCGATTAGTTTATCAGTTTTTGAAAGACAAATTATTTAAATGATACCCATAATACATTGGGAGAAGAAAATAAAAAATCATAAATAATAAAATAAAATAAACTACATCCTTGAACTCTCATTCAAATATTTATTCTTTATAACATAGGTAAAATAAACACAATAAGGGTGATCTCAAATAATCAGAAAGGGTAAGTAAAGTGGAAGCAATAATGAATCGATGAGATTAATAAACATGGAAAGGTAAATAATTGATAGCACATTTCATTCAAATAACTAGATAAGGAAAAATACATATGGAAAGTAAAATAACGGAAACACATACCATTTAATAAATAAACTAATAATTAAATGAATCCATATATATGTTGACACAAAATGTCATGGATGAATAATAACTGAATCAAAATGAAGGAAATACGTAATTATTGGATGCCATGTTTCATAGGTATATACTACCTTTACCATCAAGGTATTTCACAATAATGTTTACAAAATTTAAGGAAAAAACTCATCTTATTTGTCCAACTAATTCACCTCATGAGACTACTGATTCATCAAGGGGATATCTATAACTGGGCCCCACCCGTGTCATACCAGTCCAAATCAGTCCTCATATTCATGTACAATGTTCCTTATAAAAATATATGTATTGAATAAAGGATATGTATTTATAAATATCTCCCTAGGGGAGACCAAGTAACATTAAGGTTCATTGACATTAATGAATAGAAATACTATTGAAATATTATTAAAACAATCTTGTGGGAAATGGCATTTTAAACAATTTTATGTGTCCCATACCACCATAATTAATTTAAACCATAATCCCCATGAAGGAAAAATTTTAAATTAAACTTAGAATATCATGATAGTAAGGAGATTAATGACAAAACATTTTAAAGTTTAGTAAATACACAAAAAAATGAATTGGTGCATACTAAAAAATAAGCCTCAATGGAATATAAATTGAGATGAAATCCCTTACCTTAACCTTATTTCTTGTTGTTTGGTCTTTATCCTCTAGTATAGTGGTTAAAAATATGTTACTAACTTATACTATAACCATAATAATGTTTATAATATCATATATTAACTTATTAAAATATTTTATTACCCATTTTTTAACACACTCATTATTTTAACTATTTTGGGTGTTAATTGCCTAATTTTCTCATGTATGTTTCTGACCTTTCAATTATTGTTCCTATTAATTAGATCATGATTTCATCATCTAAAAATTGTAAACTATGACTTAATTTTCATATATATTCCTTATATGTGTATTTATAATAATTTATAAAGTTTGGAGATGAGAAATTAAATACACCGTTCATGGAGACGGTAGGTCGTACATACACATGAACGCTACTTTCATTTATTTTTCATATTAAAAGAATGAAAATTAATTGATAAATATGTATGTTATATTTAAATTATAATATATATGTTATATATGTTACATATTTTTATTAAAACTATATTTTATAAATTCAATATATGGTGTGAATGAGTCACATTGCTTTAAGGGGGCATTAGTCAACACATCCACAAATAATATTATCGTATTTACACAAAATGGAATGTGCAGAGGTGTGTGTTATAAAATAATTATAAAAGAATTAATAAATTATAAATATAATATATATATATATATATAATATATAAATAGATTTTACATCATAATTACCACCATGGGAGGTGGTAAAGGAAGAACTAACAATTATTATTTCGCCAGGTGGTAGTTCATCATTCACATAAACTATATATTTGTTACACATTAGATGGAGGTGTGTGTGAGTGTAGGTAAAACTCTTAGAATAAAAAATATCATTATATTTAGGATACTATATTTTCTATATAAACATGTAATAAGAATATTTTAGGGTGTCGGTAATGGAAATAAAACTAAAGAGCTTTAGGAAAGAAGTTACCTCTTAATCGGGTAACTCCTTTTGGTTTACCAAAATGCTTACTTAGGTTGATTTATGTACAAAGGCAGGATTAAAGGAGGAAGGTATGGATTTTTTAGAGTTAATTTGGAATATATTTTCCAAATCTAAGTGTATTTAGAGGTGTTAGGTAGTGGGAGGAAAGAGGCCTTTTATAGTGGAGGAGTGGCACACTTGTAATTTTTTGGAGAAAAGGAACCCCACCCACGTTCTTTTATTGAAAGTGGATTAATAATGGTAAAAATTAAATAAAAGGGATTATAGGTTATATATATGTGTATACAATGGATTTTGGACAAGTTTCCAGGTTATATTAGGTCTCAAGTTTATGGTTTAGTCCCATGTTAAGCTTAATTTCACCTTAATTGGTGTAATTAATTTTAATAACATTCATTAATATTTTTGGTCAAAAACTAATTTGAATTTATTATAAATTAAAAATTATATTTATTCCAAATATTTAATCCATTTTTAAAAATTAAAATCCTTGAATTTATAGAAATTAATTTAAATTTAATATCATAGACAAGACGATAATGTGGGTATTTTAAGTAAAAACGTCCAAAAGTTGGTGATGTTTTTATAGTCAATTTCAAAGTGAAATTTATTCAAATGACCAAAATTTAATTAATTGATAAAAAAATTATCTAATAAAACTTTAAAACAAATTTAAAATGTAATTTAACCTTATAAAAATATTAAATGTAAAATAAGTTTTGAACAAAAAATTAATATTTTTCACTATTCATTAAAAACTGAATCTTCACAGAAAAATACCAAAAATTATACCTAATATAATTTTTATATTTATATTCAAAATATTAAGTTTATTTTGACCTATTAAATTTATAAAAGTGTCAAAAATTGGACTTAAAATAGGTTCTCTATTAAAAGGTGGCAAAACTACCTTTATAAAAATATATTATTTTATGTGTAATATTGAGTTTGTTCTTATCGTATGCCTATAAAATATCTTTTATGAATATAAAAATATATTTTATTAAATAATATATATATATATATATATAATATTAATATCACTCACTAATTTTAATTAATTTAATTTATTAGGGTAAAATAGCTTAGTGAGCATAAAAATTATAATATTTTTCTTTATATTCAATCAGTTTTCATATTCATTTCTAATTAATTTGTAACCAATGAATTAATTTTATATTTTTTGTAAACCATATATTTGTATAAGTTATTTATCACTTTTCATAACTACTAATTTATCATCTATGTTATATTAATCAATATTTTAATAATATAACATCATTCAGTAAAACTCAGTCTTATGTGTAACGCAAGCCATTTGAAGAAATATGTTCTTGCATGTAACACATGCTAAATCAGTGTTTATTGCATTAAAATATATATAATATATCAAATATATTTAAAATAGTTAATTAATTTTGAATTCTTGGGATATTATATTCCCTTGTGCGCTTAGTGATGTGCTTCATGCACGTAATTGAATACAATGTTTTGATTTAGAATTTTGGAGTATTTCACTTTTGTAACTTAATAATTTGATTCTACAATTGGATAAAAACTTTTGGCACGATAAATATTCGTTACTTATGGTGAATATCAAAAGGAAGAACAAGTATAAGGGTTCCATGACTTATAACAAGTCTAAATATCCTAATCACCATCCTTTCAATAAGAGGAAGATCCTAAGGTAGGTAAAGAAAAAGGAAACATTATGTTTTACCTGTGGAAAACATGGAAATTGGAAGAATAACTTCACATAAAAGAAATGGGAATATAATGTTTTTTTCTTTATTTAATGTAATCTTTAAATATATACGCATTTGGAATTATATATATCTTTTTTTTCTCATGTGTGTATTCAAATATAGGAACCAAGTAGATTCTGAAAGATTTAAAGAGGAGAGGTATACTTGAGAGCTTCTAATAGAGTGAGGTTGTATCCTATATCTATTAGTGACTAGCACCTTTTATTTAAAACAAGAATTATTTTGATTTTAAAATATTATTATTATGTACCAACTGTTACCAAGAACATAATTTATGTATCATACCTAGATGTAGATGGATTTATTTTCAAGTTTGTAAATAAAAGTTTTTTCATTTAGAAAGACAACATATGTTATGGTATGTCACATTTAAATTATGGTATTTATGTATTAAATTAAAAAAACTATTGTAAATTGATAATGAATCATGTTCACATGAATCATATAACACCCAGCTATGGCATCACTATCTTGGTCATGTAAATGAGAAGAACTTGATAAATCTCTATAAAGATGGTTATTTATACTCTTCTAAGCTAAAATCACTTGAAATATTTCATGCTTGTTTACATTAAAAATTAACCAAACCACCATTTTTTAGATAGGATGAAATGGTCATAGAGCTTCTAGGACTGGTACAAACTGATGTGTGTGGATCATTTTCAGTAGAAGCTATAGATGGGTATTCTTACTTCATAACTTTTACTGATGAATTGAGTAGAAATGGTTATGTCTACTTGATGAGGCATAAGTTTGGTTACTTTGAGAAATTAAAGTAATTCAAGAATGAAGTAGAGAATAAACTTGGAAAGGATATAAAGAAGATTTAATTAGATAAAATTGGTGAATATATTTACCAATAGTTTATTAACTTTCTACAGGAGTTTAGGATTCTATTGCAACTCACTCCACCTTACACACCATAATGGAATTCTCTTAGTAAAAGGAGGAATATTACCTTGTTATACATGGTAAGGTAAATGACGAGTCATGAAGATATTTCATTGTTCTTTTAGGGATATTCATTACAAATTGAGGAATATACGTGAAACTGAGTACCAATTAAAGTGTAAAATGGAATTCCCTTTGAGTTATGGAGTGGAAAGAAACTAGTTTTGTCTCATACACATGTATGGGGTTGTGATGCATTTGATAAGGCCTTATTAGGAATAAAACTAGCACCCCATGGAACAAAGTGTATCTTTATAGGGTATCCTAAGGAAACAAATAGATACTACCTATACCACCCCTCAGAAAAGAAATTGATTGTTGACAGAAAATACATCATTCTTGAGAGGGAGCATATCTTAAAAAAAGATAGTGGGGAAAAGATTTAATTTAGTGAAGTTTATGCTCAAGATATATAATATTTGGTATAGGAATGGATTCCACAGGTCCCCATGGAATAAGTAGTTCTTGAAACATAAGTACTGCATAGGGGAACAAGAGAGGTAATAGAACTGGAGAGATATGGTTTTCTAGTAAGAATCCATGAATGAAATGGATTCCATGTATCAAAACAAATTTTGGGTTCTAGTCGATGCACTAGTTGATGAAAATCTCATAGAGTGAAAATGGGTATTCAAGAGAAAATTAGACATGGAAGGTAAATTAAATACCTATAAAGTAAGTCTAGTGTATAAAGGGTTTAAACAATGTCAAGGAATTGACAATGATGAAAACTTTTCACCGGTTTCCATGTTTAAATCCATCAAAATTATACTTTCTATAATAGCTTATCATGACTATGAAATTTAGCATATGGATGTCAAAATTACTTTACTTAATGGAAACCTTCTATAAGATATATATATGACACAACCAGAAGGTTTTGTGACTCTAGTTGGTGCCAAAAAAACTTCCAAGTTACAAAGATACATTTATGGATTGAAGCAATAATCCAAGTCATGGAACATTCTATTTGATGAAGGTATAAATGAATTTGGTTTCATTAAGAACAAATGTGATCCATGTGTTTACAAGAGTTTTAGTGGAAATTAAATTGTTATCCTAGTAGTATATTTTTATGACATATTAATTATTGGAAATGGTATACCAGTCTTACAGTCTGTTAATGACTAGTTAAAAAAAATTATCAATGAAGTAAATAGGTTAAGAAGCCTATATTCAAGGAATAAATGTCATCTATGATAGATCCAAGAGGCTTCTTGGACTAAGTCAAATTATATACATTAACTAGATACTAAATAGATTAAGTATGGAAGAATATAAGAGGGGATTGGTTCTAGATTCACATGGTATACATCTTTCTAAAAAAATGTTTCCTTAGACACAACATGAGAAAGAGATAATGACTAAGATCCCATATTCTTTAGAAATAGGATCTATAATGTATTTCATGTTATATACTAGAATTGATGTTTCCTATTCATGGATCATGGTAGGAATATATCAACAAGATATAAGTGAATAGAATTGGTCTGTTATTAAGGATATCCTCATGTATCTGAGAAGAACTAAGGATAATTTATTGGTGTATTGATGAGACAAGGAGTTGGTCATCAGAGGCTATACAGATAGTAGTTTTCAAATAGATAAAAATGATCTAAAGTCACAGTTAGGATATTTTTTTTATCTCAACAGAGGAATTATGAGTTGGAAGAGTTTAAATTATCCAATTTTCGTTGATTCTTAACTGGATTCTGGGTATATAGCAGCTTCTAATACAGTCAAGAAATCCATTTGGATGTGAAATTTTTTCTATGAGTTTGATGTGGAACCTAGAAGTAACGATCATATCACATTGTATTGTGATAATACTATAGCATTGGATCTTGAAAAAGATCCAAGGTCGCACCAACAAAAACTCATATACTTTGGAAGTGCCACCTATTAAGGGATTTTTATCAGAGGGGTGAAGTTACAGTAAGAAGAGTTCCCATGGAAGAAAATTTAGTTTTCCTCCTTGACTAAAATCCTATCTCGATATAAGCATGAGTATCATGTTAGAGCTAGCAGACTGAAGGTTGTTAGAAGTTAGTTCTAGTGTAAGTGTGAGTCTATTGCAGTTAGTTCCCTATAACCAAATTTTTTGTACTTTATGATAACATGTATTTATATTTTTTAATATTAATAAACACCTTATCACATCATGATTTTTATTCTATTTAACATAGTATGTGATAATTTCTAAACAGTAGTTGTATCACTAAAAGTTCATAGCAGCTCCCTACTATGATAAGAACCCATAAGCGGGATGACAATATTCTTAAATATATATTTTATATCTGGATGATATAATTTTATGGACAAAAATGATATAGGATATCAGGGTTGGAGACTCACATGAATTTGAGGAACCTTCTCATGGTGTACACCCTTGGTAATATCCAGTGTAGGATATTATGAGAACAGAACCCGCTAGTAGGAAATCCACATTTATATGTGTCATTAGATGTTCCTATATTTGGATGTTTTTATTAATCCTTAGACATTAATATTATTATTAATGAGAATTATGAGTCATGTACTTTTATGTATTGATGAAAATCATGATGAATTATGTTCAAGATGAGGTAGGATACATTGCTTTCATCACGAGTAATATTTCATTAATAAATAATGTGAGAAAGGATTTATCCCTTCTGTTCTTTAATAGAAGTTGATATCTTCGGTTCTTTGATGGAAATAATATATCCTAAATAAATCCATGTCCATGGTGTTATATAGGAAAATTCTATTTATGAAAAGTAAAAGAAATAGATATTGAGCACATAGGTTGATGGCACCATCATGAAACCTACTTGATTAGAGATATCATGATAAAAGGATTATATTACATAGTGAGCATTCGTATGAGGTGTTATGTCATTAAAACATTAAATTCTTTTTCTATAGGTTTCTTGGCAGGTTTATAGATGCTAACCATGGACATTAGTTTGCTTTTCCTAATGACAATGAGAAAGAGGACTAGAGGGTCACACACTAAGTGTATCCAAAATCTCAATTAAATAATATATTATTATTTATTATTTGACAAGTTGAATAAATATTATTCTCACGCATGATTTAATAATTATTCATGTTTTCTTGATCTCATATATTCTATCACTAGTTATTCGAGAGAATATTATGTAAGTAGAATATTTCATATATATTTATTTTCTATTTAGTGAATATAATATTTATTTATTTATTGGTGAATGATTTAGTGATATTTATTTAATAAATAAATAGACATTATTCAAGGCTTGATAAATATTTTAGAGGAATGGAGGACTGAGTTAATGGTCCAGTGAGAAATAATATATATTGAATATTATTTTAATAAATAATATTTAATTTTAACTTTCAAGTTAAGTGCATGTTGAAAAATAATATTATTATTATCATTATAGACATGGGGTTATTTAAGGTATTAAAGAAATAATAAAAGGAACTTGTATAATTATTTATTTCTAAACCTAGTGGTATATAAACCCAATAATATTATTTTTAAAGAGAGTCAATTTTTTTGTGAATAATGAATCTAGATAATCCTCTTGAATCCCATAGATATCCCTTCTCCAAGAATGCTCCCATGAATAGAGATAGATCTTCCTTCACCTCACACTCTTAATTATAGAGAGATCATGGGGAATTATTTTGAAGTTATTCTCATGGTGATCAAAGGATAATGATGTAAATGATAGAATCTACCATGATAGAACCCAAATATTCTTATAGTGATATTCAGATACTTGTGAAACACGTGTGGATCACCATTAGAGGGAATCTTCTCTTGATTTATTCAATGATATGATGGTACAACATAGATATATTTTCATATTCATCAATAAAGAAATAATTCTCACAAGGTAATGCTTAATTAATTAAATTAACCATAAATAATATGTCATGATCTTGTGCTTGGTTCTGGCATTCTATCCATTTTCTATTTTTATTTTATTCAATTCCATTTATCATGATATTTATCATTTTTTGAATCTTAGATTGATCATCAATCATGAAAAAAAATGTTTGGCATGACTCATCACACTCTTTTGTTGTACCTGTAATATGTAGTGTTCTCAATATAGAAGTTTCATTTTAGATTAAAGTTCACATCACATTGTCAAAACCAATAAAAAAAATGCTTGGTTTTTTTCAGAATTTAGGAAAATGATCCATATTTAGAAAAATGAGTATGGGGAAGTGTGAACGAAGACCCCCGATAGAAAGCATGAACCACATTCACACCTGGAATACAAGTTTTAATAACTAATAATATAATTAATGTAATTAATTATGTCAATAACTAAGAATAAAAAATAATTAATTAATATAATTAATAAATAATAAATCAATTAATAATGTAATTAAAATAGTAGTAATTAATTATATTATTATTACCAACTATTTAAGTAACTAAGATAATTAATAAGTGATAATATCATTAATATATTTATTAATTAGAAATATATTTATCAGATGTTGATTATATAACATTAGGTTTTAATTTTTTTAATTAATTTTAAATATTATACATTAATATAATTATTTTGTTATGAAATTATTCAATATAAATTTTTAATATAAATGGTGGTAAAATGTAATATTTTTTTTGAAATTGTGATTAATTGTAATATTTAAATTATTTTACCTTGCTAATTTTTGATTTTCTATTAGGGCTACTGAAGACTGCATATCTATAGCAATTGTTACAGCCTTTATTAGCACTTTATTTTATCACTTATAAAGGCCTCCAGGTTTTTAGGGATCTTAGCTTCTTAGTGCCTTTTAATGATGAAAAAGCCTATTTTGAGGGTATAATTTAGCCATTTTTGTAATAGTCATACCAAAATTTCATTCATATTCATATGGATCCAAATCCCATGTGTATGATAATCAGTTTAGATGAAGTTTGGTGACTTGAGTTAAACTAAATCCAAGATGAACATCACTTGATATGATAACACATGAACCAGTCAGAGGTGATTCTAAATGGTTTTTTACATATAAATTTAGTTCGATTTCACTGTATAATTTAATTTCTCATAGGAGGATATTTTGTTTTCTTTGTGATCTTTCTCACTATAATTGTTTTTATATTTTGTGAAAGTAAAAAATGTATCATATTTTTCTTTTTTATCCTATTATCATGTTGTGAACTCATTTCTCCATGGTGATGGGGAACTAATTACACTAATTGTCTAAGGGATGTAACAGTTGTTAACTTTGAGTTCTGAATATTATCTTTCTTGATTATTATTATTTTAATTATGAGATTATAGTGATAGTTAAATATATTTGATGATTAGTTTCTCTTCCTTTCTCTATCTACTATTTTCTTCTCTTATCATTAAATTTTATTATCTCCTTAATATACACAATACATAATATAATGGATTTATATTTTTTAGGTGATATTTGGTATAACAATTGTTAAACTAGATTCAAAACGAGGTTTGTATTACATAATAGTCTTCTTAGTGAGAGATTAATATTACTTAAATGAGATAAATGAGAGGTGAATAGTTTTTATTCCTTCATTGAATAAAAATAATAAGAATAAGCATATTTTCTTAGAATAATGATAGGTTTTCATTGTAAATTTCTAAGGGTATCATAATTATTCTAAATTCATTCTTGGTTTTTAATTGCATTCATAATTTTTTCATTTCATTAATATTTATATATAAATTTTCATAAAGAACCCGCTATTGTTTAATTTATTTTATCATTATTTTAATAAATAAATAAGTGACATATAATAACAAAATATGTCAGTGGAATACTGGTGAGAATGACCCTAGGTTATGAATTACACTATATTTTCTTATGAAAATAAAAAACATTAAAGTAGACTCCATGATAAAGTACTATCAATAATGCTTGATTTCCAAATGTCAGAAACTATACTGTGGGATAAAACAAAATCTTTAGGGAATGATTTTTCTTCACAGGTAGAGAACCAAAAACATAAAATGGAAATTTATTTTTTAATAAAAATATCTAAATCTAGAGTATTAAAATAAACCATTTTAAAGTAAAATTAAAACTAAATAGAGTGTAGTGGAAATAAACACTAACATGTCCAAATTAA
Source organism: Viscum album (assembly GCA_963277665.1). NCBI lineage: Eukaryota > Viridiplantae > Streptophyta > Magnoliopsida > Santalales > Viscaceae > Viscum > Viscum album. The sequence goes on from OY728131.1 coordinate 1,538,387,328, forward strand.
TACACCAACTAATGAAAATAATTCAATTCTTTCATGGATAGTCCATCTCATCCAACTATATACGGTTGAAAACCACCATGTCTACCATGAAATTAGCTCCTATGATCCATCGCCAATGAACATCATAGTCTTTCCCTTTCCATCATCATGAAAAAAATCCATCTAATTGCACACTGAGATGTGAATGTAAGGGTGAGTGTGTGAATATCAAGTAGTATTTCTCCACAAGACAATCATACATTTTCATGAAATATTTATTCTTAATCATGAAATCAAATACATTGAAAATATATCAACATATTTCAAAACAAATCAATTTATCTTGAAATTGAAAATAAACCCAATTCAACACATGAAAACACATCACACCGGTGTTTTTATAAAACTAGAGTAACACTTACTGGTTCAGCCAAAACATAAAACCATTTTAAAGCTATAAAAAATTCAAGTAACATGATAAATGTTAAATATATACTGAAAATACATGTATATGATCATACCATACACCTATTTTATATCATCATCCACCTGATTTTTTCCTAAAAATGGACTCACCCATCAATATCACATAGAATATAACTTCCCATCAAGGGAAATTACTTGACCCTTATACCTTCTCCCAAAACTTATTGATCAATTCTTATTCCCAAATTCATTAAATTTTCAAAACAATTTTTCCTTTCAAAAACAATTTCCAAAAAAAATCCCATAAAAACCTATTAACTAAAATTACAACCAATTTAAGATATAAAACTAAAGTTTTTTGAAAAAAATATGGATTTAGACTAAATCCCAAGGTTTTTCCCAAAATCATAAAATCCAAGTTTTAAAAATCCATAAAAACCCACCTTTTTATCAAATCAATTTTAGGAAATTATTTAATAAAAATAGACACTGAGAATAAGAACTAAAAAAATCATTCATGTAATAATAAATCATAATCCATCTAGTAATGAATTAGATCCACATTCCATAAATGAAAACTATTTTAAGATCCATGAACCCCTATATCTGATGTCAATAATCCAAAACCAATCCACTAAAAACTATAAACATAAGACCATTATCTTGAATATATAACTCATGATCCAACACACAATAATTTAATCACTCTAAATCTACTCAGCCTAAAAGTTCAATCTAGAGAGAGATCTAAGAACCAATGGTATCATAGAGATATATTATTTGATATAATTCTAACATGATCTATCCTAGAGAGAATCAAGTTTTACATTAGTGGAGAAGCCCAAAAATCACTCCCATGTAACCCTAGGTTAATTTAAATTTATAATAGAATTTTAATTATATTTTCAAAAGGATAAATTTAGTATTAAAAACCAAATCATTCAAATCATGCCTAGATTCATGATATGGGTGCACAATTCAAGGGACTATGCACAAAACCATATAGAACTCCCTACCTAGAAAACCTAAAATTCATGGTTGGGTAGAATGGTACCATAGTGAACCCACCTATACGCATGTACCTGTACACCCACCATGCCTTTCACAGTCATTTGTATTTTTCATAGAACCATACATATAATTGTGAAAATGAAACTACCTCTAAAAACTCCAAATTTCATCCCTAATACCACAAAAACTAAAAAGGGAACTTACCTATTAGGTTCAACCATATTGCCTTTAATCCCTAAGAAATCATTGGGATCTATTCTCCATGAACAACATTAGTCATTATTTCCATATATGATCTTCTCTCTCCCAATTATCTTATTAAATCATTTCATGAAGTCACAATACTCACACTAAAGGAATAACTCATCCTCTCAATATCTTCTTATACCAATCAAAAAAATTATCAGTATTTTAGTAATAGATTTATCCAGTTCCAAATTCACCACATCATATAGAAGAATATGAGATGGATCATATTGGTAATTCCTTATATTAGAAATATAAAACACATTATTAATTGTATCATACTTCACTATTAATTCAAAAATATAATATACATATCTAATACACTCAACATTCTCAAATAGACCTACATATTAGGGTGCCAAATTTTCTTTATTCTCAAATCATTGATATCCCAACCAAAACATTACTCACAAAAAAATTCAATCTCCAACCACAAACTTCAATGGTCATTATCAAAGGTCAATAGACTTTTTATAAGTCTAATATGTTATCAATCTCATTCAAATTCATAAAAACTTGATCAATCATCTCTTTCAAAATAGTAGGTACTGAGATAAATCTTTCTTCTACATTTATCCAATTCAAAGGTGATAAAAATAATCTTCCACCCATTGCTTCAAATGGATCTGTTAGAATTTATTCTTGATAGCTATTGTTGTAAAAAAATTCCACTGAAATAAAATTATTTCCCCAAAACCTTCTATAATTTAGCACACATGCTCAAAGAAGGTCCTTGGAAGTCTATATGGTCCATTATTATTTTACATCACACTGAGGATGGTATGACTTTCTCATATTCAACTAATTATCCAAATCCCTCTACATTCCTCTCTAAAATCCTAAAATAAACTGAGGGTATATATTTTAAATGATAGATGAAATAACTCTATGAAGCCTAACCACTTCCTCCATGCATATCTAACTCAAGTCTTCTACCTAGAATGTATCCAAAATGGGTAATAAGTAAGTTAACTTTGTGAATCTATCAAAAAATATCCAAATATAATTATTCTTTTATAGTTATCTAGGTAAACCAACCACAAAATCCATCATAAAATCTATCCAATTCTAAGATGATACAGGAAAAGGTTACAAAAGTCTTTCAGATTGTTGATTCTATACCTTCACTTATTAAAAATTCAAGCACCATGATACATATTAAACTATCTCTCTCATAATTCTTGCATAACATAACTGATATATGATTCCATGATACATCCCTATAAATTCCTAATAAACTGTCTAATTAGAGTTATGAAAAACATTTAAAACATTTTCATTGAAACTCAAGGGGAACCCAAAATATTCTTGTAAATATAGTGTCGATTCAACTACTAGATGTAAATACCTAGGTTGGGTTGACCATTGATAGGGGTGAACCAGTGATCTTATTTTACCTATTTTTAATTCAATCTATTTAACCTAGTATATTTTTCGATCCACTCAATATTATCTTTCATTTTAACTTCATATGCATAAATAACAAGAGGGAACACAAAACATGATATTTAAAATCTTCGACATAAAATTATACTCCTTTCCATGTTATTTATATACCCAAACATGGATCATTAACTAAATCTCCTAGTGATTAAAACAGTAACTGGTTATACACTTCAATACCATAATAGTAGTAGTTGGTTATACCCCCTAACTAAAATTATCCAACAATTGGTTATGCACCAAAATTACAACATCATTTAGTTTTTAATCCACTTCTATAAAGACATCGACAATATCTGGGTTACTTCTACACCAATAGTAATTTGATCTTCCTATATAATTAGGTTGGATCAACAGGTATAAACATGTACAATATTCAAGAACTTCATCAAGAATTATAGTTTCAAAACTCTCCATTGGATCTTGAATAATATATTTTCTACTCTTCCTTATCTCTCCTCGATATATATGTTTTATCATCTCTCAAAATTATTGCAAAGTTATTGTTAAGTTCTCTCAAAAATATTCTCAAGAATCCAACACTTTATTAGATACCAATATTCAACTTAAAAAGTTAAATGAAGGCATCAGAAATTATTTTTTTTCTATCTCATTATTTTGAAATATTCAGATTTTTGATAATTCGAAATTTGTCTTAATTATTATCAATAAAATCCATTTAAATCCTCATAAACACTGATAAAGTATTTAGTATTTAATATCATTTAAATATGAGATAATATTACTTACAAAACTTCCTTATGACTTGTTTATTTCTCCTTGTGCAATATTGAATTATCACATGCTCATTTAAATTCCTAAAGATGTAGAATTTACTATTCTTTGAATTCCTCATTCATTAACATTTTAAATACCTAAAAGTCTTGGGTATTATATACTCATGTGGTCAATAAATAATCCCAATTTCCTTTTTGAATAACTACATTTAATTTTCTACTTTCCTCATGAAGCATAAAAATACACAACTCAAAATGTTACTCAAATCGCACTGCATGGCATCAAATAAGTATATTTTTAGAACTATTTAAATCATGCATGAATATCATGGATTCTCTATTATCATGCATTACACTCCATATATGTGTATTATATCAATAATACCTTCATATTGATTCACAAATGAAACAGTACATGACATGCTTCTTCATTTTTTCATGCATGGCAGTTATCATGAATGCATTTTATATTATCTCATGTGAAATTATATGTTCACCTTTCACTCATTAGGTTTATCCATTGATATATACATGACATATCATACAACCATAATTATTCCTTCCATCAATAGTATGAAGGTTTGATGATTAGAAGAACATGATTATCCTTGAAACAGTTGAATTAAATTCATGAAAGTTGAACTATATAAATTTATTGAAATTATGGATGCATCACATGTATGTATTAACTCACCTTGGATACTCCCTTTAATCTCATTTGAAATCTTAGACTTAAGGTTAAAGGAAAAATATCATTCCTTATTAAGTTCTACCAACCATGGTGTGTTCAATCATCATAATCATGGTAGGTCCAGCTACCATGTGACCTTCTTCATTTGGTATGTTGGATCAACAAATGCACTCACTTGCGATCATCTCATAGTTAATCCATCAAACATGCGCTCACTCAGTGTTCTTATGGTAGATCCAATATTGTTCATATGATAGGTTGGAAACTCATTATGTGTTAGGTTCCATTACTCATCAGTTATATTATCTAACCATGTGGAAATCACGGTAGCATGAGACCCTTCATGTTGTAGCTTCGGCTACCATAAGAATCTTGTGGTAGCTTGGTGTTTGTACACATGGTATTTATATCTACTATGGGGAAACCCCTTCATGTCTTAGGTTTAGTTAACATGGTATCTCGTTCCTCCATATTTAGTTCATTGACCATGATATTCTTATTTCTAGAGGATATGAAGATATTCTCATCAGCTTAAGGAGAAAGAAAACACAATAATGATTAGAAATCTTGGATTTCTTGAATAAGATGATTATCATTCTATGCATAACATTTTAATGTGGAATAGTGATTGTGCCTCTATGATACCACATTGGACTTCTGTTTTTTAGGTTCTAATTAATAACTCTGAATGTGCTACAAACCACTATGTCACAACACTGGGGTGGGCTTTCGAACATGTTACACACACAAGCCTCATGGGTTTCACCTCACTGTGCTAACCCACTGGAACCTTAGGCACCTATGTGTGCACTATACTTCATTTATTTTCACCCCCTGAGTGCTCCCACTCCTTCCCATGATTAAGTTACCTCTAAAATTATTCACCATGCTTCCATGACTGTATAGGTGTGGTTGAACTATCTCTTTATTGCAATGGACGGTTCCCACAACTGGCCATTATTGGAAAATTTGTTGATAAACACTTATAAAAAGAGTTAGATAAATTTTCATTAATCCCAACCAAGTTCCATCAAAATAAATCTAATATATCTGAGGCCTTATCAAAATAGTGTTTCGTGAAAAAAATAATATATTTTTTCACGGCCTTATCAATATTAAATATTTCTCACTTATTGTATACAATTTACCTTTTCCAAATATCATAATCACATGTCTTTAACTTTAATAATAGTTCAATAACCATCAGATATAAAAGGATTATTGGATTATCAAGCATTTCATCCAATACTAACTCATAAATTAATAAAAAAAATCTAAGAATCATCATCTCATTACTTTATCAAACACATATTGATCTATTAACAATAAATAAAACTTTTACTTGGGCTCTTCCATCACCTCCTATGAGTTTATTGGCTATGAAATTACTCAAAAAAGTCAATATATGTAATCCTATAGATTATTTATTCTCCTACTTATGGAAAATAAGTGCAAAGGTCAATGTAAGGGTCTTCTTATCTCTTTATTATATCTTTCAAGGAACTCAAATACTCTTCCCTTTTTTCAAATATGAGAGAATGATGATGTCACATGATTCTCATAGAAAATATCCTTTAGTTTGTCTACTCTAAGTTTACATAGGGTAACCCATTCTAGAAAATAAGAGAGAACCAAGGTTTTATGTGTTGTCTATAAACTACCATGAATGTGATACCATGCTCAGAAAAATAATTTCACAGATTAGGGCTATATAAAATAGATTTATCAAGAACCATGTGATCCTTCAAACTTTAGAAAACATATCAGAATGTTCAAATGAAAGATATATAACTCCCTATTTTTCACACCCTTTTATCAATCAAAAAGCCCCCTTAAGAAACATGATCAATACAGTAAAAAAGGATTTTAAGTGAGATTGAGTACCTCATTCTTCTAGTTTTGAAATCTTTCTAGAATTTCTAGATTCACTATAATTCAATAAAATGACAATTTATTCTCAAATTTACTCTCCATCAAGTGATGCACTCATTTTCACTTCATGATGTTTGGAAATATACATAAAAATAAATTTTTATTAATGTCCTATTAGTGACAACTGTAATATTATCATTCAATTTCCTCTATATAAGCACATATAAACACAAAAAATGGAATAAGGAGGGTCCTATTTGATTATTCAAAACTAAAACTCAGGTTAACTATTTCATCTCAACCAAGTTCATTATCTCCTTATAATATCAATACTTATTTTCCTATCAATATTCTTAATATATTTTGAACTAATTTTCTCTTCTTGATCTATCTTCACTTGAGAGATGGTCTTATTTTCCCCAAAAATTAAAACAACCTCATCTTATTATGATTTTAAGGAAAATTTCATTAATTAATTTTGGGAAATATGAATAGTTATTGAATTATTAATATCATATATAGTTTTTTCACCCCTTTCACATATTATCTTTTGGATTTTTAAGTCACCGCCTATTGATGAATTCTCAAGAGATTCAGCCTTTTCTTCTTCCACCACATGATTTCCTTTAGAATCAACACTTGTTTGTGCTTCCTCAATCTATTTATCCTAGGATAGTTATTTAGGAAAAATAATAAATAATTATTTCTTGACTTTATCAATTTTATTTGGCTTCTCATTTGACTTATTTATAACATTATCATGAATTTTTTGAACTTCCTTCATTTTTTAATATTTTCCTAATCAAACCATAGAAAATTTCTCTATGTATTAAAGTCATGAATATACCTCTTCTTGGTGTCCCTCTAGTTCATATATACCAAAAACCTCTTCCAAATACTCAAATATATTTTGGGTGTACATATTTGGTGTAGATCTAATTGTTTGATTCCTCTGAGGTTTTGATCTCATTTTCTCACCAAAACTCCTCCCTGATTCATGTCTCATTCTTAAAAGAGTCTTATTATTCCATAAAGTATAGGCTTTGGGTCCAAACCATCCGCAACACCAATAATAACCTCTAAATTTTGATCTTCTAAATTTATTCTAGGATTTCCCATTATGTTTTTGTTGATGCCCTAATTCAATGTAGGCCTTATTTTTATTATGAGAAAGCGACCTTCTTGGATTCATTTTTTCCTTTGATAAAGAAGAGTGTTTCTTATTATCCTTATTTGTCAAACTTTATACAGGTTTTTTTCAGACCTGCACTTTTAGTTATAACAGATCTATCTTGAGATTCATAAACACCATATTTTACCTGATTATTGGAACACTTCATCTGGACAGCTTGAGAAGATTCACCATTAACCTCTATTGATTTATTGAAGTATATTATAGCCTCGTTCAACTCATGTTGAACTGTTACACATGTATAATGTGTCTTGAATAAATATTCTTCCTTCTAAGTCAAATTTTCTTTAAGATCACACGCCATCTTTTCTTTCTCATCTAGATTTAGATTATATATTCTGATATCATCAATATAGGATTTTTCCTTATTTATTAGCTCTTTCTTTTCTTTAATATCCTAATTTTTTACTTTAGTAATTTTTTATTTTATTTACTAAGATTTGTAATCTCCTAGACAAAAGATTATAACTCATGACTCATTTTCTATTCTAGCACTATGATTTATTATTTATCATCATCACCACTTAATGAATTAAAATCTTTTTCAAGTTAATCAATGAAATTAACCTCATTATCTGAAGAGTTACTTGAAGATGAATCAGGTCTCTCATATTTTCTCATAAAATTCATTTTCCTACTACTTGAATCCTTATTATTATTATTATACATTATTTATTTTCAAAGTTCCTCATCTTCCTCATTAGATTCAAATTTGGTATAATTTTTCTATGGATTTTTAAATGAAAAGTTCCTAAAGCCTTCACAATTCCAACATTTTAGTAATTTTTTGTCATTTTGATTCCAATTTCCCTTTTTGAACCCTCTGGGTATAAGGAAAATAATCTCCTTAATCCCTTCATAACTCTCAATATCTAAATCTCTTATTTAAGAAATCTATTCATATTTAACTATTCATTATTTTTCATTTCTTCTAAATCCATCTCATGTTTTTATTTCTTCTTAAAAGATGTAATTTTCATCATCACATAAGCTATGAGTATACTATGTAACCCATTTAGTGTTAAATACTCTCTTTCTTCAGGGATGATATTTTTGAATCAAGTCAATCAGGAAAATTCCTCATAAATGTTTTAACAATGATGGAATCATCTAGATTCTCACCAAAACCCAAAAATGTTTCACAATATCTTGTTTCCCCTTATAAAGTAATCATCAATAGTCTCATTATTAGTCAAATTTTTATCTTCAAATTGGCTTCTCCATTATTTTATCTTTAATTATTTGACTTTGACATTACCTTAATAACTAATTTTTAATTTTTCTTACATTTCATTTATAGTTTGAAGACCCATGACCTTAGTATATACCTTTTCTAATATAGTCATTAAGATGTAATTTTGAGACTTTTCATCTAACTCCATATTTATATTATCAGTTTGAGTCACAGTTTCACCTTTATAAATGGGTTGAAACCCAAATTTCATTACATATCTCACCTCTAGGCTGAGTGATGGGAGATAGGGCACCAATATATTCTTTCAACTATGATAATTTTTCTCATCGAATTTGATAACAACTATTAACTAAGTTAATATTTTTTGTGTCTCAAAATTCTTATTGAAACTTTAGAGTGGTCATTCTCTTTGATACCACTTTTAAATCCATATGATAGGTTGACCACTGAGAGGTGATGATCTAGTGGTCTTGTTTTTTGAATTTTTTCCCTTTTGAATTCAACCACTTGAATCTGTTAGAGTTCTCAATCCACTCAATATTATCTATTAATCTCACTTTTTATGCGGTAATAAAAAGAGATAACAATAAATATTGTATTTACAAGGTTTGGCATAAAATCTCCCTTCATTAGAAGTTAGTTATACACCACAACATGGATTATCCACTAAATCTTCAAGTGGGTACAATAGGTACTATTTATTCACCCCAATACTACAACAGTAGCATTTGGTTGTACACTCCAACTACATTTCTCAAGAAAATGATTATACACCATAGTTAAAACATCATTAAATTTTAGATATAATGAAAGAAATACCTTAATAATCTATGGGTTTCTTCAACACCAATTCTGATTTGATATTCCTCTACAAGAATCTTGGATCAACGTGTCTTCTCATATAAAATCTTCAATAAATTAAAAAGGAATTCTGGTCTCAAAAACTCTTCACCAAATCTTGAATATTCAAGGTTATCCTCTTCGTTTTCTCTCCTCGATATTGATGTTGTATCAGATCTTTGAATTATATAAAATTTCTTGGAGAATTATCTAAAAAATATTCTCAAAAATCAAACACTTTCTTTGATACCTACATTCAACTTAAAATGGGGAATATTAGCATCAAAAAAATTCCCCTTTATCGTTATTTTTAATTACCAATATTTCTCCTAATTCAAAATCCTCTATAATTCTAGAAAATAAAATCAATTTAAATCCTAATAAAAAATGTTCAAGTATTCATAAATTAATATTGTTCAAATATGAGATAATATTACATTTGAAACTTTTTAAAGACTTGGTTATTTCTCCTTATATGATATTGAATTATTGAATTCTCTTTTAAGTTATTTAATACATATAATTTATAATTCTTTAAATTACTCATTAAATATCATTTTAAATACCCAAAATTCTCAGTTCTTATTTAATAACATGGTTAATAAATAACCAAACATTCCTTTTTTTTAATTAATGCATTTAATATTTTATTTTATTCACACAGTATAACAATTCATGGATCAAAATTTTCTCAAATCACACTACATGGCATCAAACAGGTATACTTTTTCAACTCCTTAAATCATGCATAAACATCATGGATTCTCTATTCTCTTTAATGATAGTCCATATATGTGGCTTACATCAATGTCATATTCATTTTAATTAACCATTTAAATAGTATGTGTCATGAATCCTCATTTATTAATTCTTGGTAGTTATCATGTATCCATTTTATTTTATCTTAGGATAGATTATATACGCACCTTTCACTCATCAGGTTCAAACATTAACATATGCATGACATGTCATAAAACCTCCATTATTCCTTTCATAAACAGTATGAATTATTAATAACCTAATCACCTCGATTATCCTTAAAAAAATCGAGTTAAATTCATGCAAGTGGAGCTACATGAATGTCAAGACCCCCTCCCATTAAAGATACAACAATGAGGGGAGAGAAATAATGACCTTTGAGTCCCACCTCTAGTAGGCCCCAGGTTGGCGACTAACATTGAGGGTATAGAAATATCATTTATGGGACGCATTACTCTCTATAATAATTTAGGATCAGGATATAATATGAATCATCTAAAAACAACTCCATGAAATAATATAAAATAAATCAAAACTATCCCACAATGGATGTATAAATAGAACTGATACAAATAAAAGTCACCAAAAGTAAATACCCAAAATAAAATTTAAAGCAGCGACACAGTTGCTATCTAAAGGTATTAGTTAGTATTGTCTATCATGGTGTACATAATCCACTTGGAGAACTGAAAATAGTTTATATATGTATGGTGATCAAAAAGTTATACTCAGTAGTAAAACCAAAGTCTCTCAGGCACATGTGAAAAGAGAATACTAATGAACCCATGAGAAAACAGCAAAACTAAAAAAAACCTATACAGATATACTAACCAAACCCAACCTCTCCAAGAAATGCTCACAAAATAATAAAATACAAGTGATATAATATAATAAGAATCATATTAATAAGGGTATCACGCATAACTTTCCCACTGGTATGCCACTCTCACACCCCAATGTCGTATGTCTTGTCCCTCCCATCTCTTCTGTATACCACACCACCCCATAAGAATGGTCACAACACACCTCACCAAAAGACACCTAAGACTGATGTCCCATAATCACGGCCACATCCAATCTCACTCGAAAACACTTAGTTTAAAACATATCCAAATCCATAACAATATTAGTAGGATATCGTGAACATGTAGGGAATCAACCACATTCCCTCCTCCTACGATGCTCGACCCCTCCAAAAGTTACCCCAAAAGTATGGTTATATCACATCTCTCCCAAAAACACATGGGATATCACAACCACTATCTAATGAAATAACATGCCTCTAGCCATCATAGCCAGTGTAATACCTACCTCACTTTGAAGAGAGAGTGGGAAAGAGTGGCTACCCAGCCATAAGTCCTCCTCGCCGGATGTTAGGAAAAAAACCCCTGCATGACTATGCGAGTGTTGACACATAGCACTCGACATGGGTGGGGTGTGTATAGAAATCACAATGAATATACAAGTTTATAAATAATATCAAACACTCAATCCTAGACTATGATTTCACAAGAAAAATCTAACCAACTCACAACACCACTACTTTCACTGCCACATCTAAATGCATAACACCACACAACCAACCACAAGATCTATTTCACATTTTCAACCAATTCCATTAAATCATACCCTTATTTTTTTTATTTAGAATCAACCATGTTTAACCACATATAAAATATTTTAATTATTCATTAATTATTTCTATCACATTATCCAAACCAACCCATATCATTTCAATCGTTATTAATCATTTATTTATTCCATCACTACTTGGAAAACTAGCATAAAGAAACCACATATCTCATATAGATCATCATCCCTAACACACCACCACCTCACCACCCAAAAATCATGGCCAAAAAAAACGTCACCACCCCAAAAGTAGGTAAAAACAACAACCTCTCCACCCCAAAATAATGGCCAACAAACTGTAACCCCCACATGCCCTAACCACACATCATCATCCAACAATCATGGTCACACATCACAAAACATCTAGATCATTTTATAGATTTACAAAGGGGAATTTATCACATTCCACTTTATTTTAGGGGACTTATCACACAAAACACAATCCTGGGGAAACCATTTAATTATCCAAATATATTAGGTTAACTAATTTCCATTTTATGGTGGTATCCTAATAGTCATAGTAGTCACAGCACTTATCAACCAGTGTAAACAAATCCCCAAACAACCACAATTTTCTATTGGTCATCAAGCCTATACAATCCACAATATCACAATAATAACAAATCTATAAAAACATGTGAATCAAACCCAACTTCACCTTTAAATTTCAATTTAACCAATTTTTTATCTTTGATTAAGTCAGAAAAACCATAACCCATAGGTACAGAAAAGAAAACTTCTCCTACATGATACAAAATAAAGAGAAATGAGGGATTACCTACCTCATATAAGCTTTACTAACTCATTTCACACTATAGGGTGAAGAAGAATTCCCTCAAACAATACCCACACCATGATAAATCATGGATCAACATACACTGCACCAAAGATCCATAAAAATGCATCATGGACGCACCAACCCAACCAAAATTCAATACCATAGTAAAACTAAGAAGATTAATGGAAGGAAATAGATGAGAACAAGAGGATAAATCACCATGGATCAAAGACAGGAAGTTGAGAACCAATCCCCTTTGAAAGGAACCTCAAAACACCTTAAGGGGGAGCTATTGGATACTTGAAAAATAGAGAGTGTGGGGTTTAAAAAAACTGAGTAGTTTAAACATTTATAAAAACACTGTACATAAGGTTTTCATGGCGTTTACATGTTGTGTCAATGTCAGGGTTTGTTTTTTCCAAAAAACATGTTGCCTTTTTACTATTTAACCCTAGAAATCTATATTTCATGTAACACCCTGTGAACATGCCTTCACAAACCATGAACCACAATTACATAGTTTATAAGCTTTACATGTAATGTATTCACCCATCTTCCAGCATTTAATAGAAAAACTTGTCCAGGTCCTCTCTAGGCCTCATCCAAGTACCTCCAACACCAAAACAAAAAAAGTAATGGACCAGGAGGGAAAAAACATATGCATAAAATACCTCTCAAAGGATTATATCCCTTGAGAATAAAAAACAAATCCTATAAGGAAAGGGGTCTAAAAAAACTCTTTGTGAGATACCTATCGACGAACTCATCATACCTCAAATGCTACCAACATCCAGATGCATCAAACCAAATGAACACAAAATGACTCGCACAGACTCACCACCACACAACCACAAAACACCTCCTCTCACACAACCACACCTTCACAAAACTATTGCAAAACCATCTCAACCTCTATGCAACTAAAACCAACAACTACTGTAACTAACAAACCGCACCATCCTAAACATATTAATTAAGGAATTCCATCCTCTACATTAAGATACTATCTGATATGGGTAGCACTGACTCACCTACATGGGTTTAATCGTATCACAATTAATGCATCTTGATTATGAATTAGGTCCTCCCCTTCTCATATGTCAAAAATTTATCACACATCACACCACACACATCACGATAATGGAAAATAATACATATCATAAAATAGAATGATCAAAACATCACATCACAAAGAAAAACAGACCAAGGAAAAAACTCAAAATAGCTCTGGGTACTAAGAACCCATCTACGTATCGCACTCCCAAGTACTCTCTTCCAGGCCACCATGCCTCCATGATACAGGAACCAAAAGAATTATGTATCCATGCATCACCTTCTCTAGGTGATTCTGGGTCTCTACTGGCCACTCCATGAATTCCACATCATTCTTGATATCTAAATCTCCTCATTCAATGACATGAGAGTCATCGTGAAGATACTAAATAATTTGAGAGACATAGAAGACATAATGGATCCTCTCCAGTTGCGGTGGAAACTGAAACTAATATTCCACCTCATTAACTCACCCCAACACCTCAAAGGCCCCAACAAATCTGGGATATATCTTACTTCCCCTTCCAAACCTTCTCTACCCACATCGAGAGGAAACCTTCAAGAACATGTGGTATCTAACCAAAAATTACAAGGGCCTCATCATTCAATTGGTATAAGGATTATTCCATTCATTCTCTACTTTAATCCTTTCATGAACAAGATGAACAATCTTTATCATTCTCTTCACCACATTAGGACCAAGAACTGATTCCTTCCAACCTCTATCCAGCACAACAAATAATGACATGGTCTCCTATAAAACACCTCAAATGGAGCCATACCAATGGATGATTGATATCTATTATTATAAGAAAAATCAACCAAAGGAAGGTTTCATACCCAAGATCCAAAAAATTACAAGATGCATGCTCACAAAATATCCTCCAGTATATGGATAGTTCGTTCTATCTTCTCGTCTTTGTGAGGGTGGTAAACAATGATGAGGCGTAACTGAGTTCCAAATGAATGTTGAAATCCCTTCTAGACTCATGAGGTAAAACATGCATCCCAATCTAATACAATGGAACTCAAAACTCTATGAAACATCACCAACTAATCTACATACCTCTTATCCAAATCATTCACTACACCTGACTCCTTGATCACTAAGAAATGGGCTGATTTCATCAAATGGTCCAAGATCACCCAAATAACATCACAACATCCCAGAGGTCTAGGTAACCTTGTGATGAAATATATCTATATTTCATACCATTTCCACTCAGGTATATCCAAGGGATACAAAAAACCACTAGGAACATGATTCTCAACCTTTACCTACTAGAAAACCAATCACTTTGCCAAAAACTCTACCACTGCACATTTCATTCCGGACCACCAAAATTGGATCCTTAAACTACATTATATCATGGAAAATCTTGGGTATACCTCCAAATGTGATATATGAAACTCATGAAGGACTCCTCCATGCATCACTACCTAAAAAACCTCCCACAAAACAACATCCAATTTTGACCATCCCTCCAGAGAATCACTATGTCCAACATGATCGTGCATCGCCTCTATCTCTGAGTCTCCCCATTGATACTCCTCCACCTGATGCTTCAAATAATATTACACCATCATATAAAATAAACATACTTTACCACTATATACCCTTGTATCTAAGTACAAGCCTTCCAACTCCAACATTTCTCTCCAAGCATCCCCAGACTCCCGAACAACACCCTTCCATGACTTCCTACTCAAAGTGTCTGCCACAACATTGACTTCTCCTAAGGATAAGGAGATTTCAAAATCATAATCCTAAATAAAATTCACCCACCCCCACTGTTGCATGTTCATGTAACTCCTAGAAAAGGTATACCTCAAGCTCTTGTGATCTATGAAAACCAAAAAGCGCTTTCCAATAAGGTAACATATCCACAAATTCATCACAAACATAGACACTACTAGATCCGGATCATGGGTGGTATAGTTATTCTCATGGGGATGAAACTTCATATACCTATAAGGGATCACTTCCCTCTTTTACATTAACACACATCCTAATCCTAGATAGAAAGTGTCATAAAACACCTAAAACATCACCCCCTCCCTAGTAAACTAAAGAACTAGAGCATTAAACAACTTCCCCTTCAGGTAACAAAATGCTACTTGACACTGATCAGTCCACACAAAATCCTGATCCTTCTTGGTCAAATCTATCAACGGGGTTTCAACTTGAGAGAAATCGGGAATAAACATCTGGTAATACCATGAGAGACCAAGAAAACTATGAGCCTTTTCCATGTTCTTGGGTTTCTCCCAAGAAAAAATTGCCTTGAACTTTAAAGGGTCTACCACAACACCCTTTTGAGACACAACATGCCCAAGGAAATGCACCTCTCGTGTCAAAAAATTACACTTGGAAAACTTTGCATAAATTTTGTGGTGTCGAAGGACCTACAAAATAGCTATGAGATACTCGACATATTGTACATATGACTTTGAGTATATCAAGATACCATCAACAAATACAGTGATAAACTAGTACATGAAATCATGGAACATGGAGTTCATAAGCCCCATGAACATAGCTAGTGTGTTGGTTACACTGAATAGCATGACTATAAATTTGAAGTTCCCATACCAACATCTGAATGAAGTCTTCCAGATATCTCCCTTCTTTACCCTAAACTGTTGATATCCATACCACAAATCAATCTTAGAAAACCAAATCACCCCTCTCATCTGGTTAAAAAGATCATATATCCTCTAGGAGGGTGTAATAGTTCTAATTGTCACCTAATTTAACCTCTGTTAGTCTATACACAACCTTATACCACCATCCACCTTCTTGGAGAATAGTATTGCAGCACCCCACAGTGACAAACTAGGCCAAATAAAACCCTTCTAGATCAAATCATATATCTAAGTCCTCAACCCCTGCAACTCATAAGGTGTTATCCAATAAGGATCCATTGAAATCATAGAAGCAGCAAGATGAAATTCTATCTCAAACTCAATATCACGTTGAGAGGGTAGTGCTGCAACCTCCTTGGGAAAAAATCTAAAAACTCCACAATGATCCTAGGAACCTCTACCATCTTAGCCTCTACTAATTCCATAGACAAATCAGCTCACAAAGAAACAAGGGGATCCACATGATGACTTCCCACCTGACAACCCTACTCACAAACAAAAACCACACGCTAGCCATCCACATCCAAGAAAAAGACTCTCCTCTAGAAGAAGAATATAATAGCATGTATAGAATAAAACCTATCGATGTTGAGGATAAAATCGTATGGATGAATCTATAGTAATAAAATTTCCCCATTGGACTGATGTGGCCCCATATTCATTATACACCCCCGATACACATCAAACAAGCTGGTATGACCTATGAATAGTGTAGTAAACACTAGGGGAATGGGAAGACTATCTACATATAGTACCAGAGTATGGGATTGAGTGGGTAAAATAAAGGAGTGTGAATCTTCTAAATAAAACAAGGCACAAACAAGGGTACTAAACAAACTGATCTCACCTCTAACAATCCATGGCCCCTCTAGAACTGAGGCCTCTACTACATGAAAATGACCATGACCAACTCCTATGCCTCTATGCTAATATACAAATCCATGACCATGTTTAGGTTGGGGTCCCTAAACATAAGGAACATCCTAAGGTTGGCCTCTACCTACACTATCTCTCCTCAGTGGAGTATAACCCTACTTCCCCTACTGCTAAAACGGTCTCACTGGAAACTCCTACTGAGATTGGTACTAAACCAATCTACCTCCACCAAATTGAGAAATGGGGGCCACTAGGCACTAGTTATTCAGATTTTTATGAACCCCAAAATCAAAACACACTAGAACTAATCCCCAAGGAAAAGTACAGAAACTAATGGTCCCATAAGGCTGGAAAAGAAATTATTGAGGTCAACTCTGTACTATTCAAAACCATAAAGTTTCTGCTACCTGGAACCTTCCACTAATAAGTATACTCCTCAAGGAACCCTATTGGTTCCCCTCTTATGGTATACCAACCCATGATTCCATCCACTCAATCACCTTAACATTCTTCTGAACCTATAGATATATTGGAAACGTAAAAGGAGTAATTGTATACTAGATAGAAGGATGGAGTGTCTCCTAAAGACACCTCACACGGGCTCCTCATCTAGAAAAAGGTCTAGGGAAAACATAGAAGGTCCTTAAACTTGATTCCCAACTCCTACACTGACATACTCCACTTATGAAGAGAAATAAGCTCATTCCACTTCACTACCTTCATATTCATCAAAATAAATTATGCCTAGAACTCTTTTTGAAATTCAACCCATGAAACATATGAATCCTTCCAATAACCTAGATATAGTGTCTACCACTAATGTGAAGCTCACCACATATAACTAACTATCAAGGAGACCTAGTATCCCACTAATGTTCAGATCAAACTGAAATTAGTCTCAAGCTCCTCTATCCATCTTTTGATCTCCACATATGAAACACTACCCTCATACATTTCCAAATTATACCACTATAAAGAATTAAATTTCCTCTTAAAATCATTATACTCCTCTACTGGATCAACCCTACAGCGATCAATGAGATCATCCTGTTAAACCTCAACTACCTGAGCCACACGTGGAAGACGAACATGGTCCATATATGAAATAATAAACAAATATTTTTTAAGCCTGGGTAGTACGTAATTTTATTATGATTCATTTTTAATTAGTTTTATTTATTTTAACCTTCCCAAAAACAACCCAAAATTCAAACAAGAACACATGTTATCATGATGGATATACCTCTCCTAATTATCTATCCTACAAACAGGACCACCTCACTTAGTCATTCAATAAGCTCGGATTTTATGCACTGGATCATGTGGGCCCTAAAATCCCATGTCCTAGCTAGTCTCCTTGGCCTATGTAATGAACCAAGGTCAATTGACAATGTTTCCATACCAACCCATGAAATCCCCACTATTCCTAACTAAAAACTCCATCATATCTCTCAACTATCACCTTTTAAATCACTCTATTATGACCTCATCCCTCCAAAGATACTGTAATGAGGGTAGATAGATAATGACCCCTAAGTCCTATCTCTAATAGGCCCTAGGTTAGAGAATAACATCAAGGGTATAAAAATATCATGTATGGGAGCCATTACCCTCTATAATAATATAGGATTGGTAGATAATATGAATCATCCCCAAACAAATACAATAGATAATATAAAAGAAACCAAAACCATCACACAATGCATGTATAAATATAATTTATATAGATAAAAGTCTCCAAAACTAAATACCTAAAGAAAAGATAAAGCATATTCATATTAGTTATTCAAAGGTCCGAGCTAGAAATGTCCAACATGATCCATGTAATCATCCTAGAGACCTAAAATAGTTTATATACGTAGGGTGAGTATACAAGTATACTTAGTAGAAAAATAAAATTCTCTCATTCACATGTGAAAAGAGAATACTAATGCACCCATGAGAAAATAGTAGAAATAAACAGCACCTATATAGGTATACTAACCAAACCCAACATCGCCAAAAATTCTCACCAAATAATGAAAGTCAGGTAATATAATATAACAAGAATCATATAGATAAGGATACCCCACACCACTTTCCCAATATTATACCGCTCTCACACCCTAATGTCATACATCCTCGCACGCCCATATCTTCTGTATACCACACTTTCCCACAAGTATAGTCATAGCATACCTCACCCAAAGACAACTGGGCACACTTCTCCACAAGTACGACCACATTACATCTCTCCTAAAAATTCCTGGGCCACAACACATCCAAATCCATAATTAAAGTAGTCAGGTATAATGAGCATGTAGGACATCAACCTCATTCCCTCCTCCTACAATGAACAAACCCCACTAAAAGTTACCCCGCAAGCAAGGTCATATCACATCTCTTCTGAAAACACATGGGCTATCACAACAACCATCTAATGAACTAATAGACCTCCATCCATCACAGGTTGTGTAATACCTACCTCAACTAGAAGAGAGAGTGGGAAAGAGCGGGTACCCAGCCATCTGTCCTCCTTAATGAATATCATGAAAAACAACCCCTTATGGATATATAGGTGTCATCACATAGTTCTCAATGTGTATGGGGTGCTTATAGAAATCACAAGGAATATAAAAGTATATATATAATATCAAACACTCAATTTCAACTTATGGGTCCATAACCAAAAACTAACCAACTTACTACACTTCCACTTTTACTTCCATATCTAAATTCATAACACCACACAACCATCCACAATCCCCATTTCACATTTCCAACTAATTACATTAAATAATCCAATTATTTTCACTATTTATCATCAACCACATTAAACCACGCATTCAATCATTTAATTATTCATTAATTATTTCCATACCATTAACCAAACCAACCCATATCATTACAATCATTATTAATCATTTATTTATTCCATTACTAACTAGGAATCTAGCACAAAGAAACTATATATCACATACATCTCCATATCCCCATCACACCACCACCTCACCTCCCGAAAATCACAGCCAAAAAACCACCTCACCACCGCAAAATCATGTCCAAACAATAACCTCGTCACCCCAAAAGCACATAAAATAAACCATCATCCCACACAACCAAAACCACAAATCATCGCCCCACAATCACAGACACACATTACAACTCATTGAGATCATTTTATATATTTAAAAATGGGATTTTATCACATTTTACTTTATTTTATGGTAATTATCACACAATCCATAACCATGATCAACCATTTCATTATCCAAATATAAGTGGTTAAAAAATTTCCATTTTAGGGTGGTATCACAACAATCATAATAGTCATTTTAATCACAACACATATCAACTATCACAAACAAATCCCCCAAAATCCATAATTTTTAATAGGTAATCAATCCCGTATAATCCACAATATCACAATAATAACAAAGATGTAAAAACAACTGAATAAAACATCCTTACCCATTTCAATTTCAATTTTACCAATTATTTATATTTGATTAAGTTATAACAACCATCAACCATAGGTAGAAAAAATAAAACCCCTCCTACATGATACAAAATAAAGATAAATGATATATTCCCTACCTATGGGAAGCTTTTCTAACTCACAGTACACTATAGAATGAAGAAGAACTCCCAAAAACCACATCCACACCACGAGAAACTGTGGATCAAACTACACTAAACCAAAGATCCATCAAAATGCATCCCAAACACACAACCCCAACCAAACCTCACCACCACAGTGAAAATCTAAAGAATAATGGAAGGAAGTGAATGATAATTAGAGGAAAACTCACCAAGGATAAAAAATAGGAATCTTGGAACCAATTCCCATCGAAAGGACTCTCAAAATGCCTGAAAGGGGAGCCATTGGATACTTAGAATGAGAGAGATCATAAGTTTTAAAAAAAACTAAGTGACTGAAACATTTATAACAATTCTACGCATGATATTCACATGGATTGTAAACCATTTATACATCTTTTGAATGTTGCATTTGATTTTCACTGAAAAATGAGTCACCTTATTATTATGTATCCACGAAAATATACACATCATATAACACATTTTGAACTTTTATTTTCAAAATATGAACCACACTTATATGGTGTGTAATCTTTACACATTGTTTATTCACCCTACTTCTATCATTAAATAGTCAAAATCCTCCAGGGCCACTCTAGGCCTCATCCAAGCACCTCCAACACCAAAACCATAAAAGTAATGGACCAGGAGTTCATGGACCATCACAATGAATGTATCAAAATTATGAACTCATCCCATGTATATATAGACTCTCCATAGATAATCTATTTTTTATATTATATGAAAGATATGGAATAAGGTTGAATACAACAAAAATTTTCTTCTTATGGTTGATCAACCAACGTCCAGATGATCATCATAATCATGGTAGTTATAGTTATCATTTGGATTCCTTCATATAGTTGGTTGGATTAACTCATGTGATCACTTTTTATCATCGTGTGGTCAATCCATCAACCATAAATTCACTAAATGTTCTTAAAATAGATCAAATCTTATTCATATGGTAGTTTTTAAAATCGTAATATTTTAGGCTATATTACTCATGTGGTTTCTTAACTAACCATGGATAAATCATAGTACATTTAGATCATTGATTCAGTAGCATAATCAATCATGTTAATCTCACAGTAGTTTGGTTCTTGTACATGTGGTAGGTCTATCTACCATGGGTACATCCCTTCATGTGTTAGGTTTAGTTAGCATGGTATCTCATGTCTCCATTATTGGTCTATCAGCCATGTTGTTTTTCTTGCAACAAGTTGCATAGATATTCTCATGAGCTTAAGGAGGGATACAATTTGAGATTGATCGGATAACTTGAATTTATTTCATCGAAGGATTTCTATTCTATGTGTAAAATTTTAACACAGTACTATTTATCATGCCTATCTAATCCCAAATCATACTTTTGTTTTTCTAGGTTCCACTCACTCTCAATATGATACAAACTGCTCATACATGACACTTGGGTCATCCCCTAGACACACTACACAGACACCTCATGGGTTGTGCCTCACTACACTAACCCATTGACACCTTGTGCACCTATGAATACAGTATAAAAACTTTGAGCATGCCCTCCCATGTGCAGGGTACCTCTATAATTATCCACCATGCCATCGTAGCTGGCTAGGTGTGGTTGAATAGGATATTTCTTACAATGAGATAGTTTCCATGGATGGCCATGGCTGGACAATTTTTTGATAAAAAATTATAAAAAAAGCTAGAAAATTTTTCATTATTTCCATCCAAGTTCCAAAAAAATAAATCCCACATAAAAAATTTATTCTCAAAACAATTATTCTAAGAAAAATAATATATTTATTTATGGACTTCTCAATTTTCAATATTTTTCACTTATTATAGAAAATGTACCTTCTCCAAATATCATAAGAACATATCATGAACATTAAGAATAGTTCAATTGTCATAAAATATGAAAGGATGACTATCCTAGAAAGGATGAAATCAAATTATAACTCTTTAATCCATAAAAATCCTCTAAGAATCCTCACCCCATTACTTTATCAAATACAAATTAATTCATTGATAAAATTGAGACTCTTACTTAGTCTATTCACCATAGACCACCATAAAATGATCTCCCTATTATGAAAGGTGTCACTAATCTTATTACATTTGGAATAAATCACTTTTCCCTCATTTAATTGTTTCATAATCACAAAAGTGACATTGATCTAATGTAACATCATATCGCTCCCCTCTCCAAGTTCTTGTAGATGATAATCTGGAATCAAATTTTTTATTTTCCACTATCACTTTGATTCCTTTACTGTGTGAGTTTTTATAATAAAATAATCAGTTTTATAATAAAATAATCAGTTATAATATTACCCTTACCTCAATCTTTTATAATTTGAATACATAATGAATATTTCATTGAACATGTAATGTCTCTAACTCTTTAAGGAATAAAAAATCCCCACCAGTTATAAATTATATATGGGATATTTATTCTCTTGTGGTCATAATTATTTCAATCTATACACCATCAAATTATACCCTATCATGATCACATGTTCTAATAAAACTCCAAGCACATTATAGTACACTAAAACCCCATCAACATATTCATGTAAGATCAATACGGGTATAAAATCCAACTCCCACTTCAATTTTTTAAAATATCCCTAATACTTATCATCCCACTAAAACTTCACACCTTTATGATTCAATGTCATAATCATCAATTATATCTTTGAAAATTATCAAATGATTTTTTAGTGGTATCTTAATCATCTCTGGAAACTCTAAATATCTAAAATATTATTAGGTCCCTCCCAAGTCATCACTATTTTAATTTTATTTGGGTCAACAGAAACATATTTCTCTTAAATAAAATGTCTTGAGAACTTCACTTCCTAAACTAAAATAAGAATTTGGATAGATTATCATATAACTTATGGGTTTTAAAGCATCATCATATGATCGATTCATTGTGTAAGTAAACCCATATATTTCTTGATTTATCTATGAAAATATCCACATGTAATATAAATTAAGAACATATACATGCATATATGGATAATAGAAAGATATATATTCAATATTTGATTGTGTATGTCTGATGTAGATATTTAGATTATTATAAAAAATCTTCCTATCTATGATAGCATTACACCATAAAAAGGATCCCTAAAAATTTCTTGAGGATCCCCAAATGTATAAGGGGATAATGCCTTCACCTAGCGATAAACTATATTTTAGGGGGAAGAGTGTATCAGGAGGCTTTCATACAATCAGTCACACCCAAAAAGAGGGATATTATCCCTTTATATATATATATATATATCCTTGATATGTTTCATTTAATAAAACAAATCATCTATATTCAATGTATTGTAATGTTCAATGGATCAATATATGTTTATTCCCATTGGACTAATTCATTGAATTCCTTTAATGAATTAAATTCATTAAATCCATTCATAATTTATTCCATTTAATTTATTCATAATGTTTAATAACTAAGGAAACAGTGTTGTAATATAAATGAACCTAAATTCATGCATATGTTTTAGTGAATCGATCCAAAACTCCTTTTGGATATGGTTTTATCGAACCCTCTTATTTTGGAACAAGTAAAAAAATTAATCCTTATTGAAAGGAATAACTATGTGTCCCTGAGGTCCTTAGTAGTATTGAAAAAAAATATGAAATTATTATTTCATATATTTAAGAAAAGATAATCCACTAGTAAAGCATCAATGCTACTCAAGCTATAAATGGATCTAGTGTGATCTCTATCAAACATACTCATATTTTTATAGAACCACGTACACCATAATATGTATCATATACATCATATGTATGACTATATAATCCTTTTTTCATTTACATCAAGTTACCACTATAAATAGAATGCATAAATTGAGTAAAATCCATCTCATATTTTCTTTATTTTTTGAAAGAGACTATCCAAATCGATTAATGAATAAAATTTCATTCATCTAACAAATGATCACATCACATATCCCTTATAAAAGTAGCTAAAAACAACATATGTGGCTTAACTAATCATGTATATGTATTTCCTAAATATAATTTAATCAAGGTATATATGTCTTTACTTGTCATATAGGTGGAAAAATATCATCTTGGTTGTGCTCTAACTAACGACATGGTCAACAATATACTCAACCACCACTTGATTAGATAAGTCAATTTTGACTTGTGTAAGAAAGGCTAAAAAATTCTAAGGTTCTCATGATAGGTATCCCTCTAAACTTAGGTAAAAAGGATTAATAATAAGCATGCACCCCTCAGTATACCGATGATTATTAGATAGTTTATGGGATATACTTTAGTGGGGTAATCTAAGTGATAAGTCTCTATTTATTACCTCATGAATCTATTATTGGCATCACCTTTAAAAAACATTGTAATGATTAGAAGATCATATCCATCATAACCTTAAAATATCATCAAAAACCATAATACTATGTGATGGAAATCAATTAGGGACAACTCAAAGTTTCTCTTTAAGGGGATATTATCATTTGATTGTTCATGTAAAATAAATTACATCACGTGTGAATGAATGATAAACGAAAATTTCCTTTATTGTAAAATCATGATACATATTATATTCTAAAAATATTTGAGAATATTTAAGAAAAAAAATACATAATAACCTATTTATCATATCATATATGATAAAATATCAGTTTAGCATCAGGTTTGCTTCATTTTACATTTTTTTCAACTCATTGTATCTATATGTAATTCTTGGTATTTCTCTTTGTGACCATGTGATAAAACCCTCCCAATAAACCCTTTAGTGATTAATATTTATGAATAAAACTAGTTTGAATAATGGTGATACATAGTAATCATACTCCTAATGTTCAACTCATTATACTTTTTCAAAAACCTTAACTTCACAATATCAAATGTTATAACATCATATTTTTTTCTACTTAAAACTCTTTCTAATATTAACATCATCATCCTTGAAATCTTATCCCATAATAATTTTTACTTATAATAATTGTAATTTTTATATTTTTACTAACCAGCATATCTTAAAGCATTTAAGATAAAGTGAAATTCACTATAATGTGGTAACTAAATATAACTCTATATCTTTTTCTTTACCATCACATATCTTAAAAAATTTAGGATATCACTTTAATTTTATACCTTTATAATATTCTATTTGTTATATTTTAACTTTTCTAACTTCAAAAACACTCCCACTAACCTCTTAGATGTGATATCCTTCTTAGAATATTCTTTTATGATTCAACACAAACCTCTTTGTGTTACGAAATAATAATTATTTATTTTGTAGTAATATTTAACAAATAAACTAATATTTCCATATCATATATAGTATTCTATTAGTTTGGATAAATTTATTGAAAATAATATTATTTTCATAACCCCATCATCCAAAGGTACCCTCCTAGGCGGGAAATTAAGAAAGAGAGATAATTACCCTTTAAGCCTACCTCTAATAAGACATGTATTGCTGACTAGAATTGACAGTATATCTATCACACGCATGGGAGGAATTACCCTCTATAAATTTTAAGGAGTAATAGTTATGATGAGAAAAAACACCAACTGACACAATGTAAAAATAGAATAGGTGATCCCAATACATGTAATTTTATACATAAACTAGAAAAAATGAGAGATAAAACTAAAATTACCAAAATAATAACTAGGCAGAGACCATGAACCCCAGTATATCTTGAAAGATTATCAACAACTCCTCTAAGCTAGTATCTCCCAACTCGATAACCAAACATCTTCTACTGACCTAAAAATAGTTTTTATATATATAGGTTTAGAATAATGGGAATACTCAGTAGGATACTCCCTAAAACCTCTTGTGAGAAATGTGAAATATGATTAACAAATCCTAGTAAATAAATAATTAAAACTAACTCATTTCCAAAATTGGTACAACTAAGTTTCCCATCTTCACAATATCTCACTCACCAAATAACACATACAAGTATACCATTCTATATAAAAAAATATTTATAAATAAAGTTACCTCACTTCTACTACATTATTTTTTCACCCTCACTCCCCAGTGCCACACATAATTTGCTCATAGCTTACATAAGTAAGCCTTCCCTGGTGTGAGTTGGGCATCAGCCCAACCTACCTCAGTCCCACACAGGGCCCAAAATCGTGTGTTATAATTATTCTACATATCCATCTAGTTATCATTACCATCGAATATGTAACCAAGTGTATGTATGGAATCCACTACTACATGTGTAAATTTATTTTACCTCAAGCCATCATAGAACATGCACATACATGAGTGGGAAGTTGGAGCCACCATAATTGGAAACAAGTATGTGCTATAACTCAATCCATTACATCTCACACATAAATGTATCTAATAATTGAGAGTTTTCATATCTTAGGTAGTAATTCACCCTATACCATAAGCCATTATATACCAGGATACACTTTCTCCTATCTATATCTAAAGAAACATAGGGGGAGAGGGAGAAGTCATCCATTTGTTCCCTCTCCAACCTAGATGTTTGAGAAAACACATTTAAAAATACTTGGGTTTCTGTTGTCCTATCAACATAGGAGAGGTGGAATATGAAATCATATATATATATATATATATATATATATATATATATATATTCATGCATAACCCACACTAAGTAAAACTACCTAGACATAGACTCATATACTAAAAATGTTGCACATGATCCCCAATTACCATAGATAAGGACTAGATATCAAGAAGGAACACAAGATCCATGTTCATTATTAATTAATTAATTATCCATTAATTAATTAACCATTAATTAATTCGCATTAATGATTTCCAAATTAAAATTTTAATCTTCTTAAGACAAGTTCCAATAAAAATATCAATTCTATTTCTTGTATTCTCAAGTAAGGCATCGTCATTAACCACTTAAAAATTTTCCAAATTTAAACCCATGCTCCTTGGAGTATCATGTTCAATTATATCATGGTTTCCATTAATTAATATTAACTTTTTAACATCACTTCCATATATAACACCCCATACCATGGGTTATTTATTCATTCCATTGTCATTTATAAATTATTTTGGTCTTCTATGACTCTGCTAAAGATAACTCAACAATGATAGACTCATAGTACATACTGTATGATTGTATCAAGTAGTGGAAACCCAACATCAAGGACCATATGAAAACTCTGACCACATAGAAAGCATCAAGAAATAAGTTAACATCAACAAGGAATCCCTACTCTAATCTAGTCATGATTACCAAGGTGTCCCAAACCATTGGTAATAACATAAAACTATTCCACCATTACCAACATCAACCATCACTGCACCATGGGCTCCCATCCCATTCTTTATCCATCAAAACAACCATCAATCAAACATCCCCAAAACTCCAACCCATTTCTCATCAAGAAAACCAACCACAAATGATTATAAAATAATCAAAAAAAGTCTCTAAAATTCCTAGAGAACACATACATTTCAAAAGTATTTTCTAGACATAAAACCAAGGCATGCAAGCCTTCGACAATAAGAATGGGCTCACCCAGTCCTAAAGAATTTATCTTTAGTAATAAACCATTTAAATTCCCATATTGAATTAACTATTTTATTATTAATTCATCTTCAGTATCAAGAAACCTATAACTTGTCATGTATCAACATCTATATATCAATATAAACTTGTGTTTAGCATTACTTTTCTTTTCCATAAAAAATAGGGAAGAACGGATATCAAATTATATGCCTCTTTATTTAATCACATCCCTATAATTATTTTGGATTTATTTTTTTATCAGATTTCAAGAAAAACAACAACACAAATATGGAATGTTATCTTAGAAAAACATGAGGCAGCAATAGCCATAAAACCAAAATCATTCACAAAACCCAAACTATAACTTTAGTATTCCTTTAAATTGACATATTATTATCTTTATTAAGTTAATTACATTGTTACTTAAAGAATTAAAGGATAATAATATCACAATTTGAATTTAAATCAAGAGAGATATAATAGATCCCCTACTTAAATATGAAACTTCAACAATCTCTGTGAAATATGATGTGGAATAAGGTAACTCTAAATTCAATCATGAAATGTGATCATAGTGATCTAAATATGGATAAAACTATTATAAAAAAAGGGGAAATGCTTCCATAACATAGAGATATAGAGAGAAAATAATAGAAAAAAAGTTTCAGTGGAAAGATAAAAACTCACCTGAGATCACCATAGATCGATCACTAGAGTAAAGGGGATGAATCTGATCGAAGGGGATTCAAGTGCCTTTAAAAAATATCTCTTATTCACCTAGGTTTCAAGAGAGTAGAGGTGATGTAAAATAAAACCAAGTTGGATCCCCAAATTATATCCTAGCTAGAAAAATCCTCATTCAGATCATGAAGATATAGTTCATTCCATGAATTCTAGAGGTTAATAATCCACTAAAAATTATGTTGCCTCATCCCTAAAACCTAAAAAATCCTTCATTTCATGAGGCACCAATTCACACTGAAAATTTCTTCTAGGAAGAACTGATGAATGCAACCTCATATCCCTGTAAACCATGAAACAAAACTCAATCCATGAATTAAAATTCATTATGTGAATACTAGGTTCACATTGTGAATTCCCCCTACAACCAGGTTTCTAGCTTCTGACCACCCACTCTTACCTCAAGATTGTAAAGGAAAATACCCAAGAAAAACAGGTCCATTTCCATTATTCTTAAAAATATGTCACTAAATAATAGTGGGAACAATATCCATAATATTTTAACAAATTACTAGATAAGAATTTTATTCTATATAGACATTTTATCCTAGATAAAACACATTATCCTTGTCTCTTTTTCAAACATGTTTTGGAATTAGATGAATCATAAACCATGTGTATTCAATTAATCATGTAATGTTGTTCATAAAAACTCTTTTTTTAACCTTCTATCATATAATATAATTGGAATTAATATGAATTTATTGTCCTCAATTTTAAGGTATTCCTCATTTTAAGTTTTGACACATCTTAAATGATTTGAGGTTTTTTAGGGGTGATTGTAGAAGGAGTTGAATTAAAAGCTAGAAGTATATCTATGGGATTCAGTTAACATTTTGAATGGATATTCATGACATGAATGGTTTTTGGGTAGAATCCATGAACTTTTTTTAGGATGTGAAATTAATTCATGATGTTAGAGTAATTCACATCATAAATGGGGATTTCAATATTTTAAAAAAGGTGAAACATTTGTCAGTATATTGGAAATACCAAATGTTCACAACATAAATCCATAACTCACACCATTAATGTTGTCTATTATATAATCTTAAATGTTTTTAGCACTCTAATCCTTACTCGATGTCCTTCCTCCTCCGTTCCCCAAAACAAATGTCTTCTCTAGGTGATTTTGGATGATCTACCTTCATCCAAACTCCTTATCTTGGTGTTTCAATCCTAGATTGATCAGTTTTCATTAGAATGGTATATTTGATTGGATGTATTTTATTCCTTCTTGATCTATTGGAATAGAAGAAACTTTGGGATACCTTGTTGTAATCTATTGAACATGTTATTATCCCTATATAAAATTTATAGATTCTTTATGTGGTTGTTTCCTGGAGGCTGAATCTCTTTTTTTTTGGTGTGGCACATGTGATCTTTGAGGATGTGATGATTTATCCTCTCCACTAACCATTTTTTATAGTAAATTGATTCCAAGATATTAGAATCATTGTTTATAACCTTATCTTGATTTTTCTTGCATTTCCTTTTCTTCTGGTGTATGTGGATCCCATCGTAGTTGGTGTGCGACCTCAGTTTGAGGTAGTTGGTTACATCTCTAGCATATGTTCAATGAACCATGAATTCTATTGATTCTATAATTTTTTTATAAATGAATTGTAATGATCCTTGAATTGATTTATTTGTGTGTGTAAATGTTTTATTGATAAATTATGGGTTTTCAACTTATTTTGGTTAAATAAATGTGTTTTTAAATCATTATAAAATGGATGATGAAACGGTTTTTCAAGTCATGTTTTTGAACAAAGTTTTTTTTATAATTATTTGTGAAATGTGAATCCATTTGAAATTGATTTGATATATTCTACACATGAGAGCCTTGGGTACCTAGGTGGAGGGTTTATCATTGGCCCTTTTCCATCATAATTTTATGGGGGTTCACATTCTAGGGTTTTATTCTATTCCTATATTGTAGATACATTAGAAATATGAACTTGATTAACATTATTGGTGGTTTTCTTTTTGGGGTGTTCCTCCATCCCTATATTATGGATGCATTGACTCTAGGGACTTGAGTTTTCACTTATCATTGATTTTTATTGAGGTATGAGTTACCTAGATGACCCAAACTCTGTTGTTTGAGGGTAATTTACCATTTTTATTCATCTTTGTATAGTTTTTTCATTGATGTTGATATAGGATGCATGTTTCGATAAATGTAAATGTTTTATTAAAATTATTTTTTGAAATTTTATTACCTAGTTTTATAAAAGATTTGTAAAATGAGGAACTATTTACCATGATTTTTATATAAAACTATGAAAATATTTATCATTCCATGTTTTGTTTTAAATTGAGAATATTGGGATTTTTGTATAGAGGTATATTATGAAATACTTGGGTGGGATCCTATTAAGTATGTTTAGCTCCCACCAGGAAAACTCCCTTGGGAGTGTGTAGATTTTTTTTCTGATGAAGGAAAATAAAAGGAGTTTTAGTAAGGCGATGAGTTATTTAGTCACCTATATATGGGTAAATAGTGGTGAGATAGTGGGATGTTACCCCTATATCACATGGATTAGAAGTGAAAAGTTTTGGGTGTCCTTTCTTTTATTTGTTTTGTAGACGTGTACCTTAGATTTTATCTTATTACCTATGGGTGTACCACTATCGTTGGAACTCTTTTGTATTAAGGAATATTTTTTCTGGTTATTTTTTATATATATTCCATGTATCTTGTTTCAGGTTAGGAAAAATTATTCCCTCAGTTTGTTGTTGGATTCCCGATAACTAGTCTCCAATGCAAGGGTATCGAAAACACCCTTTGTATCCTTCTATGGTCTATTTAGAATCCTTTTAAGATAGATTGTATGGGTTAGGATGTGACAATTTGATATTATATCATGGTTATGATTATTATTGGGAAATTTATAGAAATGAGATAGTATTTTCAAGACTTAAGAGTTAATTTATGGTGAGTTCCTGGCTAGATCTTATTATGGAGAGCCTCAATTCACCATGGGATGTTGGGTTGTGTGTCTCTTGTGTTGGGTTTTACTCTCAATATCTGTTTCCACTTGTATTATTCTAGCTTAAACTAATATTTGTTTCATTTTATGATCATTTTATTTTATTTTTGGTATTTATAAATATGCCTCTGAAATATCTTCTACGGGTTCCATGAGAGGGTATAGTGGATAATAATCCTCAAGGTAATCATCCTCTTGATAAAAATATCATAGAGTTTATCATACAGGTATTTCATACCATGGAAAATAATGTGCCACCTATTTAGAACCAAGTTATTGAGTCACAACCATAAGATAGAGGAGATATGGATCAAGCATGAGAGTTTCTTCATGAGAATCCCATATCCTTTGAGGTTACTAATGAACCACAAAAGGTGGGTTACTGGATAGACAATATTGATCATGTATTTTAATTCTTGGAGACACTTGAGTTTATCAAGGTGAAATGAAAAAATATATATCTTTATGGTTCTAGAAAGTGGTGGTGGGATTCGGTTGTTAAAAAAATGGGCATGTGGTCTTGGAGTGAAAGGGATTTAAGGACTTTTCATTATAAAGTTATACCTAGAATCTCTGATGAAATTGGGGTCCTTGAAATTCCTCTCTTTTCAATAGAGGAAGAATTCAGTTTCAAAGTACACCAACCATTTTTTGAATTTGGTTCATTTTTTTCCAGAGGTAGTGATGAATGATCAGTTAAGATATCAAAAATAAATTCAGGGTTTGTGAACATGAATATGATTATAGGAATGTATGTTGAATATCACCACCTATGTTGATACAGTCACTAGGGATATGATGGTAGAAATGTATATATTGGAAATTGTTGGATTATCTAGCTCTTATCTTCCACATATTGGTTGTTTCAGTGGTGAAAAAGGAAAAAAGATAAAGTGGCATGATAATCATAAGGGTGGTGGAGGAGGTTCTTAGCAGTGGGCCTCCTTTTCACCATCAAAAATAGCTAGTAGTGTTCAAATGACTTGATATCAATGTTTCAAGGTAAGGAACATCCGATGGTCTTATTCCAAACCTATAAATAATTATAGTGATTATTTCCATTGAGGTCGTCTATATAGGTTCTTGATGGCCTTGTCTATACCCCATTATCATCAGGGATCTTTAGCTCTAATGGACACTTTGGAATAGTTATAATCTTCAAAGTCACTAAGTCTTTGTACATAGTACTTATAAGCAAAGTATCCTCATGTAATGGATGAGTTTTCGATGGAGGTTGATGTGGGCCTGGCTATAATGATAGGTACCAACTTTGTTGTATCTTATTTAGCACCTAATCTATTTGATATAGTTTCCTCATACTCTTTTATATCTTCCCATTTCAAAGATTTTCTAAAACCTCCAATGTAGCTTATTTCCTTTGTTATGGAGTTCATGATGCCTCTTGGAAAAATGAAGGATCATGGGTTTCATTGTCCTGTATGCTCTTGATTGACTATTGACATAGATTTACTCTAGGATTTCTTTGTTCTTGATCGAGATCTATCCCACATCATCATTGGGATGGATTAGCTAGTTTCTCATAATGATGAGATTGATTGTTATCATCTGCATGTCCTATTATTCTCTACCAATGGGAGCTCTTAGGTGTTCCATGGAGAGAATAACACTAGGTCCTCTCCTACAGGACCTTCCTGACCATATATTAGGTGTCTATTTATTTTCATCACAGTTGAGGCCAATGATTTTACTTCTCTTGATGATATTCCCTTAGTTGTTTGATACTTCACCAATGTTTTACCAGATTAATTTTTCAGTCTTCCTCAAGAAATGGAGGTAAATTCCACGATTGATATGGTTTTAAGTAATCATGGGATTTCTATACCCTATTATCATATGAAACTTTCTGATTTGAAATAACTCAAAATTCAGTTGGATGAATTATTGGATAAAAAAATTTCTCCCTAGTGTTTCATCGTAGTAATCTCTCATTCTCTTTTCTAATAAGTCCAATGGTTCATTTCATCTTTTTGAAGACTATTATAAGTTGAACCGAGTAACTGTTAAAAACACATAACCTTTTCCCTATGTAGATGACTTATTTGTCCGGTTAAAATTGGTGAAGTGGTTTACACAAATTTAACTTTGGTTGGGTTATCATCATCTTAGGGTTTAAGAGTATGATATCTTGATGACCTCTTTCAAAAGAGATTATGGATATAATGAATATCTTGTAATATAATTTTTTCTGAATAACACTCATTAGGTGATTATGGATTTGATGAACCAAATATTTTATCAGTATCTCTATATCCATTTTGTGGTATTTTTGGATGATATCCAGGTTTATTCAAGAACTGATCATGATCATGAGTACCATCTAAATTTGGTTTTGGAAATCCTGAGGAGTCACTTCCTTTATGGAAATATTTTAAAATGAAATTTCTATATCAAAGTGGTGAAGTTCATGGTAACATGATTACATAACATTTTCTATTAGTCAATCCTGAAAAGGTGAAGGTTTTCATGTCAAGGTAATAACTATAACACCCCGGGTTTTTATGGACCTTTTTTTAATAAATTAAATTTTCATTTATGTATTTCAATGCACTAAGTAAAACATTCCTTTCACACAGCACAAAATCTATATACCTTACATGGAAAAAATACTTGTAATATGATACACAAAACATCAACTTGGCATATGTTACATGCAACATCGACTTGGCATATGTTACACGCAACACCGATGTTTCTACGAAACATCATTTTATTGATATAATTATTTAAATGATATAATTATAACCCATACATTAAAATTATTATATAAATAGTAATAACTACTTTTAAAATATTTTTTATAATTTTTTTGGATACATAAAACATATTTATAATGAAATATATAATTTTTGGTTAAGTCCTTATAAGTTTAAAAATACTATTTTCTCAAATGAAATTATTTTAATTCCCTTTTAAAAACAAAAAAAAATTAATTTTAGAAAAATTTAGAAATTTAATTTGATAAAATAAATTTAATTTTTGAATTTAGTTTGTTTAAATTATCTTAGGGTGAATTTTTTGCACTTTTCTGAGAAACTTCATTTTTAGATAAATAGTGAAAAGTGACAGATTTTAATTCAAAACTACTTTTTCACCTAATTTATTTATATGATTAAATTATATTTTAAAATTTTTTCAAAGTTTAATTAGATAATATTTTTATCAATTATTACAATTTAGTTCATTGAGATCAATTTCTCTTTAAACTTGGGTATAAAAACTAAGCAAACTTTTGAATATTTCTACTTTAAAAACCCACATTGTCAACCCGTCTGTGGGATTAATTTTAAATTAATTTATACCTATTATGTGATTATAATTTTTAAATAAGAATTACATATTTTTAATAATAATAATTTCTATTTTCTAATAATTTGAACTTATTTTTGACCAAAAATATTAGTGAAAGTGATTAAAATTAATTACAATGATTAAGTGAAAAATTAGGTTATCAAAGTACTAAACCTTAAATTTATGACCCAAAACGACCTATAAAATTGTAAAAAACCATAGTATGGAAATTATTAATAAATTAAACTTCCATTATTGAGCTTTTTTTATGGATTTTTTTCGGTAAAAATGTGGGTACACCTAACTTTTTTTCAAAAATCCCTAGTGTGTCCTTTACTTTCCCTATAAAAGGACACCACCTCTCCCTCTTCTTCACACCTCTCAAAGCACTTAGGTTCGGCCAATATCTATCCAATAAAATTATAAAAATACCTACCTTACTCCTAAAATCCTCCCCTTGGGTATAAATCAATCCAAGGAATCCTTTTGGCACAATCCAAAAGGAGTTACCCAATTAAGAGGTAACGTCTTCTCTCAAGATCCTTTCTTTTATTTTCATTATCCACCACCTCCACTATCTTTATTACATGATTATATAAAAACACCAGTATTTTAAATGTAATATGATTTTTTTATTCTATTGGTTATACCTACACTTACATGCACTTCCATCTAATCAGTAATGAATATATTGTTTATGTGTGCGGTGAACTACCGCCTCACTAAATTATGATTGTTTACTTTTCCTTTACCGCCTCTCATGGGGTAAATTATGATTAACAATATATTTATATATTTCATATACTATATTTATTATTTTTTAATCTTATTTATTCCTTTTATGTCACATATCTTTTTACTTTCTATTTGGTGTGAATACGATAATTTCTTTGAAGGAAGTGTGAACTACCACCCCCTTAAAGCGATGTGATTCGTTCACACACTGCATGGAATGTATTAAGGATGGGTTTAGTGAAATTATATGATATATATGATATAATAATGATACTTTAATAATGGTATATATATATATATATACTCATATGTCATTTACCTTCTTTTTTTCTATATGAAAATATAAACGGAAACAGCGTTCATGCATACGTACAGCTTACCATCTCCAAGAATGATGTATTCCATTTCATAATTATATATAATATGGATTATTAAAATAAATATATAATTAATATACATTATATTTATATCATGTTTTATATTCTTAAATCATGATATAATTATAAGGACCAAATATATAACACATTATGACATATGCAAAGAACAAAGCAAATATTACCCAAAGTGAAACCTTAACATAGGATTGTTAACAAGAGGGTAATATAAGGTCATAATAAACAAATATGTGGTATTATATATAATAATATAGTTCTATAAAATATTTAAAATAAATTAATATTTATTATACATATTGTTTTAACGATTCGGTGGGAGTCAAGACGCAAGGTAAGGGAATTTCATCTCACTTTTTATTTCTATGGGATACATGATTTATTCACCACACATTAATTTTGTGTGGTGTGTATAATTACCATGGATGTATTATATTATTATTATAATCAAATTTATTTTTATTTACATATCCATTCTATGAACTTTATTTCATGGGGTTAATGTTTCAAAAGCTTCTAAATCGGTAAACAATTTTTTCTCAATTTGCCTTCTTTGAGACACATGTTTTTTTATGCACCTAAAATATTTTTAGAGGTGTATATAATTCCATTTCAAATGTTATATCATTAATATACTCATTCTTATTATATTTTTAAGATTAATTTAATTTATTTTACTTACATGGAGAGTATGATCCCATGTAACCAAGTGGTAGTAGTTTATTGAAACAATCTCATCGCTTTTCAAGATTGTTAATGATTATGCTTCCTTTTATGAAATATTATGATCCATATCTCAAAAAAACTCATTAGTTTTATTATCCTCTGTTTATTCAAGATATATCCTTATATTAGCACCATTTTTTAACTATTTGGTACTTAATATATTCAAGATAATGTTTTTTAATGAAAATCTAGTTGTATTTATCTCTTTAGTCAGAAATCTATTTTATTCAAAAACCATGTTTTCAAAAATGTTTTAATAAATGTTTTAAAATGATCATTGAAGATAATTTTCAAGGAAAAAATGATTTTAAAAATTATTTATGGTTTTATAAGATTCCTTTATAAGTTTTAAAATCTATTTTTCAAAGAAAAAGGTTTTTAAAAATGTTTTGTGTTTTAAAAAGAATTTGTTAATGAAGAAAGGATATTTTCATAAAGAAATGTTTTTAAAAGATCTTTAAAAATTATTTCCCATCAAAGAAAACATCAGTTGTTTTTACTCATGCCTTTTTGGGAAAATTATTCAATGTTTCCATTCATATTCTTTCTCTGAATGGATTACATTTTGATTCTATAATGTTTATGAAACTCATTTACCTTACATGGGTTATATGCTTTTGAAACCCACTTATTTTAATGGGTTATATTTATGATGAAATGATTATAAATACTACCATTTTCCATAGGTTATGATATAATTACATGTTTATAATGCCCATTTCATTTCATGGGTTATGATATGATTGTTTGTGATATTGTGAAACATGTATGTATGATTTCATTATGAGCGGGGTAGGACCTATATCTCCATCCAATACATTGGGTAAATATTTAAATCTCATAATATAGACTAATATGGTCTTGGAAGTGAACCTTGACTACTAAGATGGCTAGGGGAGTGAACCATCACTACCAAGATGGTATGAGAAGTTAACTAATGCTAATAATATATCCATGTGAGTAAACCATGACTACCAAGATGGTATGGGGAGTGAACCCATAATACTAAGATGGACTTGGTTGTGATTCCTTTGATACTATATAAATCATATTATATGCTTGTGTGTCTACCATAATTCCATTTTTATTCATATGTTATGCTTTCATGGATTATGTTCTTTACTTACTTATGATTTATGTATTATGAACTACCAAGATTTATGCCATGATTCATGTATATTATATTTTATATACAGGGTATGATATTATATTTTCATTATCATGTTCTCATGAACTTATTCTCATGATTATTCTTACATATATCCCTTGTTTTCCCTTACTAAGCATTTGAGCTCACCCCTTTTTATGTTTCCTTCCTCGAGTTATGAAGATATGTATTATGTTTAATGTGTCTAAAAATGGTGCTAGTCAAGAAGAGACTAGTGGGAGATAATGTAGCTCACTTATGTATCAGTTTTTATGTTTCCATGTTTCCAAAGGCACTAGGTTGGTACATTCTATGGGAATATGTTTGTATAATGTTTTAAGTATTCTACAAATGTTATATAATGTTAATGTACAAAAATATAGGGTATATATATTTGGTATCAGATAAAATTTTTAGTTAAACTTTAGAATCTAGGATGAGAAAACCTTAGTGAAAACCCTAAGGACATGTCTAGCTATAAGTATAAGAATAAGGAAAATTATAGGAAAATGTACTAGAATTTTGGTAAAATATGGAGTGAGTCGTTTCCTAGAAATAAATTGATATTTGGATACTAAAAGTGTAAGTGGATATAGAATAGATGTACCTATGCGTAATAACTCTGACAAGATGTTCTGGGCCTAACTCAGGGTAATCTGGTACATGACAATGGGTCTTACTGCACACCTAGTTTGACACTCCCAATAGATATGCTTTGGGAATTCACAAACTCTTTATAAACCATCATGAATGATTTAAATAGATGTTTCCAATGAATAACTTAGGGTAAACCTAAGGTTTAATAAATTAAGGAAGGTATTATAATTTAGACATCCTATTAGTGACTTTTCATGATTATGTGGTTCCTCAATATGATAATTGTTTCTCACTATATGTTGTTTGGATTTAGTCAATGGATGGAACCTGAAGGAACAGAATTAATGGTGATTGTGATGGAAAATGCAATGAATTTACTCCTGAGATACCAAATTCTATGGGAATTTGAATACAAATCCTCATTTCTATGCTCACACATCTTTCTCAAGATAAGAATCATGGTCGACTTCCAAATGAGAAAAGGAGGGAACAACATTTTGTTGAGTCCTTCATGAGACAACTCCCACCTTCTTTCATAGAGTCTTCTGATCCACTTATTGTTGAATAATGGATCAGTACTACTGAAAATATATTATCCATTCTCTAGTGTTTGTAGCATGATAAAGTCATTCTGGTTGCCTATCGGTAAGAAGGTGAAGCGTACCAATGGTGGACTCTAATTAAGAATATAAGGAATCAAGATAAAATTGAATCCATGGAATGGGACAAGTTCAAGAACTTATTTTTCAATAATTACTTTAATATTATTCTTTTTACTAATATTGATAAAGAGTTCCTAGAGTTGAATCAAATGGATGATGAATTTTTTGGTACCTATGAGGCTAATTTCACGAGATTGCGAGGTATGCTTTATGAATTATCATCCCGCCTAAAAGTAAATTTTATAGTTTCTTCAGTAGCTTAAATCTAAGTCTCATAAGGGTACTGTACATAAGATACATTAGTAGTTATGAAGAAATTGTGCGTTGTGCAATCAAGGTTGAAATGGAGGTTGGAGTCGCGTATCAATCCCATGGTTTTGACAAGAAAAGGAAGATAGAGTTTAAAGGAAAATCTAAAAACCATAAAGAAAATAAGGTGATATTTCCTTTATTCTATAATTGTGGGAATAATCATGGGGTAAATTGCCTTAAGCAGTCTAATAAATGTTTTAAGTGTGTAATGTAAGGCCATTAGGCATTTTATTTTCGAAATGATGTGAATAAGTTAGCTCAAAATGGTAATGGATAAAAATATGCATAGAATAAACCTCTCACAATTCAGTGCTAAAAGTGTAAGGGGAATGGGAATTATGTTAACCACTTCCCAAACCCAAGGTCTGGTGATGATGGTCAACATCAACAACCTCTTAAGTCGAGGGGAAATGGGAAATCTCATGTAATCTATATTTCTAATGAAGGGTGTGATAATGATGTAATGGAAAGGTAAACTTTCCATCCAATCTAGAACTACTAATGTGATATTTGAGTATGGATCTAACCACTCTTTCATATCTAATGAATAATCTAAGGGTAATAATATACCAGAAAAACAATTAGATGTGAAACTAATAGTGAAAACCTCTAATGGTATGATGATTTCATCTCAAGTCTATGGATCCTCTCTAGTTGAAGTTTGTGGGAATATGGTTCCTAAAAATCTTTTCATTCTTTCTTTGGTTTAATTTGAGGTTATCTTAGGCATGTATTGGCTTTATCTATATAAAAACCACATCAATTTTCAAGGAAGATAAGTTTTGTTTTAAATTTAAAACCCTCTTATGATCATACACTAATGTGATGATAAGTATGAACTTCCTATAGAGATTGAATCCAGTGTATATGTCTTAATTCCCATTTAAAAGGGTTGTTTGTATAAAATGTTTGGGGATAAAATTGATATCAATGATATTCGTATTGTTCAAGAATTTTTGGATGTGTTTCCCGAAGAGTTTCCTAGTCTTCCACCAAAACATGAAGTTGAGTTCTCAATAGAACTTATACCCAGTTCCACACCAATATCAAAGTATCCTTATAGAATTTCCTTGATTGAGTTGTAGAAATAGAATAAGAAACTCCAAGAAAACCTTGATAAGGGATTCATTCATCAAATTGTATCGCATTGGGGTGCACTGGTTCTTTTTTTGAAAAAAAATAATGGATCAATGTGAATCTGCATTGATTATCTGGAGTTGAACAAGATCACAATTAAGAATAGGTATCTTCTCCCCTGTATTGATGAATTTTTTGATCAACTACACGGAGATCAACACTTTTCCATGATTGAACTTTGTTCTATATATCATCAATTGAGGGTCAAGAAAGAGTATATACCCAAGACAGCATTCTATACAATGTACGGACACTATGAATATATAGTTATTCCTTTTGGTCTTACTAATTCCCCTTTTATCTTACTAGATTTAATTAATAGAGTCTTCAGAGATTACCTCGATCAGATTGTGGTGGTATTTATAGGTGATATTATTATCTATTCAGAGATAAAGGAATAGCATGAATATCACTTGAGAATATTACTAAAGACCCTATAGAATGAGAATCTATATTCAAAATTTATAAAGTGTGAATTTTTGCTGAAAAAGGTTTCATTTTTTGGTCACATAATCTCAAGTGATGGTATAGAATTATATCCATCAAAGATGGAGGCTATTGAATTCTGACCTAGGCCAACCACAGTGTCTAAGATACATATCTTTCTTGGTTTAACTGGATATTATCAATGGTCTGTGGATAATTTCTCATGGATATCTAATCCTCTGACCAAGTTAACTCAGAAGGGTGTCAAGTTCCTCTGGATATATGAATGTGAGAAAAATTTTAAGAAACTTAAGAGAAGGTTAGTTAGTGCATGTGTGATTACATTACCCTATAGTGGATAAGGTTTTGTAATCTATAGTGATACATCCAAGACGGGATTGGGATGTTTCTTTATACAGAATAACGTGTTAATAAATTATGCCTCATGGTAGTTGAAGATTCATGATAAAAATTACCCAAATCATGATTTGGAGTTAGGAGTGATAATTTTTTCATTAAAGATATAAAGGCATTATCTTTATGGAAAAAAGTGTGATATATATACCGATAATAAAAGTTTGAAATATATATTCTTATAGAAGGAGTTGAACATGCACCAGAGAGGATGGTTAGAGTTGATAAAGGATTATGACTGCTCTATACATTACCATCCTATGGAAGTGAACAAGGTGTCTGATGCCTTGAGTCATAAGGATCGTGATATCCTATCCATGATAAGGATCACAAAATATCCAATATTTATATATTTTCATAGGATAGATCTTGAAATACTAAATAAAGGGGGAAAATATTAACTTTCCCAAATGAATATTCAACTGTATATCCAAGAGAAGATTAAGGAGGTGCATAAGTAAGATGTA
The DNA here is from genome assembly GCA_963277665.1 of Viscum album. Lineage (NCBI taxonomy): Eukaryota > Viridiplantae > Streptophyta > Magnoliopsida > Santalales > Viscaceae > Viscum > Viscum album. The sequence goes on from OY728131.1 coordinate 1,538,429,852, forward strand.
GAGGTACAAAAGAAATTCAGAAATTTTCCTGATTTTAACCTTGTTTAGGATGTAATGAAAAGGTTCAGGAACCGTGTATGTGTTCCTTCCATACTAGATTAGAATAAGGAGCTGTTAGAGGAAGCTCACAGTTCTTTATTCACTATTCATCTTGGAAGTATGAAGATGTATAGTGACTTTAAAGAATACTTCTGGTAGGATGGCATGGAGAGAGATATCACATAGTTTTTATCTTGGTACTTGGTATTCCATCAAGTTGATGCTAAAAGAAAAAATTCAAAGGGGTTATTGCATCCATTACCCATACCAGAATTGAAATCGTAGAACATCATTATGGATTTTTTCATTGGACTATTAAAAGCATCTAAATGGTTTAATTCTATATGTGTGGTATTAAATCACCTTACTAAGTCATCACACTTCATTGATATTAGAGAATATTTTTCTATAGATCATCTTTCCAAGATATACATTAAGGAAGTGGTTAGGTTTCATGGAGTACCACATTCCATTGTATCAGATTGAGAATCAAGGTTCACCTCAATGTTCTAGAAAGTTCCTCACTAAGGACTTGATATAGAATTGAGTTTCAAAACTTCTTATCATCCTCAAACAGATGGTCAGTCTGAAAGAATAAATCAAATCCTATAGGATATGTTGAGATCTTGTTCTTTGGATTTCAAAGGTGGTTGGGATCAACACCTTCCTTTAGTCGAGTTTTCTTACAATAATAGCTTTCACTCATGCATTTATATGGAACTATATGAAGCCATATATGGGAAGAAATGTGGATACCCAGTGTATTGGGATGAGGTTGGAGAAATAAATCTACTAGGACCTGATATCGTTGAATAAATAGTCGAGAAGGTTATAACCATTCGGCAACATATCAAGGTAGCTCAAAGTCGATAGAAAATTTATACTGATAACCACTGACGTGATTTGGAATTTTAAGTTGGTGAAAAAAATTATACAAATCTCAACCTAGAATAAGGTTGTGAGATTTAGGGAGAAAGGGAAACTAATCCCCAGGTATATAAAACCTACTGAAATTCTTGAACACATCAGTATAGTAGCCTATTACTTGGAACTTCCTCTAAATATCTCTCAAGTCCATGAGGTGTTCCATATATCTCCCCTAAGTAATTACATAAGTAAACCTTTTCATGTATTGAACTAAAATGTCATACCAATGGATCAAGATCATTCTTATGAGGAATAACCATTAGAAATTTTATATCATACAGAGAAAGTTCTACAAAACAAGACAACTCACCTTGTCAAAGTTTTGTGCAAAAATAACTAGTTAGAGGAATCTATGTGGTAACTTGAGGATATGATGAAGCATAATTATCCTCATTTTTTTACCAGAGTGATGAATTTCTAGGAATAGATTCATTTTAAGGGGGGTATAATGTAACACCCCAAGTTTTTTTGGACCTTTTTTCAAATAAATTAAATTTTCATTTATATATTGCAATGAACTAAGTCAAACATTCCTTTCACACGGCACCAAATCAGAATAGGTTACATGGAAAACATAATTTGTGTACATTACATGGAACATCAATTTGTTGTATGTTACATGCAACACCGACTTGGCATGCATTACATGCAACACTGATGTCTCCACGAAACATCATTTTATTGTTATAATTATTTAAATGATATAATTATAACCTAGGTGTTAAACTTAGTTATATGAATAGTAATAACTAATTTTAAAAAATATTTTTATAATTTTTTATATAAATAAAACAAATTTATAATGAAAGATATAATTTTTGGTTAAGTCCTTATATGTTTAAAAATAATATTTTTTTCAAATAAACTGATTTTAATTTCCTTCTATGAAAAATGATAAAATTTATTTTAGAGACATTTATAAATTTAATTTGATGAAATAAACTTAATTTTTTAATTTATAATTTCTAAATTATCTTAGGGTGAATTTTTTTAATTTTTCTAAGAAACTTCAATTTTGGATGAATAGTGAAAATAATGGATTTTAATTCAAAACTACTTTTTCATATAATTTGTTTATAAAGTTAAATTATATTTTAAATTTTTTTTGAAGTTTAATTAGATAATATTTTTATCAATTAATAAAATTTAGTTCATTGAGATAAATTTCACTAAACTTGGGTATAAAAACTTAGCGAACTTTGGAATATTTTTACTTTAAAAAACTACATTATCAACCTGATTGTGGGATTAATTTTAAATTAATTTATTTTAATTATATGATTATAATTTGTAAAAATTTAAACCAAATTTAAAATAATAATAATTTATAATTTATAATAATTTAAACTTATTTTTTAACAAAACTATTATTGAAAGTGATTAAAATTAATTACAACGATTAAGAGAAAAATTATGTTAACAAAGTTCTAAACCTTAAATTTAAGACCCAAAACGACCTATAAACTTGTAAAACAAATATTTTCTATCTATAATTCATCCATTAACCTTCCATTCCTGATTTTTTCTTATTTTTTTATGACTTTTTTTAGGTAAAAACGTGGGTACACCTAACTTGTTTTCAAAAATGTCAAGTGTGTCCTTTCCCTTCTTTATAAACGGAGGTCACCTCTCCCTATTCTTCACACATCTTAAACCACTTAGTTTCATCCAATATCAGACCAATATAATTCTCAGTATCCCTACCTTACCCCTATAATCCTCCCCTTAGGAATAAATAAATCCAAGGAATCTTTTAGCATAAACCAAAAGGAGTTACCCGATTAAGAGGTAATGTCTTCTCTCAAACTCCTTTATTTTATTTTCTTTCTCCACAACCTATACTATATTTATTAATTAATTGTATAAAAACACCATTATATTCAATATACATTTTTATTTTAAGTTTTTTACCTATACTTACACACACTTCCATCTAATGGGTAACGAACATATTGTTTATGTGTATGGCAAACCACCGCCTTACTAAACGATGACTGTTAATTTTTCCTTTACCGCCTCTTATGGACTATATTATGATGAACACTGTATTTATATATTTAATATACTATATTTATTATTTATTTATAATTATATATTCTTTTTACAACTCATATCTTTTTACTTTCCATTTGGTGTAAATATGATAATTTTGTTTGAGGAAGTGTGCACTGCCTCCCCCTCAAAGCGATGTGATTCGTTCACACACTACATGGAATGTATTAAGGATGGGTTTAGTGAAATTATATGGTATATATGATATAATAATTCTAATTTAATAATTATATATATATATATATACCCATATGTTATTTACTTTCTTTTTTTCAATACGGTAATAAAAATGGAAACAACATTCATGTGTACATACAGCTTACCGTCTCCATGAATGGTGTATTCCATTTCATAATTATATATTATATAGATTATTAAAATAAATATATAATGAATATAAATTATATTTATATCAATTTTTACATTATTTAATCAATATATAAGTATAAGTACCAAAATATAACAAATTAAGACACATGCAAAGAACAAATAGGATATTACCCGAAGTGAAACCTTAACATAAGATTATTAACAAGAGGGTAATATAAGATCCTAATAAAAACATATATGGTATTAGATATAATAATATTTTTCTTTAAAATATTTATAATAAATTTATATTTATTATACTGGTGGTTTGAACTAGTATGATGAGATTCAAGACACAAGATAAGGGAATTTCATCTCACTTTTTATTTCTATGGGATACATGCTTTATTCACCACCCATTTCTTTTGTGTGGTGTGTATACTTCACATGGATATATTATATTATTTTTATACTTAAATTTATGGTTATTTACATATATATTCTATGATATTTATTTCATGGGGTTAATGTTTCAAAAGCTACCAAATCGGTAAGACAATTTTGTCAAAATTTTCCTTCTTTGAGACACATGTTTTGTTATGCACCTACATTATTTTTCGAGGTTCGTATACATCTATTTGAAATTTAATATCATAAATATACTTATTTTAATTATATTTTTAAGATTAATTTAAATTTTCTTACATGGATAGTATGATCCCTAGTAAAAAAAGTGGTAAGAGTTTATTAAAACAATCTCATTTCTTTTCAATATTGTTAATTATTATGGTTCTTTGATGAAATATTATGATCCATCTATCAATAAAAATCATAAATTTCCTTATATTATATTTTTTTAAGATATATCATTGTATTATTACCATTTTTTCACTCTTTGGTACTTAATATATTCAAGAAAATGTTTTTTTATGAAAATCTGGTCATATTTCTCTCTTCAGTTGAAAATTTGTTTTATTAAAAAACCATGTTTTAAAAAAAATTAGAAAATGTTTTAAAAAAAATTAGAAAATGTTTTAAAAGGATACTTGAAGATAATTTTCAAGGAAAAAATTATTTTAAATTTTTTTTTATGGTTTTCAAAGATTATTTTATAAGTTCTCAAAGTTATTTTCAAAGAAAATGGTTTTCGAAAATATTTTATGTTTTAAAAATAATTTTTCAATGTAAAAAGGATATTTTCATCAAGAAATATTTTTAAATGATATTTAAAAATTATTTCTCATCTAAGATAACATATTTTGGTGTTACTCAAGTCTTTCTGGGTAAATTATTCAATGTTTCCATTCATATTATTTCTCTAAATGGATTATTTTTTGATTTTATGATGTTTATTAAACCCATTTATCTTTCATAGGTTATATTCTTTTAAAACATTCTTCTTTTCACAGGTTATGTTTATGATCAAATTATTATGAAACCTATCTTTTTCTATAGGTTATGATATGATTACATTTTTACAATACCCATTTTATTTCATAGGTTATGATATGATTGATTGTGATCTTGTGGAACATGTATGTATGATTTCATTATGATATGTGTGGGACCTAAATATCCCTATAATGCATTGGGTAAAGATTTAAATCTCATGAGATAGACTAAGATGGTATTGGGAGTGAACCTTGACTACTAAGATGGTTGTGGGAGTGAACCATGACTACCAATATGGAATGAGGAGTGAACTCATGCTACTAAGATGTCCATGGGAGTAAACCATTACTACCAAGATGGTATGGGGAGTGATATCATACTACTAATATGGTCTTGGTAGTGATGCCTTGGCTAGTATGGAAATAATATTATATTCTTATGCGTCTACCATAATTCCATGTTTTATTCCTATGTTATGCTTTTATGGATTATGTTCTTTATTTTCTTATGATTCATGTCTTATGAAATTGAAAGCTTTATGACATGATTCATTTATATAATATTTAATATGCAAGGTATGATCTTATATTTTCATGATCATGTTCTCATACCCTTATGCTCATGACTATGCTTACATATCTCCCTTATTTACCCTTACTGATCATTTGAGATCACCCCTTTTTATGTTTATTTACCCAGGTTATGAAAATATGTATTATGTTTGATGTGTCTAATAAGGTTTCTAGTCAAGAAGAACCTAGTGGGATATAATGTAGCTCACTTTTTTATCAGTGATTATGTTTCCATGTTTCCAAAGTCACTAGACTAGTACGGTCTTTGGGTGTCTATTTGTATAATTTTTTAAGTATTCCATAAATGTTATGTAATATTAATGTATAAAAAGTGAGGTTCGCTATAAGAACCACATAAAATCTTCAATATTTGGATCTTACTATTTATTACAATATATTATCTAGAGGATTTCAAGGATTTATGAAAATTGACATCACCTTTGAATTCTCTTACCAAGTAAGGAGTGAAATCTTGTGGGAAGATAAGTTTCATGCCTTTATTGATGAGTTGAAACTACTTCTAACATTGGATCCTATTCTAATCTTTCCTAAGCCTAGTAAGTTATAGTTTTATTTTGTGATGCTTATGGTGTTGGTATGGTTTGTGTGCTTATAAAGAATGATCATGTTGTGGCATATGGATTTCATCAACTTTGGCCACATGAGAGAAATTATCCTACTCATGAATTGGATATCTTGACTACTATATATGTGGTTAAGTGTTGGAATCACTATCTCTTTGGGGATAGTTTCACCATATTTTTTGATCATAACATTATTATCTATATATTTTCTTAGAAGGACCTAATCCTCAGGAAGAGATGATGCGATGAGTACCTTCGGATATTTGACTTTGACATCACTTATACCCCAGGGAAGGGGAATGTCATCCCTAACACTCATAGTGGGAAAATTACATCTTAGTTTTTCTGTTATTCTAAAGAGGAGTGGAATTTTAATGACTCAAACTTTTATAAATGAAATTTCCTTCTTTGAACAAATGTATTATTGAGTAATATAGTTATAGAAAACACATGCACTACATTGGAATGTTATAACCTATTGGGTTTTAAAATACCATTAAGAATCATATTAATTGATAATATAGTTATTATACTATGACTATTAAGGTGATTATATATTAATGATTATGATAAAGTATAATTAATGCATATGGAAGAAGTGATTTCCTCGACTAGTAGGATCGTACCCTATGAAGCCCATTTATCAGAGCTTATGAGGGAGATAGCATCACTGGGATTTTCTCATGACCAATACCAAGACAAGATCCAACAACTAAAGAAAGAATTAAACTATTTATGAAACAATTTCAAGCTCATCAAGATCACTTCCCAAACCATGCATGCCGAACCGCCCTAAGAAAATATCACCATCACGCACTTTACTCTTAGGGTGTTCACTAGTGTAAAAAAAGGTCATGTATCTAGTCCCTAATAATATGAAGTTTTATATTTTATTTTTATAAATCAATGGTTATTTTTCTTCTTTTTAAAATTAATTTTTAAATTCTTAAATATTGATTTTGATAAAAAAAATTAATTTTCGATATGATGGAATTAAAATTGTATTTTTTGAGAGATATATAGTTTTGATCAAAAACCCCTTTTATAAATTTAATAATATTTTAATTAAATTATATTTTAATAAAAATATATTTTGATAAAATATAATTATTAAATAATATTTATTTAATGTAAATGATAATATAATTTTATGAAGTTAAATATAATGTTTATAATGGTCAAAAAAAATTTATTATCAAAAAACCCAACGATTTTCAATAAACATGGATTTTGAATTAAAAGTGTAATTTATAATATTTATATAATTATTTTTATAAAATAAATATTATTTTTTGAATCAAATTTTTAAAATTATCTGATGGTTAATTTTTCATAATTTTCTGAGAATGTTGAATTTTTGGGTAAAAATTAAATACCGTATAATTATACAGTATGTTTTATGACACCATAAAATCCCAAAAGTGATTTAATAAATGTTATAAATTATATAAAAAACCTAATATATTTTTCACCTTTAAAATAATGTGATTTTAGGTTATTTTATTAATTTTATAACCAAAATCTATATTATAATTTAAATATTTAAAACCATTTTTTTATAAACATGACTCACTTACACATCACTAAGGGTATTATTTTAATGATATTGGTTATTAAACATGTAAAATAATTAAAAACAATCCAATTTGTAAGAAAAAATTTTATAAAACCATGGTATGGTTTGTGGTTTTGATTACTCTGTCATATAGAGTCCAAAACCTAAATTTGGAAATTAATAAAGAACTCTCCTCTTTTTTCCATATAAACCCACACAACCTCCCATTTATCTTCACTAAAAACTCTTTTATAACTAAAATACTCTTAAATTACCTCTCTATATCTCTCTAAAGTCTCCCAAAATCACTCAATAATACCATCCCATGCTTTTAGAATCTCCCTCTCGTGGTAAGGGATCATCTCCTTCTCCTCTTTATACAAGAACCTCCTTTATATTATGCCTTTTCCATATTTATCATATTGTATTATGATCTTAAATATCTATATTATTTCCATTATTATGTATAATTGATTGAATAACCATATTAACTCTCATTAATCTCTCCCATGAACCTTTATGTACCCATGTTATGCTGCTGAAATTATCTTGCGATTCTCCATGCCAAACATTTGCGTACTAAATACCCATACCCATTTCCACTCAAGGGTATTAAAATAGATGTACCTATAATTAATTTATTAGGTAATTATATATATTTAACCCAAACTCATTAATTTTTGGATTAAATGTTATGAAATATGCCTTTATGTTGAATGGTCTATGTGTCACACATGAGCATGTACACGTTATGATGGGTGTATCCAGATAGTGCTCCAATGCATTGGGTAATATTTTAGTCTCATGAGACGTCATGTATGGGATTATGGATTAAACTTAATCTATTTTGGGATAGTTTCCACCATGTTATGATTTATTTTTGGTTATCCTTGACCTATGTTTATGATGTCTTGTTTAATGTTGTCTCTAAATTCCCATGTTGCCTTTATGCTATCATGTTATACCATGACTCATTGTTCAAGATTATGATTCTTACCCCTATTATGTTTCCTTGATATTAATATTGGATCACATATAATTCTTTACCTTATGATATGATATTTTTACTCCCTTAATAGTCTTTATAACTCACCCTTTCTTATGTGCATCCCCAGGTTATCCCGTGCAGTTTTAGAAGATCCATGGAATATAAACGTATATTGTGGAGTTTTTCTTATAATGTTGTTCTATCACATGTTCAAGTTGTTATGTTATGTTTCTAATCACCCAAACATAGGATGATTTATGATCTTTTGTGTTGTATTAGTTTTTCTTTTATATAATAAATCATGAATTAAGGTGTTCAAAAGACAAGGGTTGTCATAGTTTGTATCAAAGAAAAGTCTAATTATTTTTGGGATTAGGATAAGAAAAATCTAGAGAAATAATTAAGGGAAAGTATAAACATAATAAAACATACCTAAATGTGTCTAAAATATATATTAAGTTTTTTATAAGTAAATAAATCCTTGTCTGGATACTATAAGTGGATGTAAATCTAGCACAGAGGTACCAAGGGGTAATAACCTCGAAAAGGGCACATTGATCTGGACTCGATCATCACCCGATGCACAAAAATGATCCTTACTGCACAACTATTTTAACACACCTAGGGGATATGATTTTTTAAATTCACAATATTCTTATGAACCATTATTAAGGAAATAAAAATTCTCATAATATTGTATGTTAGGAAATAGATTATGGATAAATTAGATTGAAAACCTAGAAATTTATAGGTTAAAGAGTGCATGTTATATTTGAGTTGTCCCTTTTCTTCTCATGGTTCCCATTTATGTGTTAAATATTTTTAAAATAATCATCCCTAATTATCCTTTTATTCTATTCAAAGTCTTTAAATAGTAGAAACTGAACCAACAACCAATATGAGAGACAATTTGATGGCATCCCAAATAAGATGCCCAACTTGATGGGAGGAGGAATCATGAATTTTGTGATGATACTTTCTCAATTAACTCAAGTTTTGAATCAAATATTGAATAAGGATGAATTCCCAACTCAAAGTACAGGTTTCAATTGATACCTTTATGTGATAAGGGCCTCTGAATTTCAATGGATCTTCTGATCCCTTAATCCTAGAATAACATATCAACTCCATTGTGGTGATCTTCTATAACCTTAAATGCTTTGAGAAAGATAAGTTCATTTTAAATTTTTATCATATGGAATTATAATCTGATCAATGGTGTATTTTGGTCAAAAATATAAATCTTGAGGAGGATATTGAAGCGATGAAGTGGAATAAATTCTAGGAAAAAACTAATAAATATTTTCCTCACACTCTTGGATTAAAAATAGAGAGGGACTTCCTTAGCCTCAAGAAAAAAAGGATGATTAATCCATCAAGGCATATAAGTAAAACTTCACAAGACTTGAATGATATTCCTTCAGATTTTTCATTACCCTTGAAAGTAAAGTTTACCACTTCTTTGGTAGGATGAAGTGGATCCTAAAAAAAAGCCTCAGAAATTCATAAATTTGACTGCTATGAGTAAATTATCTGATGTTCCCTCAAATTCAACATGGAGATCATGGAATCTCAAGGTTATCATAGGGATAAAAAGTGGAAACTGAGTTTCATTATGGTGGTATAATGGATAAATCTAATGGTGGAAAGAGATATCAATATTCCACCTGTCAAAAGTGTGTGAAGAAACATCTTGGAAATTTTTCAAATGGGATGAGGAAATTCTGTAAGTGCGGGAAGGAAGGGAATCTATCTAGTGATTACTAACAAGATAAATCCACCAATGGGATGGAATAAAGGAATTATTTGGTCAACCCTCAACCTATTTTCCAATGTTTAAACTGTAAATAATAGGGAAACTATGTGAATATATTTCATAAGATAAGGGTTTTCAATGATAACTAATGAAAACAACCTCCAATACCTAGAGAGAAAGGGTTGGCTTATGTAATCACAACTGATGAGATGGATCCTAAAAATGAAGTGGTGATACATATGCTAGTTATTCATTCAAGTAAAGAAGACATACTTTTTTATTATAGTTATACATGTTCTTTCATATCATGAAAGTTTAGTATAACTATTCTAACACCACTATAAATCATGGATGTATAGATATCAGTGAAAATGGAAAATGGGGAAATTAACGCATCCCTAGAATATAACTCATTCTCTGTCAAAAATTTTAGTATAAAATTCCTTGAGGTCCTTTTGATACTCCCTTTATCAGAATTCAATGTTATTATGGGTATGGATTGGCTATCCTTATATAAATCCAACATAAAGTTTCAAGATAACTAAATCACACTCTAATTCTATATATTGTAAAGAAGAGGATGAATCTTCTTTGGTAACATCATCTCAATAATTGATATTTTTGCCTAATGAGAAATCATCTCTAGCTCAAATGATTGACATTAAGGAAAATATCACCCTTGATAACATGCCTATTTTTAGGTAACTCACTAATGTGTTTCTTGAAGAATCGGCTGGTCTTCCCCCAAGTCATGAGGTTGAGTTTTCAATTGAGCTTATACCTGTAGATTTTCTTATATACAAGACCCCATATAGAATATCTATTTTTGAACTTAATAATATGAAGAATAAACTATAGGATAAATTAGATAAAGGGTTTATATTCTCAAGTGATTCATTGTGGGGTGAATCGGACCTCTCCAATTCACCTGTACATTGATCATCATGATATCAACAATATTATGATAAAGAAAACGTATCATCTTCCAAGGATTGATGACATGTTAGATCAACTACAAGGTGCTCAGTATTTCTATGAGGTGGATCTTTGGTTTGGATACTATCAAGTAAAGGTAAAGAAGGAGTATATCCCCAATATTAATTTTCATATAAGGTATAAGAACTATGAGTTCATATAGATTCCATTTGGACTCACTAATAATCCAATAATATTCATGGAATTAATTAATAGAGTCTTTAGGGATTGTCTCCAAAAAAAATTGGTAGTATTTAAATATGATATTATAATTTACTCCAATATCAAGAAGGAACATAAGGGTCATTTAAATACTATACTAAAAATATTGCAGAGACAAAATATGCATGAAAATTGCAGTAAATGTGAGCATTGGTTGGAGAAAGTGTCATTCCTAGGGCATGTTATGTAAAGACCCAAAAAATCAAGGAAATTTTTTTTCTTAATTTTATTTGGATTTTTAGAAGAACTCAGTTTTAGACGGCACCTGATTCCGAGGCCCAGTGTGCCCGAAATCATTTTCCAAAGTTTGGCTCTGGTATGTTCAATAAACGGACGAGCGGGGTTTTTCTAACTTTTGAACTGGTGCTCGGAATCGAATTCTGAGGGCACCGATGGAATCGCAGCGCCGGTAATTTCTTAGAAACGCCTCTTCCGGAGGTGCGTTTGCTCGAGTGTGGTTTTTAATTTTTGGGATTAAAGTTAAGAAATAAAATAATTGGTACGACAAACTTTATTTTATTTCACTTAAAGCCACTTGAAAGCCACTTAAAGCTGCTTAAGCTGAGTTGATGTGGATAGGGTGCTATCCAAAAATATCCTACCCTCTTGGTAGGATATTTGTGAGGTGGGGCCCGCACGAGCCCCACCGTTTCTTTTCCGCTAAGTAACGCACTCGCGAAAACCCGTCATTATGAAAGTCAATTGACGCGTTTTCTTAATTTCTTAATGCACCAATTAATTGGGCGGTTTTATTCGTTGAATTAATTGGGCAGTTTTATTCATTGAATTAATTATATGAATTAATTTAATCGTTTCTTAACCTGTTTTCAATCCGTTGGCGTAATAATAAAATAAGACCAACGCACGACTTCTGGAGAAATGCTCGTTGGGAGGTTTTGACCAATTTGTGCCTTCATCCTCCTTCGCGAAGAATGCGAAGAACGCGAAGAACACCGTCACCCTCGGAGATTGACGACGCTTCTTCCAAGATGTTCTTCCCCGCAACGATCTCCGATCACCAACAGCTTGAGGTAGGAGATTTCGGGTTTCTTCTTTAAATCTCTTTGTGGGTTATAACAACATCATGGATTTAATTAATATAATTAAATCTATTGTTATTGAACCTCGGAGTTCGTCGACGCGACACCGTATTCCGCGACGACGCGACGCCCTTCCGCGACAACGCGACGACGCGACGCCCTTCCGCGACGCGACGATTGCCTCCTTCCGCAGCGATCAATTCCGCGAATAACACGCATGCGACGACTTGACGAGGTAAGGAATTTCATTTGAGAACAATCTTTAATTCCCGTGATTGTTTCTTTTAAGACAAAGAACCCGGTTTCATAAGAACAATTTTAATTTATTAAAATTGTTATTTGTTATGTTTTCTATGTATTGATTATTTCTCCCGACTGTTATCATCTAACGCGGAGGGTGCGGGCCAAACAAACATGGCCCAAAAACCCCCCCGCAGTTCTTCATTGATACGCGGATTGGCGGGCGACGACAAAACATGCCGCAGGGACGATCCGTTGTTTCCGCAGTGAAGAACGGGACCCGACAGGAGATTCGGCGCAGACGGGGAGGAAATCGGACCACCGGAGCAACTCCGGTGGCCCGCGGAAGCCACCGGCGGCGCGGGTTGCCGGCGCGGCGGCCGGAGGCGGCGGCGCCCCGGCGCGCCGCCGAACAGGGCCTCCGTGGCCGCACGGGTCCGGCACGCACGGGACGCGGCATAGCCATGTCCGTTGACTCCAGCGCGGCCCCACACGGGGCCGCGACACCATCTTCCCACGGGGGCAGCGCCACCCCACGGATCCCTTGCTCGGCCGCTCGGCCGAGCCGAGCCGGGCCGGCCCGACCGTCCGGGTCGCGCCCTGGCCGGACCGAGCCACGCCGAATCGGGTCCGACCCGGACCTAGGTCGGTCCGGGCCCAGACCCCCCGTCTTCGAACCGTTTTCGGTATTTTACCCGTATCTTGAGCTACGGGCCTCCGAACAACGCACCGTCAGTGGCGATGCGATCCTTGGATCAAGATGGTCGTTTCGGTATATCGCACTCAAGGTTTCGGAATACTTTGGGTTTGGACAGGTTGGTTTGTAAACGAAACCAACCGGGCCCTCGGAGCGGAAACGCTCATATCTTGAGCTTCGGACGTCCGATCGACGTGCCGTTGACTTTGTTATTTTCCTCTAAGTGAGACGGATCTTTTGGAATACTCCACCCAAGGTTTGGACGTAGGTGGAGTACGGTCGGGTTGGTTTTTCCTTAAAAACCAACGGGGGCCCTGGGACGAAAAAGCCAGTATCTCTCAGACCGGGCGTCCGATTGACGCGCCGTCTACGACGTTGAGTTCCTATTGACGATACGGAACTTTTGGATACATAAACTCTGGACTATGTGTCAATTAATGTATCAGCCTCTCGGCTCGCGGAGCGGACCCTCCGGAACGAGCTTGCTGTGTGCAGGAACCCTAGAGCTGGATGCGACTGCTACTGTGATGACAACGACTGTGCAGAGATCCTCAGTGGATTCAACGGCGATGACTACATCACTCAGCGATCCTTTGTGAATCAGTGCTACCGATCCTATGTGGGTCCGATCCTGTGTGGGTCAGCGCTCAGCGGTCCTGTGTGGGCCAGCGCCTACAGGTCCTGTGTGGGCCCGATCCTGTGTGGGTCTTTGTGGGGGTTAGTTACCTATCGATCCTTTGTGGGTCAGATCCTTTGTGGGTCATTGCGGGGGTTAGTACCTATCAATCCTTTGTGGGTCTGACGACTTAGATGGATCAGGGATCATTTCTATCGTCATTCGAAGAAGTATACCTGTGTGAGATGAAACTCTATTTTACTTTCCTTTGTGGATTGTGTTGAGCTATCCTGTGTGGATTTACGTTTTACTTTCCTTTGTGGATTGTGTTGAGCTATCCTGTGTGGATTTTACATTTTGCTTTCCTGTGTAGACTGGGTTGTACTTGAGCTCGGATGTTGGAGCCGAGCGATAATTGATGACTTAGGTATATGTATGGGTATATACCTAAGCCGTGTCGGATGTTACTTCGTGATTGTATCTTTCCTTTGTGGATTATCCTTTGTGGATTCTGGGAGACCTTCGGGGGTCTCGGAGTCCCTAATTAGTATCTTATACTCACCCCTTCACGGACTATGCCCGCACTACGTTGTGTTGGTTGCAAACGACGGACAGCGTTGATTGTGGTGGAGGCTTGCGGAGCAGGACGGTACCTGGAGGTGGACCACTAGGCGGGGTGTACTCGGAGCGGTAGGCTGGGCCCGAGGAGCAGTGGAGGCTTTCTGTACTCACCCTTCAGGTGGGACTTCCAGTGGATGGCTCGACATTGCGGCTTTACTTTTCAGTTGTTGTTTTCCCCCTTTCAGTTGTACTTTACAGTTGGTCTTGTATTTCTGGCCCCCTTTACTTTTCCGTAATTACTATTGTACCAGCTTTTACTTAGTGTTTACTTTTTCCACTTTCTTACTCTGTGGTGCTTGTTTACTTTACAAAGGAAATGCCTTCCCCTTTTACCAGGATTTATGCCTTGGTGCTAGTCGCCAGCCCCTGGCCTATGGGAGGCGGGCTTGGGGTAGTCACGGCACGGGCCTCGAGGACGGTTCGTGACAAATTGGTATTAGAGGCAGTCGGTTCTACCGCAGACTCTGATCTTTCTTCTATGTGAAGCAATAGTGTTTAGCGTATTGGGTGTGGTTATCAGTCCAGGGAGTCCAGTGTTGGTGCGGCAGCCGACGTATCCGTACACCAGGACCCTGACATCTGATTTCCGACTTAATGCACGAAAACATTGATTGCATGTGTGTTTCAAGTTTTCTTTGTGATTACTTTGTATCACCTCACCAGGTATATTGTTCTGACCGTGGCGCACCTGTTTCCTTTTCAGGATGGCCCCACGACGGCAACCATCTAGGGTTCCGAGAGTCGAGCGTGACGACAGCCAGCCGAGCGACGAGGCTTTGGTACAGGGCCCTTTGACAGCAAAGGCACCGGCGGTACCTCTACCCGCCGAGCCACCAATTCTTCTAGCACCAGCTGCTGACGATGCATGTCACCTCAGTGCCCTGCATGAGTTCCAGCGCCAGCGACCGCCCAGTTTCTGTGGGGAGACGGACCCCTAGGTAGCTGAGGACGGGCTGGAGGCAGTCGTATGAGTTTTCAGGCTAGTGAGGACACCAGCAGACCTCATGATGATCCTCGCAGCGAGCCTACTACACGCAGCAGCAGGACGATGGTGGAGCTTGATGCTCCAGGTACACGATGAGGCCTCTCTCATCTGGACAGACTTTGAGGGCCTCTTCCGCTCAGAGTTCGTCCCGGCCACCCTCTGTGCGGTGCGCATCCAGGAGCTTCTTCAGCTGCGGCAGGGCAGCTTGACGGTCGCCCAGTACTCGGCGAGATTCACCGATCTCTCGCGCTACTCGACCGACATGGTATGGGACCCATTCTTCCGGGCCCAGACCTTTGAGCAGGGTTTGAGACACGAGATCAGGGCATCGCTGATCTCCCTCAGCATCCCGACCCAGGCAGGAGTACTGGAGCGAGCCCTTTTGATCGAGAGCTTTCTTGCTGAGACTTCTCTAGCGGCGATACCTACCGCGGGGCGGCACGTATCAGAGTCTTCCGCAGTAGGCAGTCGACGGATGACTCAGGGGTCCAGGAAGACCAGACCCTCACATAGACGGCCTCAGGACATTGGCTCAGCTGTGCGGGGCACACAGCGCGGAGCCAGTCTTTCGAGAGGCAGGCAGTGCTACACATGCGGCGGAAAGGGTCACATGGCTCGTGACTTCCCAACCCATCATGCCGAGGAGCAGCAGGCAGTTGAGGGGCCGCCCAGGAAGAGGCAGAGGGTTGACCGTGGCGGTCCGCAGGGAGGAGTCGGACGAGGCAGAGGAGCTGGCCGAGCAGCGGGTGGTGGGCGACGCTTTGAGGCTCTACCACCACCACCACCAGGAGGTCCACCCCGACCACATGGAGCTGGCAGGCAGAGACAGGCACAGCTCCAGGCAGCAGAGGCCTACGACCACGGTGCGCCCGAGATGATTCGATGTACGATCTGTGTCTATTCCACCCTTGTTGTAGTTCTTATAGACACAGGAGCGAGTCACTCTTTCATAGCCGCTTCCCTTGTTCGGAGCTTGGAGATTCCGACAGAGTCGTTGGCTCGATCCTTACGGCTAGAGACTCCTACGAGAGCAGACTCGATGATTACGCACTGGTGCCGGCAGTGCGAGCTTACTCTGGGAGGTGAGAGCTTCAGCTGGGATCTTCTTGTAGCGGCGTCGAGGCCTTACGACGTCATCTTGGGCATGGATTGGTTATCTACAGTCCATGCACAGATTGACTGTATTAGGCGCAAGGTGCGATGTGTACGCACCGACGGGAGCAGGTTCACCTTCACCGGTGAGAAGGGAGACTTCGCAGCACAGGATGGACTTTCGCAGAGGATAGGATATCCCATCACTCATCAGTTGTCTAGCCTCATCCTAGGAGCTATTGACGTGTGGAGTCCTAGTTTTCCTGCAGTGGTGGATCAGTATGCGGACGTCTTTCCCGACGACGTTCCAGGACTACCTCCTTGCAGAGAGGTAGACTTCCATATTGACCTGTACCCCGGGACAGCCCCAATATCGACTCCAGCGTATAGGATGGCCCCCAATGAGCTTCGAGAGCTACGGGTATAGTTGGAGGACTTTCAGGGCAAGGGTTTCATCCGACCCAGTGTTTCACCCTGGGCTTCCCCGATATTGTTCGCCAAGAAGGCGGACGGGAGCTTGCGACTTTGTGTCGATTATCGTCACCTGAACCAGGTGACAGTGAGAAACAAGTATCTACTACCGAGGATTAATGACCTCTTCGATCAGCTCAAGGGAGCACGGTGGTTCTCGAAGATATACCTCAGGTCAGAATATCATCAGCTCAGAGTTCGAGATGAGGACGTGCAGAAGACGGCCTTCAGATGTTGGTATGGCCACTATGAGTTCTTGGTTATGCCATTCGGCATAACCAATGCTCCAGCAGTGTTCATGGGCCTCGTGAACAGGATCTTTCAGCCATACCTCAATCGATTTTTCGTGATCTTCATCGACGACATTTTGATATACTCGACGACTGAGGAGGAGCACGCCTATCACTTGTGGGTTGTACTAGACACACTCTGAGAGAACCAGCTTTATGGAAAGCTCTCGAAGTGTCAGTTCTGGATACGTGAGGTCGACTTCTTGGGACACGTCATCTCTGAGGCGGGAGTTGCAGTGGATCCTGCGAAGATCGAGGAAGTGCTAGCTTGGGAGCCACCCAGGAGCGTGACAGAGGTGCGGAGTTTCTTGGGACTAGCTGGATACTATCGGAGATTTGTTCCAGACTTCTCCAGAGTTGCGGCACCACTCTCAGCTTTGAAGAAGAAGGGGAAACCCTTTGTGTGGTCAGAAAGATGTCAGCAGAGCTTCCAGGAGCTGAGACAGAGATTGACCAGCGCACCTATCTTGAGGTTGCCTGAGGAGGGAGTAGGTTACGTAGTCTACTGCGATACATCAGGGACCAGACTCGGATGTGTCCTGATGCAGGAGCGGGCAGTGATCGCCTATGGATCACGTCATTTGACGCCGCATGAGCCGAACTACGCTACCCATGACCTGGAGTTAGCAGAAGTGGTCTTTGCTCTGAAGACATGGCGACACTATCTGATGGGCGAGCGCTTTACAGTCTTTTCTAACTATCAGAGTCTCAGGTACATATTCTTGCAGAAGGACATGAACCTGAGATAGCGGTGATGGCTCGAGTTCCTCCAAGACTATGACTTTGAGATAGTCTATACTCCTGGGAAGGGGAACGTGGTAGTTGATGCTCTCAGCAGGAGGACGAGCATTCAGCTACTTGAGGAGGCGACAGAGCAGCTAGCCGCTTTGCAGATATCCTTCATGGATAGAGATGGAGTAGCCTTCCTTCAGTCTCTCACAGTCACCCCTCCACTACTGCAGCGGGTCAGAGAGGCACAGCGTGAGGACGCTGACTGTGAGATGCGGTGTGCACAGTTATCCTCAGGACAGGCACCTGATGGCTTCTCCTTTGGATCAGAGCACGACATCCTTTTCAGAGGACGTACTTTAGTACCATTATCTTTACGAGAGGAGGTGATGAGAGAGTTTCACACTTCTCCTTTGGCGGTACATCCTGGGGTGGCGAAGATGTACCAGGACCTCAGACGACAGCACTAGTGGCCAGGCATGAAGAAGGCTGTGGCAGAGTTTGTTTCTCGATGCCTCACCTGCCAGCAGGTGAAGGTAGAGTATCAAGTACCAGCAGGCTTGGTACAGCCCTTGGAGGTCCCGGAGTGGAAGTGGGACAGCATATCTATAGACTTCGTGACTGAACTTCCACGCACTTCCAGAGGTCACGACTCCATCTGGGTCATTGTCGACCGACTCACCAAGTCGGCTCACTTCTTACCCATCAGAGAGCAGGGCTCAGTGGAGAGCTTGGGGAGTCTCTACGTTCAAGAGATTGTATGGCTTCACGGTGTTCCATCATCTATCATCTCTGATCGAGATGCTTGCTTTACTTCTCGGCTTTGGAAGGGGTTGCAGGAGGCGTTCGGGACATGGCTACGTCTGAGCATCGCCTTTCACCCTCAGACGGATGGTCAGACGGAGAGGGCCATTCAGACTCTCGAGGACATGCTCCGCGCATGTGTCCTCGACTTTGGTCGCAGCTAGGAGGACCACCTACCCTTGGTGGAGTTCGCGTACAACAACAGCTACCACTCCACCATCAGGATGGCACCATACGAGGCGTTGTACGGCAGACCTTGCAGATCTCTTTTGTGCTGGACAGACCCTGGGGAGTCAGCACTTGTGGGACCAGAGATGGTCTGGGCCATGACAGAGAAGGTCCAGGTCATCCAGGAGCGGATGAGGATAGCTCAGAGCCGGCATAAGTCTTATGCTGACAGGAGGCGGAGGCCACTGGAGTTCGAGGATGGAAACCACGTCTTTTTGTGTGTCTCACCTCCACATGGATTACGGAGATTTGGCCGAGGTGACAAGTTGTCTCCATGCTTCATTGGACCATTCCAGGTCCTCTGCAGGATTGGCGAGGTGTCTTATCGCCTGGCTCTACCACCTCAGTTGCACCGGGTGCACGACGTCTTCCACGTATCTCAGCTGAGGAGATACGTGCACGACCCAACGCACATCTTTGACCATGGGGATCTAGACATGGATGATGGGGAGACTTTTGCGGAGGTCCCGGTGGAGATCTAGGATCGACAAGAGCGGGTCCTACGTGGACGATAGATTCCTCTTGTGCGCATCAGATGGCAACACGGGAACCTCCAGGAGAGCACTTGGGAGCGGGAGGCTCAGATGCGTGCTCAGTACCCACATTTGTTTCCCTAGTTTATGATGTATCTTTATGGGGACGTAAAGCCCTGAGGTGGGAGTGATGTAAAGACCCGAAAAATTCAAGTAAATTTTTTTTATTAATTTTCTTTGGATTTTTACAAGAACGCAGTGTCAGACGGAACCTGATTCTGAGGCCTGGTGTGCCCGGAATCATTTTCCGAAGTTTGGCTCGGGTACGTTCAGTGAACGGATGAGCGGGGTTTTTCTAACTTTTGAACCGGTGCTCGGAATCAAATTCTGAGGGCACCGATGGAATCGCAGCGCCGGTAATTTCTTAGAAACACCTCTTCCGGAGTTGCGTTTTCTCAGGTGTGGTTTTTAATTTTTGGGCTTAAAGTTAAGAAATAAAATAATTGGTACGACAAACTTTATTTTATTTCACTTAAAGCCACTTGAAAGCCACTTAAAACTGCTTAAGCTGAGTTGATGCGGATAGTGTGCTATCCAAAAATATCCTACCCTCTTGGTAGGATATTTGTGAGGTGGGGCCCGCACGAGCCCCACCGTTTCTTTTCCGCTAAGTAACGCACCCGCGAAAACCCATCATTATGAAAGTCAACTGATGCGTTTTCTTAATTTCTTAACTCACTAATTAATTGGGAGGTTTTATTCGTTGAATTAATTGGGCGGTTTTATTCATTGAATTAATTCTATGAATTAATTTAATCATTTCTTAACCTGTTTTCAATCCGTTGGCGTACAAATAAAATAAGACCAACGCACGACTTCTGGAGAAATGCTCGTTGGGAGGTTTTGACCAATTTGTGCCTTCATCCTCCTTCGCAAAGAATGCGAAGAACGTGAAGAACGCGAAGAATGCCGTCACCCTCGGAGATTGACGATGCTTCTTCCGAGACGTTCTTCCCCGCAACGATCTCCGATCACCAATTGCTTGAGGTAGGAGATTTTGGGTTTCTTCTTTAAATCCCTTTATGGGTTATAACAACATCTTGGATTTAATTAATATAATTAAATCTGTTGTTCTTGAACCTCAGAGTTCGTCGACGCGACATCGTATTCTGCGACGACGCGACGCCCTTCCGCGACGACGCGACGCCTTTCTGCGACGACGCGACGATCGCCTCCTTCCGCGGCGATCAATTCCGCGAAGAACGCGTGTGCGATGACTTGAAGAGGTAGGGAATTTCACTTGAGAACAATTTTAATTCCCGTGATTGTTTCTTTTAAGACAAAGAACCCGGTTTCATAAGAACAGTTTTAATTTATTAAAATTGTTATTTGTTATTTTTTCTATGTATTGATTATTTCTCCCGACTGTTATCATCTAACGCGGAGGGTGCGGGCCAAACAAACACGGCCCGAAGACCCCCCCGCAGTTCTTCGTTGATGTGCGGATTGTCGGGCGACGACAAAACAAGCCGCAGGGACGATCCGTTGTTTCCTCAGTGAAGAACGGGACCCGGGAGGAGCTTCGGCGCAGATGGGAAGGAAATCGGACCACCAGAGTAACTCCGGTGGCCCGCGGAAGCCACCGGCGGCGCGGGTCGCTGGCGCCGGTGGTGCTCCGGCGCGCCGCCGGACAGGGCCGCCACGGCTGAATCTGTGGCAGCGGCCGCCACTGGGCCCGCGGCCGCGCGGGTCCGACACGCATGGGACGCGGCATAGCCGCGTCCGTTGACTCCAGCGCGGCCCCACACGGGGTCGCGACACCATCTTCCCGCGGGGGCAGCGCCACCCCGCGGCTCCCTCGCTCGGCCGCTCGGCCGAGCCGAGTCGGGCCGGCCCGACCAGCCAGGTCGCACCCTGGTCGGACCAGGCCGTGCCGAACCGGGTCCGACCCGGACCCGTGTCGGGTCGACCCGGTTCGGGCCGACCCAGGGGGGGTGGGCCGGGTCGGTCCGGGCCCAGACCCCCCGTCTTCGGACTGTTTTCGGTCTTTTACATGTATCTTGAGCTACGGGCTTCAGAACGACACGTCGTCAGTGGCGATGCGATCCTTGGATCGAGACGGTCGTTTTGGTATATTGCACTCAAGGTTTCGGAATACTTTGGGTTCGGCCGGGTTGGTTCGTACACGAAACCAACCGGGCCCTCGGAGCGGAAACACTCATATCTTGAGCTTCGGACGTCTGATCGACGTGTCGTCGACTTTGTTGTTTTCCTCTAAGTGAGACGGATATTTTGGCATACTCCGCCCGAGGTTTGGACGTAGGTGGAGTACGGTCGGGTTGGTTTTGCCTTAAAAACCAACCGGGCCCCTGGGACGAAAAAGCCATTATCTCTCAGACCGGGCGTCCGATTGACGCGCCGTCTGCGACGTTGATTTCTTGTTGATGATACGGAACTTTTGGATACATCAACTTTGGAATATGTGTCAGTTGATGTATCAGCCTCTCGGCTCGCGGAGCGGACCCTCCCGAATGAGCTTGCTGTGTGCGGGAACCCTAGAGCTGGCTGCGACTGCTACTGTGACGACGACGAATGTGCAGAGATCCTCAATGGATTCGACGGCGACGACTACAGAACTCAGCGATCCTTTGTGGGTCAGTGCTACCGATCATGTGTGGGTTCTATCCTATGTGGGTCAGCGCTCAGCGGTCCTGTGTGGGCCAGCGCCTACAGGTCCTGTGTGGGCCTGATCCTGTGTGGGTCTTTACGGGGGTTAGTTACCTATCGATCCTTTGTGGGTCAGATCCTTTGTGGGTCATTGCGGGGGTTAGTACCTATCGATCCATTGTGGGTCCGACGACTTAGATGGAACAGTGATCATCTCTATCGTCATTCTAAGAAGTATACCTGTGTGAGCTGAAACTCTATTTTACTTTCCTTTGTGGATTGTGTTGAGATATCTTGTGTGGATTTACGTTTTACTTTCCTTTGTGGATTGTGTTGAGCTATCCTGTGTGGATTTTACGTTTTTCTTTCCTGTGTGGACTGGGTTGTACTTGAGCTCGGATGTTGGAGGCGAGCGAGAATTGATGACTTAGGTATATGTATGGGCATATACCTAAGCCATGTCGGATGTTACTTCGGGATTGTATCTTTCCTTTGTGGATTATCCTTTGTGGATTCTAGGAGACCTTTGGGGGTCTCGGGGTCCCTACTGAGTAGCTTATACTCACCCCTGCACGGGCTATGCCCGCACTACGTTGTGTTGGTTGCAGACGACAGACAGCGCTGATCATGGTGGAGGCTTGCGGAGCAGGACGATACCTGGAGGTGGACCACTGGGCGGGGTGTACTCGGAGCGGTAGGCTGGACCCGAGGAGCAGTGGAGTCTTTCTGTACTCACCCTTCATGTGGGACTTCCAGTGGATGGCTCGACGTTGCGGCTTTACTTTTAAGTTGCTGTTTTCCCCCTTTCAGTTGTACTTTATAGTTGGGCTTGTATTTCCAGCCCCCTTTACTTTTCCGCACTTACTGTTGTACCATCTTTTACTTAGTGTTTACTTTTTCTGCTTGCTTACTCTGTGGTGCTTGTTTACTTTACAAAGGCAATGCCTTCCCCTTTTACTGGGATTTACGCCTTGGTTCTAGTCGCCAACCCCTGGCCTATGGAAGGCGGTCTTGGGGTAGTCACGGCACGGGCCCTGAGGACGGGTCGTGACATGTTATCATCAAAAAATGGATATCTATGGATCCTTCAAAAACATAGGAAATTGAAGGATGGTCCATAACAACATTTATGATAGAAATATGTAGTTTCTTTAGATTATCTAGGTACTATCATTGATTTTTGAGAAACTTCTCATGATTTTAAAGCCAACATACCAAGATTACTTGAAATGGAGTCAAGTTTGTCTAGAATGATGAATGTGAGGATATATTTAAGTATCTAAATAAGAGTCTAATCACTGCACCTATTCTCACATTACCCACCAATGAGAAAGAATTTTTTATCTATATTGGTGTGTCTAAAAAGGGTTTGTGTTGTGTAATCATGCAATATGACAATGTGATGGCTTATTTATCATACCAATTAAAGATTCATGAGTAGAACTACCCAACTTATGATCTATAATTGGATGAGGTGATCTTTTCATTGAATATTTGGTGGCATTATCTCTATGGGGAGAAGTGTGACATATATACGAAACATAAATGCCTCAAGTATATATTCACACTAAAGGAGATTAATATGTTCTAATGAAGGTGGTTATATTTGATTAAGGATTATGATTTTTAAATTCACTACTATCCTTGGAAGGAAAAAATTGGCAGATTCTCTGACTAGAAAGGATCTATCAACCCTATCCATGATGAGGATTGAAAGGGATCAAATATACTTGTACATTTAAAGTATGGACATGGGAAAAATAAAAGGATATTCACCATGTGATTCTCAAATAACTGATCAACCATTGATTCTTGAAAGAATCAACGAATATGAAAAGGATGATGAGGTGATACAAAATAAAGTAGTGAATATTCTAGAGTTCAACTTTTCTAAATATTGATTTATAAGGTTTGAACCTGGATATGTGTCCCATAAAAACCAAAACTAAATAGGGGACTTATGGATGATGTGATAACTCATACTTCTCTATTAATCTAGAAAGAACAAATATGTATAGATATATAAAGTAAAACTTTTGGTGGGATAATATAAAGAGTGATACCGCATAGTTTGTAACTTGATGCTTGGTGTTCCAACAAGTCAAGGCATGATGAATAAAATATAAGGGTATGATGAAACTATTTCCCATACCAGTATGGAAATGGGAAAAAACAATGGATTTTATCATAGAACTATCCAGGATACCTAAAGGAAATAATTTCATCTGGGTGGTAGTCAATCACCTTACAAAGTCACTGCATTTCACTATAATCAAGCAAGATTTATCTCTCAACAAACTCACTATGATATATATAAGGGAAGTGGTAATAATGAATGGAGTGAAAATTTATATTGTATCTGACAAAGATTTTAGGTTTACCAAAAGGTTTTGTAAAATACTTAAGTAAGCATTGAATATAGAGTTGAGTTTCAGTACTGCTTATCACCCTCATATGGATGGACAATCTAAAAGGAATATTAAAACTTTAGAGGATATACTGAGACCATGTTCAATGTATTTTCAAAAATGTTGGGATCAACACCTTCCCCTAGTGGAGTTCTCATATAACAGTAGTTTCCATTATACCATTAAAATGGTTCCTCATAAGGCTTTATATAGGAATAGGTTCCAGACTTTGACATGTTGGGATGAAGTTGGAGATTGGAATCATATGAGACTTAATCTTGTCCAAGAGATGATAGAAAATGTTCAAACCATTAAATTCCATATGAAATCAAAATAAAGTCAGTAGAAAAGATATGCATACAAATGATGATGTGATCTAGAGTTTGATGTTAGAGATAAAGTGTTTTTATATCACCATGAATGAAATTAAAGGGGTTTGGGGAGAAGGGGAAGATTAGTCCAAGATATATTATCCCCTTTGAGATCCTCAATCACATTAGATTTGTGGCATATTGACTAGTACTCCCACCTAAACTATCTCAAGTACATGACATGTTCCATGTATCCCTATTGATGAAGAACATATTGGACCCCACATATGTAATGAATCCCAAGGTGGTAATTTGGAGAATAATCTTTTTTATGAGGAGAAGTCGGTGAAAATATTATATCATAAAAACAAAGTTCTATGAAATAATACAACTCACCTAGTCAAAGTATTATGGTGGAACCAAAAGTCTGAGGAAGTGATAAGGGAACCAGAATACGTGATGAAACAAAAGTACCATCATCTGTTTTAGTATATGAAATGAAAATTTTGAG
The DNA here is from genome assembly GCA_963277665.1 of Viscum album. Taxonomy (NCBI): domain Eukaryota; kingdom Viridiplantae; phylum Streptophyta; class Magnoliopsida; order Santalales; family Viscaceae; genus Viscum; species Viscum album. Next base: position 1,538,455,406 of record OY728131.1, read on the forward strand.
GGTGAATTTTTTGAAGGGGGGAATTTAATGACCTGAACTTTTATAAATGAAATTACCTTCTTTGAATAAATATTTTATTAAGTAATGTATATATAGAAAACACATTCACTACATTGGACTATTATAAACTATCGGGTTTTAAAAGAACCCGGACCATTATATTCATTGTATAATGACCATTAAGGTGAGTATATATTAAGGATTATGATAAAGTATATTTTACATAGATAGAATATGAGATGGCCTCAATCGGTAGGATTATATCCTATAAACCTTATTTATCAGAGATTATGAGGGAGATAAAATCACTGAGATTTTCCCCTAACTAATCCCAATATGATATTCAACAACTAAAGCAAAAATGAAACTATTTATGGGAAAATTTCAATCTCATCAAGATCATGGTCCAAACTATGTATGTCGAAACACCCAAAGAAAATCTCACCACCACACGCCTTACACTTAGGGAGTTCAATGGTGTAATAAAGAGTTATGTATCTAGACCCCAACAGTATGCATTTATTTATTTAATTTTTATAAAACAATGATATTGTTTCCCTTTTAATGTTACTTTTTTAATAAATAAATAATTATTTTGATAAAAATACTGATTTTGATATGAAAAAACACAAATTGTATTCTTGAGATATATATAGTTTTGATCAAGACACTCTTTTTATGAATCTAATAATTTTTTAATTAAATTTTATTTTTATAAAATATTATAATTAAATAATATTTATTAAATACAAAATAAATTCAAAAAATATTCTCAAGATCATACATAAAATAAAAATTAAAAGTCATGGTAGATTAAAAACTAAATTTTATAGAGTCACACCTTACATGTAATTCAAGGATCTATCTCCTTAAAGAAAGTCATCACATAAATAAAGTATATAAATTATTCATGTTCTATAAACAATTTATAAACAATAATAATATAATGAAATAAATACTTAAAAAGAACATTTTATAAAACATGATAAACAAGTATGAATTTTCATATTAAACATACACCTTATTCACATTCTATAAACAATTTCATAAATATGAATAATATTAAGGAATCAATAATTAAATAAATATTTTATTTAATCATGAGAAATAAATATGATTTTTAATATTTGACAATGTCTTATAAAACTAATTTCATATAGCCTGGCACTTATCATTCATAACTCATTTATAAACTATAAGCATAATTCTGAAAATAAATAAAATTTATTTATTAAATAATATAAATTTTCATATTTAATTTAGGCATATAAAAACATATTTAATTAATCATAACACTTATCATTTATAATTAAATTATTAACTATAAGTATTAATTTATATTTTAATTTATCCTTGTAAAAAAATTACAAATCATCATACTAATCATTTATAACTATTTATAAAATCATACTATAAAAAATTTATAGTTAAGCTAAAAAATTTAGATATTACATTATCTTGGATATAAACAATTTATATTCACTTATAATATAAATTATTTCAAATTATTCATTATATAGAATTTCACTTTAAATATATGATATTATTATTAATTATAAAAAATTTACAATCCAAAATGTAAACTATTTACATAATCTAAATATCACATACTTAAAAATTATTTAAACCATGAAAAAATATATCATCAAAAAACTTTTTATGTGGTATAAATAATATCTTAAATAATATCCCTTTTAATTTCAATAATTCAAATTAATTAATTATGAACAATTTATAATTTTAAATATGAACTTATTTATATTTTGGCCTTATTTATGTAATTTAGGAATTCTTTATAATTCCCTTATAATTTCTTAATAATCACTTTATTTAAAATTACAAGGCATGCCATATAATTTAGTCAAAGGTAAAATTCCTTTTTAATATGATTTATAAACAATTTATAAACCATATATATTTGAAAAAAAATAATATTAAATATTTAATATTAATGGGATATTTGTAAACATTAAAAAAATTAACCATAAACATTTTATAGTTAATTAAATTATAAAACACATTTATATTATATAAATATTACATAATATCTGATTCCATTATTTATAAACAATTTTTAAATGACTTGAAACTTTGATGCTCTATTTTACCATAACATAAAGCTAAACTAAATTAATTACTTAACATAACTCACACATTCCACTCCACATTGTGTTAACATCTTAATGTGGAATCATGTGTTGCTCCTGAAATTATGTTATCATATAACATAACATTGTGAGGGGGAAAACTAGTTACAATTTCATAAAATGTGTTCTTTATTTAATAGTGAAATAAACATGCTGATTATATGAGGAATAATTCTTTGATACCATTGATGGGTTTTGGGGGATCATCTTATGATCGATTGATAGAAAAAAAACCCATATAATGCTCGATATATCCATGATGATATCAAAATATGATATTAATAAAGAATTTAAATGTGCATACCTGGATAACAGCAAGCTCTGTATTCAATCTTTGATGGAGTGTGCTTGATGTTGATCACTGGAGTAGTAGAAAAAATCCTCCTTCCTTCGAGAGGAGTACATCAGGAAAAGGATCCCATAATATTTATTGAGTATCCCTAAACAATAAGGGGTAATAGAACCTTCACCTATTGACACAATACATTTTAGGAGGAAGAGAGTATCGGGAGGATTTCTTACAATTGGTCATGCCCAACAGGAGGGATCATATCCCTTTATATATCCATCCTCAATGTGTTTCAAATAATGAAACAAGCCATCCATATTCTATATATCAGTATATTAAACATATCAATATATGTTTATTCCTATTGGACTTATTCATTTAATTAATTAAATTAATGTAAGTCATTTAATCCATTCATAATATATTTCATTTTTTCCATTCATAATATATTATAAGTTATGAAACTATATAGGATGATGCATTCACCTAATGTCAAGTATATGTTTTAGTTCATATCCAAAAATAACTTTTACATATAGGTAATCTTTATCACAATACTCAAATTCCTTCAATAACCCTATTTTAATCCTAAGTAAACCAAAAAATCATCCAAAATACCATTATTAAGGAGTTAAGTCATTTATCGATGATACGATTCACCATGGCCATAAAAATAGTATGATCATAAAAAACCCCAAATGGAAATGCCAATAACTCATAATGTTCAAGTCTCATCATATAAGTTGTCTTGGTAATGTATGTCTCCTTCCCAATCTATATATGATATCCATATCTCAATTTGATCTTAAAAACCCACTTAGACCCCTTCAACAAATCAAATTGATCATTAATGACCCATATAGGGTATTTATTTTTCATTGTCACCTGATTTAGATTTCAGTTATTGATGCATAATAATAAAACAAAACAATCCTTATAGTGACCTAAACTTTACATACATAAATATTACATCTTATTATGTGAATATTTAGTATATATCATTTTGTTCCATGTTATAATCATAAAGTTTTAGTGTCTTTGGAAACTTGGATATATAATCGACTCATACATAAATGATATAAATTATCTCCCACTAAGTTTTACACATCTAGAACCTTTCTTAGACATATCATACATAAAACCTTTCTTCATATCTTGGGGAAAAGGAAACATAATAAAGGGTGAACTCAGATTCTCAGTAAGGGTAAAAAATGGAAATATCAATGATCATTTAAGAATAACATGAAAATAAGGGCATGAAAACATGAAATTAACATTTGAAAACCATACCTAGTATATTATAGATAAAAATAATGGGTCTGACATAAATATTGTCAGTTCATAATACATGAATCATAAAAAAAATCAAATAACATGATCCATGGGAGCATAACATTGGCTTAAGATCATGTCATACATGAGTGGAATAAAGTGTCGAATAATTATAATCATAGGAACCTTATGTCAAGGATACCCAATAAGATATTAATCACATGTTAGGATTGGTATAAACACTCATGAACCTTCTTCAATATTGGGATATCCTCTTTTTTAACCTCTTTCAGTCTTGGTATAACCTTCCATGTACCCTCTTTCAGGCTTGGGAAACCTCCCATATACCCTTTTTCAAGATTGGGAAAACCACTCGTGTACTCTCTTTTGGTTCATAAAACATTAATATTTGCTCAATGCATTAGAGGTTTATATAGGAACCACCCATCACATAATCATAATCCATTCATATGGTTTCCACAAGATCATAAACCGTTCATTATTTCAATATATCATAACCCATGGAAAAGAAATGATTTTGATAAAGATTTTATCATAACTTGTTTAACCCATGGGAAAGAAATGAGTTTCATAGAATCATCATCATAAGAAATCCAAAATATTGGATGGAATATAAAGATAATATCTCCAATGAAACATAATAATCCTTAAATGATGTTGGAATAAATCAAAATACCTTTAAATGAATATTCAAACAATTCTTTGAAAATATAAGTAAAATATCATTTTCTTTTGATAATATTTACACTAAAAAATCCTAGAATATTGAGAAAATACTTTCTTATAAAAATAACCATATATACTTGTAAAAAAATATTCAAAGAAAACAATTTTCCTAATGGAGATAAAATTCATTCATGGTTTATATGTTAAAAGAATTCATTCCTCTCACACCTTTGAAAAATGTCAAAAATGACTTTTTCATAAAATATTTAGAAAGATTGATTTTTAAAAAATTATAAATAAAGTCAAAGGTAGTGAAAATGAAATTTTTAAAACCTATAAGTATAGGAAATAACTATCATTAAACAATTCTGAATAGTATAGACATGGAAGAAAAAAATTGACCAAAAAGAATATAAGGTTAGATTTTATTTAAAAACAATTTTCTTGATCATTTTAAGTACCCAAGAGAGGAAGATGGTACTAATATGTAAAAATCTATAAATAAAAAAATAATAAAAAAATATATGGGTTTTAAATGATAATATACATATAATTTCTCTCAATGGAAATTTAACATAGACAATCCCGAAAAGAAATAAGATTATAAAATAATCCCCTTACCTTGAGTCTCATCTTGCACCGTACATGTTAGAAAATCCTGTATAATAAATATAGATTTATTATAAATCTATTCTAAAAACATAATCATATATATAATACCATATATTATTAATTTATAACATCTTATCACTGGTTTATTAAAAATAATTTATTAAAAACACTATTTCATGTTATAACTGCTTTTTTTCATGCACGTTTTGGTTTGTTGGTCGTGATACTTATAATTTTACCAATTTTCCATAATCTATATAATTTTAATAATTTCATTAGTATCATATTTAATCAGTATATACACTTTTACAACAATTCATATAAAGTGGTGATGAAAACTGAATTACATCACTTCATAGAGATAGTATTTTGTACATATGCACAAATGATGCTTTCACTTTTCGATGGATAAAATGAAAGAAAATTAAAAAATAATTTACATATATAGAAATATATTAATATATTTGATATCATATATATTCAATAAACCCCCCATTATAACCATCAACGTTAAGAGATGATATAAAAAGAAACGCATCGCTTTATGGAAGTGGTAATTCACATGTATGCACAGGAGATGTTTTCTCTTAATATATGATGAAAAGAAGGTTTATAATGGTCATTACATCATCGTAATAACAATTAATCATATTTAAGGCACTGAATTCATTACTTTAGAATGGATACAATAGATTTAAAGTAGGTTAAAGAAGAAATAAAATTAACAATACTTAGTTAAGATTTATACCAATTAAGTGAGAAACAACTTATGGATTACAAATAAATCCTTGAATGGATATCCATATAATTTCTCTCGATGAAATTTTATCATAGAAAATCCCAAAAATAAATAAGATTATAATATAAACCCTTACCTCAAGTCTTGTCTTACTTTGTACATGTTTGAACCACCTATATAATAAATATAGATTTATTATAAATCTTTTCCATAACCATAATATATATATAATACCATATATGATTTATTTATAACATCTTACCACCTGTTTATTAATAATTATTTATTAAAATCATTGTTTCATGTTATAACTACTTCATTTTTCATGAATGGTTCAGTTCATCAATCTCGATCCTTGTACTTTGACCATAGTTTCATCATTTATAGAATGTTAATAATGTCATGAGTTTCATATTAAATCATTATATAAATTTTTTAAATATTCATATAAAGCAGTGAAGAAAATTTAATTATATCACTTCATGGAGATGGTAGTCTGTACAAACGCATCAGTGATGCTTCCATTTTTCGATGGATAAAATGAAAGAAAAGTAAATAATAATTCAACATTAAAAATATATATTAATATCATTAATATAATATATATATATATTCAATAAATCCATCATTATATCCATCAATGTGAAGTGATTATGAAAGAATAAATGCATCGCTTCATGGAGGTGGTAATCCACACGTACGCACAAGAGATGTTTTTCTATTCCCATGGGATGAAAAGGAGGTAAATAATGGTTGTTTCATAATCATAATAACAATTAAGAATATTGAATTCATTTAATTTATTATTTTATAATTGATGCCATAGATTTAAAATAGGTTTAAGAAGAAATAAAATTGAAAGTACTCAGTTAAGAGTTATACCTCTTCGTTAAGAAACCTCCTTTGGCTTACACCTTAATCCTTAAAAGTATAGTATTTTGGAAAAACAAAAAGCTCTGGGATGTGGGTAAGGAATTTAGGATGATATTAGGGTAGGTATTGGATGATATAGAGTGCTCAAAATCTCTAAATAATGGAGGATTTGAGATTCTCATTTATAAGTGAGGGGAGGGGAACCCTTGGAATTACTTAATGTATAAAATTAATATAAATTAATTTTCATGTTCATGTGACTCAAAATTTATATATTTAGAATATAGGATGATTATAAGTCCAAATAATATCATGAAATAATATTTAGACAAGTTTATGTGACTTTTTAACAATTATCTCTTAGTGTTAACCCTCATTAATCCTTCTGAAAATTATTGTAATGTCAAAGTTTTTTACTCTTTAAAGGTCAATAATGTTGCTATAAAAGGACAAGTGACCCATAAGTGGGAAATGTATGATATTATCAACCATATACCATTTAATTTTCCTAATATAATATTTTTATGAATTTTAATTAATTTAATAAAATATTATTTAACATAATATACTATTAAAGTCATTTTCAAGACTATTCAAATAGTTTTACTTTAAATACAACAAGATTTAAATGGAATTCGAATAAAAAAATTTAAACATAAAATTTATGTTATATTTCTCAGAAAAAATTGTGGAACACAATAATTCATCCAAATTATATTACTTTTAATATTTTTAAATTACTTATTTTAATTTTCTGTTATTTGTACAAGTATTGTGTTAGTGTTTCGTAAACATTTAAGGTAATTATTACATCACTAAAATTTAAAAATAAATTATCATGATAATAAAATCATAAATATTTAAAATAGCCATTTATAACCAAACATTTCCTCTTTTTTCCCTATGAAAAAAAGTATAGATATTTCAACAAAGAGAGTGACATTTTGTATTTATGTTTTTCTTAAAATAATATAAAGGTTGTAATAAAAGAATAATGGAACCAATTTGCCATATTTTAGAAAATTTGATGATAGTTTATTAAATACACTCATACAATAAGATAAAGGTACATTTTTTGGTGATATATAGGCCTTATCCCATAGTTTTAACCTTGTTTTACCAGTTTTACCCTTACTAATGTGACAAATATTTACCATGGTTACTATTCATGATGATAAAAAATAAAATGGATCTATTTAAAAAAATTGAACAACCTAATTCCAAATATGGAATATATTTTTAAAGTTTCAATTTTTAGAAGTTCAATAAATAAATTATAATAAAATAAGTAAAAAAATGAAAAAAATTAGGCAAATGTGTTTTTAAGATTAAAAATGAACATGTACCAAAATCATGTATAATGATGATTCTTATGTGATTAATTAGATTATATATAATAAAATGATACTGATTTTAATTTAATATTAAATTAAAAACATAATGGGACTTTAAAATTATTTTATCTAATGAAAAGAAATGATAATTTTACAAAAATCGGTATTATTCACTATTCAGTGAAAAATTATTTATTTCAGGAAAATCCTGAAATTTCATCGGAATATAATTTTTTTATCTTGAATTAAAAAATGATATAAATTTTACAATATTAATAAAACACATTTTTATTGAATATTTTATTGATAATAAATGATAAAATTTCCTCACTTTGTGTTAAATATGTTTATTTATAAAATATTTGGGATTAGATCATTTATTTGAAAATTTGATAGAAATTCCAGTTTTACACTTTATAGTGCACTGTAGTATTTCCAAGATAAATACTTTAATATTTATTATTTGAAATTGAAATTTTGTAAATGTGTTCCTGAATTAATGGACTACAACTTGTGTTCAGGACATTAGAGATAAATCATAAATTTTGTTGGACTAAATGGACCATGAAGTAAAAGGTGGGCTGGACCCGCCAGATTGGACATTGGTTATGTATTTGGGCCATAACTTCTTCATCCAAGATTTTATTGGGACCAAATTTTGAGAGGATCTCTCCAACCCAATTTTGAACAAATAATTATTCTATAAGAATAGATGGTTCACAAGTGTTAAAGGTAAAATGGGCGGTGAAATTTGGATTAAAATATTTGTCATAGATTTCTCATTCACACTTGAAACCTCTTTAAACCTAGCCTCCCCTCCACTCTATAAATTGTTGTTTTTATCATTTCGAGTGGTTGGGACGTGAATTAGGAGATTTAAGGTATATGAGAATTGGTTTCACCCAAATTCTCTAACCATTTTAATAGGGGTATCTCTTGAAGCAAGGATCCCCTCATCGAAGCCTTCTTCTCTTCTTCATGTTGTAATGTTTTCATTTGTGTAATAAACTTCTTTGTTATTTTTTTATTTCTTCTATTTTATTCTATTTTGTTCAATTATCTTCTTCTTTAATCATCCTATTTGGGTTGTAATCAAGAGTGGAGATGAGATTGGGTTCTATCCTTTCAATCCTTTTCTCATGCAAAACGTCTCCACGATGACCACACCACCCATGGAAGAGTAGTTCTCTTAGTGGTCGATCTATCTTCTACCCTCTTAATTTAATTATTTTGAATCATCGAGATACTGTAATTCACTTAATATGATCCATGAATTTAGTTTTAAAATTATAATAAACTAAGCAAGCAATTTAATAATTAACACAAAAACACATGAGGTCGAGTATTGTGTAAATTGAGAGAGCGCAAACTTAATCGGTAAAAAAAGACCATGAGATAAATTTGTAGAGTACAAATATAATCCCTAATCTCAATTCATACTAATTTTCTATAATGTTCATGTGCCTTAATTTACCACTAACCATAAGCTATCCTTAGAACATCAATCAAAGTAGGGTGCTATGATTGCATGTTTCGAAGATAGCCTAGGGTTTAATTCTCTTCATATTTGTGGAAAAGTTAATTCTCATAGGGTTCTAGGGTTAAAAAATTAGGTGATCATAATTAATTGGATAATAATTTAAATGATACTGATTAATAAGTAAATTAATAGGTAGATTTAGATCAATTATGTCTTTTAAATATTGTCTCAAAAAACATATTCTTGTTGTGTCTTTTTAATCAGACTTCATTTCAAAAATAAAAACAAAAATATTATACAATCATCTTCCAGAAAAATTCTTCTAGTTTTATTAATGGTAAAAATCCCCCACATCCTTTAAAGTAGTTTTATTATTCCCTTTTATGTTATTTTTAAAATACCTTTAATAAGTTGTCAAATCTACTTCCTCCTTTGAGAGATGACCTTGGTTAGCCACTCTGTTGCACCCAAGTACCCAAAAAATCACACTTCATTTGAGAGCACCCACGACAGCGCCTTTCAAATTGGCATTGTTTCCAGAAAGGCAAGTAATTATTTCAACCAATTAGATTTATTTATTTTATTTTACATTTTATTATCTTCTTCTCTTCTTTCTTTCTTCTTTACCCAATCTATTTTTTTTCTTTCTTTCTTTCTTCTTCTTCTATTATTTTTTTCCTATTTTTGGACCATCAACTCAAACTTATCTTTTTTATTTTAATATGGTCCACTTTCCTTCTTTTTATTTTTATTTTATTTATGACACAAACTAATCCTGAATATCTCTTAGATCTTGACCTTGAGATTGAACGTCTTAGGGCTCGAATCATACATTCTCGGTCTATGGGAAGTTTCAACATTAAACTTGTAAGATAATTCCTCCACTCTAAGAAAATTGAAATTTGAAACACTATTATTTCAAACCTAAAACAATAACCAATGGATAAATACAATAAAAATAAACTTAATAAACCATTATAGAATTGGATGCACCTGATATTAATTATCAACCAAATTGTATTGCATACTTGAATCTCGAATTGGACTTTGAACTGAAATCTAGGTTAATTCATCTTCTTCCAAAGTTTCATGGATTATATGGTGAGGATCCTAGAAAAAATTTAAAAGAATTCAATGTGGTTTTATCAACCATTAAACCAAGAAATGTATATGAGATCAAATAAAACTAAGGGCATTCCCATTTTCACTTGATGGAGCTGCAAAAGACTAGATGTATTATTTACAACTTGAAGATGTCAGATGTTGGAATTATTTGAAATGACTTTTCTTGAATATATTTTTTTCTAGCATCAAGGACCACTTCCATTCTTAATGAGATATCGGGCATCAAGAAAGCACAAGGGGAGTCAATGTATGAGTACTGTAAGAGATTCAAGAAGTTGTGTGCAAGATGCCCACATCACCAAATCAGTGAAAAACTCCTCATCCAATACTTATATGAAGGACTCACACCTATGTAGAGGGTCATGGTGGATGTCACGGCTGGAGGAGCATTGGTGGACAAAACACCAGTAGTTTCACATGCGTTGATTGACAAGATGGCCCAAAACTCCCAACAATTTGGCGATCGAGGTACACCACATGTTAGGGGAGTACATCAGGTAAGTTATTCTTCTCTTGAGATTCATTTGATTTATACCAAGTTATAAGAGTTGACCACTATGGTGAGGAAAATTACTTTGGATCAAAAGACATCTCAAACCCCTCCTTCAAGGCCTTGTGGAATTTTCACTAAGACAAGCCACCCAACTGACTATTTTCCCCAACTAAAATAAATAGAAGATTGTGCAGCAGTGTTTCATGGGAGACCATATCAGCATACACAACAACCACATTCCCAAAATCAGTTTGATTCATTTTCTCCAACATACAACCAAGGGTGGAAGTATCAATCAAACATGAGGTATGGCTTTTGAAAACAACAAATTCCCCCTTTTCAACAAAACTTCCAGTATCCTCCACCTTAACAAAAGGGTTTCCAACAACCCCAAAGTAGATTTGAAGATCAAGCATCAACAAGTCAACAACAAGGGAATCCCCTACCCAAGGAAGATTCTAATGCTAATGATATTTTGAAAAAAATTGTTCTTAATCAACAGAATGAGCTGAAAAGTCAAGGTTCATAGTTAAGAGAGTTGAAGACACAAATGAGCCAGATTGTCACTGCCCTCCATGAACCGGTAAGTAATAACTCCAAAAATCTACCTTCCCAACCTTCTCTAAATCCTAAGGGGAATGTCAGTATCATCACATTAAGAAGTGGAAAGCAAAAAAATGATACATCTACACCTATTGTTCCACCGGAATTCACCTCAAATCAGGAGAATCCCCATTCAAAAACAGATGATGAGAAACCCAAGGAGAAAGATAAAGGTAAGAAAAAGATTGATGATATTCCTCTTAAACCTCTTCCTTTTTCAAAATAGAGTTGTTCAAAACAAAATGATGGTTGAATAGGATATTCAAAAATAAGTTTTGGATACATTCAAGCATGTGGATATCAACATCCCTTTACTTGAATCCATTAAAAAAATACCAAGTTATGCCAAATTCTTATAAGAACTTTGTACCAATCAAAGAGGGATAAATGGAAATGAAAGGATCAATCTTGGAAGAAATGTACCATCACTCATTAAAACAACTCTAGTAATGCCAAAAAAGTTCAAGGATCCTAGGACATTCATTATCCCATGCACCATAGGGGAGTTAAACTTTTCTAATGAACTTTGTGATTTAGGAGCTTCTATAAATGTGATGCCTCACTATGTATTCTCTTATTTACAGGTTGGTGAGTTGAATCCAATGAGAGTAGTGGTGTAGTTGTTGAATAGAGCTACGGAATATCCATCAGGATTCCTTGAGGATGTACTTGTCTAGGTAAGAGTCATGATCTTTCCAGAAGATTTATATGTGCTTAACATGGAGGAAGATTAGGTAAGTTCACATTCTCTCATTATCTTAGGTAGACCCTTCCTCAAAACTGAAAAAACTATCATAAATTTCAATTAGGGTATACTTTCCATGGATTTTGGGGATGAATTTGTGATATTTAATTTTATAGACTCTATAAAGTACCCCTCAGAGGACCATTCTGCATTTCATATCTCCCATTTTGAACCACCAAATAAAAACCCCATAGAATTTGATTGTCCTATACTTAGGGAGATTAGGAGTATTGGTTCTAGTTTGATGTCTAAGAGCACTTCTGCACCCATTTCTAATGAACAAGTCTCTCTTAGATTTGATTTTGAAATAGATTCATATTCTGATTTTGATTAAGTGAACTCTGATTATGACATGGATGTTGAGTATGATGATATATTTGATGTTTTATTCTTTAATTGTGATGATTTATATTCTAATATTGATTCTCTTTGTGAACATATTTTAGTTCCTTCAATGTCTCCATCCATACACCACCCCCCTACACTGGAACTCAAGCCATTGCCACCAAATCTTAAATACTCATACTTGTTGAGTGGTGAGAAATTACCTGTTATCATTGCTAACAATATCCCTTTTGAACATGAAGAAAACTTTTAAATATTTTTAGGGAGAACATCAGGTAAATTGGGTGGAACTTGGATGACATATCAAGTATTAGCCCCTCTATTTTCATACATAGGATTATTTTGGAGGATGGGGGTAAATTGGTTAGGCATCCACAATGGAGACTGAATCTAACTCTTCTAGAAGTTGTTAAAAAAGAAGTTGAAAAATTGCTCGAGGTAGGTATAATCATTCCCATTTCAGATTCTCAATGGGTAAGTCCTATTCAGGTTGTGCCAAAGAAAAGTGGCGTTACAGTTGTTAAAAATAAGAAAGATGAGTTAGTTCCAATGAGGGTGCAAAACAGTTGGCGTGTGTGTATTGATTATAGGAAACTAAATCAGTCTACTCACAAGGACCACTTCCCCCTCACATTTATTGATAAAATGCTTGAAAAACTAGCTAGGAAGACACATTATTGTTTCTTATATGGATTTTATGGATATTTTCAGGTTCCTATTGCTCCGGAGGATCAGTAGAAGACAACATTCACCTTTCTATTTGGTACATTTGCCTACCGAAGGATTCCATTTGGACTTTTCAACACCCCAGGTACCTTCCAGAGATGCATGGTGAGTATTTTTTCTGATTTTATTGAGACCTACATGGAGGTATTTATGGATGATTTTATAGTGTATGGATCCTTATTTGATGAATGTCTAAATTGTTTGGGAAAGGTGTTGAATCATTGTATTGAGAAGAATCTGGTCCTGAACTTTGAAAAGTGTCATTTCATGGTAGAGCATGGCATTGTCTTAGGTCATGTAGTGTCAAAACATGGGATTGAGGTTGATAGATCTAAAGTAGATATCATTTCATCCTTACCATATCCTTCATGTGTGCGTGATGTTAGATATTTCCTAGGGAATGCAGGAGTTTATCGGTGCTTCATCAAAGATTTTAGTAAGACTGCTCTTCCTATGTCATAATTACTTAAAAAAGATTATGATTTGTGTTTGATAATTATTTGAGGACTTCCTTTGATGAGCTAAAGAAGTTTCTGACCACTCCACCATTCATATAGCCCCCACAGTGGGATCTTCCTTTTGAGCTTATGTGTGATGCCTCCGACTTTTCAGTTGGAGCTGTCTTATCTCAGAGGGTGGAGGGATGTTCACATGTGATTTATTATGCATCGAGGACACTAGATTCATCCCAATAAATCTACATAACCATGTAAAAAGAGTTTCTTGCTATCATATTCACTTTAGATGAATTTTGTTCATATTTATTGGGCTCTAAAGTAGTTGTTTTTTCTGACCATGTAGCTCTAAGGTACCTCTTGAAGAAGCCAGATGCAAAGCCTCAACTAATCTGATGGATGCTCCTTCTTCAAGAATTTGATAATGAGATAAAGTAAAATAAGGGGTTGGAAAACTTGGTGGAAAACCACATGAGTAGGATTACTCACACACTAGATGATGACACCTTGTACCAGGTACCACTTCGAGACACTTTCCCCAATGAGAATATTTATTCCATCTCAGGTACGCATCCTTGGTATGTAGATTTAGTTAACTACCTTGTTGCCCCTGAAATCCCTGCAAATTTAAATAAATATCAAGTCCAAAAATTAAAGAGCTAGTCAAGATTTTATGTTTGGGATGATCCATACTTATGGAGCATGTGTATTCAACAAGTTATTAGGAGGTGTGTTCATGATCATGAGTTTGAGTCTGTTTTACAATTATATCATACAATTTCTTGTGGTGGACACTTTGGACCCCAACGGACAGCTAGGAAAGTTTTAGACTCTGAATTATATTGACCTAGATTATTCCATGATGATCGTGTGTATTTTAAGTCGTGCTCATGTTTCCAACACATGAGAAACATTTCTAAGAGAAATGAGATGCCTCAACAACCCATATTATTCTGTGAGAATTTTGATGTGTGGGGAATCAATTTTATGGGTAATTTTCCTAGTTTCTTTGTTATTTTATATATTTTTATTTCTATTTATTATGTGATAAAATGGGTGGAGGATAAGGCCACTAGGACTGATGATTCTCATGTTGTTGTAGACTTTGTCAAAATACAGATTTTTTGTAGGTTTAGAGTACTGAAGTCCGTCATTAGTGACCAAGGGACACACTTTTGCAATCGTAATTTTTATTTCATCCTTTAAAAGTATGGGGTGACACATAAAACATCAAAACTATACCACTCCCAAACAAATGTCCAAGATGAGGTTTCAAATTGTGAGTTGAAACAAATTTTGGAGAAAATCGTGCAGCAAAATAGGAAGGATTAGAGCAAGTGCTTGGATGATGTATTTTGGGCTTATAGGATAGCATAAAAGACCCCCATTGGTATGTACTCATTTCAGATTGTTTTTGGGAAATCATGTCATCTCCCCATGGAAGTTGAGAATTGGTCTTATTGGGCTATAAAGAAATGCAACATGGATTTGGCCCAAGCTAGAATCCAAAGGAAGCTGCAAATTCAAGAGATTGGGGAGATTCAATTTTCTTCATATGAGAACTCAAGGCTCTATAAGGAAATATAAAAAGTATCTCATGAAAAAATGATCCAGAAAATAGAATTTCAAGTTAGAGAGAAAGTATTTCTCTATAGTTCATGACTGAAGTTGATGCCTGGTAAGTTGCGTTTTAGGTGGTTAGGTCCTTATATTATATCTAATGTTTTTATTTATGGTTCAGTGGAGATCACACAAGAGGAAAATGGAAAGAGCTTTACAGTCAATGGGAAACATTTGAAGAAATTCATTGAGGGACTTCCTACTGATGTAGTGGATTTCATCACACTTCATAATCCCATCATCACTTAAGCATATTAGGCTATTCCTAACCCTTTCACTTCTGTATTATTTTTCCTATTTAAAATTATACATTTCATGTGCATATATCATCTCAAGGGTTCACATTGAGGACAATGAAATATTTTAAGTGTGGGGGAGGGAACCTTTTAGTTTAGTAATTTCAATTTTTTTCTTGTTTTCAATGATTTAAAAAAACCAAGAAAATTGTGAGTTTTTTAAATTTTGTGTGTTTATTTTTCAATTTTTTGTGTGTTTTTTAAACTTTTGAGCTGAAATGATTCTCATCACCATTTTGAAATCCATATCAATAAGTGAAACAATTTATCCCTTGAAACTGAGCTTAAAGGAATACTGAAAATGACTTTGTTTCAAGTTTAAATCTTTATTAATTTCATGAAAAGTACTCTGAATTTTGAATCCCATGCCACATCTCACTATCTTTATATTTGAAATCACTTTCCTTTGAGACTTATGAACTATTATTTTCATATTATTTACATTTACTTTATTTCTTGAGAGAACCATACCATGCTTGATTTAACCAGAATTTGATTTATTCTTGTCAAAACTTGAGGGTTTGAGGTACTTATGTTTTAAATGATTGAAGCATTTGTTTGGTATTAAAGACCCTATTTCAAATAATCCTTTTTTTATAATGGCATACCTTGAACATTTAATCCTTTTATCCCTTATAATCCATGAACAACCTGTTAGGTTGGCCACATTACAAGCCAATTTTTCCTATCCAACCAACTCTTGATGTGAAATTGCATAATCTAGTTGAACTTAATTGTGAGGGAAGCTGTCTTGTGTTGTGCTACCACATTTTGTGATACTTTGGGTGGAAAATTAAATTTTAAAGAGATGTGTTTACTGTTGAAAAAAAAAATCATTCTGTTGAAACTTTTACCTTTTCTAGATCTTTCATGACAAGTGAAGTTGTTCGTTTCTAGAGCTTCTAAAAAAAGAAAGTTGTGCCTATCTAGAGCTTTCATGAAAAACTATTTTTGAGAAGATTTACATTTTTGTTGCTGAAATGGTTAATGGTGTAAAATTTCCATGACTTTTCATGATGTTGGAGCTTAATTGATGATAAGGGGATTGAGGAGGAGACCATATTTAAGTGAAAATTATATTAATGCAATTTTGCTTCAAAAAGAGTCAATCCCTCCTCATTCAACCTTGGAATTTTTCACATCTAAATCCTACCAACCGAAAGCCATAGAAAACCCTAAAAATTCCTCATGATAAACATATGTCCTTGACTCGTATCAGGTGTCAATGTAGGAATTTTTTAAACCTATGGTGACCCTTGAATGAGTTTGGATGAGAAAGACATTGCTAAAAAATTTACATTTGTGTAATAAGAGAAAATTCAAGTGAGGTAAGTGTTTTGTGCATGGGAGGATAAATGAAGTGGAAATATATTTAATGATATAAATGGATAAATTGAAATAATGTTTTTTTATGAGGAATGATATCTTTTTTTTCTTGGTGTGTAATTATTGGATCTCAAGGATATGTGTTTTAAAATTTTTTTTGATTTGATATTGATGTTTACTTGTCACAATTTTTCAGAATACGTGATATGAGGTTTTCCCCAGGAGTGAAAAAGGGTAAGTGTGGAAAAGTTGTAATTGTGTTTTTGACTTAATGGGATACAAATTTTTTTTAGTAGATTGGAGGTAAATCGTGCATTTGGTTGGACTAAATGGACTATGAAGTCAAAGGTGGTCTAGACCCGCTAGATTGGACATTGGTTTTGTATTTGGGACATAACTTCTACATGAGATCTTGTATTGGGCCCAAATTTTGATAAGAGCTCTCAAACCCAATTTTTCACAAATTATTATTCTAGAAGAACATCTGGTTCATGCATTTTGAAGGTCAAATGGGCGGTGAAATTTAGATTAAAATATTTGTCCAAGATTTCCCATTCACACTTGAAACCACTTTAAACCAAGCCTCCCCTCCACTATATAAATTAGTTTTTTTCTCATTTGTATGGGTTGGGACGTGAATTAGTAGATTTAAGGTAGAGTAGAATTTTTTTCACCAAAATTCTCCAACCATTGTAAGAGGGGTAGATCTTGAAGCAAGGATCCCCTCATCGAAGCCTTCTTCTCTTCTTCATGTTGTAATGTTTTAATTTGTGTAATAAACTTCTTTTTTATTCTTTTATTTATTCTATTTTCTTCTATTTTTTTCAATTATCTTCTTATTTACTCATCCTATTTGTTTATAATCAAGAGTTGAGACGAGATTGGTTTCTACCCTTTTAATTCTTTTCTCTTGCAAAACGTCTCCACGATGACCACACCACCCATGGAAGAGTAGTTCTCTTAGGGATTGATTTATCCTATACCCTATTAATTTAATTATTTTAAATCATTGAGATACTTTAATTCACTTAATATGATATGTGAATTTATTTTTTAAATTATAATAAACTAATAAACCAATTGAACAATTAACACAAAAACACGTGTTGTCGAGTATTGTGTAAATTGAGAGAGCGCAAACTTAATCGGTAAAACAAGACCTAGGATAAATTTGTAGAGTTAAAATATAATCCCTAAGCTCAATTAATCCTCATTTTCTATAATGGACATGTACCTTAATTTACCACTAACCATAAGTTATCCTTATAACATCAATCAAATTAAGGTGTTGCGATTTCATGTTTCGAAGATAGCCTAGGGTTTAATTCTCTTCATAATTGTGGTAAAGTTAATTCTCTTAGGGTTTGGGGGCTAAAAAATTATGGGATCATAATTAAGTGGATAAAAATTTAAATGATAATGATTAATAAGTAAATTAATAGGTAGAGTTTGATCGATTATGTCTTTTAAATATTGTCTAAAAAACATCTTCTTATTGTGTCTTTCTAATCGAACTTCATTTCAAAAATAAAAACAAAAATATTATACAATATTCTTCGAGAAAAATTCTTCTAGTTTTATGAACGATAGAAACCCCCCACATCCTTTGAAGTAGTTTTATTATTCACTTTTATGTTATTTTTAAAATACTTTTAATAATTTTTCAAATTTACTTCCTCCTTTGAGAGACGACCTTGGTCAGCCACTCTGCTACATCCAAGTATCTAAAAAAATTACACTTCATTTGAGAGCGCTCATGACAGTGCCTTTCAAAGATATAATTTATAAAGTGGAATATTTTAATTATAACATTTTTTCACAAAAATAAATAAAACCATTTTTGAAGAAAATGTATTTTTGAAGCCAAAAAATAACTTCACTAAAAATTGAGTGTGTATTTATTAAGAATTAATCAATAAAATTTTATTCAGTGTGACCATTATAAATAGATTTCATAATGTAGCTACTCTTATTCATACCCAATTATTCAATGACTAATTTGTAATGGTCATTCTTAAATAATAATATTTTTATAGTATATCACAAATCTATTAAAGCTCAATTTTGTGTATTGAGAAAGCTATCAAGATTATTATTATTTTAAACTAATTTTTTGGGGTGTTACAATGCTTCTTGTAAAACACAATTTATTCTACTAAAGGTGAACTACTTGAATAAATAAACACTTTTTCCTATGAATCTTCCAACTGAATCTCTTACTCTCATAAATATACAGCCACCATGTGATATGAAGGGAATGAGATAAAACTTACCCCGTAAAACAATTCAATAGAGAAATATTCATCTCTATCTGGTGATTGTCCAAATAATTCTTTAAAAAAAACATACCAGAAATATCCCACCCCCACAAACAACTAAAACCAGTTTCTTGATTTTTCTAATCCAAGAACCAACTCATCCAACTGACATGATAAAGCTCTATGTTCTTTTAAAACTAATCCTTCTCAACTCGAAAAAATATCCCACTCTACCTACAAAGTTAAAACACTCCCATTGGGTGAAGTAAAAGAAACTCTATGTCTATAATAGGAAACAAAATCCTTAAACTTCATCATATAATTCATTCTAATAATGAGATAATATGTGTTCATATCCAAAACTAATAAGTCCCATGGGATCTCCACATCACTATTTAAAATAGAACAATACAGACACCTAAGTCCCCATTCTACACATTCTCTATGTTTCTTCTTGATTATCAAGGATTAAAATAGCAACTGCAAGCATAAATTCAACTGGTCTACTAATCATGCAGATGTGAATGAAGGAGATGCACCCATATCAAACATAGAAGAGACCATAATATAATAACTAAGAATAGTACCTCTTATTATTACATGTTCTACAGCAGATTCATCTAATACATGATTTACAGTAAATGGTTGTCCCCGATTATTCTGAGTCTGGACCTGTAAATGATTACCACCATTCCTTGCCTATAATTTAGCTCCATATTTCTAATACTTCTTTACAGGAATCCTTGAACCTTTTGTCTAGTTAAAAGTTACAATATTAAAATCATAAGTAAAGTAAAATGATTAATAGTATTACACTGATGAAAGGCCCTAAGTTCATTAGGATGGTCTTACATCAAGTGTGCATTTTTACCACACTAGAAACACTTAAGCTACCTCCCCCTTATGATAAACCTAAGCATACTATTTTTTTCCAACTACTTCATTTCTTATATTCATCCCACTTCCTCTTCTTTCATCCCAAAAAATTATTTCTTCCCTCGGATTATGGAAGAAGATAATTTATGCATTTATTTTCCATTATATTCACTTCTATCATGGAATCCTTATTCACCATCACTATATAGGTGGGTAAATAAAGAAAAATATCCCATGACTAAATCTCATATCGATGTTTCATCTTGAACCTTCACACTATGAGGCTGTAATTGGTGATAAACACTAGGGAAAACATATCTTCTTCATAAAACAAGCAGTGTACTATGGTGTTTCATGTTCTCTTACTCCATCTCAAGGAACTATTGATTTTTCATTAACTTCAACATCATTGGGTATAACTACTAGCTATAAAACTTCTTGAATCCAATCCATGTCAATTTATCATACAAATTTTCTTCCACAATTATCTCCCATCACTTATGAGTTTCTCCCTATAGCATGTAAATAGTGAAATTTACTTTTGATGTATCATGATTACAAAGAAATTGGAAGATTTATTTGATCCTCTCCATCTAATCCTCAACTTCTTATACTCCACCATCACCCTTAAAGATAGAATGATTCTACCTCTGGAACTCCTTGGCTTGATATGTTTCCATGGGTCACTCTTGATATCCTCTATTTTCAAGCACTTGGTTCTCTTATACCAATAAAATCAAGAATTCAAGGACACTTTCCTCATTCCCAACTCCATCCTCACAAATATTCTCTCTTCAAAAATACATTTCTACAACATCATGAAACCAAAAGTTTAAGTGAGGTACTATATAGAAATTTCCTCTACCAAGATCATAGGGTTCTAAAATAAAAACATAGGATTTTGATACTACATTTAATTGGATTTATTAATCATCTAAATATTCATTACTTCCACAAGTTAAGCTTCACACAAGTAATAAAAATGAATTATAAACAAATTATTTTCAATTCTAAAATTCTTTCAAACCATTTGAAATAAATTTTAAAATCAATTCCAAGAAATAAAATCATTTTCAAAATCCAAGGCACAAGTATGTCATCTCTACACATACCTGTCATAATGCATGAACACATTTAATTTTCTAACCCTTCATGGTTTCAAATACCTATATGGCACAACCAACCAACATCCTATAAGGTATATTATGATCACTTGTATTACATGAACTCACTAGAAACTCAAATCTTTCTATAAAGAGGTTTATTATGCCTTTTATAGATATCTATTGAGTTCATGCCATTATAATATTCACTCCTACTAGAATTCCAAGGATTCAACTTTAAATCCATGATATGAAACCATTTTTTGATAACCCCAACCCAAGAATCTAAATCCCATGGACCCAATACAGGATCGTTGCATGGCCTTAAGCATGTTCCTCGATTGTGAGAGGCTAAAACTAGTGTTGAAGGATAAAACTAAATCATTGGTGAGCATAACAACTATATTAAATAAAAATTAAATTTTCATTAAAAAAATTAAAAACCAAATATTTAAAATAAACCATTTAAAGGTAAAACCAAAAAAAGTGCAATGGAAATAAACACCAACAAGTCTGACACAACACAAACAACAAAAGCATATAATTATTACCTGTTATGGATCTCCCAATTCCTCCAACTATGTATGACCAAACACCACCACATCCACTATGAACTCATATCCTAGGATCCATAACAAATGAGCATCAAATCATTTTCCTTTCTTAAAAAAATAAATTTACACACACATAGAGATGTGTGGGTATAGGGGAGTACATGAATACCCATTAATATTTCCCCATATAACGCTCATGAATTCCCATTCAAGATCTATTCCCAACCATTTAATCAATAAAATTAAAAATAGTTCACTATATTTCAAAGAAAAAAAATTATCATACAATTCCACATAAAACTAAGTCAGCACATGAAAAAACTCACACTAGTGTTTTCCTAAAAATAGAGTAACCCTTTTCAATCAACCCAAAACAAAAAATAATTTTTTCAATATAAAAAAATCTAGGAGGCATTTCAAATATGAAATATTTACTAAAAAAACATTTTTGGGATTGTAGAAAACACCTATTGTATATCATCACCCACCCCAAGTGTTTCTCAAATAACAACCCTATGTGTCTGAATCAAACATAATGGAACTTACCATCCAAGGTAGCTACTTGGACCTTCAATACATGCTCAACATTTCTCTTTCATTTTTCATACTCAAGAACCGATGAGATAATATAGATCTACCCTTGATATTATGTTTACCTGTTCAATCCTAGAGATAATCGCATTGTTCATGAGTGGAAAAGCCCCAAAGTCTCTCCTAAAGAACCCTAGGTTTTTTCAAAGATGTAATGGTGTGTTAATGAGAATCTTAATAGGATAATAAGGGTTTTAAACAATTAAACAAACCATGCCCTATTGTACGGTTGGTTTTCATGGTCTAGGGAAGCATGCATCTAACTGTGCATGCATCCCTAGCTAAAAAACCCCAGAATGAATAGTTGGGTTGCATGGACCCACAGATTGTTCACCCTTCGATGTTCATGTCCCTGTCTACCCACCATTCCCTACACCATTATCTATATATAAATAGTTCACCTAACAATTCACATGGAACTTCCATATAAAAACTTCAATTTTTAGTCCTAAAACCATCAAAACTCAAAAATGAACTTACCAAATTGGTCCATGATTCCCCAAAGTTGATCTTAGTGGAACCTTATCGGATTGTTACAAATGACATTTTATAGTTTTGGGAGTATTTATGTGATATATTTTTTAACATATTTATCTAAACAAGGGTTTATCCTCAAAGTACTCACATTTTTGTTCACTAAAATTTCATATAGTGGTATTCATTTATATGTTGACTATCATCACTTGAATTAGGATATAGTAAAGAACAAGTACTTTCTTGCATTAATTGATGATTTATTTCATCAATTTAAATCTGATTATTAGTTTTCCAAGATCATTATAAACATAAGGTATTATAAGTTCAAAATTTTAATGAAAAATATTCTCAATATTGTTCATTATATGTATTGAAATTTTGAGTTTAGGATGATATCATTTGGACTAATAAATGTATTGATATTATTCATGGTATTTATGAATTAAATATTTTTTTCTATTTGGAATAATTTTTTATGGTTATAATTGATGATTTATTCATAAATTATCACTCTTAGGAGGATCATGGAGAGAACCTAAGGGTAGTTCTCAATACACTTCAAGATCACCAGTTGTATGGAAATCTCTCAATGTGCAAGATTTTGAACCAGGATATTCACTCTCTAAGGGGAATCGTCTTGAAAAGTAAAATGGTATCCTAAAAAGAATGATTTAATGTTGTATTTTGATAGTAAAAACACTCTCAATGTCATTTTTAGGTTTTTGGGTTGATGTGTTTATTAATAAATCTGATTTGAAAATTTGTGGTGTGTTTGTTGACAAAGAGTGTTGATGAAGTTCTAGGTCCATGGGGTCCTTAGAGAAATGTTGAAGAAGGGGTCTAAAATATGTAGAGGGAATTTAGGAAATTGTGTAGAAAATGGATAAAAGGAATTATTTTCATACAAGTGAAAAGTTTTTAAAAATTAGTGATTTGAAGTCACATAAATGATAATTTTTATTAGGAAAGAGTTTCACACAGGTTTGGAAAACTCACTGAAAATAGAGTTGTGTGAATGAAATGCATGAAGGAGTAAAGTTTCATGAAGTTGAAAAAGTTAAGGTATTCCAATTTATAGGTATGAAAAATCTCATTAATATTCAAAAATTCCTAAATAGGTTGCTACCTCATCATTTGAAAGCATCTGTACTTATAGAATATATCAAGGCTCTATTTTCATATAATAATTATGTGAACATACTTATTCAATGAATAATTTATGTTAATATTAGTGACATGAAGAAAGGAACTTATATTTCATAAAAAATTGATTTTCATTAGAGATTGATAGTTTCATGAAATATTTTGAGTTGCACAAAGGTGTAGAAGTTTCCAAAAATATTCTCAAAGGGTGAACAAATGTGGAAGTCATACGAACCTAAAAGGAATTGCCTATAATTTTTCTAGTAAATTGGAATTCATCATTTGTATGAAATAATATCTTTATGATACATTAATAATGGTGTAATCAAAGATGATTCAAATCATCAAAGAGTTTCTATTGAATGAACGGTGAGTATACTTCAGCAAAGAGAGTAGTGAGCTTTCAACAAATGAGTGGTTGTAAACCAGGAGGTACAGTGAGTCCACTTTAAACATTGTAATAGTATTTTACTTTAGTGATTCCAGAACATTTGAACATTTCCTTTGTATGATATTTGAATTTTCAAAGTTAGGGATAATTAAGTAAAACCATTGTGTCTATTTCATGCTTTCATTTTGGTTTAAATGTTGATACAGAAATAAGTGAGAAGAGTGATTTGTTTAATGATAAAACAAGTTTGAAAGGGGAAATTTTTTTAATCTATCATACATTGATTACCCCCCCCCCTCATAAGGTATTTAACCTATTGGGACCAACAATTAGTTTTAGAGATAAATTTTAAAGTTAGTGGTTCTCTCTTATAGTGGATGCAATGTAAGTAGTCGATCACAAAGGTATTTCTATCTTGAAAGAAAATAACTTTCAACTATGGAAGAATTAGATGCATCAGTACTTATGATCCTTAGGTATGGATGTATATAAAACTATTATTAATGATATTTTATTTAGGATGTAAAATGGGGATTTTTAAAAAGAATACCATGAGGAACTAGATGACGACACTAAAGGAATCAAGGATTTAGGGGGATCTTTATTCAACACAATACCTATAAAGTTTTTGTCATGTAAATGATAGTATTACTTATGGAAAAAGCTAATAAATATCTATAAATATTATTAAAAAGTGTGAGAATCAAAATTAAAGTTTCTATGGAACAAGTATTAGGACTTAATTATACACTTGAATGAATCTGTTGATGAATTATTTGATTAGGAAAATTTTATTGAAAAGGAAATATGTGGTCTTGGAGAAACCCTTGATGATGTGAAGATATTCAAGAACATCTTGAGAATATTTCCACACTGGTTCAATCTAAAAGTCTCTATACTTGAATATAAAGATCTAAATAATTTTAAATTGGATTGTTTACATAGTAATATTGTTTCATATTAGATGAGAAATGATGATAAAGAGGTTTTGTGAATGGGGAAGGCTAAGGAGGTGACATTCAAGGCCATAAAGAATCTCACAGTGGAGGATGGTCTAAAAGAAAAATGGGTGGATGAAGTCATGTCATTCCTTTACTCAAATCTACTAAGGGGAAAAGGAAAGTTTAAATGGAAACTTCCACTCACATGATTTTTATTCAAAATGGTTTGAAACTTTATAGCATACTGTAATAACCCAATTTTCCCTAAGGCCCTTCCTTTGTGAAAATCTAGTTTTGAGGTGTCCTAGGAGATGTTGGTGGATTACTTCAATATTTTTCCAAATTTATAGTTTTTTCATCAATGGGTTAGGGTAATCAGCATTAGTGAGTCAGGGGTATCAGCATCGGTGAGTTGAGGGCATCGGTGTTGGTAGGTTAGGGCATTGGTAGGTCGAGGTGTCGGTATGTCAAGGTGTTAGTAGCACAGCATCGGTAGGTCAGGGTGTTGGTAGGTCGAGGTGTCGGTAGCTCAGCATCAGTAGGTCAAGGCGTAGATAGGTTGCATCAGTAGATCACTCATTGGTGGCTCAGCATTGGTGGATTAGCATCAGTGGCTCAACATCCATGACTCACCCATCGGGGACTCATTTCCAACTTTTCCCAGTTTTACCAGTTTTCCCCTATAACATATTTTTCTCCATTTAAAGTTAATCTATCAACTCACAGCTGATATTTATTCTATCTCCACCATTTTTTAGGGGAATTATTAAATCTCAATTAATTCCAACATGTGAAACCACCCAGACATGTGGTCAAGCCATGATCTAGATTTTAAGTACTTCGAAATAGTCACCCTAATTTTAGGATTTGGCCTCTTCTTAAGTTGAGATCATCTCTTCCATATTCCTTTTCATTTCTCTTGGTGCGCCTGGAGACTTCATCTCAAGATGAGTCGTGCGCCCATGCTGGAGCCCTTCTCACTCAGCCTTGGGGTTTTTCCTGCAAATCGTGCCATCCCCTATTCTTGGCGCAAGAAGGAACTTCAATCATTGATCAACCAAGTAGGGATTTTCTTTGGATTGTATTTAATTTTTGATCATTCAGGGTGGGTATATTAATGGTTCCTTATAAGTAATGTCTGGATACTCTTATTGAAACAATAATTTAAATGAGGATTTAACATGATCAAAAGATAACTCATATAAGTAAAATAATGGGCAGGGTGTGGCTTGATGTTTGATCTTATATTTTACTTGTTATCTTTGATTATTTTTATTTATTATTGTGGTTGTATGCCTTCTGAAAATCATGACCATTGGATGTATTTTATTTCACACTAGTGATACCCTATCTTTCTTGTGGTGATTTAAAAAATGGCAGCAACATGAAATATTATTATTCATGTACACTCGGTTAAATAAAAAGGATGCCCCAGAATCAAACCTGTTCTGTGATCACCCTGGTTATATTAAAGTGGAAATTAAAGAACCCTTTTTTATTAAATTTAAATAAATTTTATTTTATGGTTGTGGTGATGTGTTGTGTGTTCTAGTCTGGGTTCTATGGGTTAGGTATGTAGGGTGGTATAGGGGGTGTGTTGGTGTATCAGTCTGAGAGATTGATTGATTGTGAAATGAATAAACTTATAGATGGTGGTACTGCCCTTGGTATGTTGGTGTCTCGGTCTGAGAGATTTATTGACTTTAGAATAGATGAACCTGTAGGCAGCTGAACTGCCTGTTTGTTGTGTTGTGGTCGTGAAGCGATGTTGATCAGTGGTACTGCGGTATGGTTGTGGACTCGTTATGCAGTGGGATAGCATTAGGTATTTGTTTGAACAGAGGGGCTACATGTCTAGGTTGTTATAGAAGGAATTGGAAGTTTTACTTTGAAGAGAAATGTTTGATGGTAGTTGAATGGGTATGTGCAGTGGGACTACAAATCTAGTTTTGTGATGTTGTGTAGTGGGACAGTAGTTTGGTTTTGTCGGTTGCTTTTTGTGTTTACGGTTGTTAGTTTCCTGGTAGTTTTGGAATGATTTAAGTGAATCCCCTTAAATAAATGAATGGAAATTGAACAGAAAAAGTGGATGGGTTTTTCTTTGGTAGTGGGTGTTGTGCGGTTGTCGATATAGGAGTAGCAGTAAAGCAGTGCTGGTTTGGGCTTGTTATCTATTCGTGTGAAACTCATAGGATGGGGATTAGTTCTTGTTTACCTATATATATATATATATAGTAGTTCCTTGTGTTTTCAATATGCACCCCACACTTTTTTTAGAACTATGTGTTGAACACCTCCATTTCATGGGAGAGGATGTCTTTTCCAACATCCCGATGGGGGAATGGATGGTTGGTTACTAATTTTCTTCCTCACACCCTCTTTTGAATCTTGTTTATCGGGTGTATCTGGGTAGGCTATAATGGCTTGAGGCTTACCAAAGTCCAAGATCCTTTGGGAAGAGGTTTGTTTTGGAAGAGGGGCTCAGGTGTTTGTGTGCTAGGTATTTTTTTTCAAGTATCTTTGGGATGAGTCCTAGGTGTCTTCAAGTGTGGAGGTGGTTGTTGTGGACCAGGTGCTTGCGGGTGTGGATGTGTGCATTTTGAGTCCTAGGTGTGTGTGGGAAGGTTGTGGTTGTAGGACTGCGTGTGGGAAGAGTGGCAGCACTAAGACACCAGATCGTTAGGAATGAGCAGTTAACCAGTGGGAAAGTGGTGTGTGGGGTACCCAAATGTAGATGTTCCTATATTATTACTTTACTTGATTTTCATTACTTGTGTGATTGTGCCTTAGTGAGGTTGGGATGGTTAGTATTCCTTGGTAAGTGCTTGATATTCTACTATTTTTCTCACAAGATCATTAGTATGTTCCCTCTCTTGTGCACGAGTAGCTTTAGTTTCCCTATTGAGTATGAGTATACTTGTATGCTCACCATATGTATGTAAAACTATTTTCAGGTTTTCAAGAGGACTTGGAGGACCATGTTGGACCATACTAGCTAGGGTGTCAGGATAGTTATTGTTGCTTCTTAGTTTCCTTCCTTTTTGGTACACTATTTGGGAGTTTTGTCTTGCCTTGTATCAGTTTTACTTTTGATCATGCATGTGGGAATGGATTCTTGGATTTACTTTTATCTTTATTATTTGGCATTGCTGGGATTTACTATCTTATCTCTTTATCTTGTTCTATAAAAAGTTTAATGCCTTCCATTTGTGTGAGATTATATACCCTTGGTGCTAGTCTCCACTCTAGGGCCTACTGAAGGTAGGACTTGAGGGTCATTATCTCTCCTTCACCTTGAAGAGGGAAGAGCAGGGTACTTTTTCGTCCCTTCCCTCATCTTGGAGAAGGTGGGTCGTGACATAATGGTATCGTAGGTGATGGTTGAGATATAGGATGGATTTTGGGGTTAGGCATAGTGAATATTGCATGGGATGGTTGGGAAACAGTGTTACGAAATATTGGGGCATGAAATAGGCCAGGGAAGACCGGCTAGGACATGGGATTTTAGGGGCCCCCGTGATCCTAGGAAAGGAGTCTGGACCTACTAAATGGCCAAGTGAGGCTACACTGATTGTAGGGTAGAGACCCTAGAAAAGGTACATTCATCATAATGACTTGTGTTCTTGTGTTTTTTTGGTGTTTACAGAAATTAAAAATAAATAAAAAATTTAAACAAAATTTAAAAAGGAATTTTCCACACTACTTGGGATTAGGAGTTTCTTGTTTTATTTTTTCATCTATGGCACCCGGACATCATCCACGAGTAGTACGGGCAGTCAAGGCCTAGTAGGTTGATCTAGTTGATCAGTAGAGGTCCGATCAAGAGGAGGAGGATGGCCAGTGGAAAAAGACGTGTTGTTCCTTCTAATAGAAGACCCTGGTAAAGTATGAGGGTAGCATCTCGGATATGGAGATAGAGAGATATCTTGAGGAGCTGGTGATCACTTTCAGCTTGATCTGAGCACCGAAAAAGTACTGGGTTTCTCTGGCAGTGGGCTAGATGCAAGGAGCGGCGCACCAGTGGTGGACGCTTTACCTTAGGGAGAAGAAAGAAACTGAGGTTTTGTGTACTGACTTTGAGAAGGAATTTCTGGAAGAATTCCTTTCTTTCATGATGAAGGCTGAGAAGAGACGAGAGTTACTCTCCCTTCATTAAGGAATTATTTGGGTAAGGGAGTTGGGGATCAAGTTCAAATATCTCCTTCGTTTTGATCCGGATCTCTTTCCGGATGAGAAGTCATGGGAAAGATGCTTGGAGGAGGCACTCTGACCTTCTCTTAAGTATTTTGTTACTCCCTTCACCCTATAGAAATACTTGGAGGTTCAGAAGAAGGCTGAAGTAGTGGAGAGGATGCGCACACTAGGAGGTGTGTTGTGAGAGGGGAGCTAGCTGAGTTCGCCAAAGGGGAAGGCTGTTAGTAGCAAGTCTCTAGCATCAGGGCCTTCCAGGTTTTGGCCAGTAGGGAGTAGGCATCAGCTATTCTAGTTCTGATCCCCCAGTCCTTGCCATTTCTCCATGGGCCTAGGGATGAGATTATTTATCTTTGGTGGTCATGGGAATCTTTATAATCTGTGACATGTTTGAGTGTAGTATGGTGGGGGTAGGAAGATTCAACACCCACCTCAACAACAGCAGTTGTTAGCCAGGCCTTTATAGTAGCAGGGGTAGTGAGCTCCCACTCCACCGAGGTCAGACGGTGCTAGATGAGGCCATACTCAAGGCGCTCCCTAGGTAACTTGACTTGGGAGTGGTCGGGGAGGAGGCTGACAGCCGCGGGGCAGAGGAGTTGGGCGTGGGTAGTTTCATGTCATAGAGGTAGTAGTTCCAGTGGGGCTAGAAGTTTTTTATGGTATGATTAGTCAGTTTAGTACTCTTGTATGTGCCTTGTTTGATTCGGGAGCTTTTTACTCCTTTGTTTCACCCATTCTATCCCATTCATTGGGTCTAGACATAGAGAGACTTCATGTTCCCCTAGTGTTGAGTACACCATTTGGAGGTCAGACCAGCTAGTTTGATGTTTGTCGAGGATGTAGACTAATTTTGGGGCCACATCAAACTAGTGGGGATCTTATTCTACTACAAATTAAGCCATATGATGTCATCCTAGGCATCGACTGGATGTTATCCATGCACGCTGTTATCGACTACTTCTGGAGAAGGTTCATTTTCTCAAATATGGGTATCCAGTGTGTAGATTTTGTTAGAGAGTGGAGTTTTTGGGAGGGAAGTTGGCGTGTGGAGCCCCTTCTTTCCTTGTTAGCCGAGCTATCAACAGAATCAATAGACTCAGAGATGGTGTAAGTTTCGGGGATTGTTAGTGAGTTTCTGTAAATCTTCCCTGAAGAGGTTGTGACTCTACCCCCTCGATGTGATATTGAGTTCAGGATAGACTTGCAACCCGGTGCTCATCCGATTTCGATGGATCCCTATCGGATGGCGCCTTCTGAGTTGTGGGAGTTGCAGATTTAGATTGATGACCTGATGAAGATGTGTTTTATCTGAACAAGTGTTTCACCATGGGGTACTCTAGTCTTGTTTGCAAAGAAGGAATATGGCGGTCTCAGGTTATGCATAGACAACCAGATACTGAATCAGGTGACGGCCAAAAACCGTTACCCCCTCTCGAGGATCGATGACCTTTTTGACCATTTGAGGGGAGAAGGTTGGTTTTCTAAGATTGACCTACAGTCTGGATATCACCAGTTGAGGTTTAAGGAGGGTAACATCCTGAATATTGCTTTTAGGTGCAGGTATGGGCACTTTGAATTCAGGGTCATGTCATTCGGTGTTACGAATGCACCAGTTGTGTTCATGGGACTCATGAACTCTATTTTCCGCAAGTATCTGGACCGTTTTGTGGTCATGTTCATCAACAACATCCTGATCTACTCAAGGTCATAGTATGATCACACCAAGAACCTAAGGATAGTTTTGGAGGACCTCTAACACCACCATCTCTACGATAAGTTTTCCAAGTGCAAGTTATGGACACGATAGGTGAACTTACTTGGACACATGGTGTCCTAGCAGGGAATAGCAGTGAACCTATTGAAGGTTGAAGTGGTTGTTTCTTAGGAAACACCTAAGAACGTGGCAGAGGTTTGTAGTTTCCTGGGTCTGGTAGGTTACTACCATAGGTTCTTACCTAACTTCTATTGATTTGTTGCTCTGTTGACGGATTTAACCAGAAAAGACCAGGCTTTCATATAGAGTGAGCAGTTCCAGGAAGCCTTCACTTATCTGAAATAGAATATGGTTAATGCCTTAGTGCTGAGGTTTCTAGATGAAGGGGTAACGTTTGAGGTTTTTTGTGATGCTTCCGGTCTAGGATTGGGGTGTGTGATGATTCAGTAGTGGGGAGTGATCTTTTATGGGTCTAGGAAGTTACATCATCATGAATGTAACTATTCCACCCACAACCTAAAACTTGCAGCGGTCGTGTTCTTACTAAAGTTTTAGCGGCATTACCTCATCAGGTAATGCTTTATGGTCTTCACAGATCACAAAATATTGAGGTATATCTTCTCTTAGTGAGACCTAAACCTGCAGTAGTGGTGGTGGATGAAGTTTCTTCAGGAATATGACTTCAAGATCTCCTACACCTTAGGAAAGGGGAATGTGGTTGTTGAATCCTTGAGTAGGAATTCATATAAGGATATAGTTTTGGAGTCTATAGATTCTTGGAAGGAGATGGAGGAGTTGGCTACTTTACATCTGGGCATGAGAGTGGAGGATGGTAGAGGTTGTCTATTTCAGATGATAGTTCAATCTTCCTTGGTATGGAAAGTGCAGGAGTCTTAGTGGGGAGACTCAAAGGTTGAAGTGATGCATGACCATGTTAGCCAGTGTGAAGTACCGGAGGGATGGTCGGAGGATAGTCAGAATCGGATGTTGTTCTGTGGGAAGCTATTTGTCCCAGTGGAAATGTGTGAGGGAGTTCTCAGTGAGTTCTATAACTCACCCTTGGCGGTACATCAAAGAGTCTCCAATATGTACCAGGTATTGAGAGGCTAGTTTTGGTGGCTCGGAGTGAAGTAGTTAGTGGCGGATTTTGTGGCAAAGTGCCTCATGTGTCAGTAAGTGAAGGTTGAACACTATGTTCATAGAAGTCTGTTGAAGCCCTTAGACATCCCTGAGTGGAATTTGGATGACATCTTGATGGATTTTAACATAGGACTACATAGGTTTGAGGGAGGTTGTGATTCTATCTGGGTAGTGGTGGACCAATTAACAAAATAGGATCACTTCTTGGCGATTAAAGAGTTGAGCATAGTGGATGCCTTAGCACAGAGGTACATCGGTGAAGTGGTATAGCTGCATGGAGTTCCAAAATCCATTATTTTATATTGGGATACCTTCTTTACTTTATGATTCTGGAAGGGATTACAACATGATTTTGGCACCTGTTATGCCTTATCACCGCTTTCCACCCTCTGAAGGATGGGCAGATAGAGAGGAATATCCAAAAGTTTGAAGATATGTTGCGAGCATGTGTTCTAGACTTTAGAAGATCGTGGGTATGACACTTGCCCCTGGTGGAGTTTTCCTACAATAATAGCTATCACTCTACCATTTTCATGGAACTGTTTGAAGCCTTGTACAAAAGACCATGTTGTTCACCCATGTGCTAGATAGAGGTTGGGAAGGCTGGTTTTCTTAGCCCAGAGGTGGTGTAGAGCATGATGGAGAAGGTTCATCTTGTGCGTGAAAGGATGAAGGCAACTCAGGACCAGAATAATTCATATAACTATCATAGGAGGAGACCATTGGAGTTCGAGGTTGGGAACCATGTGTTCTTAAAGGTCTCCCCTCAACGTGGACAGTGGAGGTTTGGTAAGGGGAGTAAGCTTTCTCCCAGGTTTTTCGGACCTTTCGAGGTTTTGGGACAAGTTGGCGAGGTGGCATACCAGCTGGCATTGCCACCGCAGTTGGAGAGGATCCACAATGTCTTTCATTTCTCTTAGCTCTGTTGGTATCTACACGATGAATCCCATGTCCTCGGCTAGGGAGAGTTGAATATGGAGGATGATGTGACGTTCGTAGAGAGAACAGTGAGAATTGAGGATCATAAGGAGAAGGTAATTCATGGAAAGGTCGTTCCCTTGGTTCATGTCCTATGGAGGCATGAAGGCCTCGAGGAGAGTACTTGGGAGCAAGAAGCACAGACGTGTTCCTAGTACCCAGATCTGTTCTGAGTTTTTCTCTTGTGTTTTCCTTTTTCCTTGCTTATGATGTAATGTTTGACCATGCTTGTTGTATGATAAGTTGTTTCCATGGTCTCTGATTTTGTGTGAAAATTTATGACTATTGGGAGGGGAGAGCCTAATCCAAAATCAATATGCATTAATTTTGATGTGATTAAACCTGTTTGGGTGAGTCAGTGCCGCCCAAAGAGGATATTATCTTGACATGGAGGAAGAAACTCCCTAATCCACATATCTGGATAGTGTGAACCTTGTTGTTTTTATGATTTCTTGGGGATAGTGGAGCCTTATCGTCACCCTAGTTGTTCAAAAGATTGATGTGAAAGATTTGTTCCTGGATGTTGAGGTTTCCCCTCTAGTTTTCGAAAAAGGTGGTTTACTCTTGAGAGGTAACTTAAGGGATGGTTTTTTGGGCCTCTTTTCTTCTAGGTTAGTTTTAAATTCTCAAGGATGAGAATAGTTTAAGAGGTATCTGATGTAATAACTTGGTTTTCCTCTAGGCCCTTCCTTTGTGAAAATCCAGTGTTGAGGTGTTCTATGAGCTATCAGTGGCTTACTTCAAGATTTTTCCAAATTTCTAGTTTTTTCATCAGTGAGTCAAGGGCATCGGTAGGTTGAGGCATTGGTAGCTTAGCTTCAATAGGTCAGGGAATCGGTAGGTCGAGGCATTAGTAGCTCAGCGTTGTTAGGTCGGGGTGTTGGTAGGTTGCATTGGTAGCTCACCCATCAGTGGCTCAACATCGATGGCTCAGCGTTAGTGGCTTAGCGTTGGTGACTCACCCATCGGTAACTCATTTCCAACTTTTCCTAGTTTTTTTAGTTTCTCCCCTGTAACATGTTTTCTCTGTTTAAATTTAATATATCAACTCACAACCTTCCTATGATCTATATCCACCATTTCCAAGAGGAATTATTAAATATCAATTGATTCCAACATGAGAAACCGCCCATCCATGTGGTCAAGACACGATCTGAATTTTAAGTACTTCAAAATAGTCTCCCTAATTTTAGGATCTTGCATCTTCTTAAGCTGAGATCCTCTCTTCCTTATTCTTTTTCATTTCTCTTCGTGCACATGGATACTTCCTCCCAAGACAAGTCGTGCACCCATTTTGGATCCCTTCCTACTCAACCTTGGAGTTTTTCCTGCAAATCATGTTATCCCTTGTTCTTGGCACAATAAAGGACTTCGATCATTGATCAACCAGGTAGGGATTTTCTTTGGCTTCTCTTTAATTGTGCATCATGCGGGGTGGGTATACTAATGGTTCCTTGTAATGAATTTCCAGATAATCTTATTGAAACAAGAATTTAAATGAGGATTTAACATGATCAAAAGATAACTCGTATAAGTAAAATATTAGACAGGGTGTGTCTTGATGTTTGATCTCCTATTTTACCTGTTATATTTGATTCTTTTTATAGATTATTATGGTTGTATGCCTTCTGAAAATCACAATTGTTGGTGGTCCTTTCTTGTGCACCGGTTATACCCTATCTTTATTATGGTGATTTGAAAAATGGTAGCAACATGAAATTTGATTAATCACGTATACTCGGTTAAATAAAGATGATGCCCTAGGATCAAACATATTCTATGATAACCCTGATTATATTAAAGTGTAAATTAAAGAACCTTTGTTGGTTAAAGTTGAATAAATTTGGTTTGATGGTTATGGTTATGTGTCGTGTGTTTCGGTCTGGGTTCTATAGGTTTGGTATGTGGGATGGTATAGGGGGTTTGTTGGTGTATCATTATGAGATATTGATTGATTTTAGAATGAATAAACTTATAGATGGTGGGATTGTCCTTGGTATTTTTGTGTCTCAGTCTAAGAGATTTATTGACTGTGGAATGGATGAACTTGTAGGCAACTGAACTGCCTTTCTGTTGTGTTGTGATTGTGAAGCGAAGTTGAGCAGTGGGACTATGATATGGTTGTGGACTCCTTATGTAGTGGGACTGCATTGGGGATTTTTTTGGATAGTGGGGTTTCACGATTGGGTTGTGAGAGAAGGAATGGGTAGTTTTACTTTGAACAGAGATGTTTGATGGTAGTTGAACGGGGATGTGCAGTGGGACTTCAAGTCTAGTTTTGTGTTGTTGTGCAGTGGGACTATAGTTTGGTTTTGTTGTTTGATTGGTGTTTTTTTGGTTGTTATTTTCCTAGTAGTGTTGGAATTATTTAATTGAATCCCCTTAAATAAATGAATGGAAATTGAAAAAAAAGGATGGGTTATGCTTTGGAAGTGGGTGTTGTATGGTTGTGCATATAGGAGTAGCAAAAAAGTGATGTTGGTTTGGTCTTGTTATCTATTCATGTGAAACATGTAGGATGGGGTTGAGTGCTTGTTTACCTATATATATATTTTAGTTCCTTGTGTTTTCAATACTCACCCCACCCTTTGTTGAGAACTATGTTCTAAACACCTCTATTTCATGGGGGAGGGTGTCTTTCCCAACATCCCAATGGGAGGATGGATGGTTGGTTACTAATTTTTTTCCTCACACCCTCTTCTGGATCTTGCCTCTCGGGCGTATCTGGGTAGGATATAATGGCTTGAGGCTTACCAAAAGTCCAAGATACTTTGGGAAGAGGTTTGTTTTGTATGAGTGGATCAGATGTTTTCGGTCCAGGCATGTTTTCCCCAATTATCTTCGGGAGGAGGTCCAGGTGTCTTCGGGCATGGAATGTGGTTGTTGAGGCCTAGGTGTATTCGGGCATAACGGTGGTTGTTGTGGTCCAGGTATCGGTTGGCGTGGTTGTGTGTAGTTTGAGGCCCAGGTGTGTGCAGAAATGTTTCGGCAGTGGGACTGTGTGTGGGGAGAGTGGCAGCATCAAGACATCAGATCGTTAGGAATGAGTAGTTAACTAGTGGGAAAGTGGTGTGTGGGGTACCCAAATGTCGATGTGCTTATATTATTACTTTACTTGATTTTTGTTACTTGGGTGAGTGTGCCTTGGTGAGGTTGTGTTGGTTAGTATTCCATGGTAAGTGCTTGCGGTTCTACTATTTTTCTCACAGGAGAATTAGTATGTTCCCTCTCTTGTGCATCAATATCTTTAGTTTCCCTACTGAGTACACCTGTATACTCACCCTACGTATGTAAAACTTTTTTCAGGTTTTTAGGAGGATTTTGAGGACTGTGCTATACCTTACTAGATTGGGTGTCATGATAGTTTTTGTTGCTTCTTAGTTTCCTTCATTTTTATTACATTATTTGGGAGTTTTTTCTTTCCTTGTATCAGTTTTACTTTGAATCATGCATGTGGGAATGGATTCTTGGCTTTACTTTTATCTTTATTATTTGGTGTTGTTGGTATTTACCATCTTATCTCCTGATCTTGTTCTATAAAAAGGGTAATTCCTTCCATTTGTGTGAGATTCTATACCCTTGGTGATAGTCTCCACAATGAGGCCTACTGAAGGCAGGACTCGGGGGGTCATTATCTCTCCTTCACCATGAAGAAGGAAGGGCATGGAACTTAGTCATCCCTTCCCTCATCTGGGTGACACAAAGTGTACCAATAAGATTTATGATTATGATGAGGATTATTAATTCCCTATGAATAAATATTCATCCAATGTGAAAGTCATAAGAAGAACAAAGTGAAACTTATTCAATAAAATGAACTTGCTTTCACAAGAGGACAATAAATCAAAAAAAATGATGTAGAAGAAATTGAAGACTACAAATATCATAGAGAAGATGCTCTAGTTTCAGGTGTATGTAGTTCATAAACAAGGGAATATAGCAATAATGATGAAGGAAAAGTGGAAGGTATATTTTATCTCTAAGAAGAATTAAAGGCTTCTTTTAAAGTGATAGACATTTGGAGATCCAAAATGAAGAAATACAATAGAGTTGTTTACAATTTCAAACTCTATATGATGAAAAAAGAAGAGGAGAAGTTCTAGTTGAAGAAATATATTAAAAATATTAAATCTAGAAATCTAGAAATCTTAGAGAATTTTTTGAGTACAAACTCAAAGAAAAATAATGGGCTATGGTTATCGATGGTTTGACTAATATAGTGAAAGACTGATTCAAATGTATTGAAGATATTGAAGAGGTGGTTGTCAGTCAATGATGAAAAATTGAAGATCAAGAGGGATTTGTGACTCCCGATGTAGCATTATGAAAGTAGATCATTCATGTGATATAATATGTGAAAGTGGATCATGGTGGTCCAAAAAAAAGAAAAGGGTGGATTGATCACAAATAGAAATAAATGATGATTGATGTCATACTACAAGAACCTACTCTAAAGTTTATGGTTAATTTAGGTGTAGTTCATAATTGGAATATTCAAAGAATCCAAGGGACAACTGGTGTTGTTTCAAAGACACATAATAATGCACCACTTATTAGGTGTTATTATTGTGAAATATGGGAAATTCACAAAATGTGTGTTCCGTATCCAAGAGTTATCATAGGGAACAAGATAAATAGAGGAAATCAAGTATAGTTCAATATTCCAAGCATAATTTTTATGGACATTGTTTTTGGTGAAGAGGATTTGGACATATGGACAAATGTTTATCATCAAAAATGAAAAGGAATGTTTTTATAAATATCTAAATAGGTCAGACATACCAGCTCAAGGAATTTTCAAGTGATCTAAAAAATAAAAAAATCAATATATAGTTTTTCAAGATGAAGTTGGTCCATCATATTTCAAAGAATATAAAGCATGTCAATCAATACTAGGTGTAAAACCAAGGACATGGATCAAAAATAAAAGAGATAACATGTTAGCATTTGCAAAGATTTCCCTAAAAGTATCAAATCATGTTGGTATATGGATCCTTAATAGTGGATTCACTTTCCACATGTTAGGAAATATGGATCGGGTCATGGGAATTAAGTATGAAAAGGAAATTATTATTAGATTTGAAAATGATGAAGTCCAAAAGATAATTGGCTTTAAGAAATACAAATTTGGGGGAAAATATATGATATGTGAAGATTTTTTTAGTCTTTAATTTCTCAGTCACAAATTTCTAATTTTCAGTCAATTTTGTGACTTAGGGCATGCACTAAAATTTACCAGGAAGATTTGTATCATCAGGGAAATAGATGGTGTAGTTTTTATGAAAGGGATTACATAAATGGGAATATTTACCTTATTAGTAGAGAAGAATCCATGTGTTTCTTATCCAAGGAAAAAATAAAATATATTGTGGGATAACTTCGTATCCATTTCATCCAACAGTCCTTGGAAGATATTTTAAAAATAATTGGATCTCTAGATCTCCCAAAACTATCATGTTATCATACACACACATGTGATGTTTGTTGAAAGGAGGAGATTATTTGAAATACATATAAGGAAAAAAGAATAGAAGTCGAAAAGGGTTCTTGAATTGGTGAATATTGATGTGTGTGGACCAATATCACCAAGGGCCACTAATGGGAGAGGTTCTATATTCTTTTCATTGACGATTTTAGAAGGATGTCATGGATAATGTCTATCACTCACAAGTAAGAGGTGTTTGGTTACATTACTCAGTATTGAAGGAACACTGAAAATATTCTTGGGATTAAGATTTTGAAATTCTAGACTAATAATAGAAAAAATTTCAAAAAAAACTATTTGGAAGATTATCTTGAAAAAAAAGATAAGGCACCAAGTCTCAAAAATGATAAATCCTTAGAAAAATGGTATGGTCGAGAGGAGAAACTAGATCATAGAAAACATGGCCAGAAAAATGCTTATCTAGAAAGACCTACTAGAGAAATTTTATAAAGAATCAGTAATGACATCGGTCTATATTTTTAATATATTTTTGTTGTGTTTGGGGGAAGAAAAGACTTCATACGAGTTGTGATGTGGAAAAAATATGTTGTTTAAGTAATTTAGAATATTTTGATGTGTTTCATTCTCAATAAGGAGAAATATAAGAAGTTTGAGTCTCATAGATATGAAGGTATTTCCTTTAGCTACTCAGGAAAGAGAAAAGCATATAAATGCTTCAATAAGAATCTAGTAAAGGTTATTAAAAGGGATGATATAAGTGTATTGAAAAATTAATAGAATATCCATCATAAAAGTGATCACTTTGCAGATGAAATTAATGAGGATGTGAACATCTTATGGGGTGCACTGGGGGTTATGGTAAATTCAGAAGAAGATACTAATGATGAGTAGGATGAATTCTAACTTGTATATTCACATAAACCAAAGATCTGAGCTGAAATTGGTAAGAAGAATATCATCAGTGATCAGAAGTTCCAACACAGACATAGTGAATGGAGTCTCTATAGAAAACATTTTTCTTATCTTAGGTCGATCCAAAGTATTTTGAAGAAGCTGATAGGGATGATAATTGAATTCATTTGATTAATTAAGATCTTGACCAAATCAAGAAGAATTGGACTTGGTATATTGTTTTGAGGTCATCAAGAAAGAATTTAATTGGAGACAAATTGATCTTACATAACAAAATGAATTAATATGGCATGGTGATTCAAAATAAAGTATTAATGGTGTTCAAGGTGTTGAATATTGAAAAAAAAATAATCACTTCCATAAATGTATTGATCACCTAGATTTAAAACTTGTAGTGTCCATTTAAAAAAAATTATAGACATTTAATTATTCTCCTCCCATGTTATAAATATTAGTGCAAGTCATGGTAAAAATATTTTAATATATTGTATTCCCTCTTTGAATAAATATTTTTTCCATTCCCCATGGAGTAATTCATCTGACCAAACCATATAATTCTTTTTTTTATTTTATATCCTTGGAAGTGTGTGTGTGTGACCAAGAGATCATGATTGTGATCAAGAGTAAAAAAATTCAATAAAAACTAGTATCAAAGACAATATATTTCTTGAGTAATAAATCATAGTAACTCTTTCATCTACAGTTATACAACATCTTAATGCTATTATCTATGCTTCCTACTCAAAGCTTTTTCCCACACACCTTAAAGTTGATATTCATGCCCTTACGGACCCTTTGCACTGTTGTCTGTG
Source organism: Viscum album (assembly GCA_963277665.1). Classification (NCBI taxonomy): domain Eukaryota; kingdom Viridiplantae; phylum Streptophyta; class Magnoliopsida; order Santalales; family Viscaceae; genus Viscum; species Viscum album. The sequence goes on from OY728131.1 coordinate 1,538,496,100, forward strand.
TCTCTACCTCTAGTTTTATCTCTGGTTTATGCCCTAGTTTTGGTATTCATTTATGGTCAGATTAAAGTGATCAAATATGAAATACCCAATGATCTATTAGGTACCACTAAGAGAAGGGTTAATTAGAGGTACACTATTTTTAAAAATTATTTCTCTTTTTATTCAACCTTTTTGATTGATTAAAGTCTCGATCCCTCGTTTTTAATGATCATCCTCATTGTGAAAGTAGTAATAATAAATAAATCCCAACACAGAGGGATTTATAAGGTTTGATACAAAGAAATACTCCTTTTTTTTGTTATACCCCTAAACATGGATTATCCACTATAACAAAAGTTTATTATAATAGTAACTGGTTAGACCCCCCAATTACAAGTTGGTCATACCCCCTAGCTCCAATCGACCTTCAATAGTTGGTTAGAACCCCCAACTATAACTTCTTCTCCTATGATTGGTTAGACCCCCCAATCACAAACTTCTAGAAATTGGTTAGACTCCCCAAATGTAGCCTTATTTAGATAGTGATATCCATTATAGAAAGATCTTTTTATGATCCTCTTTCATGAGCTTGTTGGATATTACTTTCTTGTGTTCACCTATTCAAGAACCTTTGCAGCTCGTTGTTCTTGATTAAATATTTATAATCCCCTAAGTATGATCAATTTACTCAATGTAACAATGCTCAGAAAAATATTATTCCTTCTAATAAAGTCCCGACCTCACTGAACATTGAATACTCAAGAATAAATGCCTTATGAAATACTCCTCCGACTTGAACACACTGTATACTATTCATACAATGTGTATTGCATGTGTTTCTCAATATTCATGCATGTAAAATACAATGCATGGTCTTCTAAACTTCATTTTACTTTTTTAAATAATGTAAATACACAAGCTTCACTATTTTATGCAAGTGTTATTTCATGTGTATGAAAATTTCAATAATTCAAGCACACTTATAATGTCTCATTTTTTCTTTCATTGTCGTGATAGTTTCACACTGTATAAGAAAAAATTAATTTTACAATTTTCATGTATATTTTTTCTCTTCATGATCAATTGATCATGCACAACTAGTTGTGCATTAGGTTCTCTTCTCATGAATCAGCTTCGCGTAAGGGATTCATGTTAACAGTTCATGAAAACCTTCTATATTCTTCATGTAACTAAGGTGTATATGATATCTTCCTCAAAAAATATTTTTTCAACCTTAGATTTATAAATATTCTCTCTAACTCATGCATACAATACTACCCTCATGCATGAATAAAATTTCATGCATGATTCAATCTCTTCACATAATAGAATACATGATGCTTTTGTCTTCCTCATCATTTTCATGAATTCTCATACAGGTTCTTCTACTTATTTCAAGAAACCATGCAAGGTACATAAGTTCTTATTTCCTTAACATAACCAATTTAGATCATAGTATCTTATTTGAATGAACAAATCATATGGAATCTCATCTCCTTCATGTGAAAAAATCACAAAAATTCTCTATTTTTCTATTCAAGATCTCTCTATCAAATTACAATTAAGAATGTATTGAAAATGAAGAGTGTTGTAGTATTTATTGAAAATATCCACTGACCTAGAGCTCTGATATTCAAAGATATTCATTCTTTGTGCTAACTTACTCCACCACAAGAGTGCACTATCTCAATTTTCCTAGTACATGATGGATCGATAGCTTAGTGATCATGTGATCGAATGATCACTTCACTTGATCATGTGGTTCAACATTTATCATGTCTCAGACAATAGTTCTTAGAACACAATTTATTCGTATGATGATACACAACATTATCATGGGATTTGGTTTGATCAAAAAGGCTTTGACCATAAGGAAATATCATTTCATATAGAAACCCTTTGGTTGAAGGTAGAAGAAGATGTCGGTACCGTTCGGATGATCCTGGTAAAATAGATCAAGTGGCCCACGTTTTATCTGTATATCTTTAAGGTAGATGACTATTGATGTGCTCATATTTTTCCTACATTGGAAATGTGATTAGATGTGTAATAATTTATATCAATTAGTGTGTCATCCTGTATTAGATCCGAAATAAGGGTTTGGCACCCGTAACATTGCTCACATTGGCTTCTCGCGGGTTGTGCCTCACCTATAATGGCCCACCTACACAAGCCCATCCTCATCCATATGCTCAAACTCATGATCATGCAGGCCTTGTATCCCATTATGCTCATATACCACCTCATTATTTATGGATGGAGGTAGACTTCCCACCTAAGTAGTGGTTATGGTCCCTTTTTCTGACTAGGTGTAGTTGGCTAATTTTTAATAAAGACCAACAAAGTGTTATACAAAATATACCATGTCAAGCCACTCAAATTCTCAATATAATATTCCAAACTCCTCTTTCTTATATTTGTAATTTTAATCTTGTAAATTCCAAATCTTCAACGTCAATTTATTCTCTTCAAAATATATAGCAAATATTGTGTATTATCTAAACACCTCTTGAACATGTCTTACACAATGGGACCAGTTCAATAATATTCACATTTAAGATGGTGATGTTTTCATAATAATCCTCTAAGATTCATCAATTAACTCAACCCATATTTAAATATTCTCACACCCAAGTCAACCAGCCTTGCTAACAACAAATAAAACTCACTCAAAGTGCACTTCAAAATAGTCCTTTTTAATATTTTAAACTATTATAGATTCATCAGTGATACCTTTTTTCGAAATTACAAACTATTTTTTGATTTAATATATAATCCCCAAACTGAAATTAGTATGGTACTGTTGAAATAGTGGGTGCCCTAGACCCAACTATGCAGTAATTTTGATTACCATATCATGTGTTATACATGATGTATTATTAACATTATAGTGTAGATATTTCTTCATCCAGTATATAATGGTAATTTCCATAGATTAATTGTCATGTTGAGAGGTTATAGCAGATACCAAGCTATAATGAGAACCTTGAGATACTATGAAATTAATATCAAATATATGTTCTATGGTCTGGATACATCTTATTGACTGGACACAATAGATATTTGAATATCAGGTGTTGGGGTCTCATAATCATTGAGACTTCTTCTCATGAAGTTTACACTTGGTGATCTCTAGTAGTGAGATCATCATGACAGACCCACCAATAGAAACACCACATGTTTTGGGTGTCATTGGTTGTTCCTATCTACGGACATGTGTATTGGTCTCTTGACTTGATACCATTACCAATGTGTATCATTTGATTGCGTACTTTGATGCAAGGTAAAAAAACATGGTATTGAAATCATGGTGAGGTAGATTGTGTTGGGTGCATCGTTGGGGGTATGACATTGGTTGAATAGTCAATAAAGGATTTCTCGCTTTCAAGTTAAGGAAGTTGTATATCTCAGGCGTGGTTGATTAGGATAGTGATACCTTCATAAGTCTTTGTCTAAAGGAGTTGAATGGTAAATCCATCCGGAAAGATCAACAAATAATAAAGTACGAAAAGGGTGATGACACTAGTGTGCGTCCTGCTTTATGAAATATTTAAAGACAAAGAGATTATAATACATAGTCAATGTTCGTAGGTTGGTTTTCGTTGTTATGACAATACTTATCTATTTAGGAGCCATGATAGGTTTCTAGATTCTGCTCTAGGTCTGTGGATTTTATTCACTACTATCGAGATAAGGGCCTAGAGGGTCACACACAATAGCATATTCAAGAATCCTCTCTATTCTATTGAATAGGTATATTGGACATAGTGGGACCCACCATGGGTTCCAAGTGTTTTCCAAGTTATCGATCACTGAAAAATAATTAAATTCATTATTATTCAAATTATGAGTAATTAGATTTAATTTATTTAATGTATTTACAAGTTACGTAAATACAAGAAAATATCGAATAAATATTATTTTAATATTCAAGGTTCATTTAATATTAAGCTAGATAGCGAGTCGAGTTAAATGGATTGGTTTTTATCACGTAATATATTTTATATATATATTATAATTATGTGATAAAATAATAAATAATATTAACGCAGATTAGTTCTTCATAATTATTTATTTAGTGGATGTTGAAATAAACGGGGGTCGAGGAACCCAACCAGGTATTTGGGAACTCCACTAAATACAAGGGAGGCTCTATTTCCATAATTCAATTCATTCATTTCATGGAATGAAAAATAAGAGCCACTCTCTCCTCCTGCTTCCTAGAGAGAGAAGCAGTTGATCCAAGAACTAGGATCAAGATCTTCCTCAAGCATCGAAGGTATCTCGATATGGTGATCGTCGGGACGTTGAAGGCATAATCGGATCTCTGTGCTAGCACCCGAAATTTGACGATCGGTGCTCCCACAGATTTTAGAAGCACGTGTGGATGATCTAGAGGGATCCGGTTATGGATCCTTCAAGCAATGATTTCTATAAATGAGTTTCAGTTGACCACAGCTTCAGATTTTAAATGGATATGTTTTCAGTTTATTTTTGAGCTCTTTATAATTTATGTGAGGTCCTAAAACCTTATCGGGGATCAGATCATTAGCGTCAACAAGTTTCATCGACCCATCGATTAAAAATTTTAAAATCTCCGGCCCACCGGCTTCCGTTGTGGGCCCCAGAACCTTTCAATGGTATCAGAGCGATCGTGTAGATTTTCTAAGCCAAATAAATTTAATTTTCATAAATTGAGAAGAGGGTTTGAAATCAGTCACAACGATTCAAACTGCGCGTCAATCTGATTTCGAATGACCAAGTTATGGCCATTTTAAATTTTCAGATTGGATCAAATTTTCAGTTTGATTAAGGGTATTAATTTTTATTCATTCTAAAGAACTGATTAATTTTAGATTGGTTCATATAATTAAAATTATATGCAAATTATAAATTTTACAATTTTTCTAATTTGCATAATAGTTTTATTATTACAATAATATTTATTTTATTATTATAATAATATAATAATAAATTATTATTTTATTATAATAATTTTATTATTATTATATAAAAGGCTAAGTGGCCTTTGGAATATAAATTTTGGATTCATATGCTGAATTCCGCATATGAAGAAAAGAAATAAAAGGGGTAGAAGAATTCAATAAAAAAAAGGAGTGGAATCTCTTTTATAAAAAAAAAAAAAAAAAGACTTCAAAAAAGGGGGGTCTGCGTAAATCCTTTGCCTCCTTCCTTGGAATGCCATAGGAGGGCACCGCAAAACACCAAGAAACCCACAGCTAGCCACCGCCCTAGCCCCACCACCTTGCCCAACACCCAGCCTCCGTGCAGGCTATCTCGTGAACACCGCTGTCGCCCTCCTCCCAGGGGTCATCGCCCTGCATCCCCTTCCTCGGAACGGCGCACCAAGGGTTTTCGTTCCCCACAGCAGGTGATCCACATTGAGCCTGCTGCACCGACCTTCTCCACCGTCGCTCCTCCTCGCGTCATTGAATAGACCAGCCAGACCAGATCCCGATCACCCTACTCCTCTGTCCCAACTAGAATCACACCCTATTGTTGGCTACTCGAGGTCCCAGCCGCCGCCTCCTGCTCTCGGTCCCAGCTGTCGTCGTCCGCCCCAGGTCTGGCCATTGTCGGATCCTACCCAGCAGAGCATCACTGGCCTCCGGCCTCCCCTGTCGGATCAGCTAAACACAGTGCACTACTTAATCGAGTTGCGCTGGCCAAACCATACCCAGATTCGAGCCACGCAGCACTAGCCTCTGTCATCCTCCTTCCCCGCGTCGCACCGGCCATCGTCCACTATGTCGACAAGATCCTGATTGGCCGAGCATTCAGGTCATTTCTGGACTGTGGCAGCCTACTCCTGCCAGCCGCCTCCGGTCTTCACCAGGTGCAGGTAACTCGTGATAGGCTCTGGACGACCTAGTTTGCCTCAAAATTGGACCGAGCGGATCTGCTTGACCAAATATGGGTCTTGGCGGACCTGTCTTGTCAGGATAATCCCAACACTGGCATTCCCCAACTTTTTGCGGGTATGCGTAGTTTCAGCACGACCCACAATAGGTCAAAGCATGGATTTGGGGTTCGGTTTATAATTAAATTAATTTAATTAATTAATTTAATTTACTGAATTAAATTAAATTGATTAATATATTAATTATGGTTGAAAGTAATAATTTTTAATACCCAAGGATATAAATTAATTTAATTTTGGCATAAAATTAAATTAATTATGGGACCAATAAATAATTAAATTATTTGAATTTATTAATTCATTTAATTTAATTAAATAACCCTCTTATTTATTTAATTCAATTTAATTTTATTGCACTTTATTTTTACATGCCTACTAGTCTTGAGCATCAACCCTTGCATATCTGCATTTAATTATTTATTGAATTGATTATTTAACCGCGTACGATGATTGTAATTAATTAAATAGACAGTTTGTGCATCATCTTTCTTTTTGGTTAAAATGTATAAGGGTATGCGCGCTCAATTTACCTAATGTACATTTATATCCCAAGTTCCCCCTGCCTGTGCGCAAATATTTTTGTACTTCGGACGAAGACGATGAACGACGTGGACCCTTCCAAGATGAGGTGGGGTGCGTTGATCAAGACGGTGCAAGATGACACATAGATCCTGCCAAGATGAGGCGGTACTCCAAGACATGGTGTGGACCCTTCCAATACGAGTTGATACTCTAGATGACAAGCGGACATACATGATAGGGTGAACTGCATCAAGAGTCAAGCTTCAACTCAAGTATGATGCCCCTAGGTCATTTATATGCTCAAGACCAGTCGGGTAGTAGTTTACCTTTATGCATTTATTTATTATTTTATGCATTTATAAATAGTGGGAGAAATACATAAAATAATATATAATAAAATGCATAAATAAGCAACGTATGTTTTTCTATTAATGTTCAGTTGTGAGCGCAACAACATAGATGAACAAGATTAATAGAAATAGATTACATTCATCGAGAGAAAAAAACACAAAACCCTCAAAGAAATATTAAGTCACAATATCCTTCCATCATTCAAGTTTGAACAAAACCGGGTGTTTGGGGTGTTGATCATGCCATAGCTGAGGGTGCCTCTTACTACCAGAGAGTTCTTATAAGATTGGTGGGTTGACTTAACTAAAGTGGTAGTGAGTATTAGCCATAGCTAACTTGCTATCATTTTAGAGGCAAGTGTTGAATAAATCAAGTTAAGATTTTTGAAGTTAGTACTTCACTCAACAAATCAAGGAACCGCGAGTTAATGTGGTTGGCTAGCCAAAATCCTACCTTGAACCCTTCGAGTAGTGGCGTAGCCATATCTTGTAGACTATGAGGGAGGTTCAAGGCTCCTTGCCACTAGAATAATCAAACGATAGAGTATTCTACTTCTAGTACAGAGGGTTCCTAGAATTTGATAAAATAGTGGGAGACATTTAATGATTAATTTAATCAGTTATGTCTAATCCAGTAATCACATAAAAGTACTAATCTACTAAAGTTTGTTTTTTTAGAAAAATTGAAAGTAATACCACAAGTAAAAACTTCAATTAATATTGGACAAAGTTAATGTCCAAACTAGCACGATTGTTCAAGTGTAGTACAAGTGCTTGCATAAAATACTACTATATCAAAAATTCAAGGTACTAGTGTCCCATGCCTATTAATCCACCTCAAGAAGTGTGGGTGTAAATTGATTATAAAAGACTCATGAATCAAGCATATGATGGTTCTGTCATAATGTTATCATCAACGTCTGATGTTAGTTATGGTCGCTATATCACGACATGGATGATATTACATGTAGTCTCATCTCCAAGAAGTTTCCAAGGAGAAAGATAAGAAAGATTTGAATGTGATGATTACACTCTCTTTGTGTAAATTGAAAGAAAGTTCATAATATTTCATGGAATCCCATTCTTATACCTTTTACACCTAATTACTCTAGTTTCATTTAAGGATACAAACAAACAGCATGGAGTAAGTGCTTCATTACCTTTAAGGTAACATTTTCCATGTAATAATAATATTAAAGAAAGTATCATCTTTTGTTCTTATGGTGAATAAATTAAATGAAAAGGTGAAAAGGCCTATGGAAAGTTACACCAAAGGCACCTTCGTAATTTCCTTCAAAGAAAAGAGGTTGTTTATTTAACAGGAGGTTATTTTTATCACATATTGAAATAAATTTATGGAAGTTTAAAATGCAATGAATCGAATTGAATCAGAAAGAACTCACTTCTTCTTTAGTGTATATTCATCAAATAAAAGTGTTGTTTCTAACATACTTCTTGGGTATTAAATACAATATTCTTTTCACATATATTTATTGAAATATAGTAATCAAGTAAGTAGAGAAACATTATTAGGATTAAGGTGTCTTCTCCAAGAAGCTAAGAAAGAGTGATTCCTAAGTCAGTAGTGAGAAACATATGACTTCTAATTTTCAAGTGATTGATTCAAATTGAACAAGTTGTTGAGTATAACAAAAACATTTATCTCACATGCCATTTAGACACAATGATACATTATTCCAAGTTTTAGAATGAATGTTTTTTGTGGTAACATACTCAAAAAATAGATCAGTGGTACTTGAATCATTGGCAATAAGTGATGAATATATAGATGTAATACTTTTATCTTGTTGTGTAAGGATAATTATTTTTCAAGAAAAACTAAAAGTGGACGTCAAGAATATACTCAGTAAGGTATTTAGGCTCAGCACAGCTAAACACCTTGGGTATAATTGACGCGTTTAAGTTTGGACAAAGAAACCTTTAGAAATAAAGGTATGTCACAAGGCTTTTGGAATTAGTACAACAAGAGAGTGTGAACTATTTCAAAGAAAAGCTAGTGGTGAAGATACTTAAAAATATTCCTTAAGTTATTAAGGAATGTACTAGTGAAGTATAAGAATGGTCAGAAGATATGAGTTGCTTCGGGTCGGCATACTGAAAAATATCTTGACCAAGAATTCATCGATCATGATAATTTAGTGTGGAGAAATTCATAAATGTACATTACCTTATTGATATCATGACATTAATGTTCATAAGGAGGATTGATGAAGAGTATTACATATAAACATTGATCAACACACATGTAGTGTGGAGAAATTCCTAAACACATATGTTACGCATCAAATTTATGATGTAAGTAGTATCAATGTTACAACTTGCAGTAACTTCCATCATATTTCAAGATGTGATTTGAAAATAACGGCGTAAACCCATAACCAATATGCTAACTAAAATGAAAAATGGATATCATACGATTCATTTTATTATGAAAATCCATTATGTCATAGGTTATGTGTTAAAGATGCAAAGAATTTGATAAGTAAAAACAAACAAACATGCATCAAGATAAACACATGGTTCATCTAAGTAAATATCCTAAAAGTTGTATAGGATATTACATAAATCTCTAAGATAGAAAATATGTGGTCAGGTGATAGACTACATTTCTATATAAAGGTACACATCTCTATTAGAGATAGTGGGATCTTAATTGACTTGGACTTAGTTAATGCTCAAGATGCACAAATGGTTGACATAGGGACAAGTTTCACAAGTTCATGTGGAAGAGGTGTGTTCCAGGGAACATGTTGCATAGGAAGGATGAAACCATGGTGATTGTTTTATATTCAATGTGGTCGGTGATACATTATTCATTGAGAAAAATAATTCCTACAAGTAAGTAGTATATGGAAATTAGCTAAGATTGAAAATACAAATTGAAATTTAGTAATGGATTACATGTATCAAATTGCAAAGGGGATTATAAATTGAATACTGTGGTGGGTATTCATATGAGTTGATACATGGATGGTAGAAGTGTGGTACCAATAAGGCTATATTGATAATACCAAGTCAGTATGCCTCAATCCATCAGAATTTTATTTGTCATAGCTAACTTCTAAGATCATTCTATTGGTCATTGGATATCAAGATCATATTTCGTGGAAGGTGTCTATACGATGAAACCAGAAAGGGATGATGACACCATCGAATGCCAATGAAGGTTACAAGTTACTGAAATCCAATTCAGGATTAAATTAAGAAATAGGATCTTAGAGCATTCATTCCAAATTAATCTTTTCCTTGTATCTACCAAAGGTTAGTGGGAGCACCAAAGTTTTCTAGGAGAAATATGTATAACATATAGAAAACATATTTTGGCCTTACAGTTATTTAAGACCAGAATGAAAGTAATTATCCAGTTATTGACTTAAAGTAGAAACCTAAGTTATAAGGAATTAGATCTATCAAGGTAGATCTAAAAGTTTCTTGGACCTAATCAATTATAAATAAAGTGACATTGTATTGAAAAATAAAATTTGGAACAATTCAAGTTCAGAATTTTTGTCAATGTCACATGGATTAATCTCTTCAGGTTGGCATGTTCGGAACATGGGAAGAGATTAAAGTTTTGAGTTGAGTACCATATGCTTCAGCGTTTGATCAATCACATATGTCATGTTATGTACAATAATTTATATTGCTAGGATATACTTTATAGTAAGTAGATATCAATTATATCCAGGATAATTACAAGTTAAGCAGTCATAAATATCATCTTGTGCTTTGAAAAGTACAAATGATATGTGCCTGGTATATGGAGAAGAAGGTATACTAGTTATGGTGGGATACAAACTAGTAATCCTAAGATCAATTTGATCTAGTATTTCAATTAGGCAAAGGTGATGAGTGAGTCAAGATCATAGAATCCAGTGGTAGCCATACCTACAAATACTGAGTATGTTGCAGCTTATAAGGAATCTAAGAAGCAGTTATTAAATGTAACAATTTGTTCCAGCTCTTGTAATTTCTCCTAGTAAGTAAAGTATTATCATAATATAAATTATGATATTCTTACTAGCCAAGATTTCAAGTTATGATAGTGGATAAAAGGGATATACTTAGGGATACCATCTCTTGAGAAGTTTTTTCAATGAGATGTGGTCACATATAGCAGATATACTATGCGGAAAAAATATGGATGACCCAGCAACTAAAGTCTTTACTCTGTAGAAACTCGATCTTAATCATGTGAGTAGCTAACTAGGATGGTTAGAAAGTTGGATCTAATGCAAGTGGGAGTGTTAAAATAGTAGGTTCCCTAGACCCAACTATGCAGTACTTTTGATTATCATATAATGTGTTATACATGATGTATTATTATCATTATAGTGTAGATATTTATATATCCACTATATAATGGTAATGTCGATATATTAATTGTCTTTTCGAGAGGTCATAGCAGATCCCAGGATATAATGAGAACCTCGAGATACTATGACATTAATATTAAATATATGTTCTATGGTATAGATACATCTTACTGACTGGACACAATAGATGTTTGACCATTAGGTGTTGGTGGCTTATAAGCATTGAGACTTCTTCTCATGAAGTTCTCACTTGGTGATCTCTAGTAGTGATATCATGAGGAAAGACCTACCAATAGAAACACCACATGTTTTGGGTGTCATTGGTTGTTCTTATCTATGGACATGTGTATTGGTCTCCTAACTTGAGACCATTATCAATGTATATCATTTGATTGTGTACTTTGATGCAAGGAAAAAACCATGGTATTGAAATCATGGTGAGGTAGCTTGTGTTGCGTGCGTCGTTTGTGGTATGAAATTAGTTGAATGATCAAGAAAGGATTTGTTGATTTCAAGTTAAAGAAGTTGTATATCTTAGGCCTGGTTGATCAGGATGGTGATACCTTCATAAGTCATTGGCCAAAGTAGTCAAAAGGTAAATCCATCTGTAAAGATCAACAAATAATAAAGTAAGAAAAGGGCAACGACACTATTGTGTGTCCTTCTTTATGAGATATTTAAGGACAAATAGATTATAGTACACAGTCAGTGTTTGTAGGTTGATTTTCATTGTTATGACAATCCTTATCTATATAGGGGCTATGATGGGTTTCTAGACTCTACTCTTGGTCTGTGTATTTTATTAATTTCTTTCGAGATAAGGGCCTAGAGGGTCACACACAATATCCTATTCAAGAATCTTCCCTATTCTATTGAATAGGTATATTGGACTTAGTGGGCCCCACCACAAGGTCCAAGTGTTGTCCAAGTTATTGATCATCAATAAATAAATAAATTCATTATTATTAATATTATTAGTAATTATATTGAATTTATTTAGTGTATTTACAAGTTAAGTAAATACAAGAAAATATCGAACGAATATTATTTTAATATTCAAGGTTCGTTGAATATTAAGCAAGATAGTGAGTCGAGTTAAATGGATTGGTTTTTAACACGTAATACATTTTATATATATTATATGTATATAATTAAAAAATAAATAATATTGATCCAGATTAGTTCATCATAATTATTTATTTAGTGGATGTTGAAATAAATGGGGGTTGGGGAACCCAATCGAGTATTTGGAAACTCCACTATAAATACAATGGAGGCTCTCTTTATATAATTCTATGCATTCATTTCATGGAATGAAAAATGAGATCCTCTCTCTCCTCTTGCATTTAGAGAGAGAATCAGTTGATCCAAGAACTATGATCAAGATCTTCCTCAAGCATCGAAGGTATCTCGATGCGGTGATTGACAGGACATCGAAGGCATCATCAGATCTCCATGCTAGCACCTGAAATTGGATAATCGATGCTCTTGCGGATTTTAGAAGTGTGTGTGGGTGATCTAGAGGGATCCTGCTATAGATCCTTCAAGCGATGATCACCAGCGATGAGTTGCAGTCGACTGTGGCTTCAGATTTTAAATGGTTATGTTTTCAGTTTATTTTTGTGCTCTTTATAATTTACGTCAGATCCTCAAACCTTACTGTGGCTCTAATCATCGGTGTTGACAAGTTTTGTCAACCTGTAGATGAAAATTTTAAAATCCCTAGCTCACGAGCTTCTACTGCGGGCCCTGGAACCTTTTAGGTACCACTCATGCTACATGAGGAGATAGTTGTAGAAGGATGTACCGAGATGGAAATCACTTCCAACCATAGAATCATAGCATCTAACACCAAATTCTAGGTGGAGAAATTTAATGGGATGAATAACTTCAGTATGTGAAAATATGAAGTTCTTGATGTATTAACTCAAAAGGAGTTAGATATTATCCTATAGTAAAAGCCCATTAATATCTCTGATGGTGATTAGAGGAGACTCAGCCACTAAGCCTGTGGAATGATTTAATTTTTTTTGGAAAATGATCAAAAATAAAATATGATGTGAGAGACCTATGTGAAGAGTTTGTCGAACATTTTAGAGAACAAATATTTGGCCAAAATCATCAAAACCACATTTACCTAAAAAATAAATTATTTTTATTTCAATTAAATAAAGTTATATATATGATTAATCACCTAAATAGTTTTAATAAAATCCAGGCAGATTTTTAATTTTTAGAAGTAATGATTGGTGATAAAGATAAGGAACTCTTGTTACTGAACTCTCTACCATGGATTTATGTTCATCTAACCACTAAGTTGCTGTATGATAAAGATGAGGTAAAAAAATATTGTATCACTAGAAAGATTCATATTTTATCCCAGTATTGAAAAATCAAATTAGAATGTTTTATAGAAAACCGAGGATGTTGAAGATTCATATTTTATTATTTCCTCAATAGGAAACCACTCAAAATATTGGATTCTTGATTCAGGTTTTTCATTTATCATGTGTAGGAATTGAGATTGGTTTTCAATACTCAAGGAGTCAATTGGAGGTGTGGTGATTATGGTAAATAACTATCCCTTCCACACAAAATGTATTGGAACAATATAGTTGAGGATGCATGATGGTACAATTCAATGCCTTATAAATGTGATATACATACCAAAAATGGATAACCTGATCTCTTTAGGAGTATTGGATATTATTGGTTATAGAATAACCATTGAAGATGAAGTTGTGAGAATAATCCACAGTGCATTCCTTATGATGAAAGGTGCCTGAAAATGCATTTTTTATTTCTTGAATGATGGGATCTTTACAGGTGGAGCAGTGATATCAGAGGGAAGTGATCCAGAAACTTCTATATTATAGCATATGATACTCGAGCATACTAGAGAGAAGGATTTGTGGAGCTTAGTTACAAAAGTATTTTAAAAGGCGCTAACCAAGAAAATTCGACTTCTTCAAATATTGTGTGATGGGAAAGAAAACTAGATTCAATTAAAAAAATGCAACCCATCACATTATGGGAACACTTGACTACATCCATACCAATGTTTGGGGATGATCAATGAATGCTTCATTAGAAGGTAATCAATATTTTTTCACATTTATTGATGATTACACATGATATCTCTATGTTTATTCCATGAAACATAAGGATGAAGTGTTAGATATCTTCCTTAAATGTAATAAGATGATTGAAAATAAGATTAGAAAAAAATGAAGTGGATGGGATCAGATAATGTTAGATGATACACATTAGATCCATTCAATAATGCTTGTAAAGATGAAGGTATTGTGAGGCATTTTATATTTCCTAGAACTCTGCAGTAGAATGGAGTGGAAAAATGGATGAATCGTATACTCATTGAAAAGGTACGGTGTATGTTATCTCAATATAGTTTAGAAAAATCAGTTTAGGTAGATGATTTAATGTATTTAGCACACATTATGAACTTATTTCTTGCATCCACAATGGACGGTAAAATTATAATAGAGGTTTTTTCGGATGAGACTATTTCTAATTATGATAGATTTCATGTATTTGGTTGTGTTACTTATTTTCATGTCATGGAATCAAAAATGGACCCTAAGGAAAAGAAATTTGTATTTTTTGGATTTAGTGATTGTGTGAAATCTTTCCAGCTATGGGATCCAAAAGATCATTCAGAGTCAAAATGTTACATTTTATGAATCAATAATTGTGAAGTCAAAGGATTCTAGAAAATAAATGGATGAATAAGATAAAGTTATGATTGAAGTGAAGAAAAATATACCACTAACTAATTGGGAGATAAAAGTGACAGAGTTTAGTGATCATAATGATATTATGACTAAAGAAGAAGTTTCATTACAATAGTATAATCAACATCATGATAATATTTTCACTATCATATCATAACAAACCATATAGAGACCTTCTAGGTATGGTGATATGGTTTTTTATGCACTTTCTGTAATAAAAGATGATATTCCAAACAACTATTAAGATGTTTTTTATATCAAAGATATAGATTAGTGTAATTAAATTATAGAAGAATAAATGAGTTCAATACATAAAAATTAGGCATGGGATCTTACACCTCCTCCTAAGAACAAGATAGTTGGGTGAAAATGGGTGTTTGTGAAAAAGGAAGACATTAATAGCAAGAACAGTATTAGGTACAATTCTTGACTTGTTTCTAAGATCTATGCATAGAAAGAAGGGATAAAGTACAATAAAGTATTTTCTATTGTTGTAAGGAATGTTTCTTTTATAATTTTATTATAATTTGTTTCATAATTTGATCTTCATTTAGCTCAACTTGCTTCCAAGATAGCCTTTATTTGTAGATCATTAGAGTAATGTGTGTGTGTGTGTGTGGAACAATATAATGGATTTCATGTACCAAGATGTGATAATTTCATTTGTAGATTGAAAAATACATTGTATGGCCTAAATAAGTCATCAAGACAGTAGTATAAAACGTTTGACAGTTTTATGCTAAATCAAAAATATGTTTGTAGTCAGTTTGATCATTATGTTTACTTTAGGAAACTTCATGATGGTTCATTTATCTACATGATTTTATATGTTGATTATATGTTGATTGTGTATAAAATAAAGGTGGAGATTGATAGGTTGAAATCTTAACTCAACTAATAATTTGATATTAAGGATATTGGAGAATCCAATAAGATTCTTGGGATGTAGATTGGACAATGCAAAGCTAAGGGTGTTGTTACCCTCAACCAGATGGAATATTTGAAGAAATTGCTCTAAAGGTTTGATATTAATGAAAATTTCAAACCATTCAGCACCTCATTAGCATCTCATTTTAAAATTAGTGCATCATTATTTCTAAAGATAGATATATATAGGAAATAGATGGATCATGTTCTAATACAAGCGTAGTTAAAATAATTGATGAATTCAATGGTGTGCATGATACGTGATATTTAAAATACAGTGAGCATGGTAATTTGGTACATGAATGACCCTAGTAAATCTCATTGGTAGGTAGTTGTATGGATTCTATGATATATTAATAATTTCGTAGATGTTGGTTTGAAGTTTACATTAGATAAAAATGTTGGGAGATTTCTTATTGGATATGTTGATTATGATTATGTAGGAGATCTATATAAGAAGTGATCCACTACTGGTTATGTTTTCACTATGGTAGGAGGAACTGTGAGATGGAGGTCCACTCTACAGTCAACAGTGTCTTTGTCTACTACAGAGGTAAAGTATATGGTAGTGACATAATCTTTCAATGAAGCTATCTGGTTACATGGATGGATCAGATTCTTGGGGATCATCCAAGAGAACGAAGATGTCTTTTGTGATAACTAGAGATTTATTTACCTTTCAAAGAAGTGGACCCATCATATTTGAACCAATAATATTTATGTTAGGTTCCATTTCATCCAAGATTATAAATGATAAGTGTGTATCACTTCAGAAGATCATGAAAACAGAGAACCCATTAGGCATGTTGACGAAGGTGGTTACATGGATCAAGTTCCAGCATTGTTTGTACTTGACCAATATCTCTCATACTTGATATACATACATGAATAAAGAAGGCATCAGGAAGAACTGTTTGAGTAGCATCAATTAGTGATATTTTTCTTCAAGGTGGTGATTTTTGAATATTGAAAAAAATAATCACCAATGTATATAACTTGACCACTCAGATTTAAAACTTATAGTGACTATTTAAAACTTGATATCATAATTTAATTATTTTCCTCCCCCCATGTTATAAATATGGGTGTAAATCATGGTCAAAATATTGTAATCAGTTTTATTCTCTTTTTGAATAAATATTCACTACCTTCCCTATGGATTATGTCATTAAACCAAGCCACATAATTCTTCTATTTTATTTTATATCCATTCACATGTTCATGAGTGTGGTCAAAATAGTGTGAGTGAAATCAAGAGTAAAATTCTATACACCATAAAGGATGCTCCCAGATCAAAGGCATCAATGTAGATGGAACATTTTCACTTGTGACAAGGATGGAGACAATTCGACTATTCTTAGCTATAATAATTAAAATTAAATTCAAGTTATTCCTGATGGACATCAAGTCAGTATTTATAAATAGAGTTTTTGAAGAAGATATTTACATCGAACAACTAGATGTTTTTCTTGTCTATGAAGATGAGAAAAAATATTATTGACTGGAGAAGGAACTTTATGGGATGAAGTAGGCACCAAGATCATGGTATTCAATACTAGATCAGTATTTAAAGAATCTAAATTTCTGACACGGTGAAGTTTATTACAATATGTATGCCAAAAATGAGAGTGATCAAAGGTTTATGGTGCTAGTGTATATGGATGATATAATTTTTTGAGGATCAAACTAAACACAGTGAAAATATTTTTCAAAGTTCGTGAAGTGATAGTTCAAAATGTCAATGATTGCTGAGTCAATATTTTTCATTGGTCTTCACATGTTACAATTAGGGAATGGTATATCATCTATAAATCAAAATATTAAAATTATTTTCTAAGAATATTGGGAATGGATGATTCCAAATTTATTACAACATCTGTCACTACTTGGATGTACATAAAAGTGAAAAGATGTGATATTGTATTTGTTACATGATAGTAAGTACTGTATCAAAAAATCCCAAAGAAATTCACTTTCTTTTATTGAAAATAATATTATAGTATATCAAAGTAATGGTGGATTTCGGTTGTCTATATAGTGAAAAATCTCAGTAAGATTTATTGGGATATACAAACACTGATTATTCTAGTTCATCAGATTACAAAAAATCATCATCAAACGATGCATTCTTTCTTGGTGGATTGTGAATTTATTATCTTAGTAAGAAACAATATTAATTTCTCTTAGAAAAATTGGAGTTTAATATTTTACTATCACTAAATATTTCATGCTATTATTGTGGATGAAGAGGTAGCTTGAAGACATGAAAGTTCAAGTGAATTCTCCAATCAAAATCTTGTGTGATAATTCAAGTGTTATTAATCTGAGAAAAATATCATCTATCACTCAAGGAAAAAGCACATTAAGATTAGGTATCACTTTTTTAAGGATAAAGTGGAGCATGAGTTAGTAAAGTTGGAGTATGTACCTAAATAACATCACGTCATAGATATCATGACAAAGGTGTTACCCAAATAAGCATTTGAACAACATTGGCGAGCTCATAGGGTCCATTTGACTCAAAACACTTAAAAAAATTACATTTAGTGTTGTGAAAAGTGTTAATAAATAAAATGATAAATTATTCTGAAAAATGGAGTAAAATGGGGGAAAAATAACAAGAAGAAGATATCAAGATATAGAGATTTATTTGGTTCGGAAATAGTCCCTACATCCACGGAGGAAAAATAATTTCACTATGTTAGGGATAAAATTATTGGGAAAATTCTTAGAGTATAGAAACCCTAGATTATATAGGAGATCATGATGAAATGTAGTGTTATAATTTCAAAACCATATAGTTAGTCCACTATTCTACAATATCGATGGAAGAGAGTTCATAGAGATACAGTACTCTATAGGTTTCTGATGAGTTCATTTTATGCACAAATTTTTTGAAACTTTAATTGATAAATATAATTTATTTTCAATTATTATTACCCATTTATTAATTGTTATTTTTCATTTGTGGGTATTTTATATTTTAATGACATTTTAGAAAAAATAAATAAAAGGGAATAAATTACATGTGTTTTTATGTTATAAATTTCTACATAATTTGTATATATCTTTTAGGTAAAAATTGGTTAGGATATCTAGGCCTTAACCCATGAGAAAAAAACCAAATAGAATCCCCAATGAAGGGTCTTCTAGCTAAGATAACCCAAAGGGAGATCCATCCATGAGGTAGAGAGGGAGTAGAGCTTGTGAAAGGAGTGCGTAGGCAGGGGCACAGGAGTGCATTGGCACATGGGGGTCGGTTCCATGCAGTAGTGGGAGGAAAGGCTCACTAGTGTAGGGTGGCGCACGATGGCATCTGGGGTCCTCCATCCCCTATCTGTCTTAATGTCCACTAAGTAGGACATGATCATATATAAAGGAGTGGCCATCTAACCAAACTTTTGATTTTGGATGTGCTCCGCACACAGGTATTGTGCACTTAAGAAGAATGACATTATCTGGGTGTTTATGTGTGTCGTTGTCCATGGATATAAGATGCGTTGTATAGCCATCACCATTGTACTGTAACTAGCCACTGCTACACCATAGTTCAACATGGACAGCCCTAAAGGAATCCCCAAATCCACTTGATTTTCAAATTTCACTATGCCACAGTCAAGGCTATGTGGCGTAGTAACCTAGTGAACTCAAACCGAAAGAGAAATGTTGAACCATAGTGTGTGATGCTACATTTTTTCCACTATTAGCCTGAGGTGGAATAAAATGAGATGCACTGTGGTTTTTCAACTGCACTATGGATCCCTATAGCTTGAAAATAGAGAATATTAACCTTCATCACAATAAAGAATAATGCACCATGAATCAATATTAAGACTAATTAGTTATGTCATAGGGTTTTTGCTACACCATGGAGATTCATGATTTGTAAATGGAAAGAATTTTATGGAAGAATGAGGTTGCACCATGGGAAGTAGACTAAGACATATCTATGTGGGCCATGCATAGGGTTGTGATGAAAGTGATACATCCACACTGTAGGGTTGCTTTTTCTACAAACTTAATCATTTTATATATTTGGTCTTATCCATGGGATATAGGGTGGGTTCAAATAATTTTAATAGGAAACATGTGCACAAGGTATCATGTACTAAAAAAGTCAAAACACCCCCACCAAACAAGGATATAAATATGTGAATACCATGTAACGTGAACAGAAAAATTGACTAACCCACTCTCTCTCATAGATAAGAATAATTTTTCAAATAGAGAGAATGGGGCATTTTTAAAGGAGGGAATTACTGAAATTTTCCAAGAGAAGAAAAAATCAAAAGAGATTATAAGTGGACAGAGAATAAGATTTCAGAATTCAAAGAGAGAGGAGATTTTTCCTATAAATAAGAGGATACGCTGCTAGGATACAAATAGATACACAGAGGGACCTAAATTGATATTTTTATAGAACCAAAGGAGGTTTCACTTATAATTAGGATTCTAATATAGGTGGTAAGTGGGAGAACTATATCTAACATCCTAAGTGAGAGTGGATGAGAGGGGTCATCATCAACCATGATGTTTCATAATTAGGAATTTCTTTTTCTTTTTATCTTTTTTATTTGTAATTTTGAATTCATATGTTGGTTTTGAGAGTAATAAGTATATGTCTCTGTTAATTTATATCCAAGATCAATGTATCATTGAGAGGGGGAGGGTTAAATCAGTTATATATTTTTCTTTTAAGTTTCCTTTCTTTAGAAACAACATTCACCTCCAGTTAAATATTTATCACTTTTTTGAAAATAAAACAATAACACATCCATAGGAACACAAGTATTTACATGGTTAACTACTCAACAAGAGTATCTACATCCTTGGCATGGTTTGGAAACAATCCAATACCACACAATACACTATAAAAAAAATCCTTTTGTGTGGATACAACAAGTAGGATATACCCTTACACCTGTGTCTCATTGTGATCAATACAATAGTGCATGTGCTTCTCTTAGAACAAATGATGTAATACAATTTTGTGTAATAAGTAATGAAACCTTCATAAGTTGGTTCAAAACAAGTTATTGTGTTTCTATATGAACTTCCATTTATGATATTCTTTAAAACAAACTTCTTCACTTTTATACCCAATATCAGGTAGAAACAACCTTTTTGGACTTTGTTATGAAAATCCGGTCCAATGGATCAGTCTGATTCCTTAGTCCATAAAACATATAATAACAGATTACTCTATAAATAATTATGAACCACTCAAAACTTTCTATTAGAATCTGCATCTGATGGCTTGGTCTAATTTGGTAACACCTTCTTCTTCTTCTTTTAACTGGAAAAATTCCTTAAGAAAACTCTATCTAGAAACTTCTTCTCTATACATCACTTTCTCTCTTCCTTTGCATGTGAATAATACAAGTGTTATAAATTAAAATGTACTTTTTTCTATTTATAGGAGAGACAAAAGTAGTTTATTCAAGAATTTGAAAATGTTTTACGGAATAACCAAAATTCTGAAACATGAATTTCATTTCCATTTCGACTTCATATTTGACTCTTTCAGCACTTCCTAACTCTTCTCGATTCTTCTTGAACCTTCTCAAATATTATCCATACTTTTGTCTTATTCTAACTTCCTAACATTTCTTCTGTCTGATTCTTCAGTCCCATTCTTTAGTCTAATTCTTTGGTTTGATTTTTCAGTATGATTCTTCAGTTTGATTCTTTGGTACGATTCCTCGATCTGATTCTTTGGTCCGATTCTTCGGTCTTATTCTTTGGTCTTATTCTTTGGTCTGATTCTTCAGTCTGATTCTTCTGTCTGATTCTTCTATATGATTCTTCATTCTGATTCTTTGGTTTAATTCTTCATCCCAATTATTTAGTTTGATTGAACCTCCTCATGTCAATATAATTGACTTTATTCCTCAACTCAGTCTGTTGGAACTTCCTCAGCTCAGTCTGATTGACTTACAAAACATTTTCTCCCTCTTTTACTTTCACGTAGCTTAGATCACAAGTGTTTTAGACAACTTATGATATTGGAAACTTACAAAACAACAAAGCATCATTATATTTACTTTTGAAATTTCTCCAACTTTCCATATCTTCAAACCTTGGTAACAAACAAACTTTCTTAACAAAACTGAGTCTGATGGACTTTCTTAACAAAAATGAGTCTGATTTTGACTTTATTAAAAAAACTGAGTCTTATTCGACTTTCTTATCAAAACTCAGACTAATTAAACTTTGTTAACAAAAATAATTCTAATTTTGACTTTATTAAAAAAAACTGAGTCTGATTTCACTTTCTTAAAAAAACTGAGTCTGATTTTGAATTTCTTAATAAAATTGTGTCTGATGTACTTTTTTATCAAAACTATATCTAATCTTATGAAACCTAGGAAACTTCGTTCTAATCACCATTAAATATAAATTGAGATGATTTCATTACAATTACAACAAAAGACAAAACACTTAAAATAACTTCATTCAGAATATGGAAACCTTCTCGAAACAACTTTGTCCCAATAATCTATACTTTTACACTGCACATTTATTTTATCATTAACATTTTTATTCCTTTTTCTCAAATACTTAGCTCATCCATGTTGGTTGAGAGATTCTCCATGAATAACTAAGTATTCAAGGGAAGGGTGAGTTGTTGTAAGAGGATGAGTACCTACTGTTTAATTCTTTATAGCTTATGAATTCATCTTATTGACTTGAATTTCATTGAGAGTATTTTTAATCACATCTCTAATTACCTAGTGAAAGTCATGGTAATTATGGTAATAAACCCAACGTAATTGAGGGAAGTGGAAAAAATAGTGGGATTAACTTCAACTTTTTCCTAAAGATTAAACTTAATGCACCTAAGTTGGTTATATACATACCTTGAGAGAGGAGTCGGTTAACTTTGGTTTCTCTAGCTGATGCTGAAAGGCTAGGATGGATGCTCCAAGAAGTATTATGACTTAATTTAATTTAATTTCACAAGTAATTATTTAATCATTTTAATTTATGAAAAACCATCCTTAATATCAACTCTCTTCTTTTCATCCTTATTTTCATTTTTGAGTCATTCCATCACAACTTTCAAGACAATTAGGTAATTTTAGTTTTAGTTTAATAAAATGTTATAGACATCAAAGCTATTAAATCATATTATAACTCTTTTCCTCATGGGATTGACCTCATCTTATCACTATTCTACATTCTAGTATTTAGTGTAGTAGGGTTAATATAAATCTATATTTTTATTTTCTTGATAGAATTAACGATGATTTTAGGCGATGTCAAAGCTACAAAAAATTCTGAGGATGAGGCATTTATAAATACAATAGTTAGACACATCGATTCTCCCCCACTTTTCTATTTTTTGATTTTAGATTAGGTTTTTTTTCATTTTTGTTCTATTTTACACATTAGGTGTTTTTGGTTTATGGTCTCATGAACAAGAAATATGAATGAAAACATCCAATTCACAATCCAATTTGAAAACATCTCTCAAATAATTTAAGAACTTAAGAGGGAAATTCAAATCCAAGGATGGGAGCTTCAAGATAAACTAAGAGTATCACAACTACACCCAATTATGGTAAAATCCATCCAAAGTAGGCAGTCATAATTCAATGAAGGGATTCTACTCCTATAATACATGGCCAAAGAAGTTGAAGGGCTGAAGGATGGAACTAATGAAGAGGCCCAAATTGGAGATCTATTTAGAGACACATCCGAATATGAGGTTGAATCCAAGGTAAATTACTATTCTGGAACTTATTCTGATTTCCCATGGAGGAAACCATCATAAGTGTTGAGGAGAAAGAAGAAAAGGAACCCTCCACTACTGAAATATAATACCAATAGGAGGATTAATAGCTTGGATCTACTATAATTCGGGACTACATTATGGGTCTTATGGAAGAGTGACCCCATAATGATGAGGAATAAGTCCATGTGGTTGTTGGACATAAGGAGATAAGGGTATGATTTGATTAATTACAACCACTAAAGGAGGAGAATGTGGAGTGGTACATTATTTGGACAACCCACAAACATATACTCTAAACATTGGGGTTTTCCACCATTAAGAACACTCCACCAAGTGAGAAGATGAGCTTAAAGAAGAGCATAGGTAAAATAGCTACACTAGAAATTGAAAAAATATAGAATTGGTCCAATGTGATATGGTTCGCTCTATACCCTACTCATTTTACATGATTTATGAGGTAAGGTCATACTTAACAACCTAAATAAAATCACTTTGTGGGAGACAACCTGTTTTTTATTTGTTTACTTTTTTAGTTTAAGATTTAATATTAGGATGTAGTGAAACCTCCCCCTACCATCAATTTTGATCATTAATTGCATGGATTTTTGTTTTCACTTTTTTTATTTCTTTGAATGTCCATGAAACACAAGTAAAATAAGAAAAAAAATATAATAGCTTCAAATATCTAGGGGAGTGAGCTCTAAATTTTTAGTACTCACTTTCACTCCCTTATTTTCATAATTTTATTTGTTATTTAAAGAAAAAAATGAATTCCCACACTTAGATTAGTGTTTTACTTTTGATCAATGATACTTATTATTTTTAGGAACCTCTTGATTCCATGTTTTAATTTTCAAGTTAATTGGATTGAATAAGTAAGATGGGTATATTGGATGATTAGTCAGAAGTATAGGGACTTGAATTCAATGAATCATGTTTTTTATTTTTAGTCGCATGTCACTGAATTTTTTCTTCCAACATTCATGTTTTTAATTTTAAGAACCTTGTTTTTTCTATAAAATACTTTGGAATATTCTTGACGTTATTTCAGAGCAGCGCCTTCAGACGGTGTGCGATTCTGAGCCCTGGTGTGGCCGGAATCAAATTTTCAGTGCGTTCACACTGGGAATGCCAAATAAATGGGATAACTCCTAAACGGTGTTTTGGATCAGATATATGAGTATACGGATGGGTCTGAAATGGGGTTTTTACCCTAGGAACAACATAAAGCATGTCGGTGTGGGGCGTTTGGACCCCTCGCTCGCTATCGGAACGTGAAATGGATAAATTAAATAATTAATTTATCTGTTTAATGGATTAACTCAAGTATCTCTTAAATGGTTTCTTGTATGGGAAAACTAAGGGCACCGTTGAGTTTGGATCATTCCGTTTACCCTAAGAGGGGTATAAGTTTTGCGGGTGCGGGCTGTCTGTGAAAAATGGCCCTGGGGGCATTTTCATAATTTAGCGGCTTCAGACGTTAAATCTTATAACTTTTGAACGGGGCCTCTGATAGAAATTCTGAGACCTCCGTTGTGCTTGGGAGGTGATGTTTACCCTAGGCACAGTCTAACTTTAAACGCGTCGGGGGTTTTGGACGCGGGTGTTTTCGGGAGTCGACTTTTTAATTAAGGAGTTTAATTACTTAAACTCCTCTCCCTCTCCCCCATCCTAATTACTCCACCTGGAAAAACCCCTCACCCTCAACCTCCTCTCATACTCCTCCTCCTCCTCCCTCCCAATCAAGGTGGAAGCGGCAAAGTGGGTTGCGGATCGACGGCGAAGCTCCGGGCAACGCCCAACAAGGTAGGATCATGCGTTTCATTTTTTTTTCACACCTACTTTGAGCTCGATTAATCACGTTAAATTGTTGTTTTATTTTCAAGAAACCAACATGAATGCGTAGTATATTTTCTGATAGTTTCGATTCTTGTTACGGATTTGAATTCTGAGTCCCGAGCTGCTCGCAGTGGTCCAGAAAAGTTTGGATGTGTTTTGGGGTTTTTTGGCAGTTCTGACCAGTCCGGCGGGTGGTCCGGCCTTCCCAGGCGGCGGCGCGGCGCTGTGGACGGCGGCTCGGAGTGGGGCGATGTCGACTTCAGTGGAGCTGGACGAGGGCGGCTCGCGGTTAAGCGGTGGCGCTGGCGAGTAGAGGCAGCGTGCGGCGGGTCTTCGGCAGCAGGCGGCGGCTCCAGGCGGGGCGAGGCGACGCTCGCCGGGGCGCAGGGGAACACAGGGGTCGCGGCGCGCGACCCCAGCGGGGGAGCACGAACCGCGTCTCGTGGGTCTTCACGCGGTGAGAACGATGGCCCTCGTGGCTGGTCTACGTATGGACCACAGGTCCATGACCGTCCTGCACGGCTAAGCTGCTGGTCGGCGCTGCAAGCCAGGCCGGCCCAGGCCGGGTGAACCGGCCGGTCCAGGCCGGTCCAGCCCAAGGGGATTCGTCCCCTCTTCGGACGCCAGTAATTTTCATTACAGGTGTCCATTTTGTGTGACGTCTGTGGTAGTGCCTTCCTGGCATCGAGACGAGAATTTTGAGATGGTTTCGAGGGTTTTAACACCCGGAATGGGGGCCTCGGTGGCATGTCGCGTACGTTAAGTGGATTGACGTTTTTTCGGGGGTCCGTGTTTTGAGCGGCGCAGACACGTCCGACGTCCAATTTGAGCATCATCAGTGGTGTTGAGAACCTGGTGATGAGACGAAGTTTTCCAAGGGGTTTTCGGGCATTGAAGCTGGAGTTGAGGTGTGGGCCCCACGGCCCGTCTTTTAAGCTGTGAGCAGCATTTTGTACCTTTTGCATAGGTCATCCGTTTGGGGCGTGCGAGCAGTCGTTTCTGGGTATTTTTCTGAGGGTATTGCATTGGTGCAATCCTCCTGCTTTAATTACGCACGGTGGTGCGGGCCCCATGAGGGTCGTTTCAGGAGTTGGCAGTGATTTCCTACTTTATCACCGGGTGTCCGTTTTGGACAAGTGAATAGTCCATCTTGTGTATTTTTCAAGAGGATCCCAATGGTGTGATTTGTTCGTTGTGATTCGGGACCGGGATGCGGGTCCCATGAATCTTCGCTCGTGTGCGGTGCGACGGAATGCATCTTTTTATCCGGATATCCATTCCACTCAAGTGAGCAGTCCTTTTGACGTGTTTTCCCGAGGGGGTCACAATGGTGCAATGTGCCTGACTTTTTTCGGGGTTGAGGCTTGAGACCACGGGACTTCATTCGGGCGTAAAACGGTGTTGGACGACTTTTACGTCGGATATCCATTGGAGGCGAGTAAATAGTCGATCTCGCATGTTTTCCCGCGAGGATTAAAACAGTGTGATCCGTTTGGATGTGCGGAGTCTCTTTAGAGATCTCTTTAAATGCAGAAGCAAGTAAGGTGCCCCGGTGGTGGTTCGTCCTACTGTTCTTGTAGCGGACCCTTGGCATGTGATCGCATGCACTCCCGTGTGAGTGGAGTTAATTCTTTAAGAGTTGTATTTTGCCATGCCTGGTCTGATGAGGTGGAAAGTTCGAGTTGTTATGTTTGTGCCCTTCGCATTGACGTTGGGTTCCATGTGCATGATAGCCTTTGGGATAGAAACGTGGTATACTCTGGGAGTATACGGGAAAGCTTGGAGGTACATGTGGTTGTTTGTATCTGAGAACGTTTGTGCGCTTGGTTGGAGTTGACTTGGGTCCACATGTCGTGTTGTCCCCATGTGTGTGTCGTGTTCTGATTTACATACCCTTGACCTCTCACGACGTAAAGGGTCCTTCTGTTCTCATTTGTTTGACCAGCAAGGTTGAGTTTCCCCTGGTTCTATTCTCATTTTTTTGACCAGTAGGGTTGAGTTTCCCCCTGGTTCTGTTATCATTTGTTTGACCAGCAGGGATGAGTTTCCCCTGGTTTTGTTCTCGTTTGTTTGACTAGTAGGGTTGATTTTCCCCTGGTTCTATTCTCATTTGGTTTAGACCAGCATGGTTGAGTGGTTCTCCCTTGGTCCTGTTCACGATAATTTTGACCATCAGGGTTTAGTGGTTCTCCCCTGGTTCTGTTCTTGATGGTTTGGCCGGCAGAGTTGGTTCATGTTCCCTGGTAGAGTTCTTGTGGATTCGGTGTGACCAACACTTTAAGCGGGCACCGATCCTCTACCCAGGAGGTTGTTTCCAGCAGGGCTGGCCAGTTGTACCATCTAGCAGGGATGGCCAGTGGGTTACCATCCAGCAGGGATGACCAGTACAGTGGTGTTCACCGAGAAGTACCATCCAGCAGGGATGGCCAGTGCAGTTCCGGGTTTACGTCCAGCGGGGATGGGAAGTGGTCCCCGATGTTGGGTTTACCTCCAGGTGGGCTAGGAAGTGGTCCCCGATGCTGGTTTTACATCCAGCTGGGCTGGGAAGTGGTCCATGATGCTGGGTTTACCTCCATCTGGGCTCGGATGTGGTCCCTGATGACGGTTCTGAGCCTCCCTCCAGTGGTGTACCCCTTGACGGAACTGGGCATTGGGACTCGTCGACGACTTTAGCCGGGTCTCCCTCTAGTGGATTACCCTTTTATGGGACTGGTCAGTGTGGCACCCGTCGACTTTTACCGGGTCTCCCTCTAGTGGGAACCCGTCGACTTCTAGGTATTACCCTCTAGCAGGGCTGGGCAGGGGGCCGCTTGTCGACTTTGAGGAGACCTCTCGACTACAAGGTAGTGACGAGGTGTGGCTTGATGTTCCCCCAGAACTCTCAAGTACGGGAGGCGCTTTCCCCATCGAGACGCATCATTGTGATGCGACCTAAAACTGTGTGGGTGAGTCAGTGCCTCCCAAAGCGGATAGTGTCAAGGTGTGGTGATTTGAGCCCCTTGACTTGCAGTTTAGGGCAGACGTGCGGGATGCTGGGCATCGATGGTGTTTACTTCTGGGACTTTTGGTTACTCACTTTCTTGGGCTGAGATATGGGATAGAGATCCCCTTAAGACCATGTTAGAGCTTCTTGATTTATCATATGAATATGTATATAACCTTTTCTAGTACCCACTTCTTGGTCTTGGTTACTCTCCCTCCGGGAGATCCGAAGACGTGTGGGGTATACCACGTGCTTTCTGTGTCTAGCTTCTCGTGGTCGGACGAGTCTACTCTCCTTCTATAGGTAGCGAAGACTCGACGAGAAGTTCATCTTCTCACCATTTCTAGCTCCTTGTTTCTGGACGAGTTTACCTCCTCTCTTTTGTTGGTTTGAGCTGGACTCTCTACTGTTACTCTACTTCACTTCTTGTTGTACTCTTTACTGCACTCTCAGTTTTACTCCTTTACTTTTCCCTTTTCGATCTACTGCTCACCCTTTGGTACCTCCTTTATTGCTCCCTCGAGCCTTCGGGGTATCCTACTGAGTATTTTTATACTCACCCCTGCTTGGGCTTTGCCCGCACTTGGTGTGCCCTTGCAGATGATAGACAGGTTGGTCATGACTTCAGTGGAGCTTTGGAGTTTGGGAACTTGGACCGCGTGCGGTGGTTGTAGTTGGGTTCCAGTTGTAGGACCCTCCCAGCTGTTTACTTTTTTTTTACCTGTTGTCGGGTTGTGGCACATTTTCTGGTTGGGCGCGTGTTTGCCCCTTTTCTTTTTCAGTTTACCTTCAGCACTTTCTTTGTACTATTTAGAGGTCGATGCACTTTTGTGATTTATTTATAGTAGTTGGTACTTTACTTTTTTTTACTCTGCACTTCTGCATTGAGTGGGCTGCATGTGTGTGTACAAGTACTTAGTCAAAGGCCTCCCCTAGTTGTTGTGCCTTCGGCGCTGGTCGCCAACCCCTGGCCTATGGAGGCAGGCTTGGGGTAGTTGCGGCTCGAGCCCAGGTAGGGTCGGGTCGTGACAAAGTGGTATCAAATGTGGTTCGTTCCTTGGGATATAGTTCGGACGTCCCTAAAAATTAATTGGCTGGGATTTAGGGCAACAGTGTTAAAGTGTCTCGAGAGTGGCTCTCAGGCCAGGGAGTCCAGTGATGGTGCGGCAGCCGACGTATCCATTCACCAGGACCTTGATAACCTACTTGTCGACTCTGCATGCTGAGACACTTGTTGCAGGGAAAATTGGTTGTGCATCACATAGGATTGAGTCTTTGACTATCCTTGAGTTAGATCCCCATTGTTTATAATGTTATATACATATATTCTCATCTGATCGTGGAACTTATTAATAATATTCAGGATGTCTCTGCGAAGACAGCCAGCCAGGATACCAGTTTTGGTTCATGATGACAACCCTGTGAACTACGAGGCCTCAATCCAGGACCCATCATGCAAGTCCATTTCTCTGGGTGGGTCGGTAGCAGCACCCCCACCTGTTGAGCAGTAGACAGCTTCATCAGAGCGGGCTGAGCTTGAGCGCAGGTTGAGTACGCTCTGCGAGTTCCAGCAGCAGAGACCACTGAGGTTCAGTGGTGAGCCAGACCCTCAGGAAGTAGAGGTTTGGCTCGAGATAGTGGTTCTCCTTTTTAGGCTTGTGTAGAAACTGGTAGATCTTATGGTGGATTTGGCCGCCAACCTTTTCCGTGGAGCAGCTTGGCGTTGGTGGAGTCTGGTGACTCAGTTTCTTGACGATTCGTCACTTTCGTGGGGCGACTTTCAGTTATTGTTTCATGAGGAGTTCTTCCCCTCCTGCTTATGCTCCGTTCAGATTCAGAAGATCCTGCAGTTTCAGTAGGGAGGGATGATGGTGGCCGAGTACACGGCTAGTTTTGTAGACCGTGCACGCTTTTACCCAGACTTGGTTCATAACGGCAACTTTCGAGCACAAAAGTTTGAGCAGGGTCTCCGCCGAGAGATTCATGCTTTCATAGTACCCTTGGGAATTTCCACTTATGTCAGGGTGCTAGAGCAGGCGCTGGTGATAGAGAGCTTCCTGTCACGTTCTACAGTTGGTGGTGGCAGCAGGCACGTTGGAGCTGAGACGTCTGTCGCAGCTAGCGAGCGTCGGCAAGCAGAACCTTGACACAGGTGGCTTTCTGACAACCGGACTCAAGAGCGTGGTCATACACCACAGTGGTGCCAAAGGGCACCAGTGCAGCCCAGAGAGAGTCGGTGCTATGCTTGCGATGAGCAAGGTCACCTGGCGCGAGACTGCCCGACCAGGCACGCTGAGAATATCGGGCAAGAAACAGGTGCACCACCGCAGTAGAGGCAGTGTTGTGATCAGAGTAGCGCCCAGAGAGGTGGTGCTAGCAGAGGAGCGGGAGGAGCTGGAAGTGGAGGATGACCTTACGAGGTCTTCCCATCACCACTAGGCAGTCCACGTCAGGCTCCGGGAGCTGACAGTTGGGACCACGGGAAGCCGCGAGCTTTTGATTTCTACGATCCTGCAAAGCATGAGGTGATAATAGGTACACTCTACAGCTCTTCTACTTTTTGCAATAAAATTGTTAGAATCTGTGTGTGAAATGCTTTTCTCCCTGCTCCTTGTTTGAGTTGTTACCAGGGTGACGCGGGGCATTGGTGTAGCCCTATGTCAGAAAGGTAGGAGGCATGGGACCTTTCTCTTTAGTCGATGGTGACGAATCCTTTTCCTTTCAGGCGTGTGAGAGAGTCTTGGTCGTGAGACATCGACTATGAAACCTTGGGTGTTTCACCATATGGATATTCTGAAGGATGGAATAATCGGGCTTTGTCCCATGTCCAAATGGTGATTCTAGTAGTGGTGTGCGATGTAGGGGTTCGGTCGGGGAGGTAAGATACCCCCGAGGGCCTTTGGGCCATTTGATACGTGAAAAGGGATGGAGAGGTTCCCTACCACCTTGCCCTAACCCCAAGGTCGAGAGTAAGTGCATGACGTCTCCCACGTGACTCACCCGAGAAGATGCATGCATGCCCCTATGCATGTCATCAGCAAGGGCATACCTCACGTGAACAGGTCAAATCCTTTGGTCTGTGTGCGGTGATGCGGGACTGTACAAGAGTTCTTCTGGGTACGGGAGAGCCAGGTGTGGGCTTAGTACCCTGCGTTGTTCACTGGTTTTGCTTTTTGGGGAAAAAAATATTGAAGGAGGAAATGATTTAAGAACCCGTTTTTTGTTAAAAAAGACTTTGGAATATTCTTGATGTTATTTCAGAGCAGCGCCTTCAGACGGTGTGCGATTCTGAGCCCCGGTGTGGCCGGAATTAAATTTTCAGTGCGTTCACACTGGGAATGCCAAATAAATGGGATAACTCCTAAATGGTGTTTCGGATCAGAGATCTGAGTGTACGGATGGGTCCTAAATTGGGTGTTTACCTTAGGAACAACATAAATCATGTTGGCGTGGGGCGTTTGGACCCCTCGCTCACTGTCAGAATGTGAAATTGATAAATTAAATAATTAATTTATCTGTTTAATGGCTTAACTCAAGTGCCTCTTAAATGGTTGCTCGGATGGGAAAACTGAGGGAATCGTTGAGTTAGGAGCATGTCGTTTACCCTAGGAGGAGTATAAGTTTCACGGGCGCGAGCCATCTGTGAAAAATGGCCCCGGGGGCGTTTTTGTAATTTAGTGGATTTGGACGTTAAATCTTATAAATTTTGAACGGGGCCTTGGATTGAAATTCTGAGACCGCCGTTGTGCTCGGGAGGTGATGTTTACCCTATCTGTAGTCTAACTTTAACCGCGTCGGGGGTTTTAGACGCAGGTGTTTTCTGGGGTCGAGTTTTTAATTAAGGAGTTTAATTACTTAAACTCCTCTCCCTCTCCCCCATCCTCATTCCTTCCCCCTGGAGAAACCTATCACCCTCAACCTCCTCTCATCTTCCTCCTCCTCCTCCCTCCCAATCAAGGTGGAAGTGGCAACGGTGGGGTGTGGATCGACAGCGAAGCTCCGGGCAACGCCCAACAAGGTAGGATCGTGTGTTTCATTTTTTTTTTGCGCACCTACTTTGAGCTCGATTAATCACGTTGAATTGCTATTTGATTTTAGATCAAATAACATGAATGCGTATTATATTTTATGATCTTTCTGATGCTTGTTACGGATTTGAATTCTGAGTCCCGAGCCACCCGCAGCGGTCCGGCAAAGTTTGGATGTGTTTTGGGGTTTTCCAGCAGTTTCGGCCAGTCCGGCGGGTGGTCCAGCCTTCCCAGGCGGCGGCGCGGCGCTTTGGACGAAGGCTCAGAGCTGGGCGACGCCGGATTCAGTGGAGTTGGATGGGGGCGGCTTGCGGTCGAGTGGTGGCGCTGGCGAGAGGAGGCGGCGCGCGGCGGGTCTTCAGCAGCAGGCGGCGGCTCTAGGCAGGGCGAGGCGGCGCTCGCCGGGGCGCAGGGGAACACCGGGGTCACGACGCGCAACCCCAGCGGGGGAGCACGACCCACATCTCACGGGTCTTTACACGGCGAGAATGACCGGCCCTCGTGGTCGGTCAGCGTATGGACCGCAGGT
Organism: Viscum album; assembly: GCA_963277665.1. Lineage (NCBI taxonomy): Eukaryota > Viridiplantae > Streptophyta > Magnoliopsida > Santalales > Viscaceae > Viscum > Viscum album. Next base: position 1,538,529,025 of record OY728131.1, read on the forward strand.
CCACGGCCGGCCCGCGCGGCTAAGCCGCGGGCCGGCCCAGGCCTGTCCATCCCAAGGGGATTTGTCCCCTCTTCGGACGCCCATAATTTTCATTACGGGTGTCCGTTTTGTGTTTCGTCTACGGAAGTGACTTCCTGGCATCGAGACGAGCATTTTGAGATGGTTTCTGGGATTTTAACTCCCAGGATGGGGGGCCTCGGTGGCACATCGCGTACGTTAAGTGGATTGACGTTTTTTCAGGGGTTCGTGTTTTGAGCGGCGCAAACACATTCGACATCCGATTTGAGCACCGTCAGTAGCGTTGAGACCCTGGCGATGAGACAAAGTTTTCTAAGGGGTTTCCGAGCATTGAAGATGGAGTTGAGGCATGGGCCCCACAGCCCGTCTTTTAAGTTGTGAGAAGCGTTTTGTACCTTTTGCATCGGTTGTCCGTTCGGGGCGTGCGAGCAGTCGTTTCTGGGTGTTTTTCTGAGGGCATTGCATTGGCGCAATCCGCCCTCTTTAATTCTGTACGGTGGTGCGGGCCCCACGAGGGCCGTTTCGGGAGTTGGTGGTGATTTCCAGCTTTATCAGCGGGTGTTTGTTTTGGAAAAGTGAATAGTCCATCTTGTGTACTTTTTCAAGAGGATCAAAACGGTGCGATCCGTTCTTTGTGCTTCGGGACCGGGATGTGGGTCCCACAAAGCACCGCTCGTGTGCGGTGCGGTGGAATGCATCTTTTTTTTCGGATATCCATTCCACTCAAGTGAGCAGTCCTTTTGACGTGTTTTCTCGAGGGGATCTCAATGGTGCGATGCACCCGACTGTTTTCGGGGCCGAGGCTCAGGACCACGGGATGTCATTCGAGCGTAAAGCAGTGTTGGACGACTTTTATGTCGGATATCCATTGGGGAGAGTAAGTAGTTGATCTCGCATGTTTTTCTACAAGGATTACAACAGTGCGATCCATTTGGATGTGCAGAGTCTCTTTCAATATCTCTTTAAATGCGGGATCAAGTAAGGTGCTTTGGTGGTGGTTTCTCCTACTGTGTTTGTAGCGGACCCTTGGCATGTGATCGCATGCACTCTCGTGTGAGTGGAGTTAATTCTTGAAGAGTTGTAGTTGGCTGTGCCTGGGCCGATGAGGTGGAAAGTTAGAGTTGTTACATTTGAGCCCTTCGCGTTGACGTTGGGTGTCGTGTGCACGATAGACTTTGGGCTGGAAACATGGTATACTCTGGGAGTATACGGGAACTCTTGGAGGTACATGTGTTTGTTTGTATCTGAGAACGTTTGTGTGCTTGGTTGGAGTTGACTTGGGGCCACATGTCGTGTGGTCCCCAGGTGCGTGTCTTGTTCTGCTTTGTGTATCCTTGACCTCTCATGATGTAGAGGGTCCTTCTGTTATCGTTTGTTTGACCATCAGGGTTGAGTTTCCCCTGGTTCTGTTCTCGTTTTTTTGACCAGCAGGGTTAAGTTTCCCCCTGGTTCTGTTCTCGTTTGTTTGACCAGCAGGGATGAGTTTCCCCCTGGTTCTGTTCTTGTTTGTTTGACCAGCAGGGTTGAGTTTCCCCTAGTTCTGTTCTCATTTGGTTTAAACTAGAAGGGTTGAGTGGTTCTCCCCTGGTCCTTTTCATGATAGTTTCAACTAGCAGGGTTGAGTGGTTCTCCCCTGGTTCTGTTCTCGATGGTTTGGCTGGCATAGTTGCTTCGTGTTCCCTAGTAGAGTTCTTGTGGATTCTGTGTGACCAACACTTTACACGTGCACCAATCCTCTACCCAAGAGGCTATTTCCAGCAGGGCTGGCCAGTTGTACCATCCAGCAGGGATGGCCAGAGCAGTACCATCCAGCAGGGATGGCCAGTGGGTTACCATCCAGTAGGGATGGCCAGTACAGCGGTGTTCACCGAGCAGTACCATCCAGCAGGGATGGCCAGAGCAGTTCCGGGTTTACCTCCAGCGGGGCTGGGAAGTGGTCCTTGATGCCGGGTTTACCTCCAGCTGGGCTGGGAAGTGGTCCTTGATGTCGGGTTTACCTCCAGCTAGGCTGGTAAGTGGTCCCTGATGCCGGGTTTACCTTCAGCTGGGCTGGGATGTGGTCCCCGATGACGGTTCCGAGCCTCCCTCCAGTGGAGTACACTTTTACGGGACTGGGCATTGGGAATCATCGACAACTTTAGCCGGGTCTCCCTCCAGTGGATTACCCTTTTACGGGACTGGGCAGTGTGGCAACCGTCGACTTTTGTCGGGTCTCCCTCTAGTGGGAACCTGTTGACTTCCAGGGATTACCCTCCAGTGGGGCTGTGCAGGGGGTCGCCTGTCAACTTTGAGGAGACCTATCGACTGCGGGGCAGTGATGAGGTGTGGCTTGATGTTCCCCCAGAACTCTCAAGTACGAGGGGCACTTTCCCCACCAAGATGCGTCCTTGTGACGCGACCTAAAACCGTGCAGGTGAGTCAGTGCTGCCCAAAGCAGATAGTTTCAAGGTGTGGTGATTTGAGCCCCTTGACTTGTAGTTTGGGGAAGACGTACGGGATGTTGGGCATCGATGGTGTTTACTTCTAGGACTGTTTCCTACTCACTTTCTTGGGCTGAGCTACGGGATGGAGATCCCCTTACGACCTTGTTCGGGCTTCTTGATTGAGCATATGAATATGTATATACCTTATTCCAGTACCCACTTCTTGGTCTTGGTTACTCTCCCTCCAGGAGAGACGAAGACGCGCGGGTCATTCCACATGCTTTCCGTGTCTAGCTTCTCGTGGTCAGATGAGTCTACTATCCTGATATATGTAGTGAAGACTAGATGAGAAGTTCATCTTCTCACCATTTCCATCTCCTTGTGTCTGGATGATTTTACCTCCTCTCTTTTGTTGGGTTGAGCTGGACTCTCTACTGTTACTCTACTGCACTCCTTGTTGTACTCTTTACTGCACTCTCGGTTGTACTCCTTTACTTTTCCGTGTTTTATATACTGCTCACCCTGCGGTACCTCCTTTGTTTCTCCCTCGAGCCTTCGGGGTATCCTACTGAGTATTTTTATACTCACCCCTGCTTGGTCTTTGCCCGCACATGGTGTGACCTTGCAGATGACGGACAAGTTGGTCGTGACTTCAGTGGAGCTTTGGAGTTTGGGAGCTTGGACCGCGTGCGTTGGTCGTAGTCGGGTTTCAGGTGTGGGACCCTCCCAGCTGTTTACTTTTGTTTACCTATTACTGGGTTGTGGAACCTTTTCTGGTTGGGCACATGTTTGCCCCTTTTCTTTTTCAGTTTACCTTCAGAACTTACTTTGTACTGTTTAGAGGTCGATGTACTTTTTTGGTTTATTTATAGCAGTTGGTACTTTACTTTTCTTTTTTACTCTGCACTTCTACATTGAGTGGGCTACATGTGTGTGTAAAGGTACTTAGGCAAAGGCCTCCCTGAGTTGTTGTGCCTTCGGTGCTGGTCGCCAGCCCCTGGCCTATGGAGGCGGGCTTGTGGTAGTTGCAGCTCGAGCCTAGGTAGGGTCGAGTCGTGACATTAATTTTGGATGTTCATGTTGATTAATTTTTTTATTACACGTTCCATAATTGATTGACTTAAATTACATGCTTTTATTCCCAAGAGGTTTCTAGACCAATTTTTTCAATTTTTCTAGTAAATATCTTGAGAGAACTCAGGACATGTTGCCTACTAGGATTTGGATTTGAACTTGTTAAAACAATGATTGTACAAATTCACTTATAAGATTATTGATTCATTTTTTTAGGCAATCATTGTCCCTGATACCTACCTGGCATTAATCCTACTTTTATCCCATAAAGACCATAAATGGAATTTGATATGAATAAGCCATATTTCAATCCAAATTATCCATTCATTCCCTTAATCTAATATTTTCCATGATTTTCAAGGCTTAAGTGTGGGGGGAAAGGGATTTCATGGTGAAAAGAGACATTCTTTATTAAGGAAAATTTGGGTTATGGAAAAAGGTACATGTCATCATTATGTGTATTCATTGCTAACCCTCTAGAAAAAAAATTAAAAAAATATGGGTTGAGTTATTGAGGGTCAAAAATCACCATCTTGACCAATAATTTTTATCATTTGGGGTTGAGTGATGGATGTGAGACTTTTCCTTGCTCAATTTTTAAAAAAATTGAAAAAGTCAAAAAAGAAAAAAAAATCAAGAGGGGAAACACATTCATTATTTTCATTATATATGACCTTAATTTAAGATTGGGGGAGTAGGAGTTTTCTCTTTGAAGAGTAGAATTTATTTGGGATTATGTTGATGATCATGCATTATACATAGAGGTGAAACTCCCTTTTGATCCTAGAATATTTTATTCATCAATTTCCTATCATCCTTTAACCAAAAAATCATCGGATCTTAATTTCAATATCCTCATGATTTTTAGTAATTTTTTCCTCTACTAAGTGGATAGAGTATATCTCATTCAATTTCATGTGTTTGGTGCATGTATTCAAGGTATGATTAATAATTCAAATTCATTTTACCTAGAATAATGAGAGAAGAAAAAAATAGTGAGGTATATCATGATTTGGAATGTTAATAATGATAAGTTAATAATATTGAATGGAAGAGAGTATAGGATCCATCATTTTTCATTTAGGAAAATCAAATACATTGTATCTAGTGAGGAGTTGAAATCATTTTTATATGTGACCCTCAAAAGTTCTCTCAACCCATTGAAAATTGTTTATTTTCATTAATTTTGAATTTTAAATATTGGTAGAATATGGGTGTCCTTTTTAATTCTCAGTTGAGGTAAATACTTGAGGAAAAGTATTGTTTAAGTGTGAGAAATTTGATGAGTTCATTTTATACACATGTTTTTTTGAAATATTAAGTGATAAATATCATTTTTTTCAATTATTAATACCCATTAATTAATTTATATTTTTCATTTGTGGGTATTTTTATATTTTAATGATGTTTTTTTAAAAATTAATGAATTGCATGTGTTTTGATTTTATAAATTTCCAAGTAATTTTTATATATCTTTCTGGTGAAGATTTTTGCTAGCATGGAGAGCCCTCAACCCATGTGATTGCAAGCCAAATAGAAGCCTCAATAAAGGGGAAGCTGGACAAGACACCCCAAAGGTAGAGTCATTCATACGATAAAGAGGGAGCCGAGATTGTGAAATGTGTGCACAAGAAGGGGAACAGGAGCACATCAGCTCATGAAACGGTGGGAGGAAAGCCTCACCAATGTAGGGTAGCACATGGCAGCACTGGGGGTCCTTCGGCCCCCATCTGTCTTAAAATACACTGAGTGGAATGGGATCATATATAAAGCAGTAGCTAGTTGGTTGAACTTTCAATGTGAGGCGTGCTCCACAGATGGTTGCATTGCACTTATGTGAAACTATGTCATCCTATGTGTTTATGTGTGTCGTCATCCTCAGATATAATCTAAGTCGCACAACCATCACCATTGCACTGCAAGTAATCACTGTTATTCCATAGTTCTCTATGGATGGTCGTGAAGGAAGCCACGAAGCTACTATATTTTCAAGCTTCACTATGTTGAAACCAAGTCTATACAATGTAGTGGCCTAGGGAACTCGAACTGAAAGAGAAATGACGCATTGTAGTCTTCGATGCTATGTTGTGGCCACTGTTGGCCCAACATAGAGTAAAATGAGTTATACTGTGGGTTTTCCACTACACCATGGAGCCCTATAGCTCAAAAATATAGAAGTCAAACCTAATCCTCAATGGAGAATATTGAACTATGGCTCGTGATGAAGAAGAATTGGTTTTTTCGTAGGTTTTTTTCTACAGCATGGATATGCTCTATTTGGAAGTGGTAAGATTTTGATGGAAGAAGTAGGTTTCACTGTGGAAGGTGGACTATGTTGTAGCCATGCAGTCCATGCTCATGGTTATTCCACAAGGGATACATCCACACCGTAGGGTTAGTTTTTTTGCAAACTCAAACACCTAGTATCTTCAAGATTATCCATAGGATATGGGTGGATTCAAAGAATTTTAATAGGAAACACATGCACGGGGCCTTGCCTGCTAAAGAAGGAGTTGAAACACCCCCAACAAACAAGGATATAAAGCCGAGCATATCAACAAAACTCAAAAAGAAAAATCATTCAACCCACTATCTCATAGATAATGAGAATTTTTAAAATATAGACAAGGGGAATTTTTACTAGAGGGAATTCTCGAAATTGGTAAAGAAAAGAAAAAATAAATAGAGTATAGAAGTGGAGGGAGAAAAAGATTTCAAAATTCAAAGAGGGAGTATAACGACCCTAGCCTTTTACACATATTATTACATGATTTTAAGCATAATTAACCATGAAATAAAAACCAAGGATCATAAATTCTAGTGTATTTAGAATATTATGTACATAATTAAATAGCCTAAAACAAAAAACATCTTTTATTTAATCTCCATAAAGAGCTCTTAAATTCCATTGAGATCTTACATCTGTATAGGATAACCTGGGTAATACATGAAAAAATGGATGATCTAAAAATCCCAATAAGGGGAAAAGAATATGAATAAAGCATAGCACATGGGTTAGAAGGCATAACATGATGACATAAAAAGGCATGGAACATGAATAAACATATGGAAGCATAACATACAGAACATGGGATCCTATGATCATGGAATCATAGAAATGTGGAAAAAACATACAACATGACATAATCATGAGTCAAAGCTAACCACTAAGACCATTTCACATAGAGGAGCATGAGTTGAGGCTAACCATAAAGACAATTGCACATAGAGGATCATGAGTCAAGGCTAACCACCAAGACCATTGCACATGACATATCATGAGACTAAACATTACCTAATTCATTAGAGTGATATCTGAGAACACTCATCATAACATGTTCATTTATATGTGTTCTGCATGAAGAATCATACATAAGTAATAAATATAAGGGTTTCCTATGGAAAGAAATGGGTATCGTAACCATGCCATGGAGCATAAAAAATGGGTGTATCGTAAAAGTGTCCATCAAAGAGTATATTTTAATCATAAATGGACATTCATAAGGTAAAATGTGCATATATCATTATAAATTATCTTCAATTAAAGTGGAATCGTGTAAAAATAGGGTTTAAGAAACTTTAGAAATGAAATAGTTTAGTGTGGTTTATGGAAAATATTAAAGAGCATTTAAAGAGGAAATGGAATATTTGTTTTCATTAAACTAGAAATGAACCAAGATAGTTTTTCATGATAAAATGAGTGATTTTAGAAAAATAATGGTTTCTTAAAATAGATTATGGAGTTCACTTGAAAACAGGTAAGAAATCGAGAAGTTCCCTTTATTTGGGCTTACTTATCGGGAAGAATTGAGAAGGGAACCTTTTTAAAACATGTATTTCCTCATCCTCCAATGGCTCGAAGGCCTTCATTTTTTATTGATTTTTTGATAATCCACCTTTCAAGGGGTGAGGTGGGACCCTTACAAGGCCCATAGGCGTAAATATTACATGGATTGTAGGCCTTAGAGGAATTCATTGCCTGTTGGCTTAAAACATTACAAACAACCCAAACTAACTACTTAGAACTGCTTCTCCCCAGCATCTTCATCATGAAATCAGCTCTTTACCTTCGCATGGTTGTTCGGATAGGCTTTCCTATGCATACAAAGGCTTGTCCCGATGACAGGTGTCATACCCTCTCATTCTTGAAATCCGTTTAGCTTCTGCTATGGTGAAATCTCTTTTCTCATCCTCCTTATAAAGCTTGTTCCTTGTAAGTTTTCTGGTTTTCATCTATACATAAGGTGTCCCAAAGGCCTTGAGGTGGCCCGAAGGCCTTACTGACCCGAAGGCCTGGGTGGCCTAAAGGCCTTAAAGGACTCGGGGACCAAATAGGTGGCCCGAAGGCCCAAACAGGGGAATATTCCCAGCTTCTACAGTACCAAACAGTGCCTGCTACAGTATCTGGAAATTATCCTCCACCTGGATTTTATCTCGGGTCGCCTAGATGCACTTAAAGAGTGCTCACCAACTGGGCTGAGGCTCATGTGTGTGTATTTCCCCATCAAAGAAGGATGTAATGATCTAAATACATGAATTTGGAACATATAAACAAGATTTAGAATAATTATATAAAAATAGAAAAGTTACATTGGGGTAGAGAGAGAGAAAGTATAACCTGAAAGAGAAAATGGAGGTTTAGAGAGAATCACTTACCTTATGTCTGAAACTATTCTGCACTTGAACTTAATGTCCTGGATAAACAAATAAATCCATTAATTAATTAATTCATAACCTTTTATATATTTATTTTGTTTAGTATAATTTTATTAGGTTCATTTATGGCCTTCCTGATGAGTTATAAGATACAATTTCATTGTTTGAGAGTGTTTGTTTCCTTGGTTTTCATGATCGGTTCACTTGTATACGTGTATAGAAGATCTTATAAAATGATATTGGTTATCCAAAATTTAAATTATATGTTATTAATGAAATTATTAAATATTAAATGGTCTTATATATCATTTTTTCCATATATGAGGATGAATCATTAGATAAAACGTTAATGATAACCGTTTAGATTATTTTGGCATTTTTCGATCATCATGAACTAGTTTTGTTCTATTATTTAATATTATGTATATATACTGGTTCCAAAACATTTAATAAGATATAATACATATATTATAATCTGTTTTAAACATAATTTTTTTTTACGATCATCCTTAAAGGTAGTGATGTAAATTGAAAATTCATCACCCTTAAATGTGATAAATTAACACATTACGGATGATGTTTTCATTTTTAGAACAAAAGGGGGGGAAGAGAGATGATTATGGGTTGTTCTATTAACATAATAAAATTATAGTATATAAAAGATACTAGATTTATCATGTCACTTTGATAAAGGGATGTGAGGAAATGAAAAGAAATGAAATGAAATTGAAAAGAAATTAAAAGAAAAAGAAAGAGGTTTTTGCCTCTTGAATTATTCTCCTTGAGAACCGCCTTAGGGGAATTAGGTTTGGTCTTTTGTTGAGACAAAAGTCTCCTAGAAGTGGGGAGAGATACTTGAGAAGAGGATTGGGTAAAATTTGGACATGCTTTAAGGCTTTAGAGGTTTGAGGAAAAGAGGTGGTGAGGGTGGTATTTATAGTGGAGGAGGGAGTGTTTTTTATTATTTTACTCATTAGTTTATTATTTTGGCACAAGACTATGAATAGTTTTGATTCCCATGACTAAATATAGTAAATATAGAAGGGGAGTTTGATATTATAGTTATTACTTTAGCAGTGACTCAATAAATAGTGTATTTAACTTATAATGCTATATACCATAAATTATCGTATTTCATTATTCACTGAAAATGCAATTATTTTAGAAAAATCCAAAAAATTCACTCTAACCATTTTTTAATGTGTAGAATTAAAAAATAGACTCAATTTATGAAAATAATTTTCTAAATAGGATAAATTTACTTTTTAACTAAAATCATCATTTATTCGAAAAATGTCATTTTTAAAATTTTAACTGATTTTATAACATTTTGAAAAAATAATTAAGGTATCATAAAATTATATTATAATCATAAGATAACAAAATATTAATTTATGAGTCTATTTTATGAAAATAAATTTTCTTTTAAATCATTATATTAATTATAAAATTGTTAATAAATATTTACGACTTATAAAAATACTAATACTTAATTTATCATTTTTAAAATATTTATTTACTTATTTCATAATATAAATATATTATATTTTCATTTATAAGATACCCAAATTTTATTTATACTTTAAAAGGTTAGGTTACTATTTTATTGGTCGGTTTACTATTTATAAGGGTCATGTTATTATTCTAAAAGTAAAGTTGTTAATCCATTAGTATAGGTTTCTTAATTTATAAAAACACCACTTATTTCATTAATTATTCAATTATAAAGTTTTTTTGTGTTATTTATGTGATTTATACTATATGAAATAATTATAAAAAGGTAATTTTCATTGATAAAATTTTGGGTCATTACATTCTTCCCCCCTTATGAAATTTTGCCCTCGAAATTTTGTTTTTTTTATACATGAGAAAACCCTAAAGATCACTTTTTAAGCTTCATTATTTAGGCTCTTAATCACTTCAATGAGGTCTTATATCTTTACAGTTGGCATTGCCTTCAAGGAGAAAGGGTTCATGCGTCACAATGGTACCTCAGGATATTTTCAAAATCATCTACTTCATTTATCCAAAAAACACCTCTGGCGTCTTGAATTATATCGATGGAATCATCGATAAGTCATTAAAAAGTATTTATTATATATAATTTCAAAACATCTTCTTGAACATTTTTTTATAAAAAAAACTTACTGATTCATCTTTAAATATTTCAAAATAGGGTTTTGGTAAATCGGTTTTGGTATTTCCCCAGAGACATAAATCTATAATTAGATACATATAGGATGCTCAGAGGTCTCCCTATTCTAAAGAATCTAGAAAATCATTTAGTGTTTCAACTGTTTGAAATAAAGAGAATAATTTGAAAAGACCCTAGTGGTACTTCTCACGCTTAGAATGGTAAGAAATTTGAGAGCGCAAGATTCTCCAAAAGACAATACTTGATCCTTGAAAGAATCAGGTGATGGTATAGGTATTGAATTCCTCATAAAGTTTTTTACATGTAACTTAGATGTTGGAAAAAAATTTGAAGTCATCTGAGCATGGCTTCAGGATAATCTTTCCAAGTAGTTCTTTAGGAAGAGAGAGAAGAGTTGTTCATGGTCTTCCTCATTCCATATTTTAAGTAATAAAAAGAAAATACAATTAGGGGGCTTGAATACTTAGCTAATAAGCATATAAAAAATAGAAAATTTGAACATAAAAAGGATAAACATGTAAATGATAAGTAAATTCTAACTTTTGATTCCCTAAGTTTCAATCTAGGCTATCCATAGTGATAGAATTATCCCTAAGGTTCATACTAAAGTGCTCTAGTCCTAATCTCTAAAAATAACTAGACCTTACTCTGATACTAACTATAATAGCCCTAGCCTTTTATACATATTATTACATGATTTTAAGCATAATTAACCATGAAATACAAACCAATGATTGTAAAGTCCAGTTTCTTTAGAAGATTAGGTATATAATTAAACATCATGAAACAAAAAAAACACAATTTATTTAATATCCTTAAAGAGCTCCTAACTTCTATTGAGCTCTTACATCTGCATAGGATAACCAGGGGAATACATGAACAAAGGGATGAGCTAAAAATCTCATTAAGGGAAAAAACATATGAATAAATCATAGCACATGAGTTAGAAAACATAACATGATGACATAAAAATACATGGAACGTGAATAAACATATGGAATCATAACATACAGAACATGGGATCCTGTAATCGTGAAATCATATAAATATGGAAAAAACATACAACATGACATAATCATGAGTCAAGGCTAACCACCAAGACCATTTCACATGGATTAGCATGATTTAAGGCTAACCACTAAGACCATTGCACATGGAGGATCATGAGTCAAAGATAATCACCATGACCATTGCACATGACGTCTCATGAGACTAAATATTACCTAATGCATTAAAGTTCTATATAGACGCACTCATCATAACATGTTCATGAATATGTTTGCCACATGAAAAATCATACATGAGGAATAAACATAAGGGTTACCCATGGAAAGAAATGGGTATCGTAATCATGTCATGGAGCATAAAAAATGGGTGTATCAAAAAAGTATCCTTAAAAGAATGGATTTAAATCATACATGGACATTAATAAGGTAAAATAGGCATAGATCAGGATAAATTATTTCTAATTAAAGTGGAAACATGTAAAAATAGGGTTTATGAAACTTTATAAATGAAACATTTTAGTGCGGTTTAAGGAAATTATTAAAGAGCATTTACAGTGGAAAAGGAATATTTTTTTTCATAAAACCAGAAATGAACCAAGATATTTTTTCATGATAAAATGAGTGATTTTAAAAAAATAATGGTGGATTAAAACAGATTATGGAGTTCACTTGAAAATAGATAACAAATCGGGAAGTTCCCTTTAATCGTGTTTTCTTATCAGGAAGAATTGAGAAAGTGACCTTTTTAAAACATGTATTTCCCCATCAAAGAAGGATGGGCTGATCTAAATATATGAGTTTAGAACATATACACAAAATTTATAAGAATTATATAAAAATACAGAATATTTACATTGAGGTAGAGAGAGAAAGTTTAACCTGATGGGAAAAATGAAGGTTCGGAGAGAATCACTTACCTTATGTCTGAAAGTGTTCTTCACTTGAACTTAATGTCCTAGATAATCAAATTAAATCCATTAATTAATTATTTTAAAACATTTTCTACATGTATTTGGTTTATTATAATTTTATTAGGTTCATTTATGGCCATTTTGATGAGTTATAAGATACAATTTCATAGGTATAGTGGGGAGCCTATACCCTCTCGGAGGATCATAGTAAGGGTACTGGTCCGAGTATAACAATAAAGATGCAGCGGAAAGAAAGACTCCGCAGACTCGAACCAGACCCGCAGAGCGGAAGCATATCCAATATCAACAAACAGCGGAAGCAATAATTATAACAACAGCAACGGAAATAAACACAACAGCATGCTAATAACATGTAACTACTACTGAACAGTAAAACATGCATCCAAAGCAGGTCATACACAACTGAATATAAAAAGGGCACCAATGGCTAACCAACAGTAGCTACAACAAGCATGCCAATACAGAAAAGTAAATACCACAAGTAAACCCCAGCTAGGAATGACCTCAAGGTTTGAACCATCTCCATGCACACAACTAACGTAACCCAGCTCCTAAAGATGACCCCTTTCTTGCATGTAAATCCATGAAGTCTGCACGCGTCCCGAAGGGCCCATGCAGGGTGTGAGACAAATCTCAGTAGGATACTACCCAATGGTGCGTACCAAATATATGTGTTTAAGCAGTCATGCATTTACCAGGAAAGTAGTAATCAGTACAATGCAAAAGTAAATACAAACTCCATTGGTGCTCAACAACCACCATGGAGTGTCACCTGCTTCAGCCAACGCCGGAATCTCTGTCGTGTAACCTGGCACCGTGTGCCACCTGACACCTTGTGTCTCAAGTATCGACGTTCCGAAGGTATGCCCCAAATAGTAACCCGGCACCAAGTGCCTCTTGACACCTCGTGTCTCAAGTACCGACGTCCCAAAGGCACGCCCACAAATAGTAACCCGACACCCTGTGCCTCCTGACACCTCGTGTCTCAAGTACCAACATCCCGAAGGCACGCCCACATATAGTAACCCGACACCATGTGCCTCCTGACACCTCGTGTCTCAAGTACCGACGTCCCGAAGGCACGCCCATTTCGTGAAGGCTTCTCACCTCCCACGTGGCTTTCTACGGCAAGCACCCCCAACCAAAAATACCTAACTGCAACTACGGGGGCCTCTACCCACACGAGTGGTCAAAACCACCTCATCACAGAGTATCTCTGTGTGCACACTACTCAAGTCCCGGTGAGCGGTAATCACCAAAATAGTCCTAAGCCACCAAAACATCTGACACCTCGTGTCCCTGCGACCATGTCGCTCAAGTCCGATGGAATCGCCACCCAAGTATCTCGGGTCATGCCCAACCTGACAGTCATACTGCCTCAAAGCGACGTCCATAACGCCCAATCCCGTGGTCAAAACCACCCAAAGTAACCCGGGTAAAGCCCCAACCTATGATCAGCATCACTCAGACGTAACCGGGTCAAGCCCAACACAACCCAAAAGGGTCCAGCAGATGCAATTCAGCAATTGCATATATAACATAGTTAAACAGAAAGAATAACCAGGAAAAACCAACTAAACAGTCGAATTGCACTATACCAGGTGTCGTCCCATACCAGCACTGAGGTCTTAAATGCCTCTAATAATTATAACAGGCTTTAACAAATTAAACAAAACAGTTTATACCAATCATATTTCAATTAAATCCATTTTGGCGTTCCCCGGCCAAAATGCCCCGATGAGCCACGGCCACTCACCCGGCCCCGCTCACGCAAAATAGTAACCGGGCATCCCAGAGGTCCCATAAACAATATAGTAAGAAAAATCAGATAAAATGGGTCCCGCTCAAAAATACCCAAAAATGCTCCGAAGTCGCGTCACCCAAACAACCACGAAAACACAAAATGAGGTATGCACCACCTACCTGAGACTCGCACGATGCTACTCCTTCGGTAACACCCGCCAATTCGGTCTAAAACGTGGTAAATCTACAAAATATTCAAAACCGCTCAAGGGGATATAACTCATTCTAGAACAAAAATCAAACAAAACGACCAAAGAGGAATCAAGGCCTTACCGAGGGGGTTCCAACGCATCCAACCGGGATCGGATCGGAGTTTGGAAGAAGAACCGAGAAGCAAATGAAGATCCGGCCGACTTGGTTCGGTAAACCCGGCCAAAATATTGAGGTTCTGCCTCAATACGAGGCTACTGTCCAATTTAAGTGAAAAAAAGAAAGTACACGGCATGTACTTTTGGACTACAAAGCGTGTATATTTCATTTAACTATTCAAAAGACGGCTGATTCTGCCGAATTACTTTCCGAACCTGTCGACATAAGTGCACGGCGTGTACCTCTGGATACACGGAGTGTACCGGGTTCCTCTTCTCTTCCTCTCTAACATACCCACACGCCATGTATATCCCTCATACACGACTAGACTACACGACATGTCCAAAGGGAACACGGCATGCCCCTGGTTCTTACCCGGCCAATGGCCTACACGCCATGTATAGCCTCACACGGTCGGGGGTCTACACGGCGTGTTCCAAACTACACGTCGTGTAGTAAGAAATTCTACATGGTCACTGCATGGCATGTACTCGGCGAGCACACGGTCGGTCACTCGCCTAAACATACACGGCGTGTACTTAAAGTACACGGCGTGTAGTCTGGAAATTTCCAGAAACTTCCCATTTAATCCAGTTTCCTCAGAAACAAGTCAAAAATTTAAACAGGTTCGGGATTTTGACCCGTTCTGAAAACCTGGGTTCTTACAATGGAGTTCACTTGAAAATAGATAACAAATCGGAAAGTTCCCTTTAATCGTGTTTTCTTATCAGGAATAATTGAGAAGGTAACCTTTTTAAAACATGTATTTCCCCATCAAAGAAGGATGTGCTGATCTAAATACATGATTTTAGAACATATACACAAAATTTATAAGAATTATATAAAAATAAAGAATATTTACATTGAGGTAGAGAGAGAAAGTGTAACCTGATGGTAAAAATGGAGGTTCGGAGAGAATCACTTACCTTATGTCTGAAAGTGTTCTTCACTTGAACTTAATGTCCTAGATAATCAAATTAAATCCATTAATTAATTAATTTAAAACATTTTCTACATGTATTTGGTTTATTATAATTTTATTAGGTTCATTTATGGCCATTTTGATGAGTTATAAGATACAATTTCATAGTTCAGAAGTGTTCGTTTCCTTGGTTTTCATGATCAGTTCATTTGTATACATGTTTGGAAGATCATGTAAAATGAAAATAGTTATCCAGAATTAAAATTATATATTATTAATAAACTTAAAGAATATTAAATGGTCTTATATATCATTTTGTTTCCATATATGAGGGTGAATCATTAGATAAAATATTAACGATAACCATTTAGATTATTTTGGTGTTTTTCAATCATCACAGACTAGTTTTGTTCTATTATTTAATATTATGTATATATGTTGGTTCTGGAACATTAAGTAAGCTATAATACATATATTATAATATTTATAACCATAAAAAATGTTTTTACAACCATCCTTTAAGGCAGTAATGGAAATTGAAAACTCATTATCCTTGAATGCGATAAATTAACACATCATGGATGATGATTTCATTTTTAGAACAAAAGGGGAGGGGAAGAGAAATGATGATGGGTTGTTCTATTAACACAATAACATTCTATTATATAAAAGATAATGGATTTATCATGTCACTTGGATAAGGGGAGGTGAGGAAAGGAAAATAAATGAAATGAAATTGAAAAGAAATTAAAAGAAAAAGAAAGAAGTTTTTACCTCTTGCATTCTTCTTCTTAAGAACCTCCTTAGGGGAATTGGGTTTTGTATTTTGTTGAAAAAAAAGGATCTTATACATGGGGGAGATACTTGGGAAGATTATTGAGTGGAATTTGGACAAGTTTCAAGACTTTAGAGGTGTGAGGAGAAGAGGTGGTGAGGGGTGGTGAGGGGTGGTATTTATAGTGGAGGAAAGGGGTGTTTTTTTAATTATTTTACTCATTAGTTTATTATTTTGGCTCAAGAATATGAATAGTTTTGATTACCATGAATAAATATAGTAAATAGAGAAGGATATTTAAAGATTATGGTTCTTACATTATCAATGACTCAATAAATAGTGTATTTAACTTATAATGTTATATGCGGTAAATTACCGTATTTTATTATTCACTAAAAATCAACAATTTTAAAAAAATATCAAAAATTCACCCTAAACATTTTTTTGATGTATAGAATTCAAAAATGGACTCCATTTTTTAAAAATAATTTTCTAAATATGAGGAATTTAATTTTTAATTAAAATCATCATTTATTCAAAAATAGCAATTTTAAAATTATAACTGGTTTTATAACACTTTGAAAAATTAATTAAGGTCTCATAAAATTATATTATAATCATAAGACAACAAAATATTAATTTATGAATCTATTTTATAAAATAAAATTTTACTTTAAATCATTATATTGATTATAAAATTATAAATAAATATTTACGACTTATAAAAATATCAATAATAAATTTATCATTTTTAAAATATTTATTTACATGTTTCATAATATAAGTATATTATATTTTCATTCATAATATACCCAAATTTTATTTATACTATCAAAGGTTGAGTTGTTATTCTATTGGACAATTTACTGTTCATAAGGGTCATATTACTATTCCAAAAGTCAAGTTACTAATCCATTGGTATAAGTTCCTTAATTTCAAAAAAAACCTCTTATTTCATTCATTGTTCATTTATAAAGTTTGTTTTGAGTTCTTTATGTGATTTATACTATATGAAATAATTATAAGAAGGGAAATTTCATTGATAAAATTTTGGGTCGTTACAGGGAGGATATGTTGCCTATAAATATAAGGATACACTACTAGGATCCAAAGAGAGACTCGAAGGGACTCAGAGCTAGATTTTCACAGAATCGGAGGAGGTTCCACTACTAGTTAAAATGTTAACATGGGAGGTAAGTGGGAGAACTCTAACTAGCATCTGAAGTAAGAGTGGAAGAAAAGGGTCATCATCAACCACGCTACTGCATAATTAGGATTTTGATTTTTTGGTTTATCTTTTTGTTTTTTAATTTTGAATTCATATGTTGGTTGCGAGAGTAATAAGCATATGTCTCCACTTTTACATTTCACTTTTCATTTATCATTAACTTTTCTATTCCTTTTCTGTGAATACTTAGCTCATCCATGTTGGTTGAGAGATTCTCCATGAATAACTAAGTATTCAAGGCAAGGGTGAGTTGATGGATGAGGATGAGTAACCACTATTTAATTCTTTCTAGTTTCTGAATTCATCTTAGTGACTTAAATTGCATTGAGAGTATTTTTAATCACATCTCTAATTATGTAGCGAAAGTGATGGTGATTGTGGGAGGATACCCAATGTAATTGAGGGAAGTAGAAATCAAGAGTGGGATTGACTTATCCTTTTGCATAATGATTAAACTTAATGCACCTAAGCTGGTTATAGACATACCTTGAGAGAGGAGTCATCTAACATAGGTTTTTCTAGCTGATGCTAAGAGGCTGGGCTAGATAATCCAAGAAGTCTTGTGACTTAATTTTATGTAATTTCACAAGTAATGATTGAATCATTTTAATTTATGAAAAAACCACCCTTAACATCAACTCTCTTCTTTTCATCATTATTTTCATTTTTGAGTCAGTCCGTCACATCTTTCAAAATAATTAGGTAGTTTTAGTTTTAGTTTAAAAAATT
This sequence comes from Viscum album, assembly GCA_963277665.1. Lineage (NCBI taxonomy): Eukaryota > Viridiplantae > Streptophyta > Magnoliopsida > Santalales > Viscaceae > Viscum > Viscum album. The sequence goes on from OY728131.1 coordinate 1,538,547,056, forward strand.
GTGACAAATGTTGAAACTATTGAATCATATTATAATTGTTTTCCTCATGGGATCGATCTCGTCTTACCACTATTCTACATTATAGTAGTTGGTGTAGTTGGGTTAATATAAATTTTTATTTTGATTTCCCTGAGAGAATTAACAACTCTTTCAGGCAATGTCAAAACTAGCACCATTGTCGGGGACAAGACATTTATAAATTCAACAGTTAGACAAGTCTATTCTCTCCCACTTTTCTGTTTTTCTGATTTTAGATTAGGTTATTTTTTTCATTTTATTTCTATTTTACACACTAGGTGTTTTTGTTCTACGATCTCAGGAACAAGCAATATGAAGGTACACATCCAATTGACAATCCAATTGTCAAACCTCTCTCAAAGAATTGAAGAAATCGGGAGGGAAATTTGAAGCCAAGGATGGGAGATTCAAGAGAAACCAAGAGTATCACAATCACACCCAATTATGAAAAAATCTCTCCAAGGTATGCAATCAGAATTCAATGAAGGGTTGTTACTCCTAGAAAACATAGCCAAAGAAGCTGAAGAACTAAAGCATGGAACCAAGGAGGACCAAATTGGAGATATATTTAGAGACACAACTGAATCCGAGGCCGAATCCAAGGTAAATTACTAATATGATGATTATTCTAATTTTTCCATGGAGGACACCTACCTAAGTGTTGAGGAGAAAGAATAAGAGGATTCCTCCACTACTGAAATAGAAGACCAAGAGGAGGAAGACCATAGAGCTACTACAATTTGGGAGTACACTACGGATCTTATGGAATATTGGCCCCATAATTATGAAGAATAAGACCAGGTGGCTTTTGTACATAAGAAGATAAGGGAAGCATTTGATGAATTGCAATGAACAAAGGAGGAGAATGTGGAGTGGTACCTTATTTGGACAACCCATAAACATCTACTCCAAACATTGGGGTTTTCCACCACTGAAAACACTCCACCAAGTGAGAAGATGAGCTCAAAGAGGAGGAAATGTAAAAGAGCTACACTGGATATCGAACAAAGACAGAATTGGTTAAATACAAGATGATCGGTGATATACCCTACTCCTATTACATAATTAATGAGGTAAGGTCTAACTTAACGACCTAAATAAAAATGCTTTGTGGGAGACAATTTGAGTTTTTATTTTTTACTTTTTTAGTTTAGGATTTAATTTTAGGTTGCAGTGAAACCTCCCCCTCCCATCAATTTTGAGCTTTAATTACATAGATCGTTTGCTTCCACTGTTTTTATTTCTTTGTATATCCATGAAGCACAAGGACAACAAGAAAAAAAGGAGAATGGCTTCAAATGTTTAGGGGTGTTAGCTCTAAATTTTCAATACTCACTTTCACTCCCCATTTCTAGAATCTGTTGTTGGCTTTAAAGAAAGAAATGCATTCCCACACTTAGATTAGTGTTTTACTTTTGATCAATGATACTTAGGATTTTTAGGAACCCCGTGATGCCATGTTTTAATTTTCAAGTTGATGGGATTGAATAAGTAAGATGGGGAGATTTGATGATTAGAGAAAAGCATAGGAACTTGAATTCAACGAATTGTGATATTTCTTTTTAGTTACATGATGTTGAATTTTTTCCTCCATCTTTCATGCTTTCAATTTTGGATGTTCATGTTGATTAATTTATTTTTATTACACATACCATAAGTGATTGACTTAAATTATATGATCTTATTCCCGAGAGGATTCTAGACCAATTTTTTCAATCTTTCTAGTAAATCTCTTGAGAGAACTTGGGATATGTTACCTACTAGGATTTGGATTTGAACTTGTCAAAATGATGATTGTACAAATTCACTTAAAAGATTATTGAGGCTTTTTTATGCAGTCACTATCCTTGATACCTACCTAACATTAATCCAACTTTTATCCCTTAGAGACCATGAATGGCCTCTGATGGAAATGAGCCACATTTCAATCCAAATTATCCATTCATGCCCTTACTCTAATATTTTCCATGATTTTCAAGGTTCATGTGTGGGGGGAAAGGGATTTCATGGTGGAAATAGAGGTTCTTAATTAAGGAAAATGTTGTGGATTTCATTGTGTTCTGGGAAAAGGTGCATGTCATCATTATGTGTATACCCCTCTAGAAAAAAATGAAAAAAATATGGGTTAAGTTATGGAGGGTCAAAAATGATTATCACTTGACTAATAATTTTTATCATTTGAGGTTGGGTGACAGATGTGAGACTTACCCTAACTCAATTTTCGAAAAATTGAAAAATTCGAGAAAAAAAACAAGAGGGGAAACACATTCATTATTTTCATTGTGCGTAGCCTTACTTTAAGATTGGGGAAATTGAAGTTGTCTCTTTGAAGAGGAGAATGTATTTGGACTTACTTTAATGATCATACATTATACTTAGAGGTGAACCTCCCTTTTGAGCCTTAAATGTTTTATTCATCAATTTCCTACCATCCTTTAACTTCAGAATCATTGGATCCTAATTTCAAGATCCTCATGATTTTTAGTGATTTTGTCTCTACTAATTCAAGAGAGTAGATCTCATTCAAGTTCATATGTTTGGTGCATGTATTCAAGGTATGATTAAAAATTCATATTCATTTTACCTTGAGTGATGAGAGAAGAAAAAATTGGTGAGGTAGATCATGATTCAACATGTTAATAATGATAAGTTAAGAAGATTGAATGGAAGAGAGCAGAGGCTCCATCATTTTTCATTGGGGAAAATCAAATACATTGTGTATAGTGAGGATTTGAAATCATTTTTCATATGTGACCCTCGAAAGTTCTCTCTCTCCAATTGAAATTTATTTATTTTCATTAATTTTGAATTTTAAATATTGATAAAATGGGGAGTGTCCATTTTAATTCTTAGTTGAGGTACATACTTGAGGACAAACATTGTTTAAGTGTGGGGAATTGGATGAGTTCATTTAATGAACACATTTTTTGAAACATTAATTGAAAAATATCATTTGTTTTCAATTATTATTATCCATTTATTAATTATTATTTTTCATTTGGGGGTATTTTATATTTTAATGAAATTTTTGGAAAAAAATAAAAAGGAATAAATTACATGTGTTTTGATGTTACAAATTTCCAAGTATTTTTTATATATCTTTCCGGTAAAAAAAATGGTCACCATGGCTCGGCCTCAACCCATGGGATTGCAAGCCACATACCAACCTCAATGAAGGGGTTGCCGGCCAAGCCACCCTAAAGGGAGAGTAGGCCATGCGATAGAGAGGAAGCAGAGCTCACGCAAGGCGCGCACAAGCAGGGACACAGGAGCGCATCAGCGCATGGGGGTCAGTTTCGTGCAGCGGTGGGAGGAAAGCCTCACCATCGTAGGGCAGCGCACGATGGCGTCGGGGGTCCTTCGACCCACATCCATCTAAACAACCGCTGAGTGGAACGTGATCATATATAAAGCAACGGCCAGTCAACTGAACTTTTGATGTGGTATGCGCTTCGTGTATGGGTATTATGCGCTTAAGGAACGATGTCGTCCCAAGTGTTTACACATGTCGTCGTCCGCGGATATAAGCTACGCCGCACAACCACTGCGACAGCACCGCAAGTAATCACCACTACGCCATAGTTTGCCATGGTCGCCCATGAAGGAAGACCTGAAGCTACTAGATTTTTGAGCTTCACTACATCACAACCAAGGCTATATAGCGTAGAGACCTAGGGAACTCGAACCGAAAGAGAAATGACGCACCGTAGTTTGTGACGTTGCATTGTGACCACTGTTGACCTGAGGTTGAAGAAAATGAGTTGCATTGTGGTTGTCCACTACACCGTGGAGCCCTGTAGCTCAAAAATAGAGAAAACGAACCTACGCCACAATGGAGAATGTTGCACCATGGCTCAAGATGAAGAAGAATTAACTATGTCGTAGTGTTTTTGCTACACTGTGGATATGCACGATTTGGCAGTGGTAATATTTTAATGGAAGGAGGTTGCACCGTGGGAGGTAGACTACGTCGTAACCATGCAGGTCATGCACAAGGTTGTGCTGTAAGGGATACATCCACGTCGTAGGGTTGGTTTTTCTGCAAAATCAAACACCCGATATCTTCGGGCTTATTCACAGGATCTAGGGTGGCTTCGAAGAATTTTAATAGGAAACATATGCACGAGGCCTCGCCTGCAAAAGAATGAGTCGAAATACCCCCACCAAACAAGGATATGAATCTGATCATATCAGCAAACTCAAACAGAAAAATAGGCTAACCCACTCATAGATAATGAGAATTCTTCAAATAGAGAGAAGGGGGCATTTTTACTGGAGGGAATTCGAGAAATTGGCTGAGAAAAGAAAAATTCAAAGAGAATAGAAGCAGAGGGAGAATAAGATTTCCAAATACAAAGTGGGAGGATATGTTGCCTATAAATAGGATACACTGTCGGGATCCAAAGAGAGACCTAGAGGGAATCGAAGTAAGATTTTCACAGAACCGAAGGAGGTTCCACTGGTATCTGAAGCGAGAGTGGAAGAAAAAGATCATCATCAACCACAATGTTGCATAATTAGGAATTTCTTTTTTTGTTTATCTCTTCACTTTGTAATTTTGAATTCATATGTTGGTTGTGAGAGTAATAAGCATATGTCTCCACTTTTACACTGCACTTTTCATTTATCATTCACTTTTCTATTCGTTTTCCTCAAATACTTGGTGCATCCATGTTCGTTGAGAGATTCATCATGAATAACTAAGTATTTAAGGGAAGGGTGAGTTGATGGAAGAGGATGAGTACCCACTTTTTAATTCTTTCTAGCTTATGAATTTATCTTACTGACTTGAATTGCATTGAGAGTATTTTTAATCACATCTCTAATTATCAAGCGAAAGTGATGGTGATTATGGGAGGAAACCCAATGTAATTGAGGGAAGTGGAAAGAGTGAACTTAACTTCACCTTTTGTCAAAAGATTAAACTTAATGCACCTAAGTCGGTTATAGACATACCTTGAGAGAGGAGTCGACTAACTTGGGTTGTTCTAGCTGATGCTGAGAGGTTAGGCTAGATACTCCAAGAAGTCTTGCAACTTATAATTTGATGCAATTTCACAAGTAATGATTGAATCGTTTTTATTTATAAAAAAACCATCCTTAACGCCAGCTCTCGTCTTTTCATCCTTATTTTCATTTTTGAGTCACTCCATCACATCTTTCAAGATAATTAAGTAATTTTAGTTTTAGTTTAATAAAATGGGACAAACGTCGAAGCTATTGAATCATATTATAACCCTTTTCCTCGTGGGTTCGACCTCATCTTACCACTATTCTATGTTCTAATAGTTAGTGTAGTCGGGTTACTATACATTTTTATTTTGACTTCCAAGAGAGAATTAACGATGCTTTCAGGAGACGACAATATCAGTGTTCATCTCTACCACAATACTATGTCGAAGTCCACACTATTACAGTATCGTTGTCGAACCATGGGAGTTGCGCATTGGTGTAAAGTATGGGTCACCAGTAGTTAGCCCAACTCCATATTATGGATCAGACTATAAAATTCCAACACATGGAACCACCACTCCCAGAGGTATGTTGGAAATTTTTGTGTGTTAGATAACTGTTTTTCCCTATTGATGATCTTAAAGTAGTGACATTTGGATTCGTTCGTAGAGGGGATATCGTTCATAAACGACGAAGATTTTGCTCGACCCTACTATAGGGGAGAGTAAATTGATGGCGGGGGGGGGGGGGGCTTTCTGTGTTGAATTGGGGGGGGGGGCAAGGATGTTGATGGGGTTGTAAATATGGTGATGTTGAAGCTATTTTATCAATGAAGACAAATCACAAAAGGTGTGACCTTTAGATTTGTGATGAAAGCAATCACCCAGTGAGGTTTATGAAGTGGTTGAAGAAGTGGTCTTGAAAGATGAACAAACAATCCATCATTTCAATAGTCAATATTGAGTGTGGTATATGAAGTGATCTCAAGAGTTAACCAAGGTTCAACAAATGGTATCATTCAATATTTGATATCGAGAATGAAGTGATTCATGGAAGAGCTTTGCATGCTACTCTAGTTTTTCAACTGCAACTATCAAGATCCATGGAAACTCATCTGTGAAATCTAATGGAATCAAGATACAAGGTATACCAGCCAAGAAATCCACCACCATTTCAATTCATCACATTTCAATCATCTATTAAAAATCATTCACAATCCCTGAGTTTACCCACTCATATAACAATTCCAATTTAAACAATTCAACAATTCACATCATGATATCACATGGTAAATGAGGAAAACTATATCCTAATCAATCAATTAAATTAAATTCATTTATAAACGGGCTTACTATAACTAGGCACGCTCAAACACACCCCATGTCGAGCTTTGCATGCTACTCTTGTTTTTCATGTCGAGCTTAACTCATGTGAACTTAGAGTATATGTTGAGTAAATCATTAATCACTATCTAGAGTTTCAAAATGCGAATGATGGTTGAAGAAGGTGCGCAAGTCTTTTTTTCAATAGAAGGTTTGAAGTGGTATCAATGGTTAGAGAATTGTCAACAAACCCAAAGGGATATTTTGTTAGGAAAAAATCTCTCTCGATAACATTTCAGGGTTTTGGGGTTGTATTTGGTGACAAAGTCGATTGACAAAGTCTCGGTGTATTTGTTGACAAAGAGTGTTGACAAAGTTCCAAAACCATGGAGTCCTTGCAACATTATTGAATAAAGGGGTTTGGAAGCTCTGGAAAGCATTTGGAAAGTTGCGTAGAAAAATGGAGCAAATGATTTTTACACAAGTGCAAAGTTGCATGAACTTCGTGATTTGAAGTCGCCTCGTTGAGAATTCAACTTAGGAAAGGAATTTCATGCAAGTTTGGCAAACTCGTGAAAATGGAGTTGTGCAAACATGGTGCATGTAGGAGTGAGGTTGTGTGAAGATGACGAAGTTGTGCAAAGGCGTTGAGTTGCGCGCGAAAAGCGTCAACAAAGGCGTCGTGTTTTCCGAGCACAAAAAGTTGCATGAATGGTTAAAAACGCCTATAAATAGATCGTTACCCCGTCATTTGAAAGCAGTCGGACCTAGAAACTATCTCAAGGCTCTGTTTTTGCATAAGACTTATGTGAACATACTTCTTGCGCAATGCATTTATGCAAACATCAGTTGTGCAAAGGAGTTTGTATTTTGTGAACAAGTGAGTTTTGTGAAATATTGAGTTTCTAGAAAGACAATGAGTTATGAGAAAGTGTGGAAGTTACGTGAAAGTTAAGCAAATGTTGCACGAAAGTTGCACAAATGTTGTGTGATAGTGGAAGTTACACGAACCTAAGGGAATTGCCCAAAATTTTTATGATGAAATGGAATTCATCATCAGATGAAAGAAGAGCTTCATAACACACCAATTGTGGTGTAATCAATGGTGATTAAAATCATCGAAGAGCATCAACTGAATGGACAATGAGTACAGCAATGAGCTTTCAACAAATGGGTAGTTATAAACAAGAAGAGATAGTAAGTTCACTCCAAACATTATAACAACAATGTGGTGGTGTTTAGTTATTTTGATACATTGAGACATTAACTTTGTATGGCCCTTAAATTAGTTAGGTTAGGATGAACAAAGTAAAATCATTCACTTAGATTCTCTCATTTCTGTTTAGATATTGTTGGGGAAAAGTGAGAAAAATGTTTTGTTTAGAGATTAAACAAGATTGACAGGGAAAATTGTTTTAATTCGCCACACCCTAATCACCCCCCCCCCACAGTTTTGGTTAGTTGTCATGGTAGGTTCTTGCCAAATTTCTCCAAGACTTTTGAATCACTCACTTCCCTCACCAACATGGGACAACCCTTCTAGAGGTGTTTGCAGAGGAGGATAGGTTGACTTGTGATCCAATTCTAGGGTTTCCAAAGGTTTGAGGTCTTCCAGTGAGAGCGACTATTGCTTATAGAATGATGAAATTACATCACTACTAACAAAATTATTATACTGGTAAACATCAATTTTTCTTTCTTTGAATTCAATGGGGGCATTATTTGATGAGCATTTATTAGTGGGCTCAGATCTTGTGAACACTGCAGCCAGCATCTTCAGATGCCCAGTTCTCCTTCCAGTTCTCAAATTCACTCCCACCAAACACCACATGCTTGATTCCAATGTAACTGCATCAAACACCCACAAAAATAAAAATAATAATAAATTGATTCCTATGTATCTCACAATTTTGTTGAATATTCGAATTTTTGCAATATTAGATACTGGTTCATATATCGTCTCAAGATAATCTCTAATGAATTCCAAACAAATGACTGTGTACTTAAATCTCAACCAAGTGAACAAATATTGATTCAAATTCATTAATGCGATCAATTATTATTTTAATATAAGTGTCATTAAATGCAACCTAAATGCCTTGAAATTCAATTAAATGAATATGTTTCAAGGAAAAAATGAAGGCATACTCAGAGCTCAGCTGTGTCAATGCATTTATCAACACATCCAGAAGCAATGGCTCATTAGTTCCAATATCCAACCTGTCACATACTTCCATCAAATTAGATGCATCAATTGAAAACAACATAATATCTGTTTGAATGCTAGTTCTGTGAATAAATCTTTATTTTTTAAAACAGAAACACAGAAAAATTATTTAATATGTCGTCTTGTATCAATTATTTTTAAAAAACGAAAAAAATATATATATTCATGACAAATAAAAAAAAACTGAACACATTTTATAACTTTTTGCAGTTCTTGTTCGAATAAAAACTCTCAAATTAATTGACTACAATTCCATACCATATTTTTGCTAAATTGCCTTGAACCTCGAAATCGCTGATATTATAAAAAGTGGATGGCTCCACATTTGCTCCCTGAATAGGATCATAGCTTGGTTTTGCATCCAATGGAGCTTGTGATAACTATGGAAAAAACAATTTAATTTTCTCACCAACAATATGCTTTCAACAATTTAAGCTTAAAAAATTTACGAAACCAAAGCACTGGGCAATTTGCATGCGATATAGCATTTCCCAAGTTGTTTCCATCAGTTCCGCAAGAATCAATAAAAATATGCCCCGATAAAATTAAGGCTGCATTTGATTTTGGAAAAGATTTTTTGTTTTTTATTTTGTATAAGATGATGTTTTGAAAATTGAAGGAAAAACATGAAAAATTTAGGTTGTGTTAGATTTGAAAAACATTTTCTCTTTTCGTGATTCAAATATACATTAGAAAATAAGTTAAAAAATGTTCTGAAAAAAGAAGGAAAGACGAGTGTAGAAATTACCTATCCAGATGTTTTCATTTTCCTAAAAACATGAAAACATGTTTTTTTGTTTCTAAAAACTACCATTTCCTTTTTTATTTTCTAAAAATGCACTTCATTTACATAATCCAAGGCATTTTCTAATACATTTTTGAAAAATGAAATCAAGAAATGTTTTTCAAAACCAAACACAACCTTATTTATCCAAGCGTCGTTATTTTCTTTTAGAGATAAAAAACAAATATTTTTTATTTTCAAAAAAAATCATTTTCATTTTCTAAAAAGGTTTTTCGATTTATTATCCAAACATTGTCATTTTCTTTTGATATATTTTTGAAAAAGTGAAAACAGGAAAAAAAAATCAAAAGCCAAAGTAAAATTGCCTGCATATTCATGGAAGTGCATCCACCAAGCCGTCCGATTATATGCCATGATCGAATTACCTGCATAAAATAAAATAAAATAATTATAAAAAATATATAAAAAAAGAAAAACATGTCGGAAAATAATGGTTGAGTTGACCGAAGGTAACTTACATCACAAATTAAGGAAATATCTTTCTCTAGTGGAGCATTATTGAATTCAAACCATATAAAAGAGTTTGAGAATTCAAACCTGTCCCCTCATCCAAGTATGCAACCAAAACAAGGGAAAACAATGAAGTGATTTAATACAACTAAGTGGCCACCAAATAGATGCCAAAGCATGCATCTTCATGAGTAGCATGATAAAAGGCCTAAAATATGCAAATTAAAAGAGCGCAGAAGCTAAAAAGGTGAATGAAGCAGAACCCAATTGAATATGTTGGTCCAATGCATAAAAAAAAAAAATCTGATTTAGAGAGCCATTTCATTGATTTGATATTTTATTACTGACTAAATTCAATTCTTTACAGCATTTTTACTGACCAATTACCAACTGATCAATGGATTTTTTTCCTTTTTTACTTCTGCGCTTCTTTTGCAAGAATGAAAAAAATATATATTTAAGTGTTTAGTTACTGATCTGCAAGCATGAAGCTACCAAAATGATTTAAAAACTATCGGTTAAAAGATACAAATATTTAAGAGACTAATCAACATTTTCTCCATGGTTTAGTTTTCATCACTCTTATAGGAAAAAAAAACTCCATTGATCTGTGAGCATATTATAAAATAAAATCTAAATTTGATTCAATACCGAATAAACATATATTTTCAGCATTAAAAACAATCAAACAAACACTTGAGACTAGTAAAATCACGAAACAGAAAAATTTAACAATGAATTTACAGCTGATTAATTTTCATGGAACTTTTTCCCCGTTTTCCAAATGACTTTACAATGTTTTCAATGAAGAAATTAAGAAAATTGGTAGTTTTCACAGATTCTTCATTGATACTTATTTCGAAGTTTGATTTGTTGGGGAAAAGCAAACCTTTTAACTACAAGAAGCAAGGAAACTAACCATGAACTTGAAAATTGCTTAAATGAAGTGGGTAAAACAAGAAACGTACTGATGCACTGTAACTCACTTGTTGAAGGTAACCTTCATGGGAGTTGCAGTTCCAGTTTTTGTATGCAGTATTTTGCCTCTTTTTCTCCTCAATCTGTCTTTCATCTGTCATCCAGTCAACCCCGTCTAAAATCAAAACAAGTCCTTAAACAGTGCCTGATGACTCACGAAGGTTATATTATAAGAATCCCTCAATCGAATCGCGGAATAATCTTATTCTTTGAAGAATCGTTTTTTTCAAAAATCCCCAATAGATTGCCTGGAACCCTCTGGCGGTTAATAATCTTCAATTTGGTAGATAAAATTAAGGAATCACATCAGCGAGCAGCTTACTCACCGCGGAACGCGCTTTCTCCGGATCATCGAGACAGCTACCAAGGATTTCAGCAAATTCAGGGTCTCGATCGTAGTCCTTTTCCGCTTCTCCTCTACCTCGGTATCTTCTGCTGCTCGAAAATGCGTCCCCGTCATCAGCCGCATCGTCCGCTTCGGTCGGAGTTTCCGAATTCCTCGATTTAATACTTGAGATTTTACGGGATTTGGAATCAACGCATGTGAGCATCCATGCAGCATGGCTTCGAAGCGAAACTGAGGGAAATGAAATTTGAGAGAGGAGGCCAGCATGGGAATGAAACGAGGAGATTAGCGGGTCCACCCAAGCAAGCCGGGGAGCGCTGAAGCATAGATTGAGCATCCCGGGAAGAGGGGATGGAGGGTGAACGAGTTTGGTGGTGTCGGCCCTTCAAGTAACATTTCCACGAAATGGATCATTTCACCTTACGAAGTTTGTGGTGCAGCCATTCTCATAAAAAAAAGATCATTTTAATCTATACAGGACAGTTGATATTATAAACCACAAACAAAATACTCACGCACTTAGTAGTTAAAATCTCATCCATCCACACAAGGGATGACAATCACACACGAGACCTACTTTATTACATGAAGTGACCTGAAGACTGAAGTTTTAGATGGGTCGAAGGCCCAACTGATTGTGCTTCAAAAACCCTTTGGAAGAGACGACTCGAAGACCCGACTGAGAAATCTTCATCAAGCCACGTTGCCCCTCTTGTCAGTAATAATTTCATCATATCACCTGTTTGATGGTTGCGCCACCCGCTGCCAAAAAGGCAGAGCACCCCCTATATCCTATATCAAAAATATGTGTGGGATGATGACTAGTTAATAGGTGTCAACACATTCAACGCTCTTTCGAGCTACTTACCCGACAATGATTGTGTGGCGCCCCGTCGCATCACCAGTCAAGTCATGATGTGTCGTCTAACCGGTTCCACTGTGTTGATCATCACGTGGTGGGTCTAATGAGTTTCATTATACCATCTCACGACTCTTGGCAATAAAAGCAAACTCAATCATAGATGGATTTATCTCCAGGAAATCAAACGTGTAAGTGAATTCGAAAAATAGAGCATAACGTACCTAAAACACCTGAATATTAGCATATCTCATCTTTGCTCTTCGACGAAGTTAGCTTGATGGCGATCACGAAGAGCAACAGACGAGTGTCTCCCGCCTCCAAGAGGAAATATCGACCAATGGATCTACAAAATCGTGAGGGCTCCTAAACGCTTTAAGGGGCGCTAGCCCCTTCGCCGAGCAATGAACGAGCTTCAGGATTGGAAGAGAGAGCCTCAACTAGCATGCAATCGCCACCAAAACCACACACCACATTTTGTTATACCGGTATGAGAATGATCGCATCCTTGTATATAGATCCTCGACGCTCTTCATTGAATGAAAAGTGTTGACCATAACATAACACATCATGTATCATCCATGGAGCCTGAATGTTACAACTTATTTGGCATTTATCCATTGAACACTTCAATGAATGAGGTGTGTTGTCCATAAACAAACCAACCCTTTGGTTCGTAACTGATGAAAATTGAGTGGAGAAGGATGTGGTAGCCACATGCATCAAATTCATGCTAAAACTAGTGTGCCTGTCGACCATGATGTTATATGCGTCACCACGACATAGTGGTGACCGATTTAGTTCACATCCAAAAATCTCCAACTTTCACTAAAATACCATAAAAAAAATTATGAAAAATTTCACAACTCTGTGAATCCATTGAAAACTTCTTTTGGATATGGTTTCATCAAACTCTCTTCACTTCGGAACAAACACTTTGTCTAAAACATAATCTTTATCCAAGTTCCTAACTGTGTGACCTTGTGAGTTTTAAAAGCATTGAAAACAAATAGGAAATCCCTATTTCATATATGTAAGTAAAGAGCAGCTTCTAGAAAAACATCAGTGTTGCTCAAGCTACTAAAGGGTGTGGTGTGATCTCCATCAAACATGCTCATATCTCTATACAAACATGTTCACCACAATAAGTATCATATACATCGTATGCATACCTATATATTTCCATTTTCCATGTCATTGAGTGATCACTAGACATGGAACATGTCAATCTAGTATAGCCAACTCATCTTTTCTTGACTCTCCAAAAAAGACCGACTAAGTCTATGAATACATCACATGTTATCCATCTAACAGATGAGTACATCACATGCCCCTCATCTAAGTAACTGAACACATCGCACGTGACTCAACTAAGCATGACCATGATTTTTGTCAGTCTAATTCAATCAAGGGCCACATGTCTTTACTTGTTATACAAGTGGAAAATTCTCATATTGGTTGTGCTCCAACTAATGACACGATCAACAACATACTTAATCACCCCCATATCGGCTAAGTTTTTTTCAAACTTGCATAAGTAAGACATCAAAGTATGAAGTTTCTCGGGCTAGGTATCTCTCTAACCTTAGGTAATAATTATTGATAACAACCATACACCCTTAATTATATTGATAATAGTATTGCATTCCATGAGATATACTTTGGCAGGTCAATCTAAGTAATAAGTCTCTACTTATTACCTCATGAATCCATTCTTTGTACCTTATATAAAACTCTCTGTAATGAGTATATGAATCTATTAAATCTAACATTATCACATCATTCCAAACCATAATACTCCGTAAATATCATTAGTTCGGGACAACTCGAAGTCATACTTTGAGGGGATAATATTATTCGATTGTTCAAGTAAAATGAACTGAAACACACATGAATGAATGATAATTAGTTATTGCCTTTATTATAATAACATATGATACATTTTTCAATCATTACAAACAATATCTCATGTTTCTTTCACCTAGAGATTCTATATGACCCTCATGATGTTGCTGTAGTAATGGTTTCATCAACGAATTTGTTGCATCCTCCTCTATAGCCACCCAACTAATTTTTACATCGCCCCTCTCAACGATCTCCCATATGATATGGTATTTTAGAAGGACATGTTTGGTCATTTAGTGAGACCAGGGTTCCTTAGCCCAAGACACAACCCCATTGTGGTCACAATATAGATCAATTACTCCATTAATGCTAAGAACCACTCCAATTTCAGTAATGTACTTCTTGATCCAAATAGCTTCATTCACAACATCTGATGCAATGATGTACTATGTCTCTGTTGTTGAGTCCTCTATGGTGGATTTATTAGAACTTTTCCAATTGATAACCCCACTATTAAAGAAAAATACGAATCCATATTGAGATCTCATATCATCTTTGTTGGATTAAAAACTGGCATTTGTGTAAACCTTTACATAAATCTCATCATCTCCTCCAAAGACCAAGAATATAACCTTAGTCATTCTCAAGTACTTAATAACGTTCTTTACATCAATATAGTGACACTAAACATGATTGGATTAGATCTACATGTTATGATCAATTCATAAGAGACATCTAGTTGAGTGCATAATATAACATACATGATAGATTCGGTGGTGGACGCATAAAGAATCATATCCAATCATTTTAACTCTTTATATGGATCTTGAATCTTCCTATGATTTGTGTCATTCAACACTGGTAAAGACCCATTCTTGGTGTTCTCTATGCTAAAGCACTTTAGCACTTTACCAATATATATTTTCTAACTTAGTCTAAGAAACCTCTTAGATAAATCTCTATAGATCTTCATACCCAGTATGTAGGCCGATTCACACATTTCTTTCACTAAGAAACATTTACCCAACCACACCTTCACAAAAATGAAGTTTCAGGATGTTATTTATGAAAATCAATATATCCTCTATATAAAATATCATAAGTACTATTATACTTGTCACGACCCGTCCCTCGGGGCTCATGCTGTGACTACCCCAAGCCCGCCTTCCATAGGCCAGGGGCTGACGACTAGCACCGAAAGGCATTTTTCCTAAAACTAGGAAGGCATTGCCTTTATAACCTCCAAGCTCACGTAACCAAGCACACAACAAGATATGAACACAAGAAAACTATATAACCAAAAGAGTGCTAAAAGTAAAGGGTCCGGAATACAAGCCCAACAGTAAAGGTGCAAGTACAAATGAAATACAATACAACTGAAGGAAGAGAAAAAGGTAGCTACTGGGTCATCCACCGAGGTTCCTACCTGAAGGGTAGGTACATATCGCCTCCACAACACTCCACATCCACCCGTCTCCTCTGCGTACCGACACTCTGTATGGTCCACCTCTGGGCATCGTCCAGTCTTGGTACTCCCAACCTCAGTCAGCGCTGCCCGTCGTCTGCATCCAACACAACAAGGTGCGGGCATAGCCCGTGTAGGGGTGAGTATAATGATACTCAGTAGGGACCCCAAGACCCTAAAGGTCTCACAAAATCTACCAAGGATAAACCACAAAGTATGAAAATCAACAGATAACCCTACCTAGGTATATGCCCATACATAAACCTAAGTTATCATGTAATCTATCTCAATCATGAGGAAAACACAGAGATACCGACTCATCTCACACCAAGATTTATTCTAGGGGTAGTAACAAGTAACATCTCCAGTCACATCGTCGAACACCTCAGCTGCTAGAGAACCCCTCCTATATCGAGTATAGTGGGTCTGTCGCGTCACACAGAGGTGCTTCCCACTAATCTTGAATGGCTGAGGTACTCCTACTGTCGAGTACTGTGGGTATGCCGTGTCACATAGATTTTCTCCCCACCGTGGGTTTGCCGCGTCACACAGAGGCACTCCCCCTCATGACTTGCTGAGGTACTCCTCCTGTCGAGTACCCTAGGTCTGTCGTGTCACACAAAGGCGCTCCCCACCGTGGCCTGTTGAGGTACCCCTCATTTCGAGTACCATGGGTCTGCCGTGTCACACAAAGGCACTCCCCACCATGGGTCTGCCGCGTCACACAGAGGCGCTCCCCACTGGGCATATCAAGTCACTCTGAGTCGAAAAGGTCAGCAGTCGTCAAGTCTTAACCAACTACTGGGTTTCCACACTATGCGTTCTCGTCTCTGGGAGGATCCGCTCCTCAAGCTAATGGTCAATAATCTAACTGCCATGAAGTCTCATGAAGAAGCATCTCAAAGGTCTATCACATCATAGGGGTCTCAATGTATCAGACGGCGCGTTAATCGGACGCTCGGTCTGTGAGTTATTATCCTTTTAGTCCTGGGGGCCCGGTTGGATTCGTGCTCAATCCAACCTGATCATTCCCCATATTAACCCAAAACTCTATTGGGGTATACCCAAAGGGACCATCTCACTCCAAGATTTCCAACGCCGCTAACGATTCGTCAAACGGACGTCCGATGCCAAAGTTATGGCCAAAAGAAGTATATGGGTCGTAGTGGGTCTGGGTCCAGTTTGACTCGGTCGGACCGACCCGGCCCGGACCGGCCTGGGCTGACCCAGTTTGGGTCGAACCTGGCCCGATGGGTCCGTCCCGAACCGTGTTGGGCGGCCCCACTCGTTGGGCGGTCCGACAGGCCGCGAGGGGCCGCGGGGGTTCAGCCGTAGATGGCGTGAGGCTGCAGGGCGACTCGACCTGGGCGGCTCGACCAGGAGGGCAGAGGCCATGGGGCGGCTTGGTTCTGCGGGGAGGCTCAGTCGGTGCGGCTCGGTCATGGGGTGGTTCGGGCAGAGGGGCTCGGTGCCGCTGGGTGGCTCGGCCGGAGCGGCGAACGTCGGCGGCGGCTTGGCGAACGGAGGCGGTGGCTCGGCAGGCAGCGGCAACGGCTCGACCCGGTCAGCGGCGGCGGCTCGGCCCGATCGTCAGCGGCCACGGGTGGTGCGGCAGGGCCGCGGGGGGTGGAGCCGCGGGGTGTGGTGGCCGTGGGTGCTGCGGAGTGGCTCAACCGCGGGGGTGTTGTGAGGACGCGGATGTCAGAAGGAGGTGGTGGTTGTGAGGCGGTGTCGTTGCGCCATCACCTTCATCGCGTTCAACACCACAAAACATCACAAGATTTGCAGAGGGGTCGGGCCATGTTTGTTTAGCCCGTACCCTCCACGTTAGGGTGGTATCATATGGATCAACAAGAACTTGAAGAAGAACTTTAAGCTTTACAACCTCCCGCAACGATTTATTCCCAATCTTGAAAAAGAATTCAAGGGTAGAACATGGGAAAAGTATTCATACACAAATAAACCTCTACCTTGGATTGTTTGTTGACAGAGATTGCGAGGGAGGAGACGACGTCATTGGGGAGGGAAAAACGACCATCAATTGAAGACATCCCACACTGGAGGATGTCCCAAGGAAGAAAGTCAAAGTCGTGCGTCGACGTTCTTCGTTGGAGAGCTTTTCCCAATTCTCCAAAGCTCCCCCCTTCGCCAACCCTTTTCCCCAATTCCATCAAAATGAAAAATATATCTAACTTATTAATTTAAGTTTTCAAATTAAATTATGTTGTCATAATTTTAAAATGGTTTAATTAATTAATTTATGGGTGGCATAATAAATTATGGGGAGGGTTGGAATAATTAAGTGGGGAGCTCAAGAGGTTTCTCCCCATTTAATAAGGAGTTCAAGAGGTTTCAATCCTCATGTGGTCCCCACCACCATAACCTCTCATGGGAGGTTTTAGTTCAGGTGGTCCCCACCTGTGAAATATCCACATGGGTGGTTACAACAAATAAAATAAAATGTGTGATTATTTTATTTTATTATTTCCACAAAAAACCCAAAAATTATCTTTCACCCTCGAACAACTGCCATCGAAGTAAAAGTATTCATAAGCGAATACCGGTGTTGTGAGTTCAACGGTGACCTTGGATTTCAATTCCGAGCACCGATTCAAAAGTTAGAAAAACCTGCCCGCACATTTACTAAACGTACCTGAACAAAAGTTCATAAATTCATTACGGGTACTCCAGGACTCGGAATCATGCACCGTCAATTTTCACGGACTCATAAAATTACCATATATTTAAAAAAAATTACATGGAAATTCTGGGTCTTTAAATTCTCCCCACCTCAAGACTTTACTTCCTCATAAGTCACAACTCAAACTAAGGGAACAATTGGGGGTATTGAGCACACATCTCAGCCTCCCGTTCCCATGTGCTCTCTTGGAGGTTCCCGTGCTGCCAATGAATGTGCACCAGAGGTATCAACCATCTATGAAGGACCTGATCCTGTCGATCCTCAATCTCCACTGGAACCTCTGTAAAAGTTACCCCATCATCGACCTCCAGATATTCCTTGGTTGATGATGTGAGAATGGTCATGCACGTATCTCCTCAGCTGGGATACATGGAAGACGTCATGCACCCGGTGCAACTGAGGTGGAAGAGATAAGCGGTAATCCACCTCGCTAACTCTATTGAGTACCTAAAAAGGTCCGATGAACCTCGGAGATAACTTGTCGCCTTGACCAAATCTCCACAAACCTCATCGAGGTGAGACCTGTAGAAAGACATGGTCACCATACTCAAACTCCAGAGGTCTCTGTCTCCTGTCGGAATACGATTTCTGTCTACTCTGTGTAGTCTTCATCTACTCTTGGATGATTTGCACCTTCTCTGTAGTAGCATGTACCATCTTTGGTCCCACTACATCTGACTCCCCTAGGTCAGTCCAGCACAAAGGTGATCTGCAAGGTCGCTCGTACAATGCCTCTAAAGATTCCATACTAATGGTGGAGTGATAGCTGTTGTTGTATACAAACTCTACCAAAGGTTAGTGATCATCCCAGTAGCGACCAAATTTGAGGACACAAGCATGCAACATGTCCTCGAGGGTCTGAATGTTCCACTCAGTCTGGTCATCTGTCTGAGTATGGAAGGCAGTGCTCAAATGAAGCTGCGTCCCGAAATCCTCCTACAACCCCTTACATAGTCAGGAAGTAAAACACGCATCACGATCGAAGACAATCGTCGAGGGTAATCCATGTAGTCGTACAATCTCCTAAACATAGAGGTGTCCCAATCTCTCTACTAAACCCTGCTCTCTGATCGGTAGGAAGTGGTCCGACTTGGTGAGTCTGTCGACGATCACCCAAATTGAGTCATGAACCCTGGATGTACATGGAATTCCTGTCACTAAGTCCATGGATATCCCATCCCACTTCTACTTTGGGACCTCTAAAGGCTAAACCAAGCCTGCTGGTACCTGATGCTCCGCCTTCACTTGCTAACAAGTGAGGCACTAAGAAACAAACTTTGCTACTGCTTTCTTTATTCCCAGCCACCAGTGCTGTCATCAGAGATCCTGGTACATTTTCGCCACTCCTGGATGTACAGTTAGAGGGGAAGTGTGGAAATCCCTCAACACTTCCTCCTGAAGTGTCATTGGTACCATGGTACATCCTCTGAAGAGGATGACATACTCCCCACCTTCAGAAAATCCATCAGGTGTATGCCCTGTGGATATCTGAGCACATCAAGCCTCGCAGTCAGCATTCCCATGTTGTGCCTCCCTGACTCACTGAAGAAGTGGGGGAGTGACTATAAGAGACTGAAGAAAAGCTACTCCATATCTATCCACAAAGGATATCTATAAAGCAGCCAGCTGCTCTTTCACCTCGCCTAACAGTTGTATACTAGATCTCCCACTGAGTGCATCTGCAATAATGTTCCCCTTCCCAGGAGTATAGAATATCTTGAAGTCATAGTACTGGAGGAACTCAAGCCAACGTTGTTGTCTCAGGTTTAGGTCCTTCTAAGAGAAGATATACCTGAGACTCTTATGATCAGAGTATACTGTAAAGCGCTCGCCCATCAGATAGTGTCACCACATTTTCAAGGCGAAGACCACTATTGCTAACTCCAAGTCATGGGTAGCGTAGTTCTGCTCATGTTGTCTTAGCTGTTGAGATCCATATGTGATCACTGCTCGCTCCTGCATCAGGACACATCCGAGTCCGGTCCCTGATGCATTACAGTAGACTACGTACCCTATGCCATCCTCTGGAAGCCTCAGGATGGGGGAACTAGCCATCCTCTGCCTCAGCTCCTGAAAACTCTACCGGAATCTCTCCGACCACATGAAGGGTTTCTCCTTCTTTGCCAAGGCTGATAGTGGTGCTGAAACTATGGAGAAATTTGGTAAAAATATCTGATAGTATCCAACCAAACCCAGGAAACTCCGTACCTCCGTCACACTCCTAGGTGGCTCCCAAGAAAGTACTGCCTCAATCTTTGCTGGATCCACTGAAAATCCAACCTATGATTTGACATGTCCCAGAAAGTGAACCTCTCGGATCCAGAACTGGTACTTCGAGAGCTTACCATAAAGATGGTGCTCTCGGAGTGTGTCCATTACTACCCGCAAATGATAAGCATGCTCCTCCTCAGTAGTTGAGTAGATCAGAATGTCATCGATGAAGACTACTACAAAGTGATCAAGGTATGGCTATAATATCCTGTTCATGAGTCCCATGAACACTACTGGAGCATTAGTCATGCTGAATGACATAACCAAGAAATCGTAATGGTCGTACCAACACCTGAAGGTCGTCTTATGCACATCCTCGTCTTGTACTCCGAGTTGGTGATAGTTTGATCTAAGGTCTATCTTCAAGAACCACCATGCTCTCTTCAGATGATCAAAGAGGTCGTCAATCCTCAGGAGTGGGAACTTGTTCTTCATGGTCACCTGGTTCAGGCGCCGATAGTCAACACAAAGCCTCAAGCTCCTATCCGCCTTCTTGGTGAACAAAATCAGGGCTGCCCATGGGGAAACACTGGGCCAGATGAATCCCTTCCCCTGCAAGTCCTCTAGTTGTACCTGCAACTTACAAAGCTCCTCAGGAGCCATCTGGTACTCTGGTGAAGATATTGGTGTCGTCCTAGGGTACAAGTCAATGTAAAAGTCCACCTCTCTGCAAGAAGGTAGACCTGGAATATCATCAGGGAAAACATCCGCCTATGGGTCCACCACTACAGGATAATTCAGACTCTCCAAATCAACCGCTCCAAGGGTAAGGCTATCCAACTGATGTGTAATCGGATGTACCCACCTCCGGTTAAGTCCATCCTATGCTGCAAAGGCTCCCTTCTCACCAGTGAAGGTAAACCTGGTCCCATCCATGCAGACACACCACACTTCGCACCTAATACAGTCAATCTGATCATGGATACACAAGATGGCGTCGTAAGGCCTCGACGCTGCTACTAGGAGATCCCAATCGAATATCTTGCCTCCCAAAGTAAGCTCATACTGCCGGCACCAGTGCATAATCATCAAATCTTCTCCCATTGAAGTCTCTAGATGTAAAGATCGAGCCAAAAGCTCTGTCGGAATCTCCAAGCTCTGAATGAGGGTAGTGGCAATAAAAGAATGACTGACACCTGTGTCTATAAGTACTGCAGCTAAGGTGGAGTAGACACAGATCATACCTCGTATCATATTTAGAGCACCATGATTGTAAGACTCAGCTGCCTGGATATGAGCTCTCCCCTGTCCACCTGCTCCCTATGGTCGGGGTGGACCTCCTGGTGGTGGTGGTGGTAACATCTCGAATCGTCACCCACCGCCAACTGCATGGCCAGCTCCTCTACCACGTTCGCTTTCTCCCTACGGACCTCCTCAGTCGAACCTCTGTCTCTGCCTAGGCGGTCCTTTGACCATCTGCTGATCATCCGTACGACGGGTTAGACAGTCATGAGCCATGTGAACCTGCCCACCGCATGAGTAACACTGCATGATCCTTGCCTGTTTGGTTCTGCCTCGGGTGCCCCGCACAACTGATCCCGAGTCATGTATTCGTCCACCTATAGGTCTGTTCCTCTTGGACCTCGGTGATATCTGTCTGCTGCCAGCTACATAAGACTCTGCTATGTGATGAATGGTGGTGGGTCTTGCTGCTGATGACTGCTCAGCAAGGAAACTCTCCACTAAGAGGGATCTGTCTAACACCCCTGCCTACGTCGGGATGCTGATTGAGACCATAGAAGCCCTGATCTCCCTCCTGATCCCTTGATCAAAGGTCCGAACCCTGAAGAATGGGTATCATACCATATTTGTGGAGTAATGTGAGAGGTATGTGAAGCTCACTGAATACTGAGCTACATTCATGCTTCCCTACTGTAGATGAAGAAGCTCCTATATGTGCACTGCGTGAAGAGTCACTGGGAAAAAATCTGCCCAAAACTAGCTCTCGAAGTCTGCCCAGAGAAGCGTCACCTCATTGTGAACCAGGAGGATCAAGCTCCACCATCTGAACGCTGCTACCTATAGAAGGCTAGTGACAAGGATCACTATTAGATCAGCTGGTGTCCCTATGAGTCAGAATACTCCCACCACAGCCTCCAACCAATCTTCAGTCACCTTTGGGTCTGTCTCTCCACTGAACCTGGGTGGCCTCTGGTGCTGGAACTCACAAAACACGCTCAAGAGGTGTGCACTCTCTACTGCTGGGGCTGGTGGCATCAGTGGCCCAATGGGTAATGGTACTGCTGGTGCCTCCATTGGTGCCTCTATAGGAAGAGGGCCCTGCACTGAGGCCTCATCGCTCGGTGGGCTATCAGTGCGTACAACTCTTGGAACCCTAGCTGGCTGGATGAGTAGAGGCATCCTGAAAAGAAACAGGTGCGCTATGGTCAATAAGTTATACCTGATGAGCTAACTCAAGGAGTTCATAAAGAAGACTCTTGAAAACACACACACAATCAATGTTTTCATGCACTGAGTCGGAAATCAGAAGTCAGGGTCCTGATGTATGGATACGTCAGCCGCCGCACCAACACTGGACTCCCTGAACTGAAAACCGCACTCATTACCCTTAACACTATTTCTGTTAAAAAAAAGATCAGAGTCCTATGTTCTGCGATAGAACCGAATCATCTGATACCAATTTTTCATGACCCGTCCCCCAGGGCCTGTGTCGTGACTACCCCAAACCCGCCTTCCATAGGAAAAGGGCTGACGACTAGCACCGAAAGACGTTTTTCCTAAAACTGGGAAGACATTGCCTTTATAATCTGCAAACTCACATAACCAAGAACACAACAAGATATGAATACAAGAAAACTGAATAACCAAAAGAGTTTTGAAAGTAAAGGGGCCGAAATACAAGTCCAACGGTAAAGGTACAAGTACAACTGAAATACAATACAACTGAAGAAAGAGAAAAAGGTAGCTACTGGGTCGTCCTCAGAGGTTCCTACCTGAAGGGTAGGTACAAATTGCCTCTACAGCACTCCACGTCCACCCGTATCCTCTACGTACCGACACGCTGTATGGTCCACCTCCGAGCACCATCCAGTCCTGGTACTCCCAACCCAGTTAGCGATGTTCGTCATCTGAATCCAACACAACAAGGTGCGGGCATAGCCCATGCAAAGGTGAGTATAACGATACTCATTAGGGACCCCGAGACCCTCAAGGTATCACAAAATCCACCAAGGATAAACCACAAAGTATGAAAATCAACAGATAACCCTACCTAGGTATATGCCCCCTCATATACCTAAGTTATCATGTAATCCATCCCAATCATGAGGAAAACACAAAGATACTGACTCATCTCACACCAAGATTTATTCTAGGGGCAGTAACAAGTAACATCTCCAGTCGCATCTTTGAACACCTTGGCTTCTAGAGAACCCCTCCTCTATCGAGTATAGTGGGTCTGCCACGTCACACAGAGGCACTTCCCACTAAACTTGGACTGCTGAGGTACTCCTACCGAGTATCGTGAGTCTTCCGTGTCACATAGAGGTGCTCCCCACTGTGGGTATGCCAGGTCACATAGAGGGTCTCCCCCTCGTGACTTGCTGAGGTACTCCTCCTGTCGAGTACCGTGGGTCTGTCGCGTCACACAGAGGTGCTCCCCATTGTGGCCTGCTGAGGTACCCCTCTTGTCGAGTACCGTGGGTCTGTTGCGTCACAAAAAGGCGCTCCCCATTGTGGGTGTGCCGCGTCACATAGAGGCGCTCCCCACTGGGCCTATAAAGTCACTCTGAGTCGAAAAGGTTAGCAGTCGTCAAGTCTCAGCCAGTTACTGGGTTCCCACACTATGCTCACTCGTCTCTGGAAGGATCCGCTCCAAAATCTACTGGTTGATAATCCAACTGCCATGAAGTCTCATAAAGAAGCATCTCAAAGGTCTGCCACATCATAGGGGTATCAATGCATCAGACGACGCGTCAATCGGACGCATAACCTGTGAGTTATTAGCCTTTTAGTCCCGGGGGTCCGGTTGGATTCGTGGTTGATCCAACCTGACTGTTCCCCATCTTAACCCAAAACTCCAGTGGGTATACCCAAAGGGACCGTCTCACTCTAAGATTTCTGACACCACTGATGGTTCGTAAAAAGAACGTCTAATGCCAATGTTATGGCCAAAAGAAGTATATGGGTCGTAGTGGGCCCAGCTCCGGTTCAACTCGGTCGGACTGACCCGGCCCAACCTGGCCTGGGCCGACCCAGTTCGGGTCAACTCGAACCGACCCACAGTGCGGCCCGACCCATTGGGTTTGGCCCGACCTGCTGGGTCTGACCCGACCCGTATTGGGCGGCCCGGCCCGCTGGGCGGTCCGACAGGCCGCGAGGGGCCGCATGGGTTCAGCTGCGGATGGTGTGAGGCCGCAGGGCGACTCAACCGGGGTGTCTCGGCCAGGAGGGCAGAGGCCACGGGGAGGCTCGTCCAGAGCGGCTCGGTGCCATGGGGCAGCTCGGCCGACGCGGCTCGGTGGGCCGCGGGTTGCTCAACCAGAGCGACATGGAAGGCGACGGCTCAGCGGGCGGCAACGACAGTTCGGTGGGTAGCGGCTCGGCCCGGTCGGCGACGGAGGCGATAGATCAGCCCGGTCGGTGGCAGCGGTGGGCGACACGACAAGGCCACAGGTGGGGGAGCCACGGGGCGTGGTGGCCGTGGAGCAGCTTGGCCACAGGGGTGCCGCGAGGGCGCGTAGGTCGCAAGGTGGCGGTGGCCGCAGGGCGGTGTCGTTGCTCCGTCGCCTTCATCGCATTCAACACCACAAAAAATCACAAGATTTACGGAGGGGTTAGGCCATGTTTGTTTGGATCGTACCCTCCGCGTTAGGGTTGTAGCATATGGTTCAACAAGAACTTGAAGAATAACATCAAGCTTTATAACCTCCCGCAACGATTTATTCCCAATCCTGAAAAAAAAAATTCAAGGGAAGAACATGGGAAAAGTATTCATACACAAATAAACCCCTAAGTTGGATTGTTCGTTGACGGAGATTGCGAGGGAGGAGACGACATCATTGGGGAGGTAAAGACGATCTTCAATTGAAGAGGTCCCATGTTGGAGGATGTCCTGAGGAATAAAGTCGAAGTCGTGCGTCATCTTTCTTCGTTGGAGAGCTTTTCCCAATTCTCCAAAGCTCTCCCCTTTGCCAAACCTTTTCCCTAATTCCACCAAAATGAAAAATATAGCCAACTTCTTAATTTAATTTTTCAAATTAAATTATGTTGGCACAATTTCAAAATGGTTTAATTAATTAATTGATGGGTGGAATAATAAATTATGGGGAGGTTTGGCATAATTAAGTTGGGAGATCAAGAGGTTTCTCCCCATTTAATAGGGAGTTCAAGAAGTTTCAATCCTCGGGTGGTCCCCACCACCATAATCTCTCATGGGAGGTTAGGATCGGTGGTCCCCACCTCCATAACCTCTCATGGGAGGTTTTAGGTAAGGTGGTCCCCACCTGTGAAATATCCACATGGGTGGTTACAACAAATAAAATAAAATGTGCGATTATTTTATTTTATTATTTCCATGAAAAACTCAAAAATTAACTTTCACCCTCAAACAACTGTCGTCGATGTCACGGCCCAACCCTACCTGGGCTCGAGCCGTAACTATCCTAAGCCCGCCTCCATAGTCCAGGGGCTGACGACCAGTGCTGAAGGCACAACAACTCGGGGAGGCCTTTGCCTATACACACATACGCAGCACACTCGATGCAAAAGTGCAGAGTAAAAGGAAGGACAAGCAGAGTAAAAGAACAAATGCTATATATATATATATAAACAACAGATGTGCATCAACCTATAAACAGTACAAAGTACAAGATGAAAGTAAACTGAAAAGAAAAGGGGAAAACACGTGCCCAACCAGAAAAGTGCCACAACCCGACAACAGGTAAACAAAAGCAAAAACAGCTGGAAGGCGTCCCCCACTTGGAACCTGACTACGACCACCGCACGCGGTCCAAGCTCACGAACGCCTATGCTCCACTGAATTCATGACCGACCTGTCCGTCGTCTGCAAGGGAACACCAAGTGCGGGCAAAACCCAAGCAGGGGTGAGTATAAAAATACTCAGTAGGATACCCCGAAGGCTCGAGGGAGCAACAAAGGAGGTACCGATGGGTGAGTAGTAGATCGAACAGGGAAAGTAGAAAGGTACAACTGAGAGTGTATTAAAGAGTATAGTAAAGAGTCCAGCTCAACCCAACAAGAGGAAGGAAGTAGACTCGTCTAGACACAAGGAGATGGAAACGGTGAGAAGATGAACTTCCCGTCGAGTCTTCGCTACCTATAGAAGGAGAGTAGACTCGTCTAACCACGAGAATCTAGACACGGAAAGCACGTGGCATACCCCGCGTGTCTTTGCATCTTCAGGAAGGAGATTAACCAAACCCAAGAAGTGGGTACTAGAACAAGGTATATACAAGTCCATATGCTCAACAAGAAGCCCGAACAAGCTCGTAAGGGGATCTCCGTCCCGTAGCTTAGCCCAAGAAAAGTGAGTCGCCAACAGTCCCAGAAGTAACCACCATCGATGCCCAGCATCCTGCACGTCTGCCCCGAACTACAAGTCAAGGGGCTCAAACCACCGCACCTCAACACTATCTGCTTTAGGCGGCACTAACTTGCCTGCACAGTTTTAGGTCGCGTCACAAGGACGCGTCTCGGTGGGGGAAATCGCCCCTTGTACTTGAGAGTTCTAGGGGAACATCAAACCACACCATGTCATTGCCCCGCAGTCAAGAGGTATCTTAAAAGACAAGGTCATTCCATCAATGACCCGTACAACCAAGGGTCCCACTTTGGTAATCCCAGAGGAAAGCCACAGACTAGCCTTGTAGAAAGGACTGAGTCTGGAATATCAACGGGTGTCCCACTGCCCAGCCCTGCTGGAGGGTAATTCATAATATGATATCGGGTGACCCACTACCCAGCCCTGCTGGAGGGTAAACCATAATACATCATCAGGAGACCCACTGCCCAGCCCTGTTGGAGGGTAAACCTGGAATAAGTCGTTAGGCGACCCAATGCCCAGCCTTGCTGGAGGGTAGACCTGGAAGAAGTCGATGGGTGACCCACTTCCCAGCCCCGCTGGAGGGTAAACCCGGAACAAGACGATGGGTGACCCACTGCCCAGCCCTGCTGGAGGGTAGACCCTCAAGAGTCGTCGGGTGACCCACTACCTAGTCTTTGCTAGAGGGTAAACCCTGAAAAAGTCGACAGAAGACCCACTGCCCAGCCCTGCTGGAGGGTAGACCTGAAACAAGATGACGGGCGACCCACTGCCCAGCCCTGCTGGAGGGTAGACCCTCAAGAGTCGTCAGGTGACCCACTGCCTAGTCTCTGCTAGAGGGTAAACCCTGAGAAGTCGATGAGTAACCCACTGCCCAGCCCCGCTGGAGGGTAAACCCAGAACTGCTCTGGCAATCTCTACTGGATGGTACAACACTGTCCAACCGAACACGGAGTGGGTATCACACAACCAATTGATTCCGGAACAAGACCAGGGGAAACCACTCAACCCTGCTGATCTAAACCATCGAGCACAGTTCCGGGGGAATAACTCAACCCCGCTGGTCAAAAAATGAGAACCGAGTGACCCTCTACGTTGTGAGAGGTCAAAGGTACGCAAAGTAGAACACGTCACGCACATGGGGCTCACACGACGTGTGGCCCCAATCCAACTCTAACCAAGCAAACAAACGTTCTCAAGTACAAACAACCACATGTACCTCCCAACATTCTCGCATACTCTGAGAGTATGCCACGTCTCTAGCCAAAAAGGCTAACGTGCACACGACACCCAACGTCAACGCAAAGGCTTAACGTAACAACTCCAACCTGCCACCTCAACGATTGAGGCACAACCAACCACATCTCTTCAAGCACTTACATCACTCACACGGGAGTGCACGTGAACACACGTCAAGGGTCCGCTATAAACACGGTAGAAGAACCGCCACCAGGGCACCCTTCATATTTCCACATTTAATAAGATCGTGTATGAACCTCCATTTGCCTGAACAGATTACACCGTTGTAATCCCAACGGAAAAACACGCGAGATAGACTACTCACTCGCCCGAAACGGTCAACCGGTAAAAAATGTACTATTCACTGTAACCAAACCCGTGTGGGGACAACCCCAAGATCCCGAAACTGAACAAATGGATCATGCCACTACGATCCCCTCGAAAAAACACACGGGATTGAATAATCAATCGCCCAAAATGGACACCCGGTGAAAAATGTACTATTCACCGAAGCTGGGTCGGGTGGGACCCACACCACGTCCCCGAAAAAGGTCGGGCGAACTGCGCCATCGCAAGGCTCTCGGAAAAACACGTCAAAAGCACTACTCACTTGAGTAGAACGAATATCCAGAGAAAAAGATACGTTCCGGCTCCCCGCGCATGAGCGGTACCACGTGGGACCCGCACCCCGGTCCTGAAGCGCTGCCAACGGATCGCACCGTTGCGATCCTCTCGAAAAAGTACACAAGATGGACTATTCACTTGTCCAAAACGGTTGTCTGATGATAGAGATGGAAAACCACTGTCAACGCCCAACGACCCTCGTGGGGCCCGCACCATTATGCCGAATTAGAGTGGGCGGATTGCACCATTGCAATCTCCTCGGAAAAACATCCAAAAACGACTACTCACACGCCCCGAATGTGCGCCCGATGAGAAAGTCGCTAAACGCTGCTCGCAGCTCAAAAGAAGGGTCATGGGGCCCATGCCTCAACTCTAGCTTTAATGCCCGGAACCACCCTCGAAAGCTTCGCCCCGACTCCAGGGTCCCAACCCCACTGACGGTGCTCAAAACGGACGTCAGACGCGTCCGCGCCGTCCAAAACAAGATCCCCCGGAAAAACGTCGATTCACTTAAAGACGCGTCGCGCCCCTGAGACCCCTCGTTTCGGGAATTAAAAATTCCTGAAACCATCTCGAAACATTCCCCTCGACGCTAGGTCTGTGTTGCCGCTGACGGCACACAAAACGGACGCCCGTAGCGGAAAATACGGGCGTACGAAACCTGAGGGACAAGGACCCTCGGGCTGGACCGACCTGGGCCGGCCGGTCCGCCCGGTCTGGGCCGGCCTGGCTTGCCACGCCTGGCCTGCGGCTTGGCCGCGCGGGCCGGAGGTGGACCCGGTCCACTGCTTGGCCGACCGGCTGAGGCCGGTCGCCGCGCGACACGGGTCGTGCTCCCCCCGCGGGGTCGCATGTCGCGACCCCGGTCCACCGCGGAGCGCCGCGGGCGTCCGCCGCCTGCCGCCTGAAGCGCGGCTGCCGCGCTAAGAGCCGCCACCGCTGTCGAGCCCGCCGCCTGCTGAGGAGCCCCCCGCCGCCTGGAACCACCGCACGCTGCCGCCTGGGCCTCGCCGGACCGCCGGAGAACCCTCAAAACTCCTGAAATTCCCGCAAACTTCAACGAATGTTTGCGAACTCCTCCGAACTTCGATTTACAAACCGAAAATTTCGTTGGAAAGGCCAGAATATGTTCTACGCAGATATGGGATTTTCTCAAAATTTAAACAACATTTAAGCGCATCAAATTGAAATCAAAGTAGGTTCGGGAATTAAAAACGAACGATAACAAGATCCTACCTCTTGGGCGTTGCTCGGAGCTTCACGGAGAGTCCGACGCCATGCCGCCCTCACCGGAGCTGAGGAGGAGAGGGAAGAGGGGGATCTTCTTCGTTGGGAGATCCTTGCATCAGGGAAAACCACAAAGATGGTGGGGGGAGAAGTGTTTAAAAACAAAACACTTAAACTCCCGCCCGTGGGCCCCATACCTGAACCCTCAGCAGGGTCGAGGTTATGCCTCCCCTAGGGTAAAGACCACCTCCCAAGCACAACGGTGGTCTCATAATTTTAATCTGAGTCCCCGTTCAAAAGTTATTAAACTTAGCGCCCGAGGCCGCCAAATTATGAAAACGCCCCTGGAGCCATTTTTCACAAACGGCCCATGCCCGCGAAACTTACACCCCTCCTAGGGTAAACGGCATGCTCCGAACTCAACGGTGCCCTCATTTTTCCAATCTGAGCCACCGTTTAATAGATAATTGTGTTTCAACATTAAACGAATAAATAAATAATTAAATTTATCTGTTTAACGTTCCGAAAGCGAACGAGGGGTCCAAAAATCCCACGCTGATATGTTTTATGTCGTTCCTAGGGTAAAAACCCCATTACGGACCCATCCGTACACTCGAATCTCTGATCCGAAACACTATTTAGGATTTATCCCATTTATTTGGCATTTCTAGTGTGAACGCACCGAAAATTTAATTCCAGCCACTCCGGGGCTCGGAATCGCACGCCGTCTGAGGCCACTGCTCTGGAATAACATCAAGAATATTCCAAAGTCTTTCAAAGCAAAAACAGGGTTCTTACATCATTCCTTAATGCAAGATTTTCGTCCCCGAAAAGCAAAACCAGGGAACAACTCAGGGTACTAAGCCCACACCTAGCTCTCCCGTACCCAGAAGAACTCTCGCACAGCTCTGCACCACTGCACACAGACCAAAGGATTTGATCTATTCACGCGAGGTCTTCCCTCGCCGATGACGTGCATAGGATCACGCATATGTCTCTTCAGGTAAACCATGAGGGAGACGTCGTGCACCCACCCCAGACCTTGGGGTTAGGGAAAGGCGGTAGGGAACCTCAACATCCCTTTACACGGTCTCAAATGACCTGAAGGCTCTCAGGGGTAGCTCACCTCCCCGATCGAACCTCTACATCACATGCCGCGACTGGAATCACCACCCGCACCTGGAACAAGGCCCGGTGATTCCCTCCTTCAGAATATCCATATGATGGAACACCTAAGGATATCTGGTCACGTAAGATTCCATAATCGATGTCTCTCAACCAAGACTCTCTTACACAATTGGGGAGTGATGGAGTCAACACCATTGACTAGAGAAAAAGGTCCCATGCCTTTTAACTTACCAACATAGGGTTACACCCGACGCCCTGCGTCACCCTGGTAACACCTCAAGTAAGAAGCAGGGAGGAAAGCATTTCACACACAACATCTACCAACTCTACTGCAAAAAGTAGGAGAGCTGTAGAGCGTACCTCTTACCACCTCATGCTCTTTAGGATAGTAGACATCCAAAGCTCGCGACTATCCGTGGTCCCAACCGTCAGCTCCCAGAGCCTAACGTGGACCGCCTAGTGGTGTTGGGAAGACCTTTTAAGGTCATCCTCCACTACCAGCTCCTCCCACTCCTCTACTAGCACCACCTATCTGAGTACTACTCTGATCACGATGCTTCCTCTGTCGTGGTGGTACACCTGCTTCCTGCCCGAAGCTCTCTGCATGCCTGGTCGGGCAGTCCCATGCCAGGTGACCTCGCCCATCACAAGCATAGCACCGAATCACTTCGGGCCACACCGGTGCCCTTTGGTGCCACTGTGGTGTATGACCACGCCTCTGAGTCCTGTTGTCAGTAAGCCACCTGCGTCGAGGTTCTGCTTGCCGATGCCCGCTAGCTGCGGCAGACGTCTCGGCTCCAACCTGCCTGCTGCCACCACCAACTCTAGAACGTGACAGGAAGCTCTCTGTCACCAGCACCTAATCTAGCACCCTGAAATATGTGGAAATGCCTAAGGGTAATATGACATCAAGAATATCTCGGCAGAGACCCTGCTCAAAATTCCGCGCTCGGATGTTATTGTCACGGACCAAGTCCGGGAAAAAGCATGCACAGTCTGCGAAACTAGCCGCGTACTCGGCCACTGTCATCACTCCCTGCTGAAACTGAAGGAGCTTCTGAATCCGAATGGAGCGTAAGCATGAGGGAAAAAACTCCTCATGAAACAACAACTGAAAGTCTCCCCACGAAAGAGATGACTTGTCAAGAACTGAGTCACCAGACTCCACCAATGCCAAGCTGCTCCACGAAAAGGCTGGCTGCCACAACCACTCTCTGATCTGCCGGTGTCTGCACAAGCCTAAAGAGGCGAACCACCGTCTCCAACCAACCCTCTGCTGCCTGAGGGTATGGCTCACCACTGAACCTCAATGGTCCCTGCCGCTGGAACTCACGGATCACGCTCAACCTGCGCTCAAACTCAGCCTACTCCATTGAAGCTGTTAGCTGTTCAACAGGTGGGGTTGGTGCTACCGACCCACCCAGAAAAGGGGCTCACATGATGGGTTCTGGACTATGGCCTCGTAGCTCACAGGGTCGTCGTCACGAACCCAAGCTGGTATCCTGACTAGCTGTCTTCACGGGAACATCCTGAATATTATCAAGGAGTGCCATGTTCAGATGAGCATATATGTATATACCAATATCAATGATGGAGAGCTGACTCAAGAAGGAAAGTAAAAGACTCAATCCTATGTGATGCACAAACCAATTTTCCCTGCAACAAGTGTCTCAGCATGCCTAGTCGACAAGCGGGTTATCAAGGTCCTGGTGAACGGATACGTCGGTCATCGCACCATCACTGAACTCCCTGGCCTGAGACCTCTCTCAAGACACATTAACACTGTTTCCATAAATCCCAACCAATTCCTTTTTTGGGACGTCCTCACAACACCCCAAGGAATGAACCACCTCTGATACCACTTTGTCACGAACTGACCCTACCCAGGCTTGAGTCGTAACTACCCCAAGCCCGCCTCCATAGGCCAGGGGCTGGCGACCAGCGCCGAAGGCACAACAACTCGGGGAGGCCTTTGCCTAAGTACCTGTACACACACACGCAGCACACTCAATGCAAAAGTGTAGAGTAAAATGAAGTAAAAGCAGAGTAAAATAACAACTACTATATATATATATAAACCAAAGATGTGCATCAACCTCTAAATAGTACAAAGTATAAGTTGAAAGTAAACTGAAAAGAAAAGGGGCAAACACGCGGCCAACCAGAAAAGTGCCACAACCCGGCAACAGGTAAACAAAAGCAAAAATAGCTGGAAGGGGTCCCCCACCTAGAACCCGACTACAACCACCGCACGCGATCCAAGCTCCTGAACGCCTATGCTCCACTGAAGTCACGGCCGACCTGTCCGTCGTCTGCAAGGGCACACCAAGTGCGGGAAAAGCCCAATCCGGGGTGAGTATAAAAATACTCAGTAGGATACCCCGAAGGCTCGAGGGAGCAACAATGGAGGTACCGACGGGTGAGCAGTAGATCGAATAGGGAAAGTAGAAAGGTACAACTGAGAGTGCAGTAAAGAGTACAGTAAAGAGTCCAGCTCAACCCAATAAGAGGAAGGAAGTAGACTCGTCCAGACACAAGGAGCTGGAAACGGTGAGAAGATGAACTTCCCGTCGAGTCTTTGCTACCTATAGCAGGAGAGTAGACTCGTCCAACCATGAGAAGCTAGACATGAAAATCACGTGGTATACCCCATGTGTCTTCGCCTCTCCGGAAAGGAGAGTAAACAAACCCAAGAAGTGGGTACTAGAACAAGGTATATATAAGTCCATATGCTCAAAAAGAAGCCCGAACAAGCTCGTAAGGGGATCTCTATCCCGTAGCTCAGCCCAAGAAAAGTGAGTTTCCAATAGTCCCAGAAGTAACCACCATCGATGCCCAGCATCCCGCACGTCTTCCCCGAACTACAAGTCAAGGGGCTCAAACCACCGCACCTCGACACTATCCACTTTAGGCGGCACTGACTCGCCCACACGGTTTTAGGTCGCATCACAAGGACGCATCTTGGTGGGGGAAAGCGCCCCTCGTACTTGAGAGTTCTGGGGGAACGTCAAACCACACCATGTCACTACCCCGCAGTCGAGAGGTCTCCTCAAAGACAAGGTCGTTCCATCACTGACCCGTACAACCAAGGGTCCCTCTTCGGTAATCCCGGAGGAAAGCCACAGACTAGCCTAGTAGAAAGGAATGAGTCTGGAATATCAACGTGTGTCCCACTGCCCAGCCCTACTGGAGGGTAATTCATAATATGATATCGAGTGACCCACTTCCAAGCCCTGCTAGAGGGTAAACCATAATACATCATCATGCGACCCACTGCCTAGCCCTGTTGGAGGGTAAACCTGGAATGAGTCGTCAGGCGACCCACTGCCCAGCCTTGCTGGAGGGTAGACCTGGAAGAAGTTGACGGTTGACCCACTGCCCAGCCCTGCTAGAGGGTAAACCCAGAACAAAACGATGGGTGACCCACTGCCCAGCCCCGCCGGAGGGTAAACCCAGAACTGCTCTGGCAATCTCTATTGGATGGTACAACACTGTCCAACCGAACAAGGAGTGAGTATCATGCAACCAACTGACTCTGGAACAAGACCAGGGGAAACCACTCAACCCTGCTGATCTAAACCATCGAGCACAGAGCCGGGGGAATAACTCAAACCCGCTGGTCAACAAACGAGAACCGAGTGACCCTCCACGTCGCGAGAGGTTAAAGGTATGCAAAGTAGAACACAACACGCACATGGGTCCCACACGACGTGTGGCCCCAAGCCAACTCCAACCAAGTGCACAAACATTCTCGAGTACAAACAACCATATGTACCTCCCGGCGTTCTCGCATACTCCCAGAGTATGCCACGTCTCCAGCCAAAAAGGCTAACATGCACACGAAACCCAACGTCAACGCGAATGAGTAACGTAACAACTCCAACCTGCCACCTCAATGGCTGAGGCACACCCATCCACATCTCTTCAAGCACTTACATCACTCACACAGGAGTGCACACGATCACACGTCAAGGGTCTGCTAAAAACACGGTAGAAGAACCGCCACTAGGGCACCCTTCATATTTCCACATTTAATAAGATCACGTATGAGCCTCCGCTTTCCTGAACAGATTACACCGTTGTAATCCCAACGGAAAAACATGCGAGATAGACTACTCACTCACCCGAAACGGTCAACCAGTGAAAAAGGTACTATTCACCATAACCAAACCCGTGTGGGGCCCACCCCAAGACCCCGAAACTAAACAAACGGATCACGCCACTGCGATTCCCTCAGAAAAACACACGAGATTGAATACTCAATCGCCCAAAATGGACACCCGATGAAAAAGGTACTATTCACCGAAGCTGGGTCGGGTGGGACCCACACTACGTCCCCAAAAAAGGTTGGGCGAACTGCACCATCGCAAGGATCTCAGAAAAACATGTCAAAAGCACTACTCACTTGAGTGGAACAGATATCCGGAGAAAAAGATACGTTCCAGCTCCCCGCGCACGAGCGGTACCACGTGGGACCCGCACTCCGGTCCCGAAGCGCTGCCAACGGATCGCACCGTTGCGATCCTCTCAAAAAAGTACACAAGATGGACTATTCACTTGTCCAAAACGGTTTCCCGGTGATAGAGATGGAAAACCACCGTCAACGCCCAATGACCCTCGTGGGGCCCGCACCATTGTGCCGAATTAGAGCGGGTGGATTGCACCATTGCAATCCCCTCAGAAAAACATCCAAAAATGACTACTCGCACGCCCCGAACGGGCGCCCGATGAGAAAGTTGTTAAACGCTGCTCGCAACTCAAAAGATGGGTCATGGGTCCCACGTCTCAACTCCAACTTTAATGCCCGAAACCACCCTGGAAAGCTTCGCCCCGGCGCCAGGG
The DNA here is from genome assembly GCA_963277665.1 of Viscum album. Taxonomy (NCBI): domain Eukaryota; kingdom Viridiplantae; phylum Streptophyta; class Magnoliopsida; order Santalales; family Viscaceae; genus Viscum; species Viscum album. The sequence continues at coordinate 1,538,582,879 of OY728131.1, forward strand.
TCCCAACGCCACTGACGATGCTCAAAACGGACGTCAGACGCGTCCGCGCCATCCAAAACAAGATCCCCCAGAAAAACGTCGATTCACTTAAAGACGCGTCCTGCCTCCGAGGCCCCTCGTTTCGGGAATTAAAAATTCCCGAAACCATCTAAACACATTCCCCTCGACACTAGGTCCGCGCTACCGCTGACGGGACGCAAAATGGACGCCCGTAGCGGAAAATACGGGCGTCCGAAACCTGAGGGGCAAGGCCCCTTGGGATGGACCGGCCTAGGCCGGCCGGTCCGCCCGGTCTGGGCTGGCCCGTGGCTTTGCCGCGCGGGCCGGCGGTGGACCCGGTCCACCGCTTGGTCGACTGGATGAGGCCGGTCGCCGCGCGACGACCCACGTGACGCGGGTCGTGCTCCCCCCGTGGGGTCGCATGCCGCGACCCTGGTCCACCGCGGAGCGCCGCGGGCGTCTGCCACCTGCCGCCTAAAGCGCGGCCGCCGCACTGAGAGCTGCCGCCGCCGTCGAGCCCGCCGCCTGCCGAGGAGCCCCTCACCGCCTGGAACCACCGCACGCCGCCGCCTGGGCCTCGCCGGACCGCCGGAGAACCCTCAAAACTCCCGAAATTCCCGCAAACTTCGGCGAATGTTTGCAAACTCCTCCGAACTCCGATTTACAAACCAAAAATTTCGTTAGAAAGGCCAGAATATATTCTACACAGATATGGGATTTTATCTAAATTTAAATAGCATTTCGGCGTGTCAAATTGAAATCAAAGTAGGTTCGAGAATTAAAAATGAATGATAACAAGATCCTACCTCTTGGGCGTTGCCCGAAGCTTCACGGAGAGTCCGCCGTCGTGCCGCCCTCACCGGAGCTGAGGAGGAGAGGGAGGAGGGGGAGATTCTTAGTTGGGAGCTCCTTGAACCAGGGAAAACCAAAAAGAGGGGGGGGGAGAAGTGTTTAAAAACAAAACACTTAAACTCCCGCCCGTGGGCCCCGTACCCGAACCCTAAGCAGGGTCGAGGTTAAGCCCCCCTAGGGTAAAAACCACCTAAAGAGAACAACAACAGTCTCAGAATTTTAATCTGAGGCCCCGTTCAAAAGTTATTAAACTTAGCACCCGAGGCCGCCAAATTACAAAAACGCCCCTGGAGCCATTTTTCACTAACGGCCTACGCCTGTGAAACTTACACCCCTCCTAGGGTAAACAACACGATCCGAACTCAACGATGCCCTCAGTTTTCCAATCTGAGCCACCATTTAAGAGATACTTTCGTTTCAACATTAAACGAATAAATAAATTAATTAATTTATCCATTTAACGTTCCGAAAGCGAGCGAGGGGTCCAAACACCCCACGCCGACATGTTTTATGTCATTCCTAGGGTAAAAACCCCATTTCAGACCCATCCGTACACTCAGATCTCTGATCCGGAACACCTTTTAGGAGTTATCCTATTTATTTGGAGTTTCCAGTGTGAACGCACCGAAAATTTAATTTCGGCCACTACGGGGCTCGGAATCGCACACCGTCTGAGGGAGCTGCTCTGGAATAACATCAAGAATATTCCAAAGTCTTTCACAGAAAAAACCGGGTTCTTAAAGTCGAGGTGAAAGTTTTCATAAGCAAATATCGGCGCTGCAAGTTCAACAGTGCCCTCAGATTTCAATTCCGAGCACCGATTCAAAAGTTAGAAAAACCCGCTCGTACATTTACTGAACGTACCTAAAAAAAAGTTCAGAAATTTATTCTTTGCACTCCGGGCCTTGGAATCATGCGCCGTTAATTTTTTCGGACTCGTAAAATTCCCATATATTTAAAAAAAATACATGGAAATTCTGGGTCTTTACAATACTCCCACTAATCCACTTATATGCACAAGAATAATCTGTGTTCTTTATGAAACAAAACTCTTTGATTATATCATAAAACCATATACTTCAACTCAATCTTCAAACTAGATACTCCAACTCCGAGAAGCTTTCTTCAATCCATAAATAGATCGTTGCAACTTGCAAATATTAACATACTCATTTGGCACTTCAAAACCTTCTAGATTTATCATATACATGTCCTCAAATAAATTCCCATTAAGTAAAGAAGTTTTGAAATCCATTTTATATATATCATAATCATAATGATATTCCATGGATAGAAAAATCTTAATGGACTTTATGATCAAAACATGTGAAAAATACTCTTTATATTCAATAAAATGATTTTTTGTAACCCTTTTCCACCAGGAATGATTTATAGGTAGGAATTCTACCATCCATGTTAGTTTTCTTATGAAAAACACACTTTAAACCTATGGTTCATACACCTTTTAGGTGCATTCTCCATGTTCCAAATTTTGTTATTGTATATGGAGTCCATCTTAGATTCCATGGATCCTAACCATTTATCATAATCAAAACTCTTACTATCCTTTTAGTTGGAAGTAGGTTCATCTCCTATGAATGTTAATTTATCATAATTGGCTATGAGAAATCCATATCTTTTAGGTTCATAATGAATCATACCATACCTTCAAGGTTCTTATGTTACTTGAGTTATTTCTTCTTCAACAACTCTTAGTGAAACCAAATCAACTTATATTTCATGAACACTTCATGTTTGTTGGTCTTAAAATTATCCAATTTCATATTTCATATCACGGAAACCTAAAATTATATATTCCTTCTCAATTAATGCATAAAATTAGGCCACAAACACTTTTTTCTCAATAGGATTATAGAAATAATATACCCTTGTTTCCTTAGGATAACAAAAAAATAAGCACCTATCGAATTTTGAGTCAAGTTTATCTGAAGCCAATAATTATATGAATGATTCACAACCCCAAATCCTCAGAAAAGACAAACTTGAACATTTCCCATACCATATATCATATGGTGTATTTATGAATGCTTTAGATGGAACACAATTTAGAAAAAATGCAAGAGTCTCCATAGCATAACCCTATAATAAAATAGAAAGGTTATATAGACACATTATAGATCGAACCATATCCAACAAGGTATGATAACTCCTATTAGAATCTCTATTCCATTGTGGTATTCTAGGAGAAGTGATATTTGAAACAGTTTTACAAGATTTCATATAATCTATGAATTCTAAGCTCAAACATTCACTACCCCGATCAGATCAGAGAATCTTAATACTCTATCACTATTGATTTTATATTTCATTCAAAAAATCTTTAAACTTTTCAAAAATTTCATACTTGTTTTTCATTAGAAACACATAACCATAATGACTATGATCATTGGTAAAAGTAATTAAGTACTTAAAACCGCTACTTTCTTGAGTACACATTGGCCCATATATATCACTATGTATGAGATCCAACAATCCACTAGCCCTTTCACCATTTTCTCCCAAAAGTTAACCTTTTCATTTTTTTCAATAAATAAGAATCGCGTGTATCAAATGATTCATAATTGAATGAGTCCAAAAATCCATCTCTATAGAGTCTTTGAACATGTTTCTCATTTATATGTTCAAGGTGAAAATGCCAAAGTTAGGTCGGATTAGAATCAACTATGACCTTCTTATTCTTATTGTTATAAATGGTATTATCTATATATATTATATATAAACAATTAATTATATTACCAAAACCATAAAACATTTCATTATATATATATATAAACTCTTTTTTTTAATAATTAATGAAAATATCATATTTTCCAAACAAGATACAAAAATAAAATTCATGTTTATGAATTGAATATAATAACAATTTTTAAATTATAGAACTAATCCAATGGGTAGACTTAGATCATAAGTGTTGACTTCCGATTTAGTAACTCTTGATCCATTACTAACATAAAGATCTACTTCACCCTTAAATAAATTCCCTTTTATCTCCTAGTCTGTGTTTGTTAGCACAAATGTTTGATGCACACCTGATATCTAATACCCATGAGTCAAAGATGGTGGAATTAATCACTGTAACATTCACATTCATATGCACAAAATATTTATCCTTGAGAACACATCTCAATCCTAGATAAAAATCTTTAACGGTTTTATACGTCATACCTATTAGTGATCTTGATATGATTGTGATTAAGTATGCCATAATCTATAACAAAGACATATTAGTGGGTGGGTATCATGTATTATATTTTTTCATTAATGACTTTAAATGAAATTGAACCCACTGAAAATGATGTCCCCATACATCATATCCATTTAGTGAGTTAAGATCCATATTTTACTATAGAATGAGTCCTCTAGGACGTTCCTCTCACCACATAATTATTTAGGTAGGGAATCATCCTAATAACAACAATTGTGACTCTTGGATAGTTGAGTTAACAACTCTTTATCCAAACCCATCACATGGATTCACTCAACTCTATTCCATTATTATCCATCCCAAGGGTTTCCCAACTAAGTTTAACCCAAAGGTAATTCAAATAAACAATAAAAAAATACAATCCAGAGTCACCCTTTTAGGGAAGAACCTACCCAAGGATGATCCAGTGTAATCTATCACTTGATTTCCTTACACAAGATAATTCAGGGGAACCTTGCTAGGGCAGAACCTACCCAGTTCAATGATCAAGGTCCTGACAAGTGCTATTTTAGTTCAAATATCACACTTAGTATTTAGGGGGTTTTCTAGTCTTTCCAATTTAATATACATCATATGCATATTAAATTCATAACCATTATATATTATATTATCACTATCTTTCCATGTTTTATTCTATTTGTGTATGCATGATTCTTACAATTTAGTTTTGGAATCCCTATTCCATCCACAAAATTAATGTGTTTACACCACATTAATGTGTAACTCTTTACACAACCCACAAGTTTGTGTTACTCACATAAAAATAGAAGCTAAACATATTCATACATATCTAAATTCATCACATGCATAAGGTACATGAAGTCTTCATGCAAAGGACTAAATTTATATTAGATTGAAAATATCTACATGATTAAGCCCATAATGACATATATCCAACCTCATTCGCCTTTCTAGACAATACATAGCCTCCAGGCCTCTAGGTGGTCTGAACCCAAGTCCCTCTACCTGAGGAAATTTTACTCAGAGAGAGAATTCAATTCATGATATCTCTAACACCAAATATGCACAAAATATATTCAAAAACCATTTTGAAGATCATAACTCAAAAATACAAATTGAGGTCAAGGTAGATGAAAACTAAATTTTATGGAGTCGTACCTAACATGTGATGTAGCGTTCTAACTCCTGGAAGAAGTTTAACAATTAAAAAAAGGTTTGCATAATATTTAGATTTCTTAAACAATTTACTAAACATGAATATCAAATGAATTTAAAAAATAAGTAAATTTTTTATTTATTTTCCAAAACATGAGATAAAAATTCATGAGAATTTCATTAATAAATTATAATTATAAACATTTTAATAAATTAACAAGAATATAAACATTTTTTATATTCATATCAATATGAACTCTTTTATATTTTGTATTATATGGAATTTATATGGTATTTAATGAATTATAAAAATTTTATAATACAATTTCTATTATATAAACATTTCGTATAAACTAAATATCATATAAATTTTGCAATTTATAAACATTTTATAAATCAACCTTTATGATTTATAAATAAAACTTTTATTTCTAGATCACGAGACATGCTATATAAATTAAATTGATATTTTAAATATTAACATATAATATTTGGGAATATTTTAATTTTTTTAAAAAAATTTAATTAATTATAAAAAATCCATAATTAATTAATTTATAAACCTTTTACAGATTAGAATACCATAAAATACCTTTTATAATGTTTTAAAATCATTTTATGAATTATTTAAATAAAAAAATTTAGAAATTAATTTTTATACATTTTAATGCTCCACCATGGCTTGAAAAACGTCATGGTCAATAAATTATGACCATTTTTCATCCTTCACGTAAAGGTATTTGACATATAACTTTCAAGAATATCTTCTTCATAATGGTAATCTAGAGTGAAATGACTTTTCAAGATGACCAAACAAGCCGTTTCACCACCCGTGGTGTTGGCCTTCATCAAGTGACATCTTGCATAAAGGTAAGTAGTCAAACCTTTATGAAGCAATAACTCAAAGGTGCACCATGCTTAGTACTATAGTGTGGTGATCATAGTCTAGTCATTTTAAAGGACCATGGGGAATCCTACCTCATGGATCTGGTCATGGTTCTTGAACAATCCTAGCCAAGAACCACCATGGGCAGTTCTACACTATAGCGACAATGGTGTTTTTTTCCCGAAAACATGGATTAAACATGTTTAATCCTTGAAGAAACTAAATTTGAAAACATTTATGAGTTTTTTTGGATCATATTATGACCCTTTAATTTGGATGTGAACCCAATCATAGATGGACCTATCTTCAAGGAATCAAACAAATAAGTGAATTAAAAAAACATAGCATAATACGACACACCTAAAACACTCAATCATTAGTAGATCCCATTTTTTTTTATGGAGTTAGGTTGATGATTTTCAAAAAATAATAGTAGATGTGTCACACCCTGACCTAGAATGTTGTATTTTATTTTTTATAACATTTTTTTGGGTTAATACTATTAATAATAATAATAATAATAATATTATTATTATTAGTATTGTGTTTATTATATTTAGGTATTTTTTAGGTTTATTTTTCCCTATTCTTTCCTTTTCTTTTCCTTTCTCCTTCATTCATTTCTCTTCTCCTTCTCCCCTCCCCCTTCGTGTGTTTCACCCTACCCCTCTCCCCCATGTCCCGCTCACGCACCACCCTCCCCTTATCGGACTCCCACCAGCGCACCTCCCTTTAGTGTAACCTCCTCTGCGCGAGCACATCCCCATGGCCAGATCTTCTCTCAGTCGCGACTCCTCCTGGTTGTGATTTACAGAAGGTGCATGACCCCCCATAGTAGAAACCCACAGTCGCACACCTCCCTCTCTCTCATCTCCCACTCCGTCCAACGTTTCCCCTAGTTCTTGAGGGTTTTTGGTTAGAATCCCCATGGTAAGACCTCCTCTTCTCTCTTCCCCCATATTTGGTCTGATTTTATTCTCCCCGTTGCCCCTCCTAGGTTATACCGAACCCTGGGGTTCTGTAGTGGCCAATTTTTGATGTGTTTTTGTGTCTCTTCCTTTGATAGGGGGTGAAATTGATCTCCTAGGACCCGTCCATGTGTGTTCTCACAACCACCGCCGAAGACGAAGTGGTTCTCATCGATTCGGTCCTCCCACCAATGATTTTGGGTAATATTTTCCTCCATTATTCTTGTAACATAGTTTATATTTGGGGTTTTTGTGATTTATGAATCTTCAGTATTTATTTTAAGGTGCGTTTGATGGTTTCTTGTTATTTTGGTTCGTTTCAATCCGTCGGTCGCTGCTCGAGGTTAGGTTTCTCTTGCTGCCCTGTTTAATTTGGTTTTATTTGGAGTCTTTGATAATTTTTAGTCTCCCTTGAAATTGTTGTAGTGTGTCATGGTCACTATGGTGTGGGTTCGAGTCATCGACAGTGAATATCTATATGTATATACATGGGTAGGCATGTATATATATATATATATAATATATATATATATATACTCCTTGCGCATGTTCCCTCATAGTGTGGGGAATATGTGCTTGGATCAAAGGATATATATATATATATGAAAATGTATATGTGTGTAGGTAAAGCGGTCTTGGGTTTCCATCGTCTAAAGCTGTGTGTCTCGAGGTAGGTTCCTTATGCCCGATTTTTTAATTTGAACTCCTTCATTACTTGAATTTTTTAAACATATATTTTCCTATAATTATGGTATATATATATATATTAGGTAGAATTGTTTTCGCCACTTGGATTTGGTTTATTAATTACCTGTATGATTTTTCTAAGACTGGTTATGTGTTTCCTTTAAATTTAAGGTGTTTATGGGTTCTTAATAATTTTTTGAGGTGCATTGAACTTTTATGCTGAGTTTTTATGGTTCCTAGTATTTTTTGTGTAGTGCGTTGGACTATTCTGAGTGGTTTCAAGTCACCGAGTCTAAGGCGACATGCCTACGTGTGCATAGGTAAGTATATATATATATGTGTGTGTGTGTGTGGGGGGGGGGGTTCCCCTATTACATGTATAATCATCCATGGCAGTGAATATACATGTATAGGGATAGGTGTTCCCATGTATATATATGAAAATGCATACGTTGGTGAGTGACAACTTGTATATTCATATAAGCATATATGTAAGGATCCCCTTACACATGTTCGTGGCCATGAGGAGGTGTGAATAGGGGTTAGGTTTCCTTACATGTATGTGAAGGTGTATATGCTTAGTGGGGGAGTAATAAATTTTAGTTAGAAAGATCCAAGAGTCAAAGTGAACGACTTGGATCCACCTTGAGTTAGGTTCCCTATACCCTGACCTTTAATTAGAATTTCCATAATTTCTTGTTATTCTATTAAAAATGAATTTTCTACTTCTAAATGAAATGCATATGCAATATATATGTATGTATGTATGTATGTATGTATGTATTTAAATGGTTGTGGTTCTTGAAAAGGGATTTCTTTGATGTTTTAAATGTAAAGCGGGTATTTCCAAAGATGTGTGGTCTTTTGGACAGTTTTTTTGTAAAAGTAAAATGGCATGTTTTTTTTCAAAGAAGATCCAAAGTGATTTTCAAAATGGGTCTTGGTGTGAACTCAAGGTTAAAGGGTAGTTTGATTTTCTTAAAAGGATTGTTTCATTTTTAAGTGTGGTTTTAAGCTTACAGTTAATATATAACACCTTGGTTGTTTAGTTAAGCTTTCAAACTGTTTTGGAAACTTAATAATGTTGGGTGATTATGTTTCTAAAATGAAAAGTATTCCTTGTAAATAATTAAGTCATCTGAAACTTTAATAATAGTTTTTGAAAAAGGAAAACCCCTCTTGAGACATGCCCCCTTTTTTATAAAATGATGTGTATGTTGAATGTGTGGATTATGATATGTACCTAGTAAAGAGGCCCGTGTATTTTTGTGTGACGAAAAAAGGGGGGATGTTATCAATGAGGGAGATCGATGGTGAGAGGGTGAGTGTGTTTTTTATCAAAGAGAATGATATGTTCATGTATGTTAGTTTTATGAAAACTTTCCACCACTTGAAATAGAGCACATAGGAAGACCAAGGTATCTAGGTGGGTGGTCTTCGACTAGTATGCTAGATAATATAGAAGTGGTTCTTCCCAGTTTTTTCTAACAGTATTTATGATTATAACACTAACTAAACATTATGATGATTAGAGACCACTAGGTTATGGGTGTGTTCTTTACTAGTGGCTTGTGCACAAGAACGATGTTCAATGTGGTTACTATTCCACATTTCACTAAGGTATTAGGTCTCTATGGTCCCACTTATGCTAGTTACCTATAGGGGTTTCCCATGGTGCTCTCTTGTGACATGATGCTTGTGATGTGATTTTCATTTCAGTTGTTTCATAATTGACGTCTCATTTGTGAAAAACCACATTTTAATCTAATCTACTTTCTTTTCATTTAGAAATGTTAATGCATGCTTGGGAACTATTTTGAAAATGTAATGGAATATATTTCTTTGCTTAAAAATGTAAACTTGTGACTTGATTTCGAAAATAATGAAAATTTTATTTTAATATGTCTTATTTTCAAACTAGCATGATTGAGTTTCTTTTTAACGTTAAGGGAATAGGGTATTGTTGTTATTTGGAATTCCTATTGAGCATATCGGTGCTCATGAAAACTTTATTTTTCAGTTTCAGGTTCCTCTAGTTTCGATCACTCTTGGAGCGAGTGTGGTTTTTGTTCCATAGTGACCCGTAAGGCCACTTGAGGTACATTTTGTTACTTAGTTTATTCTTATTTCCAGTGTTGTTTTTGTTTTGTTCAGTTTATATTTAGTTATATGTCTTTTGTTTATGGGACAAACCATTCCCAGCTATAACACCCTGAGATTTTATGAGGAATATTTTTTTATGTCTTATTTTATACGCAACACCAAAGGAATCTTTCACTACACACAACACTGTCTTGGCTTGCGTTACACGCAAGAGCAACCTTCCTCGATAGCTTGCGTTGTACGCAATACCAAGTTTCACTAAACAATGATATATTATTATAATATTATGAACTATCCGTTATGAATAGTATTAACTGAATTTTAAATTTTATCACATCATAATTAATCTTACACACTTTCTAGAATGAGATATGAAAACAAAATCAATTTTTCGGATAAAAGAAGTATTTTTCAAAAAATGCAGTTTTACCGCCTTTTGATGGCGCACCCATTTTAAATATAATTTTTGACAAGTTTATAAGTTCAATTATAAAAAATAAACTTATTATTTTGAATCAGGATATAAAAATTTACATTGGATAATTTTTTGATATTTTTCTGACAAAGTTCTTATTTTGATGAATAGTAAAAACACGCTAAATTTTTCTTAAAAACAACTTTTTTCATCTAGATAATTTATATGGTTAAATGATAAAATTTAATGGTTTTAAAGTATAAATAGAATATATTTTTACCATTTAATATAATTTATTTCATTTCCATTAATTTTACATTGAATTCATAAGTAAAAACATTTCAATCTTTAACAATGTTTTAACTTTTAAAACCCGTTTTCTTAACAACGAGATTAATTTTAAATTAATTACTGAAACTCATGTGTTTTGAATTTTTAAAAATTGATTTCATATTTGGATTGATTGGGCCCAAATTATGTTAATATGTTACTTTTATTTTTTTGACATTATGAATAGTAACTACGGTAATTTTTATTTACTACAGTTAAGAGTAAATCGGGTAATTAAGGGTAAAAATAAGATTATAAAATTACCCTAACACCTTCCAAAATTATATTGGATGAATATAAGTCGACCCATATCACCTAAGGGTTGAAATAGATTCATTTAATGGACTTTTTACCATGAAAATTATATAATTATTATTAAAACCAAATAAAGTTACAACATGTCACTCTCTTATATCTTATAAGTGTAATAATTTTAATTTAGTGATAAACTACATAAAAATTTGAAAATGAATAATATATAGAAAGATAATAAAATTATCTAAATCATTTTAATTTATTTATAATTTTTAGGGATTAAATAATTATCATTAATGATGACACAATAGCGATGTTGAAATTATTTTATTGATTGAAATATCAAATAAATGGTTTTAAAAATATTAAAATAAATATTATATGAATTATTTAATGTGATAAAAGAATTTTATAGATACATATGACATGTTATGAATCTATTAAATATTTTGGTTCGAATATATCCTCTGTTTGGATTTTATTTAAATTCAAATAAATGAATAGTGTCAAAATCGACACTATTGTTATTTTATAAAAATAACATATTATAAAATTGTTTAAAAATCACAAAAATATTTAAAAATTATAAATTGAAATTTATATGGTCTAAAATGTAATAAATTATCTAATTATGGATAATTAAAAACACATAAGTAATTATTTATAACAATTTAAAATTTAGAATATTATTACCGCAAATAAAATAAAATAGATTAAATAAGGATAAATCAATTTGATAAGGTTTAAAATAAATTCCAAACATATATAAATTTTATTGTTTGATGAGATTACAAACCTATCTCATCTCATCTTCTAATGGAGTTATTTTTTGAGGTTTTTAAGTGGGGTTTTAATTTATTATAAATTAATATTTCTTACGTTTCCAAAGGTATCCCTCTCCTCCCTTATAAAAGGGCACCTCCTCCCTCTCCTCTTCATAACATTTTGAGCCATCAAGATCAGCCAAACCCTATCCATTTCTCTTCCAAACTTCCCTAGAAACCTACTATAGGTCCTGGTCTTCTTTAAAGACCAACTTTAGTGCCCTAAGAGGAGGTTTAGAAAAGGCGCGTCAAAGAAGAGGTAATATTCTTTATAAATTCTTTCAAATTTATTTCTTCTTCTACTTACTATTCTTTATTTGTTTCATTATAAAGTAATAAAATAAGTATCACTCATATACTGATATGTTATTATAAATATTAAACAACCCTATTTCATCTTCTATCCATCCTACGGAAAAAGAAATCATCGCGCATGTGTACGTACAGAATACCGTCTCCACGCTGTGGTGTAATCTGTTTTCCACCACCACCTTACTTGGATGGGTATAATGGTGTAAATAATAACTATATATGATTATTATAACATGATACTAATTCTGAGATATTCTACCATCCACTCCAATACCATTCAATAATTATGGGAATGATATCTTCGCTTGTGTGTATGTATGGCTTACCGTCTCCACGATGTGATGTGATTCGTTCTACATGATATTCATAAAACCATGATTATATAAACAAATTTAATGAATAAATCTGATATATATTATACTAATACAATTCTCTAAATTATGTATCAATAACCTAAAAATATAAATAAGAATTTATTCGACAAAACACACATAAGAACATAAAGCAATGAACACCCGAATAACAAGTAGCAATGAAATATTACTCATAAGAAGATAAGAATATGTCCATATATGGTATCATAACAATGAATATGATTATATAATAAGTCAACAAAATTATTTAAATTATTATACTGGAGGTTCAGATACGTAAAAAGCATATCAGACCTAAGGTAAGGGAAAATCTCGCAATCTCAATTTTTATCCGAGATTGTTTATACTTAGGTATTTGATGGAGCATATTTATCATCCACATCCATGTTTCCTAAATATGTAATATTCTCCCCCTAAATTTTTTTAAATCCAATTTTACTTATTGGTTAATTTTTAGTAAAATATATGAAAGGAATCTTTTGTCATTTTCAGTAAGAGATACTTTTTGACTTTTTCGGCCAAATTATGAGAAAAATGTTTTTTTAACATATACAACATGAACATATTTTTATGATTTCATAGAAAATTATTTCTATGAATCTTCCTTTACAAGTTTTCAAGTTTATTTTCAATTAACTTCTTTTATTATGACATGATGAGAAAGGAAAAATGTTTATGAAGTAGAAAGGATATTTTCCTCAAGAATGAAGTTCAAGTGTTTTATCAAAATTATTTTCCATCTAAGATAATATAGGGTTCTGTTTATATCCATATTATTAAATTGATTTGATTATTTTATGATGGAATTATTTTTATAAAGTCCTTTATCGTATATGGATTATGTTATGATGGCATGATGTTTAAGAATCACATTTCTATTACATGGGTTATGCTATGATATATGATTTATGATTTTGTGGCACACATAAGAATGGTTTGATTATGAGATGGGTGGGACCTATATCTCCCTCCAATGCATTGGGTAAAGATTTATATCTCATGAGATAGACATGGCTGGAATGGAAAGTTAATCCAGTTTAGTGACACAGGACTGGAACGAGGAGTGAACTCTGTTCAGTAATGGACTTTGTTCACTATGATGGTATTGGAAATGAGTCTTGACTAGTATAAAACGATTTTCTATGATTATGTGTGTATGTAACAAAGTTTCATATTTTATGTTATGATTATTGGGATTACATTTCACTACTATGATTTATCCCATGTCATGATATTATGATCTCTTTTGTAGGTTAAGATTTTCAAAATGTTATGTTCTTATGAATATGATATGATTGATATTTCCTTTGTTTTCCCTTACTAAGAATTTGAGCTAATCCTTTGTATGTTTTTCCCCAGGTCAGGAAGAAGGGTATTAAGTAGGATATTCCAAAAAGGGACTCTAGATATGATGAAATAAGCGGGAGAAAATATAGACGATTTATGAACCAATTGTTTATGTTTCCCAGTTTCTAAAGACACTATACCTATATGGTCCTATCATGGTTTTGTTATATGTTTTAATAAGTATTCTTCAAATCTAAAGTAATAACAATGTATGTAAAGTATGGGTCATTATAGTTGGTATCAGAGGAAAGGTATAGTCAACCTTTGGAAACTAGGATGTGAAAGCCTTAGTAAGAAACCTAAGGATATGTCTAAGCATATGACACAATCCTAGTGTTTTAGAAATGGCCATAAATAACCTATGATAAGACCTAAAGTGTGAAATTTTATTCTTGATTATGTGGTTTTCTTGTTATGATTAGTGTTTCTCACAATATGCTTCTTGGTTTTAGTCAAGGGATGGAACCTGAAGGAACCGTGTTAATGATGAATGTGACGGGAAATGAAATGATTGTCCCCCTGAGAAACCAAACATTATTGGAGCTGGAATGAAAAATCTTGTAGCCATGCTCACACAACTTTCTCAATCTATAAATCATGCATGACATCCAAACGAGAAAAGGAAGGAGCAACATTCTGTTGAATCCTTCATGAGGCAGCGTCCACCTTCATTCAACAGGTCTTCTGATCCATTAGTGGCTGAACAATGGATTAGTACCACTGAAAAGATATTTTCAGTTCTAGAATGTTATGAACATGATAAAGTCATCTTAGAAGTATACTGTTTGGAAGGTGAAGTTGATTAATGGTGGAATCTTATCAAGAATACAAAGCAAAGAGACGAAATTGAGTCCATGGAATGGGACGAGTTCAAGTACTTATTTTTCAATAAGTACTTCACTTGTATTCTTCGAACAAAGATAGAGAAGTAGTTTCTTGAACTAAAGAAAAAGGATGATGAATCTGTTGGTACCTACGAAGCAAATTTTACAAGACTTGCAAGGTACGCTTCTGGGATTATTATCCAACCTGAGAGTAAGATCGATTCTTTAGTGGATTAAAACCAAGTATTCGAAGGGCGTTAGCCATAAGGGACTTCAATAGCTATGAGGAAATTGTTAAATGTGCTCTCAAGGTTGAGATGGATATTGGAGTAACCCATCAGTCATATGGGTTTGATAAGAAGATGAAAATGGAATTCAAAGGAAAATCTAAAGACCACACTAAAAAGAAGATGAGTTTTCCCTTATGCTCAAAGTGTGGAAAGAAACATGGAGGGAATTGTCTTAAAGGGACAAGTAAATGTTTTAAGTGTGTAAAATAAGGTCATTAGGCATTTGAATGCTGTAGTGATGGGAAAAAGATGTCTAGTGATGTGAACAAAGAAAAGGCTACACAGAATGCACCTCCTACAATTCAATGCTACAAGTGCAAGGAAATGGGGCATTATGCCAATCAATGACCTAATCCAAAGGTTGTTGATGATGATCGACATCAACAAACTCTTAAGGCCTAATACAAAGTAAATTAACATGCAATTTCTATCGGCGATGTGGAGTATGATAACAAAGTGGTGAAAGGTACACTTACCATCCACTCTAAAGTAGAAAATGTTTTATTTGATTCTAGATCCACCCACTATTTTATTTCTGAATAATTTTCTAAGGGTATCACCATACTACCCTAATGATTAACTGTTGACTTAGCTATGACAACTCCTAATGGCACAACAGTCGCATCAAAAGTTTACAATTATTCTCCGATTGAAGTTTGTGAAAAAGTGCTTCCTGCAAATCTTGTGATCCTTCCTATAGTGTAATTTGATGCGATTCTTGGCATGGATTGGCTTTCTTTATATGGATCTCATATCAATTTCCAAATAAGGGAAGTCACATTTCATATTCCTGATCAATCTATGACCATCTATCGATGCAAGGATGAATATAACCTTCCAATGGAAATTTCTTCCATCTTATGGGTATTGATTCCAATAAATGAAGGTTATTTATCTCAAATGGTTGGAGAGAAAATCTCGATTAAGAATATGCCCATTGTACGAGAGTTTGATGATGTCTTTCCAGAGGAATTTCTAGGTCTTCCACCAAATCGTGAAGTTGAGTTTTCAATAAAACTCATACCGGGTTCTATGCCCATTTCAAAGACACCTTATAGAATGTCCCCAATTGAGTTGAAGGAATTGAAGAATCAACTCCAAGAGAATCTTGATAAGGGATTCATACACCCTAGTGCATCACCTTGGGGAGCACCTGTTCTATTTGTTAAGAAGAAAGATGGATCAATGAGACTCTGCATTGATTATCGAGAACTTAACAAGATCACTATCAAGAAAAAATATCCTCTCCCATGCATTGATGACTTATTTGACCAACTATGCGGATCTCAATACATTTTCAAGATTGATCTTCGTTTAGGGTATCGTCAATTAAGGGTCAAAAGGTATGATATACCAAATACGGCTTTCCGTACAAGGTATGGACATTATGAATTTATAGTGATGCCATTTGGTCTTACTAATACCCTTGATATCTTCATGGATCTAATGAATAGAGTCTTTAGAGACTATCTTGATCAGCTTGTGGTAGTCTTTATAGACGATATTCTTGTCTATTAAAAGATAAATGAAGAACATGAAGATCACTTGAGAATTGTATTAAAGACCCTAAGAAAGGAGAATATTTATGCCAAATTTACAAAGTGTGAATTTTGGCTTCAAAAAGTTTCATTTTTGGGTCACATAATCTCAAAAGAGGGGATATCTATGGATCCAGCAAAAACAGAGGTTATCGAAAGATGGTCGAGACCAACAACAGTAACTGAGATCCGAAGTTTTCTTGGTTTTGATGGATATTATCGATGTTTTGTGAAATATTTTTTACAATTATCTAATCCACTCACAAGGTTGACTCGAAAAGGAGTTAAGTTCCTTTGGACGGAGGAGTGTGAAGAGAATTTCAAGGAGTTAAAAAGAAGGTTATCCAATGCACCTGTGCTCACACTGCCTTGTAGTGGAGAAAGGTTTGTGATCTACAATGATGCATCCAAGAAGGGATTGGGGTGTGTTCTCATGCAAAATGATATGGTGATATCTTATGCCTCACGACAGTTGAAAATCCATGAGCAAAATTACCCAACTCATGATTTGGAGTTAGCTACGGTAATCTTTGCATTAAAAATTTGGAGGCATTATCTTTATGGTGAAAGGTGTGATATTTATACTGATCATAAAAGTTTAAAGTATATTTTCACACAAAAGGAGATGAATATGTGTCAAAGAAGATGGTTGGAGCTGATTAAAGATTACGACTGCTCAATTCATTATCACCCTGGGAAAGCAAACAAGGTGGCAGACGCATTAAGTCGACAAGACCATGCTAGCTTATCCATGATGAGGATCACAAAAGATCCAATATTTATGGATTTAAAAAGGATGGACCTTAGAATTATAATGGAAGGGGAAAAATCTTATCTTTCCCAAATGAATGTTCATCCATCTATACATGTGAAGATTAAAGAGGCACAAAAAGAAGATGTAGAGTTACAAAAGAAGGTGAGAAATGTTCTGGAATTCCACATTGATTGTGATGAAATAATAAGGTTTAGGAATCAAGTTTGTGTTCCTCCCATCCCAAAATTAAAGAAGGAAATATTGGATGAGGCTCATAGTTCTTCATTCTCTATTCACCCTGGAAGAACAAAGATGTACAGGGATCTGAAAGAGTACTTATAGTGGGATGGAATGAAAATAGATGTTGCTGAATATGTCTCTCGATGCTTGGTTTGTCAGCAAGTTAAAGCTGAGAGACAGAAGTATAAGGGGATTTTGAAACCATTACGCATACCAGAATGGAAATGGGAAAACATCACTATGGACTTTGTCACTGGAATTCCTAAAACATCTAAAGGCAATAATGCTATCTGGGTTATAGTTGATCGTCTTACAAAGTCAGCACACTTCATTGCTATTAGAGAAGATTTCTCTCTTGATCAGTTTTCCATGATATATGTAAAGGATGTGGTAAGATTGAATGGAGTACCATTTTCCATTATATCTGATTGGGATCTGAGGTTTACCTCTAAGTTTTGGCGAAGTCTTCAGCATAATCTAGATATAGAGTTGAGTTTTAGCATTGCTTATCATCCTCAGATAGACGGTCAGTCCGAGAGGACAATTCAAACTCTAAAATACATGTTGAGAGATTTCTCTATGGATTTTAAAGGTGTTTGGGATCAACACCTACCTTTGGTGGAATTTTCTTATAATAATATCTTTCACTCTAGTATTCAGATGGCTCCTTATGAAGCTCTCTATGGAAAGAAATGTAGAACTCCAACTTGCTGGGATGGAGTTGGGGAAAGAAAGCTATTAGGACCTGACCTTGTTGATGAGATGGAAGAAAAGGTCATATCTATTCAACAACACATAAGAGCAGCTCAAATTCAACAAAAAATTCACGCCGACAATCGAAGAAAAGACCTAGAGTTTGAAGTGAGTGATAAAGTGTTCTTAAGAATATCTCCTTGGAAGAGAGTAATGATATTTGGAAAGAAGGGCAAGTTGAGCCCTTGGTATATTGGTTCTTTTGAAATAATAGATCGTGTTGGGAAGGTAGCTTAATGATTGACACTTCCACTGAATCTCTCTCAAGTTCATGATGTTTTCCATGTATCTCTCATGAGAAAGTACATACCCGATCCTTCAAATGTACTAAGCTCAGAAGTTGTACTGTTGGAGCAAGATCTTTCTTATGAAGAAAAACCGAGAGAGATTCTGGATCGTAGCGAAAAGTTTCTACGAAACAAGACCACTAGCTTGGTTAAAGTTTTATGGAGGAACCACCAATTAGAAGAAGGTACATGGGAACTTGAGGATATGATGAGGGAGAGGTATCCTCATCTATTTGTTACGAAGTGACGAATTTCGAGGGCGAAATTAATTTTAAGAGGGGTAGAATGTAACACCCTGAGATTTTATGAGGAATATTTTTTTTATGTCTTATTTTATATGCAAAAACAAAGGAATCTTTTACTACACACAACACTGGCTTGGCTTGCGTTACATGCAAGAGCAATCTTCCTCGATAGCTTGCGTTGTACGCAATACCGAGTTTCACTAAACAATGATATATTATTATAATATTATGAACTAGTAGTTATGAATAGTATTAATCAATTTTTGAATTTTATAACATTATAATTCATCTTACACATTTTCTAGAATGAGATATGAAAACAAAATAATTTTTTCGGATAAAAGAAGTATTTTTCAAAAAATGCAGTTTTACCGCCTTTTGATGGCGCACCCATTTTAAATATAATTTTTGACAAGTTTATAAGTTCAATTTTACAAAATAAACTTCTTATTTTGAATCAGGATATAAAAATTTACATTGTATAAATTTTTGATATTTTTCTGACAACGTTCTTATTTTGATGAATAGTAAAAACAAGCTAAATTTTTCTTCAAAACAAATTTTTTCATCAAGATAATTTATATGGTTAAATGATAAAATTTAATGGTTTTAAAGTAAAAATAGAATATATTTTTACCATTTAATATAATTTATTTCATTTCCATTAATTTTACATTGAATTCATAGGTAAAAACATTTCAATCTTTGACAATGTTTTAACTTTTAAAACCAGTTTTCTTAACAATGAGATTAATTTTAAATTAATCACGAAAACTTATGTGTTTTGAATTTTGAAAAATGGATTTAATATTTGGATTAAGTGGGTCCAAATTATGTTAATAGGTTACTTTTATTTTATTGACATTATGAATAGTAACTACGACAATTTTTATTTACTACAGTTAAAGGTAAATCAGGTAATTAAGGATAAAAATAAGATTATAAAATTACTCTAACACCTGCCAAAATTCTATTGGATGAATAAATGTCGACCCATATCACCTAAGGGTCGGAATAGATTCATTTCATGGACTTTTGACCATGAAAATTATATAATTATTATTAATTTCAAAGAAAGTGACAACATGTCACTCTCTTATATCTTATAAGTGTAATAATTTTAATTTAGTGATAAACTCTATAAAACCTCGATAATTAATAGTGTAAAGAAATATAATTAAATTATATAAATCATGTGAATTTATTTATAATTTTTAAGGATTAAATAATTATCATTAATGATGACACAATAGTGATGTTTAAATTATTTTATTGATTGAAATATCAAATAAATGGTTTTAAAATTTTTAAAATAAATATTATATGAACTATTTAATGTGATCCAAGAATTTTATAGATAAATATGACATGTTATGAATCTATTAAATATTTTTTTTCAAATATATCCTATGTGTGGATTTTATTTAAATTCAAATAAATGAATAGTGTCAAAATCAACACTATTGTTATTTTATAAAAATAACACATTATAAATTTTTTTAAAAATCACAAAAATATTTAAAAATTATAAATTTAAATTTATATGGTCTAAAATTTGATAAATTATCCAATTATGGATAATTCAAAACACATAAGTAATTATTTATAACAATTTAAAATTTAGAATATTATTACCACAAATAAAATTAAATAGATTAAATAAAGATAAATCAATTTGATAAGGTTTAAAATAAATTACCAACATTTATAAATTTTATTGGTTGATGATATTAAAACCCTATATCATCTCATATTCTAATGGAGTTATTTTTGGAGTTTTTTAAGTGGGTTTTGAATTTATTATAAATTAATATTTCTTATATTTCCAAAGGTGCTCCTCTCCTCCCTTATAAAAGGGCACCTCCTCCCTCTCATATTCATAACATTTTGAGCCTTCAATCTCAGAAAAACCCTGTCAATTTATCTTATACATTTCCCTAGAAACCTAATATAGGTCCTGGTCTTCTTCAAATACCAACTTTAGTGCCCTAAGAGGAGGTTTAGAAGAGGCGCATCAAAGAAGAGGTAATATCCTTTACCGATTCTTTCAAATTTATTTCTTCTTCTACTTCCTCTTCTTTATTTTTTTCATTATAAAGTAATAACATCATTATCACTAATATACTTATATGTTATTATAAATATGAAACAACCCTATTTCACCTTCTATCCATCCTACAGAAAACGAAATCACCGCGCGTGCGTACGTACGGAATACCGTCTCCACGTCGTGGTGTAATCTGTTTTCCACCACCACCTTACTTAGATGGGTATAATGGTGTAAAGAGTAACTATATATGATTATTATAACATTATACTAATTCTGAGATATTCTACCATCCACTCCAATACCATTCAATAATTATGGTAACGATATCGTCGCTCGTGCGTACATACGGCTTACCGTCTCCATGGTGTGATGTGATTCGTTCTACATAATCTTCATTAAAACATGAATATATAAATGAATTGAATGAATAAATATGATATATTATACTAATACCATTCTGTAAATTATGTATCTATAACCTAAAAAGATGAATATGAATTTATTCGACAAAAAACGCATAAGAACATAAAGCAATGAACACCCGAATAACAAGTAGTAATGAAATATTACTCATAAGAAGATAAGAATATGACCATATATGATATCATAATAATGAATATGATTCTGTAATAAGTCAATGACATTATTTAAATGATTATATAGGAGGTTCTGATACATACAAAGCATATCTGACCTAAGGTAAGGGAAAATATCACAATCTCAAATTTTATCCGAGATTGTTTATACTTCGGTATTTACTAGGAAATATTTATCATCCACATCCATGTTTCCTAAATATGTAATATTATCCCCCTAAAATTGTTTAAATCCAATTTTACCTATTGGTTAATTTTTAGTACAAGATATGAAATAAATCTTTTGTCGTTTTCAATACAAGATACTTTTTGATTTTTCCAGCCAAAGTACGAGAAGAATGTTTTTTTAACGTATACAGAATGAAAAATTTTTTATGATTTCATAGAACATTATTTACATGAATCTTCCTTTACAAGTTTTCAAGTTTATTTTCAATTAACTTCTTTTAGTATGACATGATGAGAAAGGAAAAATGTTTATTAAGTAGAAAGGATATTTTCCTCAAGAATGGAGTTCAAGTGTTTTATCAAAATTATTTTCCATCTAAAATAATATAGGGTTCTGTTTCTATTACTATTATTGCATTGATTTGATTATGTTATTATGGAATTATTTTTATGAATTCCTTTATCGTATATGGATTATGTTATGATGGCATGATGTTTAAGAATCCCATTTCTATTACATGGGTTATGCTATGATGTATGATTTATGATTTTGGTCACACAAAAGAATGGTTTAATTATGAGATGGGTGGGACCTATATCTCCCTCCTATTAATTGGGTAAATATTTATATCTCATGATATAGACATGGATGGAATAGAAAGTTAATCCGGTTCAGTGATACAGGACTGGAACGAGGAGTGAACTCTGTTCAGTAATGGACTTTGTCTGCTATCATGGTCTTGGAAATGAGTCTTGAATAATATGAAATGATTTTCTATGATTATGTGTGTATTCCACAAAGTTTCATGTTTTATGTTATTATTATTGGGATTACATTTCACTACTATGATTTATCCCATATCATTATATTATGATCTCTTTTACAGGTTAATATTTTCAAAATGTTATGTTCTTATGAATGTGATATGATTGATATTTCCTTTGTTTTCCCTTTCTAAGCATTTGAGCTCAACCTTTTTATGTTTTTTCCCAGGTCAAGAAGAAGGGTATTAAGTAGGATATGCCAAAAAGTGACTCTAGATATGATGAAATAAGCGGGAGACAATGTAGATGATTTATGAACCAGTTATTTATATTTCTCAGTTTCTAAAGAAACTATACCTATATGGTCCTATCATGGTTTTGTTATATATTGTAATATGTATGCTTCAATTCTAAAGTAATAACAATGTATGTAAAGTATGGGTAGTTATAACAGCTGTCTCATTTTGATAACACTAGTTTCCAGCCCGTGGGGATCAAGAACACCCTTCGAGCCATGTCGCGAACCGGCTCGGGTGACCGGTTTAGGGTTGAATCGGGTTGATTCATGAAAAAATGGTATTAGAGGGAGGTTTATACCAAGTCCTTTGGGGAATTTCTATAGTTTAGAGTTAGTATTTTTAGAATCCAAGTGGTCAATTGTTGGTAGGTGCTTGATCACCACCTATTTATAATGACACTTGAATATCCAGGGTGGTCCGTAATGGTATTATCTCAAAGTACATGTTTGGATCTCAGTTGTTTTTGAAGTCCTTAGTCCTGTCTGGGTGTTTCTGGTTGGTCTTGAAATTTGGTGTTCAATTTGGAGGGTTGCATGGTTGTTGTACACAACCTGACAATCCATGTGTAGACCATGCAATTGCCTCTGATGACTTCCTATGTGCTCACCCAGTTGTTACATGGTCTACCAAACCGTGTGACCAAACCATGTGTAATAGTTGTTTATTTGAAAATTTGGAATCTTGATTTTTTGAGTGAATTGGTTGTTTTGGGATGTTATTGGTGTGATTTTTAGTTGGTTTTGGGGTGTTTTTCTTGGATTTCAAAATTAATGATTGGTATTTTGAAATTGGATTTCGAAAATGAAAATTTTGGTTTTTTTGAAAATGTAATGAGTTATTTTGTGGATGGAAAGTGTTTTAGAAAATATTTTGAGATCTTGAAATATTTTATTAAAAGTGAAATTGAAAATGTTTTGTAAAGTGTTTGGGGTTTTTTAAGGTAATTATGGAATGTAAAATGTGAGTTTCTTGAAAACGATAATTTGGAGATACTTTGTTTTAGGATTATAAAGGATGTCTTTAAAATTGGTTTGGAGTTTCAAACCTGGGTTGGATGTTTTGTTTTAGAAATGAGAAGGTTTTGTTTTGATTTGGTATTCCTATGGATTCCCACATGTATGGATGAATATAATTGGATGTGGATGGTTGTTGGTACATGTGCATGGGTGCCCGAGTTGGCACGAGAACGTATGTATGTGAGGTTTCATGGAATAACAATGGTGGGTTCTCAATTTTCAAGGCTTTTTTTTGTTTTCCAAAATCATGTTTGTATTAGTGATGTGCTAGGATAATTTTTTGTTTAAAAAATTTTTAAAAGAGAAATTTGGTTTTAAAAAGGGGTTTTTTTAGAATTCTGATGATTTTGAAATAGGATGGTTTTGAAATTTTTTATTTGTGAAAGAGGGGTTTAGGTTTGGTTGGTGATGTTGCTTTGATATTATTTCGATTGATATTTGATTTTGTTTTGTGATGTATTAGTATATGGCCTTGATTCTTGTTTTTGAGTTGGTGTTTCAAGGTTGAAATGATGTTTGGAGTTTGAGTTAATGATTTATGGTTAAATGTGGAGGCTAGTTTTGTGATGTGATTCAGGTTGTTTTTGTGCTTCTTGTTTAACATATTCCACCCAGAAATGTCCAAAGGTCCCCGAGGGGTCATTTTTAGTTGTTATTTTCACCCAGACCCCCAGTGGAGTGGTGGGGTTATTTTTGTTTCATTGTTTCTTGTTTACTCTGTGGTGGTCGTGGTTCAATAGTATTTATTCGGGTCTTTAGGAACTCTAGATGTTATGGAGGGAAAGTTGTCATGGTTTTGTTTGAAAGGTCATGTTCGGGATAGAGAAGGGTGATTGCTACCTTCTCCTTGCAAGTTGGAGTCACAACGAGTGAACTGTGAAAAATGTCAATCTTGTTTTTCAAGGTGCTCATGAAGGGTTCCCCGTTTGGTGAAGAGGGTGAACTAGAGGAATATGTTCTTGGCATGAGTCTTTCATCTGTTTTTGTTTCTCATTACTAATACCACACACTAATTTGTTTCCAATGTGGTCAATTTGGTCACTCGAAGCCATTCTTTGTAATCTTCTGAAGGTTTGTCAATAGTGTGGCTATTTGGTTCACCTGGGGAAGTCTGTAAGCAGTCTTTCCAGAAGATGAAGCCTTAGTTTGAGGTTGTTAGTTCCTGAATACAGTGCATCATATTCTTCAATAGATTAGATCTCTAGCCATAGGTCTTAGAGTGAATCTTTTCACGCAGTCAGGCAGTTTCTAGGTGTGAGGGATGCAGGTCCAACCTATTGTCTCTAATGTTGGGGAAGAGACTGGTTAAGTTTTCACTTCATGTGGTTGTCTGTTTGGGGGGGTGCCCTTGTTTTGGAGGTCTTGGTGGCCTCTTCTATAAGATTTAAATGGTTGGGCCTTATTAGTGTAAAATTTAAATGGTTGGTCTTTCTTTGGACCAATTCCAGCTTCTGGGTGATGCTCATTTGGAGATGCATGTGGGTTATGGATCTTATGAATCATGGTTTGGCTTGGCATTCATATAGTGTCTCTTTTATTTAGATTCCCCTTGGGATGGGGGTTTCATGATGGTTTGTGTTGATGTTTATCCCTGTGTTTGGGACTGACCCATGTCGGTGGGTTCATGATGTGAAATTCAATCCACATTGTTGAAAATGAATTGAGAGTTCCCATGTGGGTGACATTGTACTACTCAGTTTCTAACATGGTGGGGAGACCCACAATGGTTCTCGCCAATGTCTTCCCTCAAGCTAGTTGGGCATTACTTGGGAAGTTAAGGGGTCACACCAGCATCAAAGTTCTTGATTGTTTTTTTGATTTGTTTTGATTTGGGAAAGTCTATTTTCAGCTAGTGGGGAGACCAACATAGGAAAAATTCATAGATAACTTAGCCTTCAAGGTGTTATTATCAGGGAAACTCTTTACCTCTATGCCGTCTGACCCTAATCAATGTATATGGTTAGACCAGATGATGGATTTTATGGTGAATGTTCATTAGATATCTCGAGCAGACTCTATATTTCTAAGTTAGGGGTTATGGTGTTCTAGGTTGTGATTGTGTTTGGAAATGTGAGTCTTGTGTCATTGGTTCTTTCTCTTGGTAGTCTGGGTCTCGAGGTTTCATGTCTTGGGTGGAAAGTGAGTGTTTGATCCTCAAGTGGTAGGGGTTTCATTTTAAGAATCATGACATTGTTTCAAGCTTTGAATAGCTGAGTCTTTTGGGACTTTCTGGGGAAATAAAGTTTCATGATGCGGAGAATTGTCGCTCCCCGGACTGGCGTGTTGTATTTTATTTTTCTTTATAACATTTTTTGGTCATTATTATTATTATTATTATTATTATTATTGTGTTTATTATATTTAGTTATTTTTTAGGTTTCTTTCCCCCCTCTTTTTTCCTTTTCTTTTTCCCCATCCATCCTTCCTTCCCTTCTCCTTCTCCCCTCCCCTTCGTACGTCGCACCCTACCCATCTCCCCCTATCCCGCTCACACACCACCCTCCCCCTGTTGGACTCCTGTCAATGCACCTCCCTTCAGCGCAACCTCCTCTGCACAAGGACCTCCCCATTCCCAAATCTTCTCTCAACCATGACCAATCTTATCCATGATTTACAGAAGGCACATGACCCCCTAGTGGAAACCCATAGCTGCGCACCTCCCTCCCTCTCGAATCCTACTTCATCCAGCGTTTCCCATAGTTCTTGAGGTTTTTTTGTCAGAAGCACCATGGTAATCTCTCCTATCCTCTATTACTCCCTATTTGGTCTGATTTTCTTCTCCCCATTTCCCATCCTAGGTTTGGCCGAACCCTAGGGTTCTGTATTGGCCGATTTTTGATGTGTTTTTGTGCTTCTTTCTTTGATAGGGGGTGCAATTGATCTCCTGGGACCCGTCTATGTGCATTCTGACAACCACCGCCAAAGGAAAAGTGGTTCACATCGATTTGGTCCTCCCTCCAATGATTTTGGGAAATATTTTCCTCCATTATTCTTGTCACTTAGTTTATATTTTGGGGTTTTGTGATTTATGAGTCTCTAGTATTTATTTTAAGGTGCGTTTGATGGTGTAGTGTTGTTTCAGTTTGTTTTAATCCATTGGTCACTGGTTGAGGTGAGGTTTCTCTCACCGCCTTGTTTAATTTGGTTTTATTTGGAGTCTTTGATAATTTTTAGTCTTCCTTGTAATCGTTTTAGTGTTTCATGGTCATTGTGGTGTGGGTTTGAGTCATCAACAATGAAGATCTATATGTATATACATCGGTAGGCATGTATATATATATATATCCTCCTTGCACATGTTCCCTCATAGTGTGGGAAATATGTGCTTGGAACAAAGGGTATATATATATATGAAAATGTATATCTGTGTAGGTGAAGCGATCTTGGGATGCCATCGTCTAAAGATGCGTGTCTTAAGGTAGGTTCCCGATGAATGCGTTTTTAATTTAAAGTCCTTGATTACCTAAACTTTTTAAATATATATTTTCCTATCATTATGGTATATATATATATATATGTTAGGTATAATTGTTTTCTCCACTTGGATTTGGTTTATTAATTACCTATATGATTTGTCTAAGACTGGTTATGTGTTGTCTTTAAATTTAAGGTGTTTATGGGTTCTTAATAATTTTTTTGAGGTGTGTTGAACTTTGATGCTACGTTTTTATGGTTTCTAGTATTTGTTGTGTAGTGTGTTGGATTGTTTCGAGTGGTTTCGAGTCATCAAGTCTAAGGAGACTCGCCTGTGTGTGCATAGGTAAGTATATATATATATATGTGGGTTCACCCGTTACATGTATAATCATCCATGAAAGTGAATATACATGTATGGGGCTCGATGTTCCCATGTATATATATGAAAATGAATACATAGGTGAGTGTTTAATAGTATATGCATATAAGCATATATGTAAGGATCCCCTTTCACATGTTCATGGCCATGAAGAGGTGTGCATAGGGTCTAGGTGTCCTTACATGTATGTGAAGGTGAATATGAAAAGTGGGGGAGTAGAAACTTTTAGTTAGAAAGCACTAAGATCCGAAGTGGATGACTTGGTTCCACCTTGAGGTAGGTTCCTTGTGCCCAGAACTTTAATTAGAATTTCCATAATTGCTTGGTATTCTATTAATAATGCATTTTCTTCTTCTACATGAAATGAATACACAATATATATATATATATATATATATATATATGTATGTATATATGTATGTATGTATGTAAATGGTTGTGGTTCTTGAAAAGTAATTTCTTTGATGTTTTGAATGTAAAGCGGGTATTTCCAAATACGTGCGGTCTTTTGGATGGTTTTGTTATAAAAGTGAAATGGAATGTTTGTTTTCTAAATAAGATCCAAAGTGATTTCCAAAATGGATTTTTGTGTGAACTCAAGGTTAAAGGGTAGTTTTATTTTCTTAAAAAGGATTGTTTCATTTTTAAGTGTGGTTTTAAGCTTGTAGTAAATATGCATCACCTTGTTTGTTTAGTTAATCTTTCAAGATGTTTTGGAAACTTGAGAATGTTGGGTGATTATGTTTATAAAATGAAAAGTATTCCTTGTAAATAATTAATACGTTTGAAAATTTAAGAATAGTTTGTGAAATAAGAAACCCCTTCTTGAGACATGCCCCCTTGTTTTATAAAATGATGTGTATGTTGAATGTGTGGATTGTGATTTGTTCCTAGTAAAGAGGATTGTGCATTTTTGTGTGACATAAAAAGGGAGGATGTGATCAAGGAGGGAGATCTATGGTGAGAGTGTGAGTGTGTTTTTGAACAAAGAGAATGATATTTTCATGTATTTTAGTTTTATGATAACTCAATACCACTTGAAATAGGGCACATGGAAAGCCCGAGGTATCTAGGTGGATGGACTAGGACTAGTATGCTAGATGATACAGAAGTGGTTTATCCTGATTTCATCAAGGAAGATAGATGATTACAACACTAACTAAACATTATGATGATTAAATACCACTAGGTTATGGGTGTGTTCCCTACTAGTGGCTCATGCACGAGAACGATGTTCAGTGTGGTTAATATTCTACATTTCAGTAAGATGAGGTATTTAGGGTCCCCCTCATGCTAGTTAATTATAGGGATTTACCATGGTGCTCATTCACAAAATGATGCTTGTGATGTGATTTACATTTTAGTTGTTTCATACTTTATGTATCATTTGTGAAAAACCACATTTTAATCTAAATTTCATTCTTTTCATTTAGAAATGTTAATGCATTCTTGGGAACTATTTTGAAAATGTAGTGGAATATAAACACTTTCCTTAAAAATTTAAATCTGTGTCTTGATTTCTAAAATAATTAAAACGTTATTTTAATATGCCTTATTTTCAAACTATCATGATTGAGTTTCTTTTAAAGGAAAGGGAATAGGGTGTCGTTGATATTTGGAATTTTTATTAATCATCTCAGTGCTCACACCTACTTTATTTTTCAATTTCATGTTCCTCTAGTTTGGATTGATCTTTGAGTGAGTGTGGTTTTGTGATCTATGGTGACCCATGAGGTCACTTGAGGTATGTTTTGATACTTAGTTTATTCTTATTTCTGTTTCTAGTGTTGTTTTTGTTTCGTTAAGTTTATATCCAATTATCTGTCTTTTTTTTATGTGCCAAACCATTCCCAACTATCTCTTTTTGATTCTTGACACTAGTTGCTAGCTTGTGGGGATCAAGAATTCCCTTCGGGCCATGTCGCGGACCTTCTTGGGTGACCGGTTCAAGGTTGACCTAGGTTGGTTCATGACAAGATGAATGCCTCTTTCCTCTTAGGGGAAAACATCGATCAATGGATCTATGAACTATTCATAAGGACTCCTAAATGCTTGAGGGGGTTCTAGAAACTTCAATAAGAAGTGAAAGAGATTTGGAATAAAAAGAGAGATCCTCAACTAGCATTAAATCATCATAGGAACCACAAACAAAACTTCATTACACCAACAGGATAAGGATCAAATCCTTATATAGGTATCCTTGATATTAATTAAATAAATATTGCCTACCATAACATAATGTATCGAGTTCCATCTAAATAACCTGAATGTTATAAACTATTGGTGTTTATTCATTGAAAACCTCAATGAACGAGGTGCAACATCCATAAACAAACTAACCCTCTTGG
Source organism: Viscum album (assembly GCA_963277665.1). Lineage (NCBI taxonomy): Eukaryota > Viridiplantae > Streptophyta > Magnoliopsida > Santalales > Viscaceae > Viscum > Viscum album. Next base: position 1,538,612,543 of record OY728131.1, read on the forward strand.
TTATTAATTGATGAAAACCGAGTAGAGAAGGAAGTGGATGCCAAATGCATTAGATGCATGATAAAACCAATGTAGCTGATGACTATAATATCATATGTGTCACCACAATGTAGTGATGATTGTTTTAGTGCACATCCAACAAGTTCACAACTCTATCCCATACCATAATCCCTTGTGGGTAGAAGTTTTATTGATAAACACTGATACACTCATCAATCTTTCGAGACACCCACCCAGTGATGCCTGTATGTTTCCATGCCGCCCCACCTTCCTGTCACACCACATTATCTGTTTGGCCACAAAATTCCACCTACCACCTACTTATATGCATTCCCATAATGTGGGGGCCTATTTTTACTATAAACGTCCTGATAAAATCCCCCTAAAAGGGGCATTTCATGATTTAAACTCTGGATTGATGTAAAATTAATGAGTGACAATACCACTTAGGTAATCCCACATCTACGCATAATTTAGACATATGATATATTTAATGAAAGAAATTTAATTATGTAATCCTTTTCAAATCTAATTCTTGATGTCATTTCCATCATTATTTAAAGGATTTTTACTTGAATCCTTCTAATGATATTCACAAGTGCATCAAAAATCTCAAGTTCTTGATCTGTTGGGTTTTAGTAACAAAAAGCGAGATTTCTTTGTCTTCCCTATGTCAATCACATATGTATTTATCTCTTTTTCTTTTTAGATCTCAAAAGGAGTTAGGAGATAGATATCAATATATGTAAAATTTAAATGTAAGATCTTAGTAACTAACCCAAATTGGCTCATGTTTCATGTCATAATTTCTCTAAGATCCAGAAATTGAAAACTATAAAAAGATCTACTCCCTTTTTCTGAACCCAAAAATAAATCTCATATCATTGATAATTATTTAACATATTTATAAATACAAAAAACTAATATTCAAATGAAAATTAAAAAATCTAGGCTAATTAATATTTATTTAATTTATTATTTCTAAAATAAATATTTATTTACATGATATAATTAAATAAATCTCATGTAATAATTAATCTAATTAAATAATTGATTTAAATTAGTCCATTAACTTGGTTTAATCTCTCTCCTAATAAATAAATAAATATCCACTTCTCATCACTAGGATAAATTTTTAAAATTATGAGGAATAAAAAACTAATTTCTTTTTATTCATGAAAAACAATAACTTGGGAATAGATTATGAACAACATAACATGAATAGAAATTGATCTACCTTTTATGATCAATTTTATTCTAAAAAATAAAATTCAACCAGATTTAATGAGCTTATATGTAATGTATCCATCCCAAAATCGTCTACACATCTTGAGTTAGAGTGCTGCATATCTCGGGCATGACTTCACATACATCAGAGGTTTTCAACTAGCAGTGAGGGAATGCTAATATCATGTGGGGAGATTGTTCCTTTCTGTATAATGACATAAATAATAAATAAATAATATGAAATCATACTGTAAATAATATGAAATGTACCAGGTGAATCATGTATTCAATTTGATAGGGGGAGGGGGTGAATAAGTGTGTCCATTTTACCAAATTCATTTACAATTTTTAAATTCCCATCTCAATATTTGAACCTATGTTACCGATTAAGATATATTTGGATTTTTTTATGATTATCCAATACAAAATTACCACATTCAAAGTAGTAACTAAATCAAAAAATAAGAACAAAATATTTTTACAAGGTTTAACCATAATGTGGGAATATACTCCTTACTGTGTTCGAGTTGAGTTTGAGACACATACATCCGGTATATAAATCAAGTGAATACAAAAATTATATCACCCACAAATCCTAAATAATCTCTGGACTATTTCAAAATATCATGATTGTTTACTATCCCTTGACAAGTTTGTTTATAGTAAACCCCACCGGTGTACAAAGTTTTATCATAACAAACTCATGAATAATATCTTCAAACTACTCTCAATGTTACTACATCAAAATAATAAGATCTTCATTATCATTTAGATTATTTGATATCTAAAGGATAATCTTTTAAAGTTACATGAACATTAGTATCTTCATCTTCACTCAAACTCAATATTATTCTTTTCTTTATCAACTTATGTGATATAGTGATATCGTAGGACAATTATCAAAACCTTATTCTCATTATTTTCTTCTTCATCGCTTCTTAATTTTTAATAATATAAAGATATCATAGGGTAGTTCTTCTCTTACTTCTCCTTTTTTATTCTTCTTCTTTGATATACACGTTTTTCTTTATAGAATATCACTAGCTTCTCTCTCTTTCTTCGATACTTAGAATATTCATAGATATGTTGTAGTATTAGGTTATCTCCACCCATTATTCCTCTCATTCATTGTTTTTATATTCTCAACATATCTATTGGATATTTCATTAACTTCAATTCTCCATCAATCATAGTCATCAAATTTCATTTAAAAACCGATATAATATCTCCATAAGACCGAATATTTAAACTCAACATGATATCTAGACTTATCATAATTATATTTCTATAAAATCCACAAGCACTTATTCTCCATTTCTTTATGATAACATATAGTAAAATTTTGGGATTATATGAAGTATCTTTAAGAATAAGAGGAAGTTCACTAGAATTAGAAAATATGAAGAACTCTTTTTCCCTAGTTAGAGTAGCGACACTAGAATTCAACAGATGATAACATGGTTATCAAAAATTCCCAATTTCTGATGGATTCAACATTGGTTGTTAATTCACCAGATGTTCATTGTTTTTGTTTTAGTCACTGGAAGAAGGAAACAACTCAATTAGAATCATTATTAACATGAAATTTTTATAAAAATAATCAGGCATAGGGAGCACTAATTATTTACCAGTGATTGGAGGTCAGAACAAGGAATTCAATAGGGAGTCAATGGTCATACAATAAAATATATTAATTCCCATAAATATAGGAAGTTAGTGTAACCTAATGATTGGGTCGGACCCTATATAATAAGAGTGAGACCACATTACTGATGTGTCATTGAATCATAAAATTTAGTGATCTATGTGGTTTCCTACTCACAAGTTATTGTAACATTATACTTCTAATGCAATGAAAGATTGTGATTCCTCTCCCCATGGACGTAAGAAGAATGTATGAACCACATAAATATTGTTGTGTTATTTAATTTCTTTTTTTTCTCTATTATACATATAGTTGAATGTTTTGTTTGAGTTTGTAGTTAGAAAGCCTAAGTAAGTGCAATTATGTGAGGTGTTTAGGGTGAAAGGATTTTCTTCTTAGTTTTGGTACATAGAACATGTGAGGGGACCTTCTGAATATTTTTTTCAACCTTTCATGATCTTCTAGTTTCAAACTTATATTTTGTGAAGTTTCAAGAAATATTCTCAAAAAACTTTATCAAAAATGTGTGAGGTTTTCTTAGAGGCCTAATAGTTTACTCGACAATAGCTCAAGTAACATTGTTACTTTATCAAATTTTATTCGATTCAGTGGGATTTATTCCATTAGAAAGTGATGGAATAAGAAGATAACAAGGTCTAGTTTGATAAATTTGATAGAATGGATTTTGTATTATAGATGATGTGGTTGAAATATTACCTTATCCATAAGGACCTATAGGTTCTATTGAGAGGTGTTAAGATGGTTTCAATGTAAAAAGAAGAATGAGAAAGACTGGATAAAAAGGATTTAGGTTTGTGAGGATTTCATTGGCATATAACGTAGATTTTAACATCTGGGAGAAGAAGTTAATAGTGGAGTTGATGGAATCATTGACATATATATATGATAATACTATAACACTCAATAAGGTGTTATTAATGCAATGACTATTCGACATGAGGTTATCATAAGGAAGGTCTACTACAGATCATGTGAATGATTTCAACATGATTAGAGGATATCTCGAGTCTATGAAGGTAACTATCACTAATGATGTTGGGGATATATTTTTATTATATTAATTACCAAAATCTTGGTATAAGAATATGGAAACAATGATAATATCTAGTGAAAACTAATTTAATCTTAAATGATACTCAAAACTTGATTCTGAATGAATATATTTAGAAGAGTAAGATTCATACACCTTCTTATGATGCATTGAATAAAGATGAAATATGAAATTCACCTCATTGAATACATTAATGATTAGAATGATAGTTAAGAGAGAGAATTATAGGTAAATCTAATGGAAAAGCACCAACCTGTTAGCATTGTGGAAAAATATATCATCTCAAGAAAGATTATCACGAATGAAAGGGAAATTTTATAAGAAAAAAATCTAAAGGTTTAAGTTTCTTTGGTATAACCAAATAAAGTTTTGAAAATATACTTATAAGTGTCAATGAACCACTAAAATCTTAGATCATCGATTTGAGTGTATCCCACCACTCCACCAGTGACAATGTATGCATTGAAAATTATGTATTCATAATCTTTAGAATAATGAATTAGAATATTATGAAGCTCTTGATATTATGGGGAAGGGAGATGTTAGAATTCAATTGATGAATGGAAGTTTCCTTAGGTTAATGGAATTTTAAGATATACAAAGACTTTAGAGGAACCTGATATTAGTTGGTCAGTTAGATAAAGTTGGATATGTAACTATATTTATTGATGAAGTGTAGAAAATCACTTAGGTATCCTTGGCCATATCTTGAGCTGTAAATAATGGAACACTGTATTTGTCTTGAATGGTAGTGGGAGCTTCACATGTTGGAAAACCATCATAAATTCATATCTGTGGAATTTCTAGCTTGGGAATTGACCTGTACCATTGTTGAAGCTGGTAAAATTTTAAAATTCATATTCCTACTAACTACTGTATATGTGGTAAGCAGGGTCGAACCCACAGAGAAGGAAATTATGACCACTAATCTTCTAAAAAATTCTAAAAATACCCCATTGTTGTCAGCGGTGGGGTAAATTTTCTATTTTTTTTACTTTTAATATTTTTTTTATTTAATAAGTAGAGTTACATAACATTTAAAAACTTGTATCTAAACTAAATTGAAGCTAGAAATAGTTGAAAACATAGAGAACCAGAGATATAGAACGTTGATAAATGAACAATCAAGAAAATAAGCTTGGGGAAAAATTTAATTCTACTGGATTTAATAGTATTACAATTCACTTTAAAGTTTCTATAATGAAACACTAAAAGAAAAGATGACTCACTTACCTTTCCAGGAGTTAAGTCATTCAGTCAATCAATCTTGGAGTTCACCACTCCAAAATAAATCAATTGTAAAAATTGTGATTTGAAAAAGACTACAAAACTAACTCTCCATACATTCTAAAGTTCCCTAAATTTGTTTAATTTTGAAATATGTATCCACAATAAATCTCTTAGAATGATTGTGGAGTTATAAATAAAGTGCTAGTGGTATGATGCGGTTGAATGTATTCAGAACTGATCTCACTGATCAATTCTAGATACATTGAATTGATAAAACTAAAATAAAGTAAAGATACCAGTAGAATTTTTGTAATTCCTAGAAATTTAAGGTTTAACCTAACATTATATCTATTATCAATATAAAAACTAGAAACATAATAGAATAGAGTACAAAATATTTAGTAACTCGGGAATAAGAACTCCCCAAATGATGTGCTCTACCCATCAGATCTCTCTGATCCGATGAGAGAGAAGCTCTCGAATCTTCAATGGACCTATACTAGAATGTATGTCTCTCTTATATCCAATGAATATCCAAATATTCTGCTTTCTATGTTTTAAGTACCCACTGTCTTCTGCTGCTCGTCACCGCCACTCTTCACCAACTTGAATTCGTCTTTTACTATTTCACCATACACAGATGTTTTTTCGTGTCTGACACATCGCACTAACTTTCCCCTTGTAACTAAATCTAGATGAGTTAGTTGAATGCACCTGGATGCTTTTAAGACATTGATGTGAACCTGCAAAGTAAAGAACAACTAAATAAATTTAAAATTTTTAAAACATGATAATGAAACGAGTGACAATAATAGATAAATCACTTAACAATTATTAGCTGGATATTTTATTTATTTAATATAAAACTTAAAATATTAATTATTAAATATTATTCTTAAGTAATTAAGTAACTAACTTATTTAATTTAATATATTTATTAATTTTAATTTTAGTTACGAATAAATAAATCTATTAGTTCATTAATGAATTAAATTAAGTTACTTTATTTAAATTTATAAGTTGTTAAAATTTTAATTCTAAAAGTTATATTAAATAGTTAAGTAAATATTTATGATTAATTATTATTATCAATTTTTAAGTCAATCTTAAAATTCTTATCAAAAAGTTACTTAATGTTTATTAATAAAAAGTTAAGTCAATAGCATTTATTTACTTTTATATTATTAATAAAATTATTCACTTTAAATTATTATAGTAAGAATTAATTTAATTAAAAAGTTATTTATTTTTTTAGATTAATAATAATATATTTATTTATTTTTATTATTTATTATATATATATATATATATTGTAAGAAATTAGGTCTTTTCCTCCCCCCATTTCGGCGCAACAGGGGGGAGGACTTCGGTTTGCTCTAAAGAAAACCCCTGCAAGTAGGTCTGATGGTGGAAAAAAAATCCTCCCACGGTGCACCAGCCTTGGTCCTCTAGTGGTATGCGGCACATCAGCAGCATCAGTTCCTCCTCCCAACTCCCTCAATAGCGGAGACTCTCCCTTTTCCTTCAGTGGCGCGAACTAAAAATCTAGTAGTGGTAGCCCACAGTGTTGTAGCGGCTCAGTGGATTGACTCGTGCTCCTCGCAGCGGCGCTTCCCATGACTGTGACTTAGCTAAAATCGGCCTCCTCCTTGGATTCCCACAGCGTGACAACCTCAGCTAGGATTCAACAGTGGTTCACCCTCGGCCACCCTCCTTCCTCCGGCTCAGCCTATTTTTAGATTTGTGGTTTGAGAATTTGATTTGTATAAATTGAATATGCTTTGATTTTGAATCTGGTCTAGGTCTCATTATTTGATTTTGTTAGAATATGATTCTGGTATGGTGATGATTCAAATTTACAATTTTAAAGTTTGTAGTGAATTTTTTGTGGCACTGGTTATGGAGGAGGATGAGTAATGGTGGCTGAAGAAGAAGCAGGGTAATGAGGTCGAGATGGAGGGGTGAAAACGGCGAGGTAGTACTAATTTTGGTTGAAGCACAGTGAGGGAATGGGTGCAGTGTTGGTGAGAAACAGGAAAAACAATGGCGTGATAATGTCTAAAGAAGAGGAATGAAACGGTTGTGAGGAGAGGAAGACTAACAGTGAGGTGTAGGAATAAAGCAGGAGAGCGAGGGTCACTGTTGCTTAAATAAAAAGAGAGGTCACCGATGCTTAATTAAAAAGAATCACCATTAGCAGTAAAATAGAGAGGTCATAATTATAGATAATAAATAAGGTCACCGGTAACAAAAGGCTACCAATAGGTATAAAAATATAAAGTTATTATAGGTTAAAACAAAGGTGACCATTAGAAATAAAAATTAAGGTTACCAATGCTGATAAATAAAAGGTCACTAGTGCCAATAAAAAAGAAGGTCACCGATAGAAAAAATTAATAGAAGGTCACCGATAACAAAAGGTCACCGATGGTTTATAAAAAAAAGGTTACCAATGCAGAAGATTTAAAAGGTTACCAATAGCGAAGCAAGACCGATGTCGATAATCATTCACAACGGTAACTTATTAAAAATAAAACTAACGGCAGCTTAAAAAATGAACTAATGGTAATGCACAAATAATAAAACAACATAAATTGAACTTAAAATTAAAACTAAAGTTAACTAAATAAAAAGATTGAAATTAATAAATTAAAAGAAGGATAAACACCATAAACTTAAAACATGATTATTATTAAAATTTAAACTTTAAAGTTACAATTAAAATTACTTAAATTAAAAACTAGATAATTGTTAACTAAATTGATAGAAGACTTAAATTAAAAACTATTAAAGGGTCTATAATGAGTAGAAAAGGATCACATTGGTGACTAAATTAGTCACCAATCGCTCATATATGTCTCGCCGGTAGAATAAAAACAAGAGTTAATGAATAAATAATTTAACTACATACTTAGGATTAAATAATTAATTTTTTAAAAATATAAATTAATTAATTAGAAAACTAATTGAATACTTAAAGTTAAAAGCGCACTATTTCATTAAATTTAAACTAAAATTCTTAACTTAATTAATTAGCAGGATAATTAAACATATTAATTAATGAAGTTAATATATTTTAATGAAGCTAAATTAAAGGATAAAATTTTATAATAAAGACTATGTTAATTTGATAGAAATATAATGATTAAATAATTGTTTAAAATCGATGTTAATTTATTAAAAAGTCAAGAAGATTTTAATTAACAAAGCTAATTAAGAAATAATTAAATTAGAAAAGTAAAGTAATATTAAAATAATCAATTTAAAGAATAAAAATACTTAATTAATTATAAAAATTGATTAATCAATAAATTTAATTATAAAAATACAAAAGTACACTAATTTAGTAAAAATTACTTAAATAATCATTAAAAATTAAGTAAAAAGATGTGGCAAAACTATGTAAAAATAGAGCCACATCAAATTACCCCACACTTAAGCATTGTTTGTCCTCAAACAATTTCTTGCTTTGTTATCTTTAAAAAAAAAATTGTAATATTTATGATTTAAATCAAAATGTAACATATCCAGCACTTAAGAAAAGAGGGAAGAACATGAAAATAAGCTTTTGAAAAGATTTTTTGAAATCAAGTCTTACCTTGAATGAGTACTAAAAGGGTAATCAAGTCAGAAAAGATTCATCAATAAATAAAGTGTCATGACTCTTATGTGAATCTGCTTTGTGATCATTTTAATCCAAACTCAAGTTCTAATTTCAAGAGTGACAAGAGATAAAACATCAGTGGAGTTAAGAACTTAACAGTAGGAACTATGTATAATGACTCTTTCCTAAGTTCCAAGGATAATTATTTTTTTTGAATCACCTTAATGAAACAACCAAAATGAATTATATATAAACCAAATGATCCTTTCTTCGTATGGCGTTCATCATTCCCCTCACCTTAATGAACTTGTTTTTAACCCCAAACACTTTATTTTATTTTTCCCAATCCATGTATCATGTGCTAAACACCGTACAATGCACTTATTGAAGGTGTACACATGGATTATAGTAATCAGAAATGCACCCATCATCTAGGGTCTTAGAGATTCACTGTGGGATCCTAGATGCCCAAAATACTATAGTTTCAAAATATTTTTATGAAAACCATTTACATTATCTCATTAAGGAAATTAATTTAATAATTAAAAGGAAATGAGTTCCCTAGAATCAAGATCAAACCTCAAATTCCAAATATTATGATCATAACTCCACTAATAGGTCACCCATATCACTCTAAAAAATAGTTCCTAAACCAAATTTTCATAAAACCACTAAGCAAGACCACTCAGCAATCATCGATCCTCAATAATTTCATACTCAAAGAATAACCTAACTACCAAAGAAAAAATGTCCATATGCAAGACCCATTTGAGTAAAATGTAAAGCCTAAAATTATAAAAGACTTTTGAAAAATTTCAACCATTTTTAAACAAAAAGTTTGAAGTTTCAGTGGGAATTAATGGGCTTTCAATTAAGAATAGTTCAGCACAGTCAAGAATTGACCCCCTCCCCCACACTAAAAACCCAAATTTGTCCCCAAAGTTGACTTCACAATATGGAGAAGAATAATTTGACAACTTATGTTCAAAACAGATTTTCAATTTAGTACATTGATAACATGTATAAAGGATCTCTTTAAAGTTCATAAATGTTGTTCACCACAATGAATAACTTAACAGTGGGTTCATTAGAAAATACACGCATTAACATTTATGTCAAATGAATAATTTTCAATACAGCTCAAAAGTAACATGTGAGGTGTAAGTGCAATGTATATAAGGTGTAATCATTTTAACAGATTGATTTCAATAATATGTTCAATAGAGAAGAAAAAAGAATGCTAGAACACCCAAACCTAAAGTAGATTCAATACAAATTTTTTCATCCTGCAAGTACTTCCCCACACTTAGTTTCAAGCAATAAGAAGATTTTAATAATAAAGAAATTAAGTTTTCAGTAGTGAAGTACATGCAAATTTTTTATTTAGACAGTGACATACAACAAACATTCATTCCAATACAGGTGGAATTTTAAACATTTGAATATTTTTTTAATAGAAAACATAAGTAGAAATAATTGAAAAAGTAAAGTGAAAGAACTTCCCTATAAATTTTTTTCAATTAAAGATTAAACAAGGGAATTCCACTCCTTCATGAAACCAATAAGAAACATCCTAAAAACACAGATCATGTAAACCAAGAACAAATAACCATAATAGACAGAGCATATAGAAGGTAGTACAACAACACTTTATTAAAACACAAAATAGTACAAAAATGAAAACAAAGAAAGAGTATGGGTCAACTCCCATGAAGCAATGAATTTAAAGTCTTCAGTTAGACATTATTTAATTACAATTTTTTATGTGTTTTATTGAAAAAAAACTATGGGTTGCCTCCCATGAAATGCTAAGTTTTAAATTCTTCATCCAAACTTTATTTAAGATCAATTTTCAAGCACATTGAAGGCAACCAAGCCCTTTGGCTATCCCTCAAAATAAAGTTTCATTTTCTTACCATTAACTAACATGGGTTTGTTTTCTTCACCTATAATTTCAACAGTTCCATTATTCATCACTCTCACTACAGTAAAAGGTCCAAACTACTTGGACTTAAGTTTTCTAGGAAAGAGTTTGTGTCTAGAGTTAAAGAGAAGGACCTTCTTTCCAGGTTTGAATTATTTGGTTTGTATAATAGAATCATGAAATATTTTAGCACTCTCTTTATAAATCCTTAAATTATCATAACTCTCTCTCCTAATCTCATCGAGTTCACTTAGATCAAGTAATATCCTCTCACCAAAACTTTTAAAGTCAAAGTTCAGAGCCTTAACTGCCCAATAAGACTTATGTTGCAACTCCACAGGTAGATGAAAACATTTTCCAAATAAAAGCCTATAAGGATACATACCCATTGGGGTCTTGAAAGCAGTTATATAAGCCCATAAAGCTTCATCCAATTTAAGAGACCAATCTTTCCTAGAGTTTGAAATAGTTTTCTCAAGTATTTGTTTCAATTATCTATTTGAGATTTCCACTTTTCCACTAGACTGTGAATGATAAGGAGTATCAATTTTATGAACACAACCATATTTCTATATCAAATATTTAAAATTTTAGTTCTTAAAGTGTGTTCCATTATCAGTTATAAAAGCCTTGGGAACTCCAAATCTTATAAAGATATTATTTTTAACCAATATAATTATAGAGTGGTCTTGATTGTTGGGAAGTGAAACTGCCTCAACCCATTTTGACACGTAATCTACAACAACAAGAATATACTCATTCCCACAAGATGATGGAAATGGACCCATGAAATCTAAACCCCAGACATCAAAAATCTCTACTTCCAGAATTCCTTTTTGGGGTAACTCCTACTTCCTACCAACATTACCTAACATCTGACACTTGTCACGACCAACCACATAACTCCTAATATCCTTAAAAAGAGTAATCCAATAGAAACCAGATTGTAAGACTTTTTGAGCAGTTCTTTCACCACCTTGGTTACCTCCCCAAAGTGAGGAGTGAAAACTCTCTAAGATAGGTAACATCTCTTCCTCATGCACACATATCCTAATAATACCATCATCACATCTTATAAACAGCAAGGGATCAACCCAAAGGTAGTATTTAAGCTCATAAATGAATTTATTTCTTTGGTTATTGGACAAATTTCTGGGAAATACACCTACTACCAGGAAGTTGAAAAAATATGCATACCTTGCAGATTGCTCAATAGAAACAGTGAGAATCTTTTCATCAAGAAAGGAAGAGTTTATCTGCCTAGGATCTACAGATTGGGTATAAGGAATCCTTTAAAGGTGGTCAGCAACTAGGTTTTCAGCTCCCTACTTATCCCTAATCTCTAAATCAAACTCTTATAGTAATAGAACTCATCTAATTAGCTTGTATTTAGTTTACTTCTTTGATATCAAGTACTTCAAAGCATAATGATAAGTGAAAATGATAACTTTTGAGCCTAACAAATACTGTACAAACTTCTCTAAAGAAAACACAATAGCTAACAATTATTTTTCAGTAGTGGTGTAATTCTTTTGAGCCTCATATAGAAGTCTAATAGCATAATACACCACATACAATTTTCTATCTTTCTTCTGTCCAAGGACAACACCTACAAAAATATCACTAGCATCACACATAAGTTCAGAAGGTAATTTCCAATCAGGTGCAGTAATGATAGGTGATGTAGTGAGTTTTTGTTTATGCAGATTAAATGATTTCAAACAGTTTTCATCAAAATTGAAAGGAGCATCCTTGACCAGGAAATAACACAAGGGCTTAGTTATTTTAGAAAAGTCTTATATGAATCTCCAGTAGAACCCAACATTCCCTAAGAAAATTCTAATAACTTTTACATTTTAAGGAGGTGGAAATTTTTGAATGACTTCTATTTTAGAAGTTTCAACTTCTAGGCCTCTATTAGACACATTATGACCAATCACTATACCTTCTGTGACCATGAATTGACAATTCTCCCAATTAAGAACAAGGTTTGTTTCAATGAATCTCTCCAAAACTAACTCAAGATTTCCATGAAAAGTGTTAAAAGTGCTACCCACAATGGATAAATCATACTTGAAAACCTTAATGATTCTTTCAATTATATTCGAAAAGATAGCCATCATACACCTTTGAAAGGTGGATAGAGCTCCACACAACCCAAAGGGAATCTACCTCTAAGAAAATGTCCCAAAGGGGCATGTGAAAGTGTTATTTTCCTGATCCTCTAGAGCAACAAGAATCTAGTTGTAACCAGAATACCCATCCAAGAAACAGAAAAACTCATTTCTAGAAAGCCTCTCAAGCATTTGATCCAAGAAGAAAATTGGAAAATGGTCCTTCCTAGTGGATGCATTTAGCTTCCTATAATCAATACAGACTCTCCATTTTGTGTCTTTCCTAACTTTGTTTTCTTTATTTTTTTTCATTTTTACTACAGTGAAACCTCCCTTCTTGGGGAAAACCAGGACAGGGTTGACCCAAGAACTATCAGAAATGGGATATATTATTCCAATGTCTAACAGTTTGATCACTTCCTCTCTCACAACTTCTTTCATGTTTGGGTTCAATCTTCTTTGACACTCTACCCTAGACTTATGGTCAGGCTCCATAGGTATTTTATGCATGCAGAATGAGGGAATAATACCCTTTATATCTGCTATTGTCCAGCCTATGGTATATTTAAACTTTTTCAAAACACTCAACAGTATTTTTTTTATTTTCATTAAGCTCAGCAGAAATTATGATAGGAAAAGTGGAATTATCACCCAAAAATGAATATTTAAAATGAGTAGGTATTGGTTTTAATTCAAGAGTGGATGGTTCTACACTAGAAGGAAGAATCTTGGGCTTTGTAGGTCTATTATATTAAACATATCTCTTGTAAGGAGTATTTAATGATGAAATATTTTCAATTTCATGTTCAGTTTTAGAAATAACAGTGCTACTATCCAAAGTGGACAACACACTATCCAAATTTTCCAGATCAGAATTCAACAAGTTAATCAAATCAGAATCATCAAGTTGTCTTATAAATTCTCCCTCAATATCATCAAAGTGTTCAAAAAAGTTGGCGTTAATAGAAACGCCCTCAAATTCACTCAAAAATATCCTATGTTCAGAAATAAAGGACTCTTCTACAGCAGAAACTGAACAGTTGTCCAGTTCTGGAAATTTTTCAAGATTCAGTGTTTGAGCAGAATTTTCAATTTCTAAGACAGATTCAATAGGATTTTCAGCTTCAAAATTATTTTCTTTAGTAGAGGATCAATTTTCATATTTTTTAGATTTTGAAATTTAGTTCTCGTTTTCTAAGGACTCTACCATTGAACAGTTTTCAGAAAAAGTTGGTCCTTTAACATTTTTGAACACATTGAACTCTTCTTGTTGTTCTCCAATTTTAAAAATTAACTAACCCTTAGAGACATCAATTACAGCACCACCTGTGGCCAAGATGGGCCTACCCAAGATGATGGGCACCTCTTTATCACACTCCATGTCTAAGACTAAAAAGTCTGCAGGCAGAAATAGCTTCCCTACCCCAACTAGCAAGTCATCTACCCTACCCATAGGATGATTGAAAGATCTATCAACCAATTGCAATTTGACTGTGGTGGGTTAAAGGTCACCCAACATCAACTATTGAAACATTGAGTATGGGATTAGATTAATAATAGAACCTAAATCACACAAACAGTTGAGATGATCATAATTTCTTAAGGTACATGGAATGAAAAAGCTACCTGGGTCTTTCAATTTAGGTGGGATTTTCTTTTGGAGTACAGCACCACACTCTTCAGTGAGGCTGTAAGTAGAAAATTCTTCCAAGGTCTTTTTGTTTGAAACAATTTGTTTATAGATTTCAAGTAATATGGGATTTTAATTAAGGCTTGAATAAAAGGAATGTTCACTTGAAGTTTTGAAAGGAGACCAAGGAACTGAAGAAGTTCAACCCTGGTGTTACTTTGTGGTTTCAGCTTCTCAGGGAAATGGATGGGTGGGAAATTTTTTTAAGGATAGTGGTAATATCACTCACCTCTTCCTCAACCTTTTCTTTTCCTTTATTATTATGATTTTTAGATGAATTTTCAGCTTGAGATTCAGATGATAAATTCAGATTTTGATCATTTTCAAGAATTTTCTATGAATTTAAAGTATGTGAACAAATCTCATTTTTATTACCAGATTAAAGTATATTTTTATTTTGGGAATTTTCATGGTCTTTTTCAGCAACAGTTTGTGTATTATGCACACTTATAGTTACTACCACCATGAAATTCTCTCTAGGGTTAAGTTCAGTTGTACTTGGAAGTCTACCTTTTTCCCTAGATGAAAAATCTCTAGCAATTTGTCCAAGTTGTGTTTCCATGTTCTGCATTCTCACATCAGTTTTCATTTTATCTAAATCATATTGATTTTGATGTTTGGATAGTTGAGTCATGTATCTTTCCTCTTGAGAGTTAATTTTTTTCAAGATTAGATCAATCTTAAAAGACATTTTATTATCATTATTTCCCTGTAAATTTGAAGACTCACCCCTTTGTTGATTTTGAAAATTTGGCATTGTTTGATTAGAGTAATTAGGGGTAGTGGATTTTTTAATTAGGCCTTTATCTTTCCAGGACAGATTTGGATGGTTCCTATAGCCTTGATTATAATTTTTTGAAAATGGATCTTCTTTAGGAGGCATTCTAGGACCATAGTTAACAAAGTTTGAATTCTCTTATTATTGTGCTAGCATATCAAAGTTAGGACAAAAGTTTTCAGTATGCCCAGACATACCACACTGGACACACTGTTCCCTTAAAGATTGGTTGGTGTTTTGAAAACCAAGTTGGTTAACAGTTTGTTTTTAATTCTGGTTCATTAAATATTACAATCAGTTGGTGATTTTATCAAGTTGAATTTGAGTTTCATTCATTGAACCAGAGTTTTAATTAACATTTCTATTGATTATTTTTCTTCTTGAATTTTTATGATGTGAATCCAGTGCAATATTATTCAAAATTTGTCTCAACTCTTCATCTGTCTTTTCAGTGTAGTTACCCCCAGTAGCCTGATCAACTAGATTCTGTCTGGATGATGAAATCCCTTCATAAAAGGTATCTATGAGAAGGTGATATGAGAGTTGATGATGGGGACACTGTCTAAGAAGATCCCTAAATCTATCCAAAGGTTCATGAAAATATTCTCCATCCTCTTGATAAAAACTAGTTATCTTAGTTCTAATTTCACCTTTAAGTCTTTGGGGATAAAATTTCATTATGAAAGAATTGTACACTTGATCCCAGTTTTCAAATACATTCTCATCTAGACTCAAAAACCATTTCCTAAAATTATATTTAAGGTAAAAGGGAAAGAATCTCATTCTAAGTTCATTATATGTGAGTCCTAGAAGAGGTAACAGTTTCACAGTGTTGTAGAAATCTATAATGAAGGCTAGAGAGTCCTAATTAAAGATTCCATTAAATTCAGGAAGTAGTGAAATGTGTGACTGTTTTAGCTCACAATTTCAGGCTCTAGGAGATAACTTAATAGAAGATGGATTGATTGAAACTTGAGGAAGTTGTAACTCCCTCATCCTAGGCCTTTCATTTTCTTCTAAGATTTCTGGATGATTTTGGAAGTTGTTAGGTGTAGGAACTCTTTCATCTAGACTTTCCATTTCTATTTTGTTTTTCTTTTTTCTAAGAGTAGTTAAATATTTGTCTACTTTTAAGTTCAGTTGTTGTAGACTAACATAAGAGTATCTTGTTCTCATACAAAGTATATGAACAATTCAATTTGCACAATATTAGAACAAAACATGAGCTCAAAAATATAGAAAACAATAGCAATTTAGTAGAAAATGAAGCAGTTTTTTTACAGTTTTCAATTTTTCAATTTTTTTTAGATTTTTTAGAAGTGATTTTTTAGTTTCTTTTTTTATAAAAATAATGGCTCATTCCTTCTCCAGAAATAGTGCCAAAAACATGACCTGTACCTTCATTGAAGCCGATCAAAGTTTTAAATTTTTATTCCTACTAACTACTGTATATGTGGAAAGTAGGGTCAAACCCATAGAGAAGGAAATTATGACCACTAATCTTCTAAAAAATTCCAAAAATATCCCATTGTTGTCAGGAGTGGGGTAGATTTTCTATTTTTTATTACTTTTAATATTTTTTTTAATTTAAGTAGTATAGTGATAGAACATTTCAAAACTTGTATCTAAACTAAATTGAAGCTAGAAATAGTTGAAAACATAGAGAAACAGAGATATAGAATGCTGATAAATTAAAAATAAAGAAAATAAGCTCGGGGAAAAATTTAATTCTACTAGCTTTTAGAGTATTCCAATTCACTTTAAAGTTGATGAAATGAACCACTAAAAGAAAAATATGAATCACTTCCCTCGCCAGGAGTTAAGTGATTCAGTCGATCAATCTTGGAGTTCATCACTCCAAAATAAATCGACTGCAAAAATTGTGATTTGAAAAAGACTACAAAACTAACTTGCCGTATGTAAAGTTCCCTGAATTTGTTTAATTTTGAAAGATGTATCCACAATAAATCTATCCAAATGATTCTGGAGTTAGAAATAAAGTGATAGTGGTATGATGTAGTTAAATGTATTCAGAACTGATCTCACTGATCAATTCTGGATACATTGAATTGATAAAATGAAAAGGAAGTAAAGATACCAGTAGAATTTTTGTAATTCTCCAAACTATAAGGTTTATCATAACATTATCACTATTATCAATACAACAACTATAAACATACTAGAATAGAGTACAAAATATTTAGTAATGAGGGAATAAGAACTCCCTAATTGATGTGCTCTTCCCAACAGATCTCTTTGATCTGATGAGAGAGAATATCTCAAATCTCTAATGGCCCTATGCTAGAATGTGTCTCTCTATTGTATCCAATGAATGTAAAAATCTATTCCTTTATATGTTTTAAGTATCCACTGTCTTCTGCTTCTCGTCACCGCCACTCTTCACCGACTTGAATTCATATTTTACTACTGCACCGCACACGTGCATTTTTTCATGACTGACATGTCGCGCTAACTTTTCCCTTGTAAATAACTCCAGATGAGTTAGTTGAATGCACTTGGACACTTTTAAGACCTTGGTGTGTACCTTAAAAGTAAAGACTAACTAAAAAAATTTAAAACTATTAATACACGATAACAAAACAATTGAAAATAATAGATAAATCACTTAACAATTATTAGCTGGATATTTTATTTATTTAATCTAAAACTTAAACTAATAATTATTAAAAATTATTATTAAGTAACTAAGTAACTAACTTATTTAATTTAATATATTTATTATTGATAATTTTAGTTCCGAATAAAGAAATCTATTGGTTCATTAATGAATTAAGTTAAGTTACTTTATTTAAATTTATAAGGTGTTAACATTATAATTCTAAAAATTCTATTAAATAGTTAAGTAAATATTTATGATTAATTATTATTATTAATTTTTAAGTCAATATTAAATTTCTTATCAAAAATTTACTTAGTGTTTATTAATAAAAAGTTAAGTCAATAGTATTTATTTACTTTTATATTATTAATAAAATTATTCACTTTAAATTATTATGGTAAGACTTAAGTTAATTAAAAAGTTATCAATTTAATTAAGTTAATTATTATATTAATTAATTAATTAAGTTTATAGCTTTAAAATAGATTATATAAATAATAAATTAATATCATAAGTAATTAAGTAATAAAATATTTTATAAATTAGATTGAATTTAATCATTAAAATTATTTTATTAATTTTATTATTTTAATTAAAATTATTTTATTATTTAAAAAGTTAAATTGTTATAATTATTAACAATATAAATTTATTTATTCGTTTATTTTAATTAAAACTAAAAATATTTTAGTTTTAAAAAAAATCATTCTTTTAATTAGTATATTTTGTAGTTTATTTAATTATTATCATTAATTATTTACTTAGATTAATAATACTATATTTATTTATTTACATTATTTATTATATTATATATATATATATATATATATATATTGTAAGAAATTAGGTATTTTCCTTCCCCCCCATTTTGGCGCAACAGGAGGGAGGACTTCAGTTTGCTTTAAAGCAAACCCCTTCAAGCAGGTCCAACGGCGGTGGAAACCTCCTCCCATGGCACACCAGCCTTGGTCCTCCAGTGGTTCTTGGTGCATTAGCAGCATCAATTCCTCCTCCTGAAAGCCTCAACAGCGGATACTCTCCCTTTTCCTTTATCGGCGCGACCTGTAAATCTAGCAGCGGTAGCCCGCATTGTTGCGGCGGCTCAACGGATCGACTCGTGCTCCTTGTAGTGGCGCTTCCCATGGCGGTGACTTGGCTAGAATTGACCTCCTCCTCTGATTTCCATAGCACGATGACCTCAGATAGGCTTCAACAGTGGTTCAACCTCAGCCACCCTCCTTCCTCCGGCTCAACCTATTTTCAGATTTTTGGTTTGAGGATTTGATTTGCGTAAATTGAATATGCTTTAAGTTTGAATCTGGTCCGGGTCTCATTATTTGATTTTGTCAGAATCTGATTCTAGTATGGTGATGATTTGGATTTACAATTTTAAAGTTTAAAGTGATTTTTCTATGGCACCGGTTGTGGAGGAGGATGAGTAATGGTGGCTGAAGAAGAAGTAGGGGAATGAGGTCGAAATGGAGGGGTGAAAACGGTGAGGTAGTATTGATTTTGGTTAAAGAACAATGAGGGAACGGGTGAAATGTTGGTGAGAAACAAGGAAAATGATAGTGTGATAATGGCTAAAGAAGAGTAATAAAATGGTTTTGATGAGATCAAGACTAACGGTGAGGTGCAGGAATGAAGTAGGGGAGAGAGGGTCACTAATTCTTAAATAAAATGAGAGGTCACCGATACTTAAATACAAATAATCACTGTTAGTAGTAAAATAGAGAGGTCACTGTTGTAGATAATAAAGAAGGTCACCGGTAAGAAAAGGTTAATGATAGGTATAAAAATATAAAGTTACTATAGGTTAAAAATAAAGGTCACTGTTACCAATAAAAATTAAGGTTACCAGTGCAGATAAATAAAAGGTCACTGGTGCTAATAAAAAAGAAGGTCACCAATAGAAAAAATTAATATAAGGTCACTAATAACAAAAGGTCATTGATGGTTTATAAAAAAAGGTTATCGATGCAGAAGATTTAAAAGGTTACCGATATAAAAGCAAGACCGATGCTGATAATCATCCGCAACGGTAACTTATTAAAAATAAAACTAACGATAGCTTAAAAAAATGAACTAACGGTAATGCACAAAAATTAAAACTGCATAAATTGAACTTAAAATTAAAACTCAAGTTAACTAAATAAAAAGATTGAAATTAATAAATTAAAAGAATGCTAAACACCATAAATTTAAAACAGTATTATTATTAAACATTAAACTTTAAAGTTACAATTAAAATTAATTAAATTAGAAACTGGATAATTGTTAAACTAAATTGATAGAAGACTTAAATTTAAAACTATTAAAGGGTATATAATGAGTAGAAAAGGATCGCATCAGTGACTAAACAAGCCACCGATATCTCATATCTGTCTCACCAGTAGAATAAAAACAAGAGTTAATGAATAAATAATCTAACTGCATACTTATGATTAAATAATTAATGTTTTAGAAATCTAAATTAATTAATTAGGAAACTAATTGAATACCTAAAGTTAAAAGTGCACTGTTTCATTTAATTTAAACTAAAATTCTTAACTTAATTAATTAGCAGGATGATTAAACATGTTAATTAATGAAGTTAATATATTTTAATGAAAGTAAATTAAAGGATAAAATATTATAATAAAGGTAATGTTAATTAGATAGAAATATGATGATTAAATAATTGTTTAAAATAGATGTTAATTTATTAAAAAGTCAATAATATTTTAATTAACAAAACTAATTAATAAATAATTAAATTAGAAAAGTAAAGTAAGATTAAAATAATCAATTTAAAGATCAAAAATACTTAATTAATTATAAAATCTAATTAATTAAAAAATTTAATTATAAAAATACAAAAGTACACTAATTTAGGAAAAAGTGTTTAAATAATCATTAAAAAATAAGTAAAAAGATATGGAAAAACTATGTTAAAATAGATCCACATCAGGAACCTTAGTGGAAAAGCTATAAAGGTTTTAATAGAAAAAGGAATTCTATATATAGACCATTCATACATCTAAATCTTCAAGATTTGAATACTCAAAAATAAATAGAAGGTGAGTCTTAACTTGAGAAGAAAAACACCAAAACAATGAAAACTAGAGTTGGTAAATAGAAATGTATGAGGACCTTCCCTAGTTAAATATCATAGAGGATTACAATACCTTTTGACATTCATTAATGACATGATGAATGTATATATATACTTCCTGAAACATAAATTTGAATTTGTTGGAGTTTTCATATAATGGAAATCTATAGTTAAAGAGAAAAAAAGTAAGATGAAATGATTATGTTCATATAATGAAGTCGAGTACACTAAAAGAAGTTTCTAGAAATTCTAAAGACATGGGGGTATTAGGAATGAAATGAATTTTCCTTTAATTCCTGAGAAAGATGGCATAGATAAACAAATGAATTTTACCTTTATGGAAAGGGAACAAAGTATGAATTTGAATTTATTAATGAACATGTTTGTTTAAATACCACATAATATCTAATCAATTATATCCCCTTAGTTTCAATGGGATAATAATTACTATAATCTTTATGAATAGAAATATCAATATATTTTTCTTACATTAAGGTCTTCAGAAGTTTATCCTACACACATAAGGATGCTAAAGGAAGTGATAAGCTAGAAAAAAATATTATGTATTCTTATTCATAGGATATGGAGATAAAGAACTTGAATTTTGATATTGGGATGATTAGAAAAGGATTTCATTAAAAGTATAAATTTTCTCTTCAATGGGAATGTTCTATGGAAGGACAAGAACTTGAAGATGAAAAAGGTTGAAGGAAAAGAGTCAACTTCAACTCAAGTTGATCTGAATGGAGGCACTAAAAGTTCACAAATTCTAGAGATTTTATATGGATATATATATTTACCAAAAGTATATAAAATCCTGATAAATGTTTATGGGACAATATAAATGGTTTGAGGATGATAATAGTGGATGATACACTTGAAATCCCAAGAACTAGTGAGGGTCGGTCTTGAGTTTCAGAGGTTAAAATTATAAAAGTATAAATTCAGAAAAGACTATAACCATAAGTGGATTTTTGGAGATCTATAAGAGTAAGATGACTGATACAGAGGTATGGAGCTGACTTAAAATTATTAATTTAATGGATGTTAGAGAACCATAGATCTTAGAAGAAACAATTAATATTTGATATTTTGAAAATTTGGAGTTGGTTATAGAGGATAAGTTAGATTCAATTTATGCGAACAACACATGGGAGTTAATGGAGCTACCACCTATAAAGAGGGAACTTGAGAAAAAGTGGGTGTTCTGGTTAAAATATGATTTTGATAAAAGTAAAAGGTATAAGTAAAGGATAGTGGTCAAAGTGTTTCAGTAAAATGTGGGCATATACTTTTCTTAAATGTTCTTTTTGGTAGAAAAGAATACTATGATTCAGATAGTGTTGAGTCTAGTTCCATACAAAGTTTTAAATCTATAAAAAAAGATGTGAATATGGGTTTTTCTTCCTGTATATATAGATTAAAACAACTATATTAGGTAACTCACTTGTTTCATGAATCATCAAAATTAGTATTTTGTGCGTAAACTCAAAAAATGTCTCTATGGGTTGAAACAAAAACTAAGACAGTGGGATTGAAATTTTTACCCTTTCATAGAGGAGAAATGTTTCATGTAGAGAAAATAAGATCATTATTGTTACTAGAATGTGTATAGTGATTAAAATTTCATCATTATACTGTTGTACACTGATTCTATGATTCTGGTAGGTCTGTCAATTCAACGAATTCAAGAGTTGAATAAGAACTTATCAAGGATATTTGAAATGACATATATCAATGAAATAAAAAATATCTTAGGTATGAGGATTGATCAAGATAAGAAGATAATATTTTGGTCTTATCTCAGAAAGAGTATTTATGAAATATTATGGAAAAAATCATGATGATCGGATGCAAATCTGTTTCAAATTATCTTTACAAACACTACAAAATTTTTAATAAACAAGAAAAATGAACAATAAAAGAGGATAATAACATAGATAGAATAACATAAACCTTAGTGGAAGTAAGTCTAATATATTATATGGTGAGAAATCAACCAAATATTTCCCATACAGTGGGATTTTTTAGTAGGTTTATGTCAAATATGGGAAAAAAATTAGAAAGCTATGAAATGGATTATGAGACATCTTAATGTAATGGAATATAAAACCATTTTATTAAAAAATAATGATACATTGGTTTGGTATATTGATGAATACATTGGATGAGACTCAAATTCATAGAAAAGTGCAATAGGTTTTGTTTTTACCTTCAATGGAAACCATAGTTAGTTGGATGTCAAGGCTACTATCAGTGATTACACTCTCCACAATGGAATCATAATATGTGGAAGCAGTGGAAGCAAGCCAAGAAATTGTATGGATGATGTGTCTGATTGAGAATAATTGATGTATCTAGGGAAGTGGACTACTTTATTGCAATAGTCAAAGTGAAATTAATTTAGCAAAAAATTTGGTGTTCTATGTGAGGATGAATCACATCAATCTAATATACCATTACATCCAGAAGATGATAGAAGATAGAGAGCTAGAGATAACTAGGAAGAAACATAAAATAGATATATTCATAAAGGCTTTAGTCTAGGAGAGTCTGAGGTAACATCATGGCTTAGTTGAACTTAGGTGGTAAAAAGGAAAATGAGGATAATTAAATGAAACTAGAGTTAAAAGGGAGATAGAATTTTTACAAAGGGTTAGAGGATGTCGTGGGATCCTTGATGTCATCTTCAAGTGTGAGATTTTTAGGATTATGTTATGTTTCTTAATGAAAATGAGTAAGTTTACCGAAAAGAGAAACTCTAGAGAACTCTTTTTACCTTTTCAGAGCAGTAGTAGTAGACTTTAGTGGATGGTAGTGAGGTTATTGGAAATTTTTGATTTTCTAAGAATGAAAAAATTTTACCAAATTTTTAGCATCTATGTTATGGTCATAAAAAGAAGTAATTTTCTACATTATAATCATTATTAAAATATAATTTGTGGGAAAATAGTGAGGTTTAGGATGAACTGTTGATTTATTGGTTATTGGCAATCAAATAGAGGAATGAGGAGTCTATAGTTGTATAGTTCAATAGGTTAATGCTCATAGTTGTAAAAAGTTAGTGAAAGTTGATTACTGGGTGAGAAAATATATAATAATTATGTGGGAATACATTGTTAAGGTGTTGTAGAATCAATCAAGTTAGTGATCTATGTAGATTTTTAGTCATAAGTGATTGTTAATTTATATATAGGATGAAATGAAATATTATTATGATTCTACCCATAGATTTTGGATGAAAGTTTGAACCACATAAATCATTTTGTGTTCTTAACATTATTTAATTTCTATTTTATATTTTCATTTGAATGTTTTTTGTGAGTTTGGAGTTAACTAGAATGGGAAGTGAAATTCAGTGTGATGATTAGGGTGAAAGGATGTTCTTCCTAGTTTCGATACATTGAACTTATGAGGGTTCCTTCCAAAGACATATTTCCTGATTTTTGTGATATTTTAATGTTAAAATTATAGTGCGTGAATTTTTGAGTATTATTATAAACCTAACATAGTCATGGCATGAAGATATTCTATGAAACTCTATTAATTATATATCATGACGTGAAATTATCCTCACACATGATTTCATGCCTTCATGAACATATGTAGAAACTCTTATAGTGTGATACTTCTCTTCACAGCATGGAAACCCTCATCATAGATTACTGTTATCCATAATTCCTCATCTTTATTAATCTTGGTTTGAATCATGTCTAGTCAATGTATCATGATATTTTATCTTTTAATTCCAACACAACATCATCACATTTATATCCCTAGATATCTTATATTTTCCAAAACAATTAGAAATTTACCTAAGAAATTGTTGCTCTTATGTATCACAATGAGTATCTAGGACTCTACCATTTTTTTAATGTGTAGACTTTAAGTAATAATTTTTTACTATTATGTATCACAATGTGGTTATTAAATTTTTAAATTTCTAGTTTTCAAGCATTGGAGAACCTTCACATATCATCCTATTGGCCCTTATGTATCACAGTGAGGATTTGGGACTTTTCCAAATCTTTGGCTCTGCTCATTTATTACCATAAAAAATTATCTATTATGGATTTTATGTATTTATAAACTTATCATTTAATATCATAGTGTGACTCTTCCCTTTTCTAATTTCAAGTCTTTAAGTTTCACTTAAAATTTCTATAGAATTTATCTTTTTTCAATACTTTTGTTTGCAAGTAATCGAGAAACCTAAAATATTATGGAACCAACCCTTACATATCACAATATAATTTGTTTTTTTCTTTATTAATTCTTTTTATTCGGCTACAAGGTAATATTACATATGGGATAAAATCTTGGAGTTTCTTTTACATATCAAAGGGAGTACCAATGCTTTACCAGTTCCTCCAACATTAGTTTTAGAGTTACTTTTATGCATTACCTATGATGAATATTATGTATCAATTTAATTTTAAACTTTAAACTTAAAGGTTATATATTACCCTTATATAATTCCGGTGACAACTAAAATGAATCTTACATATCAAGCGACTTACTTTTACATATCATAGTGTAACTTTGGACTTTTCTAATTTTTAGTCTTCAACTCAGAATTCCAAAACTCTCCAATTAAGCTCAAAACTTCTTGAAATCATGTCATGTATTCTTTATCAACCCCAAAATATATCAAGACAACTAAAATTACTTTATAAATTATCAAAATTTTTTAAAAGATATTCAGCATCATTTCCAAATACTTTTGTAGTATATAAGAATTCCTCAATGTATCTTTACCAACTCCTCAATTCTAGCTTCAAAATTATACCTCTTCAGTCCATCATCTAAGAGAAATTCTTCATTTATTAAACTATCTGTTATTTTTGATAAAACAAGGATGGATTCTCAATATTTTTTCCACCCTTTGTGTTTCTTTAATAAAAAATATTCATGATTTTCAATATATTTTTTCTTAACTCCATAAATAAAATATAGTAAATAATTATTTCACATACCATCATCACTTGTCTTTAATTCTCATTAATACTAGCTCTATAATCATTAAATGTATTGGTTACTACCTTGAATACGTTTTTTCAATAACTATAAGAAACACAAATCCTTTCTAACTATCAAGGGTAACATCTTCTTCATCTTTATTTTCAACATATGAATGGATCTCCATAAACATGTCTAATGGAATACATATTCTTCATATTCATTTTAAACATATAGATGGATGCCCATAAACATGTCCAATTATAGAAAAATTCAATATAAGTGATTCATAATAATTATAATCTACATCTCACATATTCAACTTATTTATACATATTGGCCTCTTCATCGTCACCCAACTTCATTATATTTGAATTTATTCCTTATTAAAATATTGATAACAAATACAACTAATGAAACTATCTTCATCATAGTCCAATCAGGTACTTCAATCTCCAAATTTTAATTTTTTATCAATTAAACATAACTACCTATATGTCAATATGTTTTCATAAGCTCTTTTTTCTCCCCTTTATTGAAAATAAATGCTAATGTGTAAAGGTGAGTAAAAGTCTTATTCATCTCATGTATCACCCTTGAGTTGAAATATAATCATTTAAACTTATTTAAAGTAACATATTCATCAACTTAAGAGAATTATGACATCAAATTTATTTTATAGTTGAGATACAAACCAATTAAATTTAATTCTATATGATCTTTCTTAGGGTAGAAAAAAATAATGATTAATCTAGATATCAAAATTGTCCATAAAACTATCCAACATGTGATACTAACTAAAAATTATCCTTTTAGAGGTTATTCAAGTAGTTTTACAAATAAAAACCTATACTCATATTTAATAAATACATTAAGAACATTAAAGTTTAAATGTGTATCTCCCCCTTTCCAACTCCATACATCTCCCCTAGAAAATTAGAAATTATCCAATCAACACAAGAATGAGAATGTGTGATTAAAATACCCCATATTTATCTATATATTCTATATTTTCATGAAATAATAATAATATACCAGGTGTTCATATTATTAACTCACCCTTAAGGGATACACTTTATCCTTATTCATTATAGTCCATATTCTTTAGAATGTACTCCAAGAACATCCCTTTGTTATTTAACTTGAAATAGAACAAAGATACATTTTGATACCAGTCAAAGCAATCCATGATAGATATATCTTCTATCTATACAATATTCATTACTTTAATTAATCCCCCCCTTAATAAATCACTATCAATTCCCTAAAAATAGATAACAAGAACACTATATATGGGAATAATGCGGAACTCCTTTCATCCTTAGTGAGAACAATAAGTTTGAGAGTTTCTTCTCAAATTAGATCCCCATTTATTTTCTTCTACATCTTTGAGATAAATATTAATACATTATATTTTAGTTTTGAAGGTATAATTATTATTGTGAAACATGGTTATCTTACTTTTGACAACCTTATTCACATGTGGAATTGGTTTTTTAACTTTAGTTTGAAAAGAATTTTCATTATGTTGTGATTTCTATGTATTCTTTTATACTTCCAATTGGGATGTCTAAATAGTCATGCATTATTTATAGAAATTATCATATTTATTGGATTTTAAACATTTATTTTTAAAAATATTTATATCACCCTTACTTGGAAACCTTTTATGGAATTTATATTCTTCATCTGAGATGTATTATACTAAACGAATACTAATGTTTCTTTATTAGATTGATTCATTTATTTTATCTAGATTTATTTATTTGATATTAAACTTAATATCCTATTTAAAAAGGTCCATTATGTGTGATTTTATTCCATAATAAAATAATATCTTCTTTCATGTTGTGAAATATTTCAAAATGTTCTTCTTGGGAGCAATTTTTTCAACATTCTTCTTTTGTTTATACCCCAAGGAAGAATTATAAAAATTTATTACTTATTTCTTCATCTTTTGTGGAATTACATTATAATTAAAATATGAATTATTTTTGGTAGATCTATACTATCACTTATCATAATAATGAAAACCTTTTTTGAAATTATTATATAAATCCTTAAGACATTTAGATTTTTTCTTTGTGAATTAATCTATCTTTTTTAGTTAGCATTTACTCACCACAATAGGATTTATTTTAGATTCATATATGTTCCACCCTTGGTATATGAATTATTTTATTTCTATAAAATAAAATATTATACTAAAACTCAATTCCCTTATATCCAAATTTTCTATAACAAAATAATAGCCTATTAATCATGTTCTCTTTCATTTAGTTAGAGTTTGGACAACTTTGACTCCTTGCTATTTTTTTTGACCAAAAATATATTCTTTTAAGTTTTCTTTGGGTATAAATTTATTTTACTATTTTCCACATCCATCAATGATATTGTGGTAGGTTTCCCAATATTCTACCCAAATTTTTCAAGATTTCATTTAAAACCTGCACCGACGATTGGAACGACATTAGTACATGTAACATCTTCTTGGACATGGGTTAAATTTTAATATAAGCTTATAGTGTAGATATTATTTGGATGATTTCAAGATCTTTTTTCCAAAATATAGTTTTCTTTTATCATAATAATATTCCTTGTAATTTTGTGTGGAAGTAACCTTTCTCTCAGTAGTTTATGAAAGCTTAGCTTGAACAATTTCCAAATTTTATAGTTTGACTTCAAGCTCAAGACACTTCATATTGAGGATATTATTCTCATACTAAAACATTTTTATTTTTTCTTCACATTAACTATTAATCCTATGAATATTATACTCATAAATTTTACTCCTTTCTTGTAAGCAATTTTGATGTTTCTTTATCATATTTTCTTTGATTTCCAATTAACAATCTTTGACATTCATAGATTTTCTTTTGAATTTCTTCCAATACATAGAAATATTCATCATGAATATTTATTAACTTTATTTATCAACAAATATAATTTAAATTTATTCTTCTTACAAGGTAAAATTTTCCATACAATGTAATTTCATCTGTTCTTTGGCTTCAACCAATTGGGAGATGGCTTTTCACTTTAGTAACTTTTTATCCAATGATTAATCCATATCAACAGATTCTGATTCCAGCTGTTTTTTCTCATCCTATATCCCCTTGATAGACATAATAATATATGTTAAAACTATAATAGGGACATTTTTCAAATTTTCCTTTATTTCAGAAAAAAATTCATCAAGTGATTCAATCTTTAAATACTCTTTACAGCTTAAATTTGATTTATCAATAGAATGATCCTAAATAGATTTAGAAGATATAACACCACTTTGATTACTTTAAATTGGCGGTGTGTCATATTTCTCTTTTTAAGTCTTTCTCAATTTCCTTTCCTCTCTTTTCTTTATATTTTTTCACATTTTTATCCAAAACATCAATGTTGTTATTAACAGGAATAATCTTAATATTTTACTTATAATGAAACTCACTAACTTCTTAAAATATGTATTTCATATATATCAATGAATAAAAACTAGGAAAAAATAGATCTAATTATTGGGAATCTATATTAGCTCTGATACCACATGAAATGCATTAGTAGGATCGTATAACCACTTTGAGAGGGGGAGGGTTGTATTAGTGGAACCTTTTTTACAAATTATTTTTCCCTTTTAAATTCCACTCTCAATATTCAAACCTATTTCATCATTTAATATATATTTGGATCTATTTATGATCACCCATCACAAAATTACCACATAAAAAGTATAAAATAAATCAATAAAGTAGCACACAATATTTTTACAAGCATTGGCCTCATTGTGAGAATCTATTCCTTTCTATGTTTAGGTCAAGTCATAGATATAAATATTCAATATATAACTCAAGTAAATACAAGTAGGATATCTCCAAAAAAGACTAAATATTTTCCTAACTATTTTATAATCTCCAAATTTCTTAATTTCTATCAATGGGTTTATTTTTACTAGCTCTTTATATTGTATAAAGGTTCCTTCCAACCAAATTATAAACAAGATATTTAAGTTTCTATGAATTTTTTTGCATCACTGTAATAATATTTTATTCCTTATTCAAAGTATTTAATATGCAAACAATAATCTTCTATAGTTTCATGCAATTTGGTCTCTTCATTTTTACTCAAACTCAATCTTCTTATTTTCTAAATCATCTTCTATAATATATTGATATCATAGGATAGTTTTCAACACCTTCTTCTCCTAATTTTTCCCTTTTCCCTTATTTATATTATTTTATATAGATATATCATAAGGAAGGTATTCTCCTACTTCCCCTTATTTTGTTATACTTATTTGAAATACATATTATTCTCTACAGAATATCATCAACTTATGTCTCTTTCTTTGATGATCAGGATATTTATAGACATGTTGAAATATTAGGTTCTCTCCACCCATTCATATTCACTTTTTTTTATATTCTCAACATATCTTCTAGATATTTATTTTAATTCAATTCTCTATACATATCAATCATCAGATATCATTTAAAAACTAATATATTATCTTCACAATACTTGGTCTTTAAACTCAATGTAATCTCCAAAATTATCGCAATTCTATTTGCAAAAAATCAATAAGCACTTAATCTCTATGTATTTATGATAACATGCAACAACATGTTCATGGAGTGAATATCTACCATGGAAATATCTTCATCAAACACCATGGATTGAAATTATCCTCATGACATGAATTCATGTCTACATGAACATGTGTAGAAACTCTCATGGTGTGATACCTCTATTCATATCATATAAACTCTCATCACAACTATTCATTATCCTTTATTTTTCAAATTCATTAATCTTGGATTGAATCACAACTATTCAAAGAATGATGATATTTTATCTTTAAATTATATCATAACATTTTCACATTTTTATCTCTAGATATCTTATATTTTCTAAACTGTTAAACCCTTACATAAGAATTTTTTACTCTTATATATCACTGTTAGGATCTAGGAACTTGCCAATTTTTCAATGAGTAAGCTTCACATAATAATTTTTTACTATTATGTATCACAATTTGAATTTTTTCCTTTTCCAATTTACATTTTATATGTACTAGAGAACCATTATATATCATCCCATTAACCCTTACATTTCACATGAGGATTTGGGACTTTTCCAAATCTTTTTTTTCTCAATGGTTACCTTTACTCATCCTCTATTATGGATTTTGAATATTGAGAAACTTACCTTTACATATCATTGTGTAACTATTAACTTTTCCAAATTATAGTCTTTAAGTCACTCTTATGTATTCACTGAAATTTGGACTTTACCAATATTTCAGTTTATAGGTACTAGAGAACTCTTACGTATTATGAAACTGATCCTTATCTATCATAGTGCAATTGGTTTTTACCTTTACCAATTTCTTAGCTTCATCTTAGTGGTACTGTTATATATGGGGTAGACTCTTGGAGTTACTTTTACATATCACAAGAAGTACCAACACTCTTCCAATTTCTTTAAAATATATTTTAGAGTTACTTTTATATATTTCATGTGAAAAATCTTACGTATTAATTCCTTTATAAATTTTCCACTAGAAATTTATAGACTTTCCATATGTACTACTTGTGATAATTTATATGACACTAATGTATCAAGTGACTTACTTTTAATTATCCCAATGCAAATATGGACTTTTCTAATTTTTAGTATTCAAACAAGAATTCCCAAATTCTTTAAGGAAGCTCAGAACTTCCTCAAATCATCTCACGAATTCTACAACCACTCCAAAATATCTAAAAACAAGTGACTTACTTTTAATTATCCCAATGAAACTATGTACTTTTCTAATTTTTAGTATTCAAATCAGAATTCCCAAATTCTTTAAGGAATCTCAGAACTTCCTCAAATCATCTCATGGATTCTACAACGACTCCAAAATATCTCAAAACAACTTAAATGACTTTGAAAATTATTATAATATTACCAAATTTATTCAACTTAATTTCTGAATATTTTTTCACTATATAATAATTTTTCATGATTTATTCAATTCATATTTGTAACGACCCATAATTTTATCAATGTAATTTTCCTTCTTAAGATTGTGTCATATTTAGTAATGCAAGATAAAGCACCTGCACCACATGATGAAACCAAAAAATTTTTATTATATGTATTTGAACATTACATTTAGAGAATAAAAATGGTCATAATAATTGAATATATTATAATGATATTAAAATAGAAAATGATATTACAAAAATAGGAAAATTTGGATATGCTCAATCCCCTAGAATAATTTCACTCACAAACAACACTGTAGAAATGAGAAAATATATTTATAATAAAAATTCATCTTGAGAATGAAAATATATATAATCTTGATAGAAATTATTTCAATGGATAATGAATTAAATATGAGGTATTTATAATATGTAGTTAACCCATATGATTGTTATAACTTGATCGCTGGAATAAGAATTTGACTGTTGGAATAGTAACTTCACTGTTAGTATATTAACCTGGCTGTTAGGAATAATAGAATGACTATTAGAATAAAATATTCACCTATGTAAGTGTAAAATAATTTTTAGGTATCTTATAAAATTAAAACATGTCATATTTATATCATGATATAAGTAAATAAATGTTTTAAAAGTGATAAAATAAGTGTTTGTACTTTTATAAGACATATATGTTTTATTTTCATTTTTATAAAAAATATAACGATTTAAAAGAAATTTTATTTTCATATAATGTTATTATAAACTAATATCATGTTTTATTATAATTATGACATAATTTTATGAAACCTTAATTAAATTTTCAAAGGGTTGAAAAATTAATCAGAATACTAAAATTGGTATTTTTCAAATAAATGAGTATTTTATTTAAAAATTAAATTTATAATATTTAAGAAATTATTTTTATAAAATTGATTTCAATTTTTTAATTTACACATAAAAAATATTTAGGGTAAATTTTTGGTATTTTTCTAAAATAGTTGAATTTTTGGTGAATAGTAAAATACAACAAAATACAGTAATTTTCATTATATCAAAAAAATATACAGAAATGAGTCATGGATGATGTAAGTAACCATTAGTTATTCCTTATATTAATCATTTAATTTATATATTCATAATAATAAATAATATTTTTAGTCCCGATCTAACATAATAAACTAATGAATATAATATTCAACAATACCTGTTTCCTAAATACCACCCCTCACAACACTTTCTCCACACACATTTTAAGCCCTGTATCTTGTAGAAATTCTACCCAATTATCTTACTAGTCCTATCCCACACATCATAGTGATACTATTCTCACCAAAATTCCAATTATATGTTCCATAATGAGTTTTTTCAAGGATATGTCATTCAATAGGTATTATTCACAAACTACCTCTTTTAAATTCTTTTCTTCTCCTACCTTCTCCTCACCTCCATTATCCAACATGAAATAATAACTCCAGTATCATATATATACTATATTTTTTTAAATCTAATAGAATATCTACCATAGATCCTCTTCTCTTCTCCCCTTATTCTAAAAACAAAACCATTGTCCATATTATGTCGGTTCATCGCCTCTATGGATGATGAGTTTTCATTTTCCATTACCACCTTTGAGGCTAGTCATAAAAATATTATTATGGTTAAATAAGATGATAATAAGTATATTATAACTTATTTTATTTTCTATAATGAATATATAGACATATTATTAAATAACACAAAACTAGTTCGTGATGGTTGGTAAAACCGCCTAAATGAACTAACCACATAACGTTAACATTTTTACTAAGTGAATCATACATAAGTTATCACAAAAAAGGATATTTTGGAACATTCAAATTTATTTAAGTACATGAATACAATTTCGTTTCACTTTTGGAGTTGTATTTCCATTTTAAAAGAACATAAATAATTATCCACAAGTGATTCGACCATGAGATCATGAAATGAATGCCCCTAAAACAATAAAATTAAACTCTATATCTAATTAAAATGGTTATAAATGAAAATAATAAAATTATATTAGATCAAATATAGATATAAAATATTATTAATTAAGTAATTAATTAATCTAATTTTATTATCTAGGACATTAAGTGTAAGTACAAAACAATTCTGGAAATTAAGGTAAGGGATCTCTCTACACCATGCTTTTTCTTTGATTTTTGATATTTCTCTCTATAAATAAAATTATCTCTCTATTTTATGTAATATAATTTTTATAAATTTTTTATATATTCCTTTTTTATATATACCTAGCTTATTAACCCTTATTTTTATGGAGAAATAAATTCCTTAAGTTCTTTTCTAAAATGACTTCTTTAAAATCAAACATGATTCAGGGGAAATTTTCTATCCATTGTTCATTTTATCTAACACTCATTTAAAGTATTTATTTCCAAATGAACACCATATTTTGAGACCTATTATAATTTACTTAGATATTAATATCCATAACATTTATTTCCTTCTTCTCATTGGAATCTAAATGAAATATTCTTTGATTATGATATGAGGAAAGATTACACAACCTATTTCTTTACATGAGTAATTATTATTGTAATGAATCAGATTTTCCCACATTTATTTTTATAAATTATTTGGGAAAATTACAAGACCAGACACTGAGATAGAGTGCACTTCCAAGGCTTAGTGTACCCGAAATAGTTTGTTGAAAAATGTTAAGTTTTTAATTTCACACACGCACGATTTTCCTAAAAAAATGGAATAACTCTTAAATGGGTGCCCAGATCAAAAATCAGAGGGAACCACTATGTTAATAGAAGTATATTTAACTTAAGAAAGACCTAGCATCCATCATCATGGGCCAGTTGTGAAAGATAGTTTTTGGACATAACTGTAAATAAAACAATTAAATAAAAATTATTTTATTTTCAAATCCTAATAACTCATGAATGGAGACTCAGATTAGAAATATGAGATAACCGTTGAGTTCATAATGTGGTGTTTTCCATAGGTGAGACTTAACTTTAGTCGACGTCGGTATTTTATGGAAAAACCCAAAAAGGACATAATAATCATTAAATAATTTAATTATAAATTATTTTGTTGATGCAATGATGATTTCCTTTAAAAAAATTCTTATGAAGAAATCCTAGGGTTAGCCACATAACCATAGGAACATTAGAGAATCTCTAGGGAGATCTTAGAGAAAGAATTATCTTGAGAGAATGATGAAAAATTAGAGATTGGGTTGTAGATCATCGTGCCAACAGTGTTGGAGGATCTCATCAATGATGACAACACAACCGTTCCTCATCAACGACTAATCCAAACTCAAGGTAGGATGTTTAATTTCTTTGTGATTTTCCTCATTCTTGATATCTATGAAGAATGCAGACTAATCCATGAATAGATTAGCCCCCAGATCGATCGTATGTTATGAGAGGGATTTGTTGTGGGTTAGTGGGATTCAACTTGATCTGTTTCTAACCCAAATTTACCGGATCTCGATCATTGTCCAAGAACGCTTGGCCAATGATGTTAAAGCTTTTCTATGTGAATTTCTCCCCCCATTCTACACACTCTTCACCGTTGGAACCCCTACGGTTCTTGAATTGACATTTCTGGGTGGTTTTGAGCATAATCAGACCCCCAGAGCGATGAAAAGCCGAATGAAAGCCCAAAGTAGTGAATATCGCAACCCAAGGATCATAGATGTGGCTCTGTTTTGAAAAATGGAGTACTGAAGCAAAAAACACGGCCTGCGGAACCAAGGCTACCAGAGGTGCATGACTGCGCCCGATGACACGCCGCGATGGAGGAAAACGATTCGCCGATGGGTGGCTAGTGGAGCAAAGATGTGACCCAATGGGGTTGCATGGGAAATGAGCCATAGCAGGCAGCCTCAACTCTGATCGAGGGCCACGATGGTGATCTGGGCCATGACTCAAAGCCGTGTCAGAGAAACCCATGGCCGCAAGTCGTGGGGTATGCAGAGGTGGAAGGACAACTATGAGAAACAAGGCATGAAGCCACATTGACCGGTAGACACATGGGGAGCCATGTGGTTAGGGTGGACTGCGTGGACTAGGGGGGCACGACCAGGGTGGTTCGCGTCTGACGGAGCAAACTAGACCGTTGCATGTTGGCCAGACTATGGTGGCCAGGCCACTCTAGCATCCCTGTGGGATGGAATCAGCAGCCCAGTGGGATGAGCCCAATGGAATGGATTGGGCTGGGTCTGCTGAACCAGGTCGGGTTGACTGGCAAGTCGGGTTGGGTTTGGTGGCTCAGTCCATTTTACAAAAACAACCATATCTTTCAAACTGTGTGTCCATTTGGAGACCCATTTACAGCGTTGGGACCCTTGTAATGAGATAGTAATTTTGTGATACTCTAAGTGAGTCTTTGTTAAATTTTTAATATTTCATCTTATCTTGATGAGTAGGTTCTACCGGTACAAGTGCACTATGAGCGGAATCCTGTGACTAGCTATGACTTGGTGAATACGTGACTTGGGGGCTGCATGAACCATCAAAACTATGTACACCATCAATGATCCATTCTCTATTGACGATCCATGCACCATAAATATTCCATGCGCCATTGAAGCTCTGTGCACCATCGACGCTCCATGCGCCATCAATTCTTCATGCGCCTTTGACGCTTTGTGCCCCATCGATGCTCTGTGCGCCATCGACACTTTGTGTGTCATATAAGATCCATGGACCATTCTATGATTCTTACACCATAGACACTCCATGCGCCATAGATTCTCCATGCTCCATTAATGCTCTGGGCACCATCGATGTTTCGTGTACCATCAACGCTCCGTGTGTCATAGAAACTGGGAGATCTATGGACTACAAATGAGATTACTTTTCTTCATTATTTAGACTTATACCTGTGTGATCTGACTGTACTTACTATATTTTTTTTATTGTATACTTCATGTATTTTTTTTTGGTATCCTTTGCAGTGTTCTTTCGTGGTGTTCCTTTGTGGTGTTCCTTAGTAGTTTTCCTTCATGGTGTTTCTTTTTGGTGTTCCTTAGTGGTGTTCCATTGTGGTGTTCCTTAGTGGTGTTCCTTCCTGGTGTTCCTTCATGGTTTTCCTTCATGGTGTTCCTTTGTGGTGTTCCTTCATGGTGTTCCTTAGCGGTGTTCCTTAGTAGTGTTCCTTAGTAGTGTTCCTTCATGGTGTTTCTTCATGGTGTTCCTTAGTGGTGTTCCTTCATGGGGTTCCTTCACTGTGTTCCATCATGGAATTACTTAACGATGTTCCTTAGTA
Organism: Viscum album; assembly: GCA_963277665.1. NCBI lineage: Eukaryota > Viridiplantae > Streptophyta > Magnoliopsida > Santalales > Viscaceae > Viscum > Viscum album. The sequence continues at coordinate 1,538,649,737 of OY728131.1, forward strand.
GTGTTCCTTCATGGTGTTCCTTAGTGGCGTTCCTTTGTGGTGTTCCTTCATGGTGTTCCTTAGTGGTTTTCCTTCGTGGTGTTCCTTAATGGTGTTCCTAAGTGGTGTTTCTTCATGGTGTTCCTTCATGGTGTTCCTTAGTGGTGTTCCTTAATGGAATTCCTTCATGGTGTTCCTTAGTGGTGTTCCTTCATGTATTTATTTGTGATATACTTCGTGTATTTCTTTGTGGTGTTCTTCCTGTATTTATTTATGGCGTACTTCATGCATTTCTTAGTAGTATTCCTTTCTAGTTTCGGGGTGTCATACTAAGTATTTTTTTACTCACCCCTGCATGGACTTTGCCTGCATTTGTCATGTATTGTTCAGACGTTTGATTCCTTGATCAAGTCTTAGGTGGATCCAGACCAGGTCGTGCTTAGAGAGATCAGACAGTCGAGGTGTTCTCTTGCGGCTTCAGACAACTGTCCCTATACCTACACTTTAGGTAGGGTTTTCTATGGATGAGTTTCAGAAACTTGTGTGTTTTCTTTTATAGACTCTTATTTTTGGTGGGATTGTATTATGGCCATGTTTTCTTTTTAGTTTTCTACTGTCATACTCTGTTGTTGGTATCTTAGTGGTACCCATGTTTGTTTACTTAGTGTTTTTACATTTCATCATTTTGAGTCTTGAAGATACATGCATGTTTAAAAGTACTTAGGAAAGTGCCTCCCATTTGTGGGATATTCCTACTCAGTGCTAGTCTCTAGCCCCTGGCCTATTGGAAGAGGGCTCAGGATAGTCACAGCACAAGCCCCTCTAGGATGGTTCATGAAATAGTGGTATCAGAGGTAGGTTGGTTCTACTTAAGGACCAAAAGTCTATGAGGTTGGTTTGGGGAAATAGTGTTAAGTGTTTCAAGTTTAGATTTGAGGATAGGGAACCTAGTTTTGGTGCAGTGTCCAACGTATCCATACACCAGGACTCTGAATTATGCTATTAGAATCAGAACATGAAACAATGGTTGGAGGGAAAAAATAATAGTAAATGCATCATATAGGATTTGGGTGTGTTCTCATGTCCTTCTTGAGTTATATCACTAGGTATACTCTATTGAATATGGTACATCTTTTTATATTTCAAGATGCCTCCACATAGACATCCATAAAGGATTCCAACTCATGATCATGAGGATGATCCACTAAGAGAAAATACATCGATACAAGGGTTTTTACCTGAGATAGCACCTCTAGGTGGTGCACCAGCTATACCACCACCTGTAGAGCAACACATGGTACCCTTATTACCAACGGATGATGAATTCAAGATGAGTGTGCCTCACTAGTTTCAGTGATAGAGACCCCTTTGATTCCGAGGCGAGCCCGACACAGGTGGATAAGGATTAGATTGAGGCAGTGATCTGAGTTTTACATCTAGTCAGGACACCAGCTGATCAGACAGTGGTTCTAGTAGCGAGCCTTCTGCATGAGTTAGTAGGGTGATGGTGTGGTTAGGATACCCAATCTTGTGATGATGTGAATTTTATATGGATAGAGATCGATAAACTTTTCATAGAGGAGTTATCACCTTATAAGCTAAGGGATATTCATGTCCAGGAGCTCCTACAACTCCAAAAGGACGATGTTTCAATATTATAGTATTCATCAAGGTATACCAACCTTTATCGGTACTCAATGGATGTGATACATGGCCAATGATTTAGGAATTAGAACTTCAATCAAGGTGTGGATAGGGACATCCAATCCAACCTTATCCCTCTATGTATTTATACTTATGCTCGGGTGATAAAGAGAACCTTTGTGGTTAAGAGTCACTTGGCTAAATAAATATAGCCAGTGATAGTCAGAAGTAGGAAAGTAGGAGCAGATATATCCATAAAGAAAAAAACATGTAAAAGGAGCTGGGATAGAAACAAGAGGTGGTAGACATTTCTTTATGTTACCACCACTGCCCTGGGTGGCCCACACCAGGATTAGGGAGCTGGAGGATAGGGGAGGGGACAACTGTATGTGGTCTAGGATTATGAAATAGAGGCTCTAGGAATGATTTGAGGTACGATCTATGCCTATTATACTTTAATTATAGTATTGATAGACATAAGTACCAGTCATTTTTTTCTTTCCATGAATCTTGTTCGAGACTCGGAGATTCTAGTGGTACTATTGACTCGATCCTTACATTTAGAGACTCCTACGGGAGGGGATTCGATGATCAAACACACTAGTGTTGACGGTGTGGCCAGACTCTTATATGTGAGAGTTTTGGTTGGGATCTCTTGGTAGTGGCATCGAGACCTTACAACGTCAATCTTGGTATAGAATGGTTACATACAGTTCATGCTCAGATTGACCATTTTAGGTGAAAAATATTGTGTGTTTGCAGTGGAGAAATGAGGTTTTACTTGTAGGTGAAAATGAAACCTAGGCAACATAGAATGGAATCACATAAAGGAGGGTGTAACTAATTTCTCATCAATTGTATAGCCTAAACATCGATGTAATGGGTGAAATGAGTCCTCAATTTCTAGAAATGGTGGTAGAGTTGTAGTGAATCCATCAAAGGTTGAGATAGAAGTGTTGGCTAGAGTTCCTCCAGGACTATGACTTGATATTTTCTATACTATTGGGAAGGGAATGTGGTGACAGATTCTCTCAGCAGGAGATCTATTTTGCAGTTTTTGAATGTGGAATCAAAGAAGTTGGCCTCATTGTAGTTATCCTTTGTGGATTGAGATGGAATAGATTACCTCCAATTGATTGTTGTCACCCCCACTCTTATAGTGAGTCAGGGAGGCACACATCAGAGATACCGACTTTGAGACTTTCCATACTCAGTACCCTCATCTATTTGGGTAGCCCTTGGTTTAGCTTTCAAGGATGTAAAGCCCTAATGTGGGAAGAATTTAATGAATCATATTTTCTAAAATTTATTTTTAGAAATTATTTGGAAAAATTTAGAGACCAGGAATTGAGACAGTGTGTGATTCCGAGGCCTAGTATACTGAGAATGGTTCGTTGACAAATGTTAAGTTTTTAATAGCATATCCAGGCGGTTTTCCTAAAAAAGTAAAATAAATTTTAAATGGGTGCCTAGATTAGAAATATGAGGGCATATTTTTTTTAGGGCATCATCTTTACCTTAGGAGAGGCCCAACATTGGTTGGCATGGGCCGACTGTGAAAGATATATTTTGGATGTAACCGTAAATAAAATAATTAAATAAAAATTATTTTATTTTCAAATCCTAATAACTCATGAATGAAGACTTAGATTGGAAATACAATACCTTCATTGATTTCATAATGTGTAATTTACCTAGGAAAAACTTAATTTTAGTCAACGCGGGTCTTCTTTGGAAAAACCTTAAAAGGACGTAATTGTTATTAAATAATTTAAAGATAAATTATTTTATTGACACAATGATGATTTCCTTTAAAAAAATACTTATAAAGAAATCCCAAGGTTAGATTCATAACCCTAGGAATGTCAAAGAATATTTAGGGAGATCTTATAGAAAGAATCCTCTTGAACGAACAATGACGGATCAAAGATCAGGTCGTAGATCGTTGTGCCAACAGAGTTCAAGGATCTCATTAATGATGACAATGAAATCATTCCTCATCAACAAATGATCAAAACTCAAGGTAGTATTTTTGATTTATTTGTGATTTTACCCCGTTCTTGATCTCTATGACAAACACGGACTAATCCACGAACATATTAGCTCATGGATTATTCGTATGTCACGGGTTATCAAGATTCAACTTCATTTGTTTCTAACCCAAATTCCCTAGATCTCAATAATTGTCCAAGAACACTTGGAAAAAGATATTAAACCCTTACTATGTGAATTTATGCCTCTATTCTACATTATATTTACCATTGGAACCCCTATGGTTCCCAGATCAATGTTATTGGGTGTTTTTGAGCACGATTGGATCCCTGGAGCGATGGAAAGATGAATCAAAACCCAAAGTAGTGAAGATCTCTACCCGAGGATCGTGAATGTGGATCCATTTCAAAACATGGAGCATCAAAGCAACAAGGGTGGACCTTAGAACTAAGGTAGTCGTTGCCTGCACCGATGAAACCTGATGGCACGAGGCGAAGACTGTGTGCGGGTGCGGCAGAGGGCGACGAACCACTAAAGGGTGGCCGGCGAAGCAAGGATGCATCCCAATGGGGATACTTGGGAGACAGAAAGTATTAGGATACCTCCCCACTAATTGAGGGCCATGGCGACGAGCTAGGATACGGCTCAAAGCCGCATCAGAGGAACCTATGACGGCAAGCTGCATGGAATGTAGAGGAGGTGGGATGACTACGTGAAACGCAACACGATGCCACGTTGACCGAATGATAAGGAGAAAGACACATTGTCAGGGAAAAATATGTGGACTAGGGGGCGTGGCTAGGGTGGACTGCATCAAGTAGAGCAAACTAACCTGCTGCATGTGGGCTAGTCTAAGATGGTTGGGCCGCTCCAGCGGCCCAGTGAGCTGGGTCTAGTGGGCCGAGCCTAGTGTGCCGAGCCCAGCGGACTAGACCGGGCTGGGTTGGGGTGGCCAGACCTGTTCAAGTTAACTGGTGGGTTAGTTCGGGTCAGACCCGGACTGGATGTGGGTCAGATCGTTTTACAAAAACAACCATATCTATCAAATTGTGTGTCCGTTTGATGATCCATTTGTAGCATTGGTACCCTTACGATTAGAAAATACTTTTATTATAATCTATGTGAGTCTGTGTGAATATTGGAATATGACATTTTTTCTTGAGGAGTAGGTTCTCCTAGTACAATCACGCTACAAGTGGAATCCTACGGCTAGCTGTAACTTGGTGACTATGTGATTTGGGGGTTGCATGACCCATAGATACTCTATACACCATCGACTCTCCATGAACCATCAACGCTCAGTGCACCATCGTCTCTCCAACACCATCGACACTATGTGTGCCTTCGACACTCTGTGTGCCATCAAAACTCCACGTGTCATGGAAATTGGGAGATCTATGGACTACAACTAAAAATCCTTCTCTTCATTATTTTGACTTATACCTATGTGATATGACTATACTTCATGTATTTTTATGTGGTATACTTATTGTGTTTCTATGAGGTATCCTTCATGGTGTTCCTTAGTGGTATTAATTCTTAGTGTTCCTTAGTGGTGTTCTTTTGTGGTGTTCCTTAGCGGTGTTCCTTTGCGGTGTTCCTTTGCGGTGTTCCTTCATGATGTTTCTTCATGGTGTTCCTTATTGGTGTTCCTTCATGGAGTTCCTCAGTGGTGTTCATTCATGGTGTTCCTTATTGGTGTTCCTTCATGGTGTTATTTTGTGGTGTTCCTTAGTAGTGTTCCTTAGTGGTGTTTCTTAGTGGTGTTCCTTCATGGTGTTCCTTCGTGGTATTCCTTATTGGTGTTCATTCATGGTGTTCCTTCATGGTTTTCCTTTATGGTGTTCCTTCATGGTGTTCCTTACCAGTGTTCCTTAATGGTGTTCCTTCATGGTGTTCCTTAGTGGTGTTTCTTCATAGTGTTCCTTAGTGGTCTTAATTTACGGTGTTCCTTAGTGGTGTTCCTTTATGGTGTTCCTTCTTGGTGTTCCTTAGTGGCGTTCTTTAGTTGTGTTCCTTCGTGGTGTTCCTTTATTTATTTATTTTTGGTGTACTTCGTGTATTTATTTATGGTGTGCTTCATGTATTTATTTTTTGTGTAATTTATGTATTTCTTAGTATTATTCCTTTTTGGTTTTGAGGTGTCCTATTGAGTATTGTTTTACTCACCCTACACAGGCTTTTCCCACACGTTTCATGTCTTTTGCAAACCTTTTATGCTTTGATGGAGTCCTTGGTGGACCAGGACTAGGTGGTTCTTAGAGAGACCAGACAGTCGAGGTGTGCCCCTATGACTTCAGATAGCTATCCCTGTACTTACCCTTCAGGTAGGGTTTTCTATAGATGAGTTTTAGGAACTTGTGTGTTCACTTTTACATACTCTTAATTTTGGTGGGCTTGTATTCTGGCCCTGTTTACTTTCCATTTTTTACTGTTGTAATCTTTTTTTGCTATCTTAGTGGTACACATGATTGTTTACTTAGTGTTTTTACCTTTCATTATTTTTGGGCTTGGAGATGCGTGCATGTGTAAAAGTACTTAGGAAAATTACTCCCATTTTTGGGATATGCCTACTCAGTGCTAGTTGCCAACCCCTGGACTATTGGAGGATGGTTTGGGGTAGTCATGGCATGGGCCCCTCTAGTATGGTTCGTGGAAATTATGTTTATTCTTTATGATTTACTTACATTTTTGGCACACATAAGCATGTAAATTTTATTATGGGTTCACCCATATATCACTCCAATACATTGGGTAACGTTTTTGTATCATGAGATGTTATATATGGTATTAGGATGTAAACTTAATCCAATAAGGCGATCTGTCTACCATGTGATCTTATCTTAGTAGCTATCCTTAACTTATATTTATGTCCTATTATATGTTGTTTCCAATTTCATATATTTCCACGATCTAATAATAAAATTATATTTATTTTACATTTTCATGTGATTATCTATGAGCCTTCTCTTTTATGATATCATGTTATACCATTTGACTCACATGTTATTACCCATTTTCATGTTTATTTCCTTACTAGACTTTATAAACCACCCTTTTCTTTTATGTATTACTAGGTTATACAATATAGTTTTTGGATATTGAAGGGATTTAGGATATCTTTAAGGAGAACAAAATAAATATTTTATGTTTTAGTTTCTTTTTATGTATTATGAACCTATTCTTCCCATGATATTTAAATTGTGTTTATTGGATGTTTATGTTTAGAATCATGTAATAATATGTGTAAAAGGATTGGGTCACTATAGTTGGTATCATAGAAAGGACTATAATTTTTTGGGGATTAGGACTAAAATAATTTAATGAGAACCCTAGGGACAAGTCTAAGTATATAAAAATATCACAAAATTTTGATAAAGTATAGAGTGAGTGGTTTATAAGTTTTTAAATCCCTATCTAGATACTACAAGTGGATTTGGATTGAGCATATTTTTACCTAGGGATAATAACCCTAAAAATGGAGCATTGTGTATTAACTTGATCTCTACTAGTTCATGAAAAAATTCCTTACTACACACCTGGTTTGACACTCCTAGGGGGATGTGATTTGGAAAATTCACAAACTATTTACAAACCATAATGAAGGAATTAAATAGATTGTTAGGCTAGAAAAATCAATAGGGAAATTACAATGGATAACCTATAATGAAAATTAGAGACTCATAAGTTAGGAAATAGTTTTTTATTTATAATCTATTCTTTATAAGTTCATAGTTTCCCTTTTATATATTAAATTATTCTCAACCTATTTTTCATTTATTTTAGTTAATGGTGGGAAATAGGAGGAACCATTCCAACAACCAAAGTGATAATAAATATGATGATTAACCTAATGATATGCCTAACCTTATGGGAGTAGGAGCTGGGAACTTTATGGAATTAGTGAATTTGGAGACTCATGATATGAATAATAACTTGAATCACATGGAATTCCTTCCTTCTCTTAAGAAAGATAAAGTATTGGTAGAGTAATTTATTTAAAAAATCCCTCCTACCTTTAGTGTATTTTTTGATCCCCTCATCTCAAAACAATGGATTAACTCCATTGAGAATATATTATCTATCGTAATATGATCCAAATAAGAGAAAGTTGTGCTGGTTATCTATCATCTTTAAGTGGAAGCTAATCAGAGGCGGGCACTGATCAAGAGTATGAAGTCTAAAGAAGAAATTGATTTCATGGAATGGGAAGGATTCAAGAAAATATTTTTCAATAAATATTTTCCCCAATATCTCTTTGTTAAAATGTATAGGGAGTTACTTAGACTAAAAAATGGAAGATGAGTCTATCGGGTCATGCAAGGAAAATTTCACAAGGCTTTCACGATACGCCTTCAACTTTTTCATTAACACTGAAATTAATGTAGATTAATTCTTTAGTGAGATAAAACCAAGTATAAAAAAATATTTGGTGTTTAAATAATTTTCCAGTTATGAAGATATTTTCCATTGTACCCTTAAGGTTGATATGTTGATCAATTAATCCTAGTGGTCTCATGGGGATAGAGATAAAAATACTAAAATGGAGCTTAATACAGAAGGATCTATAGATAAATATCTTGGTGGAAAGAAATCACAACTTACCACATGTCAAAAGTTTAGGAAGAATCATCCTAAAAACCGTCCAGTTGGAACCGTGAGAAATTTATGGTGTGGAAAAGAGGGGAATCTGGCTAATCAATTCCCAAGGGATATGAAGAATCCCACTAATGTGATGGAAGAAAAGAAGGTTCATAACAATACCCAACACGTGGTATAGTGTTTAAACTATAAAGAAAAAAATCATTTTGAGAACTAATGACATAAGCCAAGAGTTGTTAGAGGTAATAAATGAAAACAAGCTCCAAGGCCTAGATATAAATGAAGGGAATGTACTATCACTATTATTGAGGTGGATCCTGAAAACAATGTGCTAAAAAGTACACTAGTTATTCATTTAAGAATAGAGAACATACTTCTTGATTTTAGTTCTACACATTCTTTCACATCATTTAAGTTTTGTAAAACTATTCAAACACCACCTCAAAATTAGGGGGTTGAGATATCTATAAGAATATAAAAAAGAGTAATTATTTAATTACAAGTATATAAATCCTCCTTGGTCAATCTTTGTGGATTGGAATTGCTATAAAATATTGTCTTACTTCCTTAGTAGATTTTTTTACAATATTTGACATGGATTGGTTATCCTTATATAAAGATAACATCAACTATTGGGAGAGGGATATCACTCTTTACATCTCAATTCATCCTATGATTCTGTACAAGTGTAAGGAGGAGGATGAATCTCATTTGGAATCTTCATCTCAAGTGTGGATATTATTGCTTTATGAGCAAGAATATCTAGCACAATGGGATTATACAGATGTATTCCCTAATTTTTTTGGTCTTCCTCTTGAACGAGTGGTTGAGATCACAATTGAACTTATAAATATATATCTACCCATATCAAAGACTCTTTATATAATGAAAACCTTTGATTTGGAAGAATAGAATAAATAGTTATGATAGAATTTAGAAAAGGGTTTTATATGCTTGAGTGATTTACTGTGGGGTGTGTCAGTCCACTTTGTTAAGAAGAAAGATGGGTCAATGGGCCTCTGCATCAATTATCATGAACTCAAAAAATCATTATAAAGAATAAGTATTCTCAGTCATGGATAGATGAATTGTTCAATCAACGTTTTGGGGCCCACTATTTCTCTAAGGTAGACCTTGATTTAGGACATCGCTAATTAAAGGTTAAGAAGGAATATATTCCAAATATTTACTTTAAAACAAGGTATGGATAATATGAGTTCATAATGATGCCCTTCAAACTCATTAATGATCCAAAAATCTTTATTGACTTAATGAATAGAGTCTTTATATATTACCTTGAAAAATTTGTGGTAGTACTTATAAATGATATTCTAATATACTCCAAAAATAAGGAGGAACATGAGAAGAATTTGAACACTGTGCTAATGACTTTTTTAAAGGAGAATATATATGAAAAGTATAGTAAATATGAGTTTTTCATAGAGGTAGTATCATTGTGGGGGCATGTTATCACCGGAAAAAGTATATATATGGACCCATTTAATACAAATGAAATTAAGGAACGGACCATACCATCATCTATAATGGAGATCCCTAGTTTCTTGGGAATATCAAGTTATTACCAATGATTTTAGAGAAACTTATCATGATTTTTAAACCCACTAACCAAGATTAATATGAAGGGAGTAATGTTTTTTAGGACCAATGAATATATATAGAGATTTAAGAAATTGAAAAAGATATTTATCACTGCACTAGTCCTCATGATGCCCTCATGTGGGGAAATTTTCATGGTATATAATTATGCTTTGGAGAAGGGATTAGAAAATGTAATAATGAATAATGAAAAAGTGATATTATATGCCATAAAGAAGTTGGATGTTCATGATAAGAACTATCCAACACATGATCTTGATTTGGTTGTACTAATTTTTGCATTGAAAATATAGTGGTATTATCTATATGGGGAGAAGTGTGAGATATATATGGATAATAATAGAATAAAATATATATTCACATAGAAGGAAATTAATATGCACCAGAGAAGATGGTTAGAGATATTCAAGGACTATAACTTCTCAATCCACTACCATCTTAAAAAATAGAACAAAGTGGAAGATTCTCTAAGCAGACAAGATCCAAAAACCTTATTAATGATGATAATTGAGAATGATCTACTCTTCTTAGAAATGAAAATAATGTATATGATTATCATAAAGGAAGGAACATCATGATTCTTTTATCATATGATTTATCTACTATCCCTTTTGGGGAAGATAAAGGATGCCCAAAGAGATAGTGTGGAAATATAGAAGAATGTGGAAGTTATAAGAAAAGATAAATCCTTATAGTTTAAAATTGATGAATAAGGAGTTGAAATATTTGGGTCATGACTTTGTGTACCATAAAATATTTAGATAAATAAGGTTTTATTGAATAATGCACATTTCTCAACCTTCTCCATCCACCCAGGGAGCATAAAAACGTATCATGATCCCTAATAACACCAATATGAAGAAGTTGATCATAGAATGTACATTAAAATTACTAGTATGTCAGTAGGTGAAGGATGAATGGAAAAACTCCAAGGGGATTATGCAACCATTAACCACACCTATATGGAAATGGGAAAAAATCACCATGGACTTTGTCACTAGTATTTTAAAGACATCACAAAGAAATAATTCTATATGGGTTGTGGTGGATTGTTTTATAAAGACTATCCATTTCATTGAAATTAGAGAAGAATTATATCTCTATGAACTTGTAAGGATACACATAAAATAAGTGGTGAGGTTTAATAGAACACCACTATTTATTAAATCTAACCAAGATTGAATATTTACCTCCACATTTTGTAAAAGTATCCAAAATTAATTAAACACCAAATTGGCCTTTGGTATGTCTTATATCCTCCAAACTGATTGACAACATGAGAAAAAATTATAAACATTGGATGAAATATTGATAGAATAATCGATGTACTTCAAAGGGTGATGAGATCAACATATTCCTTTTTTCGAGTTCTCATAAAATAATAACTTTCACTTAAGAATACAAATGGTTCCATATGAAGGCCTTTATGGGATAAAATGTAAAACACCTGTGTGTTGGAATGAAGCCGGTGAACAAAAAATGGGACCTAAAATGTTCAAGGAAATGGTAGAAAAGGTCAAAACCATTCAAAATTGCATCACAGTTTCTAAAAGTAGATAGAAGATCTATGCTGATAATCATTGACAAGACATAGATTTTAAGTTTTGCGATAAATTTTTCCTCCAAATATCTCCATAGAATAGATTCATGAGATTTGGGATGAAAGAAAAACTATGTCCTAGGTACATCTTCCCTTTGGGATTCTTGATCGCATTAGAGACATGACTTATCCACTAGGACTCCAACCAACCTTATCTTAAGTACATGATGTATTCCACACAAAACTCTTAAGGAAGTACACATAAGATCCCTCACATGTACTGAATTCATAGGTTCTAGATTTGGAAAATTATCACTCTTATGATAAGAAACTAATGAAGATCTTGGACTGTAGAAATAAATTTATATGCAATATGATAACTCACCTAGTCAAAGTACTATAGTAAAACCTTAAGTATGAGGAGGTGACATTGGAACTAGAGGAAGCCATGAAGTAGAAGTATCCTCACCTGTTTTCACCTTAGTATGAAAAATTTAATTTCAAGTGTGAAATTTATTTAGGGGAAAGAATGTAATGACCCATAATTTTATCAATGTAATTTCCATTCTTATAATTGTAACATATTTAGTAATGTAGAAAAAAGAACATGCACCACATGATGAAACTGATTTTTTTATTATATTAATTTGAATATTAAATTTAAAGAATAAAAATGTCCATAAGAATTGAAAATATTATAATGGGATAAAAAATAGAAAATAAGATAACTAAAATATGAAAATTTGGATTTGCTCAATCCACCTGAATAACTGCACTCAAAGACAACATTGTAGAAACAAGAAAAAATAATAATAATGAAATACTCATATTGAGAATGAAAATATATATAAACTTGATATAAAATAAATTGAATTAATAATGAATTAAATATGAGGTATTTATAGGAAATAGGGGACCCATAAGACCATTACAATATGACTATTAAAATAAGAATATGACTATTGGAATAACAATTTGACTATTAAGAATAGTAACCTGATTGATAGAATAGTATCCTATCCTATAGAAGTGTAAAATAATATTTAGGTATCTTATAAAATGAAATTATGTCATATCTATATCATGATACAATTAAATAAATGTTTCAAATCTGATAAAATAAGTGTTTATATTTTTGTAAAACATATATGTTTTATTTTCATTTTTATAAAAAATATAATGATTTAAAAGAAAGTTTATTTTCATAAAATGGGTTTATAAATTAATATTATATTTTATTATAATGATCATATAATTTTATGATATCTTAATTAATTTTTCAAAGGGTTATAAAATTGATCATAATATTAAAATTGGCATTTTTTTTAATAAATGAGGATTTTATTTAAAAATTAAATTTATCATATTTATGAAATTATTTTCATAAAAGTTATTTCGTTTTTTGAATCTTCATGACTAAAAATTTTTTGGGTGAATTTTTGGTATTTTTCAAAAATATTTGAATTTTTGTTGAATAGTAAAATATGTCAAAATATGATAATTTGTATTATATGAAAAATACACGTAGAAATGAGTCATGGATGATGTAAGTGACCATTGTTTTATCCTAAAATGCATAAAATACTATATATAGTCATAATAATCAATACTCTTGGTAGTCTTAAGCTAGAATAATATATTAATGAATATAATATTTTAAAACACCCCTCTCTTCTTCTTATAAATACCACCCCTCACAACCCCTTCTCCTCAAACATTATATGCTTTGTATCTTGATAAATTTTTTACCAATTATATTCCAAATACTATGAACCATTTATTAGTGGTGATGGTATAACCAAAAGACCAATTCTAAATTCCTTAAAGAGTTTTTCAAAGAGACAACATTCAAGAAGTTATATTCACAAACTGACTCTTTTAAATTCTTTTATTCTTATACCTTCTACTCACATCCCTTATCCAACATGGAATCATAAATTTATCATCACATATATATATACTGTAATTTTATATTTATAATGGAATATCTACCATACATCTTCTTCTCTTCTCATCTTATTCTAAAAAGAAACTATTATTCATATTCTGCCGGTTCACCACCTCTGTGGACAATGAGTTTTCATTTTCCATTACCAACTTCAAGGTTGGTCATACAAATATTTATACAGTTAAATAATGTGATAATAATTATATTATAACTTATTTCATTTTCTATAATGAATATATAGAAATATTAGTTAATAAAATTAATTTCACTATAATAATGAAATTGAACTTTATAACTCATCGAAATGGTTATAAATAAGCATAATAAAATTATAGTAGATAAAATATAGATGGAAAATTTTATAAATTAAGTAATTAATGAATATAATTTTATTACATAGGACATTAAGTGTAAGGTAAAAATTATTTTGAAACCTAAGGTAAGGGATCTCTCTGAACCACCCTTTTTCTTTGGGTTTTGATATTTCTCTCTCTAACTAAATTTCACTCTCTATTTGATGTTATGTAATGATTATAAATCCTGTATATATGCCTATTATATATATAACTATTTTATTCTTCTTTCCCTTAAAGGTTTAATAAATTCCTTAAGTTCTTTTCTCAAATTCCTTCTTTAAAATCAAACCTGATTATGGGGAACTTTTCTATCCCATAATCCCTTTATGTGACACTCATTTAAAATATTTATTTCTAAATTAATACCATATTTTAAGACCTATTCTTATGTAATAAAATATTAATTACTATAACATTTAATTCCTTATTCTCTTTATAATCTTTATGAAAATAATTTAATAATGATATGAGGCAAGATTATGTAACCCATTTATTTCCATGGGTAATTCTTATGTTTATGACTTATGATTGATTTTACTTTTTGGGACACCTAAGAATGTACATGTTATGATAGATTTACCTAGATAGTTCTCCAATGAATTGGTTAATGTTTTTGTCTCACGATATGTTTTTATGGGATTAGGGAGTAAACCTAATCCAAGACGATACTCTTTCCACCTTATGATACTATATTTATAGTTATCCTTGACTTATTATTATGACATGTTATATTTTTATAACACTTTAATATGATTCCATGATATTATGATACCATTTTATTTATTTTATGCTTCCATGTGATTACTCACAAGCATTATCTTTTATGATATCATATTATATTGTTTTACTCATAGGTTATGCCTAATTATCATTTTTATTCCCTTATTGGGATTTATAACTTAACCCTTTATTTTATGTATTACCCAAGTTATCCTATATAGTTTTAAGATCTTGAAGGGATTTAAGATCTAATTAAAGATAATGAAATAAATATTTTGTGTTTTAGTTTATTTTTGATGTCTTATGATCCTAGTCTTACAAAGACACTAGGCCTCACAATCTTTGGGTTGTGTTTATTAGATGTTTATGTTTAGAATCATATAACAATATGTTTAAAAAGATTAAGTCACTATAATATTCACCGACTCACCAGTTCTAGCTTCAAACTCATCCCACTTTAGTCCATAATACAAGATATATTATTCATAATATCCAATATGCTTGATATTCCAAATATCTATTCTTAGTCTTCCAGTCAACCTTTGTGCCTATTTAATCATATATATTTAATAGTTTCAATAAATAACTTCTAAAATCTATAAATAACATGTTTTAGATGGTGATTTCATAATCCATCAGCACTTATATTTGATACTCATTAAAATCAAGTCTACAATCATCAACTGTATAGGCTAATTACATGAGTCAGTTTATCCCAGAACTCAAAGCATCCATAATAATTTTCCATTATCATGGGAAACATATCCTTAATATTTATTTCCAAAATAAGAATAAATCTCCATAAATATGTATAATAGAATGAATCTTCTTCATCTTTATTTCCAATAAATGAATGGATCTCCAACAACATGTCCAATGGTAAGTAGCTTAAATATAAGCGATTCATAATAATTCTAAGTTGAATCTCACATATTCAACTTCTTCATATATATTAGTATACTCATCATCACCCAACATCAATATATATTGACTTTACTCCTTATGACATATTAAAAAAAATACAACCAACGAAACTCCCTTTATCACAATCCAATTGGTTACTTTATAACACATTGGAGTATACTATGTATTAACAGTAGAAAGAACATCATGACATATAAAAATAAAAATAAAATAATATTGTTATTTAACCAATATATCAAAAATTCATACAACATAAATGTTTTTCCAAATAATTCAATCACATTTAGAATAGGTAATAAATTTTGAAACAATGAGAAGATATTACTATTTTGACCTCAATATCACCTCAATCCTATCCTTTGATCCCCATTGAATATCTCCCACTTGTCCACATGCACTGGAACATATATATTATACTTGTATGTTAATTATAGTGATTTTATGTTCACAATGGTTCAAATGAAGGTTGTGAGTACATAACTTAGTAGGTCACCGCTAATGGTGTCCCTCACATAATCCATTATATTTTGAAGTGAATTAATGATATAAATGATACGTAGGAGCATAAAATAGGTAGATAATAAATATAAAAATAAATTCAATGTATTATGTATATATTGAAATAAATATACTATTGTATCATAGGTGTTAATTTCACTATGCTATACAAGTCATAATGGAAAATAGCTTAACTTACTTTGATCCATGTTTATAATCCATATTGGTAGGAAGTAACCATTCCCCAATGAAAGAGAACCCATTAACCATTGTAATACTTGTAAATCATATCTATCATGTACACAAGGCATATAAATATATGGAAAGGGATAAAATAATCACGTTACAATTTGTTCACCCATATAATGGAATAGGGAATAACTTATTAAGTGATCTAGGTGCCCATGTGAAATATGATATAGCCATAATTAATGGACTAATAACATATAAACACTTTATAATAACATATATTCCCTTTCACCCATTTATCACAACAATTAAACATACACATAACAATAATACTAATCATTAGTAATAATAACCACTAAATACCATCAATACCATCCTAAATGCTAAATGATACCTTCAGAAGCATTCTATAACAACTATAGCATGCTATCATACCCTTTTAACACTTGGAAAATATATACATAATATAATGAATAATATTTATATATGATAGGAAAATAATAAATAGCATGCTTGACAAAATAGACACATCATATAAACACACAAGACCCAAATGGCCCGAAGGCCTTCATTTTTATTGATTTTTAATAAACCCCCTTTCAAGGGATGAGGGGAACCCTTACAAGGCCCATAGTCTCAGAGATTACATGCCCCATATGCTTAGGAGATTACATGACTAACAGGTCTTAGGAAATTCAACCAGACTATCTACAAGGAACTGCCCCTCCCCAGCATCCGCATCATGATAGTAGCTCTCCACCTTCGTATGGCAGTCTGGATAGGCTTCCCGTGCAAGCACAAGCTGGTCCCAATGGCATATCCATACCCTCTCATTCTGAAAAATCCATTTGGTTCTACTTTGGTTAGTTCACCTGCTCTGAATCCTCTTCTGGGGCTGCTCCTTTTTTGTAGAGTCTGTCTAGGGAAACTGCATGTGGCCTAAAGGTCTTGAGGTGGCCCGAAGGCCTTAAAGGTGGCCCAAAATCCCTACTTACCCAATGGCCTAGGTGGCCTTAATGCCTTAAGGACTTTAAGCCCAAACCGGTGTCTCAAGGTGAATAGTTCCAGCTGCTACAGTACCGAACAGTACCTACTATAGTGCCTACTACAGTACCCGCACAGTGTACAGTTCTACTACAGTACCTGCACAGTGTGCAATTCTGCTATAGTACCCACACAGTGTACAGTCTCTACTACAGTGCCTTCTATAGTACTACTACAGCACCTCAGAAAATCATTTAAAAGATTCAAAGTGAGATAAGGGATCAGTCTCTCTCAAAAGGTTATCTCTCACTAATACAAAAAACCACCTTGACCAAGGTCTATAACCAATCAATTCCTTTAAAAACACTTTATCATGAAAAATTCATTACAAAAAACCATTACCTTTCCCCTAACTAAACACCCAATGTAAATCACTCATCGATAATCAACAACCCATCCCACCCTTACCAAGGCCACTCTCAAGGAAAACTAATGACACACAATACCATTAAAAAGCAATCCCATTCAAATACATGAGCCACTTTACCTTTCAATTAAACTTAATTATTTTTTATAATATAAACTAACTCATTAATCAATTAATCACACCTATAAAGATATAGATTCCAAAAACAATTCCACTTGATCACATAAGGCTATACAAGACCCATTTTAGGACCAACCACCCTTTATGGGTTCGAATCCAAGTTATAAACCACTCAAAAACCCTTAAATGATTAATAAATGGCCTTTAAATACACCACACCCCATGTAGAATGTTTTTTACGCTATAAGGGACCCTACCCATCCTAAATCCAATAACCCAATCCCTGATGGCTAATTTTTGGGTCACATAGTTCACCCTCACAACATATATGAAAACACATATAACCCAATGAAAAATTCATGGGACCACCTAACCATCATTATTAAGAGAAATTCCTTCAATTATCATGGGTTGATTCACCCCCAATTTCCCAAAATCAAATAAGTATAAGAAAGTCCCTAAAATTAGGGATTTGAGATGAACAAAGAGAGATAATAAATGAAATAAAGAAAGAAGGGATGTAATGGATGAGTTACCACTATAATTCAATTTATATAAACATATCAAAGATCAAAAATTATTTATAGGGGTTGGAGGAGGAATAAGAATAGGGGGAAGGAGGGGATCAGACATCCTTGGTGTCTATATGGAGAAAAGTGATGGGAGGGGTGATTTGTTAAGGTTTTCTAAAAAAATTTAATTGAATAAAAATTTAAAAACAATTCAAAATTCCAATGGGTACCCATTAGATGACCACTAAATACCCAATGGTTATTTTAAGGCCTTACCCTTCCATCTAAACAACTCACCATATACTTGGCACACTTACACTACATACCCAATGGTATCTGTTTCACTTAGCCGCAACACCACCATAAAGAATTTTGATAATTGGGATTTAAATAAAAATTTAGAGAATTTGAGTATATCTAGGAGGTGTTTTTGGATGTGTTTAGGGGTCCTATAAGTGTCTCAGGTGAGTGTTGGAGTAGGATTGAGGTGGACCTATTGCAGAAATTTACTGTATGAGACAGATTATGGTGCAACCAAGGGGAGTTGCGGTGTGGAATATGTCACATGAGATAACTTTTTTGAGTAACTGATAGGGTAACATAGTAAAGTAGGGAACCATGCTATGAAAAATCAGTATAATATTAAAGTTATATAGTCTGGGGAGATCATACTATAATGATGGATATTGAGTATTGATGGGTGCTCATGGGAGAAGGGTCACAATACAACTTGAGGGTATGTTACACGAGGGTTTCTTGATGGGTGAGGCTTGAATTATGTTGGGTGGGATACACCTTAAAGGGTGTTCAGAATTTAGGGACATTGGGTTATTCCTAGTGGGTTATTCTGCAATTCAACCCCAAATGAGGGGTGCTTCACTATAACCCCCTTAGGGTATGTCGTAATAGGATTTTGGGATAGTTTTAAAAAAAGGATATATGTGTTTTCTAGGTCAATACCTCTCATGATATTAAGGAAATGAGGACTTGAGAGAGGGTCATTTGACTATATCATCCCATACCTCTTCCTTCTTTGACTTCTCTTGAAGAGGGATCAATTTTTTCTATAGTGATCTGAGGAACAATCAATTTATTCTTTACTTATTCAACCTCCACTTGGTTTAGAAAAGATTTAATATAATTTAGGATATGTTTTGGGTATTAAACTCACCCAAGCATTATAGAATCATCCCATTCATTGATAATTTTTTATATGATGGATGAGGGGAGTCTTGGGATGATGGACACATTAAGTTTAATGTGGTCTTATTTGAGTTATATAACTATATTTTTTTTGGGTTTCTAATCAATTTGGGATGAATATAATTAAGGGGTTAATGTCAGATGATGTAGATTTGGTTGGAAGTGGTTTTAGTAGTGAATAGGGGTGAGTTTCTTAATAATTAGGCTATCAAAACTCACCTGATTATTTTTTCCTTGTTTTTTCTTAAGGAATTAATTATGGAATAAATTGTGTTAATTAACTATAATTATTTTATAATCAATTAAAAGTGTTATTATTTGAATATAGGGCCTTATATTGATGGATGATGGTTGATTAGTCTTGGAACGAATATATAAAGGGAATATATTTGATTAAGACATATATTCATTTAACATTATCCCCATTATTTATGTATCTTTCTATGTGATAGGTGATATACGGTATTTCCATTTGTGTGAAATTTACCTTAAATTAAAATTAATTCCTCTCTTTTAATATATATGTTGTCCCAGTAAAGGTAGGTAAGTAAACTTTAGGTTGTTCAAAACTTTAAATGTTTAAACAAGTTAGAGTATAAGATTAAATGAATACTATAGAAAATAAAAAATTTGAAGTTAAAAACTTAACTAATATTTAAAGTATAATAAACTAGATGAAAATTAACTTTGTAAAGTAAAAAAATGCATGAATTTAAGGTCAACAATCCTCAAACTCCTAAAAGTATATTATTACCAAAAATTCCACACGTTAAATTTAAAGCATAAGGATGATATGTAATTAGGTCCAAGGTATCCAAGTTCCAAACCAAGAACTTTGCTGACTATAAACATGTTGGAAGGTATCAAGCTTAAAGAATATAATTTTTTTAATAAACTATCAAAAGTAGGTTTCTCTAGACTTGTGGATATCTTTGATATCATGGCTAATAATAAGTCTAATCCATTGGATTTCATCTAAAATAATGCTTTAAAGATACACATTAATCTCTCTAGAAGATATTCAATTAGAATTATGGGAACATGCATATTCCTCATTTTAATCTCATCGATCATAATAATTAGAAGATGAAAAATCACAAGGGAAGCTAAGAGTTTAATAAAGATACCTCACACAATAGTAACTATTATAAAAAAAATCACTAAAATAAAAATTACAATCGGAGGTTCTCAAATCATAAAGATGATGAAAACTTCAACATGAGTATGATAAAAGTCAACATATATTTGTATCATCATATCTTCCGTTTTTCAAATCCCTTAGTCCAATTTATAGAATCCATTGTAACAAACTCTAACTTTAAAATTCTATAAACTTTGAGTTTGGTTGAAACAAAATTAGAAGATTCATCATCCTCTAATGAAGTAAAAAAACCCACTATTAAAATGCTAAACATATCCCTATAAATAGGTTGATTCATCTCTATTAATCAGAGTATACTATCTAAAATTATGATATGAAAAATTGAAAACTATAAAAAAACACTCATATTTAAATCAATCTCAATATAGAGTGCATTATGACTTAATAAAAGGATAAGAAGGAATTAATTTATCTAAATAATATCTCCATTTTGGCAATCACAATACATGCAATAGAAAGTATGTTTAACTAAAAATTAAACAAAAAATCTTCCTTAAACTTATAATGAAACTCCCTCTTAGTTTAACATCTATAAGAATTATGATTTTTTAAATCTCCCTCCTTTATAATTTATCACAAACCATCTCAAAGAATGTGTTAGTAAATAAGGAAAATTCTTACTAAATTAAAGGAAAAATTACTTTATTAAATTTATCACCCTTTATTTTCAAAAATAGAAATAAAAAAATAAATGATAATTTAGAGAAAAATAAAAACTTAAACAAAATAAGCATAGGGAAATTCCTTTATCTTATGATAATCACCCCTAGGATATATATCCCCCTTTTATATTTAATAAAAAAAGGCTAAAATTTTATTTTTTTGTAATGTATAAAATCCACCCTATCTCAAACACATAAAAAACAAAAAATTATATTATAAAAAACAAATAAAATAATTAGAAAATATTCATTCATTTAAAAGTTCCTTCATTAAAAATAATAATATAATTAAAAAATAGAGTTTATACAAAAAACATAATTTAAACCTCTCTTTGATTCTGTAAATTTGAATTCCTGAATATATGCAATAATGCTTCTTAAAAATTTTCTCATTAGTTGATTTCCCACTTGAATGTATATATCTCTACCACTATCATCTGATAGTTTCATGTATCATATAAATTTTGATAAATCTTTCCATAAAAAACTAGTTATCTCTTTCATGTAAATTATTTAGAAAAATAATATTTTTTTACTAGGTTAACAAAGATAAAAAATATTTACTTTATTAAGGATATAGTCAAATAATTAAATTAAAATTTATATAAAAGTAACTCTAGTATTCATAGAAATATGTTCAATTATTTTTAAAAAATTAAAATAAACAAACAATATAAAATATAGAGTGACATTTTTAATACCTTAAAAGAAAAGGTTTTTATATATTCAACAAGATAAATTAAAAAATTATAAGACATGAATATATCAAAATTCATCAAAGTAAACCACCATTTAAAAAAACGTTACATAGGATAAAGAATAAAAATTAACAAATCACCTTTGAGTTATCTTTATATGCATTTCATCTTGATATTTTTCTTTCAAAGATGTTTTCAGAAGTTTTTCTTAAATCAAATCCCTTTCCTTCACTAAACACAATGATAGATAAAAAATATCTACATGAAAGTTAGAAAAACAAAAATGAACTTATCATAGAGAAAGGAGTTTAATAATTAAATAAAAACTTTCAAAGAGTAAAAATTTACATAAAATTAAAAATACTTACATAAGAGTAAATATTAAAAATGTAAGAGTATAAGTTTTTAAATATAAGAGTGTAACATCTAATACACTATGTATACATAAGATATAATCTTGAAAACATAAGTGTAAATTCAAAAAACATAAGGATAAAAACTTGAAACTTAAAAAAACATAGTTTCTAGGTACCATATATAATAATTTAGTTTCCAGTACACAATTAATCCAATTGATCAAAATTTAGTTATTTAGAGGATATAACTTATTTGGTGTAGAAATATTTGTGAACAATACCTTAGGAACCCACATTTTTTAAAATTTATATTGCTCAATTACTAAAATATATTTTGAAATAAATGATTTATAATACTGAAATGACCAAACCTTATTCAATGAACACTTTTTCTTCCAGTTTTCACCTCTTTGAAATTTTGTAAAGAATAGTACACTGATAAAAAAGAAATAATTCTTTTGATAATGTGATCATTTGGTGCACTTATGACCTAGATCTGAATTTATCCTTTTAGGAATCATCTATTTATATATCCTATAAAATTTATTCCTTTCTGGTGTAAATTTTGTAGTAACTTATTTAGGATTTACACTTCTTAATTTGGTTTAATATTCTTATTATTCTTAGAAGAGGAAACTAATAAAGTAATATTAGCATATAGTTCAGCAGTTAGTCAAGTAATTTTATCCTTAAAATCATATCCTTATACCTTTACTTTAGAAATTTAAACTTTAGCCGTTATAATATCACATTTTTCATTTACAATTTCTTATTTAACTTTAAAATATTTCTTATACAACATTTGGTATGTATATTCAATTTTTATATAATAAACCCTATAATATTCATCTGATTCTTCCACTATATCACTCTCATAATTTGATGAAAAAAATATTCTTATATCTCAAGGATAATTCAGATAGTACATCATGAGTTATATCCATTATACATTTCTAGCTATTGGGTATATTATCATAAAATGATGCTATTCTCTGACTATTATTGCTTCAAACACTATATTTTGATAAACTATTAGAATATAATTATGCCTCACTAACACTCCAAGATGTGGAAAAAACTTTCAAAACTTTCTTTCCTCTCCTCTTTGAATGTCTCATGGAATCCTTATATTTCCTCTTCAACCTAATACATTCTCGTCACACATGACTAGGTTTTTTTCACTCATAATGGATAGTTTATGATAAATTATTATTTTTATGACTATACTTCCAATAATACCTCTAGAAATTATATTTTATAAGAAATTTTCTTTCCATATGAGCAAACTATTCCATGGTATGTTCTAGAAAACTATCATCTAAACTCTTTTTAGAAGTTCTCTTTTATGTATTGGAAATAGAAGTATGAGCACTAGAATTTAATCTTCTAGTAGTCATAGAATCTGTGACTCTATATTTATTTATTTATTTTTCAAAATATATATTTAAATAATTCTCATATTTCATTAAATTTAATTGTAAATAATCCAAGTTTAGCTCAGTGATACACTTTATGTCATCAATCATTATCCCATTGGATTACAACTCTCTCATAAAAATATAAATGATATTTTCCACCAAATTATCATTCAATAACTCTCTCTTATAAAAACCCAGAGCTTATTCTATAAATATTAGAGTTAGGTTTATTTATCCCCATAAACCTCTTCAATATCATGATTGAAAAAAATTCTAATCCCCTGGACTTCATCGAACAATAATTTATGAATATGAAACTTTCTATCCCTAGAATCACATTGATCAGTACAATCAGAATCTATAGATTCCTGACTAGAATCACATCGATTACAAGGATCATAATATGATCAATTACAAGAGAATATAAGAGATTTATAAATACACAACATATATTGGAATCTATTAGAAAAAACTCACTGAAATCTAAATTACAATTCAAATAGATTAAAGTATTGAGATGATGAAAAATTCAACAAAATTGAAAGAAAGCATAGTGTATCTTCATAAATTCACATATTCCATTCCTCAAATACCTTATTAAAATGAATAGAAACACTTGTAACAAACTATAATGGTTAAATTACAAAAACTTTGGGTTTGGTTAAAACAAAATTAGAATCTTAATAATTTTTCAATGAAGTAAAAAAATCTCTGTCACTACACTCAACATTTTCTAGTAGATATGATGATTCAACTAAATTAATCAGAATATAATATTGGAAATTATTGTCTATACTTCTCAAAACTAGAAAAAAAAACTCCAATTTAAATCAAAATCATTATAATGTGTATTGTGAAGGATAAAAGGGAAGTCATTTGACTTAACACTATATAGGTATGATGGGAATGTCTAGGGCCATAGCGAACCCCTGATAAATAAGCCTTGATTCCTAAACCATTGATAGTTTTGTAATTTAAAAATGGTGTGTGGGGGTAGGTCATGTATAGTATTGAGTTACCATATATACTCTTTTTCTAGTTGATTTGTGTGTGGGGTGGGTATTCCTCCTCCACTAGTATGTGTGTATCTGGGTGGGTGTACCATGTAATAGATTTATGTATAGGTTGGGTGTAACATCCCAAGTAAGTAAAGAATAATATATTTTTATATATATATGTATATTTATGAATTAGATAGTGTTATAGAGGCTTAAAACGATAATAAATCCAATCTTAGGCATATAATACTCTAATATTTTTTAAAGATTGTTTTATCGCCTTTTGATGGAAAACCATTTTTAAATCTAATTTTTTACAATTTTATAAGATATATTAGTCAAAATAAACATATTATTTAGATTTAGGACATTGAAATTTACTTTGGATGAATTTTTGGCATTTTTCTGACAATGTTCATTTTTTAATGAATAGTGAAAAATACTGCATTTTACTTCAAAACTGCTTTTTCATCTAATTTAATTATGTGGTTATATTATATTTTTAATTGGTTTTAAAGTTTAATTAGAATATATTTTTACCATTTAATCCAATGGTGGTCATTAAAATTAATTTCACTTTGAAATTGGACATAAACAATTGTCAATCTTTTGATAGATATTGTTCTTAAAAACACGCTATTTGTTTTGATAACGAGAATTATTTTTAAATTAATTACTGAAATTTCTGTGTTTGGAATTTGGTAAAATAGATTCCATATTTGGAATCAGAATATCCAAATTATGTAATTAAGACTCTTTTGTTTTTGAACATTATGAATAATAACGATGGTAACTATCTTTAATTATTATGATTAATTAGTAATCATGTAGTTAAGAGTAATAAAATAATATCATAATAATATAAAATGATCCCAAATTATGTCCTAATACTATTGGTTATGTCATTTCCAACCATGTACAGCCTTGGGACAACTTAGGGACCCCATGGAATTACTTTTGTGTGATAGTGGTCTTTTATCATATTATTTTAAAAGAAAGGAAAATATAACCAAACTATGTAACACCTAAGTAAAACAATTTTAATTTAGTTTAAATAAATAATATCTTAGACTATAAATACTCATTATAAAGCTAAAAATATTTCCTACACCATGGTATTTTTTTTTATAATTTTTAGACATTAAATAAATAAATTTATTTATGACACCATGATGAAGTAGTGATTACCTCATTAATGAACGATTTAAATAAAATGAAAAGATAAGGTAAATTTTAAGACTTAAAATTGCCAAAAACCTATTTTATGGGTGGATTTAGAATCCTTATCACCTTATAGTAGAAATATATTATTTTTGGACCTTTAAAATCTGAAAACCATTTTATAATAAAGTAACATTTCAGGACTTTCCAGAAGTGACCCTCCTCCCTCTTATAAAAGGCCCCCACCTATACCCCCTTAAACAAACCTCTCAAGCACTTGGATCATCCAAAATCTGATCTAATTATCTCTTAAAATCCCTATCTTACTCCTAGAATCCTCACTTTGGGTAAAAGTCTTTCCAAGGAAGCCTTTGGCTCAAATCAAAAAGAGTTACCCGATTTAGAGGTAACGTCTCCTCTCGAGTTTCTTTCTATTATTTTCCTTCTTCACTCACCAATATCTTATTATTATTTGATCCCATAATAAAAACACTATCCTTAATATACTAGGATGTTTTTATGATAAGTATTCTACCTACACTTACACACACCTCCGTCTAATGGTTAAAGAACATACTGTTTCTGTGGGTGGAAAATTACTACCTCATGAAACGATGATTGTTCAATATTATTTTAACACATTTTATGGTGGCCATTATGATTTAACTGTATTTATATATGATATATATTATATTTATTTCCTCTCTATGCTTCTGTATTTTATATTTAAAACATACCTTTATGCTCTGCATGTTGTGAAAATGCGATAATTTCATTTGAGGAAGTGTGGACTACCGCCCCCACAAGTGATGTGACTCATTCATTCCAAAATGGAAATTATAAATAATGTAATTAATGAACTTATTTTTCCTATATAACACATATATTATACTTTAATTATAATATATATATGTCTCATTTATTTTTAAATTCCATTAATATGACAAAAAATGAAAGCAGTGTTCCGGCGTACGTACAACCTACTGTCTCCATGAATGGTGAATTTCATTTTTTTATCTTAAAATGTTATAGAATAGTATAAAATGAATATATACTGGATATATATGATATTTAAATCATTAATACCATTCTGGAGATGATTTACTTATAACTACATTGGCAATTCTTTTCAAACAAGTTCATTTTTGACTCATGTACCGAACATCGACAAAATGTATGATATGAACTCACATAATTAACTTATTATAAAATGATAATATGTGATATGAATTTAATAATAAACTTTAAATTAATTCCTCAAGCAATTTTAAATTGACAAAAGTTTATTATTCAGGAATATAAAGAAACGAACAAGATAAGTCGGACTTGAGGTAAGGGACTTCGTCTCAATCTCCTTTTGTTGAGGCATACTTCAATTTATATACGACCTTATTTTATTAGTTGTATAATAAACCCTTTTGAATTTTAATTTCATTCAAAAGGAATATTTTTACACGAAGCATTTTACTAAATGACAAAAGGGAATGTTTTTGTCTTACGTATGCGGCGACAACGACTTCTTCACCTCCGTGACCATTATTTGAGTTTTAGCTTCTTCTACAAGCCATAAAATTTTTTAAATGAAAAATAAATACCATGTTTTACTTTATTTTGGTATTGAAAATGGTTTTGCTAATGTTTTTATTATATCAATGTGTTGTATTGATATCTTGTGATTGAAATGTGGAAATGTTATGTTTCCTTTATGCATGTTTTATGCGATACGATTATGTTATGGTTCTTTGGAATTGTTTATGAAGATGGGTGGTTCCATGATAAACTAAGTGCGGGTGAGCCCGAGATAGCTCTCCAATGCATTGGGTAACATGAATGAGTTAAACTCTAAGGTTTCTCCAAAGAGATTTAGGGAATATACTGTGATGGGTATTCCAAATGTAACCATGAGGGTTACTCCCAACGTAAGAATGTTATGAATGCCTCAAGTTACCTTTATGTCTTATGATTTCTACATGTTATTCATAAATCTTATGATTTCATGAGGTATGTTAAAGTGCTTATGTTTTATGAGTAAAGTATGATTTCATTTATTTTTATGTATATATAGAATAATGTTTTCTTTCCATATTTTTTATATCCCTTACTGAGCTTTTTATGCTCATCCCAAGTTTTTGAAATGTTTTTCAGAGGTCAAGGGAAAAGTACATGATGTGATGATAGTGTCGAGGAAGTGTTAAGAAAGAAACCATGTTTTATTTTAAATATTTTTCCTTTGGTGGAAAAAATGAATATTGTCTTTGATGTAACCACCTTGTTTAAATGTGGAATGTAATGCATGATTTATGATATAATTCTCTAAAAATATAAACCTGAAAAGATACTCAATGTGAATTATTCCTTTAATTCATGATTATGTGATGTTTTAAGGCCGGGTCCTTATAGTTGGTATCAAAGGTCAGTTTAGATAACTTTAGGAGTTAGAATTCTATTAAATGATTATCCAAAAATATTTTTTTTACATTAATTTCAAATTGAAATGATATAGAATTTGAAGATTACCATATTGCTTTATCTAAGACATGTTTGTTTAGAATGGTTTTCCATAGAGGAAATAGGGAAGCAGTGCTAGGAAGGTATACAAAAGGAAATGACCTTCGAAATTAGCATCTTGAGATGGTCGGAATTGGAACTAAACAGTTTGTTACAGTAATGGCACAGTTGAATCAAGCGATAAATGGTGGTGGTATCCATGCACATGATTAGCCAGATCAACCACAGAGGAACATGTCAGTGGTGTAACATTTCATGAGGCAACATCCCCCATCATTCAGAGGATCATCTGACCCTGTGTAACTGAAGGGTGGATTAAAGAACTGAAGAATATTTTTGATGTCATGGGGTGTTCAGAAAATCAAAAGGTTAGTCTTGCTATTTATTGTTTGGAGGGTGAAGCAAATCAGTGGTGGTTGATGGTTAAAAATATCAAGGACGCTGATGAGATTGATGCTCTTGACCGGGATGAATTCAAAAGTATGTTTCTTGAGAAATATTTTCCTAAGGCTATTCGACTTAGGATGGAAAAAAAATTCTTGGAATTGAGGCAAGAGGATGGCTCAGTGGCTTCTTATGAAGAAAAGTTCACTCGATTGGCAAGGTATGCTCCAAATTTTATCTGAGACCTTGATAGTAAAACCAATCATTTTTACTCAGGATTAAAGCCAAAATATCAAAGGGCATTAGATTCTCGTGAGTTCAAAAGTTATGAAAATCTTGTTCGATGTGTTGAGAAGGTGGAAATGGAGTTTGCTGATGAGCAAGTGTTCTATGACAACCAACAGAAGAAGAGACCGAGGTGGCCGGAGAAAGGGAATAATCCTTCAAAAAGGTTTGATGGTAAGAAAACTAAGTTTGTAGTTTGTGATAAATGTGGTAAAAGTCATGTTGGGGAATGTCTTTTTAATTCTGGAAAGTGCTTCTGATGTGGTAAGATGGGACATAAGGCTCATGATTGCACTGGAAAAGATCAGGGTAATGGTAAGACCAAATTTTATTTATTGTTAGCGAGATGTTTCAAGTGCAATGAGATGGGTCATTATGCAAATGAGTGTTCAACAAAGAGATCGAATGATGGGAAGCAGTTAGACTACAAGCAGAAAGGTGTGGTGAAATCCTTCGCAACTACTTCAGCAGATGTTGGGCCATAAAATGAAGTGGTATCAGGTACTTTGTTTTTTTCATGTTATGACAATGTTTTTTTTTGATTCAGGGTCTACACATTATTTCATTTCTGAAAAATTTTCTAGTAAATTGGGAATTCCATCTCAAGAAATGACTCCTGAACTTGTGGTAAAAACACCTGGAGGAAATGTTGAGGAAAAAAGAATTTATAAGAATCTTCCTATCCTTATCCATGGAAAGAATATTTTTTGAGAACCCAGATCTTCTTTTCAGGTATGTTTTTTATTTTTTTTGGAGTTTTTAAGAAAAATGAACTTTCTGGAAATTTTCAAAGTACACATCGTGTACTTTCTAAGTACACGCCGTGTACTCTTCCCCAGCTCGAAGTCGTGTGCAGGCCATGCCCAGGCCACACACACGGTGTGTGGGGGTGATGTGGAGGCCGATTTTGGCAGAGTACGGAAAATACCCAGTACATGTCGCGTACTCTAAAATTACATGCCATGTACTTTCTTTTTTTTACTAAATGAACCGGGGTCACGCCTGACGCATAGAAACACCTCCTTCTAGGTATCGTTCATCCGAGAGTGACCCGTACGGCCGAATCTTTGACGATCTCCCTCCCCTTCGTCCGTTATCCGATTTGAGCACGGTTGATTGCGTTGGAATCGCAACGGTATGATCTTACTTCTTATTGAGATTCATTTTCTGTTTCCTCTTCGTTTCGGAGTTATCTTGGGTTGATAATTTTGTGCGTTTTCTCAGATCTATGATGTTCTAAGGGGAATCAATCGTCGTGATTCACATATATTGATCTCCTAGGATCGAGGTAGGTGGTTTGTTCCTTTCTGTTGAAATTTGATAAGTATTTTGTTAAAATTCCACAAATTCCCTTGGGTGGGGAATTGTGGGTTTCCTGTTTTTCCCCTGCTGTTTGCCTGCTTTTCTTGATTGTTATAGTAGAGGTTTATGCTTGTAAGTAGAGTAATTTATTTTATGCTCAGGATGCTTTTCCATGTTTGTTCTTCCTATTTTGCATTTTTTCAGTTGCCATGCCTAGCTGTAGGATAGTGGAACTGCTACTTTATTACTGTTGAGCCTTATAATGGTAGCCAAGTAGTTATTGAGGTTTACTTAGAAGATACATGCATGTTATGCATGTTTATTTTTTCACTCAGGATTGTGAGAACCTATAGTAGTAGACCAAAGGGAGAATTGATGTAAGGGCTTCTCCAGAGTGTCTTTAAATACAATGCAAGACCACAGGGGGAATTGACGATGAGTGCTTCCTTAGAGAGTCTGTAGTTCCTCGGCGTGGGCCAAAGGCGGAATGAAACGTTGAGTGCTTCCCTAGAGAGCCTTTAGTAAGAAACAAGACTATAGGGGGAATTGACGGTGAGTGCTTTCTCAGAGAGTCTATTAATTTCATAGCTAAACCAGAGGGGTGAGACTGTGGGTGCCACCTAGAGGGTTTCTAGTACTTATAGGTTGAACCATAGGGGTTAGGATGTGAGAGCTACCTAGAGGGTTACCTTTTTCCTTTATTGCTGGCTGTTTACTTGTGTACTTATTTTGTTAGAACTGTAGATTGTAGCTGCTTGTGTTCCTGTTTAATGCTTCCCGTTTTATTACTACCATGTATTCATTGACTATTAGGGACAGATCTTTGGGTGATTGCCTACTGGGATTGTATCTCACACCCTGTTTGGGCCATTCTTTTGGGCCCAAGAAGACTATGTTGCTACAAGTATATATAAGGGAAAGCACCCTTCTACTTTGGGTTCTTGATTCACTGGAGCTGGAGAGAATGGGATCGAGCTGAGGCTTGCGATGCTGAGGAGTTTACTCTATTTTCTTTTGCACTTTATTTTCAGTTTTACTTCAGGACGTTGGTTTTTTTACTGCTTTCCATAGACATATGTACCATGTTGCATCATTATTATGTATCCATTGCTTCCACTGTTCACTTCAACTGTTGTATGTTGTTGATTGTTTCTGCTATTGTGTCTGGTTGTTTTTCTGCTGTATACTTTACTGAATGAGGGCATAGTTTCCCCACCGACTTACCAAGTCCCTCGCTGCTAGTCGGCAGCCTCTGGCATTTGGGGAAACGCACTTGAGGTTCTGTGGCGAACCGGGTACGGGGCACCAGTGGAGGGGCTCTGGATTCGGGTCGTTACAAAGTGGTATCAAAGGGGTTCTTTTCTCCTGCTTTACTATTTGGAGACTTTATCCAGGGATAGGATGAAATCGGTACTTGGTATTAAGATGTTCTCAGGAGTATCTAACCCATGTATAGGGAAAAGCCATACTACCTTGTTAATTGCAGTTTGCTGATTTTGATATTTTACCATCGATATGACTTAACCTAGAGTGATTCACAGGACTTGTGCTATTATTGTTTTGATATTTCGGTTCTATTTCTGTCGCAACCTGATGAGATGAGGGTATGCCATCTCATGCATTAGATATAAACTTGTAGAATCAAATTCCATGCATTTTTTCCATGCCATCTAGGGTGCATTAGCGATTGCACGCTGTTGTGATAGACTTTGTGTAGATTATGCATTCTATTGTGATAGATGCTTGATAGAATCCCAGCTATTATGTTAGAGAGCTATTTTCCCCTTTTATGTTACTATAAAAGATTCCAAGATTTGATTCGCGGGGAGTATGGGCCCTCATGAATCCGAATTTTGCACCTCTTTGCCTTGTTTTTAGTGTTTATGGGGTTCTATGCTGTTTTTGAGCTACTGCCTAGAAAAACCCAGAATACACGGCGTGTAATTTTCGGATACACGCCGTGTAGTTTTCAGGCTGTGTTACTGACCGTGTGAGCAGAACACGGTGTCGTGAAAGTAACTTTAGGAACACGCCATGTATGGTAGGTACACGACGTGTAGTAATGAGTCGTGTACCTGGCCGTGTCACTAACAACACGGGTTGGGGAAGCTCGAGTAGCACACGCCGTGTTGTAACGTAACAGGCCGTGTAGTCCCTTCTAGGAACCCGACCGTGTCACGAACAACACGGGTCAGCGTGACCTTCTCTCAAACACGCCGTGTTGCTCTTGGAGCATGCCGTGTAGTCTTTCCAGGTACCCGGCCGTGTCACAAACAACACGGGATAGTGTCACCTTGCCTATACACGTCGTGTTTGTTAGGAGCACGCCCTGTAAGTTTCAACTATGTAGACGACCATGTTTTTAACAACACGGGCCGCTGAAGCCTTGTCCACTATACGCCGTGTCCGTAGGGAACATGCTGTGTAGTCTCAGTTTAAGAAAACCGTGTGGGTTAGCCGTGTAAGGGACTTGGGTAGGGGACCAGTTTTCAAGTACACGCCAGGTGTGGGTGTAACACGCCATGTAGTTTGAGGTGTACATGACTTGTAGGGAAGGAGTACATGCCCATGTCAGTGGCTTAAGAAAACACGTCGTGTAGTCGATTTTTGTAAACTTGTGTGTTTTCCTTCCCCTATTTCTGTTTTGTACTCTTGTGTTCTTTGTCCTTGTTTTCATGATCTAAGGTGTACTTTTGATCTTTCAGAGCTATGCCTATGAGACGTCCTCTGGTCATATGTCTGTCGTCAGGTAGTGATCAGACACCAGATATGACTGATCAGGGACATCCTGCCGATCCTCCAGTCGGGCAAGCCTTGGCACCGACTGTTATACCAGTTGCAGGCGCTGATGTACAGTTCAGGGAAGGTTTCATGAGGATGATGCAGGACTTCCAGGGAGCGCTGCCTCCTACCACGACTATGGCATATTTGATGCAGGTTTTCCAGGAGCATCATTCTCCCACGTTCTCGGGGGAAGGAGGACCTCAGGCTGTAGAGTCATGGCTGGAAGCCATGCTGACTATCTTCGAGCATCTGGAGACGCCTCCAGAGAGGCGGGTCAATCTCTCCACCTATATGCTCTGAGACTCCGCCAAGAGGTGGTGGGATGTGATCTCATAGGCGGTTCAACAGCAGGCTATGGCTTGGGAGGAGTTCCAGTGCTTGTTCTATGATTACTTCTACCCAGACACCCTGAGAGCCGATCGAGACTGGGAGTTCATGAGCTTAGAGCTGGGTTCTTTTTATGTCATGGAATATTCCTCTCGCTTCACCGAGTTACAGCGTTTCACACCCCTCCAGGATGGAAGTGGGGTGTTCTTAGCAAGGAAGTTTGAGGATGGCCTCAGGAGGGGTATCCACTCGCAAGTGAACATCTTCCAGCTGACTTCCATCACTTCCATCGTCAACCAGGCACTGATTGCGGAGCGCAATCTGAGAGACTCTAGAGCTGCGAACCAGGGCGGTTCTGCTTCCAGAGCTAGTCTTCCTCTAGATGACAGCAAGAAACATCATAGAGAGTCTACACACAGTGACCTGAGGAAGCGTGATGCATCGTCAGACAGCCAGGTGACATGCTACCAGTGTGGCCGGTCAGGGTACACGAGGCCACAGTGCTAGAGGGACCCTGTGGAGTGCCGATCTTGCAGCAATATGAGTCACCTTTAGCATTTATACCAGGTTTTCTCACCAGTAGCTGGTGACTGGGGTTCTTCCATGACTCCTCATTCAGGAGTAGCCCCACTAGTCTCTCACTAGTCGGGGAACTGGAGTTCTTCCGGCCATTTGGGCGGAGGTGGAGGTTGAGGCCGTGGTGGTCATCCACCAGTCCCTCAGCACCAGTAGGGAGGTTCAGATCAGAGTGGTCAGTTAGGGGCACAGGGCCGTGGTGTAGGGCAGTCTTTCACAGTGGATCATACCTATTAGGAGCAGGATCCCAGCCCTTCTACAGTTCGAGGTACGATTTTAGTAGCCTCAGTTTTATCTTCAGCCCTTTTCGATAATGGATCTACATATAGCTTTATCTCTGTTGCTGTCATGGAGAGCCTTGGGCTCTGCATCTTTTCTTCTGCTGACTTGTTTACACTAGACACACCTTTGGGGACGAGGACATCTAGTGTATGCCAGTGTAGAGAGTGCCCTCTTGAGGTTGCATGGTATCGTTTCTTATGGGATCTCTATGTCTTAGAGATTACAGGCTATGATTTCATCCTCGATATGGACTAGTTGGTTCCCTTCCAGGCAGTCGTCGACTGTTATTGCCACAAAGTGAGTTTCTTTTCACTAGAGGGTGAATCCTTTCTTAATAGAGGCGAATGGGATGTTCAGGAGAGTCGAGCAGGACTCGAGAATCATGGGATAGGAAGGGTGACAACCCAGAGTGCTAGTCTTTATCTGGATGATCAGGGGACTCCACAGTTGGACTTTCCTCCAGTGGTGGATCTATTCAGGGATGTCTTTCTAGAGGACTTCTCAGGTTTTCCTCCATAGCGTGAGGTAGACTTTTCCATTGAGCTCGTGCCAGGAGTGGCACCGGTGTCCATCCCTCTTTATAGGATGGATACTCCTGAGTTACAGGAGCTCAATAAGTAGTTGGAGGAGTTGTAGGCTAAGGGATTTATCTGACCCAGTACTTCTCCTTGGGGTTCACCTGTCCTATTTGTAAAGAAGGAAAACGGTACCCTTTGGCTTTTTATGGATTATCGGAAGCTGAACTAGTTGACGGTCAAGAACTGATATCCTTTGCCGAGGATCGATGACCTTTTCAATCAGCTTTGAGGATCCCGAGTGTTCTCGAAGATCGATTTGAGGTCCGACTATTATCAGTTGCGCGTTAGACCATCATCTATACCTCTGAAAGACATCAGGAGCAGGTATGGTCTATACGAGTATATAGTTATGCCGTTCGGTCTCACGAACACGCTGGTAGTTTTCATGGAACTGATGAACCGAGTGTTCCACCCTTACTTGGAATCTTTCGTCGTAGTCTTCATGGATGATATCTTGGTGTACTCTCACACTCGACACGACCATGACACACATCTTGAGATCATTCTGAGTACACTAAGAGAGCATCGGCTTTATGCTAAAATATCGAAGTTCCACTTCTGGATGGATCAGATTCACTTCTTGGGTCACGTCATCTCAGAGGAAGGAGTATCTATGGACCCAGAGAAAGTTAGAGCTATAGTTTCCTAGGAGAAGCCAAAAAACGTCTTTGAGGTACAGAGTTTTCTAGGGCTGACTGGATACTAAAAACGCTTCATTCAGGACTTTTCTCGTCTAGAAGCACCTTTGACATGTCTGACCAAGAAGGGGGAGAAGTTCTTATGGTCAGATTCTTGTGAGTCAGCATTTCAGGAGCTGAAAGGGAGGTTAACGTCAACACCGATACTAGTCTTGCCAGATCCAGGCAAGAGTTACACTGTTTACTGTGATGTTTCAGGTATCAGGATAGGAGCTGTGCTTATGCAGGGAGATGGAGTCATTGCATATGGGTATCGACAGTTGAGGCCACATGAGAGGAACTACCATACACACGATCTGGAGTTGACAACTATTGTTCATGCCTTATGCTCTTGGAGACACTATCTTCTGGGAGAGCACTTTGTGGTCTTTACTGACCACAAGATTCTCAAGTATATCTTCCCTCAGCGTGATCTGAATCTGAGGCAGTGCAGGTGGGTTGAGTATCTTTAGTCTTTTGATTTCAAGCTTGCCTATATGCCGGGAAAGGGCAACGTAGTAGCAGACGTGTTGAGCAGGAGAACTCAGATTCAGGCAGTTCAGGAGGCCAGCAGTGAGTGGAAGCTCATGGAACTGTTCTCTGAGATGCATCTAGAGGTTCATGACAGACAGGGACAGACTTTCCTATCTTCTATAGATGTTACCTCTACACTTCTCAGTCGGGTACGAATGAGGCAGCTATCAGACTCAGAAGGCTTAGTCCTGCGGGAGGGTGTGTCAGGCGATGACCCTCTTCCTAGATGGACAATGGGCGAGGATGAGATCTTGCATTTCCAGGGATGCGTATGGGTGCCGGCAGACATACGCGAGGAGCTGATGCAGGATTTTCATTCCTTTGTTTGGGCAGTTCATCCTGGCGTCACCAAGATGTATCGGGATCTTCATCGCCAGTACTGGTGGCCAGATATGAAGAAAGATGTTGCTGGTTTTGTCATGATATGTTCTACTTGTCAGCAGGTGAAAGCAGAGCATCAGTGACTAGCAGGCCTTTTACAGCAGTTATCCATTCTAGAGTGGAAGTGGAGTGATGTTGCAATGGACTTTGTGACTGGATTTCCGAGGATGCCTCGGGGAAACGATGATGTTTGGGTTGTTGTCGACTGTAAAGACCCGTAAATTTCAAGGGAATTTTTTTTCTTAATTTTCTTTGGAATTTTACAAGAGCGCAGTTTCTGACAGCACCTGATTCCGAGGCCCGGTGTGCCCGGAATCATTTTCCGAAGTTTGGCTCAGGTATGTTCAGTGAACGGACGAGCGGGTTTTTTTAACTTTTGAACCGGTGCCCGGAATCGAATTCTGAGGGCACCGATGAAATTGCAGCGCTGGTATTCGCTTAGAAACGCCTCTTCTGGAGTTGCGTTTGCTCGGGTGTGGTTTTTAATTTTCGGGCTTAAAGTTAAGAAATAAAATAATCTTACGACAACTTTATTTTATTTCACTTAAGCCACTTGGAAGCTACTTGAAGCCACTTAAAAGCGGCTTAAACTTAGTTGAACCGGATAGGATACTATCCAGAAATATCCTACCCTCTTGGTAGGATATTTGTGAGGTGGGTCCCACACGAGCCCCGCCGTTTCTTTCCGCTAAGTAACGCACCCGTGAAAACCCGTCATTAGGAAAGTCAACGGACGCGTTTTCTTAAATTCTTAACAGACCATTTAATTGGGCGGTTTATTTCTTAAATTAAATGAGCTGTTTCTTTCGTTGAATTAATTCAACGAATTGATGGGTCGTTACTTACCCGTTTTCGTTTGTTGGCATAATAATAAAATAAGACCAACCTATCTTTTGGAGGATTACTCATTGAGAGAGGATCCTTGAACCTTCATCCTCCTTCGCGAAGAACGCGAAGAACGTGAAGAACGCCGAACCCGGAAATCGACGACGCGACGCCGTGATCCGCGACGCCGACGTTCCCTTCCTACAACATTCTTCTGCGACGTCTCTTCCTCTGCGACGGATCTTCGATCGGCTGCTTGAGGTAAGAGTCTCAGACTTTCTTTTTAATCTCCTTTGTGGTTCTTTACCAAAATACGGATTTAATTAACTAAATTAAATCTGTTATTCTTGGTCCGTTGAGTTCGCCGACTCAACGCCGGATTCCGCGACGACACGACGCCTTTTCGCGACGACGCGACAATCCCCTCCTTCCGCGAAGAGCAATTCCGCGAAGAATGTGCGTTCGACGACGACTTCGAGGTAGGGATTTTGATTCCTGGAATTGCCCTTTTTCCCGTGTTATTTCCATTCAAGAATGAAGAACCCAGACATAAGAACAATTTTATTCCCTTAAATTTTTTGAATTCATGTGTTGATATTATTCCTCCCGTTGTTTATCACTAACGCGGAGGGTGCGGGCCAAACGAACACGACCCGACGACCCTCCACCGTTCTTCGTTGTTATGCGGATTTGACGGGCGAAGACGGAACGTACCGCAACGGAAGTTTGATGATCCCGCAGTGAAGAACGAGTCCCGGGAGGAGCAGCAGCGTAGACGAGAACAAAATCGGACCACCGGAGCGATCCCGGTGGCCCGCGGAACACGCTGGCGGCGCGGGTCTCCGGCGCGGCGGCGCCAGTAGCCGGGAGCGGCGGCGCCCCGGCGCGCCGCCGGACAGGCTGCCGCGGCTGAAGCCACGGTGGCGGCGGCACCCGCGGCCGCGTGGGTCTGGTGCACTCGGACGCGGCAAAGCCGCGTCCTTGACTCAGCGCAGCCCCACGCGGGGGGGCCGCGGCACCACCGGGCCGCGGGGGCAGCGCCCAGCGGCGCCTTGGCCGTTCGGCCGCTCGGCCGAACCGAGCCAGGCCGGTCCGACCGGCCGGGCCGCGCCCTGGCCGGACCGGACCGGGTCGGACCGAGTCGGGTTGATCCGGTTCGGCCGACCCCGGGGGGGGGGGGGGGGGTCGGGCCAGGTCGGCCCGGGCCTGGACCCCCCGTCTTCAGACAGTTTTAGTTCAAATGCACGTAACTTGAGCTACGGGCCTCCAAACGACTCGTCGTCAGCGGCAACGCGATCCTTGGATCGAGACGGTCGTTTCGGTATATCGCATGAAAGGTTTCGGAATACTTTGAGTTCGTCCGGGTTGGTTCGTACACGAAACCAACCGGGCCTTCGGAGCGGAAACGCTCATATCTTGAGCTACGGACGTCCGATTGACGTGCCGTCAGTTTTGTTGTATTCCTCTAAGTGAGACGGATCTTTTGGCATACTCCGCCCAAGGTTTGGACGCAGGTGGAGTATGGTCGGGTTGGTTTTGCCTTAAAAACCAACCGGGCCCCTGGGACAAAAAAGCCAATAACTCTCAGACCGGGCGTCCGATTGACGCGCCGTCTGCGACGTTGAGTTCCTGTTGACGATACGGAACTTTTGGATACATAAACTTCGGACTTTGTGTCAGTTGATGTGTCGGCCTCTCAGCTCGGGGAGCGGACCCTCCGAACGAGCTTGCTGTGTGCGGAACCCTAGAGCTGGCTGCGACTGCTTCTTCGACAGCGACGATTGTGCAGAGATCCTCCGTGGACTCCGACGACGACCATGCAGAGATCCTCAGTGGACTGCGGCGACGACTGTGTAGAGATCCTCAGTGGACTGCGACGACTACTGCACTCAGCGATCCTACGTGGATCAGTGCTACAGGTCCTGTGTGGGCCCGGTCCTGTGTGGGCCCGATCCTGTGTGGGTCCGATCCTGTGTGGGTCAGCACTCAACGGTTCTGTGTGAGCCAGCGCCTACAGGTCCTGTGTGGGCCCGATCCTGTGTGGGTCATTGCGGGGGTTAGTTACCTATCGATCCTTCGTGGGTCCGACGACTTAGATGGATCAATGATCATCTTTATCGTCATCCGAAGAAGTATACCTGTGTGAGCTGAATCATGTGTTACTCTCCT
This sequence comes from Viscum album, assembly GCA_963277665.1. Taxonomy (NCBI): domain Eukaryota; kingdom Viridiplantae; phylum Streptophyta; class Magnoliopsida; order Santalales; family Viscaceae; genus Viscum; species Viscum album. Next base: position 1,538,689,059 of record OY728131.1, read on the forward strand.
TTGTGGATTGTGTTGAGCTATCCTGTGTGGATTTACTATTTACTCTCCTTTGTGGATTGTGTTGTGCTATCCTGTGTGGGTATACGTTTGCTTTCCTGTGTGGACTGGGTTGTGCTTGGGCTCGGACGTTGGTGCCGAACGGGAATTGATGACTTAGTTATATGTATGGGCATATACCTAATCCGTGTCAGATGTTACTTCGTGATTGTATCTTTCCTTTGTGGATTATCCTTTGTGGATGTCGGGAGACCTTCGGGGGTCTTGGGGTCCCTACTGAGTAGCTTATACTCACCCCTGCACAGGCTTTGCCCGCACTACGTTGTGTTGGTTGCAGACGACGGACATCACTGATCGTGGTGGAGGCGTGCGGAGCAGGATGATACCTGGAGGTGGACCACTGGGCGGGACGTACTTGGAGCGGTCAGGTGGACCCGAGGAGCAGTGGAGGTTATCTGTACACACCCTTCAGGTGAGACTTCCAGAGGACGGCTCGACGCTGCGACTTTTCTTTTCAGTTGCTGTTTTTCCTTTCAGTTGTACTTTATAGTTGGGCTTGTATTTCCGGACCCTTTTTACTTTCAGCACAGCTTGTTACAGTTTTTGCTTAGTGTTTTACTTTTCCGCTTGCTTACTCTGTGGTGCTTGTTTAATTTTAGAAGGCAATGCCTTCCCTTTTTGTTGGGATTTACGCCTTGGTGCTAGTCGCCAGCCCATGGCCTATGAAAGGTGGGCTTGGGGTAGTCACGGCACGGGCCCTGAGGACGGGTCGTGACAAATTGGTGTCAGAGGTGGTTGGTTCTACCGCAGACTCTGATCTTTCTTCTATGTGAAGCAGTAGTGTTTAGCGTATTGAGTGTGGTTATCAGTCCAGGGAGTCCAGTGTTGGTGCGGCGGCCGACGTATCCATACACCAGGACCCTGACTTCTGATTTCCGACTTAATGCACGAAAACATTGATTGCATGTGTGTTTCAAGTTCTCTTTGTGATTACTTGTGTCAGCTCACCAGGTATACAGTTCTGACCGTGGCGCACTTGTTTTCTTTTCAGGATGGCCCCACGACGGCAGCCAGCTAGGGTTCTGAGGGTAGAGCGCGATGACAACCCGCCGAGCGACGAGGCCTCGGTACAGGGCCCGTTGACAGCAGAGGCACTGGTGGTACCTTTACTCGCTGAGCCCTCGATGCTTCCAGCGCTGACCGCTGACGATGCACGATGCCTCGGAGCTCTGCACGAGTTCTAGCGCCAGCGACCACCCAGGTTCCATGGGGAGACGGACCCCCAGGCAGCCGAGGACTGGCTGGAGGCGGTCGTCCGAGTTTTTAGGCTAGTGAGGACACCAGCAGACCTCATGGTGATCCTCGCAGCGAGCCTACTGCACGCAGCTACCGGACGATGGTGGAACTTGATGCTCCAGGTACACGATGAGTCCTCCCTCAATTGGACGGACTTCGAGAGCCTCTTCCGCTCAGAGTTCGTCCCGGCCACCCTCCGTGCGGTGCGCATTCAGGAGCTTCTTCAGCTGTGGCAGGGCAGCTTGACGGTCGCCCAGTACGCGGCGAGGTTCACCGACCTTTCTCGCTACTCGACAGACATGGTGTGGGACCCCTTCTTCTGGGCCCGGACCTTCGAGCAGGGATTGAGACACGAGATCAGGGCATCGCTGATCTCCCTCAGCATCCCGACCCAGGAAGGAGTGCTAGAGAGAGCCCTTCTGATCGAGAGTTTTCTGGCTGAGTCTACAGCGAGACCTACCGCAGGGCGGCAGGTGGCGGAGTCTTCGGCAGCAGGTAGCCGACGGATGACTCAGGGTTCCAGGCAGACCAGACCTTCTAGCAGACAACCTCGGGACACTGGCTCAGCAGTGCGGGGCACATAGCGTGGAACCAGTCTTCCGAGAGGCAGGTAGTGCTACGAGTGCGGCGGGCAGGGCCACATGGCTCGTGACTTCCCGACCCGTCGTACCGAGGGGCAGCAGATGGTGGAGGGGCCACCCAGGCAGAGGCAGAGGGTTGACCGTGGCGGTCCGTAGGGAGGAGGCGGACGAGGCAGAGGAGCTGGCCGAGCAGCAGGTGGTGGGCGGCGCTTTGAGGCTCTGCCACCACCACCACCAGGAGGCCCGCCCCGACCACAGGGAGCTAGCGGGCAGAGACAGGCACAGCTCCAGGCAGTGGAGGCCTACGACCACGACGCGCCAGAGATGATTCGAGGTACGATCTGTGTCTATTCCACCCTTGATGCAGTTCTTATAGACACAGGAGCGAGTCACTCTTTCATAGACACTGCCCTTGTTCGGAGCTCGGAGATTCCGACAGAGCCGTTGGCTCGATCCTGACGGCTAGAGACTCCTACGGGAGCAGACTCGAGGATTACGCACTGGTGCCGGCAGTGTGAGCTTACTCTAGGAGGCGTGAGCTTCAGCTGGGATCTTCTTGTAGCGGCGTCGAGGCCTTACGACATCATCTTGGGCATGGATTGGTTATCTATAGTCCATGCTCAGATTGACTGCATTAGGCGCAAGGTGCGATGTGTGTGCACCGATGGGAGTAGGTTCACCTTCACCGGCGAGAAGGGAGCCTTAGCAGCATAGGATGGACTCACGCAGAGGAGAGGACAGCCCATCACTCATCAGTTGGCTAGCCTCATCCTTGGAGCAGTTGACGTGCAGAGTCCCGGTTTTCCTGCAGTGGTGGATCAGTATGCGGACGTCTTCCCCGAAGACGTTCCAGGGATACCTCCTCATAGAGAGGTAGACTTTTATATTGACCTGTACCTCGGGACAACCCCGATATCCACTCCAGCGTATCGGATGGCCCCCGCTGAGCTTCGAGAGCTACGGGTGCAGTTGGAGGACTTTCAGGGCAAGGGGTTCATCCGACCCAGTGTTTCACCCTGGGCTTCCCCGATTTTGTTCACCAAGAAGGCGGACGGGAGCTTGAAATTGTGTGTCGACTATCGTCGCCTGAACCAGGTGACAGTGAGGAACAAGTATCTGCTACTGAGGATTGATGACCTCTTCGATCAGCTCAAGGGAGCACGATGGTTCTCAAAGATAGACCTCAGATCAGGCTATCATCAGCTCAGAGTTCGAGATGAGGATGTGCAGAAGACGACCTTCAGGTGTCGGTATGGCCACTATGAGTTCTTGGTTATGCCTTTCGGCGTAACCAACGCTCCAGCAGTGTTCATGAGCCTCATGAACAGGATCTTCCAGCTGTACCTCGATCGATTTGTCGTGGTCTTCATCGACAACATTTTGGTGTACTCGACCATGGAGGAGGAGCACGCCTACCACTTGCGGGTTGTACTTGACACACTCCGAGAGAACCAGCTTTATGGAAAGTTCTCAAAGTGCCAGTTCTGGTTACGTGAGGTCCACTTCTTGGGGCACATCATTTCTGAGGAGGGAGTTGCAGTGGATCCCGCGAAGATCGATGCAGTGCTAGCTTGGGAGCCACCCAGGAGCGTGACGGAGGTGCGGAGTTTCTTGGGCCTAGCCGGATACTATCGGAGATTTGTGCCGGACTTCTCCATAGTTGCGGTGCCACTCTCAGCTTTGACGAATAAGGGGAAACCCTTCGTGTGGTCAGACAGATGTCAGCAGAGCTTCCTGGAGCTGAGACAGAGATTGACCAGCGCACCTATCTTGAGGTTTCCTGAGGAGGGAGTTGGATACGTAGTCTACTGCGATGCATCAGGGACCGGACTCGGGTGTGTCTTGATGTAGGAGCGGGCCATGATTGCCTATGGATCACGTCAGTTGAGGCCGCATGAGCAGAACTACGCTACCCATGACCTGGAGTTGGCAGCAGTGGTCTTCGCTCTAAAGACATGGCGGCACTATCTGATGGGCGAGCGCTTTACAGTCTTTTCTGACCACCAGAGTCTCAGGTACATCTTCTCTCAGAAGGACCTGAACCTGAGACAGCGGCGATGGCTCGAGTTCCTCCAGGACTATGACTTTGAGATAGTCTATACTCCTGGGAAGGGGAACATGGTAGCCGATGCCCTCAGCAGGAGGACGGGCATCCAGCTACTCGAGGAGGCTACAAAGAAGCTAGCCGCTTTGCAGATATCCTTCGTGGATAGAGATGGAGTATCCGTCCTTCAGTCTCTCACAGTCTCTCCTCCACTTCTACAGCGGGTCAGAGAGGCACAGTGTGGGGACGCTGACTGTGAGACACGACATGCACAGATATCCTCGGGACAGGCACCCAATGGTTTCTCCCTTGGATCAGAGCACGACGTCCTTTTCAAAGGACGTACCTTGGTACCAGTCACTTTACGAGAGGAGGTGCTGAGAGAGTTTCACACTTCTCCTCTGGTGGTACATCCTGGAGTGGAGAATATGTACCAGGATCTCAGACGACAACACTGGTGGTCGGGCATGAAGAAGGCTGTGGCAGAGTTTGTTTCATGGTGCCTCACCTACCAACAGGTGAAGGTAGAGCACCAGGTACCAGCAGGCTTGGTACAGCCCTTGGAGGTCCCGGAGTGGAAGTGGGACGAGATATCTATGGACTTCGTGACTGGACTTCCACGCACTTCCAGAGGTCACGACTCCATTTGGGTGATTGTTGACCGACTCACCAAGTCGGCACACTTCTTACCCATCCGAGAGCAGGGCTCAGTGGAGAGCTTAGGGAGTCTTTATGTTCAGGAGATTGTACGGCTTCACGGTGTGCCATCGAAGATCGTCTCCGATCAGGACGCTCGTTTTACTTCCCGGCTTTGGAAGGGGTTGCAGGAGGCGTTCGGGACGCGGCTACATCTGAGCACCGCCTTTCACCCTCAGACGGATGGTCAGACGGAGAGGACCATTCAGACTCTTGAGGACATGCTCCGCGCATGTGTCCTCAACTTTGGTCGCAGCTGGGAGGACCACCTACCCTTGGTGGAGTTCGCATACAAAAACAGCTACCACTCCACCATCAGGATGGCACCATACGAGGCGTTGTATGGCATGCCTTGCAGATCTCCTTTGTGCTGGACAGACCCTGGGGAGTCAGCACTTGTGGGGCCAGAGATAGTCCGGGCAACGACAGAGAAGGTCCAGGTCATCCAGGAGCGGATGAGGACAGCTCAGATCCGGCAGAATTCATATGCTGACAGGAGGCGGAGGCCACTAGAGTTCGAGGATGGCGACCACGTCTTCTTGCATGTCTCACCTCGACGTGGTTTGCAGAGATTTGGCCGAGGCGGCAAGTTGTCTCCACGCTTCATTGGACAATTCCAGGTCCTCAGTAGGGTTGGCGAGGTGGCTTATCGCCTGGCTCTACCACCTCAGTTGCACCGGGTGCACGACGTCTTCTACGTATCTCAGCTGAGGAGATACGTGCACGACCCGACGCACATCATCGACCATGGGGAGCTAGACGTGGATGATGGGGCGACTTTTGCGGAGGTCCCAGTGGAGATAGAGGATCGACAGGATCAGGTCCTACGTGGGCGATCGATTCCTCTTGTGTGCATCAGATGGCAGCACGGGAACCTCCAGGAGAGCACATGGGAGCGGGAGGCTCAGATGCGTGCTCAGTACCCACATTTGTTTCCCTAGTTTATGATGTATCTTTACGGGGACGTAAAGACCTAAGGTGGGAGTAATGTAAAGACCTGTAAATTTCAAGGAAATGTTTTTTCTTAATTTTCTTTGGAATTTTACAAGAGCGCAGTTTTTGACGGCACCTGATTCCGAGGCCCGATGTGCCCGGAATCATTTTCCGAAGTTTGGCTCAGGTACGTTCAGTGAACGGACGAGCGGGATTTTCTAACTTTTGAACCGGTGCCCAGAATCGAATTTCGAGGGCACCGATGAAATCACAGCGCCGGTATTCTCTTAGAAACGCCTGTTCTGGAGTTGCATTTGCTCAGCTGTGGTTTTTAATTTTCAGGCTTAAAGTTAAGAAATAAAATAATTTTACGACAAATTTATTTTATTTCACTTAAGCCACTTGGAAGCCACTTGAAGCCACTTAAAAGCGGCTTAAACTGAGTTGAACTGGATATGATACTATCCAGAAATATCCTACCCTCTTGGTAGGATATTTGTGAGGTGGGGCCCGCACGAGCCCCGCCGTTTCTTTCCGCTAAGTAACGCACCCGCGAAAACCCGTCATTATGAAAGTCAACTGACGCGTTTTCTTAAATTCTTAACAGACCATTTAATTGGGTGGTTTATTTCGTAAATTAAATGAGCTGTTTCTTTCGTTGAATTAATTCAACAAATTGATGGGTCGTTACTTACCCGTTTTCGTTTGTTGGCATAATAATAAAATAAGACCAACCTATCTTTTGGAGGATTACTCATTGAGAGAGGATCCTTGAACCTTCATCCTCCTTCGTGAAGAACGCGAAGAACACCAAACCCGGAAATCGACGACGCGATGTTGTGATCCGCAACGCCGACGTTCCCTTCCTGCAACGTTCTTCTGCGACGTCTCTTCCTCCGCGACGGATCTTCGATCGGCTGCTTGAGGTAAGAGTCCCAGACTTTTTTTTAATCTCCTTTGTGGTTCTTTACCAAAACACGGATTTAATTAATTAAATTAAATCTGTTGTTCTTGGTCCGTTGAGTTCGCCGACTCAACTCCGGATTCCGCGACGACGCGACGCCTTTCCGCGACGACGCGACGATCCCCTCCTTCTGCGACGAGCAATTCCGCGAAGAACGTGCGTTCGACGACAACTTCGAGGTAGGGATTTTTATTTCTGGAATTGCCCTTTTTCCCGTGTTATTTCCATTCAAGAATGAAGAACCCGGACATAAGAACAATTTTATTCCCTTAAAATTGTTGAATTCACGTGTTGATATTATTCCTCCCGTTGTTTATCACTAATGCAGAGGGTGCGTGCCAAACAAACACGGCCCGATGACCCTCCGCCGTTCTTCGTTGTTATGCGGATTTGACGGGCAACGACAGAACGTGCCGAAACAGAAGTTTGATGATCCCGCAGTGAAGAACGAGTCCCGCGAGGAGCAGCGGTGCAGATGGGAACAAAATCGGACCACCAGAGCGATCCCGGTGGCCCGCGGAACATGCCGGCGGCGCAGGTCGCCGGCGTGGCGGCGCCGGCAGCTGGGAGCGGCGGCGCCCCGGCGCGCCGCCGGACAGGCCGCCACGGCTGAAGCCATGGTGGCAGCGGCACCCGCGGACCCGCGGCCGCCCGGGTCCAGTGCACTCGGATGCGGCAAAGTCGGGTCCTTGACTCAGCGCGGCCCCACGCGGGGGGGCCGCGACACCACCAGGCCATGGGGGCAGTGCCCCGCGGCGCCTTGGCCGTTCGGCCGCTCGGCCGGACCGAGCCAGGCCGGTCCGACCGGCCGGGCCGCGCCTTGGCCGGACCGGGTCGGGTCGACCAGGTTCGGGTTGACCCGGTTCGGCCGACCCCGGGGGGGGGGGGGGGGTCGGGTCGGGTCGGCCCGGGCCCGGACCCCCCGTCTTCGGATGGTTTTCGTTCAAACTCCTGTAACTTGAGCTAAGTGCCTCCAAACGACTCACTGTCAGCGGCAACGTGATCCTTGGATCGAGACGGTCGTTTCGGTATATCGCACTCAAGGTTTCAGAATACTTTGAGTTCGGCCGGGTTGGTTCGTACACGAAACCAACCGTGTCTTCAGAGCGGAAACGCTCATATCTTGAGCTACGAAGGTCCGATTGACGTGCCGTCAGTTTTGTTGTATTCCTCTAAGTGAGACGGATCTTTTGGAATACTCCGCCTGAGGTTTGGACGCAGGTGGAGTACGGTCGGGTTGGTTTTTCCTTAAAAACCAACCGGGACCCTGGGAAGAAAAAGCCAATAACTCTCAGACCGGGCGTCCGATTGACGCGCCGTCTGCGACGTTGAGTTCCTGTTGACGATACAGAACTTTTGGATACATCAACTTCGGACTTTGTGTCAGTTGATGTGTCAGCCTCTCGGTTTGGGGAGCGGACCCTCCGAACGAGCTTGCTGTGTGCAGAACCCTAGAGCTGGCAGCGACTGTTTCTTCGACAGTGACGACTGTGTAGAGATCCTCCGTGGACTCCAACGACGACCGTGCAGAGATCCTCAGTGGACTGCGGCGATGACTGTGCAGAGATCCTCAGTGGACTGCGACGACTACTGCACTCAGCGATCCTACGTGGATCAGTGCTACAGGTCCTATGTGGGCCCGATCCTGTGTGGGTCTGATCCCGTGTGGGTCAGCGCTCAGCGGTTCTGTGTGAGCCAGCACCTACAGGTCCTGTGTGGGCCCGATCTTGTGTGGGTCATTGCGGGGGTTAGTTACCTATCGATCCTTCATGGGTCCGACGACTTAGATGGATCAGTGATCATCTTATCGTCATCCGAAGAAGTATACCTGTGTGAGCTGAATCATGTGTTACTCTCCTTTGTGGATTGTGTTGAGCTATCCTATGTGTATTTACTATTTACTCTCCTTTGTGGATTGTGTTGTGCTATCCTGTGTGGGTATACGTTTGCTTTTCTGTGTGTACTGGGTTGTGCTTGGGCTCGGACGTTGGTGCCGAACGGGAATTGATAACTTAGGTATATGTATGGGCATATACCTAAGTCGTGTCAGATGTTACTTCGTGATTGTATCTTTCCTTTGTGGATTCTCCTTTGTGGATGTCGGGAGACCTTCGGGGGTCTCGGGGTCCCTACTGAGTAGCTTATACTCACCCCTGCACAGGCTTTGCCCGCACTACGTTATGTTGGTTGCAGATGACGGACATCACTGATCGTGGTGGAGGCGTGCAGAGCAGGACGATACCTGGAGGTGGACCACTGGGCGGGACGTACTTGGAGCGGTCAGGTGGACCCAAAGAGCAGTGGAGGTTATCTGTACCCACCCTTCAGGTGGGACTTCCAGAGGACGGCTCGACGCTGCGGCTTTTCTTTTCAGTTGCTATTTTTCCTTTCAGTTGTACTTTACAACTCTGCTTGTATTTCCGGCCCCTTTTTACTTTCAGCACAGCTTGTTACAGTTTTTGCTTAGTGTTTTACTTTTCCGCTTGCTTACTCTGTGGTGCTTGTTTACTTTTCAAAGGCAATGCCTTCCCTTTTTGTTGGGATTTACGCCTTGGTGCTAGTCGCCAGCTCCTGGCCTATGGAAGGCGGGCTTGGGGTAGTCACGGCACGGGCCCCGAGGGCGGGTCGTGACATCGACAGGATCACGAAGGTTTCTCACTTCTTGCCGATCAAGGAGACCTTCAGTGTCGATGATCTGGGAAGAATTTACATCTGAGAGATCTTTCATCTGCATGGAGTTCCACACTCCATTGTTTCAGACAGGGATGTGCGTTTTACCTCTCGATTCTGGCAGGGACTTCAGAAGGCCTTGGGCACACAGGTACTTTTGAGTACAGCATACCATCCCCAGACTGATGGCCAATCCGAGCGCATGATCCAAGTGCTTGAGTATATGCTCCGAGCCTGTATTCTAGACCTTGGCAGTTCTTGGGAGAAGCATATTCCTCTGGTGGAGTTTGCCTACAACAACAGTTTCCAGGCGACCATTCAGATGACACCATACGAGGCTTTGTACGGTAGGCCATGCCGATCACCCTTGTGCTGGCTGGTGGTAGGAGAGACATCTTTACTGGGACCTCATCTCCTTTAGGAGACCTCAGAGTAGATAGAGCTGATCCGGAAGAGGATGGCTACAACACAGTCTTGACAGAAGTCTTATACTGATCAACGGAGACGACCTCTGGAGTTCGAGGTCAGGGATCAGGTTTTCCTGTGTGTCGCACCGAGGTTGGGACACAAGAGGATTCAGATACTGGGTAAGCTTTCACCACGGTACGTCGGGCCGTTTGAGGTCTTGGAGAGTGTAGGTCCAGTCGCCTATCAGTTGCAGCTACCTTAGAGGTACCGGGCCATGCATGACGTCTTCCACGTCTCGTAGCTCCGACGTTACTTTTCGGACCCATCTCATGTCTTTCAGCCTGAGGAGGTTGAACTTGAAGCGGATGCATCGTCCGAGGAGCATCCTATCCGGATTGTTGATCGCAGTACGCGGATTATCCGCTGGTGATCTATTCCTCTGGTATGGGTGCTATGGAAGAACGGGTGAGTACAGGATGAGACCTAGGAAAGGGAGACCGATGTACGATCGCAGTGGCCGGAGCTGTTCGGGGATCCTTCTTCTACACCACGTTAGGGAAATTCAGGGAAGAATTTATTTAAGGGGGGAATTTTGTGAGAACTCGGATCTTCTTTTCAGGTATGTTTTTCCCTTTTCTGGAGTTTTTAAGAAAAATGAACTTTCTGGAAATTTTCAAAGTACACGCCATGTAATTTCTGAGTACACGTCGTGTACTCTTCCCCGGCTCAAAGCCGTGTGCTGGTCGTGCCCAGGCCACACACACGGTGTGTGGGGGTGACGTGGAGGCCGATTTTGGCAGAGTACAGAAAAGACCCAGTACACGCCATGTACTCTAAAAGTATATGCCATGTACTTTTTTTTACTAAATGAACCGGGGTCGTGCCTGACGCATAAAAACACCTCCTTCTAGGTCCCATTCGTTCGAGAGCAACCCGTACGGGCAAATATTCAACAAAATCCCACCCCTTCGTCCGTTCTCCTATACGAGCATGGTTGATTGTGTTGGAATCGTAGTGGTAAGATCTTCCTTCTGCTTGAGCTTCGTTTTCTGTTTCCTCTTCGTTTCCGAGTTATCGTGGGTTGAGTGTTTTGTGCTTTTTCTCAGATCTACGACGTTCTAAGGGGAATCAATCATCGTGATTTACATATATTGATCTACTAGGATCAAGGTAGGTGGTTTGTTCCTTTCTATTGAAATTTGATGAGTATTTTGTGAAAATTCCACAAATTCCCTTGGGCGGGGAATTGTGGGTTTCCTGTTTTGCCCCTACTGTTTACCTGCTTTGCTTGATTGTTGTAGTAGAGGTTTATGCTTGTTAGTAGAGTAATTTATTTTATACTCAGGATTCTTTTCCATGTTTGTTCTGCCAGTTTGGAATTTTTCCAGTCGCCATGCCCAACCTTAGGATAGTGGAACTGCTACTTTATTACTGTTGAGCCTTAGAATGGTATCCAAGTAGTTCTTAAGGTTTACTTGGATGATACATGCACGCTATGCATGTTTATTTTTTCACTCAGGATTGTGAGAACCTAGAGTAGTAGACCAAAGGGAGAATTAACGTAAGGGATTTTCCAGAGTGTATTTAAATACGATGTGAGACCATAGGGGGAATTGACGATGAGTGCTTCCTCAGAGAGTCTGTAGTTCCTCGACGCGGGACACAAGGGGAATGAGACATTGAGTGCTTCCCTAGAGAGTCTTTAGTACGATACGAGACTATAGGGAGAATTGACGGTGAGTGCTTCCTCAGAGAGTCTATTAATTTCATAGCTGAACCAAAGGGGTGAGACTATGGGTTCCACCTAGAGGGTTGCTAGTACTTATAGGTTGAACCATAGGGGTTAGGCTATGAGAGCTACCTAGAGGGTTACCTTTTTCCTTTGTTGCTGGCTGTTTACTTGTGTACTCCTTTTGTTAGAACTGTAGATTGTAGCTACTTGTATTCCTGTTTACTGCTTCTTGTTTTATTACTGCCATGTATTCATTGACTGTTGGACATAGATCTTTGGGTGATTTCCTACTAGTATTGTATCTCACACCCTGTTTGGGCCATGATTTTGGCCCCAATAAGAATATGTTGCTACAGGTATTGATAAGGGCAAGCGCCCTTCTACTTCGGGTTCTTGATTCACTAGAGCTGGAGAGCATGGGACCGAGCCAAGGCTTGCGATGCTGAGGAGTTTACTCTGTTTTCTTTTGCACTTTGTTTTCAGTTTTACTTCAGCACGTTGGTTTGTTTACTACTTTCCATAGACATATGTACCATGTTACATCATTATTATGTATCCATTGCTTCCGCTGTTCACTTAAAGTGTTGTATGCTGTTGATTGTTTCTGCTATTGTGTCTGGTTGTTTTTCTGCTGTATACTTTACCGAATGAGGGCATAGTTTCCCCACCAACTCAGCAAGGACCTCACTGCTAGTCGGAAGCCTCTGGCATTTGGGGAAACGTGCTTGAGGTTATGTGGCGAACCGGGTACGGGGCACCAGTGGAGGGGCTCCGGATTCATGTTGTTACAATCTATTTGCAAACCTTATTGTTTTACCTCTAGTAGAGTTTGATGTTATCCTGGGTATGTATTGGATATCTGTTTACCATGCTAATATTGATTGTAGAGATAAAGAAGTTTCTTTTCAGAAAAACTTTCAGTTTGTGTACAATAATGAACCCTTACTGTTGGTAACATATCAAGAGGCTGGGAAACTTGTAAAAGATGGAAATGAATGTTACCTTGCACATATTGTTGAAAACAAATGAATCGTTCAGATTAATGATGTTCCGGGGGTAAATGAGTATCCTGATGTTTTTCTTGATGAGTTGCCTAGAATAATACCAGATCGGGAAGTTGAATTTACTATTGACTTAGTTCCTCATGCTAAGTCAATTTCAAAACCCCCTTTGAGAATGGCTCAAATTGAACTTTTAGAGTTGAAGGATCGATTGCAAGATTTATTAGTGAAAGGTTTCATTCGAACTAACACATCACCATGGGGTGCTCCTGTCTTATTTGTTAAAAAGAAATATGGTTCAATGAGACTTTTCATTGATTATAGAGTCTTGAATAACATCACTGTTAAGAAAAAATATCCTTTGCCTCACATCGATGATTTGTTTGATCAGTTCTAGGGAGCTCAATATTTTTCAAAGATTGATTTGAGATCAGGGTACCATCAGTTGAAGGTAAAGGAATCACATATTCCGAAGACCATGCTTCATACAAGATATGGCCATTATGAATTTGTAGTTATGCCTTTTGGGTTAACCAATGCACCTACTATATTCATAGACCTTATGAATAGAATTTTCCATGAGTTCTTGGATAAGTTTTTGGTTGTTTTCATTGATGATATTTTGGTGTTTTCTAAAAGTAAAGAGGAGCATGAAATTCATTTAAGGGTTTTTTTCAAACCTTAAAAGAAAAGAAATTGTATGGGAAATTCATAAAGTGTGAGTTTTGGTTGCAACAAATTTCTTTCCTTGGTCAAATTGTTTATAAAGATGGAATAACTGTTGATCCTACAAAAAAAGGTTTTTTAAGAATGGACAAGACCCACAAATATAACCAAGATTCATAGTTTTCTTGGTTTGGCATGCTATTACTGAAGGTTTGTTAAAAAATTTGCATGGTTGTCCAGCCCATTGACTAAGCTTACTCGGAAGGGTGTTAAGTTTATCTGGAAAAAAGAATGTGATGATTGTTTTCAGGAAATGAAAATAAGATTGGTGAATGATCAAGTATTGGAACTACCTTCTAGGAATGGTGAGTTTGTTATCTATAGTGATGCTTTATTGAAAGGACTTGGTTGCGTCCTAATGTAGAATGATCAGGTAATTGCTTATGCTTCACGTCAGTTGAAAACTCATGAGATAAATTACCCTACACATGATTTGGAATTAGCTTCTGTTGTGTTAACTTTAAAAATTTAGAGGCATCATTTGTATGGTGTAAAGTGTGAAATATATACTAATCACAAAAGTTTAAAGTATATATTAACTCAGAAATAATTGAACATGAGACAGGGGAGATGGCTAGAATTAATCAAGGATTATGATTGCACGATTCACTACTACCCAAGAAAAGCAAATAAAGTGGCAGATGCTTTGAGTCAAAAAAGTAATGCCTCATTAACCATGTTACATTTGGAATGTGATCCTTTTGTTAAGGATTTGATGAACTTTGGCATAGAAGTTTTTGGTGTAGGAATTTCTTCAGTTTTGTTTTAGGTATCAGTGAAATCTTCTCTATGAGACAGAATTAAGAAAGCACAAAAGCAAGACAGTGAGTTGCAGAAAAAGGTAGAGCTGGTTCAGAAGTGTATGTTACCTGAATTCAACATTGATAATGATTGTGTTTTGAGATTTGGGAATAGATTTTGTGTGCCTTGTGATTCATAGTTAAAGAGAGAGTAGTTATGTGAAGCTCATAGTTCTCTATTTTCAGTTCATCCAGGCAGTACTAAGATGTACAGAGATCATCAGGAATATTACTGGTGGGATGGAATGAAAAGAGATATTTCTGATTTTATTGTGAAGTGTTTGACTTGTCAATAGGTTAAAGCAGAGCGAAAATTATTTAAAGGGATGCTTCTTCTTTTACCAGTTCTAGAGTGGAAATGAGAGAATATATCCATGGACTTCATTGTGGGATTACTGAAGACACCTTGAGGTAATAATGCAATCTAGGTTATTGTTGACCGCTTGACTAAATCTGCTCATTTCCTTGCTATACAAGATACTTTTTCCCCAGATCAAATTTCTCGTTTGTATATTAAATAAATATTCAGGTTACACGGATTTACCCTGTCCATTGTATCTGATCGTGAAACTAGGTTCACTTCTAACTTTTGAAAAGGCCTTCAGAAGTCGTTGGGTTCTGAATTAAATTTTAGTACAACTTTTCATCCTCAATTAGATGAGCAGTCAGAATGAACAATTCAGACTTTGGAGGATATGATACATGCTTATTCAATGGATTTTCAGGGAATTTGGGACCAACATCTTTCATTGGTTAAGTTTTCTTATAATAACATTTTTCATTCCAGTATACAGATGGCACCATTTGAGGCATTATATGGGAAGTGGTTTCAAACTCCAGTTTTTTGGGATGAAGTGAGTGAAAGGAAGTTGATGGGACCAAAATTGGTAGAAGAGTTGGCAGAAAAAGTTCAGATGATACAGAAACACATGAGAATAGCTCAGATCAGGCAGAAAAGTTATGCGGACAATAGGAGGAAGGATCTCTCTTTTGAGGTAGGTGATCATGTCTTCCTCAAAGTTTCACCATGGAAAAGTGTGATGTGATTTAGTAAGAAAGGAAAGATGAGTCCAAGGTTCATTGGACCCTATGAAATTCTTGAGAGAGTTGGATTAGTTTCATACCGAGTGGATTTACCTCCGAGTTTATCTCAGGTACATAATGTTTTTCATGTTTCAATGTTAAGGAAGTACATGCCATATCTATCTCATGTTTTGAGTCCAGAGGTAGTTCAGTTGGAAGAGAATCTATATTATGAGGAATAACCGGTCCAGATTCTTGACCATATGGAGAAAGTGTTGCAGAATAAGGTGATTCATCAAGTAAAGGTTTTGTGGAAAAACCACAATATTAAAGAGGCAACTTGGGAATCTGAAAATGCAATGAGGGATAAATACCCCCTCTTATTCGATAAGTAAATAAATTGCGGGGACACAATTTCCTAAAGGGGGGAAGGATGTAACATCCCAAGTAAAGAATAGTATATTTTCATATCTATGTATATTTATGAATTAAATATTGTTTTAGAGGCTTAAAACGAGAATAAATCGAATCTTAGGCACATAATACTCTAATATTTTTAAAAGATTGTTTTACCGCCTTTTGATGGAAAACCATTTTTAAATCTAACTTTTGACAATTTTATAAGCTCTTTTAGTCAAAATAAAATTATTCTTTAGAATTGGGACATTGAAATTTACTTTGGATAATTTTTTTGGTATTTTTCTGACAATGTTCATTTTTTAATGAATAGTGAAAAATACTGCATTTTACTTCAAAACTGTTTTTTCATCTAATTTAATTATATGGTTAGATTATATTTTTAATTGGTTTTAAAGTGTAATTAGAATATATTTTTAATTGGTTTTAAAGTGTAATTAGAATATATTTTTACCAATTAATCCAATGGTGGTAATTATAATTAATTTCACTTTGAAATTGGACATAAACAATTGTCAATCTTTTGATAGATATTGTTCTTAAAAACACGCTATTTGTTTTGATAATGAGAATTATTTTTAAATTAATTACTAAAATTTCTGTGTTTCGAATTTGGTAAAATGGATTCCATATTTGGAATCATAAGGTCCAAATTATGTAATTAAGACTCTTTTTTTTTTTGGAAATTATGAATAGTAACGATGATAACTATCTTTAATTATCGTGATTAATTAGTAATCAGGTAGTTAAGGGTAATAAAATAATATCATAATAATATAAAATGACCCCAAATTGTGTCCTAATACTATTGGTTATGTCATGGCCGATCATGGACATCCTTGGGCCAACTTAGGGACCCCATGGAATCACTTTTGTGTGATAGTGACTTTTTATCACATTATTTTTAAAGAAAGGAAAATATAACCTAACTATGTAACACCTAAGTAAAACAATTTTAATTTTATTTACATAAATGATCTCTTATACTATAAATATTAATTGTAAAGATAAAAGTATTTCCTACATCATGGTGTTTTTTTATAATTTTTAGACATTAAATAAATAAATTTATTTATGACAGTATAATGATGTAGTGATCACCTCATTAATGAACGATTTAAATAAAATGAAAAGATAAGGTAAATTCTACGACATAAACTTGTCTAAAACCTATTGGATTGGTGGATTTATAACCCTTATCACCTTTTCCAAGAAATATATCATTTTGGAACCTTTAAAATCTGAAAAAAAAATTATAATAAAGTAACATTTCAAGACTTTCCAAAAGTGACCCTACTCCCTATTATAAAAGGCCCCCACCTCTACCCCATTACCCACATCTCTCAAGCCCTTTTCTCGTCCAAAATATACTCACATTATCTCTCCACATCCCTCTCTTACTCCTAAAAGCCTCACATTGGGCAGAAGTCTTTTCAAGGAAGCCTTTGGCTCAAATAAAAAAGAGTTACCCGATTTAGAGGTAATGTCTCCTCTCGAGTTTCTTTATTTTATTTTCCTTATTAACTCAACAATATCTTCTTATTATTTGATCCCTTAATAAAAATAGTATCCTAAATATACTAGTATGTTGTTATGATAAGGATTCTACCTACACTTACACACACCTCCATCTAATGGTTAAAGAACATACAGTTTCTATGGATGGTGAATTACTGCCTCACGAAACGATGATTGTTCAATCTTCTTTTAACACCTTTCATGGTGGAAATTATGATGAAACTATATTTATATATGATATATATTATATTTATTTCCTCTCTATGCTTCTGTATTTTATATTTAAAACATACCTTTATGCTTTGCATGTTGTGCAAATGTGATAATTTCATCTGAGGAAGTGTGGACTACCGCCCCCTCAAATGATGTGACTCGTTCATGCCAAACATGGAAATTATAAATAATGTAATTAATTAACTTATATTACCTATATAACATATATATTATACTGTAATTATAATATATATATATGTCTCATTTATTTTTAAATTCCATTAATATGACAAAAAATGAAAGTAACATTCATGCGTACGTACGACCTACCGTCTCCATGAACGGTGAATTTAATTTTTTTTATCTCCAAATGTTATGTAATAGTATAAAATGAATATATACTAGATATATATGATATTTAAATCATTAATACCATTTTGGAGATGATTTAATTATAACTATATGGGCAATTCTTTTCAAGCAATTTCATTTTTGACTCATGTACCGAACATCGACAAAACGTATGATATAAACTCACATAATTAACTAATTATTATAACATGATAATATGTGATATTAATTGAATAATAAACTTTAAAGTAATTCCTTAAGAAATTATAAATTTACCAAAGTTTATTATTCAAGAATATAAATAAACGAACAAGACAAGCTAGACTTGAGGTAAGGGAATTCGTTTCAATCTCCTTTCGTTGAGGAATACTTCAATTTATATACGACCTTCTTTTATTAGTTATATAATAAAACATTTTGAATTTTAATTTCATTCAGAAGGAATCTTTTTACACGAATAATTTTACTAAATGACAAAAGGGAATGTTTTTGTCTTATGTATGCGGCGACAACGACTTCTCCACCGCCATGACCATTATTTGAGACTTCCTCTACAAGCCATAACTTTTTTTAAATGAAAAATAAATATCATGTTTTACTTTATTTTGGTATTGAAAATGGTTTTGATAATGTTTTGATTATATCAATGTGTGTATTGATATCTTGTGTTTGAAATGTGGAAATGTTATGTTTTCTTTATGCATTTTTATGTGATACGATTATGTTATGGTTATTGGGCATTGTTTATGAAGACGGGTGGTTCCATGATAAACTAAGGGAGGGTGAGACTGATATAGCTCTCTAATGAATTGGGTAATGCAAAGGAGTTAAACACTAAGGTTTCGTCGAAGAGATTTAGGGAATATACTGTGATGGGTATTCCAAACGTAACCATGAGGGTTACTCCCTACGTAAGAATGTTATGAATGCTTCAAGTTACCTTTATGTATTATGTTTTTTATGATTTATTCATAAATATTATGATTTCATGAGGTGTGTTAAAGTGATTATGTTTTATGAGTAAAGTATGATTTTATTGATTCTTATGTATACATAGACTAATGTTTTCTTTCCGTATTTTTTATATCCCTTACTGAGCTTTTTATGCTCATCCCAAGTTTTTGAAATGTTTTTCACAGGTCAAGGGAAAAGTACATGATGTGATGATAGTGTTGAGGAAGTGTCAAGAAAGAAACCATGTTTTATTTTAAATATGTTTCTTTTGGTGAAAAAAAATGAATATTGTCTTTGATGTAACCACCTTGTTTAAATGTGGAATGTAATGCATGATTTATGATCTAATTCTCTAAAACTCTAAACCTGAAAATATCCTAAATGTTAATTATTAATTTAATTCATGATTATGTAATGTTTTAATGTTGGGGCCTTATATTGTGTGTGAGAGTACTGAACAAGATTTAATTTTAACGTGATATGTTATTTCTTCCATCCCTTTTGTGTTTTGATTATATTATATTGCCTATGTGAATGATTAGTCTATGATGTGATCATGGTTATGTTTAATGGAAACAATTCCCATTGAGTATCATGATTTTACCCTAGTGTTTGAAAATGGACTAAGGGAATCTATGAGGGGTTTTCAAGCTATGAAAAAAATTAATTAACCATATAGGTACCTCAATATCATTATGGAAACCAAGGGAAAAGTGTAATTAAGCTAACATTATGGTATCCTTGATTGAAATAGAAGTGGGAGAAGGTTTATTACTTGAGATACTTACCTAAAGTGGATTATATCTTGATGTTGGGTGAGTTTCCAACCCATATTAACTTGTTATATGTGTGTTTTTAAACCTTTTTTATTATGCGAATGCTTATACTTGATATTCAAAATGGTTATGGGTTGTGTAATGACATGGGTGTTCATGCTAACCATGGATGTGAGATGTATTAGAAAAGTGGGTTAGGCCTCACTCTAAACATAAATGTGCGAGATATGATGGAATAGGTTATATAGGGTGGTTTAGGCCCCATTATTACCATAAGAGTCTTGTGTTATGGGTTGGGAGATAATTCAAACCATGGGTATATAGACACATACAAAGATGAGT
The DNA here is from genome assembly GCA_963277665.1 of Viscum album. Taxonomy (NCBI): domain Eukaryota; kingdom Viridiplantae; phylum Streptophyta; class Magnoliopsida; order Santalales; family Viscaceae; genus Viscum; species Viscum album. Next base: position 1,538,708,501 of record OY728131.1, read on the forward strand.
GTTAATTTTAAGATTTATTGATATAATGATTGTTTGTGTTGAGGTTTCTTTATTTTTTTTTATGTTTTGAATTTTAAAATACCTCACATGTTTACTCTAATTTAAATTTTACTAAATTAGATAATTTTAGTTTGGATAATTAAAATTTCTCAAAGCATTAGTTACTTTTTAAACCATATTTTCTATTATTGGTTGCTTTGTTTATTATTTAATAAAAGATTATATAGTCACTTTGTTTTATATAAGTTTTTGGAATTTTATTTTTTTGAAAAATTATGGAAAAATATTCCTACACAAATGTTAGTATCATTCTTATGAAAATTTAAAAGGAATCATATGAAAACTATAAAATAACCCATATACACTGTAAAATCATCATCAAATTGTCCTATATTCATTCTTACAAAAACTGAGTTTATTAGTAATAGAAAACAATGTTTACATAGAAGCTAAAATGATTCTTATGATGATTAAAATCATTCTAACACAACTAAAATGATGTTTATGAAAATATAGTGCACAATTACTCATAAATCAAATTTATTCTTACATAATCTATAAAATGAATATTATGTGAAATCTATTTTTTTGAATCTATTTGAAATACCATTACATGAAATCTGCCTATGTGAATTTATGATTATAAAGATCACTATGTGGTTTCATTATTATATAAATTTATTCTTATGTGGGTTTACTATTTTGAAAATTATTTCATTAGATATATATATATATCTTTCAAAGACTATTAAATATATTTTATTTGATTTTATATTTATATATGTGTATATATTTTTTTTACTTGGTTTTAGTTTTCCATCATAGGAATGGTGTGAGTTTTGGAAACAATTTTGAATATGAAATAATAATATCCAGTTATGGAAACACTCATGTAGAGAATATCATGGATATATTTGAAGATAATAGTTGGTAATTTGATTATAAATTCTGGTGGATGTAACCTAATGCCTAGATCATTATAGATATTAATTATATGAGTGTTGAAACCCTACTACTAAAACATCTATTCTAATTCTATAGAAATAAATATTAAGGAAATTTAATGTACAATTTCATTTTTAAGTTATTGAGATACATTTAATTTCAATGATAATCTATTATTCTTGGTAATACCTATACTAAAAGGTATTTCTGTCAAGTTATGAATCTCTTTAAAAGATAGGTTTGTTCTTGGTTGTACCTTGGTCTATAGAAAGGAAAGATTTTTTCTAGGTTATGGATCCAGGTGTAAAAAGTATATGATTTATTAAATTCCATGACATCATTTTAAAATTGAGGGTTGTTTTAGTGTGTACAATTTCTCTTGAGGAGAAAATAGGAGTGACGAGTAGATATCAAATCACATTGATCTAAATCACTATAAAAATATGGTGTTCATTGTTATATTTTTTATGCTGCACATGCACCTATATTTTATTACACTTTCACATAATACTATTTTTCATGAAATTTTATTTTCATGATCTATTTATCGCTAATATTGAACACCATTTTATCAATTTATTTAAAATTTTAAAAAGGTATATTCGCTGCACTCTAGATCTATTTGACATCTCTTATTGGGCCAAAAACTGGTATCAGAGCTAATTCCATTTGGAATTAAATTATATTTCTTATTTTTTAATTATTCTAACATTTTCTTAAACTTAATCCTATAATATTTTTTTGAGATTTCAAGAATTAATTCTACTGATGGATGGATCTATCAAAGTCCACCATACTTCAAAGTAAATTATTATGGATACCATAAAGAAAGGATGGAATAATATATAAAAAATTTGAGCATAGATCATTAGAAAATAATGGTAAAACCATATAAAATACTTGAATATGATCTATACACTCTTACGATTAATGATGTGATAAATTATGTTTTGAATTAAAAAGTTATTAACATATTATATTATAGTAAGAGTATTTTTATCCATGTCACACCATGAGAGAAAACTCAATACATATAGAGAATACTATAAGTTACACACTATAGTATATATAAGATCAAATGAACAAAACTGGGAATGTTATATGAAGAATACCAAGACTTGAAGATGTGCGAAGAAGAATAAGTGAACTTGATGTTTCACAGGTTTACGAGCATTATCGATGGTATGAGTGCACTTATGGAAGTATTGTATAATATAGTTCTAGTTGAAATGGTGTTGCGATCTCTACCCAAAAATTGACATATAAAGAAGGTGTAAATCAATGAGAGTAATAACTTTAAGGAGTGCACATTGGATGAACTCATTGGTTTGCTGTTACAGTACAAAATCAAGTAAAATAATATTACTAATGAAGAGAATTTGAAAATGAGAGGTGTAGAATTTAAATATAATATAATTGATATCACAAACTCTTTTTATTTTTATAAATAGGTGAGTGAAAATGAGGCACCACATTTTTTAAAAGGATTCTACAAGATGATGAAAATAAATAAAGGCCCCAAAAAACACTAATAAGGATTATTAGAAGTAGGATAAGAAAAATTAAAGTAAATTTGAATCCCTATAATGAGGTTTTAGAACTAACATTTTATAAATAAAAAAAGTATTAAATCAATTTTGAATGTTTAAAACTGATGAAAGAGGGAAAATAAAAAAAAATATAAGAAAAAAACTAAATATATTTTTCTAATGGATAGAGATATAAAAAGGAATTAAACACAAGTGATGATTCATGATATGCAAAAGTGGATGGTAATCTATGCATAATAGAAATTAAAAATGAGGTTATTAGTGACTTTTGATTTATCTCTCCCTATGACTCTGATTCCATACAATTTATTCCAGCTAAACTAAATAGGGAAAATGAAAAATTCCAAAAAACATGTTAAAGATTTTTTAGTTGAACAAAGAATTAAATGGAAAAAATAAGAAGATTTTTGAGTAGAAAAAATAATATTCAAGAAAATAAGAATTAGAGAAATATGATATCTACCTACAATGAATTTTTTTAGGAATATTTATAATTTTCTCAAAAATAAAATGAGAAGTTAAATATATAAATAGTTAGCTTAAAGGAAAATTTATCTAATTTTTTTATGTAAAGGAAAATTATTACAAGATTATGGCTGGGAATAAACCAAATAATGATAAATATTGTTTTAGATTTAATATTAAGACACCTAAACTATATACAACCTATTTTTAAAAAAATAAAAATATAATTTATCAATAGTTACATGTTTTAGGTGTAATATTTAAGGTCATTATTATAATTAATGTTCTTTGAGATTTACATTGGTTCATTCTTAATATTTCATTTATAATAATTTATCTTATGGATTACCTAATACTAAATGTCTTAAATATTTTTTTGTACCTAATAACTCTTTTACTAATCCTACTAAACCCAATATAACATGAGTAATAAAATAATGTTCCACCTTATTTTTTTCATGAAATATTCCTTAAGAGTCTCAAGGATACATGGTAAATGTATAGTGGTTTCTATAGATATATGACTAGAGAACCATTAATTTTTCTTTCTTATAATCAATATTATGGAGGGATTGTTAAATTTTGAGAAAAATAAAAAGGCAATGTTAGAGGATTCAAAGAAGAAAGTTTCTCTAAAATTGTTATAATTTATGAATTAATATATATTAAAGTTTTAAAAAACATTTTAATAAGTATTTCACAACTTTTTGATGATTTAATGAGGGTTAAGTTTGAAGATAATAAAATTTTAGTTTTTATTAATGAATCTATTTTATTTTATTACAACATAAAAGACAATATTATTCCATTGATTTTTATAAACATACTAATCTGAATGTTAGGTATCTTAATGCTATATAAATAGATGATATATTGTGGCATTGGATTCTTAGAAATGGCACTTTTTAGCTATTGAATAAATTGCCAAAGCATGGACAAGTTCTGGATTTACCTGAGTTTAAAACAAGTATTTTTCTTATGAATTATACTTAAAAGGAAAGTAACACATAGAAGGATTAAGATCTATTAATTAAGTTTAAATAGTAACAACTATTAATCTTTCATATCTTGATTTTATTTGTTTATATGAAATTTTCTATCTTAGTAGTTAAGAAGAATGTTTTTTTGGGATTTTCGATGATTTTAGTAGGTTTACTTGGACTTATTTCTTAACTCATAAAAATGAAACTTTAACTATATTTCATATTTTTTGTAAATTATTTTAAAATAATAAATGATATTTAATTATATCTATATGTGGTGATAGAATATGTGAATTTCTTATTCTTGAATTTGTTTTTTTTTGAATAAAATTATTTTTATCATTGCTTTTCTACATCCAGAACATCCCAAAAAAATGTTATTGTAGAAAAGAAAAAATGATTTTAAAAATGTCAAGAAAAATTATAATTCAATTTAATTTTTCAAAATTATTGTTGGATGAATATATAAATACATCATGCTATATTTTAAATGGATTTTATATTAGACCTTTATTAAATAAAACAACTTATGAATTGTTTAAAGGAAATAAACCCAATGTTAGCTATTTTAGAGTATTTCAGTGTAAATTTCTTTATTTTAAATATTAAATATTTTTTAGACAAGTTTGATGGTAAAAGTGAAGAAGTAAGTTTTCTTGGATATTTTATTTCTAGTAAATATTATAGATTATATAATAAAATAACTATAATAGTGTATGAATATATACATGTTAAGTTTGATGAAAATAATTTTGAAGTAGAATTAATATTCAAATAAAGTTGAGGAATAATTTAACAAGTTTAATTTTAGTGAAGAAGAACATCAATATACAATATCTCAGTTGAGAGGGAGGATATATCTTCGCAATATGATATTAGAATTTGTAAATTTTATAAATATCTCCCTTTAGAAAAGTTAATTAGAAATATTGAATATGGAATTAGAACTAGGAAATATATTTTGAATTATTGTGATGATTTTACTTTTATTCTTGAATCTATTCTTGATAAAATTAATGAATCTTTAAAATATGCTAATTGAATTATTTCTATTTAAGATGAAATTAATCAATTTATAAGAAATAATTTAGTATCTTTAGGTGAACCCTCAAAAGAGAAATAGATTATTGGAACTCAATGGATTTTTAGGAATAAAATGTATGAATCTGGTTGTATTGTTAAGAATAAATCTAGAATTTTTACTCAAGGATATTATCAAGAGGAAGGAATTTATGAATAGTTTGGGTGTAACATCCCAAGTAAGTAAAGAATAATATATGTGTGTGGGGTGGGTATTCCTCCTCCACTAGTATGTGTGTATCTGGGTGGGTGTACCATGTAATAGATTTATGTATAGGTTGGGTGTAACATCCCAAGTAAGTAAAGAATAATATATTTTCATATATATGTATATTTATGAATTAGATAGTGTTATAGAGGCTTAAAATGATAATAAATCCAATCTTAGGCATATAATACTCTAATATTTTTAAAAGATTATTTTACCGCCTTTTGATGGAAAACCATTTTTAAATCTAATTTTTTACAATTTTATAAGCTATATTAGTCAAAATAAACATATTATTTATATTTGGGACATTGAAATTTACTTTGGATGATTTTTTGGTATTTTTCTGACAATGTTCATTTTTAATGAATAGTGAAAAATACTGCATTTTACTTCAAAACTGCTTTTTCATCTAATTTAATTATATGGTTATATTATATTTTTAATTGGTTTTAAAGTTTAATTAGAATATATTTTTACCATTTAATCCAATGGTGGTCATTATAATTAATTTCACTTTGAAATTGGACATAAACAATTGTCAATCTTTTGATAAATATTGTTCTTAAAAACACGCTATTTGTTTTGATAACGAGAATTATATTTAAATTAATTACTGAAATTTCTGCGTTTGGAATTTGGTAAAATATATTCCATATTTGGAATCAGAAGATCCAAATTATTTAATTAATACTCTTTTGTTTTTGAACATTATGAATAATAACGACGGTAACTATCTTTAATTATTGTGATTAATTAGTAATCGGGTAGTTAAGGGTAATAAAATAATATCATAATAATATAAAATGACCCCAAATTATGTCCTAATACTATTGGTTATGTCCTGTCCAACCATGGACAACCTTGGGACAACTTAGGGACCACATGGAATTACTTTTGTGTGATAGTGATCTTTTATCATATTATTTTAAAAGAAAGTAAAATATAACCAAACTATGTAACACCTAAGTAAAACAATTTTAATTTAGTTTAAATAAATAATATATTAGACTATAAATAATCATTGTAAAGCTAAAAATATTTCCTACATCATGGTATTTTTTTTATAATTTTTAGACATTAAATAAATAAATTTATTTATGACACCATAATGAAGTAGTGATTACCTCATTAATGAACGATTTAAATAAAATGAAAAGATAAGGTAAATTATAAGACTTAAAATTGTCAAAAACCTATTTTATGGGTGGATTTCGAATCCTTATCACCTTATCATAAAAAGATATCATTTTGGGACCTTTAAAATCCGAAAACCATTTTATAATAAAGTAACATTTCAAAACTTTCCAAAAGTGACCCTCCTCCCTCTTATAAAAGGCCCCCACCTCTACCCCCTTAACCAAACCTCTCAAGCCCTTGGATCATCCAAAATCTGCTCAAATTATCTATTAAAATCCCTATATTACTCCTATAATCCTCACTTTGGGCATAAGTCTTTCCAAGGAATCCTTTGGCTCAAATCAAAAAGAGTTACCCGATTTAGAGGTAACGTCTCCTCTCGAGTTTCTTTCTTTTATTTTCCTTCTTCACTCACAAATCTCTTATTATTATTTGATCCCATAATAAAAAAACTATCCTTAATATACTAGGATGTTTTTATGATAAGTATTCTTCCTAAAATTACACACACCTCTGTCTAATGGTTAAAGAACATACTGTTTCTGTGGGTGGAAAATTACTACCTCATGAAACGATGATTGTTCAATATTATTTTAACACATTTCATGGTGGAAATTATGATTTCACTGTATTTATATATGATATATATTATATTTATTTCCTCTCTATGGTTCTGTATTTTATATTTAAAACATACCTTTATGCTCTGCATGTTGTGAAAATGCGATAATTTCATTTGAGGAAGTGTGGACTACCGCCCCCTCAAGTGATGTGACTCATTCATGCCAAAATGGAAATTATAAAGAATGTAATTAATGAACTTATGTTACCTATATAACATATATATTATACTATAATTATAATATATATATGTCTCATTTATTTTTAAAGTCCATTAATATGACAAAAAATGAAAGCAGTGTTCAGGCGTACGTACGACCTACTGTCTCCATGAATGGTGAATTTCATTTTTTTATCTTAAAATGTTATGGAATAGTATAAAATGAATATATACTGGATATATATGATATTTAAATCATTAATACTATTCTGGAGATGATGTACTTATAACTACATGGGAAATTCTTTTCAAACAAGTTCATTTTTGACTCATGTACCGAACATCGACAAAATGTATGATATGAAATCACATAATTAACTAATTATTATAAAATGATAATATGTGATATTAATTGAATAATAAACTTTAAATGAATTCCTTAAGCAATTATAAATTGACAAAAGTTTATTATTCAGGAATATAAAGAAACGAACAAGATAAGTCGGACTTGAGGTAAGGGACTTCGTCTCAATATCCTTTTGTTAAGGCATACTTAAATTTATATAAGACCTTATTTTATTAGTTGTATAATAAACCCTTTTGAATTTTAATTTCATTCAAAAGGAATATTTTTACATGAAGCATTTTACTAAACGACAAAAGGGAATGTTTTTGTCTTACGTATGCGGTGACAACGACTTCTCTGCCTCCATGACCATTATTTGAGTTTCAGCTTCTTCTACAAGCCATAACTTTTTTTAAATGAAAAATAAATACCATGTTTTACTTTATTTTGGTATTGAAAATGGTTTTGATAATGTTTTTATTATATCAATATGTTGTATTGATATCTTGTGATTGAAATGTGGAAATGTTATGTTTTCTTTATGCATGTTTTATGTGATATGACTATGTTATGGTTCTTGGGAATTGTTTATGAAGACGGGTGGTTCCATGATAAATTAAGTGCGGGTGAGCCCGAGATAGCTCTCCAATGCATTGGGTAACATGAATGAGTTAAACTCTAAGGTTTCTCCAAAGAGATTTAGGGAATATACTGTGATGGGTATTCCAAATGTAACCATGAGGGTTACTCCCAACGTAAGAATGTTATGAATGCCTCAAGTTACCTTTATGTCTTATGATTTCTATGAGTTATTCATAAATATTATGATTTCATGAGGTATGTTAAAGTGCTTATGTTTTATGAGTAAAGTATGATTTCATTTATTTTTATGTATATATAGACTAATGTTTTCTTTCCATATTTTTTATATCCTTTACTGAGATTTTTATGCTCATCCCAAGTTTTTGAAATGTTTTTCAGAGGTCAAGGGAAAAGTACATTATGTGATGATAGTGTCGAGGAAGTGTCAAGAAAGAAACCATGTTTTATTTTAAATATTTTTCCTTTGGTGGAAAAAATGAATATTGTCTTTGATTTAACCACCTTGTTTAAATGTGGAATGTAATGCATGATTTATGATATAATTCTCTAAAAATCTAAACCCGAAAAGATCCTCAATGTGAATTATTCCTTTAATTCATGATTATGTAATGTTTTAAGGCTGGGTCCTTATAGTTGGTATCAAAGGTCGGTTTAGATAACTTTAGGAGTTAGAATTCTGTTAAATTATTATCCAAAAATATTTTTTTTACATTATGTTCAAATTGAAATGATATAGAATTTTAAGATTACCATGTTGCTTCATCTAAGACATGTTTGTTTAGAATGGTTTTCCATAGAGGAAATAGGGAAGCAGTGCTAGGAAGGCATACAAAAGTAAATGAACTTAGAAATTAGCATCTTGAGATGGTCGGAATTGGAACTAAACAGTTTGTTACAGTAATGGCACAGTTGACTCAACCGATAAATGGTGGTGGTATCCATGCACAAGATTAGCCAGATCAACCACAGAGGAACATGTTAGTGGTGTAAAATTTCATGAGGCAACATCCCCCATCATTCAGAGGATCATCTGACCCTGTGTAACTGAAGGGTGGATTAAAGCACTGGAGAAGATTTTCGATGTCATGGGGTATTCAGAAAATCAAAAGGTTAGTCTTGTTGTTTACTATTTGGATGGTGAAGTAGATTAGTGGTGGTTGATGGTTAAAAATATCAAGGATGCTGATGAGATTGATGCTCTTGACTGGGATAAATTCAAAGGTATGTTTCTTGAGAAATATTTTCCTAAGGCTATTCGACTTAGGATAGAAAAACAATTCTTGGAATTGAGGCAAGAGGACGACTCAGTGGATTCTTATGAAGAAAAGTTCACTCGATTGGCAAGGTATGATCCAAATTTTATTTGAGACCTTGATAGTAAAACCAATCATTTTTACTCAGGATTAAAGCCAAAATATCAAAGGGAATTAGATTCTCGTGAGTTCAAAAGTTATGAAAATCTTGTTCGATGTGTTGAGAAGGTGGAAATGGAGTTTTCTGATGAGCAAGTGTTCTATGACAACCAACAGAAGAAGAGACCGAGGTGGCTGGAGAAAGGGAATAATCCTTCAAAAAGGTTTGATGGTAAGAAAACTAAGTTTGTAGTTTGTGATAAATGTGGTAAAAGGCATGTTGGGGAATGTCTTTTTAATTCTGGAAAGTGCTTATGATGTGGTAAGATGGGACATAAGGCTCGTGATTGCACTAGAAAAGATCAGGGTAATGGTAAGACCAAATTTGATTTATAGTTAGTGAGATGTTTTAAGTGCAATGAGATGGGTCATTATGCAAATGAGTGTTTAAAAAAGAGATCGAATGATGGGAAGCAGTCAGACTACAAGTGGAAAGGTGTGGTGAAATCCTTCACAACTACTTCAGCAGATGTTGGGCCATAAAATGAAGTGGTATCAGGTACTTTGTTTTTTTTCATGTTATGACAATGTTTTTTTTGATTCAGGGTCTACAAATTATTTCATTTCTGAAAAAATTTCTAGTAAATTGGGAATTCCATCTCAAGAAATGACTCCTGAACTTGTGGTAAAAACACCTGGAAGAAATGTTGAGGAAAAAAGAATTTATAAGAATCTTCCTATCCTTATCCATGGAAAGAATCTTTTGTGAGAACCCAGATCTTCTTTTCAGGTATGTTTTTTATTTTTTTGGAGTTTTTAAGAAAAATGAACTTTCTGGAAATTTTCAAAGTACACGCCGTGTACTTTCTGAGTACACGTTGTGTACTCTTCCCCAGCTCAAAGCCGTGTGCAGGCCGTGCCCGGGCCACACACACGGTGTGTGGGGGTGACGTGGAGGACAATTTTGGTAGAGTACGAAAAAGACCCAGTACGTGTTGTGTACTCTAAAAGTACACACCATGTACTTTCTTTTTTTACTAAATGAACTGGGGTCACGCCTAACGCACATAAACACCTCCTTATAGGTCTCGTTCATCCGAGAGCGACCCGTACAACTGAATCTTTGACGATCTCCCACCCCTTCGTCCGTTATCCGATTCGAGCACGATCGATTGCATTGGAATCGCAACGGTATGATCTTAATTCTTCTTGAGATTCATTCCGAGTTATCTTGGGTTGAGAATTTTGTGATTTTTATCAGATCTATGATGTTCTAAGGGGAATCAATCGTCGTGATTCACATATATCGATCTCCTAGGATCGAGGTAGGTGGTTTGTGCCTTTCTGTTGAAATTTGATAAGTATTTTGTGAAAATTCCACAAATTCCCTTGGGCGGGGAATTGTGGGTTTCCTATTTTGACTCTACTGTTTTCCTTCTTTTCTTGATTGTTGTAGTAGAGGTTTATGCTTGTAAGTAGAGTAATTTATTTTATGCTCAGGATGCTTTGCCATGTTTTTTCTGCCTATTTGGCATTTTTCCAGTTGCCATGCCTAGCTGTAGGATAGTGGAACTGCTACTTTATTACTGTTGAGCCTTAGAATGGTATCCAAGTAGTTATTGAGGTTTACTTGGAAGATACATGCATGCTATGCATGTTTATTTTTTCACTCAGGATTGTGAAAACCTATAGTAGTAGACCAAAGAGATAATTGATGTAAGGGATTCTCCAGAGTGTCTTTAAATATGATGCGATACCACAGGGGGAATTGAAGAAGAGTGTTTCCTTATAGAGTCTGTAGTTCCTCGACGTGGACCAAACGGGGAATGAAATATTGAGTGCTTCCCTAGAGAGCCTTTAGTACGATACGAGACTATAGGGGGAATTGACAGCGAGTGCTTCCTCAGGGAGTCTATTAATTTCATAGCTGAACCAGAGAGGTGAGACTGTGGGTGCCACCTAGAGGGTTGCTAGTACTTATAGGTTGAACCATAGGGGTTAGGCTGTGAGAGCTACCTAGAGGGTTACCTTTTTCCTTTATTGCTGGCTATGTACTTGTGTACTTCTTTTGTTAGAACTGTAGATTGTAGCTGCTTGTGTTCCTGTTTACTGCTTCTTGTTTTATTACTGTAATGTATTCATTGAATATTAGGGACAGATATTTGGGTGATTGCCTAATGGGATTGTATCTCACACCCTGTTTGGGCCATGCTTTTGGGCCCAAGAAGACTATGTTTTTGCAGGTATAGATAAGGGCAAGCGCCCTTCTACTTTGGGTTCTTGATTCACTGGAGCTGGAGAGCATGGGACCGAGCCGAGGCTTGCGATGCTGAGGAGTATAATCTATTTTCTTTTACAATTTATTTTTAGTTTTACTTCAGCACGTTGGGTTTTTTACTGCTTTCCATAGATATATGTACCATGTTGCATCATTATTATGTATCCATTGCTTCCGCTGTTCACTTCAACTATTGTATGCTGTTGATTGTTTCTGCTATTGTGTCTGGTTGTTTTTCTGCTGTATACTTTACCGAATGAGGGCATAGTTTTCCCACCGACTCACCAAATCCCTCACTACTAGTCGGAAGCCTCTGGCATTTGGGGAAATTCACTTGAGGTTATGTGACGAACCGGGTACGGGGCACCGGTGGAGGGGCTCTGGATTCGGGTCGTTACAAAGTGGTATCAAAGGGGTTCTTTTCTCCTACTTTTCTGTTTAGAGACTTTAGCCAGGGATAGGATGAACTCGATACTTGGTATTAAGATGTGCTCGGGAGTATCTAACTTGTGTATAGGGAAAAGCCATACTACCTTGTTAATTGCAGTTTGCTGATTTTGATATTTTACCATCGATATGACTTAACCTAGAGTGATTCACAGGACTTGTGCTATTATTGTTTTGATATTTCAGTTCTATTTATATCGCAACCTGATGAGAGGAGGGTATTCCATCTCATGCATGATATAGAAACTTGTAGAATCACATTCCATGCATTCTTTCCATGCCATCTAGGGTGCATTATCGATTGCATGCTGTTGTGATAGACTTTGTGTAGATTATGCATTCTGTTGTGATAGATGCTTGATAGAATCCCTGCTGTTATGTTAGATATCTGTTTTTTTACCTTATATGTAACTATAGAAGATTCCAAGCTTTTATTCACGGGGAGTATGGGCCCTCATGAATCGGAATTTGGCACCTCTTTGCCTTGTTTTTAGTGTTTCTGGGGTTCTATGCTGTTTCTAAGCTACTGCCCAGAAAAACCCAGAATGCACGGTGTGTACTTTTCAGATACATGCCGTGTAGTTTTCAGGCCGTGTTACTGACCGTGTGAGCAGAACATGGTGTCGTGAAAGTAACTTTAGGAACACACCATGTATGGTAGGTACATGACGTGTAGTAATGAGTCGTGTACCCAGCCGTGTCACTAACAACACGGGTTGGGGAAGCTCGAGTAGCACACGCCGTGTTGTAAGGTAACACACTGTGTAGTCCCTTATAGGAACCCAACCATGTCACGAACAACACGGGTCAGTGTGACCTTCTCTCAGACACGCCATGTTGCTCTTGGAGCATGCCATGTAGTCTTTCCAAGTACCCGGCTGTGTCACAAACAACACGGGATGGTGTCACCTTGCCTATACACGTCGTGTTTGTTAGGATCACACCGTGTAAGTTTCAGCCGTGTAGACGGCCATGTTTTTAACAACACGGGCCGCCGAAGCCTTGTCCACTACACGCTGTGTCTGTAGGGAACACGCCGTGTAGTCTCAGTTTAAGAAAACCATGTGGGTTAGCCGTGTAAGAGACTCGGGTAGGGGAACAGTTTTCAAGTACACGCCGTGTGTGGGTGCAACACGCCGTGTAGTTTGAGGTGTACACGACTTTTAGGGAAGGAGTACATTCCCATGTCAGTGGCTTAAGAAAACACGCCGTGTAGTCGAGTTTTGTAAACTTGTGTGTTTTCCTTCCCCTGTTTCTGTTTTGTACTCTTGTGTTCTCTGTCCTTGTTTTCCTGATCTAAGGTGTACTTTTGATCTTTTAGAGGTATGCCACCGAGATGTCCTACGGTCATATGTCTGTCGTCAGGTAGTGATCAGACGCCAGACAGGGCTGATCAGGGACATCCTGCCGATCCTCCAGTCAGGCAATCCTTGGCACCGACTGTTATACTAGTTGCAGGTGCTTATGTACAGTTCAGGGAAGGTTTCATGAGGATGATGTAGGACATCCAGGGAGCGCTGCCTCCTGCCACAACTATGGTAGATTTGACGCAGGTTTTCCAGCAGCAGCATTCTCCCACGTTCTCGGGGGAAGGAGGACCTCAGGCTGCAGAGTCATGGCTGGAAGCCATGCTGACTATCTTCGAGCATCTGGAGACGCCTCCAGAGAGTCGGGTCAATATCACCACCTATATTCTCCGAGACTCCGCCAAGAGGTGGTGGGATGTGATCTCACAGGCGGGTCAATAGCAGGCTATGGCTTGGGAGGAGTTCCAGTGCGTGTTCTATGACTACTTCTACCCAGAGACCCTGAGGGCCGATCGAGACCGGGAGTTCATGAGCTTAGAGCTGGGTACTCTTTATGTCATGGAGTATTCCTCTCGCTTCACCGAGCTGCAGCATTTCACACCCCTCCAGGATGGAAGTGGGGTGTTCTTAGCAAGGAAGTTTGAGTATTGCCTCAGGAGGAGGATCCGCTCGCAAGTGAACATCTTCCAGCTGACTTCCATCACTTACATTGTCAACCAGGCACTGATTGCGGAGAACAATCTAAGAGACTCTAGAGCTGCGAACCAGGGCGGTTCTGCTTCCAGAGCTAGTCTTCCTCTAGATGACAGCAAGAAGCGCCGTAGAGAGTCTACGCGCGGTTACCTAAGGAAGCGTGATGCATCGTCAGGCAGCCAGGTGACATGCTACCAGTGTGGCCGGTCAGGGTACACGAGGCCGCAGTGCCAGAGGGACCCCGTGGAGTTCCGGTCTTGTAGTAATATGAGTCACCTTTATCATTTCTACCAGGTTTTCTCACCAGCAGCTGGTGACCGAGGTTCTTCCATGACTCCTCATTCAAGAGTAGCCCCACCAGTCTCTCAGTAGTCGGGGAACTAGAGTTCTTCCAGCCATTCGGGTGGAGGTGGAGGTCGAGGCCGTGATGGTCGTCCACCAGTCCCTCAGCACCAGCAGGGAGGTTCAGATCAGAGTGGTCAGTCAGGGGCACAGGTCCGTGGTGCAGGACAATCTTTCACAGTGGAGCAGACCTATTAGGAGCAGGATCCCGACCCTTCTACAGTTCGAGGTATGATTTTAGTAGCCTCAGTTTTATCTTCAACCCTTTTTGATACTGTCTCTACGTATAGCTTTATCTCTGTTGCTGTCGTGGAGAGCCTTGGGCTCTAAATCTTTTCTTCTGCTGACTCATTTACACTAGACACACCTTTGGGGACGAGGAAATCTAGTGTATGCCAGTGTAGAGAGTGCCCTCTTGAGGTTGCATGGTATCGTTTCTTATGGGATCTCTATGTCCTAGAGATTACAGGCTATGATTTCATCCTTGATATGGACTGGTTGGTTCCCTTCCAGGTAGTCGTCGACTGTTATCACCGCAAAGTGAGTTTCGTTTCACTAGAGGGTGAATCCTTTCTTCATAGAGGCGAATGGGATGTTCAGGTGAGTCGATCAGGACTTGAGCATCATGGGCTAGGAAGGGTGACAACCCAGATTGCTATTCTTTATCTGGATGTTCAAGGGACTCCACAGTTGGACTTTCCTCCAGTGGTGGATCTCTTCAGGGATGTCTTTCCAGAGGACTTCTCAGGTTTTCCTCCATAGCGTGAGGTAGAATTTTCCATTGAGCTCGTGCTAGGAGTGGCACCGGTGTCCATCCCTCCTTATAGGATGGATACTCCTGAGTTGCAGGAGCTCAATAAGTAGTTGGAGGAGTTTTAGGCTAAAGGATTCATCGGACCCAGTACTTCTCCTTGGGGTTCACCTGTCTTGTTTGTAAAGAAGGAAAACAGTACCCTTCGGCTTTGTATGGATTATCGGAAGCTGAACTAGTTGAGGGTCAAGAACCGATATCCTTTGCCGAGGATCGATGACCTTTTCGATCAGCTTTGAGGATCCTGAGTGTTCTCGAAGATCGATTTGAGGTCTGACTATTATTAGTTGCGTGTTAGACCATCTTCTATACCTCTGACAGCCATCAGGAGCAGGTATGGTCTATACGAGTATATAGTTATGCCGTTCGGTCTCACGAACACACTGGCAGTTTTCATGGAACTGATGAACCGAGTGTTCCACCCTTACTTGGAATCTTTCGTCATAGTCTTCATGGATGATATCTTGGTTTACTCTCACACTCGACACGACCATGCCACACATCTTGAGATCGTTCTGAGTACACTGAGAGAGCATTGAATTTATGCTAAAATAACGAAGTGCCACTTCTGGATGGATCAGATTCACTTCTTGGGCCACGTCATCTCATAGGCAGGAGTATCTATGGACCCAGATAAAGTGAGAGCTATAGTTTCCTGGGAGCAGCCAAAAAATGTCTTTGAGGTACAGAGTTTTCTAGGGCTGGCTAGATACTACAAACGCTTCATTCATGACTTTTCTCGTCTAGAAGCACCTTTTACAGGTCTGACCTAGAAGGGGGAGAAGTTCTTATGGTCAGATTCTTGTGAGTCAGCCTTTCAGGAGCTAAAAGGGATTTTAACGTCATCACCGATACTAGTCTTGCCAGAGCCAGGCAAGAGCTACACTGTTTACTATGATGTTTCAGGTATCGGGCTAGGAGCTGTGCTTATGTAGGGAGATGGAGTCATTGCGTATGGGTATCGACAGTTGAGGCCACATGAGAGGAACTACCCAACGCACAATCTGGAGTTGACAGCTATTGTTCATGCCTTATGCTCTTGGAGACACTATCTTCTGGGAGAGCACTTTGTGGTCTTTACCGACCACAAGAGTCTCAAGTATATCTTCACTCAGCATGATCTGAATCTGAGGCAGTGCAGGTGGGTTGAGTATCTTTAGTATTTTGATTTCGAGCTTGCCTATATGCCGGGAAAGGGAAACGTAGTGGCATATGTGTTGAGCAGGAAAACTCAGATTCAGGCAGTTCAGGAGGCCAGTAGTGAGTGGAAGCTCATGGCACTGTTCTCTGAGATGCATCTGGAGGTTCATGACAGGCATGGACAGACTTTCCTATCTTCTATAGATGTTACCTCTACACTTCTCAATCAGGTACAAATGAGGAAGCTATCAGACTTAGAAGGCTTAGTCCTGCGGGAGGGTGTGTCAGGCGATGACCCTCTTCCTGGATGGACGGTGGGTGAGGATGAGATCTTTTATTTATAGGGATGCATATGGGTGCCGGCAGAAATACATGAGGAGATGATGCGGGATTTTCATTCCTCTGTTTGGGAAGTTCATCCTAGCGTCACCAAGATGTATCGGGATCTTCATCGCCAGTACTGGTGGCCAGATATAAATAAAGATGTTGCTGGTTTTGTCATGATATGTTCTACATGTCAGCAGGTGAAAGCAGATCATCAGTGACCAGCAGGCCTTTTATAGTAGTTAACTATTCTAGAGTGAAAGTGGAACAATGTTGCAATGGACTTCGTGACTGGATTTCCGAGGATGCCTCGGGGAAACGATGTTGTTTGGGTTGTCGTCGACAGGCTCACAAAGGTTGCTCACTTCTTGCCGATCAAGGAGACCTTCAGTGTCAATGATCTGGGAAGACTTTACATCTGAGAGATCGTTCATCTTCATGGAGTTCCACACTCCATTGTTTCAGACATGGATGTGTGCTTTACCTCTCGATTCTGGCAGGGACATCAGAAGCCCTTGGGCACACAGGTACTTTTGAGTACAGCATACCATCCCCAGACTGATTCCAGTCCGAGCGCACGATCCAGGTGCTTGAGTATATGCTCCGAGCCTGCATTCTAGACCTTAGCGGTTCTTGGGAGAAGCATATTCCTCTGGTGGAGTTTTCTTAAAACAACAGTTTCCAGGCGACCATTCAGATGGCACCATACGAGGCTTTGTACGGTAGGCCATGCCGATCACCCTTGTGCTGACTGGAGGTAGGAGAGGCATCTTTGCTGGGACCTCGTCTCGTTCAGGAGACCTTAGAGTAGATAGAGCTGATCCGGAAGAGGATGGATACAACATAGTCTTGACAGAAGTCTTATGCTGATCAGCGGAGATGACCTCTAGAGTTCGAGGTCGGGGATCAGGTTTTCCTGCGTGTCGCACCGAGGTTGGGACACAAGAGGATTCAGAGACAGGGTAAGCTTTCACCGCGGTACGTCGGGCCGTTTGAGGTCTTGGAGAGTGTAGTGCTGGTCGCCTATCGGTTGCAGCTACCTCAGAGGTACCGAGCCATGCATGACGTCTTCCACGTCTTGCAGCTCTGACGTTACTTTTTGGACACGTCTCATGTCTTTCAGCCTGAGGAGGTTGAACTTGAAGAGGATGCATCGTTCGAGGAGCATCCTATCTGGATTGTTGATCGCAATACGTGGGTTATCCGCAGGCGATCTGTTCCTCTGGTATGGGTGCTATGGAAGCACGGGCGAGTACAGGGCGAGACCTGGGAAAGGGAGACCGATGTACAATCGCAGTGGCCAGAGCTATTCGGGGATCCTTCTTCTACGCCACGTTAGGGAAATTCAGGGGCAAATTTCTTTAAGGGGGGAAGTTTTTGAGAACTCAGATCTTCTTTTAAGGTATGTTTTCCCCTTTTCTGGAGTTTTTAAGAAAAATGAACTTTCTGGAAATTTTCAAAGTACACACCATGTAATTTTTGAGTACACATCGTGTACTCTTCCCTGGCTCAAAGCCGTGTGCTGGGCGTGCCCAGGCCACACACACGGTGTGTGGGGGTGACGTGGAGGATGATTTTGGTAGAGTACGGAAAAGACCCAGTACACGCCATGTACTCTAAAAGTACATTCTATGTACTTTTTTTTACTAAATGAACCGGGGTCGCGCCTGACGCATAGAAACACCTCCTTCTAGGCCTCGTTCGTTCGAGAGCAACCTGTACGGGCGAATATTCAACAAGATCCCACCCCTTCGTCCATTCTCCGATTCAAGCATGGTTGATTGCGTTGGAATCGCAGTGGTAAGATCTTCCTTCTGCTTGAGCTTCGTTTTCTGTTTCCTCTTTGTTTCCGAGTTATCGTGGGTTGAGCATTTTGTGCGTTTTCTCAAATCTACGACGTTCTAAGGGGAATCAATTATCATGATTTACATATATCGATCTACTAGGATCAAGGTAGGTGGTTTGTTCATTTCTGTTGAAATTTGATGAGTATTTTGTGCAAATTCCACAAATTCCCTTGGGCGAGGAATTGTGGGTTTCCTGTTTTGGCCCTACTGTTTACCTGCTTTGCTTGATTGCTGTAGTAGAGGTTTATGCTTGTAAGTAGAGTAATTTATTTTATACTCAGGATTCTTTTCCATGTTTGTTCTGCCAGTTTGGCGTTTTTCCAGTTTCCATGCCTAGCCTTAGGATAGTGGAACTGCTACTTTATCACTGTTGAGTCTTAGAATGGTAGCCAAGTAGTTCTTGAGGTTTACTTGGATGATACACGCATGCTATGCATGTTTTTTTTTCACTCAGGATTGTGAGAACCTAGAGTAGTAGACCAAAGGGAGAATTAACGTAAGGGCTTTTATAGAGTGTATTTAAATACAATGTGAGGCTACAGGGGGAATTGACGATGAGTGCTTCCTCAGAGAGTCTGTAGTTCCTCGACGCGGGACACAGGGGGAATGAGACATTGAGTGCTTCCCCAGAGAGTCTTTAGTACGATACGAGACTATAGGGAGAATTGACGGTGAGTGCTTCCTCAGAGAGTCTATTAATTTCATAGCTGAACCAAAGGGGTGAGAATGTGGGTTCCACCTAAAGAGTTGCTAGTACTTATAGGTTGAACCATAGGGGTTAGGCTGTGAGAGCTACCCAGAGGGTTACCTTTTCCCTTTGTTGCTGGCTGTTTACTTCTGTACTCCTTTTGTTAGAACTGTAGATTGTAGCTACTTGTGTTTTGTTTACTGCTTCTTGTTTTATTACTTCCAGGTATTCATTGACTGTTGGACACAAATCTTTGGGTGATTGCCTAATGGGATTGTATCTCAGACCCTGTCTGGGCCATGCTTTTGGGCCCAAGAAGAATATGTTGCTGCAGGTATAGATAAGGGCAAGCACCCTTCTACTTCTAGTTCTTGATTCACTGGAGCTGGAGAGCATGGGACCGAGCTGAGGCTTGCGATGCTGAGGAGTTTACTCTGTTTTCTTTTTCACTTTGTTTTTAGTTTTACTTCAGAAAGTTGGTTTGTTTACTGCTTTCCATAGACATATGTACCATGTTGCATCATTATTATGTATCCATTGCTTCCGCTGTTCACTTAAAGTGTTGTATGCTGTTGATTGTTTCTGCTATTGTGTCTGGTTGTTTTTCTGCTGTATACTTTACTGAATGAGGGCATAGTTTCCCCACCAACTCACCAAGGCCCTCACTGCTAGTCGGCAGCCTCTGGCGTTTGGGGAAACAC
Organism: Viscum album; assembly: GCA_963277665.1. Lineage (NCBI taxonomy): Eukaryota > Viridiplantae > Streptophyta > Magnoliopsida > Santalales > Viscaceae > Viscum > Viscum album. Next base: position 1,538,728,532 of record OY728131.1, read on the forward strand.
GCTTGAGGTTATGTGGCGAACCGGGTACGTGGCACCAGTGGAGGGGCTTCGGATTCAGGTCGTTACAATCTATTTTCAAACCTTATTATTTTACCTCTAGTAGAGTTTGATGTTATCCTGGGTATGTATTGGCTCTCTGTTTACCATGCTAATATTGACTGTAGAGATAAAGAAGTTTCTTTTCAGAAAAACTTTCAATTTGTGTACAATAATGAACCCTTACTGTTGATAACATATCAAGAGGCTGAGAAACTTGTAAAAGATGGAAATGAATGTTACCTTGCACATATTGTTGAAAACAAATGAACCATTCAGATTAATGATGTTTCGGGGGTAAATGAGTATCCTGATGTTTTTATTGATGAGTTGCCTGGAATAATACCAGATTGGGAAGTTGAATTTACTATTGACTTAGTTCCTGATGCTAAGTCAATTTCAAAACCCCCTTTGAGAATGGCTCAAATTGAACTTTTAGAGTTGAAGGAGTGATTTCACGATTTATTAGAGAAAGGTTTCATTCGAACTAACACATCACCATGGGGTGCTCCTGTCTTATTTGTTAAAAAGAAATATGGTTCAATGAGACTTTTCATTGATTATAGAGTCTTGAATAACATCACTGTTAAGAAAAAATATCCTTTTCCTCACATCGATGATTTTTTGATCAGTTCTAGGGAGCTCAATATTTTTCAAAGATTGAGTTGAGATCAGGGTACCATCAGTTGAAGGTAAAGGAATCAGATATTCCGAAGACCACGTTTCGTTCAAGATATGACCATTATTAATTTGTAGTTATGCTTTTTGGGTTAACCAATGCACCTGCTATATTCATGGACCTTATGAATAGAATTTTCCATGAGTTCTTGGATAAGTTTTTGGTTGTTTTCATTGATGATATTTTGGTGTTTTCTAAAAGTAAAGAGGAGCATGAAATTCATTTAAGGGTTTTTTTTTCAAACCTTAAAAGAAAATAAATTGTATGGGAAATTCATAAAGTGTGAGTTTTGGTTGCAACAAGTTTCTTTCCTTGGTCAAATTGTTTCTAAAGATGGAATAACTGTTGATCCTACAAAAAAAAGGTTTTTTTAAGAATGGACAAAACCCACAAATATAACCAAGATTCATAGTTTTCTTGGTTTGGCATGCTATTACTGAAGGTTTGTTAAAAAATTTTCATGGTTGTCCAGCCCATTGACTAAGATAACTCGGAAGGGTGTTAAGTTTATCTGGACAAAAGAATGTGATGATTGTTTTCAGGAATTGAAAATAAGATTGGTGAATGCTCCAGTATTGGAACTACCTTCCAGAAATGGTGAGTTTTTTATCTACATCGATGCTTGATTGAAAGGACTTGGTTGCGTCCTAATATAGAATGATCAGGTAATTACTTATGCTTCACGTCATTTGAAAACTCATGAGATAAATTACCCTACACATGATTTGGAATTAACTTCTGTTGTGTTAACTTTAAAAATTTAGAGGCATCATTTGTATGGTGTAAAGTTTGAAATATATACTAATCACAAAATTTTAAAGTATATATTCACTCAGAAATAATTGAACATGAGACAGAGGAGATGGATATAATTAATCAAGGATTATGATTGCACGATTCACTACCACACAAGAAAAGCAAATAAAGTGGTAGATGCTTTGAGTCAAAAAATTAATGCTTCATTAACCATGTTACATTTGGAACGTGATCCTTTGGTTAAGGATTTGATGAAATTTGGCATAGAAGTTTTTGGTGTAGGAAGTTCTTCTGTTTTGTTTTAGGTATCAGTGAAATCTTCTCTATCAGACAGAATTAAGCAAGCACAAAAGCAAGACAGTGAGTTGCAGAAAAAGGTAGAGCTGGTTCAGATGGGTATGTTACCTGAATTCAACATTGATAATGATTGTGTTTTGAGATTTGGGAAGAGATTTTGTGTGCCTTATGATTCACAGTTGAAGAGAGAGTTGTTATGTGAAGCTCATAGTTCTCTATTTTCAGTTCATCCAGGCAGTACTAAGATGTACAGAGATCATCGGGAATATTACCGGTGGGATGGAATGAAAAGAGATATTTCTGATTTTATTGTGAAGTGTTTGACTTGTCAATAGGTTAAAGCAGAGCGACAATTATTTAAAGGGATGCTTCTACTTTTACCAATTTTAGAGTGAAAATGAGAGAATATATCCATAGACTTCATTGTGGGATTACTGAAGACACCTTGAGGTAATAATGCAATCTAGGTTATTGTTGACCGCTTGACTAAATCTGCTCATTTCCTTGCTAAACGAGATACTTTTTCCCTAGATCAACTTTCTCGTTTGTATATTAAATAGATAGTCAGGTTACACGGAGTTCCCCTCTCCATTGTATCTGATCGTGATCCCAGGTTCACTTCTAACTTTTTAAAAGGCCTTCAGAAGTCGTTGGGTTCTAAATTAAATTTTAGTATAGCTTTTCATCCTCAATCAGATGGGTATTCAGAATGAACAATTCAGACTTTGGAGGATATGATACATGCTTGTTCAATGGATTATCAGGGAAGTTGGGACCAACATCTTTCATTGGTTGAGTTTTCTTATAATAACATTTTTCATTCTAGTATACAGATGGCACCATTTGAGGCATTATATGGGAAGCGGTTTCAAACTCCAGTTTTTTGGGATGAAGTGGGTGAAAGGAAGTTGATGGGACCAAAATTGGTAGAAGAGTTGGCAGAAAAAGTTCAGATGATACAGAAACACATGAGAATAGCTCAGAGCAGGCAGAAAAGTTATGCGGACAATAGGAGGAAGGATCTCTCTTTTGAGGTAGGTGATCATGTCTTCCTCAAAGTTTCACCATGGAAAAGTGTGATGCGATTTAGTAAGAAAGGAAAGCTGAGTCCAAGGTTCATTGGACCCTATGAAATTTTTGAGAGAGTTGAATCAGTTGCATACCGAGTGGCTTTACCTCCAAGTTTATCTCAGGTACATAATGTTTTTCATGTTTCAATGTTAAGGAAGTACATGCCAGATCTATCTCATGTTTTGAGTCCAGAGGTAGTTCAGCTGGAAGAGAATCTATCTTAAGAGGAATAACCGGTACAGATTCTTGACCATAGGGAGCAAGTGTTTAGGAATAAGGTGATTCATCAAGTAAAGGTTTTGTGGAAAAATGACAAGATTAAAGAGGCAACTTGGGAATCTGAAAATGCAATGAGAGATAAATACCCCCTCTTATTTGATAAGTAAATAAATTGCGGGGATGCAATTTCCTAAAGAGGGGTAGGATGTAACATCCTAAGTAAAGAATAGTATATTTTCATATCTATGTTTATTTATGAATTAAATATTGTTTTAGAGTCTTAAAACGAGAATAAATCCAATCTTAGGCATATAATACTCTAATATTTTTAAAAGATTGTTTTACCGCCTTTTGATGGAAACCCATTTTTAAATCTAACTTTTAACAATTTTATAAGCTCTATTAGTCAAAATAAACTTATTCTTTAGAATTGGGACATTTAAATTTACTTTGGATAATTTTTTTGGTATTTTTCTGACAATGTTCATTTTTTAATGAATAGTGAAAAATACTGCATTTTACTTCAAAACTGCTTTTTCATCTAATTTAATTATATGGTTAGATTATATTTTTAATTGGTTTTAAAGTTTAATTAGAATATATTTTTACCAATTAATCCAATGGTGGTAATTATAATTAATTTCACTTTGAAATTGGACATAAACAATTGTCAATCTTTTGATAGATATTGTTCTTAAAAACACGCTATTTGTTTTGATAACGAGAATTATTTTTAAATTAATTAATGAAATTTCTGTGTTTGGAATTTGGTAAAATGGATTCCATATTTGGAATCATAAGGTCCAAATTATGTAATTAAGACTCTTTTTTTTGGAAATTATGAATAGTAACGATGGTAACTATCTTTAATTATCGTGATTAAATAGTAATCAGGTAGTTAAGGGTAATAAAATAATATCATAATAATATAACATGACCCCAAATTGTGTCCTAATACTATTGGTTATGTCATGGCCGACCATGGACATCCTTGGTCCAACTTAGGGACCCCATGGAATCACTTTTGTGTGATAGTGACTTTTTATCATATTATTTTTAAAGAAAGGAAAATATAACCAAACTATGTAACACCTAAGTAAAACAATTTTAATTTTGTTTACTTAAATGATCTCTTAGACTATAAATAGTAATTGTAAAGATAAAAATATTTCCTACATCATGATATTTTTTTTTATAATTTTTAGACATTAAATAAATAAATCTATTTATGACACTATGATGATGTAGTGATCACCTCATTAATGAACGATTTAAATAAAATGAAAAGTTAAGGTAAATTATACGACATAAACTTGTCTAAAACCTATTGAATGGGTGGATTTAGAACCCTTATCACCTTATCCTAGAAATATATCATTTTGGGACCTTTAAAATATGAAAAACATTTTATAATAAAGTAACATTTCAAGACTTTCCAAAAGTGACCCTGCTCCCTCTTATAAAAGGCCCCCACCTCTACCCCCTTACCCACATCTCTCAAGCCCTTGTCTCGTCCAAAATATACTCACATTATCTCTCCACATCCCTATCTTACTCCTAAAATCCTCACATTGGGCAGAAGTCTTTTCAAGGAAGCCTTTGGCTCAAATAAAAAAGAGTTACCCAATTTAGAGGTAATGTCTCCTCTCGAGTTTCTTTATTTTATTTTCCTTATTAACTCAACAATATCTTCTTATTATTTGATCCCTTAATAAAAATAGTATCCTCAATATACTAGTATGTTTTTATGATAATTATTCTACCTACACTTACACACACCTCCATCTAATGGTTAAAGAACATACTGTTTCTATATATGGTGAATTACTGCCTCACAAAACGATGATTATTCAATCTTCTTTTAACACCTTTCATGGTGGCCATTATGATGTAACTATATTTATATATGATATATATTATATTTATGTCCTCTCTATTCTTATGTATTTTATATTTAAAACATACCTTTATGCTTTTCATGTTGTGCAAATGCGATAATTTCATCTGAGGAAGTGTGGACTACCGCCCCCTCAAATGATGTGACTCGTTCATGCAAAACCTGGAAATTATAAATAATGTAATTAATTAACTTATATTACCTATATAAAATATATATTATACTGTAATTATAATATATATATGTCTCATTTTTTTTAAATTCCATTAATATGACAAAAAATGAAAGTAGCATTCATGCGTACGTACGACCTACCGTCTCCATGAACGGTGAATTTAATTTTTTTTATCTCCAAATGTTATGGAATAGTATAAAATGAATATATACTAGATATATATGATATTTAAATCATTAATACCATTTTGGAGATGATTTAATTATAACTATATGGGCAATTCTTTTCAAACAATTTCATTTTTGACTCATGTACCGAACATCGACAAAACGTATGATATAAACTCACATAATTAACTAATTATTATAACATGATAATATGTGATATTAATTGAATAATAAACTTTAAAGGAATTCCTTAAGAAATTATAAATTTACCAAAGTTTATTATTCAAGAATATAAATAAACGAACAAGACAAGCTAGACTTGAGGTAAGGGAATTCGTCTCAATCTCCTTTCGTTGAGGAATACTTCAATTTATATACGACCTTATTTTATTAGTTATATAATAAAACATTTTGAATTTTAATTTCATTCAGAAGGAATCTTTTTACACGAAGAATTTTACTAAATGACAAAAGGGAATGTTTTTGTCTTATGTATGCGGCGACAACGACTTCTCCACCGCCATGACCATTATTTGAGACTTCCTCTACAAGCCATAACTTTTTTTAAATGAAAAATAAATATCATGTTTTACTTTATTTTGGTATTGAAAATGGTTTTGATAATGTTTTGATTATATCAATGTGTGTATTGATATCTTGTGTTTGAAATGTGGAAATGTTATGTTTTCTTTATGCATGTTTTATGTGATACGATTATGTTATGGTTCTTGGGCATTGTTTATGAAGACGGGTGGTTCCATGATAAACTAAGGGAGGGTGAGACTGATATAGCTCTCTAATGAATTGGGTAATGCAAAGGAGTTAAACTCTAAGGTTTCGTCGAAGAGATTTAGGGAATATACTGTGATGGGTATTCCAAACGTAACCATGAGGGTTACTCCCTACGTAAGAATGTTATGAATGCTTCAAGTTACCTTTATGTATTATGTTTTTTATGATTTATTCATAAATATTATGATTTCATGAGGTGTGTTAAAGTGATTATGTTTTATGAGTAAAGTATGATTTTATTGATTCTTATGTATACATAGACTAATGTTTTCTTTCCGTATTTTTTATATCCCTTACTGAGCTTTTTATGCTCATCCCAAGTTTTTGAAATGTTTTTCACAGGTCAAGGGAAAAGTACATGATGTGATGATAGTGTTGAGGAAGTGTCAAGAAAGAAACCATGTTTTATTTTAAATATGTTTCTTTTGGTGAAAAAAAAAATGAATATTGTCTTTGATGTAACCACCTTGTTTAAATGTGGAATGTAATGCATGATTTATGATCTAATTCTCTAAAACTCTAAACCTGAAAATATCCTAAATGTTAATTATTAATTTAATTCATGATTATGTAATGTTTTAATGTTGGGGCCTTATATTGTGTGTGAGAGTACTGAACAAGATTTAATTTTAACGTGATATGTTATTTCTTCCATCCCTTTTGTGTTTTGATTATATTATATTGCCTATGTGAATGATTAGTCTATGATGTGATCATGGTTATGTTTAATGGAAACAATTCCCATTGAGTATCATGATTTTACCCTAGTGTTTGAAAATGGACTAAGGGAATCTATGAGGGGTTTTCAAGCTATGAAAAAAATTAATTAACCATATAGGTACCTCAATATCATTATGGAAACCAAGGGAAAAGTGGAATTAAGCTAACATTATGGTATCCTTGATTGAAATAGAAGTGGGAGAAGGTTTATTACTTGAGATACTTACCTAAAGTGGATTATATCTTGATGTTGGGTGAGTTTCCAACCCATATTAACTTGTTATATGTGTGTTTTTAAACCTTTTTTATTATGCGAATGCTTATACTTGATATTCAAAATGGTTATGGGTTGTGTAATGACATGGGTGTTCATGCTAACCATGGATGTGAGATGTATTAGAAAAGTGGGTTAGGCCTCACTCTAAACATAAATGTGCGAGATATGATGGAATAGGTTATATAGGGTGGTTTAGGCCCCATTATTACCATAAGAGTCTTGTGTTATGGGTTGGGAGATAATTCAAACCATGGGTATATAGACACATACAAAGATGAGTGTTAGTTTTAAGATTTATTGATATAATGATTGTTTGTGTTGAGGTTTCTTTATTTTTTTTTATGTTTTGAATTTTAAAATACCTCACATGTTTACTCTAATTTAAATTTTACTAAATTAGATAATTTTAGTTTGGATAATTAAAATTTCTCAAAGCATTAGTTACTTTTTAAACCATATTTTCTATTATTGGTTACTTTGTTTATTATTTAATAAAAGATTATATAGTCACTTTGTTTTATATAAGTTTTTGGAATTTTATTTTTTTGAAAAATTATGGAAAAATATTCCTACACAAATGTTAGTATCATTCTTATGAAAATTTAAAAGGAATCATATGAAAACTATAAAATAACCCATATACACTGTAAAATCATCATCAAATTGTCCTATATTCATTCTTACAAAAACTGAGTTTATTAGTAATAGAAAACAATGTTTACATAGAAGCTAAAATGATTCTTATGATGATTAAAATCATTCTAACACAACTAAAATGATGTTTATGAAAATATAGTGCACAATTACTCATAAATAAAATTTATTCTTACATAATCTATAAAATGAATATTATGTGAAATCTATTTTTTTGAATCTATTTGAAATACCATTACATGAAATCTGCCTATGTGAATTTATGATTATAAATATCATTATGTGGTTTCATTATTATATAAATTTATTCTTATGTGGGTTTACTATTTTGAAAATTATTTCATTAGAGATATATATATCTTTCAAAGACTATTAAATATATTTTATTCTATTTTATATTTATATATGTGTACATATATTTTTTACTTGGTTTTAGTTTTCCATCATAGGAATGGTGTGAGTTTTGGAAACAATTTTGAATATGAAATAATAATATCCAGTTATGGAAACACTCATGTAGAGAATATCATGGATATATTTGAAGATAATAGTTGGTAATTTGATTATAAATTCTGGTGGATGGAACCTAATGCCTAGATCATTATAGATATTAATTACATGAGTGTTGAAACCCTACTACTAAAACATCTATTCTAATTCTAGAGAAATCATTATTACGGAAATATAATGTACAATTTAATTTTTAAGTTATTGAGACACATTTAATTTCACTGATAATCTATTATTCTTGGTTATACCTATACTAAAAGGTATTTCTGTCAAGTTATGAATCTCTTTAAAAGTTAGGTTTGTTCTTGGTTGTACCTTGGTCTATAGGAGGGAAAGATTTTTTATAGGTTATGGATCCAGGTGTAAAAAGTATATGATTTATAAAATACCATGACATCATTTTAAAATTGAGGGTTGTTTTAGTGTGTACCATTTCTCTTAAGGAGAACAGAGGAGTGATGAGTAGATATCAGATCACATTGATCTAAATCACTATAAAAATATGGTGTCCATTGTTTTATTTTTTATGCTGCACATGCACCTATATTTTCTTACACTTTCACATAATACTATTTTTCATGAAATTTTATTTTCATGATCTATTTATCTCTAATATTAAACACTGTTTTATCAATTTATTTAAAATTTTAAAAAGTTATATTCTCTGCACTCTAGATCTATTTTTCATCTCTTATTGGGCCAAAAAATGGTATCAGAGCTAATTCCATTTGGAATTAATTTAAATTTCTTATTTTTTAATTATTCTAACATTTTCTTAAACTTAATCCTATACTAATTTTTTGAGATTTCCAGAATTAATTCTAATGATGGATGGATCTATCAAAATCCACCATACTTCAAAGGAAATTATTATGGATACTATAAAGAAAGGATGGAAGAATATATAAAAAATTTGAGCATAGATTATTGGAAAATAATGGTAAAACCATATAAAACACTTGAATATGATCTATACCCTCTTACGATTAATGATGTGATAAATTATATTTTGAATTAAAAAGTTATTAACATATTATATTATAGTAAGAGTATTTTTATCCATGTCACACCATGTGAGAAAACTCAATACATATAGAGAATACTATAAGTTACACACTATAGTATAAATAAGATCAAATGTACAAAACTGGGAATGCTATATGAAGAATACCAAGACTTAAAGATGTGCGAAGAAGAATAAGTGAACTTGATGTTTCACAGGTTTACGAGCATTATCGATGGTATGAGTGCACTTATGGAAGTGTTGTATAATATAGTTCTAGTTGAAATGGTGTTGCGATCTCTTCCCAAAAATTGAAATATAAAGAAGGTGTAAATCAATGAGAGTAATAACTTTAAGGAGTGCACATTGGATGAACTCATTGGTTTGATGTTACAGTAAAAACTGAAGTAAAATAATATTACTAATGAAGAGACTTTGAAAATGAGAGGTGTAGAATTTAAATATAATATAATTGATATCACAAACTCTTTTTATTTTTATAAATAGGTGAGTGAAAATGAGGCACAACATTTTTTAAAAGGATTCTACAAGATGATAAAAATAAATAAAGGCCCCAAAAAATACCAATAATGATTATTAGAAGTAGGATAAGAAAAATTAAAGTAAATTTGAATCCCTATAATGAGGTTTTAGAACTAACATTTTATAAATAAAAAAAAGGATCAAATCAATTTTGAATGTTTAAAACTGATGTAAGAGGGAAAATAAAAAAAATATAAGAAAAAAACTAAATATATTTTTCTAATGGATAGAGATATACAAAGGAATTAAACATAAGTGATGATTCACGATATGCAAAAGTGGATGGTAATCTATGCATAATAGAAATTAAAAATGAGGTTATTAGTGACTTTTGTTTTATCTATCACTATGACTCTGATTCCATACAATTTATTCCAGCTAAACTAAATAGGGAAAATGAAAAATTCCAAAAAACATGTTAAAGATTTTTTAGTTGAACAAAGAATTAAATGGAAAAAATAAGAAGATTTTGGAGTAGAAAAAAATAATATTCAAGAAAATAAGAATTAGAGAAATATGATATCTACCTATAATGAATTTTTTTAGGAATATTTGTAATTTTCTCAAAAATAAAATGAGAAGTTAAATATAGAAATTGTTAGCTTAAAGGAAAATTTATAGAATTTTTTTATGTAAAGGAAAATTATTACTAGATGATGGCTGTGAATAAACCAAATAATGATAAATATGGTTTTAGATTTAATAGTAAGATACCTAAACTATAAACGACCTATTTTTTTAAAAGTAAAAATATAATGTATCAATAGTTACATGTTTTAGGTGTAATATGTAAGGTCATTATTCTAATGAATGTTCTTTGAGATTTACATTGGTTCATTCTTAATATTTCATTTATAATAATTTATCTTATGGATTACCTAATACTAAATGTCTTAAATATTTTTTTGTACCTAATAACTCTTTTACTAATCCTACTGAACCCAATATAACATGAGTAATAAAATAATGTTCCACCTTATTTTTTTTCATGAAATCTTCCTTAAGAGTCTCAAGGATACATGGTAAATGTATAGTGGTTTCTATAGATATATGACTAGAGAACCATTAATTTTTCTTTCTTATAATCAATATTATGGAGGGATTGTAAAATTTTGAGAAAAATAAAAAGGCAATGTTAGAGGATTCAAAGAAGAAAGTTCCTCTAAAATTGTTATAATTTATGAATTTGTATATATTAAAGTTTTAAAAAACATTTTAATAAGTATTTTACAACTTTTTGATGATTTAATGAGTGTTAAGTTTGAAGATAATAAAATTTTAGTTTTTATGAATGAATCTATTTTATTTTATTACAATATAAAAGATAATATTATTCCATTGATTTTTCTAAACATACTAATCTGAATGTTAGGTATCGTAATGCTATATAAATAGATGATATCTTGTGGAATTGGATTCTTAGAAATGACACTTTTTAGCTATTGAATAAACTGCCAAAGCATGGACAAGTTCTGGATTTACCTGAGTTTAAAACAAGTATTTTTCTTATGAATTATACTTAAAAGGAAAGTAACACATGGAAGGCTTAAGATCTATTAATTAATTTTAAATAGTAACAACTATTAATCTTTTATATCTTGATTTTATTTGTTTATATGAAATTTCCTATCTTAGTAGTTAAGAAGAATATTTTTTTGGGATTTTCGATGATTTTAGTAGGTTTACTTGGACTTATTTCTTAACTCATAAAAATGAAAATTTAACTATGTCTCATATTTTTTTTAAATTAGTTCAAAATAATAAATGATATTTAATTATATCTATATATGGTGATAGAATATGTGAATTTTTTATTCTTGAATTTGATTTTTTTTGAATAAAATTGTTTTTATCATTGCTTTTCTACATCCAGAACATCCCAAAAAAATGTTATTGTAGAAAGGAAAAAAATTATTTTAAAAATATCAAGAACAATTCTAATTCAATTTAATTTATAAAAATTATTGTTGGATGAATATATACATACATCATGCTATATTTTAAATTGATTTTATATTAGACCTTTATTAAATAAAACAAATTATGAATTGTTTAAAGGAAATAAACCCAATGTTAGCTATTTTAGAGTATTTCTGTGTAAAGTTTTTTATTTTAAATATTAAATATTTTTTAAACAAGTTTGATGGTAAAAGTGAAGAAGTAAGTTTTCTTGGATATTTTATTTCTAGTAAATATTATAGATTATATAATAAAATAACAATAATAGTGTATGAATCTATACATGTTAAGTTTGATGAAAATAATTTTGAAGTAGGATTAATATTCAAATAAAGTTGAGGAATAATTTAACAATTTTAATTTTAGTGAAGAAGTACATCAATATACAATATATCAGTTGAGGGGGAGGATATATCTTCACAATATGATCTTAGAATTTGTAAATTTTATAAATATCTCCCTTTAGAAAAGTTAATTAGAAATATTGAATATGGAATTAGAACTAGGAAATCTATTTTGAATTATTGTGATGATTTTACTTTTCTTCTTGAATCTATTCTTGATAAAATTAATGAATCTTTAAAATATGCTAATTTAATTATTTCTATTTAAGATGAAATTAATCAATTTATAATAAATAATTTAGTATCTTTAGGTGAACCCTCAAAAGATAAATAGATTATTGGAACTAAATGGATTTTTAGGAATAAAATGGATGAATCTGGTTGTATTGTTAAGAAGAAATCTAGAATTTTTACTCAAGGATATTATCAAGAGGAAGGAATTTATTTTGATGAATCTTTTTCTCTAGTTGCAAGGATTAAATTTATTATATTTTTATTAAATTTTTATTATTTTTAAGGCTTTAAATTATTTCAAATAAATATTAAAATTTCTTTTTAAAATGGTTTAATTTCATAAGAATTGTATGTTAATCAACCACATGGTTTTGAATAAAAAAATCCTTAAAATCATGTTTTTTTAAATTTTCTAAATCTTTATATGGTCTTAAGAAATATCTAAGAGGATGTTATGGTATAATTTATTTATTTTTAGTTAATAATAGTTTTATTAAAGGTAAAATTAATCGAACTTTGATTATCAAAAATGTTTATAATGATATTTTTATTATGAAAATATATATTGGTGATATTGTGTTTGGTTCATCAATTGATTTACTTTGTAATGTATTTTTATAAGATTATGACTTTAGAATTTTTCATGAGTTTAATGGGAGAACTAAAATTATTTCTTAGACATTACATTTTTAAAGACTAGATATAATATTTTTGAATTAAATAATGTATTTCTAAAGATATAGCTAAAATGTTTAATACTGATTAAAGTAAAAAAATAGAACTTCTATGTGTATTAATTCAAAATTAGATTTAAATGAATCTGAAAAAACTATAGATAATAAATTAATTAGAGGCATGATTGTAAGTTTATTATATCTAACTTCTTCTAGGACTAATATCATGTTTAGTGTTTTTATTTTTTCTAGGTTTTATCCTAATCCTATGGAAATTCATTTAAAGTATGTTAAAAGATTAATCAAATATATAAAATGAACCATTAATTCTGGTTTGTTTTATTCAAGTTATAATTATTTAGGTTTTTTTTCTTATTCTGATTCTAATTTTGGTGGTTTTAGAATTTATAAAAATAGTACTCTAGGTATGTGAATTTACTTGGTAAAATTTTAAATTTTATGGAGCTCTAATAAGAAATCATTAGTTTATTTATCCATATTTAAGGCAGAGTATATAGTTACTGTTAGTTATTGTACTCTAAGTATTTGGATAAAACCAACATCATCTATTTTTAATTTTTATTTTGATAATATTCCTATTTATTATGATAATACATATGGTATTTCAATTTTAAATAATCTTTCACAGTGTTTTAGAATAATACATATTGAGGTGAGATTTCATTTCTATAGAGATCATGTTAATAAAGGATATATTCTTTTAGATTTTTTTCAATTGATGATCAACTTGCTGATATATTTACTGAACCCTTAGATGTAGTTAAATTTGATAAAATACAATTTTAAATTGGGAAAATGGATATTTAATTTGAACTATAGGATTATAAATTTTTATTATAGTTTTAAGTTTCTAACAGATATTATTTAATGAATCCATTTTTCCAAAAAAATGTTAATTTTTTATAGTTTATTGTTTTGTTTTTCTCAAAATTTATAAGCCGGTATCACTTTTGTACTTATTTTTATGTGGATTATTTGTTTTAAAGTTTATTTGGTTAAATATTTTTCACTGATTTGTATGTTTAGGTATTCATTATACAAGGAAAAAATTGTGCAATTTAGAAAATTTTGGTATTTTCCTTATTGAATATACAAATTTTTTTAAGTATCAACTTTATGAGTTTTTTTCATTAATTAATGGGCGAGCTTAAATGTTTTTTAACACCTAATTATTTCAGCATGATAACTATTTTAATGATAATATTTTTTTAATAAATTGGTAGTTTTTTTTGAATAAATTATTAATTTTTGTTAACATTTTTTTAAATTTTAAAAAGGGAAATAATTTTTGTAATATACTGTTCAGTTTTTTAATTTTTAAATAGGGGGAGATTATCAGTGCTAATTTTTATTGATATGAATATTTTTAATTTTTGTATTTTTTATTATTTTTTATGTTTTGAATATTACAATAACTCACATGTTTACTCTATTTTACTTTTTAAGAAATTAGATAATTATAATTTGGATAATTATAATTTCTCACAACAATTACTTGTTTCTTAAATCTTCATTGCTATGATTGGTTGTTATGTTTATTTTTTTTATAAAGGATTATATAGTCACTGTGTTTTCTATAAGTTTTTTTTAAATTAGTGTTTTTCATAAAGTTATGAAAAAATTATTCTTACATAGATTATGGAATCATTCTTACACAAATTTAAAATGACTCATAGAGAATCTATAAAATGACTCATAAACATTGTAAAATCTTACTTATATTGTCTATTATTCATGCTTACAAAAAATAAATTAATTCTTATACTGTAATGGAAAATGATGTTTATAAATAAACTAAAATGATGCATATGAATATTAAAATCATGTTTACGTAACTCGATTTATGTTTAAAACAATATAGTTCATACATACACAGAACACAAATTTATTATTATATAATCTTTAAAATGAATGTTATGTGAAATTTATTTTCATGTATCTAAGGAAACATGATGGAGAGTCTCTCTCTCATAAAGAGATATGTTCTCTCTCCTAATTCTAGGGATTGTTCCGGCAATATCATCTCAACCATAAGATTTGAAGATGTCGTTGGGCATTATGAGATGTTCTTAGCCTGCGGTGCACACTGCCGGTCTCAATTTACCGATTTATCGATTACTATTTTTTCTGATTTTGGTTTGACGGTTGAAGTCGAACATTTGGAGAAGGGTCTTACAGGAGGAGATATGTGTTTGGGGTCTGTTGCGAGGCTCACGCGGCAGGCAGTGGCTGATTCCGGGGATTTTTTTTTTAAATACGTTTTTAAAAAAAAATATTTTGTAAAAAACACCCAGGTTAAAAATATTTTTAAAACTGCCCCTCAAAGGCGGCAGGCGCGATGCCGCCTTTGTGTTTCGGGGAAAAGGCGGCATCGCGCCTGCCGCCTTTCCCCTAAAAAAATTTTAATTTTTTTTTAATTTTTAATTTTTTGTTTTGTTTTGTTTATATATATATATATATATAAATAAAACAAAAATTTTCAGCAGAATTTCTCTGCTACTAAATATCCAGCGGTACTGCCATTACAGCAGTCTGGATTCTGACAGAAACCCTCACCCAGACCTCCCTTTTATAAGATGCCTTGCCCTGAAAATCATTCTGCATTTTCGATGTGGGATTCAGGTTCTCCCTTTCCTGCGCAGTACATTCTGTATTTCCGATGTGGGATTCTGTTTCAAGTGCGTGACTTTGAAAGACAATAAAATATAAACTATAAGACCAATATAAATGAAATTTTAAATATTGATTAAACATATAATTAATAGTTGAAATCAAAAAGAATTTCCTTAAAAATGATGATGCAAAATAATTTATAAGGTTTCAAAACCGCTTACTTGAAATTTAAAAAAGTTTCAAGTACGTGAATTTGAAAGACTATAAAATATAAAATATAAAACGAATATAATTGAAACTTTAAAGATTGATTAAAGATATAAGAAATAGTTGAAAACAAAAGGATTTTCATAAAAAAGATTGATAGAAAATAATTTATAACCTCTCAAAACCGCTTACTTGAAATTTAAAAATGTTTCAAGCACGTGAAACTGAGTGACTATAAAATATAAACTATAGAACAAATATAATTGAAACTTTAAACATTGATTAAACATATAAGAAATAGTTGAAAACAAAAGGAATTTCATAAAAAATGTTAATGGAAAATAATTTATAAGCTCTCAAAACCACCTACTTGAAACTTAAAAACGTTTCAAATACGTAAATTTGAACGAGTATAATTATATAAGTAATAATTAATAAGTAATAAGTAATAATTATAATGAATAATAATAATTAATATTTATATTACTTATTAATAATTAATAATTAATAATTACTAATTACTAATTAATTAGTAATAATTATTAATTATATTACCAATTAAATAAATAATTATTATATATATAATAATTAATAAGTAATAATTAATAATTATTAATTATTAATTATAATAAATAATAATAATAATTAATATTTATATTACCAATTACTAATTAATAATTAATAATTAATAATTACTAATTACTAATTACTAATTAATTAGTTACAATTATTAATTATATTACTAATTAACTAAATGATTATTAATTATATTACTAATAATTATTAATTAATAATTAATTAATCATTATTATTTATTAATTAGTAATTATTAATTAATAATTAATTAATAATTAATTAATCATTATTAATTATATTACTAATAATTATTAATTACTTAATTAATAATTATTAATTAGTTAATTAATAATTATTAATTAGTTAATTAATAATTATAAATTAGTTAATTAATCATTAATAATTATTAATTAATAATTAATTAATCATTATTAATTATATTACTAATAATTATTAATTAGTTAATTAATTATTAGTTAGTGAATTAATAATTAATTAATAATTATTATTAGTTAATTATTAATTAGTTAATTAATAATTAATAATTAATTATTAATTAGTTAATTAATATTTATATTACTAATTATTACTAATAATTATTAGTTAATAATTATTAGTTAATTATTAATTAGTTAATTAATAATAATTAACTAATAATTATTAGTAATTAATTAATCATTATTAGTAATTAATTAATAATTATTAGTAATTAATTAATAATTAACTAATTAATAATTAACTAATTAATAATTAATTAGTAATTAATAATAATTAACTAATTAATAATTATTAATAATTAACTAATTAATAATTAATTAATCATTATTAGTAATTAATTAATAATTATTAGTAATTAATTAATAATTAACTAATTAATAATTAATTAATAATTAACTAATTAACAATTATTAATAATTAACTAATTAACAATTATTAATAATTAACTAATTAATAATTAATTAATAATTATTAATTAACTAATTAATAATTAACTAATAATAATTAACTAATAATTATTAGTAATTAATTAATCATTATTAGTAATTAATTAATAATTATTAGTAATTAATTAATCATTATTAATTAACTAATTAATAATTAACTAATTAATAATTATTTATTAATTATTACATATATAATGAATAATAATAATTAATATTTATATTACCAATTAACTAATTAATTACTAATAATTATAATAAATAATAATAATTAATATTTATATTACTAATGAACTAATTAATAATTAATATTTATATTACTAATTAACTAATTACAAATTAATTATTAATTAGTTCATTAGTAATATAAATATTAATTATTATTATTATTCATTATAATTATTAGTAATTAATTAATAATTAATTTGTAATTATTAGTAATTAGTTATTATTATTATTCATTATAATTATTAGTAATTAATTAGTAATTATTAATTATTAATTATTAATTAGTAATTGGTAATATAAATATTAATTATTATTATTATTTATTATAATTAATAATTAATAATTATTACTTATTACTTATTAATTATTATATATATACTAATTATTTAGTTAATTGGTAATATAATTAATAATTATAATTAATTAGTTAGTAATTAGTAATTATTATTTATTAATTATTAATAAGTAATATAAATATTAATTATTATTATTCATTATAATTATTACTTATTACTTATTAATTATTACTTATATAATTATACTCGTTCAAATTTACGTATTTGAAGCGTTTTTAAGTTTCAAGTAGGCGGTTTTGAGAGCTTATAAATTATTTTCCATTAACATTTTTTATGAAATTCCTCTTGTTTTCAACTATTTATTATATGTTTAATCAATGTTTAAAGTTTCAATTATATTTGTTCTATAGTTTATATTTTATAGTCACTCAAATTCACGTGCTTGAAACATTTTTAAATTTCAAGTAAGCGGTTTTGAGAGGTTATAAATTATTTTCTATCAACCTTTTTTATGAAATTCTTTTTGTTTTAAACTATTTCATATATCTTTAATCAATATTTAAAGTTTCAATTATATTCGTTTTATATTTTATATTTTATAGTCTTTCAAATTTACGTACTCGAAACTTTTTTAAATTTCAGGTAAGCGGTTTTGAAATCTTATAAATTATTTTGCATCATCATTTTTAAGGAAATTCTTTTTTTTTCAACTATTTCTTATATGTTTAATCAATATTTAAAATTTCATTTATATTGGTCTTATAGTTTATATTTTATTGTCTTTCAAAGTCACGCACTTGAAACAGAATCCCACATCGAAAATGCAGAATGTACTGCGCAGGAAAGAGAGAACCTGAATCCCACATCGAAAATGCAGAATGATTTCCAGGGCAAGCCATCTTATAAAAGGAAGGTCTGGGTGAGGGTTTCTGTCAGAATCCAGACTGCTGTAATGGCAGTACCGCTGGATATTTAGTAGCAGAGAAATTCTGCTGAATTTTTTTGTTATATATATATATATAAACAAAACAAAACAAAATAAAAATAAAAATTTTCAAAAAAAAAATAAATTTTTTTAGGGGGAAGGCGGCATCGCGGATGCCGCCTTTCGGGTAAAGGCCAAAGGCGGCAGGCGCGATGCCGCCTTTGCCCCGAAACGCAAAGGCGGCATCGCGCCTGCCGCCTTTGAGGGGCAATTTTAAAAATATTTTTAACCTGGGCGTTTTTAAATTTTTTTTTTTTTAAAAACGTATTTAAAAAAAAAATCCCTGATTCCGGTGTGCGACGAATGATATCTGTTGACTCGCGTTGTGGGGCATTCTGGCCGATGGTGGTGGATCATGGAGCGACATGGGTGGTGGCCACAACAGTGATGGTGGCGGAGGACCAACGTTCTCTCTTGCTGCATTATGTTGTATGTGACTTCGTGCGCCACTGCAAAGGCGGTGGATTTGGAGGATGTTCAGGATCCTGGTGGGGTGGGCAATGGTGTTGCGACTGTCAGAGATGGGATCCAGGGGATGACTGGACAATTTGTTTTTATGTACTTTTATTTTCATTAATAAATTGTTAGGGGTTGAGTACAATCGGCTCCTGAACTTTCCTAGTATTTTCATGTATCTACTTGATACCCCTTT
Organism: Viscum album; assembly: GCA_963277665.1. NCBI lineage: Eukaryota > Viridiplantae > Streptophyta > Magnoliopsida > Santalales > Viscaceae > Viscum > Viscum album. Next base: position 1,538,748,058 of record OY728131.1, read on the forward strand.
ATGTGAAATCCAACTATGTAAACTTATTCTTATGAATATCCTTACATGATTTCATTTATACATTAATTTTTTCTTACATGGATTTACTCTGATAGGAATTATTTCATATGAGTTATCTGTATCATAAAAATTCTTTTACATATTTTTTTTTCCGATTATATATATATATTTATATATGTATATTTAAAAATGGTTTTAGTTCTTCCACACCGAAATGGTGTCAGTTTTGGAAACTTTTTTTGATGATGCAATGGGAATATCATGTTGTGGAAATAGCCACATGGAGAATATTATGGATCTACTTAAGGATAACCATTAATAATTTTCTTATAAATTATGGATGAAGGAACCTGATTTATAGACCACATGAGATATGAATTATGATAGTTTTAAACTATGATAGTATAACTTTTTTTCCACTTTTGGTGTGATCAATTTCAATAACTATAACATGCAACTGCATTATTTAAGTGATCAAGTTGAATCAAATTTCATCAAAAATATATTATTAATTTATTTTCTATTTTTCAAAGTTTCATTCTTTTTATTTATATTTTATTTAAACTATAGGTTTATGATTTTACCTTAAAAAATAAGGTTTGTTTGTTCTTGGTTATACCTCCACTAAAAGGGTGGTCTATCAAGTTGTGAATCTCTTTAAAAGTCAGTTTTGTTCTTTGTTGTGCCTTATCCCATAAAAGGGAGGGAGTTTTTCTTATGTCTCTAGGTGTGAAAATTTTATGAGTTATAAAAGGTTATCACATCATATAAAAAATGGAGATTGTTTTAGAAAGTACCATTTACCTCGATGAGAAGATATGTGTGAAGAGTAGATATAAAATCATGTTGATCTGAACTAATATAAAAATATAATTTTAATAGATTTATTTTTTCCAATACACATGTGATTATACTTTTCTACAATTGAACCTAAAACTATTTTTCATAAAAATTTATTTTCATGATTTTTTATCTTTGATATTGAACACTATTTTATCAATTTATTTAATTTTTTAAGAAGGTGTATTCATCTACCCTCTAGAACTATTTGACATCTCACACTAGGCCAACAATGAGTGTCATATAAACTATCAGTAGATGGATGTTTGGTTTGGGGATTCATACTAACCATGAATGTACATGTTATTTTGAATGGGTATATGAGATGAGTTGGATGCCATGCCAATTATCTCCGGTTGATGGTACCAAGGGTAGTCACCATTCTAACCCTTGGTACTAACAATATGAGATGACAGTAAGGGAGAGAACCATTCTAACACTTGATATTAATGATATTAGATGGTATTAAGGTCAAAAACCATTTTGACACTTGTCATTGATGATATGAGATGGTATCAAGGGTGGGAACTATTTTGACCCTCGGTGTCGGTGATTTGAGAGAGTATTATGGGTAGATTCCATTTCAAAGCTTGGTGTTGGTGATTTGAGATGGTATTATATAATGGTTCTATTTGGACCCCTATTAAGGAATTATAGGTGGTTGGTATTCTGAACATTGAGATGGTATAATGGAAGGGTTCTATTCTAAACCCTGGTATTGATATGTGATATGTTTAGACATGAAACCAACACTAGATAAAGTAGGTATGGTTATTCTTAAGAATCACCATGAAACCCAAGAATTGAAGAAGATTTATTTTATTATTATTTATTTTATATATCATTCCTCACTACTCATTCATTGTATATGCTGGTTATGCTAGGGACACCATTATTGGTAGCCTACTGATTTGTACTCACACCCTTCTCTGGTGGCCCTGATACTTTAGTACATGAGAAGATATCATGATTATAGGAACTGGTAGGGAAGAGGATCAATGTTGTATGGTTGAGATGGATAGAATGGATAAATTCAAGAGATGGTATTGGGTCAGGACTTGGGGCCAAGTGACATTTATTATCAATTTTTTCTATTTTATTCTAGGTTTTATATGATCTACCCATGAGAGATTTTATTGGTTTCTGCATGAATCATGTTTCATTTAAATAGATCATTATTTTATATCTCATGGTTTATTATTTAATTTTTTTCAAATATTAGCTAAATAGTGTATTTTATACTATTTATATTATGACGAATGAATCCATATTACTTGCACTATATTTTATGGATGTTTTTACCAAAGGGTATAAACTCCCCACAGTTTCATTATAGCCCCTCATCGCTTTCCAGTGGCCTCTGGCATATAGTGAGGCATGCCTAAGGTCACGTGGAACCTCAAGTTTGGTATTATGTGTCACACCCCGCCCTATCTATTATTTTATTTTATCATTTTTTTTTATATTTTATAATTTTTTACAAGGTTTGGGTTAAATCCTAAATGAGATTTTTGAGTTTTGTCAAAAAAAAGTGTGTTTTTTAGTTGATGTTGCTGGGCGCACGGGTGGAGCGCGTTTTGGAGACCCTGTGCGACTTCACCTAGGCAACGATACAGTCTGCCTACCTTCGGAAATTTAAAATGGGTAAATTCTGTAATTTTTTGTGTTATTTAAAAATTTTATGGTTGATAATATTTTTGAAATTATTATTATCATTATTACTACTACTACTATTATTATTCTTGTTATTATTATTCTTATTATTGATTTTTATGAGTATTATTTTTATTATAGATCAATGTTTATTTCATTTCATTTATTTGTTTTTGTTTATTATTTTTATTTTATTTTCCTCCTAACCCTATCACCTCTTTCTTTCTTTATTTTTTTCTCTCTCACATCGCCACCCCCTAACTGTCTCCTCTCTTTTTCCCAGAGCGGGCCACCCCCTGTTACTCCTTCCCCATTGCAGATATCTTCCTCTAGCGGATCTCTAAGCCAGCACTGCCCTCCTGCCTACTCCAGCTAGCCGCCCACCACCCACCCTCCCTGCTAAGCCGCACCAACCTAGCACCCCTTCCCTGCACCCGCACCCTCCGACTGATCGAGTACCCTCCTCCCCTCGTATGCTCTCCTCTTCTGCCACCCAGCCGGCATGCCCCCGCATAGCAGGCCACTTCTACCTCCCATTCGCATGACCTCTAAATGATTCCTCATTCCCTGTTGCTCTGACTGAAGCCCCCCGTTCTACTGCAACTCACCCAGCATCCTCCGCCTCCTACCGACAACCGCTGACCAGCCCACTCCCCAACCACCCGCCGACTACCTGAACTGAGCCCCCCCGACCTGCCACCCTCCCTGCACCGGTAGTGCACCCCCAGACATGCCCAACCCTCTCCTACTCAAACTTGTAGTGCCCCATCACACCCCTTCATTTCTCTCATTTCCCTTCAAGCAGGCCGCAATAATCCCCCACCGGTTTCCCCCCCATCCAGCCGGCCTCGTCTCGCTTCGGTGGCCTTCATTTCCTTCAGACAGCCGACCACAACCCTTCTTTTTCCCTCATTTTGCCGATGCACTCCCATTTTGGTGACAGTTATCTCCCTTTGTGGTAAGATTTTGTTGTTTTGGTGTTATCCAATGTTAGGTTTTTTTGTTTGGGGTTAAATCATAATTTTTGTGTGTCCGATCTTGTTGTGTATGTTGATTTTGGCTTCCCGCAAGTGCGGTTGCAGTGCGAACGAGGTTTCGCACCATTTTTGGGAGACCCGTTAACATTTGTGGTAGGTTGTTCCATGTTTTATTATTAATTGATGAATTAATTTTCATGTTTAATTAAATTAGCATATTATTTAAATTGTTTGTTTGATGTAAAGTTTGTTTTTATCAATTGATGAATTGCTTCACTTATTTGATTTTATGGAATGTTTATATGTTATGGAGTCCAAATTATGGCATCAAATGGTGTTTTATTAAATCAAATAGTTGGTTTATTAAAATGTACATGGGTTGAGAATTTCATTTTAGAAATGTGTTGGTATGCATTTGTTTATAAAAGAAGTTTTTAAGGGGTTTTGAGTTGGTTTTATGTGTGTAAAGCTGTGGTATACTTCTCAAAGAAAATTTATAAACTTTTGAATCATTTATTAAATAATATGGATGCTACGAGTCTGGTTCTGAAAATGTGTTAAGGCGTGTGTGCTTTTAAATGTAGATTTCAATGCATCATGCATTTTTTCAGGTTGCGCACTCAAAGTGTTTTATTGAAATGGACTGCTGGCTCTTTAAAATGATTAGTTATTTTTTATGAAGTTATGTGGTTTTTGTAAACACATATCAAAGTTTAAAGTGGTTTAGTAAATAATTCAGATGGTGTGAGCTGTGTTTTGAAAACATGTCGAGGTGGTTTTTTTGTGCTGTTTTTTCGTTTGGATTGTTTTAAGTATGTGTTTATGTATTTTAGTTATCTTTAAGGTTGTAGTGCGTTGGAAAGATTTTTCTACAATCCTACGATCGTCATCTTGCGCATGCTTTCGTGCCCGTGCGAGGCATGTCGCTTCATCGTTATTGGTTTGCGAGTCGCGGTAGGTTCCTCACTACACTCGCCTTTAAATTCAGAATTTATTAATTTCTTGATATTCATTGATTTTTGATAAATGAGAAATAATATTAGATAATTATTTTTGGAATAAATACTTAATGTGAACAAAGATATTTATTTTATACATGACACTTGAATTAATTTCTTAATGAATTGATGCACAATAGTGAAAGAATGCCCATTTGTCCGTTGAACATAATTCACAGATTTTCAAGTGTGGTTGTGGTTTGTTGGTAATTTTTTTTCTTCTGATGCGTGATAAAATGTTTTGGTTTCACTTGAGAAATGATGTTTCTTTTAAAAGTTGCATAAGGCACATTTGGCACTTTGATAAAATAAATTATTTTGGAAAACTTTCTTTGGGGTGACTTAGGGGTGATCTTGTTGTACACGTCGATTTTTTGGGTTGTTGTGCATGATGTTTGTGCATTGGAATTTGTTTCTTGTTTGAAATTTTTGACTCACCCCCTTATTTTTTATTATACATGTTGACATGTGAACCTTGTATATTAAGTGAATCTTCTGAGAACGATTACTGCACTAGTTTAGATTACACACTGGCTAGTGGCCCTTAGTACAAACTTTGATCTGCTAGGGGATTGTGCCGCACAACCAGGCCAAGTAGGGGGATGATCGGGCATTAGGGCGTTATGACGTCATTGAGTAGGGAATGCCTTCAGGATGAGTCACATGTATTTTACATTCTGGATTGTTCATGAGATCCTAGGTTCGACCCATGTCTTTTTGGATCTGTGTTTCTAGTAGTGATGAATATTGTACTTGTATATGTATCAACATCTCCCTTATTGTGTACTTACAATTTTTCATTTTTGTGTGATGTTTTCTTGGAAAATGGTGAGATAATTTTGAGTAGTTTTTTGAAAATGGTTCTCAAATGAAAGTGTTTTGTTCTCTTTGTACAAATCTGAACATGTAAAAATCACTTTCCCTTTTAAAATTCTATTAGAACTAATGAAAAGAACTTAGTTTAAAAATAAATAAGGGCAATGGTTCATGGTTTGTTTTCAAGTAAAATATTTACGAAAACCTATTTCTATTAATTTTAGCTCAAACTTGAAATTAGTGAGTTCATTATTTAATGGTATGTGAATTGGAAATATAATTAGTCGGGCCTACCTACTGAGTTTTAATACTCATTCTTGTAGTGTTTTATTATTTTTAGTTTCTGTTGTAGGTTATAATCGATCTTGTTTTCCATGGGCGAGAGTTGGTTGTGGTTTGGTGAGCGACTCTCGGGGTCCCGAGGTGTTTTGATCATGGTCAGGTTAGTTTTTGTTTTTGGTTGTTCTTCCTTTTTCATGTCATTTATCTGTTTTGCATTGTTCTATTTTATTTCCGATGGTTTATTTATTTTCATTGGGTGAAATCATTCCCTTATGACATCTATTGATGCCCTGGCACTTGTCGCCTGCCCGGGAGGATCGGGAACACCTCTCGGGCCTTGCCGCAGATTGGATCGGGTGACCGGTCCAGGGTCGACCTAGGTTGGTTCATAACAAAATGGTATCAGAGGAAGTTTTCTCTTGAGCGAACCTTGTTTTTCAGAGCGCCCATCGTTATTTGGGGTTGTCATGGTAGAGGGAGTAGAATTGTCGAGACTCTAGGCGTACAGATGAGAAGGACGTCATGAACCCTTTCTCATTCCGAACCTCAAGTTACCATGGGATGTTCGGGTTTGTCGATGTCCTTTGATCCGTATGGTTTGTTTGGTATTGGGAAATGAAATGGAAACTTGGAAAGTGACCTCTATGAGCTCGCACGGTCTAGCAATCCATGTGGATCCGAGTACATTACCCTAGAGTGCTCTTTGTGAAGGTGGGATGACTGGAATATGGATGCCAACCATATGTACGAGTCACCCATGAATACTATTTTCTCCTAGTGAATCGTTTGGGTCTTCTTTAATTATAAGAATTATTTTGCAAAGTTTTATTTTGTAAATTGTTAAAATTTTAATTTAAAATGGAAATGATCATGTTTTGATTAAGTTCTTTGTTTTCTTGCTCCTTAGTGTTCGCCCCCACGATGGTTTGATGAATGCCCAAGGCGCAGCTTCAGGTGGTGCACCCTTAGAAAATCCTTCAGTTGATCAACCTATGGACTGTTATGGAATTCAGGAAGTTGAACCCTCCCCTATTTTATGGTCAAGAAGATCCTCTTGAGGCAGAGGATTGGTTACAAAAGATTGAGAGGAACTTCAGTTTCATTGGGTTGCATGATTCATTGAAGGTGAAATTGAATACCTTTATACTTTAAGGTCCAACCTGGAAATGGTGGAAGTACATGTCTCGGAGCAAACCTTGAGCAGATCTCAAATGGGAGTTCTTAAATTATTCATTTATCCAATAATATTTCTCTAAGTTGAAAAATATGAGAAAGAAGATGGAGTTGTGTTGTGTTTATTAGGGTGTTGAATCAGTACTAGAATTCTATCTATATTTCTTGGACCTAGTTCCGTACGACCAATGTTTTTTGAAAATTATCCTGGGAAGGCTCGATAATTTGAGTCTGTACTCTGACCTGAACTGTAGTTGAAGGTGGCAGAGCTCAACCTAACAACCTTCTCGGATGTTGTGGGGTAAGCCTTTCTGTCCGAAGGTGAGTTATTAGGAGAAAATGAGGTGGAAAATCCTCCCTCAGCCTTGGGAAGCAGTGTAGAGAATGGTGATAGAAAGAATGGGAAACTATATGATGAAGGTGGCTCTAATAGATGAATCAATAGGACTTCAGACCTTCAGTCATCTTACTCATAGTGTGATTCCTTGATTTTTCACCAGTGTGACAAGCAGGGACACAAGAGGCCGATGTGCCCGAGTGATCTGAGACCCTGCCACACCTGTGGACATATGGGTCACTTTCAGTGATTCTGTCGATGTGTTTCCAAGAAGTGCACTGAACCCAGACCTAGCTCGTCGAAGGTCACCTCATCCTGTCTGCAAGAGTAGGGTGATTTTTGGGGATCAATTTGAGGTTTTCTATTTGTAGTATTCCTTGGATGTAGTAGTCGTCTCTTGTGTCATTCTGTGGTGTTTCCTTTCCTTCGGTTATAATAATGGTTTTATAGAAACTATTTGAAACTTTTATTTTAATGAAAGTGTGTTTGGTAGAATTATGGTTCAGGTGTTATATTTAGGAATTTTTGAGGCCTGACTGCAAGACAAGAGATGCTTCAATCATCGGTGCTCCAGCCATAGGTCCCAGAGTGAAGCTGGTGTGTAGTCAGGAGGCCCCCAACGGTGAAAAAGGGCCTTGGTTTAATCTTTGTACTTAGTGTGGAATGGTTTGTGTTCTTCTGAGGGTGCGATGTTGTGGATATAACGATGGAGGAAATTTTGATGCTCTATCAGTTGGGCCCTTCCCTTTTACCCCTCATGGTGGGGTTTTTGATCTGTGTGGGATGTTTTCAAGTTCGTTTAATCTTGTCAGTTCTTATAGTGGGGAGACCAACGGTGGGTCTCGCAGAGTTACACTGAAAGTAATTTAGTGTTAGCCTGATCCTTATAGTGGGGAGTCTATTTGGGCCTCCCCATGTTAGTATCAGAGTTTCTTTTCATGTATCGTTTGGTGGCAGGTGGTTTCATGCAGAACCAACTAATCCTAAGTTTATCCTCTTGAGTAAACTTTGGGATTAAAGTACACCCAACTATTATGTTCAACTAAGAGTGTTGGAATAAGTATAGTGACCCGACCTTTTCTTACATTACTATTACATCGTTTCAAAGATAAACAACATAATAGTATTACACATAGAGGATCCAAAGGTTTAGTGTCTTGGGAAAACTAGAACCACACATAACAAATACAACATCAAGCATAAACATTTATTTAATTTATTCTTCTCCAGCTTCTTATTGGAACTTGTCCTCTCCTAAGTACATGTAGCCACCTAAGGATATACATCAAAAGGGGTGAGCTAGAAGCCCAATAAGAAGATAGATAAGAACAATATATCATGGGGTGAGCATAATCATAACATAGGCAAAAGATCATGAATGTAGTGACTCGGGTTTTTGGCCCTGTCAAACTTTGGAATATTTCTACGAATAATTCCATAGCTAGGCGCGAAGACGGCGTGCGATTCCGAGGCCCGGTGTGCCCAGAATTAATTTTATAAGAATATTAAGTATTTTTATACTATGCACATAGCGGGGATGTGATATCTCCTAAACGGTAGTTCATATCGGGAATCTGAGGGAACAGTTGCGTCCGGAATGTGCTGTTTACCCTAGGCGGGATGTAAACTTTGCGGGCGCGGGCCTGCGGTGAGAAACGCCACCAGGGGCGTTTTCGTAACTAAGTGGCGAAGTTAGTGGGCGAGCGTCGGATCGAATAACTTCTGAACGGAGTCTCGGATGGAAAATCTGAGTCCACTGTTGCGTTCAGAACGGTGCGTTTACCCTAGGGGCAACCTTACCTTGGTCTGCATCGGGAGCCGAGACGGAGGCAAGTTGGTGGGGAGTGAAATGTGTTGTGTTATAAAAAAAAAGAAAAAGAAAACATTTCATATCCCCCCCTTATCTCCTACGCAGCGGAACGACACCCCTTCCCGACCTCCATTTCGTCGCCAAATCGAGCCAGAATCATCCGTTTTCTGCGCCGTTCGTCAGCGGATCTAGCTTCAGGGCGTCGCCGGCGTCATTCTGCACCTGAAGCTTCGGCGATCTGCCAACAGGTAGGCGGTTTGAGTTTTACAATCCCGGATCCCGTTTATTTGTTGTTTTTCTTTAAATCGTTATAAGGGTTGTATAGTTTGGGTCCCGAGGTTTCTGAAACATGTTTCGGATCTGATTTTGGAGCACCGGGGTGCTCCCGGGGGTCCCCGGAAGTTTTCCGGCGGAAATCCCGGATTCCAGCGGCGGCCATGGTGGAATCGAGTGAGGTAGGGTGGCGGAGCGGCGGTGGCGCGGTAGTTTCCGGTGACGGCGGCGGCGGCGCGGGGGAATCCGGTGGCGGCGCGGTGGTTTCCGGCGAGGCTGGCGGTGGTCCGGCCAGGATTTTCCGGGGGTTCTTTAAACCCCCGTAACTCGCAAACTGTAACTCCGATTTGCGAGCCGTTTGCGGCGACGCGCTCCTTGCGTCGAGACGGACCTTTTGAACTCACTTTGAGGGTTTAAGGGTTCGGGATCGTGGCCCGGGAGTTAGAAACGTCGTATAAAATAATATTATTTTATTATTTTACGACTTCGGGCCGTTGTAACTTCTACCCGGAGCGTCCGATTGACGTGCCGTCAGTGGCGTTGAGACCCTGATGGTACGACAGACTTTTTGAGATAGTTTCCAGGTGTTGGGTCTGTGAACGGGGTGCGGGACCCACGAGGCCGAGTTTTGGCGTTTGCGGAGAAACACAGCTTTTGCACCAGGAGTCCGATTTTAGCGGATGATTAGTCGATCCTGTGTGTTTTTCCGAGGGGATTGCAATGGTGCGATCCGTTCGATGAGTTTCGGAATCCAGGAATGGGCCCCACCCAAGCTGGCCTTTGGTGAATAATACCTTTTCACCGGGTGTCCGTTTTGGACGAGCGAGTAGTCGATTCCGCTTGTTTTTCCGAGGGGATCGTCGTGGTATGGTCCGCTCGATGAGTTTTGGGATCGTTGTGTGGGCCCCGCACAGGCTAGCTATGGTGAATAGTGTCTTTTTCACCGGTGCTCCGTTTCGGGCAAGTAAATAGCCTATGCTGCGTGTTTTTCCGCGTGGAACGCGAGGATGGCCTCGGTTTTGGCCTAGGAGATGCACAGTGTGGCGTTGTGGCGGGTCGCTCGGGTTAGCGACGTTTGGACCAGTAGTGGTTGAGGGTTCTCCCTTGGTTCGTTCCTACGAGGGTTCGTGTGGCTTCACAACCTTCGTATGGGTTTGTGATCCTCTCGATGGGATGTTTAAAACTGTTAGAGTTGTGGTATCCCTTCGGTGGGCCTGGAGTGGATCCTCTAGCATCTTTACCCTAGATCGGGTTCTTAGTATCGCTGTGACCACTTATGTACGGGCGGCGATCCCCTATCTAGCAGGTTAACCCCGTAGGGTTTGTGGCATCATCGGAAATATGATCCCCTACGCGGTGGGCTGTGCTCAGTAGGGTTGTGGCATCGTCGGGTATACGATCCCCTACTCAGCATGTGGTTTATAGTAGGGTTACGGTATCGTGTGTTATGCGATCCCCTACTCAGCGCATGGTTTCGGTAGGGTTGCGACATCATCGATTCGATCCCCTACATCGTGAGTTATACCAGATAGGGTTCCAGTATCATCGTGACCATCTTTATATGGACGATGATCCTCTATCTGAGTGTGGAGTTTCTTTCGAGTGCCAAATCGGGTTGTGGTATCCCCCAGCGGATCCTGGGTGTGATCCCCTATCTGTGAGAACTACGTATGCCAGATCAGGTCATGATATCCCCCAGCGGACCCTGGGAGTGATCCCCTATCTGTGAGCTACGTATACCGGAGTGGGTCTTGGTATCCCCTAGCGGACCCTAGCGGCGATCCCCTATCTGAGGAGTTTGGCGGTTATGTTGTTTCAGCGATGTTTCCTCAGTGATGTTATCCGACGAGTATGGTCTCTCGGGTGAGCTTCTGAGATGTTTGTTTGGGATCCGATGGAGCGTATCTCTCGGATGAGTGTCATCTGGTATGACAGTGTTCGTGGTGTACTCTCCTGGTTGGGACAGGTGCTGGTGATGAGGTCGGTACCTCTTGTGGCTTTGTGGCGTGAGCTGAGTATATCTGGATTGTTCAAGGTGTATGTATGGGCATACACCTGAGCTGAGCTGACTAGTTGTGTTTAGCCGAGGATGGTCACGAGATGGAGTTTCTCTCTCGTCTGGGTTCCCTCTGGCTGGGTTGAGAGGACTGTTGCCTTTCAGTTGCTCCCTTGGGTTTTGGGTTTTTGGGGTGCCTACTGAGTATGTTTATACTCACCCCTGCACGGGCTTTGCCCGCACATGTTTGTGTCTTGTGCAGACCACATGCCTTTTGACGGAGTCCCAGGAGGACCCGGAGCAGGCAGAGCTTAGTGAGCGAGTGGACCGGGGTGTCTACCATAGCTGTGCCGAGGGATCTTTCCGGCGGGTGTTTGTGGCAGCGTTCCCCTTCTTCAGAGCAGGTTGGACGTGCTTTGTAGTTTTCTTTGGTGGGCCCTGTTTTGCCCTTTGTACTTTTGCTGTTGCACTCTGGTTTGGGATAGATTGTATGCATGCATTTAATTTTCAGTTTCTATATCTCCGCACTGTTGCATGAAGGTGTTTGTGGGTGCGTGTGTACAGGTACCTTAGGCTAATGCCTCCCATGTGTGTGATAGCCTACTCAGCGCTGGTCGCCAGCCCCTGGCCTATTAGAGGTGGGCTTGGGGAGTCGCGGCTTGAGCCCCGTTGGGTCGGGTCGTGACAATGAACATGAGAGGAGCATAAATAAAAGACTTGAAATGTAGAAATGCATAAAAATGAAACATCATGTCTTAGTGGTTAAATACCACACATACTTGTGAACCAAGCTAGCATCTCTTTCACACATCATTTCACATTTAATCACGAGATTCATCACTTTACCCAATGCATTGGAGTGCTGTATAATTCCGGGTGCACCCGTCACATTTAAATATTCATATTGCGCTATATAATTCCGGGCGCACCCGTAACATCATAACATTATCATTTATCATGCAAGCCATAATAAAAATATAACATAAATGAACATAACTAACCCATGAAATGGAATTGGTTTCATCTCATAAGAATACATTCATAAGCTTTGGGTTCCCAAAAGAAAGAGGGAACAACATATTTGATACAAGAACCATCAACCATGAATGAGAGGTAAAATTTGAGTTCTTAAAATAAGAGTTATTTTGGAAAACATTTGTATTGACATAAAATTCATTAGAAAATTGAGTGAAAGAGGGAGAACCCGAAGGATGAAAGTTGGGTTCGAGAATTTCCCCTTACCTTGTACCTGAATGATTCCTTGTCTTTAATGTCTTGTATAATGAAATTATATTCATTAATTAGAAATCCAGAACCATGTGTACATTAACAGGGTTCATTCAGGTTTCATTATGTTATATTATGTTCCTTTGGATGACTTATAGAGTTTAAAAACATTGTTCGGGGATGTTCGTTTTTATGGTTTTTCTTGGGTGGTTCACTTGTATTCTTAAATTGAAGTTTGGGTAGAACACGAGTAAACATCTAGAAATTATATTACATGTCATTAATGATATTACAAGAGTTTTAATGATCTTATAATTAATTATATTGGATCCATGTGGATTAATCAATAGATAATAATTAAATGATGGTTATTTGGATCAATTTGGGCGGTTTTTGGATCACAACGAACTTGTTTTAACTTATCACTTAGATATAGAAATAGGTTATTTACAGAACTTTAAATATAACATAATACATATAGAATATTATTTTCAACCATAAAAATGGTTTCATGACCATATCTGAAGGTAGAAATGGAAGAAGAAAGCATGTCGTTCTTGATGGTGACAAATTAACACCTCATGAACAACGTTCTCTTTAATAAAATAAAAGGAAGAGGGAAAGGGGGTTGGATGATATAATATCCCATTATAATCATAAAATTACAGTTTATTTATAATAATGGAGTTACAAAACAATTTTTATGAAGATAGGTGGGGAGAGATCAAGAAATGAACTTGAACTTGAAAGGAAATTAAAGGAGAAGGGGGAGGGAAATTACCTCTTGAATCCTCCTCTTGAGAACCTCCTTAAGGGCCTAAGATTGGTCTTTTGATGAGACCAGAAGATCTTGGACGTGGGTAAGGGGCTAGGGAAGGTGTTTGGGTAGATTTTAGAGAAGGCTTGGAGCTTGAGAGGTGTGAGGAAAAGAGGAAGTGAAGGGTGGCTTTTATAGTGGAGGGGAGAGAGGTTTCCTTAATATAAAATTCATTAGTTTATTAATTTCCCCTAAGACAAGGAATAATGAATATTGAAAGACTAATAATAGTAATTTTATAATGTAATCCCGAACCAAGTGGGATTACATCAGCAGAACATCACATATGATCCTATAATTAGCTTATTTAGCTTATTTTGTAAATTACGGTATTTCACTATTCATAAAAAATTCAAGTATCTAAGAAAAATCCCAAAACTTTACCCCAACCATTTTTCGATGTGTAGAATCCAAAAATGAAGTCCATTTTCCAATTTTTTTCTAAATACTATTAATTTAATATTTAATTAAAATTATAATTTACTTAAAAAAACAGTTTTTAAGATTAAAACTGATTTATAGTGCTTTCAAAAATTACGTAGGGTCTTATAAAATTATCTAAAAACTATAAGCCATTAATTCAATTATTTATGAATAAATATTCTTTTAAATTAACTAATTAATTATAATTAATTATTTATGAATTACAAAATACCAAAACGTTTACTAAGGTCAAATTGTCATTTTCTAAGATGTCTAAATTTTATTTAATTATTCATAGGTAATGTTACTCTTATGTTGTATGATTTAATATTCATAAGTGTCATATTACTATTCATAAGGGTATGTTACTATTCATAAGGGTAGGTCACTATTCACCAAAAATTATTTTTGTTTCATTAGACTCCAAAAATCATCTTGAACACAACCGTGTATGTCGGATTTTAGAAATTCAAAACATAGAAGTGGAAAACTTATGTTTAAAGGTCACTTATCACTTTGTAGTTCATTATGTTGTGTTTTTATGACATAAATATAAGAAGGGAATTTCCATTGAAAAACATTGGGACGTTACATTCTCCCCCCTTTAAGAAATTTCGCCCCCGAAAGTTCACTTTACACAAACTGGTGAGGGTGTTTCTCCTTCATTGCCTCTTATGGTTCCCAAGTTGCTTCCTCAAACTTATGGTTCCTGCACAACACTTTGAAAAGATAGGTTGTCTTGTTGTGTAGAACCTTATCTCTCCAATACAGAATCTTTACTGGCTACTTCTTATAGGATAGATCATCTTCCAGCTGCACCACCTCTGAGTTTAGTACATGTGAGGGGTCTGGTATGTAGTTCCTTAGTAGTGATACATGAAACACATCATGAACTTGAGCCATATTTGGTGAAATTACAAGATGATAGGCCACGAATCCTATGCGGTCAAGGATCTCAAAGGGGCCAATATACCTTGGGCTTAGCTTCCCTTTCTTCCCAAATCGCATGAATATCTTCCATGGAGATATTCGAAGGAAGAATTTATCTCCAACGTTGAACTCCAATTCCCTTTGACGGTTGTCAGCATAGCTATTTTGCTGACTTTGAGAAGCTTTGATGTGTTTCTGGATGACTTGAACCTTCTCTATCATCTCTTGAACAAGATCGGCCCCAAGCATCTTTCTTTCTCCAACTTCATCCCAACAGGTTGGAGTTCTACATCGCTTCCCATAAAGAGCTTTATACAGAGCCATCTGAATACTCGAGTGGAAGCTATTGTTATATGAGAACTCAACCAATGGGAGATGCTGATCTCAACCACCTTTGAATTCAAGAGAGCAGGCTCTTATCATATCTTCAAGCGTCTGAATAGTCATTTCATGCTGGACATCAGTTTGGGGGTGATAGGCCGTGCTGAAATTTAATTCAGTACTCAAAGCATGTTGAAGGTTCCTCCAGAATTCAGATGTGAACCTTGGATCACGGTCAGAGACAATTGAGAGTGGAACACCGTGCAATCTCACCACTTCATTCACATATATCTTTTAAAGTTTTTCAAGTGAGAGGTCTTCCTGAATAGAGATGAAATGGGATGTCTTGGTGAGTCGGTCAACCACAACCCATATCACCTTATTTCCCTTTGACGTCTTTGGGAGACCCGTGACAAAGTCTATAGTAACATTTTCCCATTTCCACATGGGTATAGGCAATGGCTGTATCATACCCTTGGACTTTTGTCGCTCAGCTTTAACTTGTTGACATACCAATCACCTTGATATATATTCTGCAATCTCCTTATTCATGTTATCCCACTAGAAGTGTTCTCGGAGATCACGGTACATCTTGGTACTCCTAGGATGGATAGAGAAAGTTGAGCTATGTGCATTGTCCAATATCTTCTTCTTTATCCCGGGTGATGAAGGCACACAAAGCTGCGTTCCAAACCGAATCACACCATTATCGTCGATATGGAACTCTTGCAGCTTCCCTTCCATTACTACATTCACCCTCTTTTGTATCTCCACATCATCCCTTTTTACTTCCTTAATATTCTGTTGGATGGATGATTGCACAATCATTTGGTCAAGGTAGGATGTATCCCCTGCCCTTATGATTTCTAAATCCATTCTTTGCATATCAAAGAAGATAGAGTCTTTCTCAATCCGCAACATGGATAGTGTAGCAGGTTCTTTTCTGCTTAGAGCATCAGCTACCTTGTTAACCTTTCTAGGATGATAGTGAATAGAGCAATCATAATCCTTGATTATCTCTAACCATCTCCTTTGATGTATGTTGAGCCCCTTTTGTGTGAATATATACTTTAGGCTCTTGTGGTCGGTGTATATGTCACACTTCTCGCTATAAAGGTAGTGCCACCAGATTTTCAAGGAAAAAATCACAGCTGCCAGCTCTAGATCATGCGTTGGGTAGTTCTACTCATGGATCTTCAACAGTCGTGAGACATAGACTATCACATTTTCATTTTTCATGAGTACACAACCCTATGCCTTTCTTTGAAGCATCACTGTATATCACAAAACTTTCTCCACTTTTCGGTAGTGTGAGTATAGGTGAAGTGATCAGCCTTCTCTTTATCTCCTTGAAGCTTCCCTCACATTCTTCCATCCAGACATACTTTACCCATTTCATTGTTAACTTAGTTAGCAGGCTTGAAAAACATGAGAAGTTTCTCACAAAACATCGGTATTACCCAGCTAATCCAAGAAAACTACAGATTTTTGTGACACTAGAGGGCCTGGGCCATTCCTCAATCGCCTTTGTCTTTGAAGGATCCATAGAAATTCCATCACTTGTGATCACATGTCCCAAGAACGTGACTTGATTCATCCAAAATTCACACTTGCTGAACTTGGCGTACAAATTCTCCTTTCTTAATGTCGCCAACACAAGTCTTAGATGTTCTTCATCTTCCTCCTTGCTCTTGGAGTAGATGAGAATATCATCGATAAACACTACCACAAATTTTTCGAGGTAATGTATAAAGACTCTATTCATCAAATCCATGAAGATTGTAGGGGAATTAGTAAGTCCAAAGGGCATCACCAAAAACTCATAGTGCCCATACCTTGTACGGAAGAGAGTCTTCTGAATATATTCCTTCTTCACCTTTACCTGATGATATCCAGAACGAAGATCCACCTTTGAGAAGTATTGAGCTCCTCTTAACTGATCAAACAAGTCATCAATCCTAGGGAGATGATACTTGTTCTTTATGGTGATCTTGTTGAGTTCTCGATAATCGATACATAGCTGCATTGTTCCATCCTTCTTCTTCACAAAGAGCACTGGCGCACCCCAAGGCGATGCACTAGGGCGTATGAACCCTTTGTCCAGATGATCTTGCAGTTGCTTCTTTAACTCCTCCAGTTCGATAAGAGCCATCCTATAGGGGCACTTTGATATTGGAGTAGCTCCAGGTATGAGTTCAATTGAGAACTCTACCTCACGATCCGGGGGAATTCCAGGCAACTCTTCGAGAAATACGTCATTGTATTCCCTCACGATGGGCATTTCCTCAAGGTTGGAACTTTCCTTCAACTCAACCATTTGGGCGAGGTATGTTTCTTTATAGGTAATCAACACCCACACCATTTAAGGATTTTTCAAATAAGATTAATTATCTTCCTTGAATTTATATAGGAGCATGGGATTGTTTGGAATATGAAAAGATATTTCCTTTTCTCGACAATTGATATGCGCTCTATATAACGAGAGCCAATCCATTCCCATTATAGCGTTGAATTCCACCAATGGAATTATTACGAGATTTTCCGGAAAAATCTTCCCATATAATCCAACAGGAGAAGAGTCAAACACATGGGTTACAATGATTGAAACACTTTGTGTTTTTATAAATATCTATACTTCAAGGTTTCAGGGCTTTGATTCTACAGTTCTAGCAAACTTGCAAGATATAAAGGAATGCGTAGAACCAGAATCAAATAAGAATTTTTCCATTATTGAGTGAATAGGAAGTGTACCTTGTATGACTTAATTATCATGATCCACCTCTGCAGTAGTGATGGCATAAGAATTCCCTTGTTCCTTTGTATTTGGTTACTGCTGACGCTGATTACCCTCGAGAGCTCGAGGTTTAGTGCACTGGTTTGCATAGTGCCCTAGCTCCCTACAGTTGTAGGATTGAACCATGAGTGGTTCTCTCCTTTCATCAGCTACATTATCCTTCCTTTTCATGTCTTTTCAACACTCTTGATCATGGTGTCCTTCTTTCCCACACTTGAAGGTAGAAATGGAAGAAGAAAGCATGTCGTTCTTGAAGGTAACAAATTATCACCTCACGAACAACGTTCTCTTTAATAAAATAAAAGGAAGAGGGAAAGCGGGTTGGATGATATAATATCCCATTAGAATCATAAGATTACAGTATATGTATAATACTGGAGTTACAAAACAATTTGGATGAAGATAGGTGGGGAGAGATCAAGAAATGAACTTAAACTTGAAAGGAAATTAAAGGACAAGAGGGAGGGAAATTACCTCTTGAATCCTCCACTTGAGAACCTCCTTAAGGGATTAAGATTGGTATTTTGATGAGACCAGAAGCTCTTGGACATGGGGGAGGGTCTAGGGAAGGTGTTTGGGCAGAGTTTAGAGAAGTCTTGGAGCTTGAGAGGTGTGATGAAAAGAGGGAGTGAAGGGTGGCTTTTATAGTGGAGGGGAGAGGGGTTTCCTTAATATAAAATTAATTAGTTTATTAATTTACCCTAAGACAAGGAATAGTGAGTATTTAACAACAAAGAATAGTAATGTTATAATGTAATCCTGATCCAAGTGGGCTTACATCAGCAGAACATCACATATGACCCTATAATTAGCTTATTTAGCTTATTTTGTAAATTACGGTATTTCACTATTCATAAAAAATTCAAGTATCTAAGAAAAATACCAAAAAATTATCCCAACCATTTTTTGATGTGTATAATCCAAAAATAAAGTACATTTTTCAAAAATAATTTTCTAAATACTATTAATTTAATATTTAATTAAAATAATAATTTACTTAAAAAACAGTTTTTAAGATTAAAACTGATTTATAGTGCTTTCAAAAATTACGTAGGGTCTTATAAAATTATCAAAAAACTATAAGACATTGATTCAATAATTTATGAATACATTTTAGGGAAATAAATATTCTTTTAAATTAATTAATTAATTATAATTAATTATTTAGGACTTACAAAATACCAAAAAGTTTACTAAGGTCAAATTTTCACTTTCTAAGATGTCTAAATTTTACTTAATTATTCATAGGTAATGTTACTCTTATGTTGGATGATTTAATATTCATAAGGGTCATATTAATATTCATAAGGGTATGTTACTATTCATAAGGGTAGGTCACTATTCACCAAAAATTATTTTTGTTTCATTAGACTCCAAAAATCATCTTGAACACAAATGTGTATGTCAGATTTTTGAAATTCAAAACATAGAAGTGGCAAACTTATGTTTAAAGGTCACTTATCACATATTAGTTCATTATGTTGTGTTTTTATGACATAAATATAAGAAGGGAATTTCCATTGAAAAACATTGTGTCGTTACAATAAGTGTCGGAGGTGGTTTAAGTTTGTTTGTTCCTTGGTTGAAATGGGTGGTTTGGGTTCTGCTTGGGGATGGTTAGGGTGATCGTGTTTTAAGGATAAGTTGTGTGTCATTGGGTTTTCAGTGTCTATTTGGATCAATCAACTAGAGGTGCTTAAAATTTTGGAGGTGGGTGACACTTGATATGTTTTATCTTTGGGTCTAGATCTTTTTGTGGCTTTTCGAGGGTAGAAAGCATTATAGTGGGGAGAATTATCAAACCATGACCAATCTATTATTTTATTTTATCATTTTCTTTGGATTTTATAATTTTTTATTAGGTTTAGGTTAAATCCCGAATGAGATTTTTGAGTTTTGTCAAAAAGTGTGCGTTTTTGAGTTAACTTCACTAGGCGCATGGGCAAAGTGCATTTTGGAGACCCCGCATGTGTTCACCCAGGCAACCACACAATCCGCCTGCCTTCAGAAATTAAAAATGGATAAATTCTATAATTTATTGTGTGATTTGAAAATTTTATGGTTGATAATAATTTTTTTGTTATTATTATTATTAATTTTATTATTATTCTTATTATTTATTTTTATGAGTATTATTTTTATTATAGATCAATGTTTATTTTATTTAATTTACTTTTTGTTTATTTTTGTTTATTCTTTTTACTTTATTTTCCTCCTAACCCTAGAACCTCTTTATTTAGTTTTTTTCTATCTCACGCCACCACCACCTAACTCTCTCCTCTCTTTCTCCCCAAGCGGGCCACCCCCTGTTACTCCTCCCCCCTTAAAAACCTCTTCCTCCGGCGGGTCTCCAAGCTAGTGTTGCCCTCCTGCCTGCTCTAGCCAGCCGCCCACCGTGTGCCCTCCCTGCTGAGTCACACCAACCCAGCACCCCTTCCCCACACCAGCACCCTCTGGACGACCGAGCACCCTCCTCCCCTCATCCTCTATCCTCTTCCTCTACCTAGCCGGCGTGCCCCTGTATAGAAATACACTTCCACCTCCCATTCGCGCAACCTCCGACCACTGCCTCCTTCTTTATTGCTCCGACCGAAGTCACCCCCTTCTACAACAACTCTCCCAACAGCCTACGCCTTCTACCAGAAACCACTGACTAGATCATGCCCCAGTCACCCACCGAATGCATGCACCAAGCCCCTCGGCCTTCCACCCTCCCTGTACCGACAGCACACCCCCGGACACGCCCAACCTCCTCCTGCTCAAACTCGCAGTGCCCCATCACACCCCTTCATTTTTCTTCTTTCCCTTCTTGCAGGCCACAATGAGTCCCAACCAGCCGTTCCCCCATACAATCGACCTCATCTCGCTGCGGTGGCCTTCATTTCCTTTGAACAGGCGACCACAACCCTTATTTTTACATCATTTTGCTGGTTCACTCCCATGTTTTTGACGGTTCTCCCCCTTTGTGGTAATATTTTGTTGTTTTGGTGTTATCAAATGTTAGGGTGTATTGTTTGGGGTTAAATCATATTTTTTGGGTGTCCAATCTTGTTGTGCATGTTAGTTTTGTCTTCCCGTAGGTGCGATTGTGGTGCGAACGAGGTTTCACACCATTTTTGGGAGATCCGTCAACGTTTTTTGTAGGTGATTTGATGTTTTATTATTAATTGATGAATTAATTTACACATTTAATTAAATTAGCATATGATTTAAATTGTTTGTTTGGAGAAAAGTTTTTTTTAGCAGTTGATGAATTGGTTCGCTTATTTGATTTTATGGTATGTTTATATGTTATGGAGTCAACATTGTGGCATCAAATAGTGTTTTATTAAATCACGTAGTTGGTTTATTAAAATGTACAAGGGTTGAGAATTGCGTTTTAGAAATGTGTTGGTGTAAATTTGTTTATAAAAGAAGTTTTTAAGGGGTTTTGAGTTGGTTTCGTGTGTGTAAAGCTATGGTATAATTCTCAAAATAGATTTATAAACTTTTGAATTATTTATTAAATAATATGGATGCTGTGAGTTTGGTTTTGAAAATGTGTTGAGACGCACATGATTTTAAATGTAGATTTCAACAGATCATGCATTTTTTTCAAGTTGTGCACTCTAAGTGTTTTCTTGAAATTGACCGGTGGCTCTTTAAAATGATTAGTGAATTTTTATAACATGGTGTGGTTTTTGTAAACACATTACAAAGTTTAAAGTGGTTTAGTAAATAATGTAGATGGTGCGAGTTGTGTTTTGAAAACATATTGAGGTGGTTCTTTTGTGATGTTTGTTCGTTTGGATTGTTTTGAGTCCATGTTTATGTATTTTAGTTATCATTGCGGTTGCGGTGCATTGGAAATATTTTTCCACGGTCCTACGATCGTCAGCTTGCGCGTGCTTGCACGCTTTTGCTGGGTGTGTCGCGTCATCGTGATTGGTTTGTGAGTCGAGGTAGGTTCCCCATTACACTCGCCTTTAAATTTAGAATTTATCAATTGCTTGATATTCATTGATTTTTGATAAATGAGAAATAATATTAGATAATTATTTTTGGAATAAATACTTGATGTAAACGAAGCTGTTTATTTTATACATGACACTTGAATTAATTTCTCTATGAATTGACACACAAAAGTGAAAGAATGCCTGTTTGGACTTTGAACATAATTCACGGATTTTCAAGTGTGGTTCTGGTTTTTTGGTAAATGTTTTCTTCTATTTCATGAGAAAATATTTTGGTTTCACTTGAGAAATAATGTTTCTTTTAAAAGTTCACAAGGCTCGTTTGGCACTTTGATAAAATAAATTATTTTAGAAAACTTTCTTTGGGGTGACTCAGGGGTGATATTATTGTGCACGTCGATTTTGTGGGTTGTTGTGCGTGATGTTTGTGCATTAGAATTTGTTACTTGTTTGAAATTGTTGACCCACGCACTTATTTTTTATTATACGTATTGACTTGGGAACCTGGTATGGTAAGTGAATCTTCTAAGAACAATTGCTGCACTATTTTATATTACGTACTTGCTAGTCGACCTTAGTATGGACTTTGCTCTGCTAGAGGATTGGGCCCCTCGACCAGGCCAGGTAGGGTGATGGTCGGGTGTTAGGGTGTTATGACGTCATTGAGTAGGGAATTCTTTCAGGATGAGTCACACGTCTAGTACGTTCTGTATTGTTCATAAGCTCCTAGGTTCGACCCATGTATTTTTGGATCTCTATTTCTAGTAGTGATGAATGTTTTACTTTTATGTGTATCTACATTTCCCTTGTTGTATACTTACCATTTTGCATTTTTGTGTGATGTTTTCTTGGAAAATGGTGAGCTGGTTTTGAGTAGTTTTCTGAAAATGGTTCTCAAATGAAAGTGTTTTGTTCTCTTTGTACAAATTTGAAAATGTAAAATTCACTTTCCCTTTTAAAATTCCATTAGAACTAATGAAAAGAACTTAGTTTGAAAATAAATAACGGTAATGGTTTATGGTTTGTTTTCAAGTAAAATATTTATGAAAACCTATTTATATAAATTGTAGCTCAAACTTTAAATTAGTGAATTCTTTATTTAATGGTATGTGCACTGGGAATAGAATTATTCGAGCCTACCTACTAAGTTTTAATACTCATGCCTATAGTGTTTTCTTGTTTTTAGTTTCTGTTGAAGGTTTGACTCGAGCTTTTTCACCATGGGCGAGAGTTGGTTGTGGTTTGGTGAGCGACTCTCGAGGTCGTGAGGAGTTTTGATCATGGTCTGGTTAGTTGTTGTTGTTGGTTGTTCTTCATTTTTCATGTCATTTATTTGTTTTGTGTTGTTCTATTTTCTTTCCTGCTACTTTATTTATATTCATTGAGTGAAAGCGTTCCCTTTTGTCCTCTATTGATGCCTTGGTGCTTGTTGCCAATCCGAGAGGATCAGGAAAACCTCTCAGGACTTTCTGTGGATTGGCTCGGGTGACCGGTCCAGGGTCGACTGAGGTTGGTTCATGACACTATTAAGTGATTTAGTCTAGGTATGTTATAACCACTTTTCCCACTAGGCATTTAGTGGAACCCAGTAGGACTCCACCATGTACCTAGTTGGGCCTTATGCTATAACCAACTACTCATTAAGATCTATCAACTACCTAATTGGGTTCTATAAAACTTTAGAAACATCATTACCAACACATATTATGCTAGAAATTCTTTTAAAACTTCCAAATTAATATTTAATCATTAACAGATCAATACCAGAGCTTCAAAAGTTAAATCAAAATCTCTAAAAAAACCTATAATCTTTTGTAAAACCATACTTAATAAAATCCCAAAACCTCAAAATTCAAATAAGAATCTTAAAGAAAAAAAATAGACCTAGCTCTAAGACCATTTTAAAGTAATGAAATGTCTATTTTGTTGTATTTTTTATCAATGATAATGTCAATATCTATGTCTTGGAGTGTTGGGTGATGGAGAAAAAAATACACCCACTAAATAAGATAGAGAGGCTGACCATACTTTATGGGTAAATAAGAGTGGAGTTGTTGTAATGAAATAACTAGATGGATATATTCTAATTTGTAGATGTATATATATATATATATGAGAATTGATGATATGTTCTTCATGTGAAATAAATGTGATGATACTCTAAGAAGTGGTACTATCGATAGCATTTATGGAATGAAGGGTTTGAAGGGTTGGCTGTAGAATAGACTGCTAAAATACTTATAAATCCATGATTAGAGAAAATATAAAATTAGATTCAAAGTTTTGAGGAGAGAAAAATAATATTATAGAGAAACCATCCAAGAATTTATTAATCATGATCAATTCTATGTTTAGTTTTGAATATCTCTTAGATAAAGGTTTAAATTAACTTAAGTGAAAATGAAATTTAAGAGGCAGTGGAGATAATTGAAATACTCTAACTAAAGTATTTAATATACTTCATGACTTTGGAAACTAATTTAAATGTATTTGAAAATGTTAATATATTTTTTAGAGTCATTTGAATTTTTTGAAGTTGATTTGAAGTGATTGAGAAGACATGAAGTTGAACTGAAGAAGTTTAGAAATGAGGTGATTAATTATAGAATTTATAGATGAAGCTAAATAATGGATAAGTATAACTTCATAAGATTCATCTAGATCAACCTTGAAAAAAGAAAAAGTAATGACATTATAAGAGTCATTTAGTACTGCTAATATTAAAATTTTTACAAATGCATGACTTCTTAGGAGTCAGGAAACACTTTTTAAGAGTAATTTATTAATTCATAAGGATGAATCATGACTTTGGAATAATATCCTATTACTTTATAATAAGGATATATTACTTCATTAGGATCATCTCACACTTCATAAGAGTAATTGTTTTATGAGAATTTAATGAAGGATGAATTTTTAAGAGTCATTTATTGACTTTATAAGAGTAAATTGAGAATCTATAAGGGTAATTATAGAGTTATTTTTAAGAGTAATTTATTCTTCTGAAATACAAAATTGAAGTGGAAAATTAGAAAATTTGTGGAAATATAGTGAACTTCATAAGATTAATTTATTCTTATGAATTACTACATACTGTATGAAAATTTTATAAAGGAATAGAATCGCTATGAATATTGTAACGATAAATATTATACTTAATAAGAGTCATCCTAAGTCCAATAGTTAAAAATATTATTGAATAAAAAATATTAATATTTATAGAATTAAAAAATTGAGGAAATATAATATTAGATGACGCTGAATCTATATTTTCAATATTAAAATATTATGATTATTTGAAAAGACATAATTCATGTATTGATTTGAAAAATATTGAATTATAATATTTGGATATTATTGTTTTTTTGAGTTATGATTTTTAGATATGAAAATTTGGAAATCAATATTAGTGAACAAAATTGAAGGGATTTTTGTAGACCAAATATGTTGATGCTCAAGATATTTTTCATTGATTCAAACATAAAAAAAATGATTTTTTGATTTAATAAAATTGAATTAGAAGATGATCCTTAGACTATTGAGATGAAGATCAAAGCTGGAGAAAATTATGAAAATTAAATAGTTCTGAAATGAAGTAATTCCAAAATAAATGATTCTATAAATGAAAATATATTTATTCTTAGAATGTTCTATAAATATTTAAATATTATAATGGGTTTCTAATTCAAGGTTTGAATTTAGAATATTGAAGTTCTCTAATAATCAAATATAATATAGAGCTTATACTAAAAATTAGTGGATGTCATGCATTGTAGAAAAGATCCACTCTACAATAGAAGTTTTGTTAAATTATTTTAATATATAATTGAAAAGAAAATTATTGGATAGTTATTTATGTAATACATTTGAGAATAATCTTCTTGATCTTGTTGAAATAATAATATGGATACTTATTTAGTAGGGATAAAATGAGAATAAATGAGAAAAATTTATTTCTAGAAACATGATAGAGATAAGCAGTTACAACAAAATGAATATTTGAGATTGTGGGAACACACCCACGTAATGACATTGAGGAAAATGAGTAGAGATATCAACATCATGATTGATTAATAAATTTGATATTAAATATATAAGTAATATATTTTAGTGATATGATAATATAAAATTTGATAATAAGATAGAAGAAAGTAGAGTATCTCAATATAAAAGGAGAGAACTTGATATAGAGGTGTAGATGATTTTTTTGGGTATAAAGAAAGAATAACCTAATGATAATCTAAAAGAAAATATTGTGCATCAAGAAATATTTAATAATAATAATATTGAAAGATGAACATGTGATAGACTGTACTGTAGAATTCTAATATATTGAAGAATACAGATGAAAGAATAATTGATGAAGAGAGATTGAAAGATCTTATTATTGATCGGTTGTGTTAGATACTCTAAGTTATTGGGGATATACCAGGTTTGCATATCATAGTTGGTTTGTAAATTATAAGAATCCACAAATAGAT
This sequence comes from Viscum album, assembly GCA_963277665.1. NCBI lineage: Eukaryota > Viridiplantae > Streptophyta > Magnoliopsida > Santalales > Viscaceae > Viscum > Viscum album. The sequence goes on from OY728131.1 coordinate 1,538,774,159, forward strand.
TCCAAACAAGATTGTGAAGAAATGCGGTTTATAGAGATCGAGATTCATACTTATATTCTTAAAGATATATAAGAACTTAAATACTATGATAATAAATCATATCATATAATATTGATGCAGCGACATCATGTGAAAACTTGAGATCTACTTCAAAAGGTTGAAGGGATTTTTGAAACTATAAATGGGATATTGTGAATTTGGTGAGATGCTAGATACACATGGAAACAAATTTAGATACCATGTAAGTGAGGTATATATAGTGGGCCCAAGATAATTACTTCCCATACCATGTGTAATTGATAATAAGATTGATAGTGTATAATCCATGGATCAGGTTTAATAATCAATCACAATAAGGAGTAGGTTTCCTATGATGGGGCCAAACCTTGTAAAAAATCATGTTCTACTCTATACCAAAATTGGTAAAATCATATTAGAATATTTTGAATTTGGTAAATGTTGGTGATGCCTGATTTACCAACCTTCTCAAGTGTGTACACACGGTCCAATGGGCATCTCAAGTGTAATTAGAGCATAATATTCCCTATGGTTGGATCTAAATTTTCTTGCTCAATTTTTTTATCTTAATTATATGAGGTTCATATTTTAAGAGTCCTTATAATATCCTCAGATGGAAAATTTAGTTCCCATCTCTATCGACACTAACATGGAGGTTTCATCTAAAACTTTAAGGAATATATAAAATAAATAGGAAAATAAATTGAAGAATAATTTAATTAAGGAGTAAAAACCACTATTTGAAGTTATTAAAAGTGTTAGTTTAACTAGTAAATCTATTAAGAATAATCCTCATAAATATTCAAGTTTAGATAGTGAAGAGGATGGATCCACCAAATTAGTTGAAAAACTATACTATGAGGTTAAGGATTACTTGTAGAAAGTTCCCACTAAATTTTGCACTTATATATTTAGGTTTATTAAAGAACTAGATGATTATAACACCTAAATGTTAATAGATGAAAAATATATGCAAAAATATTTGGCCAATATATTGAAAGAGTGTAGTAATTTCACCAAACAGTGAAAGTCAAGGAGTAAACCTTAATGATTATAAGAGAAAAATGTTTAATGGTTGGATTTGAATTATAATTTAATATTGATGAGAAAGTAAAAGTTAGTAATTTTGGAGATAAATTTCAATTTTATATTTATTATAAAGTCAAACCTAGCAAAGATTACGAAGAGAAGATCTATACTTAGAAGAAATTCACAAATCTATTACTTGTTTCAAAGACGTTCAATTGGAAATCAAAGTCATAAGGGTAAAGGAGCTTGAAAATTATTTACTAGAAGTGAAAGAATGGATGAGGATCAAATTTAGAAGCTGAATAGATAATGGGAAGATAGTTTGAGATTAGTTAAGGATGAGAAAAATTTCCTCAACATGATTTCTCTTAAAATTAATGTGAAATTGAAAATCCAAGAATCAACATAAGTTAAATATTATTAAACTCCTAAAAAAAAGTGATACCACATGTATTTTAAATAATATTCATGATTCTAAGAAAAATAAAATTAGTGTAAATAATATCTCAAAACCATATATTTATTAACCAATAATAGTCTCTTGATAAAAGGTAACCCATGATTAAGATAAATCTATATTTACTAATGTGGTTTTAATGGATAATGTGAGATTCAATTTAAAATCCAGAAAAAATGGGTGAAAAAATACTAAGAGACACACCAATGTATCAAGTGTGTATGAATTAATGTTTAAGAAGAGAAGTTCCAAAAATAAAACCCAAAAGTGTAGAGAAACTATCCCAAAATAATAAGATAATCAATCTAGATAGACTATATCTAAAAGTAAGATAACATTATTTTTGGGCCATTGTCTATGATACAAAGGGTTCAGGGACAATTCTATTGAATTTTAGAATAACATGACCACTTAATAGAGATAATGGAGTAACAAATTTAAGGAGAGAAGAGATAAAGTTAAATAAATACTTGAAATATAGAATTAGTTTTCATAGAGTAAAATAAATCCATCAACTAAGAATATATTTGAATATCTTCATGTTTTTTGATAGTATTATAAAAAATTTGGTCATAATGAAGAATTATTATTGTACAAAAAAACTCAACACAACTCATATACTAATTTGAAGATAGGACCACAATAGAAAAGTACATAGGTGAGAAAATAATATAAGTTAGTCTTGATGTGTAAAAAAATAGAGTTAAAAAAACAACTCCCAAGAAATTAGAGAATAAATATAAAGAGGATGTAACACTTACAAAGAAGATATAATTATACTATGGTAGAAAAGGATACATCATGAACCATTATAGATTGGATATGAACATATAAACTAATTTAATAAAGATATAATAAAAAAATAGTATCAATACAAGAATGGGACCAAAATATTATTTTATAGGTAGAAATCCATGAGAAGAACATGAAAGGTTTCTACATAATAAAAACTCTAAAACTATTTAAAATTAGTGTGGAAGGTGAAATTTTTTGTTCATTCATATAATAAGTGTATAAATTGGTTTTCAAAATAAGATAAATTATTGAAAACTAATGGGAAAGAACTAGTGACTCTAAGAACCAAGATTGCTGCTTCTAAGAAGGATTCCACACACAATAAGAAGGCTAGCCATGTTATAAATGAATATTTAACAATTTGGACAACCTAGTTGTAATTAGATAAAAAATATGGACTAATATGAGAATAAAAAATATTATTTTCTTTCTAATGTAAATAAGTATATTACTACTTAGAATAAAGATAAAGTGAAAAATAAATCCATGTTTTCCAAATATATACAGATTTGTAAGATTAAGGGGTAAGTAAGCATAAAGAGTTCTCAAGAATTTATAACTATAAAGAAAGAAGTTTTTGGGTTGAGTTCCATGTATCATCCCTATTTCTCTTAGTAAGGATATAATGGAAACTCATCTTATTCCAGTATATTTGTATTTATAAAACTTTATATTTGGAATTTATGGTGAATAATAAAAAAATATAACTAATAAAATGTTTTGATGTTTATATAACATGAAATATTCATCCATCATGGAATAATTTAATGGAGATTGCCTTGAAACACATCATTTGAAACACTTCAATTGGTATTATGCTTTAACTATTATAATAAATTATTAAATATTATTTAAATAATAATATCTATGATAAAGATTATTGGAGTGAATACCTTGAGGGGAAGCTATCAAAAGGGTGAAACTACAATATTTTTAACATCTGATGGATAAATATAAATTTATGGAAAGACTTTACAAAAAATTAAGTTTGATGTATACTAACAAATTTCCCATTATGGTCTTAGTTTATGTTAAATATGATTACCAAGGGGGAGTGATTTTAAAACAAAAAGGGGATAAAAATCAACTTTTACTTGAATGTTTTTATGTGTTTGTTTTAGTTGAGCACATGTTTGTAAAATTTCTTAAAAATATGGTTATATATCCCCTATGAATTGAATTTAGATTTGGTATCAAATTTTAGAGAGTATATGGATATCATTGTTGTCTAGATTTATCACTCTTTTTTTTTCATTGATCATGAATCATATAGACTTAAAATTGATTAATTTATGGAAAATTTTCATAAAAAATATGATTTCACCCTTCTCTCATGTGAAATTGACCAATTCTCTAAATGAGGGGAGAATATAGAAAGAGTGTGAAAAGGGAGAGAAGTTGTTTTTTTTAATTAAGGATGTTTAAGAGCTGTATAATATTTTATGTTACACAAATGCCATTTTATTTATTATCAATAAAGGGGATAAGGAACACTACTTGGATAAAATAAGAACATATTGGCATTGGTATTCAAGAAGAATTTAATGTCATTGACAACAAACACAAAGTGGGATATTGAAGTACCCAAAGGTTTGTGTTTTTTTATTTGTTGTCAATTAGTATGTCAGTATGTATTTATTATAGTGATGGGTGATGGAGGATGAATCCAATCATTGAATAAGATGAAGAGGCCACCCATATATTTATTGGTAAAGAAGAGCGTAGATTCTATCTCAGAGCAACTAGATGGATAGATTTTAAGTAGTATATATATATATCTAATGATTTTTTATTTTTTATTCATGTTAATTTAATGTGATAATAATGTAATAAGTGGTACTATCTATAACATTTATGCATTTAAGGGTTTTTAGAGTTAATTATTGAATTAATTATTTAACAACTTGTAAATCGATGATTAGAGAAGAGATTGAAGGAGGTTCAATGTTTTGTGAAGAGAAGGATAGAGTTGCAGAGAAATCCTCTAATGATTTATTAAGAAATATGGTTATTGTGTTTATTATTGTATATATCTTGGATGAATGTTTGAATAATATTAAGTGAAGATGAAATTAAGATATAGTGACAACAATTTAAATACTTTAAATTTAGTATTTAATACTACAATGGCCCAATATTTTATACAAAAACATTACATCTATTTAAATGAATATTCAATACATATTAATAAAATACATACTAGAATCATAAAGTATTATATTATTTGGATATTAGATATACAATATTCTTATTTTATGAAAGATCTTCAATATATTCCATAAAAATATTTCCACATAGTACTCTTCATAGACATACCCTACTAAAAATATTATTCATAACATGGGGAAAGGAAAAATAAGAAAATGGTGATATCATATTATCGCAAGGTTAAAAATATAAAATTCAAATTAATGATCATATTAAAGAAAAATATAAGAATAAGGGTATGAGATCTTGACCATAACTTACAAGGTTCATACCTAATTTGAAAAAGATCATAAACATGAGTTATGAAATAAAAGATTAACATTTAAAAAGACATGAATTATAAGATTTATAATTCATCACAACTCAATAATGAACCATATTTTCATGTCATAAATGTGTTTGAGACATTATTATAAGTATAAAAACCACTTTATTTTTCAATGTTAATTACCAAGTCCAATGGATCAGGCATCAACACCTATTTTCAAAAAATAGATCAAGCACATCGACTTGTTTCACTTAGCTATATCATGAGATATAATACTATACCCAATTAATTGGAGGGATATATAGGTCACAAATTTCACATAATTATGACCATACATATGTTTTCCATAGGATCATAAAACATTCATCATATCATAACCCATAAAATGAAATGTGTTTCATAAACATTTTATCTTTTCATTATAAATATAAACCATAAATAGAAAGAATAAGGATGGTATCCTTGGATAATATTCACATTAAATTATAAGTAACATCAAAGGATTCCATATTATATGGATTTTTTTTGAAATATCTCTTTGATATTTTTTGATGAAAATATTTTTTCTATTTTAAAATCACTTCTCTTTAAAAAAACCCTCCACTTTTAAATGAAAAAAAATTATTTGAAAATAAACTTGTAAAATTTTAAAGAAATTTTCAAATAATTGATGCATCATGATGGTAGTAAAATCTTCTCATACCAAATAAGTTAAAAAAATCATTCCTTCCATATTTTTGTCAAAAAATCCACAAAGTACCTTGTTTAGAAAATGACAACAAGATTCATTTCAACCCATTTTGTAAAAATTAAAATATGGGTAAAATGATTTTAAAAAATTTATGGATAATAGTAAAAATATTTTTCAAAATATTTTTATAAAACATGGACATGGAATAGAAATATTACTCAGTGGAGACTTCAACATAAACAATCATGAATAATGATGAGATTGTGAAATAAAACCTTACCACTTTGGTAAGTTTTAAATCATAATACCAATGAAAGAAATAAATTAATATGGATATGTATATCCCATAATATACATGATAAGTATAATAAAATACATTCATGGGTAGTATATACACCACATAAAATAAACATGTAGTGTATAAGGCATGTGTGCAACATAAATAAAAGTGAGATAAAAATCCCTTACCTTAAGTCCCACCATTCTTCGTTCATGTTAAAAAATAATATATAATAAATATGGATTTATTATAAATTTATTAAATAACCATATTCATATCTATAATACCATTTATTATTTATTTATATCATCTTATCACCCATTTATTAATAATTTGTTATTAAAATCACTGTTCTGGGTGATAACTGTTTTGTTTTCCAAGCATGTTTTAGTTCAGCAGTCTCGATCCTCATACTTTGATCATGGTAACATATTTTAAAAAAATTTAATAATTTTATAAAATTTATATATATTAATTATATATATATATTTATAATCATTCATAAAAATTAGATATAGAAAAATGAACTACACCATTCATGGAGACGGTATGCCATACATACACTTGAACACTATTTCCATTTTTCGACTGATGGAATGAAATAAAGGTAAATAATAATTTGATTTTAAAGAATCATTATTATATCATATATATTATATATAAATATTAAAACCATCATAATAACCATCCATAAAATATGGAGATGAAAAATTAACTGTATCCCTGTGTGGAGATGGTAAGCTGTACACATGCACGAGCGATACATTCACTTTTGTTTGATGGGAAAGAGGTTTTATAAGGGTGTTTTATTATTAATAATAAAATTTAATAAAATTTATGATATTAAATTTATTAATTTATGATAAATTTCATAGATTTATATTAGTTAAAGAAGAACTAAAAAAGAAAGTGATTGGTTAAAGTGATTTCTTATTCTGCGAAATGACTCCTTCAGATCACCTCTAAAGGGATCTAGGGTTAATATTTTGGAATAAAAGAACCTCTATAATGTGTATATGGAAGTTTAAAAGTGAAATTGTATGAGTATTGTCAATATATAAGGCTCAAAATGGTGTAAAATAGCGAGGGATGAAGTGTCATTTTAAAATTGAGGTAAGGGGATCTGTAAGAATTTCTAAAATGATTAAATTATAATAAATTAAATCTGAAAAAACACCTCCAAATTGAAAGGTATTTAAATATAAGGTAGTATAGGTTTGTAATACCATCAACTGATATATTTTAGACAAGTTTTTGTGTAATTCTAAACCTTATCATTTTTATTAACCCTTAGTTAACCTATTTTAATCTTATCTATGGTAACAAAATTTTAAATATAAAAAGTTTATGATATTTACTTATAAATTAAAAATTAGACCATAAATGGAAAATTAATGAAATTTTATAACATACTATAATAAATTTATGTTATTTAAATATTTTAATTATTTTTAAATAATTTTATAAATTATTATTTTGATAAAATATCATTATTTTCAAATTTGTCAATGTTCATTACTTTGACTTTCATAACATCAAGAATATACATAAAATTTTATCCAATTATTTTTAAACATCCTAAAAATGTAATGGTAATATGGAAATTTTATGGATCAAATAAATTATAAAAAATTATAATACTTTTATTATTATTAATATCATTTATTCAATTTTTCCATTAGTTGAATAATTACTACATCTGTATTGTATAAGTATTTATGGTAAATATTTAATTTCTAAAATTTATAAATAAATTTATATCATGAATATAATTTCATTTGGAACAAATTTAATCATAATATTCATTCATAACTAATTTTTGTCCCTATGTCAACACATAAATGATATTTAAAACTAATAGAGTGACATTTTGTCACTTTCTTTAATTTAAATAATATATAATTCATTTTCATGGAAAAATGTCCATTAAATAACTCAATTTAAAACCTTATTTGCTAAGGTTTTAATTTAATTTATCCAATAATAATTAAAATGAATAATTATGGCATTATCACTTAGTTTAATCCTAGATTAACCTGATTTACCCTTTACCAAGGTGATAATTTTACCATGGTTACTATTCATATTGACCAAAAATAAAAAGGAATCAATTACCAAATTTAAACCTCATAATTATAAATATGAATTTAATTTTATCTAATTCAATACAAATAAATGGCAAAAATTAATTTTAAATTAAGTGCACAAAATGTGACAAAAATTGTTTTTTAGAAAAAATATATTTTTAAGCACAACACTAGATTTATTCTTATCCTATGCTTAGAAAAATATTTTTTTGAATATATAAAGAATTTTATTAATAAATAATATATAAATTTTATTAAAATCATTCATCGATAAATATTAATTTTATATATTAATATAAAATTCATTGTATGTATAAAACAAATTTTCCCCATAAAAACATCACTTTTATTTTAAAATATTTTTTGGTTTTTAGTTATAATAATTAATTTATTTTACAAATGTATATTTTTTTTTTCATAATTTAGTTAACATTATCTGTACCCTCCACTATAATGGTTAGGTAATAATGGACACATAATATTGTAATAACGTTACATGGTTCGTTTAAATTCACCATTGCGTGCAACCCAAGCTATCGAAGAAATAAATTATTTAAAGAGAAACATTTCATAAAAATCTCAGGGTGCTACATTCTAACCCTATTAAAATTATTTTTCCCACAAAATATATCACTCAGATATAAACAGACGAGGATACCTATGCCTCATCACATCCCAAAATTCCCATATAGCTTTCTCAAAATGATGGTTTCACTATGAAATATTGACTAGGCGATCGGTGTTGTTTTGTAGAACTTTATCTCTACGATACATAATCTCAACCAATTTTTCTTTATAAGATATATCTTTCTATAGTGATACAACCATTGAGTTTATTATATTTTAAAGATTAGGTATATACTTCCTCATGAGAGATTCATGAAACACATCATGAACTTGAGATAGATTTGGTGTAAGTTCTAATTGATAAGATATTGTACCGATACAATCAATAATTTCCAAAGGAACAATATACTTATGTCTTATATTTACCTTCATTCAAAATATCACCACTCTTTTCAAGGAACATATTCTTAGAAATACCCTGTCACTAACTTCAAACTTCATATCCTTCTGATGATTATCAACATAACTTTTTTGTTGACTATGAGATGCTCTTATGTTCTGTTGAATAGATCCAACTTTCTCTACCATTACCTCATCTAGATTAGGTCCTAATATATTTCTTTATATAAATTCATTCTATCATATTGTATTTCTTCACTTCTTATCAATGATGTATTTATAAGGAACCATATGAATTCTAGAGTGAAAGATATTGATATAAAAATATTATACTAGAGGAAGGTCTTTATCCCAAAATCCTCTGAAATCCATAGAGTAAGATATCAAAATTTATTCTTGATATTTAATTTTCCTCTAAAACTTACCATTTTTCTATGGATGATAAGTAGTGATGAAACTTAACTTTTTATTTTGATCTTGCTGAAGGCTTCGCCAAAACATCAAGGTAAACCTCCAGTCCCGATCATATACAATAGAAAGTGGTACTCCATGTAATCTTACAACTTCCTTAATATATATTATATCAATCTGATCAAGAGATAAATATTATTTAATAGTAATAATGTGTTTTGAATTCATAAAGAGATCGAATATAACCCATATAGTATTATGGAATTTATATGTTTTTGGGAGTCTAAGGAAAAAAAGACGGTGATGTTTTCCCATTTCCATTCAGGAATAGTTAATGGTTATACCATCCCCTTAGACTTATCTCTCTCGGTCTTAACTTTATAACAATTCAAGAACCAAGAAACATACTTTACAATATCCACATTCATTCAACCCCATCATAAATACTCTTTCAGGTCTCTATAAATCTTTGTACTTCCAAGATGAATAGAGAATGAAGAACTATGATCCTCATCCAACAAATCATTTAAATATAGTATGGGTGGGACAAAATAATATTTCCAGAACCCTATTATTCCATCACAATCAAGGTTAAACCTAGGAACAATTCTCACCATCTTTTTCAGCTCTACATCTCCCTTTCGTGACTATTTAATCTTCACTTAGATAAATGGTTGGACATTCATTTTATCTAAATAATATTTCTCTCTTACTTTGTAAATCCATAAAAATTGGATCTTTTGTGATCCACTTTATAGATAATATAACATGATATTTTTGGTTCAAATCATCTATTACCTTGTTCTCTTGCTTGGGGTGGTATTTATTAAGTAATCATAAACTTTAATCATCTCCAAATATCTTATTTGTAGCATTCTCAACACTCTTTGAGTGAAAATATACTTTATAATTTTGTGACAAGTATACATGACTCACCTTTCTCCATAGAGATAATGCCTCAATATCTTTAATGAAAAAATAACTGAATCTAACTCCAAATAATGAGTTGAATAATTTTTCTCATGGACCTTCAATTGGTGGGAGGAATATGCTAACACCTTATATTTTTTCATGAAAACACTTCCCAATCCCTTATTTTATGTTTCACTATAGATCAAAAACCTTTCTCCACTATAAGGTAGTGTGAGAACATTTTCACCAACCAAATTTATTTTTAGATCCTTGAAATTCTATCCACATTCCTCTGTTCATATAAACTAAAGTCCTTTCTGAGTCATCTTGGTTAGTGGATTAGATAATCATGATAAAAATTTCACAAAAATCGATAATATCCATATAACCAAAGAAAACTATAGATTTCATTCACTCTAGTTGGTATAATACATTTCTAAATAACTTTTATATTTGAAGGATCTACTGATATACCCTCAATTGAGATTATATGACCAGAAAATGAAACTTTATAAAGGAAAAATTCACACTTGGTAAAATTTTACTAAATATAAAAATTCCTTAGGGTCTTCAACACAATCCTCAATTGATCTTCATGATCTTCCTTTCTCTTTGAATATACAATAATATAATCTATAAAGACTACTATAAAATGAACAAGATAGTCTATAAAGACTATTTTCATTAAGTCTATAATGATAATGGGGGAATTAGTAAGACCAATAGGCATCACTAAAAATTCATAGTGTCCATAACTTGTACAAAATTATATCTTAGGTATATCCTCCTTGACCCTTAATTGATGATACCCAAAATTAAGGTCATTCTTGGAAAAGTATTAAGCTCTACATAGTTGATGAAATAATTTATCAATAGATTGGAGTGGATAATTGTTCTTTATTATATTTTTTTAATGTTTTGATAATTAATGTAAAGGAGCATTGACCCATATGTTTTATTAATAAATAGAACAAGTGAACTCCAAGGTGGTTCACTAGTACATATGTGTCCCTTATCAAGATTCTACTTGAGTTTTTTAATCTATTCCAACAACTCAATTGGGTCTATTATATAGGGAGTCATTGAAATAGGCATAACATCAGGTATAAGTTATATTGAAAAATTTAACTTCATGATTTGGTGGAAGACCTAGAAATTATTTAGGAAATACATCAAAAAAATCCCATACAATAGGTTTATCCTTAATTTTGAATTTCTCCCCAACCATATGAGATAGATAAACTTTAGGTATAGGAATCAAGACCCATAAAATGGAATTAATTTACATTGGAAGTTCATATGAATTATTGCATCAATAAATGATTATTGGTTCATTAAGAATATGAAATTTAACTTCCCTTACTCAGAAATTAATATGGGATACATATAGAGAAAGTTAATCCATTCTAAGAATCAAATTTAATTCAACTAAATGGATAATCATAAGATTTTTAGAAAGTACATTTACATAGTCCTCAATCAAAGAAGAAATATAAATGTGAGATTCAACCTTTGTTCCATTAGGAGGTTTCAAAACTAACTCAACATCTAATTATTAAGGTGATATTGTGATACCCTTAGAAAATTATTTAGAAATAAAGTAATGGGTGGATCCAAAATCAAATAAGAAATTATATATTTTAAATTATATGATAATTGAACCTTTCAACACATCATTCTCATAACCCACTTTGATAAGCATGATCACATGAGATTTAGATTTGTCTTTAGGCTTAATAGGTTGTTGGTACTGATTAGAAAAAACCTTAAAATTCATACACTGGTTGGAATAATTCCCATACTCCTTGAATTTGAAACATTGGAGCATGGGTGGTGCATTAGTTTCCACCTTATTTTTCTTCATTGAATTAACCATACTATTCATTGCCTTTTGAAATTAATGATATTTATTAACTTCCTTTATAAATTTAAAGAACCCACTGGTTCAATTAAAAAACATACATTTGGATTTATCCCCACATTTATAGCATGTGTATAGCTGCAATTTATTTACACTATGTGATTTATTTTAGTTTTCATTAGAATCGATATTTCATTTCTTGTAAAAAAACATTGGAATAATGAGAATATCTAATTTCAATTTTTAATTTGAGTGCACATAAAAATATTTATTTTTAAATAATAAATTATCTTAAATAAAATTTATTTTAGATACTTGGTTTTAGGCTACCAAAGAATCAATCAATTTTACTTTCATGGCTGATAACTAAACAATAGGTATACCTTATAATCATTATAAAATTTTCCTCATAGGTACTAATAGATTCATAATTATTTTTATTTATCTTAAGAAATTATTTTTCCATCTTTGTACATAGAACATAATGAAAGTACTTACTGAATAATATCTTCTTAAACACATCCCATTCCATGGATTCAATTTCTTTCTCTTACCTTATATTCTTGATACGATTCCACCATTGATCTGATTCACCTTCCAGATGATAAATAGCTAAGATAACCTTTTTCATGTTTAGAGAATTGAAGAACAAAAAATAATTTCTAAATAGTGTTGATCCATAACTTATATACTAGTGGATCATAAGATCCACTAAAATGAGGTGGATACTGCCTCATGAAAGATTCAATAGTAGGTTGTTCTATCAATTTATCATTTTGAAACTCAGTACGATTCATATCTTGAGAATGTTTCATGACCACATAAATAATATTTTTCATTATATCCCCCATAACATTTGATTTATTAGGTGAACAATCATTTTATTTTCCAATAAATTCAGTATTAACATGATTCCTTCAGGTTCCATCCATTGACTATAACCAAAAAGTATAGTTTTAGATAATAATCATTATGTAAAACCACATAATTATAACAAATCATTTATAGAATTTCTAAATCATAACACCTTATTATATTAAATCTTATGTTTAACCTAGTCCATTCATGATCATTACAAAAAATTTAGGATTTTATCATATACTTAGACTAATCCCTAGGGTTTTAAATAAATTTTTCTAACCCTAATCTCAAAATATTGACTAAACCCCGCTCTGATACAAACTATAACAAATCAATATTTTATACAAAAATATTATATCTATTTTAATGAATATTCAATACATAACAATACAATCCATGCTTGAACCATTAAAGTTTGGAGTCTTCGTATATTATATATACAATATTTTTATTTTATAAAAGATCTCCAACATCTTAGATAAAGATTTTCCCACCTAGTACTCTTTATAGGCATACCCTACTGAAAAATTTCTTTATAACTTGGGGAAAATAAACATAAGAAAAAGATGAGATTAAATGATTAGTAAGGGTAAAAATGAGAGATATCAATTGAAGATAATATGAAATCATAAGATAAGAATAAGGGTATGAGATCTTGACCATAACTTATAATGTTCATACCCAGTATGAAAAAGATCATAAACATGAGTTATGGCACAAAACATTAACATTTAAAAATACATAAATAATAAGAATGATAAATCATCATAAATCAGTCATGAACCACAATTTAATGTCATAAATGAGAGTGATGCATTATAATAAGTATAGAAAATATTTCATATATAAAGGTTAATTACCAATACCATCAGATCAAGCATCAATGCCTACTTCCCATAATAGATTAAGAACATCAACTTGTTTCCCAAAAAAAATAAAATAAAGCACATCAACTTTTTTCCCATAATAGATCAATCAAACCGACTTGTTTCACTTAGATATCTCATGATATATAATACTTTACCCAATAAATTAGAAATAGATATACATTTCACCCATCACATAATCAAAACCATACATATTTGTGCCAAAAGATCATAAAATATTCATCATATAACTTTATATAGATATGTATAAACCATTATTTAAATTATAATAATCATAAAAAATAGTCATGGGAAGTATATAAACCATATAAAATAAACATGTAGTGTATAAGGAATGTGTCCCATAGAAATAAAAGTGAGATAAAAATCTCCTTTCTTAAGTCATGCCTTTCTTCATTCACGTTAAAAAATCATGTATAATAAATATAGATTTATTATGCATGTATTATATAAATATATTAATTTATATCACACCATTTATGATTTATTTATAACATCTTGTCACCTATTTATTAATAATTTGTTATTAAAATCACTGTTTTGGGTGATAACTGCTTTGTTTTCCAAGAATGTTTTGGTTCGACAGTACTGATCCTTATACTTTGATCATGGTACCATATTTTATAAAATTTTAATAATGGTATAAAAATAATATATATTAATTATATAAAAATTTATAATAAATAATAAAAATTAGAGATAGAAAAATGAATTACACCGTTCATGGAGACAGTACGCCGTACGTATGCCTGAACGCTATTTCCATTTTTCGATTGATGGAATTAAAGAAAGGTAAATAATAATTATATTTTATAGAATAATTATTATATCATATATATAATATATAAAAATTAAAATGATCATAATACACATCTATAAAATATGGTTATTAAAAATGAATTGTATTGCTATGTGGAGACGGTAAACCCTACATACACACGAGTGATACTTTAACCTCTTCTTTGATAGGAAATAGGTTGTATAATGGTGTTTTATTAATAATAATAAAATTTATTCATAATTATGATATTAATTTATTATTTTATTATAAACATATTATATTTATAGGAGGTAAATAAGAGTATAAAAAGAAATTGATTAGTTAGATTGATTAACTCTTCTTCAAAATGACTACTTTAGATCTCTTATAAAGGGCTCTAGGGTTGGTATTTTGGAATACCAGGACATCCAGAATATTTCCAAGGTATTTTATATGATAAATTGGTAGATTATGGTTGAGATATAAGTCTAAAAATGGTGTAAATAAGTGATGTAGGAGGTCTACTTCTATAATTGAGGTGATAGGCTCTTTAATAATTTATCAATTGATTAAATTATTATAAAATAAATCTCAATAAGAATACATAAAAATGAAAATTTATTCAAAGATGAGGTGGGATATAGTTTTAATACTATCAAAAAATATATTTTATACATGTTTTGGTGTAATTTTAAACCTTATAAGTTTTATTAACCCTTAGTTAAAAAATTTTAATTTTAACTATAACAACAAACTTTTCAATGTAAAAAGGTTGTAATTTTTATTTATAAAGTAAAAATTGGACCATAAATTTAAAATTTATGACATTTTAGATCATATCATAATCTATTTGTATTATTTAAATATTTTTATGTTTTTTAAAATAATATAATAAAATATTATTTTGATAAAATATCATTAATGTTAGTTTTGAAACTATTCATTACTTTGAATTTAATAACATCAAGAAAATACTTATAATTCAAAAAAAAAATATTTTAACACACCCCCAAAAAGTCATGTTAATATATAAAATTCATGTAACAAATTAATTATCTCAAATTATAATAATTTTAATATTATTAATATCATTTATTTGATTTTCCAATTTATAAATAATTATTGCATCAACATTGTATAAGTATTTAAGGAAATTTTTTAATTTATAAAGATTATAAATAAATTACCATCAGGAATATAATTTTATTAAGAATAAAATTACTATTAATATTCTTTAATAACCAATTTTTTTCTCTATGTGAACACATAAATAATATTTAAAACCAGGAGAGTGACATTTTGTCACTTTCTTTGGTTTAAATAATATATAAGAAATTTTAACAAAAAAGTACATTAAATAACTCAATTTAGAACCTTAGTTGTTATGGGGTTTAATTTCATTCATATAATAATAATTTTTATGGATTATTATTGCTTTATCACTTAGTTTTAACCTAGATTAACCCTATTTACCCTTTACCGATGTGATACATTTACCATGGTTACTATTCATATTAACAAAAAACAGAAGGGGCTTAATTACCAAATTTGAACCCCATGATTCTAAATATGTTCTTAATTTTATCTAATTTAATACATATAAATTTAATATATTAATTTTAAAGTAAATGTGAAAAACATGATAAAAACATAATCTTAGGAAAAATACATTTTTAAGCATAAAACTATATTTATTATTATCCTATGCATAGAAAAATATTTTTGAATGTATAAAAAATTGTATCAATTAGATAATATATATATTTATTTAAAATAATTAAAAAATAGTTATTAATTTAATATATTAATATAAAATTCATTTTACGCACAAAACATTTTTTTAAGAAAAACATCACTTTTGTTTTAAAATAATTTTAATTTTAATTATAATCAAATATTATTTTTATAAATGTGTAAAATCGATTTTTTTCATAATTTAATTAATATTATTCATACCTGAAAACATAAATTTTAGGTGATAATGAACACATAATATTTTAATAATGTTATGCATTTCGTTTAAACTTGCTGTTGTGTGCAACGCAAGCTATCGAAGAAATCAATTTTTTAAAGAGAACTATATCATAAAAATATCAAGGTGTTAAATTCTACCCCCCTTAAAATGAATTTTCTATAAAAATTCATCACTTTGATACAAACATATGAGGATAACTCTACCTCATTATATCTTTAGGTTCCCATATAAATTCCTCAAATTGGTGGTTTCTCCATAAAACTTTGACCAGGTGAGTGTTATTGTTTTATAGAAATTTATCTATACAATTTAAAATCTCTACCAGATGTTATTAAAAATAAATATCATACTACATTAGTAAAACCTATGAGTTTAGTAAATGTGAAGAATCAAGTATGTACTTCCTCAAGAGAAATACATGGAATATATCATGAACTTGAGAGAGAATTTGTGGAACAACCAATCGATAAGCTACTATCCCGGTACAATCATGAATTTCAAAAGGACCAATATACATAGGGATTAAATTTCACTTATTTAAAAATATAATCACTCTCTTCAGGGAGATATTATTCGGAATACATTTTTACCCACTTAAAACTCCAGAATCTTGCAATGATTTTCAGTATAAATTTTTTGTCGAATCTAAGCTACTCTTATGTGCTATTAAAAGGATCTAACATTATCTTCCATTTCCTAAACTAGATCAGGTCCTAATATCTTTATTTCTCCAACTTCATTTCAACATTTTGGAGTTCTACACTTCTTACCATAGAGGGATTCATAAGAAACCATCTGAATATTGGAGTGAAAACTATTATTGTAATAAAATTCAACCAAAGGAAGGTGTTGATTCCAAACATCTTTGAAATCCATAGATAAAGCTCTCAACATGTATAATAGAGTTTTTATGGTCCACCTAGACTGACTATATCCCCAAGGATGATAAATAGTGATGAAACTTAACTCTATATCCAGAGCATACTGAAGACTTCGCCAAAAATTTGAGGTAAACCTTGGATCCCAATCAGATACAATATAAAGTGGAGCTCCATGAAATATTACCACTTTCTTAATATATATTTTGGAAAACTGATGAAGAGATAAATATTCTCTAATATTAATGAAGTGTAATAACTTCATAAGGTGATAAAATATATCCCATATAACATTAAGTCCTTTACATGTTTTGGGGAGCCTGACAACAAAATCCATGGTGATGTTTTCTCATTTCTTTTTAGGTATGGTTAATTATTATAACATCCTATTATACTTCTATCTCTTAGTATTAAAATGATAACAAACCAAGCACTGAGAACCATACTCTGTAATATCTATCTTCATGTCATACCACTAGAAATACCCCTTCAGTTCTCTATACATATTTGTATTTACAGGAAGTATAGATAATGATGAACTATGATCCAAATCCAACAAATCCTTTAAATCTGGTATGGTAATGACACATACATGGTTCCTAAACATTACTATTCTATCATAATAAAGGTTGAACTTAGGAACATTTTGCATATTATTTTACATTTCTACATCTTCATTCCATGACTCTTTAATCTTTACTTGGATAGATGGCTTAATATTCATTTGATCTAATTAATATTTCTCTCCTTAATTTAATATTTATAAATAAATCATTTTTAAATCCATAAAAAATGGATATTTTGTTATCTTTTTCATAGATAAGATAGAAATATCCTTTCAGTTCAAAGCATTTGACACCTTTTTCAATTTTACAATGTAGTAATTTATTAAGGAGTCATAATATTTAATCATCTCCAACCATATTATTTGGATAATGTTCAAATATTTTTGAGTGAAAATATAATTTAAACTTTTTTGATCAGTATATATGTCACACCTTTATCCATAGATATAATCCTTCCATATCTTTATTGAAAAAATTACCACAAATAACTACAAATCATGATTTGGATAATTTTTATCATTGACCTTAAATTGGTGTGAAGCATAAGCTATCACCATATAATTTTACACGATAACACATCACAATCCCTTCTTCAATGCATCACTATACATCAAAAACCTTTCTACACTAAACAGTAGTGTGATCATAGGTGCATTGGACAACCTTATTTTTAGATCCTTGAAATTCTCTTCACATTCCTCAGTCTATATGAATTTATCTCCTTTTTCATTCAACTTAGTGAGTGTATTTTTTAATCATGGGAAATATTTCAAAAAACATTGATAATATCTATAAAACTTAAGAAAATTATAGATTTAAGTCACCATGGTTGGTCTATTTCATTTCTAAATAACTTCTATTTTTGAATTATCTACTGATATACCCTCACTTGAGATTATATAACCAAAAAATAAAACTTTATAATGCCAAAATTCACACTTTGTAAATTTTTCATAAATATTATCCTTACTTAGGGTCTTCATCACAATCCTCAAGTGAAACTCATACTCTTTATTTCTATTTGAATATAAAATAATATCATCTATAAAGACTTCGATAAATAGATCAAGATAGTAATGCAAGACTCTATTCATCAAGTCCATGAAAATAGCGGAGGAATTAGTAAGTCTAAAATGGATCACTATAAATTCATAGTGTCCATAACTTGTACAAAATGATATCTTAAGTATATCTTCATTCTTGAACCTCAATTAACGATATCCAAAATGAAGGACAATCATGGAAAAGTATTTGGAACTATGTAGCTGATCAAATAATTCATCAATATGGGGGAGTGGATACTTTTTCTTGATTTTCTTTTTTCAATATCCCAATAATCAACTCAGTGATGCATTGGCCCATATTTCTTCTTAACAAATAGAATAGGTGAACCCAAAGGTGATGCACTAGGGAACATGAATCCCTTATCAATATCCTCCGAGAGTTGATACTTTATTTCCTATAGCTTAATTGGGGTCATTCTATATGGAGTGTTTGAAATAAGCAAAAAAACCTGTATAAGATCTATTGAAAAATCAACATCATGATTTGGTGAAATTCCTAAAAATTATTCAATAAATACATAAAAAAACTCATGTACAATAGGTATATCCTTAGAGTTTAGCTCCTTCTCAAACATATGATAAATATAACCTTCATGTATAAGAATTAAGAACCATAAAATGGAAGCAATTTCTATTGGAAGTTCATATTCATCCTTATATTGATAAGTGGTTATAGGTTCATTCAGAATTTGAAATGTGACTTCCCTTAATAAATAATTAATATGGGATCTATATAGAGAAATAAAATCCATTCCAATAATGATATCTAATTCAACTAAAGCGAGAATCACAATATTTACTAGAAGTACTTTACCTTAAAATTATTTCAAATAAGAACTATAAACTTGAGATGCGACCATTGTTCCAATAAGAGTTTTCACAGCTAACTCAATATATAATTTTTGAGGTTATGTTGTGATACCATTATAAAATTATTTATAAATAAATGAGTGGGTGGATCCAAAATAAAATAAGATATTACCTATTCTACAGTGGATGAAAAGTGTCCCTTTCACTACATAATTATTGTACCCTACTTAGGAAATCATGATCTCATGAGATTCCCATTTTTCTTCAAGATTAAGAGGTTATTGAAACTGATCCTAAAAAACCTTTGGATTCATGAAAAAGTTTTCATAATTCCCATACTTCTAGAATTTGATGCATTAGAACATGGGTGGTACATTAGTTTTTGTCTTCTTTTCCTCTATTTCATCAACTGGCCTATTTACAACCTTTTGACATTCATGTGATTTTTACCCTCCTTTCCACATTTAAATCACATCCTTATTACATTAAAACACATTTTCTTGATGTTTCTTCCCACATTTCTATCATCTAGATGGATTATTTTTTTTCACCATGTGATTTATTCATGTTTTCATGAGACTCTATATTTCTTTTCTTTTCAAATCCATGGGAAATGGTGGGAATTTCTAATTTCTATTTCTACTTTGAGTGAACATAAAATGATTTATTCATAACTATTTAAGTATATTATAGCTAATTACTTTAAGAAAATTGGTTTTAGGAAACAAAATAATTGTTTAATTTTACTTTCTAGGATGATAAGTAAATTAGAGGCATACCTTGAAAGCCTTGTAAAATTTTCGTCAAAGGTACCAATGGATTCTTCATCCTTTTTATTTAGCTCAAGAAATTATTTCTCTACATTTGTATGTATAACATAAAGAAATTAATTACTAAATAATATACCCTTAAACTCATCCCATTCCATAGATTCAATTTTATCCTCTTTACTCATATTCTTGATATGATTCCGCCATTGATATACTTCTCTTTCCTATTGATAAACAACTAGGAATTTTTTTCCTGTCCCGAGCATTGAAGAATAGAAAATATTTTCTCAATGGTGTTGATCCATAAATAAGAAACTAGTGGATAAGAATATCCACTAAAATAAGGTGGATGTTTCCACATTAAATATTCAACAGTATGTTGTTACCTCCTCTGATCATTTATAAACTCGACATGATTCATATCCCGAGAAAGTTGTGTGAGTATAGCAGTAAGTTTCTGCATTCCAAATCCCATAAAATTTGGTTTATCTGGTGTACAATAATTTCATTTTCCATCAAATTTAGCATTAAAATGATTACTTTAGGTTCCAAACATTGACTAAAACCAAAAATCATAGTGTGATAAACAATAATCATATTGTAAAACAATATAATTATGAAAAATTATTTATAGAATGTCTAAATCATGAAACCTTAATCTATGAAACCTCAGGTTTAAACAATTTCATTCATGATCGTTACTATTTTTTTGGATTTTATCATATACTTAGACCAATCCTCAGGGTTTTCATGAAAGTTTTCTAACCCTAATATCCAAATATTTACAAAAACCTACTCTTATACCAACTATAATTTCCTTATATTTTATACACAAATATTATATCTATTTATATGAATATTCAATACATGATAATACAATCCATGTTAGAACTGTAAAGTTTTAGAGTATTTGGAGATTAAATATATTTTATTTTTATTTTTTGGAAGATCTTAAACATATTACATTAAGATTTTCCCACATAATACTCTTCATAGGAATACACTGCTAAAAACTTTCTTCATAACCTAGAAAAAGAAAACATAATAAATGAGTGAGTTCAGAAGCTTAGTAAGGGTAAACATGAGAGATATCAATTGATGATCATATGAAAGTATAATATATCCAAAAGGGTATGATATATTGATAATAAATTATAAGGTTCATACCCAATCTTAAAAATATCATAAACATGAGTTATGGAATAAAACATATCATTTCAAAATACATGAATCATAAGAATGGGAATTCATCATAACTTAATCATTAAAAATAATTTCATGTTATAAATGCATGTGTGGAACCATCATAAGTATAGAAACCATTTAATATGTCAAGGTTAGATACCAAGAATATCATATTATCCATCAACACTTATTTACCATAACAGATCAAGTATATTGACTTGTTTTCCAAAATGGATCAAGCACATCGACTTGTTTCCCATATCAGATCAAGGAAATAAACTTTTCTAACTTAGTTATCTCATGAGATATAACACTCTACACAATTAATTTGAGGTATATATTGGTCCCACCCATCACATAATTAAAACCATACATATGTGTTCCATAGGATCATAAAACATTCATAATATTAGAACCATAGAAGGAAATGGGTTTCATAAACATTTTATCTTTTCATCATAAACATAAAACATCTAGAGAAATAATAAGGATGGTATCCTTGAATCATATACCTAGTAAATTATAATTAACTTCAAATGATTTCATCTTAGATGGAAAATTATTTTGAAAGATTACTTGGAAAAATTCTTGTGGAAAATAAATTTTCCATTTTAAAATAACTTCTCTTTAAAAAAACTACGAACTTACAAATGAAACAATTTTATTTGAAAATATACTTATAAAAATATAAATTAATATTCAAATAATTGAGGCTTAATTATGGAAAAAACAAATTCATTCTGTATATGTTAAAGAACATTGCTTCCGTATTTTTGTTGGAAATGTCACAAAGTACCTTGTTTGGAAAATGACAAAAAGATTCATTTAAAATCATTTTGTAAAAAGTAAAATATGGGTAAAAATTATTTTAAACATTTTTTGGAGAATAGTAAAAATATTTTTGAAATTATTTTTATAAAACATTGACATGTAAGAGAAATATTCCCCAGTGGAGAGTTAAACATAAACAATCCTAAATAATGATGAGATTGTGAAATAAACCCATATCACTCTGGTAACTTTTTAATCATAATAACCATGAAATAAATAAATTAATATGGATATTTATACCATATAATTTCCTTTATAATAATCATACATTACATTCATGGGTATTATATACACCACACAAAAGAAATATGTAGTGTATAAGGCATGTGTCTCATAGAAATAAAAGTGAGACAAAAATATCTTACTACAAGTATCGCCTTTATTAATTCATGTTCAAAACTCTTGTATAATAAATATATATTTATTATAAATATATTAAATAAAAATATTAATATTTATAATACCATTTATGTAATATTTATAACATCTCATCACCTATTTATTAATATTTTTTCTATTAAAATCATTGTTCTCGGTGATAACTGCTTCTTTTTCCAAGCATGTTTCAATTCGGTAGTCCCGATCATTATTATTTTACCATGGTCCCATATTTTATAAAATTTTAATCATGGTATAAAAATAATATATACTCATTATATACATATTTATAATCATTCATAAAAATTAGAGATAGAAAAAATGAATTATACCGTTCATGGAGAGGGTAAGCCATACATATGAAAGAATACTATTTCCATTTTTTGGTTGATGGAATGAAATAAAGGTAATTAATAATTAAAATTTAAAGAATAATTTTTATATCAGATATATAATATATAAACATTAAACCCATCATAATATCCATCCATAAAAGTTGGTGTTTGTAACGCCCCGACCCCAGCTACCCAGAGTCGGTGCACTATTACATAACATTGGCATGATCACAAGAAAAATCAAATCTCGAAAGACCGATTGGTTTAGTAGCCTTGGAAACACTAGATATATTCATAAGTTTTACGTTACATCATAAAATTAAAAACTACTACAACAACATAATTTCTCCACAGTCCACACTATTATCCCCTCATAATATCCCTGCAGGTCATTCATAACTTACTTCTTCACGTCCTGGGGAAAATAAAACATAGAAAAGGGGTGAGCTCAAATGCCCAGTAAGGAAAACAATATAGCGGAACATTCAAAATAAGCATAAACATTTAAGGAAATGCATTTCTAAAACAAAAGCCTTTTAAACTTGAACTTCAACATAGTATGGCAAAAGTAAAATGAAATAATGCCATTTACTTATTCACATGGATATTCTACTAATCGAATAATCACATGCAAAATCAATAACCACTTTCATAATGATGGAATGCATAATGCTAAACTTTAATTTCTTTTCAAGGCCTCGTCCCAAGACCTTGGGGCTAACTGTAACCGGAACCCAACCCGGAGTGCCTCTAATAACCGGACACCAACCCGGAGTGCCTCTAATAACCGGACACCAACCCGGAGTTCCTCTAATAACTGGAGACCAAACCGGAGGGCTTACTTTTACCAGTCCCTAACCTGGAGGGCTTATTTTTACCAGTCTCCAACCTGGAGGGCTTACTTTAACCAGTCCCCAACCTGGAACATACTTGTCCAACACATTCATATGAAGTAAAGGTTGAAATATAGCATAAACATTCTTATTGGAACTAGAATACGAAATGTCAATACTTTACTCATAAACCATGAATGATATATAAATGACACATCTACAGTCAAACATATCACAAAACTTCATTACAATATGGAAGTTTTATATCATAATAAATCAACTTCAAATAATTTTAAAATCCATCAAAGGATGTTGACATAGATGAAAATGTTTTTTTTAAATTATTGAGAGAAATATCCCTTTTTCATGAAAACATTTTAATGTTACACAATTTAGAAAGTAAGGCATTTAAATAAATTTTAGAATCAAAGTGTCCCATACCACTTTGAAACTTTTGAATGGAATTAACACTTTTAAAACATTCATTTTCATATAAATAAATCCTTACAAACCATTTTGAAAACAAGGACATAAATGAGGATGATTTAGAAGAATAAATATTTAAAACATTAAAAATGATGTTTTAGTAAAAGTTCCCTTAGAAATAATACCTTTGAAAACTCTTTAATGAAATATGGACATGGATAGTAAATATGTCCATGTAGATACTTACGTAAAGACAACCTCGGATATTAAAGAGATTGTGAAGTAAACCCTTATCAATTTGGTAACTTATGAAACATACAACCCATGAAAGAGGTATCATACAATGAAAATGTAAATACACATAAGGTAAAGTGTATTACACAAAGAATACAATTATGGGCAGTACATACACCACACAAAAGATAATAGTGGAAATATGGCATGAATCTTACGGAAATAAAGAGTGAGATGAAAACCCCTTACCACGTTAATCAACTGAGTCGTATGGCCAAAAGTTAATAACCACCAAATTATTTATAGAATAACATGAATATAAAGAGAATCATGATAATATATATCAAATGGCAGTACACAATACACCACTTTCAATAATTTAGTGGCGAACAATGGAAATCTCACGGAATTGAATGTGAGATAAGAAAATCCCTTACCTTGTACTTTTACTTGATTGGCGTAGGTTAACCTCCTGTATAATATTGAAATAATTGTTATTAAATTATACAAGAATCATATATATTAATATCATATCATATATGATCTTTTAACTTTGCTATGTTAATAATGTCTTAGTATTATCGTTGTTTCGGGTGTTAACTTACTCGTTTTCTTTTATATGTTTTATTACGTAAGCCATGTTTGTAATGGATAGGTTGTATATTATTCATATCCAGAATGATATCAAGCCCTTAAACATCATTTTTAAATCAGAAAATGATAATTATACTTGAATGGATATGATAGAGAATGAATCTCATCACGTTCGTGGAGACGGTAGTCCGTACGTACGCACGAGCGACAATATCATTCTTTTGATATTAAAATAATATATAAATGAATGGTATATCATATATAAAGAATCACTAACATGTTATATTTATTATTTACATGAGTTAAACATCATTATTATACCCATCCAAATAATAATATATTGAATAACAATTACACCACGACGTGGAGACGGTAAGCCGTACGTACGCACGTATGGTGACATGTTATTCAAAGGGTGGATAGAATACTGAATATGGTTGTACCATATTTATAATAACATCACAGTATATATATGATACTGGATTTATTATTTTAGAATGGTAACAACAAAGTAAGAAGAAGTGGAAGAAGAAGGAACTTGGAAAAAGGGTGGTGAAATCATTACCTCTTCTTCGGTTCCTTCCTTTTGATTTGATCAAAAGGGATCCTTAGGTTGGATTTCTGATCAAACTAAGGCCTCTAGGTTGTAGTGAGGGAAGTTGGGAGAGTATGTGGGCAGAGTTTTGCCGAACCATAAGGCTTTGAAGGTGTGAATAAATGAGAAGGAGGAGTGCCCTTTTATAAGAGGGGTGAGGGGCACCTTTGGAAAAGCTAGAAATATTAATTTATAATAAATTAATATTCGGTTTCTAATGGCTCCAAAGTTGATTATTCAAAGGTTAAGGTGGGGATAAGTCGAAAACCACTCAACCAATAGAATTTAGACAGGTTTGGGTACTTATATTAACCTTATCTTTAAGTATTAACTCTAAGTTAATTAGTTTCACTTTTACAATGTCTCTTTGTATTTTTATATAATATGGTTAATAAACTTACTACATACATCCAATATACCCCCCAAGTGGTCCATTAATGAGGAAATATCATGATATAATTCTCTTGGCCTAACCTTAGATTTTTAAGAATTTAATATCAATTAATAATATAATATTTGTTTTAAGAACACTTTTATGTCAATTTTGACACTATTCAATAGTTGATTTTTATGAAACTCATAACAGATTGATTACTTCTAAAAAAGTACATTAAATCAATCCTAATATATCATATTATCCTATAAAATTAGTTTAATTCATTTAAATTTTCATATTATATTTATTTGGGTATTTATAATATCAATTAATTTAATTTTTCACTATTTTAGTAATTACTGCATCATCATTGTGTCATAAATAAAATAAATTATTTATTGTCTAAAAATTATAAATAAAATATCATTATGTAGGAAATCGTTTTATCTTTCTAATAAATATTTATAATCTAAAATCCAACATATATAACCCTATGTAACAATTGTTTTTCTAAAAGATATATGCTTGTGTCATTTTTGTATTCATTTTAACTTAATTAAAATAAAGTGTCATTATCACTTACAAGTGGATCCATGGGGTCCCAAAATCGACCCAAAGATGCCCATGGTCGACCATGTATCAACCAATAGGGTTAAGACACGTTTTAGGGTAATTTAGTATTATTATAATATTATTTTTTAACCCTTATTTACCGGATTTACCCTTAACCATGGTAAATAAAATATTTACCGCAGTAATTATTCAAAATGTCTAAAAATAAAAGTTACCTATTTACACAATTTGAACATCCTGATTCCAAATATGGAATCCATTTTTCTAAATTCAAAACACATAAGTGGAAGAAATTAATTTAAAATTAATTCTCGCTGTCAAAACAAAAAGCGTGTTTTTAAGAGATAATAACTATCAAAAGATTGACACTTGTTTATGTTCGGTTTAACTGTAAAATTATGTCCAATGACCAAAATTATATTAAATGGTAAAAATATATTCTAAATATAATTTAAAACCACTCAAATTAATAATTTATCACTATTAATTATTTTGATTAAAAAAGTTGTTTTTAATTAAAATTTAGTAATTTTCACTATTCATCAAAATATTAAAGTTATCCAAAAAGTACCAAAATTTAACCTTATGCTAGATTAGATATTCTGAATACAAAAATGAAGTCCATTTTGAAATATAAAATATATATAATTTCAAAAAGTAGGTATTACTATTCATAACGGCTAGTTTGATTGGTTGTGGTGTGTTAGAACTCGAAGTTGCGTACAACACACGCTACTGTATTATTCAAAGGAAAGCGTACCGTGGAAGCTTGAGATGTTTCATTTTAATTTTTTTTTATGTCCCCATTTAGTCAAAAAGTTTAAAATATTGTATTTAAAAAGGTTTCAATATTAAAAGTTGATAAAAGTGCAATACTGAAAATGAATCTGTTCTTGTATTATGTCTAAGAAACTCATAATATGGATTCTAAAATTATAAGGATTATATAAAGTTTAAAATCTAGTTAATACTATTCATAACTTCTTTTGAACGGCTTGTTTGGTAAGTCATGGTGTGCTTGAACTCGGTGTTGCGTGTAGTGCAAGTTATTGTATTATTTTAAAGAAATAACACACTATGAAATCTTGGGGTGTTACATTCTCCCCTCCTTCAATAAATTGCGTCCTCGCAATTTGAAATTGTTCTTCGAAAATAAAAGGTTGAAAATAAAAAATATCTTTGTGGGAAAACCCACATCGGAAATTGGGTTACTAAAATTTAGTCTTAATATGAGGAAATGAGAAATGAAAGGGTCACCACCAAATTATGATCTCGATTAGGAGAACATTGGTGGCAATTAGAGACATATAATTGGAGGAAAAACGTAAATATTTATAGGTAGTGATTGAGGTCATCAATCACAAACAAGTATAAAATTGAGGTCCTTAAACTCATCAATCTATGATGATTTGAAATACCATCGGTTCAACAAAATATAGGGTATTAGGATAACACATTTTTGACGTTTCAAAATATCTTA
Organism: Viscum album; assembly: GCA_963277665.1. Lineage (NCBI taxonomy): Eukaryota > Viridiplantae > Streptophyta > Magnoliopsida > Santalales > Viscaceae > Viscum > Viscum album. The sequence goes on from OY728131.1 coordinate 1,538,802,553, forward strand.
GTTGAAATCCCACATCGAAAAATGAATTAATGAGGCCTCTATTTAAAATAAAGAGTGGAAAGTATGAATATTACCGAAAATAACACATACTAGGGTTCCATGTAGGAAAATATGGATATGGAAGAGAAATCTAACCATCAATTATCTGATGGAGAGTGGTAGAGAACATGGCTATGAAAAGGCCAACAATCCCAAAGCCATAAATTAGTGATGATTTAAGGTACCATCTAGGACAAATTTTTTGTTCTAAGTTCCTTTTCTTAATGTTGAGGAATTTATTTATGAGATTGGATAATATCATAAGGAGATATACTTACTTTATAATTAGAGTTTTGTCCACTAATAAATTTCTACCACAAAATCATCTTTCACTCGTAAAAAAAATTCTATTTATACTATTCGTACAGGGTTCCAAAATAAACGAATTTATAATTAATCTACCAGATCTTTTAAAAAAAAACTACATTATTTAATCCAGGACATCTCTTGGGCCAGTGGTAGGTGATACACCCTTGTCGCACTTCGGTTGCGGGTTCAAGTCTCGCGGCCTTGCCGGACGCGACGGGTTGCCGCCTGACCTCCGGGTTGTCCTTTTATGGCAATCCAAAATTAATCTCAAACTAGAATTTATCCAAAATATTTCTGACCAATCTCACAGTCCAACATTTATAAGGAAGTTAAACATAATGTAGATTTTTTTTACCACGTAATATCATATTAATACCTTCATCTTGTATTCTTTTAATACACTGAAACATCCTGAATTACCATATTCCTTATTGATTACATTCATGCTCCCTTATTCCATATAGAATGCTGGATATACCTCATCAATCCAAAAATGTTTTAAACCCCAACAATAATGGAATATACAGATCATTAATCAGTTCCAAGGTAGTCAAGAATATCCAATATAATTTATCCAAAACAATCATGTATTATTCCAAAATCACTAACTCGGTATCAGAACTATATTATGGTTTATCATTCTCTCAACCATATATTTTCCAAATATTTATCCTGCTGTTGAGTCACCTTTCTTTGTTCCACACAATCTCAAGTCCTTAATGATATAGTACTGTAGTACAATCCTTATATACTCCATAATTATTATAACAAGTACATTGTTGATACAACACTCAATTGACATAATCAACATAAGAACTCCAATCATCCCTCTTCATCTGTGGTAGTATCATAACTTGATTATTATCCAATAACATCATTTGCGGCATATTCTGATGACTGGGACATAGGTTCGCATAGTGTCCAAACTCCTTGCAAATGAAGCATTGTACATTTGAAACCATTTTCTTACCCTTGCAGTCACGTACTTTGTGCCCTTTTCCTCTACACTTATAACAAACTCCCATTCCTTTCAGGCAAGTTCCAGGGTGTTTCTTTCCACAGTTACCATATATGGGAAAATTCTTCTTTTTCCTCTTCCCTTTATCCATCTTTCTCTCTTCCACCCTTTTCTTCTCTTGCTTCCCTTCAAAGCCATAGGACTCAGTAAACTCTTTACTTATCTTATCAACACATGATATTATTTCTTCATATGATTATAATACATGTGAGACAATTTCTCTTGTAAATTCTGGCTTAAGACCATAAAATATATGATCCTTCTTTCTCTTTGTATCATGTGCATTGCTAGAGTTCTCATTCCTTCTACTGGGCTCCATTTCTAAACAATGGCATACATTAGATTAGTTTATGAATAACAATACCTAATCCCAAACTTGTAAAACACATAACATAAATTAAATAGTTTATGGATATAATCCATAATCATAAAAATTTCTCCTTTAAGGAAGTATATACTCATAAACCCTTCATAATGATTTGTAAAGAAAATGAGAGTTATCCTAAGCATATCCCCCTGGAGTGTCGTAACCAAGAGTGCAGCAAGGCCCGTTGTCGTGCACCAGTTCCCGTTCGAGTCTAGCTCAAAGCGGTGTTTTCGGGTTTTACCCCTAGGTACATCTGTGCCAGAGCCGCCTCTACCTGCTCGTATCCAGACAGGGATGTATTGCTCGGAATACTCACAAAATCTCTACAATACCAAAATTCTAGGAAGTTCTTCTATACTAATCCTCAAAGTTCATCTTAGGTCTACATGCTCTAATCAGAGTTTATCTAAATCTAGCTTCCAAGGTTTGTACTAAACTTCCTCTGATACCAACTGTAACGCCCCGGCCCCAGCTACCCAGAGTCGGTGCACTATTACATAACATTGGCATGATCACAAGAAAGATAAAATCTCGAAAGACCGATTGGTTTAGTAGCCTTGGAAACACTAGATATATTCATAAGTTTTACGTTACATCATAAAATGAAAAACTACTACAACAACATAATTTCTCCACAGTCCACACTATTATCCCCTCATAATATCCCTGAAGGCCATTCATAACTTACTTCTTCACGTCCTGGGGAAAATAAAACATAGAAAAGGGGTGAGCTCAAATGCCCAGTAAGGATAACAATATAGCGGAACATTCAAAATAAGCATAAACATTTAAGGAAATGCATTACTAAAACAAAATCCTTTTAAACTTGAACTTCAACATAGTATGGCAAAAGTAAAATGAAATAATGCCATTTACTTATTCACATTGATATTCTACTAATCGAATAATCACATGAAAAATCAATAACCACTTTCATAATGATGGAATGCATAATGCTAAACTTTAATTTCTTTTCAAGGCCTCTTCCCAAGACCTTGGGGCTAACTGTAACCGGAACCCAACCCGGAGTGCCTCTAATAACCGGACACCAACCCGGAGTTCCTCTAATAACCGGACACCAACCCGGAGTTCCTCTAATAACCGGAGACCAAACCGGAGGGCTTACTTTTACCAGTCCCTAACCTGGAGGGCTTATTTTTACCAGTCCCCAACCTGGAGGGCTTACTTTAACCAGTCCCCAACCTGGAACATACTTGTCCAACACATTCATATGAAGTAAAGGTTGAAATATAGCATAAACATTCTTATTGGAACTAGAATACGAAATGTCAATACTTTACTCATAAACCATGAATGCTATATAAATGACACATCTACAGTCAAACATATCACAAAACTTCATTACAATATGGAAGTTTTATATCATAATAAATCAACTTCAAATAATTTTAAAATCCATCAAAGGATGTTGACATAGATGAAAATGTTTTTTTTAAATTTATTGAGAGAAATATCCCTTTTTCATGAAAACATTTTAATGTTACACAATTTATAAAGTAAGGAATTTAAATAAATTTTTGAATCAAAGTGTCCCATACCCCTTTGAAACTTTTGAATGGAATTAACACTTTTAAAACATTCATTTTCATAAAAAATAAATCCTTACAAACCATTTTGAAAACATGGACATAAATGAGGATGATTTAGAAGAATAAAAATTTAAAACATTTAAAATGATGTTTTAGTAAAAGTTCCCTTAGAAATAATCCCTTTGAAAACTCTTTAATGAAATATGGACATGGATAGTAAATATGTCCATGTAGATACTTACGTAAAGACAACCTCGGATATTAAAGAGATTGTGAAGTAAAACCTTATCAATTTGGTAACTTATGAAACATACAACCCATGACAGAGGTATCGTACAATGAAAATGTAAATACACATAAGGTAAAGTGTATTACACAAAGAATACAATTATGGGCAGTACATACACCACACAAAAGATAATAGTGGAAATATGATATGAATCTCACGGAAATAAAGAGTGAGATGAAAACCCCTTACCACGTTAATCAACTGAGTAGTATGGACAAAAGTTAATAACCACCAAATGATTTATAGAATAACATGAATATAAAGAGAATCATGATAATATATATCAAATGGCAGTACACAATACACCACTTTCAATAATTTAGTGGCGAACAATGGAAATCTCACGGAATTGAATGTGAGATAAGAAAATCCCTTACCTTGTACTTTTACTTGATTGGGGTAGGTTAACCTCCTGTATAATATTGAAATAATTGTTATTAAATTATACAAAAATCATATATATTAATATCATATCATATATGATCTTTTAACTTTGCTATGTTAATAATGTCTTAGTATTATCGTTGTTTCGGGTGTTAACTTACTCGTTTTCTTTTATATGTTTTATTACGTAAGACATGTTTGTAATGGATAGGTTGTATATTATTCATATCCAGAATGATATCAAGTCCTTAAACATCATTTTTAAATCAGAAAATGATAATTATACTTGAATGGATATGATGGAGAATGAATCTCATCGCGTTCGTGGAGACGGTAGTCCGTACGTACGGACGAGCGACAATATCATTCTTTTGATATTAAAATAATATATAAATGAATGGTATATCATATATAAAGAATCACTAACATGTTATATTTATTATTTACATGAGTTACACATCATTATTATACCCATCCAAATAATAATATATTGAATAACAATTACACCACGACGTGGAGACGGTAAGCCGTACGTACGCACGTATGGTGACATGTTATTCAAAGGGTGGATAGAATACTGAATATGGTTGTACCATATTTATAATAACATCACAGTATATATATGATACTGGATTTATTATTTTATAATGGTAACAACAAAGTAAGAAGAAGTGGAAGAAGAAGGAACTTGGAAAAAGGGTGGTGAAATCATTACCTCTTCTTCGGTTCCTTCCTTTTGATTTGATCAAAAGGGATCCTTAGGTTGGATTTCTGATCAAACTAAGGCCTCTAGGTTGTAGTGAGGGAAGTTGGGAGAGTATTTGGGCAGAGTTTTGACGAACCATAAGGCATTGAAGGTGTGAAGAAATGAGAAGGAGGAGTGCCCTTTTATAAGAGGGGTGAGGGGCACCTTTGGAAAAGCTAGAAATATTAATTTATAATAAATTCATATTCGGTTTCTAATCGCTCCAAAGTTGATTATTCAAAGGTTAAGGTGGGGATAGGTCGAAAACCACTCAAACAATATAATTTAGACAGGTTTGGGTACTTATATTAACCTTATCTTTAAGTATTAACTCTAAGTTAATTAGTTTCACTTTTACAATGTCTCTTTGTATTTTTATATAATATGGTTAATAAACTTACTACATACATCCAATAGACCCACCAAGTGGTCAATTAATGAGGAAAATATCATGATATAATTCTCTTGTCCGAACCTTAGATTTTTAGGAATTTAATATCAATTAATAATATAATATTTTTTTTAAGAACTTTTTTATGTCAATTTTGACACTATTCAATAGTTGATTTTTATGAAACTCATAACAGATTGATTACTTCGAAAAAAGTACATTAAATCAATCCTAATATATCATATTATCCTATAAAATTAGTTTAATTCATTGAAATTTTCATATTATATTTATTTGGGTATTTATAATATCAATTAATTTAATTTTTCACTATTTTAGTAATTACTGCATCATCATTGTGTCATAAATAAAATAAATTATTTATTGTCTACAAATTATAAATAAAATATCATTATGTAGGAAATATTTTTATCTTTCTAATAAATATTTATAATCTAAAATCCAACATATATAACCCTATGTAACAATTGTTTTTCTAAAAGATATATGCTTGTGTCATTTTTGTATTCATTTTAACTTAATTAAAATAAAGTGTCATTATCACTTACAAGTGGATCCATGGGGTCCCAAAATCGACCCAAAGATGCCCATGGTCGACCATGTATCAACCAATAGAGTTAATACACGTTTTAGGGTAATTTAGTATTATTATAATATTATTTTTTAACCCTTATTTACCGGATTTACCCTTAACCATGGTAAATAAAATATTTACCGCAGTAATTATTCAAATTGTCTAAAAATAAAAGTTACCTATTTACACAATTTGAACATACTGATTACAAATATGGAATCCATTTTTCTAAATTCAAAACACATAAGTGGCAGAAATTAATTTAAAATTAATTCTCGCTGTCAAAACAAAAAGCGTGTTTTTAAGAGATAATAACTATCAAAAGATTGACACTTGTTTATGTTCGGTTTAACTGTAAAATTATGTCCAATGACCAACATTATATTAAATGGTAAAAATATATTCTAAATATAATTTAAAACCACTCAAATTAATAATTTATCACTATTAATTATTTTGATTAAAAAAGTTGTTTTTAATTAAAATTTAGTAATTTTCACTATTCATCAAAATATTAAAGTTATCCAAAAAGTACCAAAATTTCACCTTAGGCTAGATTAGATATTCCGAATACAAAAATGAAGTCCATTTTGAAATATAAAATATATATAATTTCAAAAAGTAGGTATTACTATTCATAACGGCTAGTTTGATTGGTTGTGGTGTGTTAGAACTCGAAGTTGCGTACAACACACGCTACTGTATTATTCAAAGGAAAGCGTACCGTGGAAGCTTGGGATGTTTCATTTTAAATTTTTTTGATGTCCCCATTTAGTCAAAAAGTTAAAAATATTGTATTTAAAAAGGTTTCACTATTAAAAGTTGATAAAAGTGCAATACTGAAAATGAATCTGTTCTTGTATTATGTCTAAGAAACTCATAATATGGATTCTAAAATTAAAAGGATTATATAAAGTTTAAAATATAGTTAATACTATTCATAACCTCTTTTGAACGGCTTGTTTGGTAAGTCATGGTGTGCTTGAACTCGGTGTTGCGTGTAGTGCAAGTTATTGTATTATTTTAAAGAAATAACACACTATGAAATCTTGGGGTGTTACAGTGTTAGAAAATAAATTGTATTGCTATGTGGAGATGATAAGTTGTATGTTCGTACGAGTGATTCTTTCACTTATTATTTGATGGTAAAGAGGGTTTATAATGGTGTTTCATAAATCATAGTAATATTTAATAATATTTTTTATATTTATTTTATTATTTTATGATAAATATCATATATTTATAGAAGTTAATAAAGAGTAGAAAAATAAAGTGATCGGTTAGGGTGATTACCTCTTCTTTGAAATGACTCCTTTAGTTTTGATCAAAAGGGATATACGGTTGGTGTTTTGGAAGACCAAAACCTATAGAGTATGGATAGAGAATTTTATAAGAGAAATTTACATATTATGGTTGATATATAAGTCTCCAAATGGTGTGAATAAGTGAGGGAGGAGGTGTCCTTTTATAATTGAGGAGATGGGATTTTTAGGAATTTCTCAAATGATTATATTATAATAAATTAAATATAAAGCCAAATACCTCCAATTTTTTTTATTTTTTAGATTTTTTTATTTTTTTAAATAATTTAATAATATATTATTTTGATAAAATATCGTTATTATCAATTTTACCTTATTCATTAATTTGGCTTAAAAAAAACAAGAAAATACTTAGAATTAAAAAAAATTATTTTAAAACATCCCCAAAATTTGATTTTAATATATAAAATCCATGGATCAAATTAATTATCTAAAATTATAATAATTATAATACTTTAAATATCATTTATTTGATTTTTCCATTAATTGAATAATTACTATATCAATTTTGTATAAGTATTTAAGGTAATTATTTAACTTCTAAAAATTATAAATAAATCACCATTATGAATATAATTTCATTAGGCATAAAATTACTATAAATATTATTTCATAACTAATGTTTTCGCTATGTGAACACATAAATGATATTTAAAACTAAGAGACTGACATTATGTCACTTTCTTTGGTTTAAAAAATATATAAGTCATTTTCATAGAAAAGTGTACATTAAATAAATAAATTTAGAACCTTATGTGTTAATTTTAGAATTTAATTCATCAAATAATAATTATTATGAATAATTATGGCCTTATCACTTAGTTTTAACCTTGATTAACCCGATTTACCCTTTACCAAGGTGATAAATTTTACCATGGTTGCTATTCAAATTGACAAAAAATAAAAGGGACCTAATTAAAAAATTTGAACTTTTAGATTATAAATATTTATTTAATTTTATATAATTTAATACCTATAATTGAGAGAAATTAATTTTAAATTAAGTGTGAAAAATGTTACAAAAACTGCTTTAAAAAATACATTTTTAAGAATAAAACTGGATTTATTCTTATCCTATGATTAGAAAAATATTTTTTGAATATATAAAACATTTGATCAAGAAAATAATATATAAAATTCATTAAAATCATCAAAAAATTAGTATTAAATTAATATATTGATATAAAATTCATTATACACCAAAAATAATTTTTTCCTAGAAAAATGTCACTTTTATTTTAAAATATATTTTTTTCATTATAATGTTGAAATTATTTTATAAATGTATAAAAACTATATTTTTTCATAATTTAGTTATTATTATTCATATCCATAAATCTAATGGCTAGACGATAATGGACACATAATATTTTAATAATGTTATGCAGTTCGTTTAAACTCGTCGTTGCGTGCAACACAAGCTATTGGAGAAATCAAATTATTTAAAGAGAAATATTTCATAACATTATGAGGGTGTTAAAAATAAGATAAAAATATTTGAAAAATAGTTTAAAGATATTTAAAACTATTTCTCTATTTTTTAGAGTAATTTTAAGTGTTTAAAGATGATTTGGAGGGATTGAGAATTACAAGAGTGGAATTAAAGATTCATTGAACTGATGTGAAGAATTTTGGAATTTGGTGATGAAGATGAATATTGGATAAATATGACTTTGTAAGATTAATCTAGAGAATCCATAAAATATAGAATGTCCTGAATTTATAATAATTGTTACTAAATTTGGAATAGTCGTCCAATACGGTTGATATTAAAAATTTGAAAAAGGAATGACTTTATAGGAGTCATAAAACAATTCATAAGAGTAATAGATGAATTCAAAAGGTTAAAACATGATTTTATAAGGGTATCTTGGTAATTTTTTAGTATGATAAATAACTTTGTAAGGATTATCTCAAAGTTTATAAGATTCACTGGTTTTTGAGAACTTAACCACGATTGACTTCAAAAGATTCATTTGATGAATTCATAAGAGTCACTTGAGGTTTTAAAAGAGTTATTATAGAGGAATTTATAATTTGCTATCATAGGGAAATGAAGTGAAATTTATAAGACTAATGCATTCTTATGAAGTACTACCCACTGTTTGAAAATTTGAAAAAGGTATAAAATCACTCTAATGATCCTTAGGGTGACTTGTATACTTCGTAAGAGTTATCCTAGGGCCAAAAAATGATAAGATTTATAAATAATACATTACTAATATTTCTAAAATTAATATCACGAGGAAATATAATATCAGATAATGATGAAGATGATTTGTCAATATTAAAATATCATAATGATTTTTTCAAGCCATGTTTCATTCCCTGATTTGAAGAAGATTAAATTAAATAAAAATGAGGAGTTCACTATTCTATTAATTTATGATTTTCAAATATACAAATTTGAATATCAATATTGGAGATTAATGATGAAATAATTTTTGATGATCAAATCTATTGATGCTAATGCTAATTTTCATTTATTAAAACATCACAAAATGGGGTTATGATTCTAACAAAGTGTCTAAGAAGATAATCTTCAAATTTTTGTGAAGAAGATCAAAGAAAGAGAAAATTATTAGAAATTAAATTAATTTGAAATGAGGAAATTCCATAATAAATGATTATAAAAATGATAATGTTACCATGATTAGACTATTATACTGAGATTTAAATATCATAAATGGGTTTTTTATTCTAACTAATAATTGAGATGATATTATCATATATTAAAAAATGTGTCATAGGGGAAGATATATAAAAATTTATATTTTCATATTCATATTTAGGATATTATCATATCAATTTTGTTTTATTATTTGGTTAAAACAGGATCATGAAGATGAAGCTGAGAAAGGTATATATTTATAAACCACTATTTCTTACAACTGAATAAGGGATTATATATAAATGGTTGATAATTATAGTATATTCCTATTATGATAGAAAAATAAAGTTTCCTAATCTTACCTAAGGTAGTGAGATTGATATTTTAATATAAATTAAATCTTGAAACTCTTAGAAATTTTCATTTGTGAGTGATATTTATTGATGATATTCTGGAATATTTTAAAAGTTATATTGATTATGTGAAACAGATAAGGATTTTTCTTCATTATTTCAACTTTCATGGTTTGTAAAAATATATTAAATCATATTAATAACCACGAAAAGTGATTTTATGATAAGGTTATATTTTTGGAGATAACTATTGAGTAACAACTGATTGATGCATGAATAAATATTGGGATTAATATATTCTTGATTCTGAGATAATAAAGGGTTGATTGATTTTGAGAAAAAGGAGTTAGATAATATTGATATCCTTGGAATTGATTATTTACTTAAATAAAAACTAATCAATTATTTTTTGTGATTTTAATCTAATTTTTAGGATTATGATATATATTGAATACTTTGTGAATTTATGAACAAGTGGTTAAAGATAAGAGATAATTTTGGAAGGAATATATGATTTCACTATGGTTCAATGTATTTTAGATTCAAATGGTCTTGAGAAAGGTATGTAGTGATGGATATATGATTAGGGTATATACATACTAAGGTACATTATTTTATGAATTATTAATGTAGTTTAAGGAAAAATATTTAACTTGCTATAGCCTAAGGGAGTAAGGTAAATTTTATATTTGAAGTTATATCTTGAATGATGGATTTTTTAAAATTACCCTCACATAATTTCATCATTGAGTAATAATAAAAATTGTGAGGATGTAATTTATTTAAAATAAAAAAATGTAACAAATTGAGATTTTAATATACGACTTCCTTTAAATGCACCAAACATGTTCAAAATCTTTCTCTACATGCAACTATGAACAAAAATAAATATGAGATATAATTAGATAAAAACATAAATATTAATTATATCCATTAAAAATTAACTGTTGAATTAATAAGAATGAATAAGAGTAACTGCTTTGTGAAATATATTTATATATAAAATAAAGGCTACCAATATGAATGAAATTCAATTAGTTTACCTAAAATGACTAGTAAGATCATTTATCATATAGAAAAGTATTTTTTTAAAAAATTACCCTTTATACAATATGAATTCTATTTCATAAAACAAATTATTAATGATTATAAATTATGTTTTATACAAATAAATTTTTAACACTAATTTAGTTTCTAAATTATATGAAATAATAATAACAACAATTAAAATTTGAAAATTTCATTTTCTAATAAAAATGATGTTTCTTTATATATTTTTTATTTTAATAAAAAAATTAAATTTATAAATTTTATAAATTGAATTTGAAAAAATTTAAATCAATTTTCGGTTTAGAATAAAAATATTATCTTAAGATGATTTTTTTTGTATTTTTTTGAAATAATTGGTTTTTTTGGAATATTGTGAAAAAATACAGATTTTGCTTAAAACTATCATTTTTATGAAATTATCAAAATAAAATAATGAAATAAATGTTTTTGAAACATTTTTATATAAAATTTATATATTTATAAGTAAAATAAATCATGTTGTTTTTATAAAACACATGTAAATCATTTTTGAAATATAAATAACACTTTATTCTAAAAAGACATTTTTAATTCACTTATATTAAAAATTCATTTTCATCACATATATAAATTAAACTATAAAAATGGATTTCATATTTCATATATTCATTATCATATTATTTAATATGTTTAATTTCAATTGTTTTCATAAAAAGTATGATTACTAAGATTAAAGTTAATGACCATGATAATGGTAAAACTCTTATTTTTAATGAATTATTTAATAAATGTTGTGTAATTTTTATGTAATATATTTTAAATTATGGTTCTAATAATATTTTTAAAAACATATCTAACTATATTAACACACATTTAATTGGTAACTAATTCTAAATAAAATTAAGAACACATAATGATTAGAACACCATTTTTCTATAAAAAAATGATTTTTTATATATAACATTTTTTAATTTAAATTTTCTATTTTGTAGAAATTTAATTATTTTTATAACCCCAAAATTTGGTAATAAGTTTTATTTTATATATTTTTTTAAACATAAGTTTCTTAGTTAAAAACTAGTTACCAAGGTAAAAACAAAAAAAGGTAAAAGTAAAAATCTAAGAATAAACGACTTTAAAATTTTTTAAAACAAGTGTGAAAATGCCTAGTTGAGGATTTATTGACCTAATATCACAAAAAAATCCAATATTTCTAACTTTTAGAGTCTTTTACCCATGAATAACATCGAATTGTAAATGTGTATTCACAAAAGTTCTATTTTCTTCACTGATAAAAGGGAACACTTCTAACCCTTGATGCCACACCAATTACTTAGAATTAATTACTGAAACTCTAAATTTTTTCCTCTAATAATACTCTCTTAATTAAATAATCATATGGTCACAAGTTTTTATCATAATCCCTTCATTTCTAAGGATTCATTCAAGAGAAATTTAAAAGTCCCAAAGTGAGTATTACATAATCCTTAACATTTTGTTCTCAATATTACTCTTACAAACCTATCCTTAAAATATTAATATGATAACCTATTTATCATTATTATAATTAAGTGTTTTCATATTGTTGTAAAAAAATTTATTTATCCATTTTTATTCACTTATAAAAACAAAATAATGTTAACTGTATGTTGTGTGAACAGTTGCCACCAGGAAGTAACATTTTTTGTTTTTAATATTTATTTTATTTATTTATAAAAACCATATAAAATATAATTAAAAAAATTAAAAACATATGAATTATATAATTATTATTTTTTTATAAATATATTATATACTTCATTAACCATACTCACCCATCGAGATATAGCATGTTCATTTTTGTGTCAGTTTAACCACCTATATGAATAATTTTATAAAACTTCATCATGGATTTATATGAGAACTTAAATAATAATATTGTTATAAGTTAATATACAATTAAATATTGTTTTTTTGGTTTTTTAACAGTAATATTAATTATTTAAATTATTATTAAAATATTATCTTTGATCACTAAAATCACCAAAAATCCGATAGTAATTCATTTTTCACACAAACATAAGAAAATAATAATTGTAAATAAATTGAATATAATAACAAATAGTCCATATTAAATTAAATATTGAATAATAAGGTTAATAATAAGGTATCTAATGAACTTAATTTTATTATTCAGGAAGTTAATCACATACACAGAACGAATTTAGAACAAGGTAAGGGTTTTTGTCTCAAATTACTCTCTTTGAGTCATGTTTGGTATTATGAACCTAATTTATTTTAGGTGGTGTATATACTAAATATTTGAGATAACATATAAGTAATTATACTTTAATCATGAAATTTGAAGTTCAATTACAATCCGTCTCTTTCAGGGGTATTTGATTAAAATTTTACTTAAGCCGTAAGGGTTCTTTGTCATAAACTCAAAATCCTCAAGAAATATTTATGTAATACACCATATTTTCATTTGAAATGTATATTCACTTCCCATGTATGTATATTTATCATATAAATTTCTTATTGATGTAAAATAATAATTTAAACTATTTTCTTTTCATCAAATGGATTTTTACTCAATTGTTACCCCAGTTGTAAAGTTTTTTGGTAACTCAATTTTCATTCACTGAGTTATAATCATCCTATTGGAATTAAAATTTGGGTATATTATACCAATTAATCATATTATATATTATTTTATTTTTATTTTTAATTTAAATTTTTACCACAAAATATAAATTTTTTAAATATTTAATACTCCAAGGAGTATATTCCTTGCAAGGGATATTGATAACTCAATTATCCTATTCTTGAGCTATATTATTTCCTCATGAAATTATTTATTCTGTGTTTGGGTTATTACAACCTAATAATTTATTATATTTCAATTTCTTTTTCCAATTTTGGGAAATAATATATTTTTGATACTAATAAATTCCTTTTTACTCTTCTTATAAAGTGATTTTTTCAAAAAAGTATTTTGAAAAACAATAAAAGAAGTTTTACTTTTACTTTATTCTGTTTTTTCTTTCTATTATCATTTATCCAAGATATTTTTTTTATTTCAGGGATACATTAATAGATATTATTTTTAAAATTAATTTTTTTCAAAAGATTTAACATCACTTTTTCAAAATTTTCATTTGAAAGCGATATGTAAATTTTTATTTTATCTTAATGTTAAAAATCATTTCTAAAAGTGTATAATGTTTTCTATTCCATTTAACTTATTGTTTTAAAAAGGATTTACCATAATGGGGTTTTTGTTTTAGGATTTATCATTTAATATATATTTATCAATTGGGGGATTGAAATTGTGGTATCAAATAATTTGATTCTTTATCCCTTCTTTTATGATACCGTTTGAAGCTTTATTTTTGCAAGGTTATTTTAATTTATGTCAAATAACTTCCATGTTTCCTTTGTCTCACTAGTGACATTTTCTTTAGAAACCATACACATTTTTTATCTAGATGAATTATGATCATGTCATTCCAAAATTTACTTAACTATATAATCATTTCCCTATATGATGTGAACATCTCATTTTACAAAATTCATATTGGAGGACGTTCACCTAGAAAGAACGTTCATTTATTTTCTAAGGGAGTATTGGAATTCTTTATGACTATTGATTACTAAGACAGGTTTATTATGTATTAACATTCTATATTCTTTCATTAGATAAAAATCTATTTTTTATTCCATTAGAGGTTCTTTAAGGAATGGCATGAAATGTATTATTAACTCTTACAGTGGATGCATCAGACATAAATAAGCGATGGGTGGGATTGAAATTTTATTGACCCTCTATGTATCTAAAGGTATCATGAGAAAAAAAACATTGGTTTTTGTGTATACCTCTCCCCATACTAGTATAGTGTCTTGGAACAAGGCCCTGAAAACATGTTTTTGATGTCTGAAATTGTGCATTCTATTAGTATGGGATATGTAATTATAGTTATCCATGTTTAAATTTATTAAAATGGATATAAAATGCTCTCAATTTCTTTTTATTATAACATTATTAAGAGTATTTATTCCTAATATATTATGTATTCCATGCTTCTGTTTTTTATAGCTTCAGTTGTAACACCTGTATGTTTTTATGAAATATTTTCTTTAAATTATTTTTATTCTTCAGTAGCTTGATTTCCATGAAATCATGAGTTTAAAAAAACTGAGAAATACCCTTAATATAAAATTACCATTATATCATAGCCATTAGGTTAGTGAAAATAATTATAACTAACTTATGAAAATGCATTATGAATTCATTGGCTGTTAATTATTTATGAAAAATATAAATCAATTAGATATTTTTATTTCTGAGTGAATTACATTTGGTAATGAAATTACTGATATATATGTGTTCTATAATTAATAAAATATTTTTGATATTCATTTTATGGATATTTTAGTCATAGGGTACAAATAAAACCCTATTTTATGTATAAGAACCTATTTTTAAAGGTTAATTTTACAACTTTGAATGGAAAACCCATTTTAAATTAATATTTTGGCACATTAATAATTTTTATATGACAAAATAAACATGTTATTTTGATGTGTGTTATATAAATTTTCTTTGGATAAATTTCTGCTATTTTTTCTGATAACTTTCATGTTTTGATGAATAGTAAAAATATTATAAAATTTAAATAAAAACAACATTTTTCATCAAGATAATTTATATGGTTAAATTATAATATTGAATGGTTTGAAAGTATAAATAGAATATATTTTTACCATTTAATATAATTTATTTCATTATCATTAATTTTACATTAAATTCATAGGTAAAAACATTTCAATCTTTTGCAATATTTTAACTTTTAAAACCCATTTTCTCATTTCAACGATGAGAATAATTTTAAATTAATTACTGAAACTTATATGTTTTTAATTTGGAAAAATATATTCCATATTTGGAACCAAAAGGTCCAAATTGTGAGAATAGTTACCTTTTATTTTTGGACATTATGAATAGTAACTTCAGTAATTATTTTATTTACCATGGTTAATGGGTAAATCTAGTAAATAAGGGTAAAAAATATTAATTTAATAATATAAAACTACCCTAAAATGTTTTCTAATCCTATTAGATGAGATATTTTCGACCATGTTAATCCTTGAGTCTATTTTGTGACCCCATGGATTCACTTGGATGTGAAAATGACATTTTATAAGAATTAATTTAAAGTAAAGATAATTATAACCTAAACACATATCATTTACTAAATCGATTTTTAATATAGGGTAATATAACTGATATCTATGTCTATAAATATTAATTATAAAGATAAAAATATTTCCTAAGTTATGTTATTTTATTTATATTTTTTAGACATTAGATAAATATATTTATTTATGACACAATTATGATGTAGTGATTGCCTCATTAATGAAATATTCAAATAAATGAATTTATAAATATTATAAAAAATGTAATTTGGTTATTTTGATGTCATAAACTAATTTTATGGATTATATTTACATATTATATTTGATTTAATACTTTAGTTTATAATGAATCAGGTTGTTATGAATTTTTAAAAAAGTTAAGTATGAATAGTGTCCAAAATTGACATAATTCATAACTTAGAACGTAAAATAGTTTATTAAATGATATTAAATTCATAAAAATCTAAGATTCATCCAAATGGTTAATATATGTATAAATATGTCATAAATAATTTTTTGGGTCGTTTTTCATGATATGGTAATTACACTAACCCATAATGTGTAAATAACATGATATCCCGGTAAGATTAAAAAGGGTAAAATAAGGGTTAAAACAAAAAGATATGGATAAAAAATATATTAAAAACGTGTCTAAAAATTATTTGATGATGGTTATTTGAAAGAGATTCATCTTATATTATAATTTAATAAGTTTTGGACTATTTTTAGTCGAAATTTAATTTATAATAAATTAATATTTTGAGAGTTTCCTAAAGTGCCCATGTCCTCTCTTATAAAAAGGGACCACCTACCTCTCCTCTTCACTCCATTTTTCACCTTCAATTTCAGAAAACCCATGCCAATTTTTCTTCTTAACTTCCCTAGTTACATTCCAAAGGTTTTTGTATTCTCAAAATAGAACTCTAGTTCCCTAAGAGGAAATTTAAAGGAGACACGTCGAGGGAGAGGTAATCTCTTCTACCGATTCTTTCAAATTTATTTCTTATTCTACTTCCTCTTATTTAGTTGTTTCATTATAAAGTAATAAAACCAGTATCACTAATATATTTATATGTTATTATATATATGGAATAACCCTATTTCACCTTCTATCCATCCTACAAAAAATAAAATCATCGTGCGTGCGTAAGTACGACTTACCATCTCCACGCCGTGGTGTAACCTGTTTTTCACCACCACCTTACTTGGATGGGTGTAATGGTATAAATAATAACTATATATGATTATTATAACATGATACCTATTCTGAGATACTATACACTATCCACATTAATACCATTCAACAATTATGGGAATGATATCATCGCTCGTGCGTACATACGACTTACCGTCTCCACGATGCAATGTGATTCGTTCTACATTATATTCATTAAACCATGATTATATAAATGAATTTAATGAATAAATATGACATATATTATAATAATATCATTCTTTAAATGATATAAATATAACCTAAAAAGTGGAATAATAACTTATCTGACAAAACATACATTAGAACATAAAGCAGTTAATACCCAAATAACGAGTAACAATGAAATGTTACTAACAAACGAATGAAAATATGATCATAAAAATGATTATGATTCTGGAATAAATAAATAACATTATTTAAATCATTATACAAGAGGTTCATATACATACGAAGCATATCAGACCTAATTTAATGGATAAATTTTCCAATCTCGTTTTATCTGAGATTGTTTATTAATAAGTATCTACTGGGGATATATTTATCATCTATGTACATGTTTTATAAAAATATTCTCATAAAATTTATAATATTATTCTATGTATTTTCAATGTTTTATTTACCCATTTTTACTTTTTATACACGGTTTGGAAGGAATCATTCTTTTTTTACCATACAAGGTACTTTTTGACTTTTCTGGAAAAAGTATGAGGAGAATGGTTTTTTAACTTTTATGGAATGAATGGGTTTTTACATATTCATAATGACTTATTTCCATGAATCTTACTCTACATGTTTAAAAGTTTATTTTCAACTCAATTATTTTCTTTTAAAATTTTACAACATTTTGAGAAAAGAAAACTTTTTTGAAGAAGAAAGGATATTTTCCTTAGGAATAAAGCTCAAGTGTTTTAGAAAAATTATTTTCCATATAAGATTATGTAGGTTTATGTTTTTACCCCTATTATTACTATTATATTATTATGTTTATGATGGAATTTTATTTAGTAAATCCATTTTTTATATCAATTATGATGGAATGATGTTTAAAAAACCCATTTGATTTCATGGGTTATGCTATGGTGAATGTTTCTATGTTTTTGTGGAACACGTAAGAATGGTTTCATTATGAGATGGGTGAGAAATATATCTCCCTTCAATTCATTGGGTAAATATTTATATCTCATGATATAGACATGGATGGAACGATAAGTTAATCTGGTTCAGGGATACATGGTTGGAACGAGTAGAGAAATAAGTTCAGTAATGGACTTTGTACACTATGATGGTCTTGGAAAATAGCCTTGACTAATATGAAATGTTTTTCTATGCTTATGTGTTATGTTATTACTATTGGGATTACATTTAACTTTTATTATTTGTCCCATGATATGATATTATGGTCTTTTATATACAGGATAAGATTTTCAAATGTTGTGTTCTTATGAATATGATATGATTGTTATTTAATTTGTTTACCCTTACTGAGAATTTGAGATCACTCTTTTATATTTTTCTTTTCCTTAGGACATGAATAAGGGTATTAAGTATGATATGCCAAAATGAGTCTAGATATTATGAAATAAATGGGAGAAAATGTAGATGTTTTATGAACCAGTGGTTATGTTTCCCAGTTTCTAAAGACACTATACCTATATGGTTCTTTCATGGTTTTGTTATATGTTGTAATAAAAATAATTTAATTCTGAAGTGATATTAACTTATGTAAATAACAGGTCACTATATTTGGTATCCAAGGAATAATATAGTTAACCTTTTGAAAATATAATGAGAAAGACTTAAGGATATGTATAAGTATAAGATATAATTATTGTGTTTTAGAAATGACCATGAATAACCTAGGATAAAACCTAAAGTGTCCTAAATTGATTTTTTTTCTTGATTATGTGGTTTTACAATTATGATTAGTGTTGCTCACACTATGATTCTTGGTTTAAGTCAATGGATGAAACCCAAAGTAACCACATTAATGTTGAATGTGATGAAAAATGAAATGATTGTCCCCTTGAGAAACCAAATGTTATGGGACCTGTAATGAAAAATCTTGTTGCTATGATCACAAAAATTTATCAAGCTATGAATCATTCCATTCTTCCAAACAAACATGGGAAAGAGAAACATTTTGTTGAATCCATTATGAAGCAACATCCACCTTCATTCAGCGGTTATTCTATTCCATTAGTGGCTGAATAATGGACCAGTACCATTGAAAATATATTTTCAGTTCTACAATGTTCTAAACATGGTAAAGTCATCTTCACAGTATATCATTTTGAAGGTGAAGTTGATCAATGGCATGATTTTATCAATAATATGAGGAAAAGAGATTAAATTGAGTCCATCGAATGGGACAAGTTCAAGAACTTATTTTTCAATAAGTACTTTCCTCATACTCTCCAAACAAATATGGAGAAGGAGTTCCTTGAACTTAAGAAAAAGGAAGATGAATCCTTTGGTACCTATGAATAAAATTTTACAAGACTTGCAATGTTCGCTTTTAGAATTACTATCCAACCTGAGAGTAATATTGATCGATTATTTAGTGTCTTAAAACCAAGTCTCCAAAGGGCATTAGCCATAGTGAAATTCAATAGCTACGAGGAAATTGTTATATTTTCTCTCAAGGTTGATATGGATATTGGAGTAACACATCAGTCATATGGGTTTGATAATAATAGAAAAATGGAATTCAAATGAAAATCTAAAGACCACAATGAAAAGAATATGAGTTTTCTCTTATGCTCAAAGTGTGGAAAGAAACATGGAGGGAATTGTCTTAAATAGTATAGTAAATGTTTTAAGTGTGGAAAAGAAGGTCATCGGGTAATTGAATACTGAAGTGATGGGAAAAAGATGTCCAATGATTTGAACAAAGAAAAGGATACATAGAATAAACCTCCTACACTTCAATGTTATAAGTGAAAGGAAATGGGGAATTATGCCAACCAGTGCTCTAATACAAGGGTTATTAATGATGATCAATGTCAACAAAATCTTAAGGCCAAAGACAAAGGAAAGTCACATGCAATTACTATCAACGACGTGTAGTATGATAATGAAGTGGTGAAAGGTACCCTTACTATCCAATATAAATTAGAAAATGTTTTATTTGATTCTAGATCCAACCATTATTTTATTTCTAAATAATTTTTTATGGGTATTTTCCTATTACCTCAATAGTTAGATGCTAAGTTAGCTGTGACAACTCCTAATGGAACAACGATCACATTAAAAGTTTACAATTCTTCTCTAATTGAAGTTTGTGGGAAAGCACTTATTAAAAATCTTATGATCCTTCCTATAATGGAGTTTTATGTGATTATCAACATGAATTAGATTTCTTTATTTGGATCTCATATCAATTTACAAAGAAGGGAAGTCACATTTCATATTCCAAATCAATCTATGATCATCTATCGATGCAAGGATGAACAAAACCTTCCAGTAGAAATTTATTCCATATTATGGGTCTTGATTCCAAGAAATGAAGGTTATTTATATCAAATGGTTGGGGAGAAACTTACAATTAAGAATATTCCCATTGTATGGGAGTTTGATGACGTCTTTCTATAGGAATTTCTAGGTCTTCCACCAAATCCTAAAGTTGTTTTTTCAATATAACTCATACCCAGTGCTATTACTATTTCAAAAACAAGTTGCATGAATTGAATAAGTAACTCCCAAATAATATTGATAAGGGATTCATATGCCCTAGTGAATCACCTTGGGGATCACCTATTCTATTTGTTAAGAATAAATATGGATCAATGAGACTATGAATTGATTATTGAGAACTTAACAAGATCAATATCAAGAAAAAATATCCTATCATATGCATTGATGACTTATTTGACCAACTATGTGAAGCTCAATACTTTTCCATGATTGATCTTTGTTCAGGGTATCATCAATTAAGGGTAAAAAATGAGGATATACCAAAGACGACATTCCATACAAGGTATAAACACTATGAATTTATAGTGATGCCTTTTGGTCTTACTAATGCCCCTTATATCTTTATAGATATAATTAATAGTGTCTTTAGAGACTATATTGATCAGTTTGTGGTAGTCTTTATAGTTGATATTCTTGTCTATTCAAAGAGAAATGAAGAACATGAAGTTCACTTGAGAATTGTACTAAAGACCCTAAGAAAAGAGGATATTTATGAAAAATTTAACAAGTATGAATTCTGGATTATAAAAGTTTCATTTTTTGGGTCACATAATCTCAAGATATGGGATATCTATAGATCCAACAAAAAATATAGGTTATTGAAAGATGGTCAAGACCAACAATAGTAACTAAGATCTGAAGTTTTCTTGGTTTGGATGGATATGATTGATGTTTTTGTGAAATATTTTTCATGATTATCTAATCCACTCACCAAGTTTACTCAGAAAGGAGTTATGTTCATTTGGATAGAGGAATGTGAAGAGAATTTCAAGGAGCTAAAAAGAAGGCTAGCCAGTGCACCTGTGCTCACACTACCTTGTAGTGGAGAAATGTTTGTGATCTATAGTGATGAATCCAAAAAGGGGATGGGGTGTGTTATCATGCAAAATGATATTGTGATAGATTATTCCTCACAATAGTTGAAAATACATGAGTAAAATTACCCAACTCATGATTTGAAGTTATCTGCGGTAATATTTGCATTAAAAATATGAAGGCATTATCTTTATCATGAAAGGTGTGATATTTATACTAATCATAAAAGTTTAAAGTATATTTTCACACAAAAGGAGATTAATATGTGCCGATGAAGATGGTTGGAGTTGATTAAAGATTACAATCGCTCAATACATTACCACCCCAGGAAAGCAAACAAGGTGGTAGATGCTTTAAGTTGAAAAGACCATGCTAGCTTATCCATGGCGAGGATCATGAAAGATCTAATATTTATGGATTTAAAAAGGATAGATCTTAAAATTTTAATGGAAGGGGAGAAATATTATCTTTCTCAATTGAATGTTCAACCATATATACAAGTGAAGATTAAAGAGGCACAAAAGGAAAATGTAGTGTTACAAAAGATGGTGAGAAACATTCCTAAATTAAACCTTGATTGTGATGAAATAATAAGGTTTAAGAACCAGGTTTGTGTTCCTCCCATACCAGAATTAAAGAAGGAGCTATTGGATTATGCTCATAGTTCTTTATTCTCTATTCACCTTGGAAGCACAAAGATGTAAATGGACTTGAAAGAGCACTTCTGGTGGGATGGCATGAAAAGAGATGTCACCAACTATGTCTCTCGATGCTTGTTTTGTCATAAATTTAAGGTCGAGAGACATAATTTTAAGGGGATGTTACAACCATTATCCATACTAGAATGGAAATGGGAAAACATCACTATGGATTTTGTAATTGGACTTCCAAAAAAATCCAAAGGCAATAATGCTATCTGGGTTATAATTGATTGTATTACGAAGTCAAAATACTTAATTTCTATTGGAGAGGATTTATCTCTTGATTAGCTTACCAGGATATATGTAAAGGAAGTGGTAAAATTGCGTAGAGTACCAATTTCCATCATATCTTATCGGTATCTGAGGTTTACCTCGAAGTTCTCGCAAAGTCTTTAGTATGCTCTAGATACAGAGTTAAGTTTTAGCACTTCTTATCATCCTTAGACAAATGGTCAGTCTGAGAGGACAATTCAAACTATGGAAGAGTTGTTGGGATATTTCTCTATGAATTTCAAAGGTGGATGGGATCAACACCTACCATTGGTGTAATTTTCTTAAAATAATAGCTTTCAGTCTAGTGTTCAGATGGATCCTTATAAATACCTCTATGGAAAGATGTACAGAACTCGAACTTGCTGGGATGAAGTTGGAGAAAGAAAGCTATTAGGAACTGATCTTGTTAATGAAATGGCAGAAAATGTTA
Organism: Viscum album; assembly: GCA_963277665.1. Classification (NCBI taxonomy): domain Eukaryota; kingdom Viridiplantae; phylum Streptophyta; class Magnoliopsida; order Santalales; family Viscaceae; genus Viscum; species Viscum album. Next base: position 1,538,825,865 of record OY728131.1, read on the forward strand.
GATCTATTCAACAACACATAATATTAGCTTAGAGTCGACAAAAAAGTTATGCGGACAACCGAAGAAAAGACTTAGAGTTTGAAGGGGATGATAAGGTGTTCTTATGAATATCTCCCTGGAAGAGAGTAAGGAGATTTGGAAAGAAGGGAAAGCTAAGACCTAGGTATATCAGTCCTTTTGAAATAATGGATCATGTTAGGAAGGTAGCTTACCGGTTGAGACATCCACCGAATCTCTCTCAAGTTCATGATGTGTTCTATATATCTCTCCTGAGAAAGTACATACCCGATCCTTCACATGTAATAAGCTCAGAAGTCATACCGCTGGAGCAAGATATTTCTTATGAAGAACAATCGTAAGAGATTCTGGATCGTAGCGAAGAAGTTCTTTGAAACAAGACCACTCGCTTGGTTAAAGTTTTATAAAAGAACCAAAAATTAGAAGAAGCTATATAGGAACTTTAGGATATAATTAGGGAGAGGTATCCTCATCTATTTATTTCCAAGTGATGAATTTTGAGGGTGAAATTCAGTTTAATGGGGGTAGAATGTATGGAATCCCGCCTTTTTATTACACAATTTTACATTAAATTTTACATACGGCGGATCTTTAAAGTCTAGTGTCTTGGAAATCAGGAACAAAAAACTTGAATACAACATAAAAAATTCTTCCAATACACTTGTAAGGCCTCATAATAAGTTCTTCCTAAGTACAATTACTGCATCTCATAACTTGGAGACATACATCAAAGGAAAGGGTGAGTAAAATTCTTAGTAAGGAAAACAAGTGAAATAGTTGACATGTGATCTTGAGCAATATTAATAAGAACATGATAAACGTAATAAAGGAATGAGAAATGGAAGAATAAGAATATAATAACAAAAATAACATGAATCATAACTTAAATATTTGGCTACAACATTTCATTTAGACATTCATGAACATATCACCAAGTTTTAACCCCGAGGTTTCATAAAAAATTACCAAGGTTATTCACCAAGGTATCGTGAAACTCGTCATCTCTAGAGATTAATTATTTACCCAATGAATTGGAGTGATATCAGGGTGCAACCTTAATATGTTTTTACTTTCATGTGATCCACATTTATCATAATCAAACATTTCATAAATAAACCATGGATAATAAAAGAAATGTGTTTCATTTTAAGACTGTGACGTTTTAAAAGTTCTTAAAAAAATAAGATCATTATGCCATTTATAACCCATGGAAAGGGAGTGAGGGTTATATGTATGTCAATTAAAGAATCAAATACATAATATTTATATATTTATGAACACCCAAAGAAACTAAATAGGTCTGGGTATTCACATAAATAAAACAATAGAATTTCCAGAGAGAGAGAAATAGAAATTTTGAGGTGAAATTTCTACAGCATAACAGCTATATAACATGCTTTTAGAAAACATTGAAAAGAGAGGGGAAAAGGGTCAACCACTCATAAATAATTCATAATAAATTAAGGGTACTAAATAAGATCATGGTATGGATATTTTCATGAAAAACCACATGAAAAGGAAACATGAAAGAAAAGAGAAGATGCAATTCCTTTTACGAAAAATTCGGCAGCCTAACGACGTCACTTAAAAATTCAGAAAACAAATTAATGAGAGTGGAAAGGGTATCTCAACAATTAGACATGAAATGGAAAGTAATGAGAATATATAAGAACATACCCTCAATATAGAGAGATGGAAATTAGAAGACACAACATAAAGGAAGTCATGACTTAAAAGAGGAGGGTGAAAGGATCCCTTACCTTGAAGAGTAACTTTGAAAACGTGAAGGTCGGGAACTTGGGGGGCTTGAGGGCACCTTGGGAGGACTCTTTGGGAGGTAAGGAGACCATAAATTCGTTGAGGATGATTTTTGGAATGAAATGAATGATGGAAATGGCTTGGTATTTATAGGAAAAGTGAGTGAATAAATTATTAATTTCCAAGGGACACCTCATCGGTGGTATTTGCAAAACCATGGGCTTGCCCACGGTATTTTCCCATGGTATTGGCCACTTGGGACACCTCATAGAATATATAACTATTCATAAGTCGACCAGAAATCTTACATCATTTTTACATCATTAATGATGTCATTAATTACCAGAAACACAAAACTGCATTTTTATTATTCACAAAAAATTCAACTATTTCAGAAAAATCCCAAAAATTCATCTTAACCTAACATCAATGCTCTGAATTAAAAATGAACTCCAATTTATGAAAATAATTCTCTAAATATTTTTAATTTAATATTTAAATAAAATCATTATTTATTCAAAAAATACAACTTTAAAACTATGACTTATTTTGTAATACCTTAAAAAATTAATCAAGGTCCCATAAAATTATCGTATAACTATAAGAAAATAAAGTAAAAATTTATTATTAAATTTTATGAAAATACATTTCCATTTTAAATTATTAAATTAATTATAAAATTGTAAATAAAATATTTATGGCATACAAAAATACCAAAACTTAAACCATGACTACTTTTTAACATTTAAGATGTCTAAAATGTATTTATACATTCATGCGTGAAGTTTCTATTTTTTTGTCAAATTACTGTTAATTACTATTCATTACTATTTATATGGGTATGTTACTATTCCTACTTTACTATTCACTAAAAACCAAGTTGATCTTATTAGACTCTAAATTTCTTACTAAATACAACTGTAGAAGACCATTTGATGAAAATAATTTCACATTATTAATTATTTAATGAATACAAAAATATTTTAAAAAACCCTTTTTTTCCTAAATTCATCAATAATACACATCCTATATTTATCTGGATATTTTAAATTCACACAATTGGACATAATAATAAATAAAAATTTATTTATATAAAAGGATTACACAAAGAATATAAGGTCTCGTTACATATCCCCTTATAACACCATCATAGGACCCAAGTGTAAGGTGTGCTATGGTGATCGAATCTTGGGGTGGCTCAGACAACATTGCTCGAGTGGTGATTCCTATCAACTTGAACTTCTTCCTTAGGTGATTCCGTTCAAGCTTCATACATTGAAGTTCGACTTGGTCTTGGTCCAGAGCAAAGCCCAATGATGCTACCTCCTTCTCAAGCTCCAACATATGGGCTTCATATGGCTCGAGTCTACTGGATGAGGCCATTCAATCTTCTTTCTATATTATTTAACCAAGATAAACATATTTATAAAAACACAATGTTAAGCTTATAGTTTCCAATGGTCATATTGAACAACGGTCATATAAAATTCAAAACACAACTGTCTCATTTTAATTATACCCACTTAATTAATTAAAGGATATAGTTTTGTTGAGTATAAAATAAAACAACACACAAAATTAGAAAATAAATATAATTAAAAAGTTCCAGTCGTTACATTCTTCCCCCTTAAGAAATTTTGTTCCAGAAATTTTTAACTTGTACCCTCTGAAGAGAAAATTTGTGGGTACTTATGCCTCATAGACTCCTCTAGTTCCCACACGGCTTCTTCATATTTGTTGTTCCTCCATAACACCTTAACAAGGTGGGTAGTCTAGTTGTGTAGAACTTTGTCTCTACGATCCAAGATCATCACCGGCTGCTTCTCATAAGAGAGGTCATGTTCCAGTTGTACCACCTCTGGATTTAGTACATGTGAAGGGTCATGTATGTACTTCCTCAAGAGGGATATGTGGAAGACATCGTGAACTTGTTATAGATTTTAAGGAAGTGCAAGATGATAGTCCCCTGCTCCCACACGATCAAGGATCTCACAGGGGCCAATATACCTAGGGATGAGATTCCCTTTCTTCCCTAACCTCATGACTCTCTTCCAAGTTGAAATTTACAGAAAGAATTTGTCACCAACATCAAACTCCAAGTCCCTTCGATGGTTGTCGGCATAGCTCTTTTTCCATCTCTGAGCAGCCTTAATGTGTTGTTGGATGGGATAGACCTTTTCTGTCATCTCTTACACAAGATCAGGCCCAAGAAGATTTTTATCGCTAGCTTCATCCCAACAAGTAGGAGTTCTACATCTCTTCCCATATAGAGTTTCATAGGGTTCCATTTGAATGCTCGATTGAAAGCTATTGTTGTAAGAGAACTCAACTAAAGAGATATGTTGATCCCATCCACCCTTAAATTCCATTTAACAAGCTCTTAGTATATCCTCGAGTGTTTGAATAGTCCTTTCAAATTGGCCATCAGTTTGGGGGTGATAGGATGTACTGAAATTCAATTCAGTGCTCAGATCTTGTTGAAGACTTCTCCAAAATTTTTATGCGAACCTTGGATCACAATCAGATACGATATAAAGTGGAACTCCATGCGGCCTTACCACTTCCTTCACGTAAATCCTGGAAAGTCTATCAAGAGAGAAATCTTCCCGAATGGAGATAAAATGGGCAGTCTTGGTGAGATGGTCCACAATAACCCATATCACATTACTTACTTTGGAAGTTTTTGGGAGACCAGTGACGAAGTCCATAGTGATATTGTCCCACTTCCATGCTGGTATGGGTAGTGGTTGCAATACCCCTTTAGGAAGTTTTCGCTCCGCCTTCACCTGCTGACATACCAGGCACCTTGATGTGTTGTCCGCAATATCCCTTTTTATATTACCGCACCAATAATGATCACGAAAGTCCCTATACATTTTCATGCTACAAGGATGTATAGAGAAAGTATATCTAGGAGCTTCATCCATCAACTCCTTCTTTATCTCTGGAATAGATGGAACACATAGTCTTGCACAAAATTTCAGTACACCTTCTTGATCAGTATTAAACTCAGGAAACATCCCATTCTTCATAGCCTCAAACTTCTTATATAACAAAGGATCTTATTTCTGAGATTTTTTGGTCTTCTCTAGTAGTAACAGTTGAGAAATAATTTGAATTAGGGTTGATGATGTCCCTTCCCTTATAATTCCCATGTCCAGCTTTACTAGGTCATTGATCAAAGGATCTCTTTGAATCCTCATCATGGACAGAACAACTGGGTCTTTCCTGCTTAATACATCAGTGACTTTGTTTGATCTTCCGGGATGATAATGAATTGAACAATCATAGTATTTAAGAAGTTCCAACCATCTCCTTTGTCTCATGTTCAATTCCTTTTATGTAAAAATATACTTCAAACTTTGATGGTCTGTGTATATATCACATTTCTCCCCATAAATATAGTGCATCCATATCTTCATAGAAAAAACAATAATAGCCAGCTCTAGATCATGCATAGGATAGTTCTTATCATGAGTCTTCAACTGTCGATATTCATAAGCAATGACCTTGTCATTTTGCATGAGAACGCACCCAAGCCCTTTCAGAGATGCATCGCTAAAAATAACGAATCCTTCTCCACTTGAGGATAGAGTTAACATAGGTGCACTAACCAATATCTTCTTCAACTCTTGGAAACTTTCCTCACACTCCTTTGTCGAGATGAACTTGACCCCTTTTTGAGTTAACTTGGTTAATGGAATAGAAAGTCATGAAAAGTTTTTCAAAAAACTCCTATAATATCCTGCTAATCCAAGGAAAATATTAATCTCAGTTATTGTTGTAGGTTGAGGCCACTCCTCTACAACTTTTGTCTTTATAGGGTCAACTGTGATTCGTTCATTGGTAATAATGTGCCCCAAGAAAGCAACTTGTTGTAACCAGAATTCATATTTACTAAAATTTCCAAAAATACTTTCCTTCCATAGAGTTTGAAAAATAAAACTTAGATGATTCTCATGCTCCTAACGAATTTTGGAATATATCATAATACCATCAATAAAAACTACCACAAAGTTATCAAGGTAGTCCTTAAAGACTCTATTCATCAAATCCATAAAAATGGAAGGTGCATTAGTCAGTCCGAAGGGCATAACAACAAACTAATAATGCCCATATCTTGATCGGAAGGTAGTTTTTGGAATATCTTCTTTCTTCATCCTCAATTGATGATAACCAGATCGAAGATCAATCTTAGAGAATAATTGAGCCCCATGAAGTTGGTCAAATAAGTCATCAATTCTTGGAAGAGGGTATTTGTTCTTTGTTGTGATCCTGTTCATTTCTCTATAATCAATGTATAGCCGCATCGATCTATCCTTCTTTATCACAAAGAGAATAGGTGCTCCCAAAGGAGACACACTTGGTCGGACAAACCCCTTCTCCAAAAGATCTTGGAGTTGTTTCTTTAATTCCTCCAGCTCCACATTTTCCATCATATACAGGGTCTTTGATAATGGGTGAGATCCAGGTATGAGTTCAATGGATAACTCTACCTATCTTTCCGGGGGAGGTCCAGGCAACTCCTCAGGAAATACATCGACGTATTCTTGGACGATGGGGACATTTTATATCCTTAAAATCTCATTTCCTTCATCTTATTCACCGATCAATTACATAAAAAAGGATATAGGAGGTTCTTCTAGACAAATATTAGGTTGAGAAATATCTCCTTGGAAGATAACTGTTGGTTTTCCATTAAATACTATTGAGATTTCCTTACTTCTGCATTTGATCTTAGCATTATACTTTGAGAGCTAGTCCATCCCTAGTATAATGTTGAATTTCATCATGGTAATGACTACTAGATTTGCGATAATATTGTGCTCAAAAAATTAAATACTATAGTTTATAAACACTAATGATGCTTGGATAATCCCACCAGGAGTCTTGAATGATAAATCTACTTTTAGAAAATCGGGAGTTGATTCTAAATTATTTGAAAACTTGGAGGAAATAAAGGAATGAATAGAACCAAAATAAAAAAAGTACTTTCTAGCTTTGAGATAACAACAAGAGTACCTGCTACCACATCATTTAGATCTTCAACTTCAGCTGTCATGATAGAAAAAGAATGACCTTTCTCCCTTGGACTTTGTTGAGGATGATGGTGGTTCCCCTCCACTACCCTCATATTTGGAAAATGATTGGAAAAGTGCCCAGGTTGTACACACATAAAGCACTGGACATCATATAGATCTTGCACCATCTTTCCCTTGTCATTAGTGTTTATAAGTCAAGGTTTCACCTCACTACGACAATTCCTCACAATATGGCCATCGCTTCCACACTTGTAGCATTTTCTGCTCCCGAGCAGGCAGTTCCCCGAATGCTTCTTCCCATATTTATTACATGTGGGATATTTCACTTTCTTACCTCATCTTCCTTGATCAAAGATCCTCCATAAGATTGGCTCCATTGATCTATTTTTTTCGTTGGATTTATGATACCACTATGTCTCACCAAAATCCAGTTTGACTTTCATTGCACTTCGCACAATCTCCTCATAGCTTTCATAATCACGGTTGGCTAGATTCTTCCGTAGATGAGGTCTCAGTCTACCAAAGAATCTATAAACCTTACCATTTGGATCCATGACAAAGATAGAGGTATATCATGAAATTTGGGTGAAGTTTATCTCATATCTTCCGATAGATTCGTTCTCCTTCTTATTCATTTTGAGAAACTCCATCTCCATCCTTGTTCTCATGGAACGAGTGAAATAATTACTCAAAAATATCCTTATTAACTCTTCCAACTCCATATCTTCAACCTCCAATCTTGGCCTCATGTTTTTATCAGTTCCCACCACTGATCAACTTCTCCTTCTAAGCGATAGACAGCCAGGGTGACCTTCTCTTGCTCTGAACAACGGAGCACAGAAAAGATCTTCTTGATGGAGCTGATCCACTACTCAGCAATCAATGGGTCAGTCGATCCACTAAAGGTTGGTGGTCATTGACGCATAAAGGACTCAACAGAATATTGTTCCCTTCATGGTGAGATCGGTCTCTCAGCTTGATTTAAGTTATTTCCCATAACTTAAGTGAGTTGGTTCATCATTCGCATGAATGTTTCCATTCTGGATTCCATCAAAAGGCTTCCAGTGAATGGTTCATTGCGGTCACCATTTGCATGGTTCTTCCTAATGACCACCATTTTCTAAAAGAATAAAATCTTAGTGAGAAACTTATTTCATTTAAGAATATTTTAACTATAAAGGATTTATGTCTTAAAAATTATTTAAACAATTACATTTCTCTATAAATATTTCATAATAATTTATAAAAAGCTAATGATTAACCAAACATATAACTTGGGAGTGTCATAACCAAGAATTAAGAAAGGAACATTGTCATGTACCAAGATACCCTGAGTCAAGCCTGAAACTCCTTGTTAGAGTTTTCACTCCTAGGTACCTCTGTGCCAGAGCCTCCTCTACCTGCTCGTATCTGGACAGAGATATATTTTCTTGATAAACCACTTACTTAATACTCACCAAAATACCAGGAAGTTTTCCTATATTTAATATTTTATATAAGATTCTTCCTAAAGATTCATATACTAATTTACATAAATAACTAAACTATCCTTTGATACCAACTATGGAATCCCTTCTTTTTATTACACAACTTTACATTACATTTTACATACAGAGGATCTTTAAAGTCTAGTGTCTTGGAAATTAGGAACAAAAAACTTGAATAAAACATAATTTTTTTTTCTAATTCACTTTTAAGGCTTCAAAATAATTTCTTCCTAAGTACAATTACTGCATCTCATAACCTGGAGACATACATCAAAGGAAAGGGTGAGCAAAAGGCTCAGTAAGGAAAACAAGTGAAACAATTGACATGTGATCTTGAGCAATATTAATAAGAACATGATAAAAGTCATAAAGTCATGAGAAATAAGAATATCATAACAAAAAGAACATGAATCATAACTTGAATATGTGGCTACAACATTTTATTTATACATTCATGAACATATCACCAATGTTTAACCCCGAGGTGTCATAAAAAATTACCAAGGTTATTCACCAAGGCATTGTGAAACTTGTCATCTATAGAGATTAATTCTTTACCCAATGCATTGGAGTGATATCAGGGAGCACCCTTAATATGTATTTAATTTCATGTTATCCATATATATCAAAATAAAACATTTCATAAATAACCCATGGAGAATAAAATAAATGGGTTTTATTTCAAGATTGTGACGTTTTAAAAGTTCTTAAAAAAATAAGATCATTATGTAATTTATAAACCATGGAAAGGGAGTGAGGGTTATATGTATGTCAATTACAAAATAAAATACATCATATTTATATATTTATGAACACCCAAATAAATTAAATAGGTCTGGTTATTCACATAAATAAAACAAGAGAATTTCTAGAGAGAAACAAATAGAAATTTTGAGTTGACATTTCTGCAGCATAACAGCTATATAACATGCTTTTAGAAAACATTGAAAAGAGAGAGGACAAGGGTCACCCACTAATAAATTATTCATAATACAGTATGGGTACTGAATAAGATCATGGTATGGATATTCTCATGACATACCACATGAAAAGGAAACATGAAAGAAAAAGAAGATGCGATTCCTTTTACGAAAAATTCAGCAGCATAACAGCGTCACTTAAAAATTCAGAAAAAAAATTTATGAGAGAGTAAAGGGTCTCTAAACAATTAGACATGAAATGGATAGTAATGAGAACATATAATAACATACCATAAACATAAATATATGAAAATTAGAATACACAACATAAAGGAAGTCATGACTTAAAAGAGGAGGGTGAAAGGATCCCTTACCTTGAAGAGTAACTTTGAAAGCTTGAAGGTTGGGACCTTGGGAGGCCTGAGGTCACCTTGGGAGGAATAATTGGGAGGTAAGGAGACCATTACTTCGTTGAGGATGATTTTTGGAATGAAATGAATGAGGTAAATGGCTTGGTATTTATAGCAAAAGTGAGTGAATAAATTATTAATTTCCAAGGGACACCTCATCGGTGGTATTTGCAAAACCATGGGTTAGCCCATGGTATTTGCCCATGGTATTGGCCACTTGGGACACCTCATAGAATATCTAACTATTCATAAGTATACTAGAAATATTACATCATTATTACATCCTTAATGATGTCATTAATTACCTGAAACTCAAAACTGTATTTTTACTATTCACCAAAAATTCAACTATTTCAGAAAAATACCAAAAATTCATCTTAAACTAACATCGAAGATCTGAATTAAAAAATAAAATCCATTTTATGAAAATAGTTTTCTAAATATTTTTAATTTAATTTTTCAAATAAAATCATTATTTATTCAAAAAATACAACTTTAAAACTATAACTTATTTTGTAATAACTTAAAAAAGTAATCAGGGTCCCATAAAATTATTGTATAACTATAAGAAAATAAAATAACAATTTATGGTTAAATTTCATGAAAATCATTTTCCATTTTAAATTATTAAATTAATTGTAAATTTTTTAATAAAATATTTATGGCATACAAAAATACCAAAACATAAACTATGACTGTTTTTTTCACTTTTAAGATGTCTAAAATGTATTTATACATTCATGGGTGAAGTTTCTATTTTTTTTAAAATTACTATTCATTACTATTTATATGGGTATGTTACTATTCCAACTTTACTATTCACTAAAAACCAAGTTGATCTTATTAGACTCTAAATTTATTATTGAATACAACTGTAGAAGACTATTTCTTGAAAATCATTTCACATTATTAATTATTTAATGAATACAAAAATATTTTAAAATACCTTTTTTTCCAAAATTCACCATTAATCCACATCCTATATTTATTCAGATATTTTAAATTAACACACTTGGCCATAATAATAAATAACAATTTATTTATATAAAAGGATTACACAAAGCAGCTAAGGTCTCCTTACATAGCCCCTTATAACACCAGCATAGGACCTAAGTGTAAGCTGTGCTATGGTGATAGAATCTTGGGGTGGCTCAAACAACATTTCCCAAGTGGTGATTTCTATCAGCTTGAACTTCTCCCTTAGGCAATTCCGTTCAAGCTTCATACGTTGAAGTTCGGCTTGGGCTTGGTCCAGAGCAAATCCCAGCGATTCTACCTGTAAGGACGCGTAAATTTCAAGGAAATTTTTTTCTTAAATTCTTTGGGATTTTACGAGTACGTAGTTTCTAACGGAAGCTGATTTCGAGGCCCGGTGTGCCCGAAATCAATTTCTGAAGTTTAGCTTGGGTACGTTCAGTGAACGAACGAGCGAGTTTTTCTAACTTTTGAACCGGTGCTTGGAATCGAAATATTAGGGCACCGATGAAACTGCAGCGCCGGTAATTTCTTAAGAAGACCTTTACTGGAGTTGTGTTTACTTGGAAAGAGTTGTTTAAAAATGTGTTTTAAGTGTTAAGTGAAATAAAATTTTGTTACAAATTTTATTCCACTTTCCTAAGTGTTAGATCCTAGGTGTGGAAGTTGAAGTGGGACCCACTGGTTATTAACTTCCCATGAGAGGATTAAAGGTAAGGTGGGGCCCACACGAGCCCCCACCTTTTCAAATTCCCACAACTCCCTAACTACTCTAAAACCCCCTCTTGAATTATGTGACTCTCCTTCACATTAATGTTGCCAACTTAACACTCCATTAATTTTGACAACTCAAGATTAATTAGTGAATTCAACTTTTGTTTTTTTAAATGTTGGCATAAGTAATAAAATAAGGCAAAAGCCTTATTTAATTGGGATTGTTTTGTTGTGTGGAGATTTTGGAGAGAATACTCTAAGTCTTGAAAAACTTCATCTTCTACGTTGAAGAACGCCGAGGCTTCGACGAAGAATGCCGTCACGCTGTTCCATCTTCTCTTCGTGTCAAAGAAAGGGAGATGTCACTTCCTCCTCAGATGTTCTCCATCGATGTATACAGAGTCTCACCCCGCGACGCCGTCTTCCGCGATATTAGCTTCCGTGAATTACTTTGAGGTAGGGGTTGTTTCATCGTTCAAGGATTATTATTTTTACGTTCATCGTTATTTGTTTGATGCTTGTTATCAATATAACGGGAGGAGGTCGGGCCGCACGAACACGGCCGACCCTCCTCCCCCTTTGTTGTTGGTCTTCATTGTGGTTTGGAATGGGGGCGACGCGGTGCCGTCGCACCGCGCGGGAATGAGAGAACCGTGGCCAGAGCGGGCCGCGGTGAAGGAGCGCGGTGCCGTTGCACCGCGCTAGTGAAGCCAAAGGTGGCCGCGGCCAAGTGCGGGCTGCGACGGAGGGGCGAGGTGACGTCGCGCTGCGCCGGAGCACCAGGAGGCTGCGGCCGGGGCAGGCTGCGGTGGAGGGGCGCGGCGCCATTGCGCGGCGCCGGTCTAATAGGGGCCACGGCCTTTGGCCGCGGCGAAGCAGCAGGAGGCGGCCCGCCAAGCCGACCGCCAGTGTTCAAGGAGTCGGGACCCCCCACGGGTCCCGCGTGGCACAACCGGCTGACCGTAATGGCCGACTGTTTCCAAGAAAGCCAGGGGTTTGAAACCCCTGGCAACCACCTAGGGAGGACCCCACATGGGTCTTCCATTTTGGGAAAACAGGGGGGCGGTGCCCCCCCCCTCCGCGTCCCGCTCAGCCTCGAGCCGAGCCGTGGCCCGCGCTGGGCCGGACCGCCCGCGCCGGGCCGAGCCGCGCCAGCTGGGCTGGGCCACGCACTAACGGGCCGGACCCAAACCCGGTTCGGGTCGACCTGGTTCGGGCCGACCCAGGGGGTATTGGGCTGGGTCAGACCGGGCCCGAACCCCCTAATTTCCGTACAGATCCGTTCAAATGCTCATAACTTGGGATACGAACCTCCGATCGATGCACCGTAAGTTGTGTAGTGATACTTGGATCGAGAAGGTATTTTCAGTATATTAAACTCAAGATTTCATAGAACTTCGGGTATGGCTGGGTTGGTTCGAACACGAAACCAACCGGGCCCTCGGAGCGAAAACGCTTATAACTTGAGCTCCGGACGTCCGATTGATGTGCCATCGACCTTATTGGATTCTTATTAGTGAGACGGTTATTTTGGATTACTCCTCTCGAGGTTTGGACATTGCTGGAGTATGGTTGGGTTGGTTTTAGCTTTAAAACCAATCGGTCCCCTGGGACGAATACTCCAGTAACTCTCAGACCAGGCGTCCGATTGACGCACCGTTTGTCGCGTTGAGTTCCTTTCAATGAGGAGGAACTTTGTGATACATAAACTCTAGACTTCGTGACAGATGATGTATCGACCCCTTGGCTCATGGAGCGGACCCTCCTGGAATCGAGCAAGCTGTGTGTGGGAACCCTAGAGCTGGCTACGACTGCAACGATGATGACGACTGTACTGAGATCCTCCGTGGGTTCGGTAGCAACGACGACCATACTGGAATCCTCCATGGGTTCGATGGCGATGACTACTGTTCTTGTATCCTATGTGGGTCTGGTAGTATTTGACTACTGTTCTTGTATCCTATGTGGGTCTAGCAGTATTTGACTCTGTACTTGTATCCTACGTGGGTCCGGCAGAGTAGCTGGTCTTGTATCCTTGGTGGGTCCGACATCTTAGATGGTCTTGTATCATATGTGGGTCCGACAACTTAGATGAATTAGTGGCTACATCTGATCATATCTATCGCCTTACAAAGAGTATACCTGTGTGAGATGAGTCTTAACTTACAATCAATATCATCGATATGATTGTTGTGATTTCCTGTCTGGGTTGGGTTGTGCTTTCCTGAGTGGATTGGGTTGTGAATTCCTATGTGGAATGGGTTATGTTTTTCCTGTGTGGACTGGGTTGTATTTTGGGCTCGTGTGCTGGAGCCGAGCTGGAATTCATGACTTAGGTATATGTATGGGCATATACCTAAGTATAGTTGGTTGTTACTTCGTGTTTGTATCTATCCTTTGTGGTTTATCCTTCGTGGATTCTGGGAGACCTTAGGGGTCTCGGGGTCCCTACTGAGTTGCGTATACTCACCCCTGCACAGGTTATGCCCGCACTACATTGTGTTGGATGCAGACAATGAACAGTGCAGATTGAGGTGGGAGCTCGTGGAGCTGGACGATACCTGGAGGTGGGTCACTGGACGAGACGTACACGGAGAGGACGACTGGAGCCAAGGAGCAGAGGAGACTATCTGTACCACCCTTCAGGTGGGATTTCCAGATGACGGCGTGGAGTTGCTGCTTTACTTTTCTGCTACTGTACTTTCTTTTCAGTTGTATTTTACTTTCAGTTGGGTTTGTATTCTGGCCCATTTACTTTCCAGCACTTACTTTTGTACTCAGTTTACTTAGTGTTTACTTCAGCTTGCGTACTCTGTGGTGTTTGTTTACTTTCTAAAGGCAATGCCTTCCCTTTTATCGGGATTTACACCTTTGGTGCTAGTCGCCAGCCCCTGGCCTATGGAAGGCAGGCTTGAGGTAGTCACGGCACGGGCCCCGAGGATGGGTCGTGACACTACCTCCTTCCCAAGCTCAGACATATGGGATTCATATGGTTCGTGTCTACTGGATGAGGCCATTCAATATTCTTTCTGTATTAATTAACCAAGATAACAATATTTATAAAAACACAATATTAAAATTATAGTTTCCAACGGTCATATTGACCAATGCTCATATAACAGTTGAAACCCAATGGTCTAATTTTAATTATACCCACTTCATTAATTAAAGGATATAGTTTTTTTGAGTATAAAATAAAACAACACACAAAAATAGAAAACAAATATAATTAAAAAGTTTGGGTCGTTATAGAAAGTAACACCCGTATGTTTTTATGAAATATTTTCTTTAAATAATTTTTATTCTTCAATAGCTTGATTTGCATAAAATCGTTAGTTTAGACAAACCACAAGATGCCCTTAATATAAAATTACTGTAATATCCTAGCTGTTAGGTTAGCGGGAATAATTATAACTAACTTATGAAAATTCATTATGAATTCATTGGCTATTAACTATTTATGACAAAAATTTATATTTTTGAGTGAATTACATTTGGTAATGAAATTAATGAGATTTATGTGTTCTATAATTAATAAAATATTTTTTATTTCATCCAATGGATATTTTAGTCATGTGGTATGAATAAAACCCTATTTTATGTATAAGAACCTATTTTCTAAAGGTTAATTTTACATCTTTGAATGGAAAACCTATTTTAAATTAAGATTTTGACACATTAATAATTTATATATGAAAACATAAAAATTTTATTTTTAATTGGGATATAAAAATTTAATTTGGATAATTTTATGATATTTTCTGATAACTTGCATGTTTTAATGAATAGTAAAAATACACTAAATTTTAATTAAAAACAACTTTTTTCATCAATATAATTTATATGGTTAAATTATAATATTTAATGGTTTGAAAGTATAAATAGTATTAATTTTTACTATTTAATATAATTTATGTCATTATCATTAATTTTACATTGAATTCATAGGTAAAAATATTTCAATCTTTTGCAATGTTTTAACTTTTAAAATCCATTTTCTCATTTCAACAATGGGAATAATTTTAAATTAATTAATTAAATTTCTGTGTTATGAATTTGAAAAAATGGATTCCATTTTTGGAATCATAATGTCCAAATTTTTTGAATAGGTACCTTTTATTTTTAGAAATTATGAATCGTAATTTCAGTAATTATTTTATTTACCATTGTTAAAGGGTAAATCTGGTAAATACGGGTAAAAAATAATAATTTAATAATATAAAACAACCCTAAAACGTGTCCTAATCCTATTGGATGAGATATTTTTAACCATGGACATCCTTGGGTCGATTTTGGGACCCCATGGATTCACTTGGATGAAAAAATGACATTTTATAAGAATTAATTTAAAGTAAAGATAATTATAACCTAAACACATATATTTTACTAAATAGATTTTTAATATATGGTTATATAACTGTTATTCATGTATATTCATAGTCATTATAAATAAAAATATATTTGTTATATCATGGTATTTTATTTATAATTTTTAGACATTAGATAAATATATTTATTTATGACACAATTATGATGTATTGATTAGCACATTAATGAAAGATTCAAATAAATGAATTTATAAATATTAAAAAATGTAATTTGGTTATTTTTATGTCATAAAAGAATTTTATAGATGATATTTACATATTATATTTGATTTAATGCATTAGTTTTTAAGGAATACGCTTGTTATAAATTTTTTAAAAAGTCATGTTTGAATAGTGTCCAAAATTGACATAATTCATAACATAAAACATAAAATAGTTTATTGAATGATATTAAATTCCTAAAAATATAATATTCTTCCAAATGGTTAATAGAAGTCCAAATATATCATAAATAATTTTTTTGGGTCGTTTGACATGATATGGTAATTACACTAACCCACAAGGTGTAAATAACCTGATATCACGGTAAGATTAAAAAGGGTAAAATAAGGGTTAAACAAAAAATATATGGATAAAAAAATATTCAAAACTTGTCTAAAAATTATTTTTATTATAGTTATTCAAACCAAAATCATCTTATATTAGAATTAAATAAGTTTTGAACCATTTTTAGTCAATATTGAATTTATAATAACTTAATATTTTGAGAGTTTCCTAAAGTGCCCTTCTCCTCTCTTATAAAAAGGGAATCTCACCCCTATCTTCAATCCATTTTGAGCCTTCAATCACGTCCAAAACCTACCCATTTCTCTTCTAAACTTACCCAGTTATATTCCAGAGGTTCTGGTCTTCTCAAAATACAAACCTTAGTTCCCTAAGAGGAAATTTAAAGGGAGCACATCAAAGAAGATGTAATCTCTTATACCGATTCTTTCAAATTTACTTCTTCTTATACTTACTATTATTTTGTTGTTTCATTATAAATTAATAACATCGATATCAATAATATACTGATATGTTATTATAAATATAAAACAAACCTATTTCACCTTCTATCCATCCTACAAAAAATGAAATCACCGCGTGTGCGTACGTACGACTTCCTGTCTCCACACTGTGGTGTAATATGTTTTTCACTACCACCTTACTTGGATGGTAATAATGGCAGATTTGAAAACTATATATGATTATTATAACATGATACTAATTTTTAGATACTATACACCATCTACTTTAATACCATTCAATAATTATGGGAACAATATCGTCGGTCGTGCATATGTATGGCTTACCGTGTCCACGGTGCGATGTAATTCGTTCTACATAATCTTCATTAAAAGATGATTATATAAATGATTTGATTGAATAAATATGATATATATTATATTAATACCATGATTTAAATTATATAAATATAACCTAAAAATATGAATAGGAACTTATCTGACAAGACATACATAAGAACATAAAGCAGTTAATACCCGAACAACGAGTAACAATGAAATGTTACTAAAAAAGGATGAAAATATAATCATAGATGTTATCATAAAAATTATTAAAATTATAGAATAAATCATTAAAATTATTTAAATCATTATATAGGAGGTTCAGATACATACAAAGCATATCCAACCTAAGGTAAGGGATAACTTTTCCAATCTCGTTTTATCCGAGATTGTTTGTTCGTAAGTATCTATTGGGGATATATTTATCATCCATGTCCATGTTTTATAAAAATATTTTCATAAAATTTGTACTATTATTATATGTATGTTTTAAGTCATATTTACCCATTTTTACTTTTACTATGTGGTTTGGAAAGAATCTTTCTTTTGTTTACCATACGAGGTACTTTTTTTTGACTTTTCTGACAAAAGTATGAGGAGAATGTTTTTTAACTTATACGGCATGAATGGGTTTTTACATATTCATAATTACTTATTTACATGATGATTCCTCTACACGTTTATAAGTTTATTTTCAAAACAATTCTTTTCTTTTATAATTTCATGACATTTTGAGAAAAGAATACGTTTTTGAAGAAGAAACGATATTTTCCTCAGGAATGATGCTCAAGTATTTTATCAAAACAATTTTACATATAATATTACATAGTTTTATATTTCTATCCGTGATATTTCTACGATTTTATTGTTTTTATGATGGAATGTTATTTAGAAAATCCATTTGTTTTATATCAATTATGATGGAATAATGTTTAAGAAACCCATTTGATTTCATGGGTTATGCTATGGTGACTGTTTCTATGTTTTTGTGGCACATGTAAGAATGGTTTAATTATGATATGGGTGGGACCTATATCTACCTACAATTCATTGAGTAAATATTTGTATCTCATGAGATAGACATGGCTAAAATGGAAAGTTAATCTGATTCAGTGATACTGGGCTGAAATGAGGAGAGAACTCAATTCAGTAATGGAATTTGTCTGCTATGATTGTCTTGGAAAAGAGCCTTGAATAATATGAAATGATTTTCTATGTTTATGTGTGTATGCCACAAAATTTCATGTCTTATGTTATGACTATTGGGATTACATTTCACTTTTATGATTTATCCCATGATATGATATTGTGATCTTTTTTATACAGGAAATGATTTTCAAATGTTATGTTCTTATGAATATGATATAATTATTATTTCATTTGTTTACCCTTACCGAGAATTTGAGCTCACTCTTTTATATTTTTATTTTCCCCTATATATGAATAAGGGTATTAAGTATGATATGCCAAAAATGATTCTAGATATGATGAAATAAATGGGTGACAATGTAGATGTTTTATAAACCAGTTGTTTATGTTTCCCAGTTTCTAAAGACACTATACCTATACAGTCCTATCATGGTTTTTTATATATTGTAATTAATATAATTCAATTCTTAAGTGATATTAGTGTATGTGAAGAATGAGTTCCTACATCAGTTATATATTTACCTTAATGATCATTTGAGATCACCCTTTTCTTATGTTCTTATTCCCCAGGTTATGAAGAAAATCTGTACACATGATATGTTTTGAAGGATATAACTTGTAAAATAATTTATAGGAGATTTTAAGACTTATTATAGATCAATTAGTTTCTTATATAGTGGTAAAAATGTCCTTTTCATATAAAGAACATAATATTTATTAGTTTATGTTTTTCTTAATTCTATAAAGACCTAAACCTAAAAGGTCTTGGGATTATATGAAATATAATGTTTTCTTTAAGTAATGTAATTATGGGATACTTATGTTTGGAAGTCTATATTTGGTACTGAAGCCAGTATGAAAAGTATGTGTTTATGGCATCAAATCTGGGGGTACAGGTTCAAGGTTTCACAATTGGTATCAGAGTAGGGTTTAGATAACTTTAGAGATTAAGATGGTTGTTAAGGATAATTTAAGGGATGATATGTTATAGTTGATCACAATTTCAAAGGTATAGATAAACCTTTGGGATAGTATATGACTTAATTTTAAAGTAATAATGCACATTTTATTTGGGGATTATGATTAGATAACTTCAATGAAAACCCAAGGGATAAGTTTAACTGGGAATTATAAGTATAGGATAATATCTTGATGATTTGGTAAAGTTGATATTGTGTGGATATCATAGAAATTATATCCCTTTATATATACAATAAGTGGATAAAGGATCTGACACAAATATACATAGGGGTAATAACCTCATAAAGTGTAGATTAAGTATTAACTTGATCATAACCTAGTGCATAAAAATGAGGGATAACTACACACCAGGTTTGACACTACAAGGGGATATGCATTGGTTAATACCATTATATTTATAAACCATTATAAAGGATTTAAGTATGGATTTAAATAATATGGTTAGATAACCCAATATATAAATAACTATGGATAACAAAGGATTGAAAAAAGAGAGTAATAATTTTTTCTAAAAGTATCATATGTTAAAAATTAAGGTTTCATAGGGGAATACATATTTGGACAGATATTTTAAAATTCAAATTTTATCTATTATTAGATCCATTTTGGTTTTAGTATTTATTCAAAACAGGACCACGAAGATGTATATGAGAAAGGTATATATATCTAGTAACTGCTATTTCTTATGACTAAATAAGGGACCATAATCAGATGGTTGATAATTATAGTATATTACTATTATGATGTAAACGGTGAGTTTATTTATCTTACCTAAGGTAGTGATATTGTAATTTTAATAGAAATTAAATCTTGAAACTCTTTAGAAATTTTCATTGAATGATATTTATCGATGATATTCAGGTATATTATAATGGTTATGTGGATTATGTGAAACTTAAATGGATTTTTCCTCAGTAGTTCTACATTCATGGTTTAGAAACATATATTAAATGGTATTAATAACCATAAAAATTTATTTCAGGATATTTTTATATTTTTAGAGGTAAATATTTGAGAACACATGATTGAGGAATGAATAACTCTTGGGCTTAATATATTCTTGATGTTTATGTAAAAAAGGGTTGATTGATTTTTATAAAAGTGAGTTAGATAGTATTGATAGCCTTGGAATTTATTATTGATATAAAGAAAAATCAAACCATGATTTTTTGTTAATGTTTATCTAATTTTTTGAATTATGATATATATAGTCTAGTGTGTGACTTTATGAACTAGTGGTTGAATAGAAGAGTTAATTTTTGAAGGAATATATAATTTTTCTATGGTTTAATGTCTTAGATATTTAAATGGTTTTGGGAAAGGTATGAAATAAATAATATATGATTAGGTATATAAATATTTAGGTACATGATTTTATGAATGATTAATGATGTTTAAGGAAAGATATGCTATTTGGTATAACCTAAGATAGTAAGTAGATGTTATATTAGAAGTTTTATCTCAAATGATAGACATGTTAAGATTTCTCTCTCCTAATTTCATTAGTGAGTAATAATTAAAATTTTTAGGACATAGTTTATTTAAGGGGTTATAATTTTACACATTTAGATTTTAATATATTAATTTATTTAAAAGTGTCAAATGTTTTTGATAGCTTTCTCCATAGGCAACACCGAACTAAAATGAAACCATGATATATTTAGATAAAAATTTAAATATTAAGTATGATAGTTAAAACCTATCCATTTTATTAGAAATAATTAATATGAGTAATATATTTATGTAATATATGTATAAGTAAAATAAAGGCTATGTTCAATATTAATGAAATTCAATTAATTTACCTAAAATGACTAATAAGATCATTTATTGTTTAGAAAATTATTTTTATAGAAATTTACTTTTTATGAGATATAAGTTTTTATTTCAAGAAAATTATGATTAATGATGATAAATTGTGTTTTATAAAATAATTTTTTAACACCGATTTTGTTTGTAAATGATATTAAATAAGAATAATAATAGTTAATATATGAAAATTTCATTTTCCAATAAAAGCGGGTTTTCATTATATTTTATGATTTTATTCAAATATTGAATTTAAAAATTTTATAATTTTAAATTTATAAAAACAACACCATTTTTGGATATATAATAATAATATTATATTAGGTTGAAAGTTTAGGATTTTTCTGAAATATTTGGTTTTTAGGTGAATAGTGAAAAATACCGATTTTTCTAAAAACCATCACTTTTATGAAATTAACAAAATAAAATAATGACTTAAATATTTTTGAAACCTTTTTATATAATATATATATTTATAAGTAAAATATATCATTTCTTTTATAAAAAACTTGTATAATTTTTTAGGAACATAAGTAATATTTTATTCTAAAAAAATATTTTTATTTGCTTATATTACAAATTACTTTTCATTACTTGTATAAATTAAATCAATAAAAATTTAGTTCATATTTTATATTTAAATTATCATATTATGTGATATTTTTTTTATTTCAATTTTGGGCATAAAATAATGATTACTAAAGTTAAAGATAATGGCCATGATAATGGTAAAACTGTTATTTTCAAATAATTTTTTATTAATATAATGTAATTTGTATCTAATATATTTTAAATGATTAATATAATATAGTTTTTAATCACATATATAAATATATTAAAAAAAATTTAATTGGTAATGAATGATAAATAAGAATCAATAACACATAATGGTTAAAAACCCATTTTCTACAAAAAATTGTTTTTTATCTATCGAAAATGTTTTAATTCAAAAGTTAATTTTCTATTTTCTTAAATTGAATTATATTAAATGGATATTAAATTTAGTTTAGTAAGAAAATATTTTTGTAATGTTTTTTATTTTATATATTTCATTAAATATAAGTTACTTAGTTAAAAACTAGTTACCAAAGTAAAAACAAAAAAGGTAAAAGTAAAAATATAAGAAAAAATGGCTTTAAAAATGTTTAAAACAAGTATAGAAATACTGAGTAATGTATTTATTGACCCAATAACACCCAAAAAATCCATTATTTATAAATTTTATATAATTTTAACCTTGAATATTATAATTATATCGTTGAAAAGTAATGGGGCATTCACAAAAGTCTTTTTTTCTTCACTTATAAAATGGTTCACTTACAACCATACATGACACATTAATTCCTTTGAATTAATTCCTAAAAATATAAAATATTTCTATTTCTAGAATTATATCTCATTTTTAAAATCCTCTGGTCTCAATTCATTTTCATAATTCCTTTATTTCCATGGATACTTTGAATAGAAAGTTCAAAGTCCCAAAGTGAGTATTACACAATCCTTAACATTTTATTCATAATATTTATTTTCCAAACCCATCCTTAAAATAGTAATATGATAAAATAAGTATCAATATTATATTTATGTTTTATTATATTAATTTAATAACCATTACTTATTCATTTCCATTCACATAGAAAAATAAAAGATCATTAAGCATGCAATGTGCGGACTACCACCTCTATGAAGTAAAGTTTTTCATTTTCATATTGATTTTATTTATATGACCAAAAAAAATTAAAATATGATTAAAAAAATTAAAAAATATAAATATTGTCATTATTATTATGTGATAATGATATTATATACTTCATTAATCATACTCACCCTTCGAGATATAGTGTGTTCATGTTTAGGTCGGTTTAACCACCTACATAAATAATGCTATAAAACTTTATCAGGGATGACTATAGGAAATAAAATAAAAATATAATAATAATTAATATAAAATTATATATTTATTTTTTGTTTTTAATAGTTATATAAAAAATTTAACTTATTATTAATATATCATCTTTGATTGCTAAAACAACCAAAACAAGCCGACACAAATTCAAATATCTCACAAAAATAAGAAAAAACTATATAATAAATAAATATAATATGATAATAGAATTTCCATATTAAAATAAATATATAATAATTTTATACCTAATAAGGTATCTAATAATATTAATTTGATTATTCAGTATATTAAGAAAATGTGCGGAAGAAATCTAGAATAAGGTAATGGGGTTCATCTTAAATTCTTATTTTTGAGACATGTTTAGTATTATGAACAAAATTACAATTATGTGGTGTATATAATACATATTTGAGATATAATATCTTGAATTATATTTTAATAATGGAAATTTAAGTTCAATTACAAGCCCTCTCTGTTGAGGGGTTTTGATTAAAATGTTACTCAAGCAAAATGGGTTCTTTGTCTCAACTCTAAATCCTTGATACATGCTTATGTTGTGAACCATGTTTTCTTTTTAATGGTGTATTTAATACCCATAGATTTATATTTATAATATATATTTTTTATTCCTGGTAGATACTAATACAAATTAGTTCATTTTCATCAAATGACTTTTTTACTTAATTATTACACATATTGTAAAGCTTTTTGATTACTCAATTTAAATTTAGTGAGTTATGTTCATCCTCATGGACTTAAATGTTGGGAACATTTGACCAATTAATTAAATTACGTGGTTTTATATTTTTTATATAAATTTACATTGAAACACTATAATAAACCTTTTTGAAATATTTCTTACATTTAAGGACTATAGTGTTGATAAGGGATATTGATAACTCAAGTATTATTTCCTTGAGTTATATTGTTTACCCATGAAATTATTTATTACATGTTTGGGTTCTTACACCATAATATTTTATTATATGGTATTTTATATAACTCTATTCATCAATAAGATATTTTGATACAAAATAATGCTTTATTACTCTTATTACAATGTGAGTTTTGAACAAAAGTAATTTGAAAATAATAAAAAGGGGGTTTCCTTTAAATTTCACATGTTTTTAATTATATTATCATTTCTCAAAGAAAATATTTATGCCTTTCAAGGTTCCATATTTTAATATTATTTGTAAAAGTAAAGGTTTTAAAAATATTTCATGTCTCCTTTTAAAAATTAACTATAAATACCCATCCTTAAACATTACATAATATTGTGTATTTATAACAAAATTAACTTTTATTACATTTTTAGGATCTATAAAGATAAGAATTTTACAGAATTATGTCATAAATCTAACATAAAAAACCCATATATTACAATGTGTACACTTTTAATTAGTAAGTAGTTTATCCTAGAATATAAAACTTTTAAAATTAACCATGTTTTCTTTACATGAAAAATCATCATTAATTTTAACATGAATAATTATTTATTATTAATCATCCTTAAGCCCAGTGAAAAACATTTAAAAACATGCTATTAGAAGAAAAATCCTAGTAAGGGACATAATATAACACCTCAACTTAGGATCCACTAAACTGGATCCCCAACTAGTTTTCCACAGGACCTGAAGCTTACCTCCTCATACGCTAGAGGCTATTGACTAGTAGTAGGGGTCTAAGGTGGTATGAGAGGATAATATTCCCCCATATCAGTGTGAAAAATAACAATATAAATTATCAATCATTATAAAAATCCTAGTACACATGAAATTAAATATAAATCAACATCTCAAAATAAACTAGAAACAGAAATTGGTAAATATAAACATAAATAGATAACTTATGTAATGTAGTAAGGCTCGAACAACCATAACACACATACAAATGATCATACATTGAGATATGTAAATATTAAACTTGAAGAAAATAAAAACCAAGAAAAATGGATTTATTTTATCTTATATCCGAATATCATCCAATCTCCTAATACCATCTGATTTATCCCGCCTGATCATGAAAAACTCAGCACATGCCTTGACCTATAGCATGTATTCAATAAACATGTGATATATTCTTGGGTACCAAAGTGTAGTGGCTACCCGGGCAGGGTGTGAGTAAAATTGAGCATGCCACCATAATGGTGTCTAAAGAAAACACGATTTTGAATAAAAGTGTATGAAGATAACTAGTAGGATAAATAACAAGTATAGAAAAGGAG
This sequence comes from Viscum album, assembly GCA_963277665.1. Classification (NCBI taxonomy): domain Eukaryota; kingdom Viridiplantae; phylum Streptophyta; class Magnoliopsida; order Santalales; family Viscaceae; genus Viscum; species Viscum album. Next base: position 1,538,850,935 of record OY728131.1, read on the forward strand.
ATATATGAAAGAAAAACTACTTATTTAGTAAACCATTGGACATTGAGTTATAAGAAGACACCCAGGACCACCAACCCACATAGAACAAAGACGGTCATCTGAGTAATAAAACATAGGGTGGAACATTATTTAATCCATACATGACATAATCCATGCCTATAAAGTTTTCTTGGAACATAAATTGTGTATCAAGAACAATCATTCTCAAAACCTCAGTCTAGAAACTAAACCATGCCCAAAAAATTTTATATTGATATTGATTATAATGTCTGAAATTCTGATCAGACATCAAAATAATAGTTCCCAAAGCATCATTCCAACATCCACTTATAAAAAAATTTCAGTACCTGTAGAATCAGTCCAATATCAACTTATAAAATGAAACAATAGTGCCCAAAGTATTAGTCCAACACTTAAACCATATAGGTAGAACATCCAGTCATTATCCATTCCATATAGTGTACCAGTGTGCCCTGTGCTTTAGTTTAACACTTAAACCATATAATATATTACCTGTTTATGGAACATTAATTTGACAGTTAAATCATACAGTTACTACTAGTTTATAGAGTATCATTTTGGCACCTAAACCATTCCAAAATTTCTTAATTACTAAGAATATAAATGTTTCCCTTTTAAAACATCCAAAAAAATTAAAATCCTTTATTTCCAAAAAAACCTTTAAGATATCCATTAAGTAATTTCACCGAAGGGTAAACCACATACCCATTTCAAATCAACTTATTAGATCCATTTATAAACAATTTTTATAAACAACTTAGAGATAAATGCCTTATTTTAAAACAAGAACCATTTAAAAACCCCTCTTCCCCCTTTTGATTACTAAAACCAGGTCAAAACATAATGTAAATAGAAAAAAAATTTCATAGGCCTCATAGACATTCTCATAAAATATTAACACATGAAAACAAAACATTTTATTCACTTAAAAGTTATAAACCATTTTTTTAAAGTTATCACCATTATCCCTTTAACTGTACTATCAACCCAACTAATGAGAGAAATCAGGTTAAGCCTGTAACCTTACCACTTCACTCATTAAAACTGTTTTCATGAAACCACACACCCCATGGGTGGCTATAGGTTAGGTCTTATAAACACTAATGGATCTGATGGGATCCATGAAAGGTATAAGGTATAAATTTAAATTACAAATATATTTAAATAAACCAAGGAAGAAAACACACCGCACATAGGATTTAAATTAAATAACACATATACATGTAATTAAATTGACAAGACAATGGGTAAAGCTCTTAAACCATCTAACTCATCAATGAAGTTCCCATAAAATTTATAAGGTCCCATGACCTTTCCAAAGCCTATAAAATTCTCATACAAACTTCTTAACATCCAAATGAGATCATATAAACCACCCAAGCTCTAACCTCATTCCAAGAAATAGAAATTAATTAATTATACTAATTATAATTTATTAAATAATAAAACCCCAACATGGCATAATTCCAAAATATTCACTAGTTTCTCACCTCTTATCCAAACTCCATGAAACTACCATAGGTAATCCACAATAGAATCTTGATTCCATTCTTAGGAAAATACCTAAGAGGCGATACCATTACAAAAATTAATTAAATTAAAACATTTGTAAAACCTATTAAAATTCCCTAATAATGCATACCTTAATGAAACACTATACAACTATGTGCTAAAGTGATCTTGGGATCTCATATAGGCAAGCCACCCAAAATCCCCATGAGAAATGAATGATTCCACCATGCTATAATGGAACCATCAATAAAACCTAAACTAAAGAACCCTCAAATTATATAGAAGGAAGGAGAATGTGAATAAAAGTCACCAAGAGATAAGAACTCACCTAAAATTCCAAATAATCTCCATGAAAACTCCCCAATCGAGGGGTTAGAGAATAAGGAAGGGGTTGGGAGAACCATTGGTCCATGCACACCTAATGGGTATGAAGGAGGGGGGGGGGGGGGGGGTGGATAAAAAACCAAAGGGGGGATTTTTTGTAATTTCACCCTTATAAATTTTAGGATATTGAATGGTTTTTCCATATGCTTTTCCAAAATGTTCACCCTTCACCAGGCATTAACAAATTACTCACATGGTTAGTCCATATAGTTTGAAAAACCATGCACCAGATGTTATACTCCCACTTTCCAATAATAACACCCCTCACATGGTTTGGATACACTATTTTCTAACCATGCACCAACCGTGCAACACCGGACTGGACCGCTTGGATACAAGGCTCATGGTTTCTCTGAAACTGTTCTCAAACTATGTTCCATGCCTTATGATATCCACCTCCTTGCATGATTTCTATTTTTTCTCACATAGTTTACCCTAAATCATGATGTAACCATGGAAATTAACCGTGATTAGATCAAAATGATTTGAAACCACACTAATCCTTGGGGTATTACATGATTTCTCCTAAATTGGGCACAAAAAACTGTGCACCATGGATAAAAAACTCCAAAACTTCTAAAACTTAACCCAAAGCTCATGTGGGTCACCTGAATGATATATCTACATTCCAAATACATTAATCATCTTAAAAAATCACTTTGTGGCCTTATAACTCTTGGAAACTCATCCCAAGTATTGATTCAATGTTTGATCCATCCAGTAAATGAAAATTCAAATTTCATCTAGAATTTATAGGTTTTATGGATGTAATATCTTATAACCTTGAAACCACAATACTTATCATCATCGAGAAATGTTATTGGTCATCCATCAACATCACCTGACCTACATCGGTCACAAGTTATAGCTAAACTTCTCATTAAGTTTTTGAAAACCTAAAACATAACAGAGGCATAACCTCCAACTCAAGTAACTCAACCATTTAAAACCCATGAAAATTATCACTATAAAAAATTAAACACTATGATGAATCTTACATGAACCTATCCCACCAAAATAACAGTTATTTCATCACATGATCACTAACTAGAGCTATGGTTCTCCCTAATATAAGCCTCTTCTCATACCTACTAACTTTCAATGCTTAAAGCCTCCTCTATCAAAAAATCCCAACTGAACCTTAAACTCACAATACCATATACACGCAGGGTAGTTACCAACTTACTATTCTCAAACACCCATGAGAATTCCATTCAATATCGGTACCCATCCTCATCATCAAAAACCAACTGCTGTGGATGCATACCCATCGTCCATGCCTGAACTAAGAAAAAACTGAATTTTCCTTGAAACCCTGATTCAATTTCTAAAACATACTCATAATTTATAAAAAAATACCAGATTTTATTTGAAATATTTTGAATCTATCTAATATAATAACCAAAGTCAGGATATCATCAGCCGACTCATCCCAAAAATTCCTATATCTAACTAGTGAAACATCACCATCTCACCTGGGCATAATGCCTTCATACTTAGAGGTATCCCATGATCACCTGAACCTAAACACTAGAGTCTATACCTAACTCCTGATGAGATTCCACAACCAAATCCTCCATTAACCCAAAATTTTCTTCATGCTATACCGCACCGCCAATTCACCTTAGAGACAAGCACCTATGATCACTTTTTAGAACCACCTTGAGCCCAAATCCAATGATTATTTTTTTCATCCCCCAAAAATTATTTCTAGTCAAGATTATCTATAGAATTCAAGAACTTAACTAATTAGTCCCTTACCGACATCATTGTTCCACCATGACCAATCCACTACTAGTTTTAAAAATCATTGACCCTTCCCACATGAGAGTCACATCTTTGTGGCTGACATGTCACTCCCTACCACAAGAGTGTCTTGATCACTACAATTCTCAAGAATATCTAACTATCACATCCCACATTCCATTAACTACCAACCCAGGAATTGGATGTGTCTATCTCACTCCCACCTGAGTAAAAAAACGAAACACCCACTATCACCCATTTTTGGATTCCAAGAATGGTACCCCTGACATTAACCAACATCTAGTCCATCAAAAGGACTATATCCACATATGGCCGATAGTGATCTTACCACTATATGACTTCACTTACACTAATCCATGAGTTCAATATCAAATTAATCAATTCATAATACTCGAATGACATTCACATGGATTATAGTATAACCAATTTTCTCATAGTATATTCTATATGATGTCTAGATGTTTGGAATGATTGTATCTAGAGTAAGAGTGCACTAAGATATTTTTGATTAATACCACCACAAATACATCAATTTTTTAGATAACCACTAACTACAAGGACATGTAAAACCCATTCTAAGGCCCCTGGCCTCTCTAGCCATAAGAATCTCACCACACCCACACCAATTCTCATCCTACTAATGAATGACTTCTTAATTCAAACATCATAGTATACAATTATATGTAACCCAAACCATAAGTCATATTAAATAACATGTAACTCTATTCTCGTGCCTCTAATATCCCACAAAAACTTAACCGATATATTCTCTTGTGTAACCCAACCACATTACCAAATTCTAACTCTAATGAGTCACCCCTTTTGAAATTTTATCCCATAGGCCCTATAAACTAGCTATGTCTTCATTTCATTCCCATATCAACCAATTAAGTGTACCCTTAGTGCTTTCTAATACCAAAGAAAAAAAACAGAGCCAAAACCACCTACATGAACACTTACGTTCCAATCATCATATAAAAGTTCCACTAAGTTTTTTTTGCCCTAAACACATTCTTGAAGATGAATCTAGAGATAACCAGGCTAGTTACCTAATCAATACTTTCCTCATAAACCACATGTGAAACCAAATCACTAACACTCCACATGATTTCCATCTCAAGGAAGCCAAAAAATATTCATGTGACTCACACTACAAAAATACTGGGTCTACCTTACCTATACAACCACCATCCAAAGTAAACCTAAACAACTAGAACTACATACCCTCAAGAACCTTTTGTACTCTTGGTCTAGATCATAACTATATGGTATATCCCTCTTAAACAACCATTACCCAATGTAGGCACCCAAACAAGACTTTCCCTCTAGAAACTGACCAAAAGTATAAATCTGTAGTACCCAAGTGCTTCCTCTCAAAATAAAAGGCATCCAACATACTTGAAACCTACACTATGATAAACCCTTTATACACCATTTTTAATATTACCAAAACATCTATCCATGCCTCACACACCCAAAGGCACATAAAAATCGACCGAAACCTCTCACGGGTCACATTCAAAATTCACACAACACTAACTCCCTAAATTTAAGTCACATAAAGAAGGTCACTAGGCTCTCCCACCTAGCCACCCTAGTCATATCTCACAAAAAGTCACTAGGTCCAATCACCTAGGTCTATGCTAACTCATAGAAGACCAAAACTCATGGGGTGTCAAAAAAAATTATCATCCTAACATCACATGAAATCCATATGTCAAAAAACCCATCTCTAGGGTATCACATATAAAAGGAAAACCAACTACCCTCAACTAGGGTACCCATACTCTCCAAGAACTTTCACATCAGAACACTCTCTTGAAGACCAGTCCACACAACCATCCTTAAACAAAAACCACCCAAAAGTTCAAATGGTCATATACCAATACTGTTATGACCCAACTAGGTCATTGAACCTATTGTGCATGGGGAACAAATTATTTACCTCATCATCACCTATCCCACTATAGATCCACATCACCTACCATTAGAAAGAGATCCATATACAAGTTGGTCCAATTGAGTATAAGTCCACCATGTACTTATATGGGAAGACTCCATTTGAGTATTTATTTTCACTTTAAACAACCGAGCCCATGTCATAAGAAAAATCACACACTAGAAGGCCTATAACATGTGGATCCCATGTGCCAACCATAATGCATGAGATACATCTTTCCTTTATGGGACAAGAGTCAAAGTTAAAGAATTGATATCTTTCCAACTAGCCAAGATCTAGAAATACATCATGAATTAATGAATCCAAACAAAAATTGTGTCACTCAAGGTGAAAATCATATATAACCATAACATCGAATAACAAGAACATCAATCCCAACCACTAGTAATATGGAATTTTTACCTAAATAGGTATTAATTACACCCTGGGATGATATCTATCACATGTTATGACACATTCATATATCTATAATATAATATATCCCAAATATTAAAATAATAGGAAATTAACCCCTTGATACCACTTTTAAATACCCATACCAAGGATCCATGGAACCAAATCCATGATACTATTCATCACATGTCCTCAGGTGCACCTCCTCATACACAAGAGGTTACTGACTAGTAGTGGGGGTCTATGGTGGCACTATAAGGAGATTATATCCCCCATATTAGAGTACACAGTAACAATATAAATAAAAAATCATGATATAGATCTGAGTATGTAGAAGAGTAAATAGATATCAATATCTCAAAATAAATTGGAAATAAAAAAAGATAAACATTAACATGACTGGATAACAAATTTAATAAAGTAAGTCCCAAAAGACCATAACACCCATATAACTAATCACCCACTAGGTCGGGTACATAACATACCAGAAGAAAATAAAAACCAAGAATAAGGGATTTATTACATCTTTGAGATGAACCTCATCTAGTGTCTTGATACCATATGAGTTATCCTACCTAATCATGAAAAACTAAACATGGGCCTTAGCCTAAACTATGTCTATAATAAAAATTTGAGTGATTCTTGGGTACCCAAGTGTAGTGGTAGCCCAAGAAGGGTGTTAATACAACTCAATAGGCTACCACCAATGTTGTTTAAAAAACTAGTAAGAACAATAATATATGAAGATAACCATTATGATAAATTAATAGTATAGAAAATGAGATACATCAAATAAAAAAACTACTTATTTAGTAACCCATTGCCCCTTGGGTTCTAAGGAGGCACTCGGGACCAACAATCCACATCAACCCAAATTGGGTGTATGAGTCATAAAATATAGGTTGTAACACAATTTAATCCATTCAAGACATCATCTATGTCTAGAGTGTCTTCCTAGAATTAAAACCATGTGTCAAGAACAATCATTTACAAGAACTTGGTCCATAATCTAAACCATTTCCAAAACAATCAGTATCGATAAATAACAACATTTATGGAATTTTAATTACACTTCAAAATAATAGTCCCCAAAGCATCAGTCCAACATCCAATTATACAAAAAACCAATAGTCCCCAAAGCATTAGTCCAACACTTAGACCATAGAATCGTAGCTTCATTATACTATACATTTCATATAGTATACTAGTGTTCCCATAAAATCAATTTGTAATGTATACTATATATTATATTACCTATGCCTAGATCATAATTCTAACACCTAACTTATATAGTTACTACTAGTTACTAGAGAATTAGTCCAATAACTAAACCATTCAAACAGTTCTCAATTACTAGGGTTGCACATCTTGACCCCTCAAAACATCTAAAATAAATCCAAATACTTTGTTTCCAAAAAAACCTCTAAGATATACATTAAATAATTTTACCAAAGGGGAAACTTCATAGCCATTTAAAATAAACACCTCTAATAACTTTATAAACCCTTTTTATAAAAAAACATAGAGTTCAATGCCTCATTTTAAAATATAAAACATTTTAAAATTAGGTTTCCCCTTTCTATTACCCAAAAAATGGGCCAAAACCAAAATTAAACAGCAAAATAATTTTGAAGGCCCCATAGTAATTATCATAAATGCTTATAACATGAAAACAAACCACTTTATCCTCTTATAATTCATAAACCATTTATTTCCATGTTATTCCCATTAGACCTTTAACCATGAAATCAAGCTAACTAATGAGCCTAACTGGGTTATTCTCATAACCTAACTACTTTACCCAGTTAAAACACCGCATTAACATTTTCAATAAATTAAACACCCTATGGGTAGCCATAGGTTCGATCTTATAAACACCAAAAAATATGAAAACATATATGGAAAGTTTCAGGTATCAATTTAAATCCCAAATCCATTTTCTTAAACCAAGGAACCAAACACACCAAACATGGAATTTAAAGTACATTACTCATACACATGTAAATAAATTAACAAGAATATTTTTAAATCTATTAGACCACCTAAATCATAAATGAAGCTTCCCATAACATTTCTAAGGTCCAACGGCCTTGACAAGGCTCATCCAAGCCTCATCCAAACTCCTCATTGTCCAAATGAGCTCATCTCAACCATTTAATCTCTAAACTCATGCCAAGAAACAATAATTAATCAATTATAAAAACTATAATTAATTAATTAATCAAACCCCAACTTGGCATAATTCTGTAAAATTCACCAGTCGCTCACCTATTATCCAAACTCTGGACAATTGCCGTAGGTAGTCCAAAATATGCTCTCAACACTATTTCTAGGAAAATACCAAAGAGGAGGTACCATTACAAAAACTAATTAAATTGAAACATTTGGGAAACCATATAAAATTCAACAAGAATGCATAACTTAATGAAATGACATGAAATGATGTGAAAAAGTTGTATCATGATCTCCTCTATATAAGCTAACCGAAACATCCTTGAGAAATAGATGATTCCACCATGATTCAGTGGAGCTATCAATAAAACCAAAATCATAGAACTGAAAAATTAAAAAGAATGATAAGGGGGGGATTCATTTAGGGTTAATAAATCGCCTATAATGATAAATAATAACCATGAACACTCCCCAAATCAAGGGTTTGGAAAAGTAGGAAGGGGTGGGGAGCACCCCTAGTATGCATGCACCTAATGGGGGTGGAAGAAGGGGGAGTGGATAAAAAACCTTAAGGTGAATTATGGACACTCCCAATTTAATAAAATTATGGGAATTCACATGGTTTGGCCATAAGTTTTTACAAACTATACACCCTTAATTGGGTGTTACTAAATGCTACACATGGTTAGGCTGAAAGGTTAGGGAAACTGTGCACCTCCCATTGTAAAACACGAAAACCCCTCACATGGTTTGGTTATATGATTTTTTAACCATTAACAAACCATTAAATAATGCACTATAACCATCTACAACAAGGAACATGGTTTTTATAAAACTGTTCAAAGGCTGTGCATCATTGCTCTAGCTCTCCACATCCTTACACGGTTTCTCCTTTGGATCACATAGTTTACCCTAAACCATGATCTAAACATGATCTAACCATGAAAACTAACCATGATTAGTTAAAAAATAACTAAAAACACCATGAAAATTGATTCATCACACAATGTATCTTAAATTGTACCAACCAAACTATGAACCTTGGCTAGAAAAATCCTAAATTTATAAAACTTAACAAAAATATATCGAGGTTCACCCAAACACCCAAGATACCTTATGATCCTCATTACTTATCTCAAAACATAAATTTTAGGAATTCTAACTCTCAGAACCTCATTAAAAGTCTTTGTTCAAAGTTTAACCCATATAGTAAATGAAAATTAAAATTCATTTTATAATTTCTAACTCTTATGGATGAAGAGTCTTACAAATAAAAGAAAAAAATATGTTAGTCCAGTTAAAAAATATGAAAAAACACAATTTTATTAATATTTTTAAATATTATTTTATAATATGAAATTATTTACATCAACATGTAAAATACACACTTTTTTCTCAAATAAAAACTTTAAAAACCATAACAAGAAAATATAACCCCTTTTTGGAAACTTAAACAATTATATTCATAACTAGTATCAAAATAACTAGAGCCTAGTTAAATAAATAAGAAAATACTACCAATTTAACTCCATAATTCTTAGATTTTAAGATAAATAACATTACCTAATGCATTGAAGAGCTATATCAGTCTCACCCATCTTATAAGATGATTTGGGCTAACTTTTCTTATAAGCTGTATCATGGTCACCCATTGTATAAGATGTATTAGGCTCACCCATCATATAATTTTTTATCCGACTGACCCATAATTATATATAATGATTAATTACAATATTATTTTTTTAATCTTTCACCTTTTAATCATATATTCATTTAATAACTCGTTTGAACCCTTATACAATGCATTTTCAGATATCGAAATACCCTTTCCTTTCAAAAAATAATTTCCCAAACTAAACTTTCAACAAAAAAAGGGTTGAAGGTTTTTTTATTTAAAAAAATGGAATATTTTAAAGGAATAAAAAATAAAATAAAATATTTTGTGGTGGAAAAATACATTGAACTTGTATATGTTAAAATATATAATTCCTTTTTAATTTTTTTAAATAAATTCAAAACATTCTGTACATGATTTATTTTGAAAATATTTAAATTAAAGTAAAAAGTGATATAAAATGTCCCTTATAATTCATTTATTTCAATATAAATACATCCAAAAAATAATTTTTAATAATATATACATGGAATAAAACTATTTATAAAATAAATCTTTAAAACATTTAAAACAAATATTTAGGTTAATGTGCCCCTTACCTTGAGTCCGACTTATAATGTACATTATTTATCTTCCATTATAATAAAAGTATGTTAATTATTTATTTTCTTAATAAAATTTTTCATGTTTATTATTCCCTTTTATTTTATTTTTTACCATATTATATTTTATTACTTTTTCAATTAAGTTCACATTTCACGTTTTGATGATATTTGGTTCACAAGTCCCAAATAACTTTAGTATGTTGACTATGTTCAAAGTGGTCATTAATCCATATTACATAGAATAATAATAATTAAATATTTATCATTTTATACCTTAATTATACTTTTAAAACCAACCATTAACCATTATTATGAAAAATTAACTCTATTGTAATCATGGAGATAGTAGGCCATATGTATGCATGAGTAACGTTTGAATTTTTGAATGTTCTTGATGAAAATTAGGTAAGTATTATATAATATTTATAAAATTATTATAATATAATAAATATAATATTATTTATTTAAATACACTTATATATTTCATCCATGTGACATTGTAATGAAAAATTAATCACATTGCTTCGTGGGGGTGGTAATCCACACAAATGTGCGAAAAACATTATTATTTTTTAGTGGATGGAAATGTAAGAAATTATATAATATATTAAATTTTGAGAAATATAAATATGCCATGAATATAATATATATAAATTAATTACATCATTATAATTAGTTGTAAGAGTTAGTTATGGAAAAAAAATTACATCAGTTCGTGATGCGACAGTCTATAGTATACACGAACAATGGTTTCATTTCCCATTTAATGGAAGAGGAGATGGATATAGTAAATGAAATTAACATAATAAAATATAATTATATGGAATATACTGATGGTATTATTTCATCATGGTTTACATTTTTTTGAATAAGTTATAATAACAAATAATATGAAAATGCTTGGTTAAAACTATACCTCTTATTCAGACAACTTCTTTAGGTTTATACCTAAATCCTTCCTAGGTTTGTTTTATAATCAAACCAAGGATATTAGGATATGGGGAGGGATGTAAGGAATGGATTTGGGTAGGTATTGGCTGAACCAAATGGCTTTTATGTACGAATAAAATAGGATAGAAGATGATATTTTATAAGTGAGGGGAGTGACACTCTTGGTATTACATAATGTATTAAATTAATATAAAATATTTTTCATGAATAATGTATCCAAATTGATATAATTTGAATATAATATAAATATGGTTCTAAATCCTCTCATAAAAGAAAATTTAGAAAAGTTTAGGTTATTTTTTACCCTTATCTATTTGTTTTAACCCCCGTTAAACCTTTTGAAAATTGCAGTGATATCACAATTTTTTACACTTTAGGGGTCAAGAAAGTTACTAAAAAAGGAAAATTGAACATAAATGGACCATTATTGATATTTTCAATCATATACCATTAAATTTTCCAAATAAAATATTTTTATGAATTTTAACTCACTTAATAAAATATTGTTTATTATAAAATATCAATAATGTTATTTTTGGAACTATTAATTCAATTTGAATTTGAAAATAACATGAAAGAAATTTAATTTGAATAAAATATATTAAAAAATTCCTAATATATTATTTTTATCTATAAAATTAATGGGACACTATAAATCACCCCCAAAATATTAATTTTAGTGCTTTTAAAATAATTTACTTGATTTTTCTACTACTTGCACAAGCACCGTGTCGACATTGTGTATGTATTTAAGGTAATTGTATCATCAATAAAAATTAAAAATAAATCACCATGTTAAAAAATTAATTCATATTAAAGAAACACATGTAAACAAACTTATTCTTATGTTATCCTTATGTAAAATTTTTAGAGATATTATAGTCAAGAGATTAACATTTTGGAATTATATAGTTTTAACCTTGATTTAAACTATTTAACCTCCCTAAGGTGACAAATATTTATAATGTTTTCTATTAATAATAAACCAAAATAAAAGGCAACTATTTAAAATTTTTGGACCAGTTTATTAAAAACATGGAATCCATTTTTCAAGATTAAATTTCTAGAATTTTTACAATTTAATTACAAATAAAACCCATAAAACACAATGAAAGATGGTTATTTTTTAAAAATTTCCTTTTTAGTATAATTTTTTATAAAAAATTAAAGTATAAAATTCATTCCAAATACCATAATTATACTTTTAGTAATCAAAATTAAATAATTGAACTTTGAAACTAATATAAACTATAACTTGACTTTGTAAATACTTGAAAACAAAATATATTTTATAATAAAAATTAGTATTTTTCACCGTTCATTGAAAAATTAATATTTTCAAAAAATTATCCAAAATTTACGATAAGATAATCTTAATATGATTATTTAAAAAATGAATTTAATTTTTTAAAATTAAAATTCTATAATTTAGAAAATAAAATTTTAAATGAAACCTTATAATATAGGAAAATGAGTTTAATAAATCTATTTCCTTTTTGATGGAAAAGTTACTTAATATTCTTTTAAAAATATAAATATATAAAATATATTTCATGAGTACTTATAAGGAATAAAATTGATTATTAACTTTACCTGGGTTGTTATATTCTCCCCCATTTTGGAAATTATGTCCTAGAAATTTTATTCATCACTTAAACAAGTGTGAAAAATTTTACTTCATAGTTTTTTTATTCCCATGTTGGTTCTTCAATCATATAGTTCTTCTACAAAACTTAATCTATTGAATCAACTTATTCTGTAATACCTTCTATCTATGGTCAAGAATATTTACTAGTTATTCCTTATATGAAAGGTTTTCTTCCAACTGAATTACTTTAGGGCTTAGAACACGATATGAATATAACACATATTTTCTTAATAATGAAACATGAAATACATCATGTAACTGGGATAAAATATGTGGTAAGTCCAATTAATAGAAAACCGATCTTACTTTATCCAGGATTTCATATCATAAAATTAACCAAGAACTTAACTTTCCCTATTCACCAAAACATATAATAGATTTCCATAAAGATATTTTAATAAAAACATGATCACCTACCTTGAAAGAAATATCTTTCCTCCAATTATCTATATAACTTTTCTTACTTCTATAATCCATCCTGATATTATACTAAATCATCTTCACCTTTTCAACCATTTTCCCTACCAACTCTAGTCCTAATAAATTCCTTTTTTACCACTTCATCCTAATAAGATGGAGTCCGATACTACATTCCATATAATTCTTAAAAATGTTATATCTATAAAATGGAATAAAAATCATCATTATAAGAAAAATAACATAATGAATGATATTTATCCCAAATTCCTTAGTAATCCAATGAGAAAACACAAAGCACGTATCCCTAGGTCCGAATCATTCACTCTAAATATCCATCAAATTGAGGATGAAATGATATACTAAAATCGAATTCAATACCCAATGACTTCTGAAGGCCTTTAAAAAATTAGAATTAAACATAGAAATATAGTCTGATATAATGGGGATAAAAACTATATGTAACCTAACTATATCGTTCTGATATAGTCAAGAAAGATGATATAAAGACATAGTATCTTGAATTGGAAGGAAATGTACAGATTTATTTAGTCGATAAAAAATAAACCAAATTGCATTATTACTTAGAGATGACTTTTATAACCCCATGATGAAATATAAGGATATATTTTCCCATTTCCACTCTGGAACTAGAAAAGGCTAAATCATACCTTTCTATAAATTTTAATCGACCTTAAACTTTTGATAAGTTTAAAATTTCATGGTAAAATCTGTAATATATTTCTACATTCCCTCCCACCAGTAATAATTTTGAATGTATCTAGATAATTTAGTACTATCTAGATGAATATAAAACGGAGTGCTATTATATTTGATCAAAAATTCATTTCAACTAAGAGATATCTAGCACACATAACCTTTTTCCAAATCTCAAAACATCTTCCTTTCCAATTTTTAATTTAGGTATCTTAAGTTTTCTTACCAGATCATCCTTTCCTTGTAAATCATGGTCATTATTAGGAGATTTATTTTTTCTTTCTAAAATATAAAATTCTACTAATAACAGAAAAAATAGTGGAAGTTCCTATAAGAAATATTTTGAGGAAAAAATTTATCAATTCATTAACCAAATGGTTATATTACAAATGTAAAATGGTTAATTTAGTATTTGTAACACCCGAGAATTTTATGAGAAATATTTTGTTTTTATGTTATATAAATCATCAAAGGAATCTTTCACTACACACAACACTAGCTTGGCTTGCTTTACACGCAACTGCGGCCTTCCTCAATAGCTTGCGTCGTATGCAATACCGAGTTTCACTAAACAACGATATGCTATTAAAATATTATTAAAACTAGCCGTTATGAATAGTAATAACCAATTTTTGAAATTTTTTTAATTTTATTTTTTAAAATGGACTTCATTTTTTGATTCGGAAAATCAAAATTATCTTAGGGTGAAATTTTGGTACTTTTCGGATAACTTTCATATTATGATGAATAGTGAAAATTATTAAATTTTAATTAAAAACCAATTTTTTAATCGAAATAATTAATAGTGATTAATTATTAATTTGAGTGGTTTTAAAGTATATTTAGAATATATTTTTACAATTTAATACAATGTCATTCATTGGATGTAATTTCACATTTAAACCAGACATAAACAAGTGTCAATCTTTTGATAGTTATTATCTTTTAAAAACACGCTATTTGTTTTGACGACGAGAATTAATTTTTAAATTAGTTAATGTAACTGATATGTTTTGAATTTGGTAAAATAAACATCATTTTTTAATTCATCATATCAAATATATCTTAGGCCTAATTTTTGGTATTTTTCTGGAAACTTTCATTTTTTGATGAATAGTGAAACCACTAAGTGGTAGTTAAAAAAACTGAATTTTTCATAAAAATTAATTTTACCGCTTCTGTGAGTAGACTTTTGAAAATACGAGAGACACGGTTAATATCAAGGACTAAAATGTGGTTCAATGAGATGAAAATAATTTTTGGTGAATAATAACTTTTTACTTTTTTTTACCACGGTTAACAGTAAATAAGGTAATTAAGGGTAAAAGTGTTATTATTATTACCCTAACACATGTCCTAATTCTATTGTATAAGTGTAATTCGTCCAAAAAAAACCTTAGGAATAAAATATGACCATTTAGGCCCACATGGATTAGATTAGGACATTTATTATCAATTTATTTAAAGAAGGGTTAAAATAGTTAAAATCAATGTTTAATAACTAAATCATTTTTAATATAGGGTTATACATAAGATAAATTCGGCTATAAATATTCATTAGAAAGATAAAAATATTTCATACATAATTGTATTTTATTTGTAATTTTTATACTTAAAATAATTTAATTTATTAATGAAACAATGATGATGCAGTAATTATCTTATTAATGAAATATTGACATAATTGATGTTATAAATACCCAAATAAATGTAATTTGAGACTTTTTATGAATTCCAATAATTTTATATGTTAATATGACATGTTATTATTGATTTAATTACATTTTTTCGTACTAATCATTCTGTTAGGATTTTCACAAGAATCAATTACCAAATAGTGTCAAAATTGACATAAAATAGTTTTTAAAACAAATACTATATTATTAATTGTTATTTTATTTCTAAAAATCTAATGTTCGGCCAAATTACTTATATATGGTTATATATATATTAATAATAAACAACTTGGGGTTCTTTTGTATTTATATAGTAAGTTTATTAACCTTATAGTGTAAGAAAACAAGAATACACGGTAAAAGTTAAATTATCTAACTTAAAGTTAAATCTAAATGATAAGGTTAAAATTGATACCTAAACTTTTCTAAATTCTATTTGATTAGAGTATTTTGACCCATAACAACCTTAGTTTCTAAATATATCAATTTTTAGCTATTAAAAACCGAATTTGACTTTGTAATAAAATAATATTTTTAGTTATTCCAAAGGTGCCCCTCTCCTCCCTTATAAAAGGGCACCTCCTCCCTCTCTTCCTCACACCACTTTGAGCCTCCAATCTTGGCCAAACCCTGCAAATATCTCCTCTAAACTTCTGTAGAAATATCCTAGAGGTCCTGGTATTCTTCAAAGACCAATTTTAGTGCCCTAAGAGGAGGTCTCAAAGAGGCGCTTCAAAGGAGAGGTAATGCCCGTTACCGATTCTTTCATCTTTTTTTCTTCTTCCACTTCTTCTTATTTAGTTGTTTCATTATGAAGCAATAACATCAGTATCACTCATATAATTATATGTTATTATAATTATTAAACAACCCTATTTCACCATCTATCCATCCTACGGAAAACGAAATCACTGCGCATGCGTACGTACGGAATACCGTCTCCACGCCGTGGTGTAATCTATTTTCCACCACCACCTTACTTGGATGGGTATAATGGTGTAAATAATGACTATATATGATTATTGTAAAGTGATATTTATTCTGAAATAGTATATATACACTCCAATACAATTCCACGATCATGGGAACGATATCATCGCTTGTGCGTACGTACGGAATACCGTCTCCACGATGTGATGCGATTCGTTCTACATGATCTTCATTGAATAATGATTATATAAATGAATTGAATGAATTAATATGATATATATTACACAAATACCATTATTTAAATGAGGTATCTATAACCTAAAAAGAAAAATAAGAATTTATTCGACAAAACACGCATAAGAACAAAAAGTAATAAACACCCGAATAACAAGTAGTAATGAAATATTACTAATAAGAAGCTATAAAATATGACCATATATGATATCATAAAAATAAGTATGATTCTGGAATAAGTCAATAACATTATTTCAATCATTATACAGGAGTTTCAGACACTTACGAAGAAAATCGGACCTAAGGTAAGGGAAAATATCACAATATCATTTTTATCCGAGATTGTTAGTTTAAATCCAATTTTACCCTTCGGTGAGTTTTTAGTAAAGGATATGAAAGGAAGCTTTTGTAATTTTTCATACGAAGTACTTTTTTACTTTTTCGACAAAAGTACGAGAATAATGTTTTTTTAACTTATACGGCATGAATGAATTTTTAAAACATTATTTCCAAGAAGCTTACTTTATAAGTTTTAAAATTTATTTTTAATCAACTTCTTTTAGTTTAAAATTGTATGAGATATTAAGAAAGGAAAATGTTTTTGGAGTAGAAAGGATATTTTCCTCAAGAATGGAGTTCAAGTGTTTTATCAAAATTATTTTCCATCTAAGATAATATAGGGTTCTGTTTATATCCCTATTATTACATTGATTTGATTTTGTTGTGATGGAATTATTTTTTTGAATTCCTTTATCTTATATGAATTGTTTTATGATGTCTTTTTGTTTAAGAATCCCATTTTTATTACATGGGTTATGCAATGATGTATGATTTATGATTTTGTGGCACACATAAGAATGGTATCATTATGAGATGGGTGGGACCTATATCTCCCTCCAATGCATTGGGTATAGATTTTATATCTCATGAGATAGACATGGCTGGAACGACAGGTTAAACTGGTTCAGTGAAACAAGACTGAAATGAGAAGTTAACTCGGTTCAGAAATGGACTTTGTCCACTAAGATAGTCTTGGCAATGAGTCTTGACTAATAAGAAATGATTTTATATGATTATGTGTGCATGACACGAAGTTTTATGTTTTATGTTATGATTATTGGGATTGCATTTCACTACAATGATTTATCCCATGTTATGAAATTATGATCTCTTTTGCAGGGTAAGATTTCCAAAATGTTATGTTTTTATTTTGATGTGATTGATATTTCTTTTGTTTACCCTTACTGAGCATTTGAGCTCACCCTTTTGTATGTTTTCTTTCCCCAGGTCAGGAAGAAGGGTATTAAGTAAGATATCCCAAAAAGGGACTATAGATATGATGAAATAAATGGGAGACAGTGTAGATGCTTTATGAACCAGTTGTTTATGTTTCCCAGTATCTAAAGACACTATACCTATACGGTCCTTTCATGGTTTTGTTATATGTTGTAATAAGTGTGCTTCAATTCTAATGTAATAACAATATATGTAAAGTATGGGTCATTATAGTTGGTATCAGAGGAAAGGTATAGTCAACCTTTGGAATCTAGGATGTGAAAGCCTTAGTAAGAACCCTAAGGATAATTCTAAGCATAGAACACAATCTTAATGTTTTAGAAATGACCATGAATAACCTAGTATAAGACTTTAAGTGTGAAATTTTATTCTTGATTATGTGGTTTTCCTATTATAATTAGTGTTGCTCACACTATTCTTCTTGGTTTTAGTCAATGGCCGGAACCCGAAGGAACCGTGTTAATGTAGAATGCGACGGGCAATGCAATGATTGTCCCCCTGAGCAACCAAATGTTATGGGAGCTGGAATGAAAAATCTTGTAGCCATGCTCACACAACTTTCTCAAGCTATGAATCATGCATGACTTCCAAACGAGCAAAGGAAGGAGCAACATTCTGTTGAATCCTTCATGAGGCAGTGCCCACCTTCTTTCAGCGGGTCTACTGATCCATTAGTTGCTGAACAATGGATTAGTACTACTGAAAAGATATTTTCAGTTCTTCAATGTTCTGAACATGATAAAGTCATCCTAGTAGTGTATCATTTGGAAGGAGATGCTGATCAATGGTGGAATCTTATTAAGAATACGAGGAAAAGGGATGAAATTGAGTCCATGGAATGGGACTAGTTCAAGAACTTATTTTTCAATAAGTACTTCCCTCTTATTCTCTGAACAAAGATGGAGAAAGAGTTTCTTGAACTGAAGTAAAAGGATGATGAATCTGTTGGTACCTATGAAGAAAATTTTACAAGACTTGCAAGGTACGCTTCTGGAATTATTATCCAACCTGAGAGTAAAATCGATCAATTCTTTATTGGCTTAAAACCAAGTCTTCGAAGGGCCTTAGACATAAGGGACTTCAATATCTATGAAGAAATCGTTCGATGTGCTCTCAAAGTTGAGATGGAGATTGGAGTAACCCATCAGTCATATGGGTTTGATAAGAAGAGGAAAATGGAATTCAAAGGAAAATATAAAGAGCACACTAAAAAGAAGATGAGATTTCCCTTATGCTCAAAGTGTGGAAAGAAACATGGAGGGAGTTGTCTTAGAGGGACAAGTAAATGTTTCAAATGTGGAAAGGAAGGTCATCAGGCATTTGAATGACGCAATGATGGGAAGAAGATGTCTAATGATGTAAACAAAGGAATGGACACACAGAATGAACCTACTACACTTCAATGTTTCAAGTGCAAGGAGATGGGGCATTATGCCAATAAATACCCTAATCCAAGGGTTGTTGATGATGATCGACATCAACAAAATCTTAAGGCTAAAGACAAAGGAAAGTCACATGCAATTTCTATCAGCGATGTGGAGTATGATAACGATGTGGTGAAAGGTAAACTTACCATCCACTCTAAAGTAGAAAATGTTTTATTTGATTCTGGATCCACCCACTCTTTTATTTCTGAAGAATTTTCTAAGGGTATCATCATATTACCTCAACAGTTAGATGTTGAGTTAGCTGTGACAACCCCTAATGGCACATCAGTCGCATCAAAAGTTTATAATTCTTTCCCGATTGATGTTTGTGGGAAAGTGCTTCCTGAAAATCTTGTGATCCTTCTTATAGTGGAATTTGATGTGATTCTTGGCATGGATTGGCTTTCTTTATATAGATCTCATATCAATTTCCAAATAAGGGAAGTCACATTTCATATTCCAGATCAATCTATGATCGTCTATCGATGCAAGGATGAATATAACCTTCCAGTGGAAATTTATTCCATCTTATGGGTCTTGATTCCACTAAATGAAGGTTATTTATCTCAAATGGTTGGTGATAAACTCACAATTAAGAATATTACCATTGTACGGGAGTTTGATGATGCCTTTCCGAAGGAATTGCTGGGTCTTCCACCAAATCCTGAAGTTGAGTTTTCAATAGAACTCGTACCGGGTGCTTTGCCTATTTCAAAGACACCTTATAGAATGGCCCCAATTGAGTTGCAGGAATTGAAGAAGCAACTCCAAGAGAATCTTGATAAGGGATTCATACTCCCTAGTGCATCACCTTGGGGAGCACCTGTTCTGTTTGTTAAGAAGAAAGATGGATCAATGAGACTCTGCATTGATTATCGAGAACTTAACAAGATCACTATCAAGAACAAATATCATCTCCCGCGCATTGATGACTTATTTGAACAACTACGCAGAGCTCAATACTTTTCCAAGATTGATCTTCGTTCGGGGTATCATCAATTAAGGGTCAAAAGGGAGGATATACCAAAGACGGCTTTCCGTACAAGGTATGGACACTATGAATTTATAGTGATTCCATTTGGTCTTACTAATGCCCCTGCTATCTTCATGGATCTGATGAATAGAGTCTTTAGAGACTATCTTGATCAATTTGTGGTAGTCTTTATAGACGATATTCTTGTCTATTCAAAGAGCAAGTAAGAACATAAAGATCACTTGAGAATTATATTGAAGACCCTGAGAAAGGATAAGCTTTATGCCAAATTTACCAAGTGTGAATTTTGGCTTCAAAAAGTTGTATTTTTGGGTCACATAATCTCAAAAGAGGGGATATTTTTGGATCCTGCAAAAACAGAGGTTATCGAAAGATGGTCGAGACCAACAACAGTAACTGAGATTTAAAGTTTTCTTGGTTTGGCTGGATATTATCGACGTTTTGTGAAAGATTTTTCACGATTATCTAATCCACTCACCAGGTTGACTCGGAAAGGAGTTAAGTATGTTTGGATGGAGGAATGTGAAGAGATTTTCAAGGAGTTGAAAAGAAGGTTATCCAGTGCACCTGTGCTCACACTGCCTTGTAGTGGAGAAAGGTTTGTGATCTATAGTGATGCATACAAGAAGGGGCTGAGATGTGTTCTTATGCAAAATGATATGGTGATAGCTTATGCCTCAAGATAGTTGAAAATCCATGAGAAAAATTACCCAACACATGATTTGGAGTTAGCTGCGGTAATCTTTGCATTAAAGATTTGGAGGCATTATCTTTATGGAGAAAGGTGTGAAATTTATACTGATCATAAAAGTTTAAAGTATATTTTCACACAAAACGAGCTGAATATGCGCCAAAGAAGATGGTTGTAACTGATTAAGGATTACGACTTCTCAATTCATTACCACCCTGGGAAAGCAAACTAGGTGGCATATGCATTAAGTCGACAAGACCATGCAAGCTTATGCATGATGAGGATCACAAAAGATCCAATATTTATGGATTTACAAAGGATGGATCTTGGAATTTTAATGGAAGGGGAGAAATATTAACTTTCTCAAATGAATGTTCAACCATCTATACATGTGAAGATTCAAGAGGCACAGAAAGAAGATGTCGAGTTACAAAAGAAGGTGAGAAATGTTCTTGAATTCAACCTTGATTGTGATGGGATAATAAAGTTCAAGAATCAGGTTTGTGTTCCTCCCATCCCAGAATTAAAAAAGGAGCTGCTGAATGAGGCTCAAAGTTCTTCATTCTCTATTCATCCTGGAAGCACGAATATGTATAGGGACCTGAAAGAGTACTTCTGGTGGGATGGCATAAAAAGAGATGTTGCTGAATATGTCTCTTGATGCTTGGTTTTCCAGCAAGTTAAAGCTGAGAGATAGAAGTCTAAGGGGATGTTACAACCATTACCCATACCCGAATGGAAATGTGAAAACATCACTATGGACTTTGTCACAGGACTTCCTAAAACAGCCAAAGGAAATAATGCTATATGGGTCATAGTTGATCGTCTTACAAAGTCTGCACACTTAATTGCTATTAGAGAGGATTTCTCTCTGGATCCGCTTGCCAGGATATATGTAAAGGAAGTGGTAAGATTGAATGGAGTACCACTTTCTATAATATTTGATCGGGATCCGATATTTACCTCGAAGTTCTAGCGAAGTCTTCAGCATACTCTGGATACAAAGTTGAGTTTCAGCACTGCTTATCATCCTCAGACAGACGGTCAGTCTGAGAGAACAATTCAAACTCTAGAAGATATGTTGAGAGCTTGCTCTATGGATTTCAAAGGTGGTTGGGATCAACCCCTACCTTTGGTGGAATTTTCTTATAATAATAGCTTTCACTCCAGTATTCAGATGGCTCCTTATGAAGCTCTCTATGGAAAGAAATATAAGACTCCAACTTGCTGGGACAAAGTTGGGGAAAGAAAGCTATTAGGACCTGATCTTGTTGATGAGATGGCAGAAAAGGTCAGATCTATTCAACAACACATAAGAGCAGCTCAGAGTCGATAGAAAAGTTATGCCAAAAACCGAAGAAAAGACCTAGAGTTTGAAGTGGGTGATAAAGTGTTCTTACGAATATCTCCCTGGAAGAGGGTCATGAGATTTGGAAAGAATGGGAAGTTGAGCCCTAGATATATTGGTCCTTTCGAAAGAATGGATCGTGTTGGAATGGTAGCTTACCGATTGGCACTTCCACCGAATATCTCTCAAGTTCATGATGTGTCCCATGTATCTCTCCTGATAAAGTACATACATGATCCTTCACATGTACTCAGCTCAGAAGTTGTACCGCTGGAGCAAGATATTTCTTATGAAGAACAGTCGATAGAGATTCTAGATTGTAGTGAAAAAGTCCTATAGAACAAGACCACTCGCTTGGTGAAAGTTTTATGGAGGAACCAACAATTAGAAGAAGCTACATGGGAGCTTGAGGATATGATGAGGGAGAGGTATCCTCATCTTTTTGTTACAAAGTGACGAATTTCAAGGGTGAAATTCATTTTAAGGGGGGTAGAATGTAACACCCGAGACTTTTATGAGAAATATTTTGTTTTTATGTTATATAAATCATCAAAGAAATCTTTCACTACACACAACACTAGCTTGACTTTCTTTACACGCAACTGTGGCCTTCCTCAATAGCTTGCGTCGTACGCAATACCGAGTTTCACTAAACAACGACATGATATTAAAATATTATTAAAACTAGATGTTATGAATAGTAATAACCACTTTTTGAAATTTTTTAAATTTTATTTTTCAAAATGGACTTCATTTTTGGATTCGCAATATCGAAATTAGCTTAGGGTGAAATTTTGGTACTTTTCGGATAACTTTCATATTCTGATGAATAGTGAAAATTATTAAATTTTAATTACAAACAAATTTTTTAATCGAAATAATTAATAGTGATAAATTATTAATTTTAGTGGGTTTAAAGTATATTTAGAATATATTTTTACAATTTAATACAATGTTTTTCATTGGATGTAATTTCACATTTAAACCAGATATAAACATGTGTCAATCTTTTGATAGTTATTATCTTTTAAAAACATGCTATTTGTTTTGACGATGAGAATTAATTTTTAAATTAGTTAATGTAACTGATATGATTTGAATTTGATAAAATAAACATCATTTTTGAATTCATAATATCAACTATAGCTTAGGCCTAATTTTTGGTATTTTTATGGAAACTTTCATTTTTTGATAAATAGTGAAACCACTAAGTGGTAGTTAAAAAAACTGAATTTTTCATAAAACTTAATTTTACCGCTTCTGTGAGTATAATTTTGAAAATATGAGAGACACGGTTAATATCAAAGACTAAAATGTGGTTCAATGAGATGAAAATAATTTTTGGTGAATAGTAACTTTTTACTTTTTTTTACCACGGTTAAAAGTAAATAGGGTAATTAAGGGTAAACGTGTTATTATTATTACCCTAACACATGTACTAATTATATTAGATAAGTGTAATTCGACTAAAAAAACCTTAGGAATAAAATATGACCATTTAGGCCCACTTGAATTAGATTAGGACATTTATTATCAATTTATTTAAAGAAGGGTTAAAATAGTGAAACTCAATGTTTAATAACTAAATAATTTTTAATATAGGGTTATACATAAGATAAATTCGACTATAAATGTTAATTAGAAATATAAAAAGATTTTATACATAATGTTATTTTATTTGTAATTTTTAGACTTAAAATAATTTAATTTATTAATGATACAATGATGATGCTGTATTTATCTTATTAATGAAATATTGACATAATTGATGTTATAAATACCCAAATAAATGTAATTTGAGACTTTTTATAAATTCCAATAATTTTATATGTTAATATGACATGTTATTATTGATTTAATTAAATGTTTTTTAACTAATCATTCTTTTATGATTTTCACAAAAATCAATTACCAAATAGTGTCAAAATTGACATAAAATAGTTTTTAAAACAAATACTATATTATTAATTGTTATTTTATTCCTAAAAATCTAAGGTTCGGCAAAATGACTTAAATAAGGTTATATATATTAATAATAAACAACTTGGGGTTCGTTTGGCTTGATATAGTAAGTTTATTAACCTTATAGTGTAAGAAAACAAGAAGACACGGTAAAAGTTAAATTATCTAACTTAAAGTTAAATCTAAATGATAAGGTTACAATTGTTACCTAAACTTGTATAAATTATATTTGATTAGAGGATTTCGACCCATCCCCACCTTAGCTTAGAAATATATCAATTTTGAGCTATTAAAAACCTAATTTGACTTTATAATAAAATAATATTTTTAGTTATTCCAAAGGTGCCCCTCTCCTCCCTTATAAAAGGACACCTCCTCCCTCTCTTCCTCACACCACTTTGAGCCTTCAATCTCGGCCAATCCCTGCCAATATCTCCTTTCCACTTCCCTAGAAACATCCTAGAGGTTTTGGTCTTCTTCAATGACCAATTTTAGTGCCCTAAGAGGAGGTCTCAAAGAGGCGCTTCAAAGGAGAGGTAATGCCCGTTACCGATTCTTTCATCTTTATTTCTTCTTCCACTTATTATTCTTCAGTTGTTTAATTATGAAGTAATAACATCAGTATCACTCATATACTGATATGTTATTATAAGTATGAAACAACCCTATTTCACAATCTATCCATCCTATGGAAAACGAAATCACCGCGCGTGCGTACGTACGGAATACCGTCTCCACGCCGTGGTGTAATCTATTTTCCACCACCACCTTACTTGGATGGGTATAATGGTGTAAATAATGACTATATATGATTACTTTAAAGTGATATTTATTCTGAAATAGTATATATACACTCCAATATAATTCCATGATAATGGGAACGATATCATCGCTCGTGCGTACGTACGGAATACCGTCTCCACGATGTGATGCGATTCGTTCTACATGATCTTAATTGCATAATGATTATATAAATGAATTGAATGAATGAATATGATATATATTACACTAATACTATTCTGGAAATGAGGCATCTATAACCTAAAAAGAAAAATAAGAATTTATTCGACAAAACACGCATAAGAACAAAAAGTAATTAACACCCGAATAACAAGTAGTAATGAAATATTACTAATAAGAAGCTATAAAATATGACCATATATGATATAATAAAAATAAGCATGATTATGGAATAAGTCAATAAAATTATTTAAATCATTATAAAGGAGGTTCAGACACTTACAAAGCAAATCGGACCTAAGGTAAGGGAAAATATCACAATCTCATTTTTATCCGAGATTGTTTATACTTTGGTATTTACTGGGATGTATTTTATCATCCACATCCATGTTTCCTCAATATGTAATATTTATATCCTTCTAAAATAGTTTAAATCCAATTTTACCCTTCGGTGAGTTTTTATTAAAGGATATGAAAGGAATCTTTTTTCGTTTTTCATACGAAGTACTTTTTGACTTTTTCGACAAAAGTACGAGAAGAATGTTTTTTTAACTTATACGGCATGAATGGATTTTTAGAACATTATTTCCAAGAAGCTTACTTTACAAGTTTTCAAGTTTATTTTTAATCAACTTATTTTAGTTTAAAATTGTATGACATGTTAAGACATGAAATTTTTTTTGGAGTAGAAAGGATATTTTCCTCAAGAATGGTGTTCAAGTGTTTTATCAAAATTATTTTCCATCTAAGATAATATAGGGTTCTATTTCTATCCCTATTATTACATTGATTTGATTATGTTGTGATTGAATTATTTTTTTTAATTCCTTTATCTTATATGAATTGTTTTATGATGTCTTGTTGTTTAAGAATCCCATTTTTATTACATGGGTTATGCAATGATGTATGATTTATGATTTTGTGGCACACATAAGAATGGTATCATTATGAGATGGGTGAGACCTATATATCCCTCCAATGCATTGGGTAAAGATTTTATATCTCATGAGATAAACATGGCTGGAATGGAAGGTTAAACTGGTTCAATGAAAAAGGACTGAAATAAGGAGTGAACTCGGTTCAGAAATGGACTTTGTCCACTAAGATAGTCTTGGAAATGAGTCTTGACTAATAACAAATGATTCTCTATGATTATGTGTGCATCCCAAAAAGTTTCATGTTTTATGTTATGATTATTGGGATTACATTTCACTACCATGATTTATCCCATGTTATGAAATTATGATCTCTTTTGTATGGTAAGATTTCCAAAATGTTATGTTTTTATTTTGATGTGATTGATATTTCTTTTGTTTACCCTTACTGAGCATTTGAGCTCACCCTTTTGTATGTTTTCTTTCCCCAGGTCAGGAAGAAGGGTATTAAGTAAGATATACCAAAAAGGGACTATATATATGATGAAATAAATTGGAGACAGTGTAGATGCTTTATGAACCAATTGTTTATGTTTCCCAGTTTCTAAAGACACTATACCTATACGGTCCTTTCATGGTTTTGTTATATATTGTAATAAGTGTGCTTCAATTCTAATGTAATAACAATGTATGTAAAGTATGGGTCTTTATAGTATTATCCATCCAATTTAAGTCATAAAATACTTTGTTTTCTTTTTAAATATGGTAATGAATCATGAAGTTGTAATACTTAATTAGTTCTATCCATATTCTCTGCCTCATGTTCAACTCTTCCTGAGTGAATATATACTTCCATTTTTTTTGATTAGTATATATTTCACACTTTATTCCGTATAAATTATTCCTCCAATTTTTTATAAAAAAAATAGTAGTTTATTCCAGATCATGTGTTGGATAATTTAACTCATGCAGATTTAGTTATAGGGAAGCATAAGCAATTACCTGATCATTCTATATCAGAACAAAACCAAGTCCCTTTAAATAAGCATCACTGTAGATAACAATTTTCCATTTCTATAGGTTAAGGAAAAAATTAATGTATTTACCGATATTATTTTATGTTCTTGTAAACAATCATCACACACTTTTAACTAGATGAATTCAACTGCTTTTTTGGATAAATTTTTTATTTTCCTAGATAAGTTAGCAACGTTTTCAACAAACCACTTGTAGTAACCCACTAATCTAAGAAAAATAAATATATTTATGAAATTTTTAGGTCTTTTACATTCTTAAAAATGTTTATTTTTTAGGGTAAATATTTATACCATCTTTATAAATAATATTCTCTAGGAAAGAAATCTGTTGCAACAAAAATTCACACTTACTAAAATTTTCGTATAGATTATTTTCTTTTCAGGTTCGAAAAATAATACTTTTGTGTCTTTCTTGATACTCATGAATTTTAGAATATAATATTATATTATCAATAAAAACAACAAAAAATCTATCTTAATATTCCTGGAAAACTCTATTAATAAGATACATGAATACAACTAGTTCATTAGATATCCCAAATGGGAATAACTACAAACTCATAATGTTCTTATCTAGTCTAAAACAATATATTTTGAACATGTTCCTTCTTCACCATCAACTGATGGTACAATGACCTGGGATTGATCTTTGAAAAATACTACTCCCCCTATACCTTATCAAATAAATCATAGATATAATAAAAAATATACTTATTGTTAACATCAATATTATTCAAGGATCTATAATCAATGAAAATTCTCATTGAACCATATTTATTATTAGAAAATAAAATAGGATGACCCTACAGTGAAGTGATTAGATAAATGAAATATTTATCTAGAAACTCCTTTAACTTCTTTTTCAATTCCAAATGTTCCACTTGATGCATTTAATAAGGGAGTTTTAAAATAGGTTTAGCATTAGGAACTAAGTCAATAGTAAACACATCATCCCGATTAGAAATAACACCAAGAAAATCATCAGGAAATACATTCTTATATTCATTCAATATAGGAAAATTATTAATTCGATTAATTTATTTCTTTTTAACATCATGATATAGGTAACTTTTACTACCATATCTAATCAATTTATCGGCTTATTGATATGTTATGAATAGTATGAAATCATTGAATATACGTTTCTTAGATCTATAATATATATTATAATGATAAAATAAAATCTAATATATACCTAAAATAATCTAAAACTATACTATGTTTATTTAAAAATTACTTTATTAAAGGCTATCCCAATAATAATAATAAGATTCCTATATTTATTGGTTGCTTTAATTTTTCCACCCGATTTTTTTCTAAAAGTTTTATCTTTTTTTAAGGAGGTGATATTCCAATTGAACTTGTTAATTTCTTAGAAATTATAGAATAAAAAGATATAAAGTCAAACTAGAGTGTCCTAATATTCTAAACATAAAAATATAGTAAATATGAACCAAGTATCGAAGGGCCTAATGTATTTGAAAGACTTGGTACATAAAAGGGAGGTTTATAGAGATCGCTTACCTTATGTTGGGATATATTCCCCACTTACACTTAACATCCATAATAATCAAATAAAATCAATTAATTACTTAATTTAGAACTGTTTATATATATATTTAATTTATTATAATTTTATAAAGTTCATTTATAACCATTTTAATGAGATACAAAGTTTAATTTTTCTTTTTCAAAAGCTTTCATTTCATGGTTCCAAGGTCGAATCACTTGTGGATAATTATTAAAGTTCTTGTAAAATGGTACTATAAATATATTAGTAAAATGAAATAGAATTAATGACCTTTAAAATTGAAATATTTCTAAATGTACATATTCATTCTAACATATGAAGAATTCATTTAGTAAAATGTTAATGTTATATTGTAAATTTATTTTGGTTGTTTTACTGACCATAAAAAAATAGTTTGTTTTATTTAATATCATTGAAGAATATTTATTCCAAAAAATTAAATGAGTTATAATATCCCTAATATCATATTATTTAACCATACTAATATTTTTATGGCCATCCTTGAATGTGGTTGATAAAAACAAAGTACGTTGTTCAAGGGGGTGTTAAACCAACCATATTGTAAACAACATTTTATTTTTAAGAATGAAATAAAGGAGGGTATAAGATGGATATTACACCATTTTAATAAAATATGAGTAAGTATAAGTTAATTATTTCATTATTTATATGGTGATAGATATCATATAGTTGTGGATGAATAAGAATAAAATTAAAAGAGATTTAGTTTAGTGTTTACCTCTCCCTTTGGTTGTCTCATTTTAAGATACTCCTTAAGAATCCTTAGAATGGAATTTGGATTATAACAGTAATACTAGTACATTAGGGATAGTATTGGGAAGGTAATTGGGTATAAATTTATCAAGATACAAGGCTTATAAGTTTTGAGGACTTGAGGTGGTGAGCTGTGGTATTTATAAGGGGAGGAGATGAGTGTTCTTTAGTATTATATTTATTTGTTTAATATTTTACCTCAAGACTACCAATATTATTTATTATTATGACTATATATATAGTAAATAGTGCATGTGATTTTGAGATAATGGGTGATTATATCATCCATGACTGAAAAATTCATGTATTTATCTTATATTGTTAAATATCATATTTTGTTGTATTTCACCATTCACAATTTTTTTAAACAATTTTATAAAAAATTAATAAATTCACCCTATCCATTTTTTGATGTGTCTATTCCAAAAATTAAATCCATTTTATGAAAATAATTTTCTAAATATGAAAATTTAAATTATAAAAAAATAATCATTTATTTTTGAAAAATACAAATTTTAATATTATAACCAATTTTACAACCCTTTGAAAATTTACTTAAGGTCTCATAAAATTATATTATCATTATAATAAAATATATTATTAATTTATAAACCCATTTTTTTAAAATAAACTATATTTATGTCATTATATTTGTTTTAAAAATGAAAACAAAATATATTTGGTTTATAAAAATACGAAAAATTATTTTATAATTTTTAAAATGTTTATTAACTTGTATCATGATTTAAAAATATCATATTTTAATTTTATAAGATACCTAAATATTATTTTACACTTCCATTGGTGATGATACTATTATAACAACTGGGTTACTATTCCTAACAACTAGATTACTATTTCTAAAGCAACATTACTATTCCAACAATCATATTACTATTATAAAAGTCATATTTTAATGGTCATATGAGATCGACACATTTTATAAATACCTCATATTTAATTAATTATTCATCCACTTCTATTTTCTATCAATATTATATATATTTTTCATTTTAAAAATTTATATTATATTAGAAATATTCTACTTTATTTCTTTAGTATTTTTAATGAGAGCGATTATTCTATGGGATCGAGTCGATCCAAATTTTATAATTATTTTTATCTTATTATCTATTTATTATACCATTATAATACATTAAATTATTATGATCATATTTATTCTCTAAATGTAATGTTATAATTAATATAATAAAATCTTGTTTCTTTTATCGTGTAGTGTAAATGATTTACTAAATATGATACATTTACATGTTCAAAATGGGAATTCCATTGACTGAGTTTTGGGTGCTTACAAAAATAGATAATTAACATAACTTGAATAAAAAAGGTATCTTTCAAAACATAATTAGATTTAACAAATCAACTATAGTAGAAGAAAATGATTTTTCACATCTTTTTCAATTTGATCTTGATGATTTCAATAATATGTAACTAAATTTAGATAAAATTTAACATAATTACTCAACTCATTACAAATAAAACATATCACCATTGGTTGTCTATTAATTACCCAATTATAGGATTGTTTAGAACTCTTTTCTTTGCAGTTACCAGCCCTATGATGAAACTTACCACACATATAACAGTTTTCAAATATCATAAAAAATTTCCTATTTTTTTTACCACACTTGGAACCTGTCAAGGGATTACCTACAGAATTATTTGTTGGATTCTTCTTCATTTCATAACACCTTGACCGATTCTTACTCTTGTCATTTCAAGAAACATAAGTGTTAGAAATATCCATATCAACTTTCTTAGTAGAATGAAAACCTTTCCATAACTTTTAAATTCTTATGAAACCAAAGTGCATTATAACTTGGTTTCAATATTGATTAAAATATATTAATTTATCTATAAAGGTCCCAAATAAAATTCAGTGCGTACCTAGAAAATCTTATAAAATTTGTTTCATATAAGGCTATTGAATCTTCATATTTTTACAAAAAAATTACAAAAAATATTTCTCCATTCTAAGTCTAATAAACTTAGATAAATATTTCTCTAGAAAAAAAATCATCAAATGTATACCATTCCATGACATCAAGCTTGTCTCTATCTTTGTAATTCTTAAATAATGACCACTATTGATCAGTTTCACCTTCAATATTTTAAATTAAAAGAGTTACCTTTTTATGTTATGAATATCCCATTAATTTGAATATATTATCTATAGAATTTATCTACCCTTAAGTTACTATAGGATCTAAGGTTCCATCAAAATACTACAAGTGATGTTTTATAAAAGGATCAACCATCAACATATTCCTCTTTGGTATATCTAGCTTATCTCTAACATGGATTCCACCACCATTTATAGACTAAATTAACTGATCCATCACTATAAAAAATTACTCAGTTTTAATTCCAACCATCACTAGATGCTAATTTGAAATAAAATTTTCCTCTTCATACCTTCCTAATTCAACTTCCCTACTTTCTTTGTAGAAAAGTATTCTGAACATACATATATTAGACGGATCAACATGGAGATATTTAAATGATATACCATTCCATATTAACCATAAATTTGGATATTTTATGGTTATTCTATTAACATTATCCTAACATTTAAATTTATATAAAATGACCTCTAATATCAATTATAAGTAATATAATGTATTTATACTAGAATTAAATTTATTATATTTTTAGGATATTTATAGTTTATATTTTTATAGAATTAGGTCATAAATATTATTTAACAAAACCATATATTTAAAAGTTGATAATTCTACTTAGTATATAATTTTCCCAATAATATAATACTTTTAAAATGAAACGTGTTTTATTTTCATGAAAAATCTTCATGACTTTTAACATGACTTCTCCTTTGTTATTACTCATCTTTAAACCCTATGGGAAACATTTGAAAACGTGGGATGAGAAAAAAAATCTTAGTAAGGGACATAAAATAAAGTAGTCAATTATTCCAGTGAAAAAAAAAATATATTTTGTAAGTGTATGAAATAATTCATATCTACATGAGAAATAAACACTTTTTTCTAAAATAAAAACTTTTAAACCCATAAAAAGAAAATAAAAACCCTTTTAGGAAACTTAGAACATTATATTGATAAAATATGCTATAAAAAACTAAAGCCCATTCAAATCCAAAACAAACCACCCCATTTAACGCCCTATTTATTGAATTTAAAGATAAGGAACATTACCTAATGTATTGGAGAGCTATATCAAGCTCACATATTGAATAAGCTGTATTGGGCTCACCTATCATATAAGCTACATCAGGCTCACCCATTATATAATTTGTATTAGTATCATACATAATTATCTATAATGGTCAAGTACCATAAAAAATAGAACATTTTAAATCTCACACCTTTTCATTATAAATTCTTTGAAAAAATATTTTAAACCCTTATTAAAAATATTTTCAGATATCAAAATACCCTTTCCTTTTAAAAAACCATTTTCATAAATAAAATTCCAAAAACCAAGTGAAGAAAGTTTTTTTATTTGATGAAAATGTGGAATCCTGTAAAGGAATAAAATCATCAAATTACAGTGGTGGTGGTGGGAAAATCCTTTGACACCATATACATTAAAATATAACATTCCTTTTTCCTTTTTTAAAGAGAAAGTAAAAAAAAATTCCTTTTGAAAATATTTAAAAGAAAACCAAAAGAGATATTAAATATACTTTATAATTAATTTATTTTCATATAAATATATCCACAAAATAATTTTTATGAATATTTACATGGAAGAAAAATATCTATAAAATAAATCTTTAAAACATTTAAAATGATGTTTTAGGTTAAAGTGTCCCTTAACTTGAGTATGAATCATCACATACATTATTTATATTACCTAATAATAAAATTATGTTCATTATTTAATTTATTAATAATTTTTTTAGTTTATTATTCCCTTTTATTTTATTTTTTAGTATGTTATATTTAATTACTTAGTCAATTAATTCACATGAGATGTTTTGATGATATTTAACTCGTAAGTCCAAAATGAATATAGTAATTTGACTACAGAAAAAGTGTTCATTACTAAAGAATTTACAGAATAATAATCGTGACATAATTATAATTTTTATACATTAATTACACTTTTAAAACCAACCATTAAATACTTTTATGAGAAATGAACTATGTTACAATCATGAAGATGTTAGGTCTGGTGTATGCATGAGTAATGTTTTATTTTTTCAATGATCATGATAAAAAGAAGGTAAGTATTAATTTTATCATTAAAAAAT
Organism: Viscum album; assembly: GCA_963277665.1. Taxonomy (NCBI): domain Eukaryota; kingdom Viridiplantae; phylum Streptophyta; class Magnoliopsida; order Santalales; family Viscaceae; genus Viscum; species Viscum album. The sequence continues at coordinate 1,538,885,087 of OY728131.1, forward strand.
TATTATTATATAATAAATATCATATTATTTTTTAAATACACTTATATATAGAGTTCATGTGAATTTTTCATGAAAAATGAATCACATCGCTTCATTTAGGTGGTAATATACACGTATTCACAAAAGAGGTTATCATTTCTCAACATATGGAAAGGTAATAAAGTATATGATATTTTATCTTTATATAATGATAAATATTTCATTAATATCATATATATATTTATATTAAATCCATTATTATAAAATTTCATGAGAGGTGATGATGGGAAAAGATTTACATTAGTTCGTGAGGAGGTGGTCCACTATACATATGAATGATAGTTTCATTTCCCATTTTAGGGAAGAGGATATGATTGTAGGTTATTAAATTTACATAATAATATATTAGTATATGTAATATAATGATGTTATTATTTAAGTATTGTTTAATAATATTTTAATGAGTTATAAGAATAAATAAAATTAAAACTCTTGGTTGTAGATTATACCTCTTCTTCAGAAAAACTCTTTAGGTTTATACCTAAAGCTTTCCTAGGTTGGTTTTATAATCATAACATGGTATCTATGTAAAAACCTAAACCTGGTTTCTCATAGCTAGTGCCTTATTACATTACATTATCATGATTACAAGAAATTTGTATCCTGAAGTAATGAATAGTTTAGTATATTTGGAAATATAGATACATACATAAGTTCAACATTATAATTTGAAATTAAAAACAATATAAACTTTCCATTGGGAACATCCACCACTCTAAGATTATCTATACAAGTCAATCATAATATACCTCTTCATGACCTGGGAAAAAGTAAACATAAGAAGGGGTGAGCTCAAGTTCTTAATAAGGGTAAAAATACAACGGAAGATATCATAAACATAAAAATAATGCATGATGAATAAATTAAGACAAAAGCCTTTAAAAATAATAAACTTGAACACATTATTGCAAGAATATGAGATGAGTAATTATTTCCATAGTAAAACATACTCAGGGGTATTCTACTAGTCAAATAACCACATGAAATATGAATTTATAGCTTCATACTTAGAGAAATTCATATGTTGTACATTCTAAATAAATGGTAAAGGCCTCAAACAAGACATATAAAAATGATTAAGGCCTTGAACAAAACCATATCTAAAAATGGGCAACACCTCAACTAAGTCTATATCTGTTTTTTTCACGAGACCTACCAATACATCAAGGAGATATAGCAGGCCCCACCCATCACATAATAATTTAAATTCATTACTAATATGAATAAGGATAAACATAAACCACATATACATTCATATTAAAACTATCATATGAATCATGAATAACATTCCCCCAACATTAAGCATAAACACTAACCATTCAGAGTAAATTGGTGAATGGTTTTAAGATAGCACATCCAAATTCAAACTAATCATAAAATATTAAATTAAATATGGTATATTATATCATAAATATTAATCCCAATAATATATAATAATCAACAGGAGTGTTGAAATATATGAAGATACTTCTATAAAATCATCGAGTAATTTTTGATATAAATACTCTTTTACTTTGAAAAGAAGAGTTATTTTGGAATTTTTTTTTGTATAAAACCATAAATGAAGCAAGATGGTATTTTCATAATAAAATTATTGATTTTATAAAGATAATGGTTTCTAAAAATAGATTATATAGTGCCCTTGAAGATAGGTAAGAATTTGGGAAATTCCTTTTATTCGGGCTTGTATTTCGAGAATAATTCTTGAAAGATCATTTTAAAACATATAATTACTCATAAATTAAGGTAGTATTATGGTTTATAAACATATATATAACATTAAAATTGAATTTATGAGGAGTAAATATTAATGAATAAGAATTTAATTGAGGTAAGTAGATAATAAAAGTAACCTGAATGAAAATGGAGGTTCGGGTGGAAAACCCTTACTTGAAGTCCGAAGGTGTTCCTAACTTAGTCTTAATGACCTTAATAATCAAATTTAGGTTCAGAAATTAATGATTCAATAATTTAATCAACATTTAATTGATTTTTTATAACCTTATTAGGTTCATTCCTGGCCTTTTGATGGGTTAAGAGATTCGATTTCATTGTTTGGGAGTGTTTTCTTCCTTGCTTTACATGTTGGATTACTTATATTCATGTACGAATAAATATGTATAATTAGAATGGTTTTAAAAAATTTAAGTTATATTTTATTATAGAATATATAAAATATTACATAGTTATAAAATTCATTCGGTTATTTGGAGTGAAGATAAATCACTACATAAAACTTTAATGATAATTATTTGGGTTATTTGGGGATTTCTTATCACAAAGAACTCATTTTGATCTATAATTAATACCATTTTTACAAAAAATATTACATAAAATTACATAGGATATAATAACTATATAATATTCTGGGGTAACCATATTTTTTTTTCACGACCATAATTGAAGATGTTCATAGAAATGGAAAACCCGTCGTCCTTGAATGTGATAAATTAACACATCTCAGATGGTGTTTTCATTTCTAGTATAAAAGAAGGGGAAAAGAGAGATTAGGATGAATTATTCCATTATCATAAAAACATTACAGTACATGTAATGTAATGGAGTTACCATAACATCTGTATGAGGATAGGTGAAGAAATAAAAAGAAAAGAAAGAAACTTGAAATAAAAGAAACGAGATAAGGAATTTAACTCTTGAAGTTATCTTCCTTGAGAGCCTCTTTAGGGTAGAAATTTTGGTCTTTTTATGAGACCAAGGGCTACTAAAAGTGGGGGTGGACATTGGGAGGATATTTTAACAGAATTTAGATATGGTACAAGGCTTGAAAAAAGTGAAGAGAAGAGGTAGTGAGGGGGATTTTTATAATGGAGGATAAGAGGGGTTTCCCATTATTTTAATCATTATTTTATTATTTTTCCAAAGACAACCAATAGTGTTGATGCTTGTGACTAAAAACAGTAATAAGTGCATCTTAAGTTCCAACCAATGGTCATTTACATTATCCATGACTCATGCATGATGCAGAAATTCAATTATTTTGCATATTTTTTAAATTATCGAATTTCAATATTCTCCAAAAATTAAAGTATTTCAGAAAGACCCCCAAAAATAACTCTAACCATTTTTTGATGTGTAAAATTAAAAAAGGAACTCCATTTTATCAAAATAATTTTTATAAATAATAGAAATTAAATTTTTGAATAAAACCATTATTTACTTGAGAAATACATATTTTAAAATTAAAACTAATTTTATAATACGTTTAAAAATTAACTCAGGTCTCATAAAATTATCCTAAAATAATAGGACAACAAAATATTTATTTAAGAATTTTTTTTATAAAAATATTTTTATTAATTTATTAATTTAAAACTGTAATTAAATATTTATTACTCAAAAAATACCAACACATAACAATTAATTTCTAAAATACTCTATTTCATTTATAAGGTGTATAAATTTTATTTATACTTTCATGGTTGTAGATACTATTCATAAGAGTCATATTACTATTCATATAGGTATGTTACTATTCATAAGGGTCAAGTTACTATTCACAAAAAATGTAAGTTGATCTTGTCAGAATCAAAATATCTTACTGAACACAACCGTGTATGTTAGTTTTTCAAAATTCAAATTATAGAGGTGATAAAATTATGTTTACTAGCTAAGTTATAAAAAGGGGGTGTTTTGTAGAGATTTAGTGTTTCATGCATTCAATATTAAATTTATTTTCAAAATCTTGGGGTGTTACCTTCTCCCCTCCTTACAAAAATTTCATCCTCGAAATTCACAGAATATTACTTCTTAAAAAGATTTGGGTAGGTCTACATCATAATTTCCTTAGGCTCCCATGTTGCTTCTTCAATTCTATGATTTTTCCAAAGTACCTTTACCAATCATGTTGTCTAATTCCTAAAAACCTATTCCTTAGTGTCTAGAATTCGGATAGGCTATTCACATTAAGATAAATTAGGTTCCAATTTGATACCTTCAGTAGCGAGGATATGCATTGGGTTTGTCATGTACTTTCTCAACAATGAGACATGGAACACATTGTGTAGTTTAGACAAGCTAAGTGGAATTTCCAAATGATAATCCATAGATACAATTCTCTCTAGATTTTCAAAATGTCCAATATATATGGGGCTCAATTTCCATTTCTTCCCAAATCTTATAATGCCCTTCCACTTTCAATAAAATGTGATCTCCCACTTGAAATTATAAATCCTTCCTTCGAGTATCGACATTTCTCTTTTTCCAACATTGAGATAATTTGATATGGGTTTGAATATTATTTACCTTTACTATGGTTTCTTCTGTAAGATCTGTCCCCACAAGCTTCCTTTCTCCAACTTTATCCCAACAAGTTGGTGCATGACATCTCTTTCTGTTCAATGCTTCATATGGTGCCATTTGAATACTTGAATGAAAATTATTATTGTAGGAAAACTTCACTAAAGGTAAATATTGATACCACATACCTTCAAAGTTAGGTGAACATGATCTCAACATATCCTCTAATGTTTGGATCATTCTCTCCAATTTCCCATCTGTTTGAGGGTGATAAGCAGTACTCAATAGAAGCTCAATATCCAAATATTTTTGAATACTTTTACATAATTTTGATGTAAATCATGGATCATTATCAGACATAATTGAGAGAGGTGCTCCATGAAGTCTCACAAATTCATTGATATAGAGTTGTGCTAAATGCTCCAATGGAAAATTCCATTATAGTAAGAAAATGTCCAGATTTTGTAAGTTGATCAAACATTAACCATATTCCATCATTATTACTTGGAGTTTTGGGTAATCCAGTGAAACAATATATGGTGATGTCATTCCATTTCCATGTAGGAATCGGTAGAGGTTGCATGAATCCTCTTGTATGTTATATTTCGGCCTTTACTTGCTGATAGACTAGACATATTGATACATAATCAGTAATTTTCCACTTCATGTTGTCCCAATAGAAATGTTCCTTCAAATATCTATACATCTTAGTGCTACTAAGATTTATAGAGAAATTTGAACTATGAGAATCATCCAATAACTCCTTTTTTAGATTAGGCATAGCTGGAACAAAAATCCTCTTCCCAAATTTATAAATTCCATCTTCACACACGAAGTTATCCATCTTCCCATCATTCACACCTTTAATTTTATTTTGAAGATTCTCATCATCAGACTGAGAAGTTTTAATATTTTCTAATAGAGATGGTTGGGAAACCAAATGAAAAAGTAGTGATGTTTCACCTTCTTTGATAATCACCATATCCATATTTACTAGATATATAATCATAGGATTCCTTTCAATCCTCATTTTTTTATAACTCCATGATCCTTCCTACTCAATGAATTAACTACCTTATTTTCATTTCCTAGGTGGTAGTGTATGGAACAATCATAATCACTGAGTAGTTCAAGCCGTCGCCTTTGCCTCTTATTGAGTTCTTTCTATGAGAGGATATAGTTCAAGCTCTTATGATTCATATATATCTCTGATATTTCTCCATATAGATAATGTATCCGTATCTTTTCAGAAAATATTACAGATTCTAACTCAATATCGTGATTAGGATAGTTTTGTTCATGAATTTCTAATTTCCTAGATGCATAGGCAATATCTCTATCATTCTTCATAAAGAAAAAACCAAATCCTTTATTTTATGCATCAATATATATCACAAATCCAGCATTCCCTGATGGTAGAGTCAATATTGGATCATTCACTAATATCTTCTTCAATTCCTCAAAAAATTTCTCACATTATTTTATCCATACGAACTTAACCCTTTTACGTGTAATCTTGGTCATTGGGTTGGCTAAAGGGGTGAAGTTCAGAACAAAATGCCGATAATAACCTATTAAACCAATAAAACTACATACCTTAGCTATGTTAATTAAAGTAGGCCATTTTTCACAGCCTTTGTCTTCTTTTGATCAATAGATATTCCATCCTTAGAGACAATGTGACCAAGAAAGGAAACGGATTGAAGCCAAAATTCACACTTTTTAAACTTCCAATATAATTCATTTTTCTAAGAGTCTTTATAATAGTGTGTAAGTGATTTTCATGAAATTTTTATCTTTTAGAGTATACTAATATATCATCAATAAATACCACAAAAAGTTCATCAAAATATTCCTTGAAAACACTATTCATTAAATCCATGAAAACAGAGGGTGCATTAGTCAGTCCAAAAGGCATTACTGTAAACTTGTAATGCCCATACCTAGTTCAAAATACTCTCTTTGGAATATTTCCTTCCTCACACACAACTAATGATATCCATATCGAAGTTCAATATTTGAAAAATATTGGGCCCCATGAAGTTCATCAAATAAGTCATTAATACGAGGTAGGGGTTAATTTTTCTTTATTTCTATAACATTGATCTACCTGTAGTCAATGCACAACCTCATAGATTTATCTTTCTTCTTAATGAAAAGGACATGGTCTCCCCATGGAGAAACACTAGGGATAATAAATCCTTTATCAGTCAATTCCTCTAGTTATTTCTTTAATTATACTAATTCCATAGTGACCATTCTATAAGGGGTCTCTGATATGGGCCTTGAACCAGGAATTAAGACAATGGAAACTCAATTTCACACTCTGGAGGATGTCCAGGTAAATCCTTTGGAAACACATCAACATATTCTTGCACAATAGGCATGTCCTATATTTGAACATTCCTTTCTTCACCCATAGTTATTGCATTCACTCACTTCCAAATAATTTAATTCAGTAGAGCTATTGGGGGTGGATCTAGATAATAATCAACTAGAATGATTTCCGCTCTAAGGATAAGGGATTCAAAACCGTTCTAAAAAATTGTAACTTCCCTCTTCTTGCAATAGATCTTCGCATTATAACATGAAATCCAACTCGTACTAAGGATTATATAAAATTCATTCATGGGTAAGATGATATGGTTAGAAACTAAAGAACATTTATGTGTCATGAGGGGGACTGATTGACACATCTTTGTTACAATGATACAACCCCTAAGAGTTTTGACTGAAAAATTATTTATTAGATCAAATTGGACTTGTCTAATTTTCTTGGAAAGATAGGAATATATAAAAGAATGTTATGATACATAATTAAATAAATTACTAACTATGTTTGAGGAAATAATTAAAGTACCTTCTACATTTTCATTAGGAACTTCAATATCAGAAGTTGTGACTATATAAGCTTGTCCCTACTCCCTTGGCCTTTTTCGAGGCACATTTCCTTAACACTTTGGAAGATAATTTTCATAGTTCCCCATTTACCTAAAATTATATAATTGAACATTAATATCTTATTTCTATCCCCACTTGTAGAACACCCCTTTTCCTTTTAAGAAGGAACTAGGGTGTTTCCTTCCACAATTATCACAGGGTGGAAAGTTAAATCTTCCCTTCTTCCCCATTTCCTTATTTCATTTTCTAGAGTTTTTGGAACCCCTATTTTTCTACTAATTTCCTTTAAATTCATAAGACTTAGAAAAATCCTTTTCTGTCTTGATATCACATGAGACTATGTCTTCGTATAATGAGAAATTTTGGCAGACCAGTGCCCATTGAAGGAATGGATTTAGGCCACCAAAGAACAGAACAATCTTACTCCTAAGATTATGTATATAGTTAACAACATGCCTTTCTAACCTTGTGAAGTTATATTCATACTTTGCAACATTCTCATCTTCCTTTTTCCTCAAATTCAGAAACTGCCTTTCCATATCTTATTACTATTCACAAGGAAGTGATTTCTCTAAGAAAAGTTCTTTAAATTCACTCCATTCCATGTTTTATATTTCTCCCTCTTCCTTTTTGTTTTGAATTAGTGACCACCATTGAACAAAATATCTTAATAAATGATAAAATTCTATAAAAACCTTCTCCCTTTTCTTACATCCCAAAAGAAAGAAATATCTTCTCTAAGGAACTTATCCATTGATTTGCTATGAATGGGTTTGTAGTCCCATTAAATGATGGAGGTTGTTGTCTCCTAAAGATATATAAAATATATCCTCCACATTGTGGATATGGATGCTTCATTCAGGTAAGGTTATTGTTCATTACCTGTGTAAGCTGTCCCAGTATCGTTATAAGTTTCTCTACACCAGTTGCAGCTCCAAATCCAACATCATTATCTTATATAGGAGGGAAATTATTACATGGGATACATGCATTCATGTGGTATACATTACTTCAACTAGGTTCCATTTCTAAATAATGGAATACACTAGATTAGGTTATGAATCTTAATGTACTATCTCAACTTATAAAAATACTTAGCATAAATTGAAATCCCATGCATGGATAATCCCATAATCATAAATGTGGTTTCTTTGAGGAATAAATTACATTTAAATCCTTCATAATGTATTGTAAAGAAAATGTGAATTATCCTATGTATATCCTCTATGAGTGTCAAACCAGGTGTGCAATAAGGCTTTTTGTCATGTACCAGGATACGCCGGGTCAAGCCTGAAACTCCTTGTCAGAGTTTTCACTCCTTGGTACATATGTTCCTAAACAACATCCACTTGTAGTATCCATACATGGATGTATTTTCTAAAAGGATACACATAATCTATTCCTTACCAAAATTCTAGGATATTATTGTATATTTATCCTAAAAGACTATCTTAGGGGTTTGTTCCCTAATCTACATTTTCTAAATATACTTTTGATTTTTTCTACTAAACTTCCTCTCATACCAAATGTAAAGACCCAAACCTAGTTTCCCGGAGACAGTGCCTTATTTCATTACATCAGCATGATTACAAGAAAGTCATATCCTACGGAATTAATAGTTTAATAGATTTAGAAATCTAGATACATATATAAATTCAACATTACAACTTGAAATAAAAAACAACATAAAAGTTCCATTGGGAATATCCACCACTCTAAGATTATCCATGCAAGTCAATCATAATATACATCTTCATGTATTGGAAAAAATGAAACATAAGAAGGGGTGAGCTCAGATGCTTAGTAATGGTAAAAAATACAGTAGAAGATATCATAAACATAAACATTAGGCATAATGAATAATTTAAAACACATTCCTTAAAAATAATCTTGAACGCATTTTAGTAGGAATATGAGTTGAGTAATTATTTTCATAATAAAACATAATCATGGGTATTATACTAGTTTAATAACCACATAAACTCTGAATTTTTATCTTCATAATGAGGTAAATGAATATTAGGGAAATTATAAAACATACCATCAAGGCCTCATCCAATACATCTAAAAATTATTAAGGCCTCAGCCAAAACCATATCGAAAAATGGGCAAGTCCTTGACAAAGTCCATATCTATTTGTTTGATGAGACCTACCGATGCATCAAGGAGATATATCAGGACCCAACCATCACATAATAATTCCAATTCATTCCTCATATGAACAGGTATAAACATAAACAACATATACATTCATATTGAAACTAATATATTAAATGTAAATAACTTTCCCCGAATATTAAGCATAAATACTAACCCTTCGAAGTAAATTGGTGAATGGTTTTAAGAAAGAACATCCACAGTAAAACTAATAATAAAAAATTAAATTAAATATGGTATATGGTATCATAATTATTAATTACAATAATATATAATAATCAACATGAGTGTTGAAACAGATGAAGATACTCTTATAAAATCATCTAGTAATTCTTGAGATAAATACTCTTTTACTTTGAAAAGAAGAGTTCTTTTGGAAAAGTATTTGAATAAAACTATAAATGATGTAAGATTGTATTTTTATAATAAAATGAGTTATTTTATAAAGATAATGGTTTCTTAAAACATATTATAGAGTATCCTTGAAAATAGGTAGGAATTTGAGAAATTTCCTTGAGTCAAGCTTGTATTTTAGGAAAACTTTTTGAAAGATCCTTTTAAAAAATATATTTACCCACAAATAACGGTAGGATTATAGTTGGTAAAAATACATAGAAAATTCATACAGAATTTATGATTATTAAATATTAATTAATAATCATTTTATTTAGGTAAGTAGATAATAAATGTAACCCTAATGAAAATGGAGGTTCGGGTGGAAAACCCTTACCTTAAGTCAGAAGGTGTTCTTCACTTGATCTTAATGACCTGAATAATCAAATTTAGGTTTGTAAATTAATTATTACACAACATATATAGCATTTAATTGATTTTTTATAACCTTGTTAGGTTTATTCATGACCGTTTTATGGGTTAAGAGATTTAATTTCATTGTTTGGGAGCGTTTTCTTCCTTGGTTTTCATGATTAGATTACTTATATTCATGTACGGATAAGCATGTAGAATGAAAACGATTATCCAAAATTGAATTTATATGTTATTAGTGAACATATATAATATTAAATAGTTATAAAATTCATTTGGTTATTTGGAGTGAAGATGGATCATTATAAAAAACTTTAATGATAATTGTTTAGGTTATTTGGCAATTTGGACACAACGAACCCATTTTGATCTATAATTAATACCATTTGTAAAAAAATATTACAAAACCTTAAATAGGATATAATTACTATATAATAATATTTTTCAACCATAAAAATGGTTTCATGATTAGAATTTAATATGTACATAGAAATTGAAAACCCATCGTCCTTGAATGTGATAAATTAACACATCTCGGATGGTGTTTTCCTTTCTAGTATAAAAGAAGGGGAAATGAGAGATGATGATTAATTATTACATTATCACAAAAAAACTAAAATAAATGTAAGTTAATATAGATATAATAACATCTGTAAGAGGATAGTTGAGGAAATAAAAATAAAAGAAAGGAACTTGAAATAAAAGACATGAGAATAGGAATTTACCTCTTGAAGTCATCTTCCTTGATAGCCTCTTTATGGTGGAGGTTTTGGTCTTTTTATGAGACCAAGGGATGATGGAGGTGGGGGAGGATATTGTGAGGAGATTTTATCAGAATTTAGACAAATCCCAAGGCTTAATAGGAGTTAATAGAAGAGGCAGTGAGGGGGGTATTGTGGAGGAGAGGAGGGTTTTCCCATTATTTTAATCATTATTTTAATATTTTTCAAAAGAAAAAAAACATTGTTGATGATTGGGATGAAAAAAAGTAATAAGTGCATGTAAGTTCTAACCAATGGTCATTTACATCATCCATGACTCAAGAATGATGAAAAAATTCACTTATTTAGCATATTTTGTAAATTATCGAATTTCACTATTCACTAAAAATTCAAGTATTTCAAAAAAATCCAAAAAATTCACCCTAACCATTTTTTTCATATAGATTTAAAAAATAAACTACATTTTATAAATTTTTTTTCTAAATAAGATACATTTAATTTTTAAATTAAATCATTATTTACTTGAAAAATACAGATTTTATATTTAAAACTGATTTTATAATACATTCAAATATTAACAAAGGTCTCATAAAATTATCCTAATATCATTGGACAAAAAAATATTGAGTTAGGAATAATATTTATGAAAAATAATTTTATTAATTCATTAATTTAAAATTGTAATTAAATATTTATTACTAAAAAAATACCAAGACATAATTATTAATTTTTAAAATACTATATTTCATTTATAAGGCATCTAAATTTTATTTATACATTTATGGGTGTGGTTACTATTCATAAGGGTCATATTACTATTCATAATGGTACATTACTATTTATAAGGGTCAAGTTACTATTCACCAAAAATATAAGTTGATTTTATCACACTCTAAATATCTTACTAAATGCAATCGTGTATGTCAGTTTTTTGAAATTCAAATCATAGAGGTGGTAAAATTTTGTTTACTAGCTAGGTTATAACAAAGGGGTATTTTTTAGAGACTCAGTTTTTTATGCATTCAATATTAAATTTATTTATAAAATATTGGGGTGTTAAAATCTAGGACATGATTAGTTATATAGGAATTTTTTTTAGAGATCATATAAACCAAAATATTTTTTATGTGTGAAGAAAATTGGAGAGGAGTGTCCCTTTTATAAGTGAGGGGAGGGGAACTATTGTAATTACTTAAATTATTAAATTAATATAAATAAATTTTCATTGAACAATGAATAAAAATTGATATAATTAGAATACAAGATAAGCATGGGTTGAAATTATCTAAAAAAATAATTTTTTTACAAGTTTAGAATATGTTTTTACCCTTATATCTTGGTTTTAACCCCCTTTAACCCTAATGATAATTACAATGATATAATTTTTTTTAATCTTTAGGGGTCAAGAAAATTAATATAAAAGGAAAATTGACAGATCAATGGACCATGGTAAATATTTTTAACCATATCCTATTAACTTTTCCAAATATAGGTTTTTTATTATTAATTTTAATTCATTTAATAAAATATTATATATTATAAAATATCATTAATGTCATTTTTGGAACTATTCATTTATTTAACATTGAAACAAAATAAAAAATTTAATTTGAATAAAATATATTAAAAAACAAATAATACATTATTTTTTCTATAATATTAGTGGGTCACTAAAGCTTACCTAAAAAATAGTACTTTTAATATTTTTAAAATCATTTATATGAGTTTTCTACTACTTTCATAAGCACTGTGCCAACATCATGTAAGAATTTAATGTATTTATAAAATAAATAAAAATTTATAAAATAACTTAAAATGATAAAAATAAGTAATTTATATTTAAAACAAATATTTATAGCTGAACTTGTCCTCTTTTATCCTTATGTAAACATTTTATATATATTAAAGTCAAGAGAGGGACATTTTGTGATTTTCATTTCTCAAAATAATTTAAATGTCATTATCAAGGTAAAATGGAACCAAAATGAAAATATATTATTTTTTTGACTGATATGGTATAATATATCCCATAAAATTAAATTAAGGTGATTTTTGGGATTATTTTGAGGCCTTATCTTATGATTTTAACTTCGATTTACCCATTTTACCCTTATAAAGGCAACAAATATTTACTATGTGTACCATTTACAATGACTAAAAACAAAAGGGAAATATTTAAAATATTTATAAATCCTAATTAATAATATTTAATCAAAATTTTAAGATTCAATTTTCAAAAGTGGAAGAATTTAATTAAAAATCAAACCCCCAAAAAGCGACAAAAAACAAATTTTAAGAAAAATAATTTTTAAATATAAAAATGTTTTTGTACCATATAATACTATAAAATTAATTAAGGAGGAAATAATTATAATTTCTAATCAAAATGAAATAATTAAATTTTAAAACTAATTAAAAATATGATTTTACAATTTAAATACTTGATAAAATATATTTTCCAATAAAAATCAGTATTTTTCACTATTTATTGACAAATCAATATCTCCAGAAAATTATAAAACAATTTTTATAATATAATCTTGATATAATGATTTAAAAAATAAAGTGAATTTTGTTAAATTAAAATTTTAAAATTTATAAATTAAACTTTTATATGAAACTGTATAATATAAGAAAATGATTTTAATAAAACTATTTCATTATTGAGTGAAAAATTTCTTAATATTATTATAATAAATTTAACTATATAAATTCTAATTCATGAATAATAATAAGGTATGAAATTTATTATTAACTTTACCTAGGTTGTTACATTATTCCTCCTTTTTTGAAATTACATCCTCATAATTTTATTCATCACTTAAACATGTAGAGATATTTTTCCTTTATAGAATTTTTTGATTCTCATGTTTCATCAATCATATGTTTCTCCCACAAAAAATTAACACTGTGGATAAAATTATTCTAAAAAGCCTTCTCTCTTAGAATATATATTGTTTATTCCTTATAAGAAAATTTTTCCTTCAACTGTACTACTTATGGGATCAAAACATGAGATGAATATGTCACATATTTTATTAATAATGAAACTTAAAACATATCATGTACCTGAGATAAACTCAAGGGATTGACCCCTTGATAGGAAACTGATAATAATTTATCTAGGATTTCATATGGTACAATGAACCACAAACTTAACTTTCCCTTTTTACAAAAATGCTTAACACTTTTGCATAGAGATACATTAATAATAACATGATCACTTACCTTGGAAGAAAGATATTTCCCTTGGTTATCTCTATAAATTTTCTTCCTACTCTGAGTAGTCAAAATATTATGTTGAATCATATTAATTTTTTCAATCATTTCCTCTTCTAACTCGGGCCTAAATAAATTGTCTTCACCTAATTCTTACCAACAAGGTAGAGTCCAATGCTACTTTAAATATAACTACCCAAAAGGTTCCATATGTATACTAGAGTAAAAACATTCATTATAAGAATACTAAATTAATGAAATATGTTGATCCCAACTTCCCTTGTAATACATTGAAAAAGCACCAAGCATGTATTCTAAGATATAATTTTTTCTATGAGATTGTTCATCATATTAATAATTAAAGTTGTAATGAAATTTAATTTAGTACCCGATGACTTATAAAAGGCATTCTAACAATTATAAGTAAACCTTGGATCATGAACAGACATAATGGAGGAAATAACTCCATGAACCCATACTATATCCAGGAGACATAGTCTATAAAATGATCCAAAGACATAGTATGTTGAATGGGGAGAAAATGTGTATATTTAGTTATTCAATAAACAATAACTACAATTTAATTATTACTTAGATATGTCTACAGTAATCCCCCATGAAATCTATGGATATATTTTTCCATTTCCACTTTGAAACTAATCAAGGATGAAGTATCCCTTTTGGTAATTTTCATTTAGCCTTAACCTGTTAAAATTAGTCAAACATTTCATGGTAAACTCTGCAATATATTTCTTCATCCCATACCACTAATAATACCCTCAAAGGTGTTTATACATTTTAGTACTACCCGAATGAACTGAAAAGGGATATATTTTAGCTTCAATCAGTTCTCCCTTTTTAAACTGGGAGATATATGGAACACAATTTTTTTTTCAAATATCAAAACGTCTTCCTTACCAATTTTAAATTCAGATGAATTACCTTTCCTTACTAATTCAACCTTTCCTAGTAAATAATTATACTCTTTATGAGATTTATTAATTATGTATGATAGATATGATTCTATTGATAACTTAAAAAAAACATAGGAAGTTATAACATGTACAATTTCCAGTCCAAAATTCATTAAATCATTAAACAAAGGGTCATGTTCCAAATGTAACATGGTTAATGTAGCATTATATTTCCGACTCACTGAATCATAAATTCTTTCTAGGATAGCAATGAATCATGTATTCATAATCCTTAATTAGTTTTAGACATCTTCTCCAACTCAAGTTCAATTTTTTTTGAGTGACTATATACTTTAAACATTTGTGATAAATATATATCACACACTTTACTCCATATAAATGACTCCTCCAAATTGTTGAAGAAAAAAACATAGAAAAAATTCCAGATTATGTGTTAACAAACACGGGTCGGTGTTGAACACGCCGTGTGCCTGAGGGACATACCGTGTAGGCCTTACCAGTGGGAGACCATGTGGATTTAGCCGTGTGGCTGGGAAAACGGGGTGGTGTACACGCCGTGTGCGGGTGTAACACGCCGTGTAGTTTTTGCCGAGTAGTCGGTCATGTCACGAACGACACGGGCAGTTGGAATTTACACCATACATGCCGTGTAGATTATATAAACGCCATGTAGTCTTGTTTTGATAATCTTGAAATGCCTTTATACTCCTGTTTCCTTTTTATTCCCCTCGTTTTACAGTATATGATAATCTTGATCTAAGGTGTGTGTTTGACCTTGTGGAGTCATGCCGCCGAGACGACCATGCGTTGTTCGCCAGGAGAGCGGCAATGATTATACTCCAGAGATGGTGGGTTATGGGCTACCAGTGGATCCTCCAACAGAGCCAGATGCGGCGCCAGCCGTTATTCCGGACACAGGTGTGGATGCGCAGTTCTGTGAAGGCTTCATGAGGTTCATGAAGACCTTTCAGGGAGCACCACTGGCTGCTACATCTATGGATGAGATGACTCGTATCTTCCATTAGTAGCATCCACCTACGTTTTCAGGGGATGGTGGACCACAGGCTGCGGAGTCTTGGATGGATTCTATGCAGACTATTTTTGAGCATCTTGAGACGCCTCTAGGGCGGAGGGTCAAGCTTACTTCTTATATGCTACATGATTCTACCAAGAGGTGGTGGGATGTTACCACTCAGACAGAGCATCATATAGACATGGAATGGGAAGATTTTCAGACATTCTTCTATGAATTCTTCTTCCCAGAGATTCTGAAGGTAGATATAGCTTGAGAGTTCATGAATATGCAGCAGGGCTCTATGTCGGTGATGGATTATTTTGCTCGCTTCACCGAGATTAAGTGTTTTGCACCTGTTCTGGTGGGTGATGAGACATTGAGGGCCAAATGATTTGAGGATGGTCTTTGATATGACATCCGAGTGCTGGTGAATGTTTTCAGGTTGCCTACAGTACATGCTATTGTGAACCAAGCGTTGATTACAGAGAGGAACCTGTGGGAAGCTAGTGGTGTGGGATAGGGCGGTTCAACACCAGTTTCTGGTACCATTTCAACTGGTAAGAGGAAGCGACATATGAGTTTATCTCATGGTGGCAGTACTAGCCAAGAGATTACTTCAGGTGTCCCGATCAGGTGCTACCAGTGTGATAAAGAGGGGAACAAGAGACCACAATATCCACATGACCTAGTGGAGTGCCGAGCTTGTGGCATGATGAGTCATCTGTAGCACTTTTGTAGGGCGTTACCACCAGTGGCTAGAGATAGGGGTTCTGTGCATATTCCGCATGCGGGAGTAGGACCAAAAGCTTCTTACCAGTCGAGCAACTAGGATACATCAGGACGTACAGGCAGAGGTGGTGGTTGTGGCCGTGGTGGCCAGACACCAAGATCTTAGAGGCAGCAGGGTGGGACAACTCAGGGTAGCCAGGCTGTGTTACAGGGCCGGGGCACTGGGCAGGCATATGCAGTGCAACAGACCCAACCAAAGTAGGATCCCAGACCTTCTACTGTCAGAGGTACTATTCTAGTAGCTTCTGTCTTATCTTCAGTACTTTTCGATATATGTGCTACACATAGTTTCATATATGTGCCCATTGTGGAGAGCCTTGGTCTTTGTGTTTCTTCTTCTTCTGCTGTTATGACTCTAGACACTCCATTGGGGATGAGAACGACATGTGTGTGTTAGTTCAAGGATTTCCCCCTTGAGGTTGGTGGATTTTACTTTCTATAGGACCTCTATGTATTAGAGATGACGAGCTATGATGTCATTCTCGGGATGGAATGGTTGGTTCCCTTTCGAGACTTTGTGGATTTCTATCGTTGTAGGGTGAGTTTCGCATCACCAAAGGGCAGAGAGTTGCTATACAAAGGTGAATGGGATGTTCAGGCAAGTCAAGCTGGACTAGAGCATCATGGGTGAGGTGGTGTGACAGCCCAGATTGCGAGCTTATATTTAGATGATCAGGGAAATTCTCAGAAGGATTTCACTCCAGTGGTTGATCATTTCAAGGATGTTTTCTCGGACAACTTTTCAGGTCTACCTTCAGAGCGTGAGGTGGACTTCTTTGTAGAACTTCTGCCAGGAGCAGCGCCAGTGTCCATTCCTCCTTATAGGATGGCTACACCAGAGTTGCGGGAGCTCAAGAGGGAGTTAGAGGAGTTATAGTCAAAGGGTTTTATCCGACCTAGTACTTCTCCTCGGGGTTTTCTTGTCCTATTTTCTAAGAAGGCATATGGTACCCTCAGATTCTGTGTGGATTATCGGAAGATGAACTAGTTGATGGTCAAGAACCGATATCCCTTGCTAAGGATTGATAATATTTTTGATCAACTTCGTGGAGAACGAGTGTTCTCGAAGATTGAATTGAGATCAGGATATCATCAGCTACACGTGATACCATCGGACATACCACTTACAGCTTTTCGGAGCAGATATGGTTTGTACGAGTACTTGATTATACCGTTCAGACTCACGAACTCACCAGCAATTTTCATGGATCTGATGAATCATGTGTTCCATCTGTATCTGGATTCTTTTGTGGTAGTATTCTTGGAAGATATCTTGGTGTAATGTCACACTTGACATGACCATGCCACCCATCTTGAGATCGTACTGAGTACACTGAGAGAGCATAATATATATGCTAAGCTCTCAAAGTGCCACTTTTGGATGGACCAGATTCACTTCCTGGGTCATATCATCTTAGAGGCAGAAGTTGCCGTGGACCTAGAGAAGGTGATAACAGTAGTTTCTTGGGAGCATCCTAAGAACGTGTTTGAGATACAGAGTTTCTTGGGGATGGCTGGTAACTAAATACGCTTTATACAAGACTTCTCCCGCTTGGCAGCGCTGTTGATGGGTTTGACTAAGAAGGGTGTGAAGTTATTTTGGCCTGAATCTTGTGAGATAGCCTTTTAGGATCTGAAAGGAAGATTGACATCATCATCAATCTTGATACTTCCAGAGCTAGGGAAGAGATATACAGTTTACTGTGATGCATCAGGTATTGGACTAGGAGTAGTGTTGATGTAGGGAGATCGAGTTGTTGCGTATGGTTCTCGACAGTTGAGGCAACATGATAGGAATTACATGACGCATGATCTCGAGTTGGAAATAGTTGTCTATGCGTTGTACTGTTGGATACATTATCTCTTGGGAGAGAATTTTGTGGTTTTCACCGATCAAAAAAGTCTCAAGTACATCTTTACTCAGTGTGACTTGAACCCGAGACAACGAAGGTGGGTCAAATACCTTCAGTCCTTTGACGTTGAGCTTGCCTATACACCTAGTAAAGGTAATGCAGTAGCTGATGCACTGAGCAGGAAGACATAGATACAGGTAGTGGAGGAGTCTAGTAGTGAGTGGCAGTTTATGGCCTTGTTCTCTGAGATGCATTTGGAGGTGCACGACAGTCAGGGGAAGACCTATATTTCATCTTTAGCTATGAATTCTACCCTCGTGGATAGAGTGAGGATGAGACACCTATCTGATTCAGAAGGCCTAGTTCTACGAGAGTCGGTGGCAAGTGAGGACCCTCCTTCTAGTTGGACGATAGGCGATTATGAGGTACTACATTTCCATGGAAGAGTATGGGTTCTAGGGGATATACGCGAGGAGATGATGCGGGATTTTCATGCTTCAGCTGGGGAAATTCATCCTGGAGTTACCAAGATATACTGTGACTTGAGACGTTAGTACTGGTGGCCGAGTATGAAGAGAGAATTAGCTGGTTTTGTTACAAGATATTCCACCTGTCAGTAGGTAATGGTAGAGCATCAGAGGCCAGCCAGACTATTACAGTAGTTACCCATACCGGAGTGGAAATGAGATGATGTTGTGATGGACTTTGTGACTGGGTTTCTGAGGTCACCTCGAGGCAATGATGCCGTGTGGGTTGTTGTGGACAGACTCAAAAAGGTAGCTCATGTTTTTCCAATCAAGGAGACCTTCGGAGTTGACGAGATCAGGAAGCTGTATATCCAAGAGGTCGTACGTCTTCACGGGGTTCCTCATTATATTGTTTTAGATATGGATGTCCATTTTACATCTCGTTTCTTGTAGAGTTTTCAGAGGGCACTGGGTACACAGGTGCTTTTGAGCACAGCTTACCACCCTTAGACTGACGACCAGTTGGAGCGTACGATACAAGTGCTTGAGGACATGCTGCGTGCATGAATCCTAGACTTTGGGTGCTCTTGGGAGAAACATATACCCTTAGTCGATTTTTCCTATAATAACAGTTTTTAGGCAACTATTGAGATGGCACCTTATGAGGCTTTATATGGTAGGCCATGCCGATCACCCTTGTGTTGGTTGGAGGTAGGTGAGGCAGCTTTACTAGGATGAAGTCTCATATAGGAGACTTCTGAGTAGGTCCAGTTGATTCAGAAGCGGATGGCTACCGCACAGTCTCATCATAAATCTTATGATGATCGTCATATACGACCCTTGGAGTTCGTGGTCAGGGATCAGGTTTTCTTACGTGTTTCGCCGAGGTTGGGACACAAACGGATCAGGAGATAGGGTAAACTTTCACCGAGGTATGTGGTGCCATTTGAGATTCTGGAGAGAGTCGGGCTGGTTGCCTATCAGTTTCAGTTACCACAGAGGTACCGGGCTATGCACAATGTCTTCTATGTATCTCAGTTGCGCCGCTATCATTCAGACCCATCTCACATCTTTCATCCCAAGGAGGTTGAGCTTTAGGACGATGCGTTCTTTGAGGATCATCTGATTCATATCGTTGATAGGAGAAAGAAGGTTCTCCGAGGCCGGTCTATTCCTCTTGTACGGGTGCTATTGCAGCATGGCCGAGTTCATGACGAAACCTGGGAGAGAGAGACCAACGTACATGCTCAGTGTCCTGAGTTGTTCATAGCTTTATCTTCACCACCCCTGGAAGGGAAATTCAGGGATGAATTGCTTTAAGGGGGGAAGCTTGTAAGAACCCGGTTCTTAATCTTGAGGTACATGTTTATTCTTTTCTCTTTTCCCTTAAGTGTTTTTGAGAAAATATGGAAAGTGGGAAAAATCCTAAATTTTGGGACTACACGCCATGTACTTTTCCACACGCCATGTAATTTGGTCGTGTGGGATGAGTACATAGGGTGTGTATCCATGCTAACGATGAAGGGTGTAAAAACCTACTACATACTGTGTAGTGGGTATGTACATGCCGTGTAGTCAGTCGGAAGGCAATTAGTAAGGTGGTGGAAGCAGCTGCTAGCCGAGCGACAGTACACGCTGTGTATTCATAAATACACACCGTGTACTCATGTCGATGGATGAACAATGTGACGGTGGGAAAAGTATTCTCCAGAGGAACAATTAAATGAGTAAAGTACACACCGTGTAGTCAATAGTACACATCGTGTAGTTTGTTTTTTCGCTTAAAATGGGCAGTAGCCAACCCTGTTCACAAAATTGGCTTAGAACCAGAGGAAGGCTTGGGATAGATGGCCGGACCTTTGGAGATCACCTGAGCGAGCACCAGGAATCCGATTCCACCTCCGTCAATCTCGTTGGAACCATACGGGTAACCCTTTCCTTCTCCTTAAGCCGTTCTTACCAATTATTTCTTGAGGGGAAGTTATTTGTGTTTGAACGGAAATTCTTCTACCCCAGATCTACGTCGTCTTTGGGCGTTTCTGGAAGTGACATTCACATATACCGTTTAGGGGTGTTTAAGGTAGGTGGCTTGGTGTTTAAATTCCAACTTTTGTGCGTTTTTGTGTACCGTTGTACCACGAAACCATGTGGGGGTGTCGTGTGGCTGAGGCCATGGCTTTTTTGAATACCTAGAATTGTAAAGGTAATTAAATGTGATAATAAACTTCTGTTTGGGATCGCTGATTGGATCCAGGACCACCCCTGGGGTGTGTTCCTCTGTTTAGCCATTTGGCTAGGATACCCGAGGGTATGCCATGTTTACTTTATGCATTACTTTTCCTTGAGAGGAATTGTAAACAATTGCTTGTTTATATGTTGGGTATGGCCCGATTACTTGTTTATCCTAAGGGCGTGGATATATATATATATATATTATATTAGCCTGAGGGCGTGTATATATATATATTATATTATCCTGAGGGCGTGGATATATATATATATATATAATATAGCATGATGGCGTGGATATTTTATAGCCTGAGGGCAAGGCCTGAGGGAGAGATATTATATAGCTTGAGGGCGAGACCAGAGGGCAAGATATTATATAGCTTGAGGGTGAGGCCTGAGGGAGAGATATTATATAGCCTGAGGGCATGGATATTATAAAGCCTGAGGGCGTGGTTTTACTTTTATTCACCTGAGGGCGAGATTATATTTGGCCTGAGGGCTTGTTTCTGTTGAGCACAGAATATTATTAAATAAAATGGTTAAAAGAATAATAGAATGGAAATATAACTGGTAAAGTTAGTTACTTTTGAGTACTGCTTATTTTATTGCATTTTACTACTCCACACTGTTGTTGCATATTTTCACACAGTTGGGAATGAGCCTTTGGTGGGTGCCTACTGGGATTTATTTCTCACACCCTGTTTGGGTCATGTCTTTAGCCCAAACGAATTACGTTTCTATAGGTGTTGACAGGGGAAAGGGTCCCTATACAGGTACATGATTGTAGCAAAGGAGTAGGGGAGCATGGGACTGAGCTTAGGCTCACGATGCTGCCGACTATTTTGTTTTGCTATGTTGTACCCTGTATTGTATTGTACTGTATTGTTGTGTAACATGTTCTGGCTATTTTCTTAGAACTTGATACATGTTGCATCATTATCCATATAACTATTGGTTATCTTTTACTGTAGTTGTTTACTTTAAATATGTATGGTTTATTTCTTCCCCTGTTGTATGGTGTTTATTTTATTCCGTTGTGCTACACTTTGACAAATGTGGGTATAGTTTCCCCACTATCAGACTTGGGCCCTCACTACTAGACGGCAGCCTCTGGCGTTTGGGGAAATGCGCTTGAGTTCATGTGACCAACCGGGTCTGTGGCACCCGTGGAGTGGCACCCAGATCCGGGACGTTACAGGATTGTACTAGGACATGAGATTTAAATTAATGGTTGGTTGTAGTTTATACATATTAGGTGTTATAATTGTGATGGAATTGAGGCCTCTCTTGAGTGAAGAACAATTGGTATATGAAAATTAGGCTAGGCTACTCATTGAACTGGGAGTTTAGGCTCAATATAGAAAGTGGTGGTTAGATACTTGTCACTCCATACTCACTATTATCGGTATTATTTATTTCATATGATTCCAATCCTTTAATTGAAAAGGATTCATGTAACTTTCTTATGGAATGTCTTTGGATATGTGTAAATATAGTTGGATTTTAATTTGAGTTAGTACCACATTCTATGAGCTGTGTAAATAGTTACACATAAATACAATTTAAACATATTGATATGGTGGAAGGAATATGGATTCAAAACAAAATCATTAGAACAATTCACATATGTAAAGAGAACACAAAAGATAAAATAACAAGATATTAAAAAACTGTTAAAATAATGGTTATTTTGGGATAATTGTATGAACTTATGAAGTAGAAGAAAACCAAACACATATTGATCTACCCTCAATAGAAGAAAAACATGCATGAAAGCACTGAACACACAAAAAAAAGAATACTTAACAATTATATGCATAAACCATAATCTTATTAGATAGAGTATGACTTAATAATGATCACATGAATAACCAACATAGTTATATTTCCTTTTAAAGTGATCCACTAACTGGAGGATCCATGATTATATCATGAGGACTCCCAAATTCTAAAGGGGTACGATTGATTCACTATGGAATGATGAACTATGTTTTAGTAATAAAAGAGATATATAAATATTTACATGAAACTGATTATCTCTATCATTTTTAATGTTTTGCGAACAACACATGACACCAATGAGAGAACTACCTTTATTTAGGTAATGCTTGATGTTTCATCATGAATTAAAAACACATCGATCACATCAGCTGTTAATAAATTCAACCCTAAATTACACCTATTTGATAAGTGAATTTAAATCATATGAAAATCCAATTATACAACTAATGAATAATGTGTGGGAGAGATATGGTAGATGCATGCACCCTTGGGTTTCATTTCATGCAACTAGACTACATTAGAATTAATATAACCTTAGGTTCATTCTTATGGATGTGTTAGAGACAATACATTATTAATCTATAAGTATCATATGTGTTGTTCTGGAGTTAAGATAGAAAAATATTCAAGATGGGGGGGGGGTGAATTGTCCTTTTAAAATGAATTAATGAATTTAAAGATTATATTAAAGTTATTAAAAAATTATTTTAGCAAAAAATAAAAGAAAATGATAACAAGAGATTTTTATATTGGTTTAGATCTAAAAGATCCTACTCCACTCTTCACCCCTCTCATAAACTGAGAGAGTTGGTATCCACTATAACCAATATAATGTAATCTTATATTGAATTTTTCCCACATAGATTCATAAAATGATTACAAATCCCTTTTACCCTAGATGCTCAATCCCAACACACACAACCTTTTTAACCCCAGAAGTCACAACCCAAACAATCTTACTTTCCACCTAGAGGAACATCCCAAATTATCAGATTTTTTGGGAGTCACAACCCACAACCCTACCTTTTAATGGGTATTATAAACCTTTACAATTACCCATACATAAGAGAAATGGGAAGAAGTAGAACCATAGCGCTAGAAGAATTTTTCCAGTATCTGAGTGTCAAGGTAGCAGTAAAATATCAAGTATAAAAGGATTAAATGTTTTTTAGTTCAGCTAGGAGAAGTAGTAGATCACCAGAAAATACATCACTTGTATAGTTCAAGTAATACTCATCTTCAGTCTCAACTTTTACACTGATTTTTACAACTATATATATATAGATGTTTTTATGTTTAACAACCATAAAATCTAAAAACCACTGAATATTTTATTTTCTTGAAGAAATAATCATTCTTTTACTTTCCACAAACTACTTCAGAGTTGTCCATGCTTGTTTCCTAGATGACATTCCATGTGTATATCATTTATAAATGAAAATAAATAATTATGAAATCTCACCTCGATATTCTGTAAAAAAATACACATTGTAAACCTTTAGAATATTTAATATAGTAGTAAATAATAAGCATTAATATCATATAAATACTTCATGATAATATTCTAGACTGACTCTTCATATATAAGCCAATTTGAATTTGAAAATCTCATGTTCAAAAATTTTCGCATGAATCTCCATGTAATCTTAATCCCATGGGAATTTAATTTAATTCTTCATAAAAAAGCTAAAAAATTCACACAAGGATTATATATAATTAACAAGTAATTATAGTACAAATAAAAAATTTAAAATACATAAAATAAATTTTTCATGAATTGAAATTTCAAATATTATGTAAAATAGAGAAAAAATAAATATTTTAGAATAACCTATGAAATTTTATAAAATCACTCAATAAAATCCACAAATTTTATTCATATATGAAAATTCACATAACAATTTAACATAAGTGAATTGATATATTCCAGTCGATATAATAAAATTCTCGTAAGGAAATCAACATAGATGATTTATATATGAAAATTTACGTAACCATTTTTTACTTCGTATACAATTTATTCACCTAAAAAAATAACCACAGATCCATTTCCAATGTATCCAAAAAATATACGTAGGAATTTTATGTTGTAAAATCATATATCTAATTCACTATATAATAAAATTCATCACGTATCCAAAAATTTATGTAGGCGAATTATGAAAACTGTAGAGAACATAAATTAAATAGGTTCATAGTTAAAAAGGACCTTCAAAATAGATGAATAAACTTTATATATAATTGAATTATATTTCCATATAATTAATAATAAACTTAATAATACTTCCATATCTCAAATTTTCATTAAAATATATTAAAAAATTAACTCTAAAAAACTACAGAATTCAAAGAGAAAACATGTCGTTAATTATAACCAAATTTAGGAAATGATAAAGATTGATTTAGAATTTTATGTCTTGTAATGAAATGTATAAAATTTCGTTATATTTATAACTCCTAAATAATAAATAAATTTCTAGTTTCATATAAGATGCTATGGTTGAAATATGGATGGTATTTGAATATGGAAAATTAGCTTTGTAGTGAATAGTGTTAGAGAATCAACTACGTGAATCCCTTATATGGGATATTTGGCTACATGAATCCCTTACATGGGAACACTAAATAATACTAAAAAATGATACTTTAAGGTTGTAGATGACTAATTTGGGCTTAAAACACTATATAAATCTTGTATAAATTATTTCATCCAATCAAAACATGAAATATAAAGACATTTTTAGAAAAGAAATATTATGATATAATATAAGATAAGAATAATTTATTCCAAATATAATACAAAGTATCAAGACTCTCAATGGAAATAAAAAAATATATCTTTTTAATTATCAAAACATAAAATTTTTCAAGGATCCACTCAAAAATATGTGTATTGTTTTAATACACATACTACAACCTCCCTATTTTTCTAAAATTCATAAGGACTTCATGTAAAATTTCACAAATCTTATTTAATATATCAAAAAATATATTAAATATGGTTATATCTAGGTCTATTAATTTTAGAAGAAACACTTTTTTCCAAACCTTAATCCTTATCCATAGGCCTGACTATATGACCCTATCTACCTTTTTAGAATTTATAAAAATTTTGAAATCCTTATTTCATAAATGTAAGTAAAGAAAGATCAATTGAAAAGCATCATTTACACTTAAGCTACTAAGGTTTTTGGTTTGATCTTCATCAAATGTACTCATACTTTTATAAAAAACATTTCCACACATTATGTATTAAATAAAACATATATATACCTATATAATCTATTTTCTAGGATATCGAGTAACAACTAGATAGAGAACATGTAATCTAGTATATGAAAACTCATATTTTCTTGATTCTATGAAAGAAAGGACCAAGTATATCAATAAATTTCATTAATACAACAAATTAGTTCATCATATGACCCATATCCAAGTATTTATACACCTCATATATGACTCAAATAAGTATGTCCATGCATTTACTTAATCTAATTCATTCAATGGAAAGATTTATTTACTCCCCATATGAGTGAAAACTCCCATCTTGGTTATGCTCCTAGTGAAAATATGATTAGAAATATATCCAACCAACCCTATACTATTTGAGTTGAATTTTACTTGCATAATTAAGGTATAAAATTATGAAGGTTCATATTCTAGGTTTATTACCAACCTCAGGTAAAAAAATTTGATAATAATCATACACCCATAAATATATCGGTGATTGTATGACATTCCAACAGATTTCTTTTTGATAAATCCAAGTAATAAGTATATATTTATTTACTCATGAATATATACTTCATATATCATGTAAAAACATTTGTAATGAGTACAAAAATATATTCATTTTAACCTTAATATATAATCACAACCCATTACACTCTGTGATTATTATCAATTAGCGATAACTGAAATTCTTACTTTGAGGGGACATTATCATTCAACCATTAATGTAAAGTAAATTACAAGACATATGAAGAAATGATAAATTGAGTTTTACTTTATTATAAAATCAGGGTACATTTACAACCATTATAACTAATCTATCACATGTTTAACACTCAAAGATTCTACATTACCCTTATCTTTTTGTTGTGATGATGGTTTCTTCAATATATTTGCTTCATTTTTTTATCTTGACACCCTACAGATCTTTACATCACCCCTCATAGTGATATATCATATGATATGGTATTTTAAAAGGATGTTCTTAGTCCTTTTTGGAGACTAAGATTTCTTAACCTGGTACAACTAGAATATATGGATACTGCCACAATTTCATTGACACAGTTTAATTAACTACGGTAATAGAGAAGTGTTCCCCCACATTTTTTATCTGAACCATGGCCACATCCCACTACATAATTAACCTAAACCTCCCCTCCTCTCACGATTATCTCGAACCTCCCTACCTCTTGTGATCCTCTCGCAATCAAAACCTCTTCCTGCCTCGTGCGATTGAAGCCTCTACCTGCCTCATGCGATCAAAGCCGTCTCCCTGCCTGCCGCGATCGAAGCCGTCTCCCTACCTTCCGCGATCAAAGCCCTCTGGACGATCGAACCCCCCACTTATCTCATGAATAACCCTCTCTCAAGATGATTTCTCCCTACTCTCACGACATAAGCGCATAAAAAGGAAGTCTACCCATTCCATGCTCTCATGAAATCATACCCTCTCTGGATTTGTTGAAGGAACCCTACCTGCCCATGCTTTTGCTGATGAACCCTATTCGCTCCCTTCTATCATGATTCACCCATTCCAGTAGGTGAACTGGTAAGGGTTACTCTAAACCATGAATACCCTAATTTTAATTTTTTTTATTTGATAAATGCTAACATTGGTTATTATTAGAGATCCATTCACTTGGAAATGTTGTTTTGGTTGAAGGTTTGCATATTCTGGTTTAAGGAAGCTATTGTTTGAGAATTTATGAGCAGAACTTGTTTAATTTATTTAATTTATATGAGTAGATTTGAAATTTTTATAATGATTTAGTTACATATATTTATAATTATAAAGATCATTATATCTATTTTAAGTAGTTTTGAATGCATTCCAAAATATTTTGAAGTGTTTTAGAGGATCTAAAAATGTCTAGAAAAATTTGGAAATTCTATGTATCAGGATATTGATGAAGTGAAAAAGGAAATGATAGGTAATATATTACCTTGTTTTAGAAAATTAGAAAAGGATATTAACAACTAAGGTGAAATCCATCAAAATTTTAAAATCTTTTAGAAACCTCACTACCACCTAGAAAAATGCTACATCCATTGCTCCATTAAAACCAAGGATTCCTTAGAAATTTATCATTTAGGGTAAACTTCTATAATTTGAGAACATTATTTACAAATCCTAACAATATTCAACCTAAAGACTACTTCAAGGGATTCATGTTATCCTAAAAAACATTGTAAAACATCACCCAATATACTTCTACTATATTTAATGCTCCTATTAATTATTTAATCTATTCACCCATGCCCAATTAAGGCATAATATTGTCACATTCTCTAATGGACTAATGTTTTTGTGAACATATATTCAATATCACACCATCTAACTATCTTCTATAACCCTAACACTCTATATTCAAGCAATATTAAGATATAACGATACTTTAGGTTGATGTAATTCATCCTCACATAAAATACTAACTTCTAGGCCAAATGAATCACACTCAGATTAACAATGAAGAGTGATTAATTTTTATAGATGCTTTCAAGCTCTAAAAATAGAAATTTAGTCTTGGTATAAATAGACTTCAAATCTAAGATAGATAAATCTTTACAAAATTTGAACTTCATTATAGATTAGGAATAAAACCTTCCAATATTTAAAATAGAGGAACTTCAAATCTAGAGAATCCAATCAGAGGTGAATTTGTCACCAATACCAACAAAAGGGGACTGGTTGAGATATGAACCACATTGAGTGGGGTTTGAATTAATTTTGGTGACTTCTAATTACCTTTTTTGTACATTTAAATTTTTATCCCTTTTATTTTAACCTCTATCACTATTAGGTGAGTGGTTCTTTTATTATCTCATTCCTCCATTATTTCTTATATCATAATCAAACACACACACACAAATGACATATTAATTTCTAAGGTTCACCTATCAGTATGATAAGTATAATCCTTAGTGTCATTTGGTAACACCTAAGGTCACAAAACCCATTAGTAAATACCTCTTATCTTTAACTATAGTCTCATGATAGTATAGAGTGTGTATACTACACACTTATTTTGTGTTTCCCACACTCATGTAAATCTCATACTTTTACAATAAATATAGGGGTAATAACAAGATATTGTAACACTAATTTAGAATACTTCCTTATTGTTCATGTACTACTCCTTTCTTCTTCTTCTTCCATTTCACAATAACAAGTGACTTATTTTATTTTTATACACATCACTATATAAAAACTCTTATTATTCATAGTATAAAACTGATATTCTCTATATTCTTATTAATATTCCTTCTTGTATAAATTGAAATACACATAACTCTTCATCTCTCCCCTTATTTCATGTGTAAACTAGGGGAACATATATCTTCTTCTTATAAACTTCATGAACTACTTGGTTGCTTCTTATTCAACCTCTTTCAACTTTTTTATCTTCTTTTTTTCAACACAAAGAGCATTAGATATTCCTCTTCTTTTTAACTTTGAAAAATAGTGTTTCTTCAGAATCGAAACTATGTTGGGTATTATCACTCTTTTAAATAGTGTATATAAATTCTTCTCTCTTGAATAATACTGGAAAGCTTCCACTTGTATATATTTATAACTTCTTGAATATATATCAAATATAGAAGCACTGGTTTCTTCTTTTTTAGTATTCACTAAACCACTTGAATAATTTGGATTCAAATCTCCCCGAATTAATGGATCTAGAATTTCACACTCTATATCTCTATAACCATTTGTTTTGGGTCTTATCACTCTTTTACATAGTTCATATAAATTATTCTATCTTGAATAATAGTTTCAAACTTTCACATGTCTCTATTTCGAACTGCATGAATATATATCAAATATAGCAACACTAATTTCTTCTTTTTTAGCATTCACTAAACCACATGAATATTTTGGATTCAAATAACCCTGAATTACTAGATCTAGAATTTCCCAATCTATATCTTTATAACCATATGATAACTATATGTAATAACATCAAAGGAGTTGGAGTGGGGTAGGTGGAAGTGGGGGTGAAGGGGGGAGGTCAAAGGAGTTGGGGTGAAGGGTGGGGCTGTAGTGTGCAGGTGGGGGGAGGGGGGTGGGAAGTGGGGGTAGGGGTAGGGGGGGCAGTGGGGGGAAGGTGTGGGGGGTGTGCAGGTGGTGGTGGGGGGGTGGTGCAGGTGGGGGGGGGGGGCAGTGGGGGGCAGGTGTGTGTGGGGGGACAATGGGGGTGGGGGCTGTGCAGGTGAGGGGCAGGTGGGGGGGGGGGCAGTGGGGGCTAGGTTGGGGGGAGTGGGGGTGGGGTGGGGTGGGGGGTCAAGGGAGTTTAAGTGATGGGTGGGGGGAAATGGTGGTGAAAATGGGGGGGGGGGGGAGTTGGGGTGAAGGGTGGGGGAAGTGGGGTAAAGGGGGAGAGGGCAAGTGGGTGAAGGGGGCTGGGGAGGGGGGGCAGTGTGCAGGGGTCGATAGCTCCATGCATTTATTGGGTAAATATTGTGTTAGTTTCTTCCTATCTATCCTAGCTCCATGCATTTCTTGAAAGAAAAGACTACAAATGAATGTATTTTCTCTAGTTCCCCCACTTCCACACATCTACCACCATAGTTTATGAAATCACAACAAGACTTATAAAAACTCTATAAGTTTTATGAGATTCCCATAAGTAGTCATAAAATTTTCTGGACTTAGCCAGCTTTTATCTTCTAAATATAATTTATAGATATATTTAATAAAACTTAGAACTTATTCAATTCAACTCAACTCATATTTAAACACTCCAAATCAACTTTTATCCTCTCTTGCGATTGAACCCTGCCTCTTGCAATCAAACCCATTTGGCCTTCCCCTTTCCCTGCCTCTGTCGCGATCGAGCCCCTTCCCCTTTCCCTGCCTCTTTCACGATGGAACCCTCCCCCCTACCCAGCTCGTCCCCCTCCCCCTCCACCCTGCCCAGCCCCTACCCCTGCCAATCCCCTCCCCCTCCCCCTCCCCCTCCCCCCTGCTCAGCCCCCACCCTCCCAGCCCAGTCTAGCCCCCTCCTCTCCCTACCCAGCCCCTCCCCCTCCCTGCACACCATCCACTCTCTTATACACATATTACAACCCAATATTATTCGAAAAACCATACTTAATATATAAACCTCATGGTCCACTCTAATTGTGTCATTCTAATATGATTCATTGCACACAAATCCAACATTTTATTCATTTCAACTATATAAGTATCTAAGAATGATACACTTTGTACGTATTATTATATTTTCATTAGGATATAAAATGTTACCTGCCCTTGTATCTCATGTATTTTAGTATCTCATGTATTTTAGTATCTCATGTATTTTAGTATCTTATTTTTAGATAATGTAAATCACTGATGATTATGATTGATTCATTTAGAATATTTACCAATATCTAGAAATCTACGAACTTGCTAGCAACCCAAGGTTGACCTTTCATGGTGTAATAATTGATAGCAAGATATTTCATTATGTATTATCTTAAAATGACATAAATATTAATTAGTAGATATGGGTATAGTTCTTATATGATTATGATTTAGAGATCTCATATACTTTAGTAAATGAAAATGTTATACTTGATGCATTTAGCTTGAAAATTTACTTATGTTTCTCAAGAATTATGTAAGGAATAGAATAATATGAATGATTCCATATAATACTTTTCTTAAGCATGAATGAGTTTCAATGTTGTTATTTATAATAAAAAAATTTACTAACTATTTTTTTATTCATATTAGAATGGATATAATGTAACACCCTAAGATTTTATGAGAAATATATATATTTTTAATTTCTTTGATGTATTGTGTTGTATGATACACCAAGATTAGATTGCGCTATACACAACACTGTATTAGCTTTTAGTATACGCAAATACTATTCTTGGCTTGTGGTGCACGCAAGAGCGACCTTCCTCAATAGCGTGTGTTGTACGCAATATCGAGTTTTACTAAACAATGATATATTGTTATAATATTATTATGAACTAGACGTTATGAATAGTATTAACCACATTTTGAATTTTATAACATTAAAATTCCTCTTACACATTTTTTAGAATGAGGTATGAGAACAAAATCAATTTTTTCAGATAAAAGAAGTATTTTAAAAAAAATGCAGTTTTGCCGCCTTTTAATGGATCACCCATTTTAAATATAATTTTTTACAAGTTTATTAGATCAATTTTACAAAATAAACTTCTTATTTTGAATCAGGATATAAAAATTTAAATTGGATAAAGTTTTGATATTTATCTGACAACGATCTTATTTTGATGAATAGTAAAAACATGCTAAATTTTACTTAAAAACAACTTTTTTCATCGAGATAATTTATATGGTTAAATTATCATAGTAAATTGTTTTAAAGTATAAATAGAATATATTTTTACCATTTAATAAAATTTCTATCATTAGAATTTATTTTACATTGAATTCGTAGGTTAAATCAATTCAATCTTTTGCACCGTTTTAAACAAAACCCGTTTTTTCGATAAAGGGATTAATTTTAAATTAATTACTGCAACTTCTGTGTTTTGAATTTGAAAAAATGGAGTTAATATTTGAAATTAGTAGGTCTAAATTATGTTAATAGGCTACTTTTTTATTTTTGGGCATTATGAATAGTAACTATGATAAATTTTATTTACCACAGTTTAAGGTAAATTGGGTAATTAAGGGTAAAAATAATATTATACAATTACCCTAACACGTGTATTAATATAATTGGATGATTATATTTTGTCCTAAAATATACTTGGGTCTAAATGATATCTATTAGAAACCACTTGTATGTGATTAAGACCTTTAATTTATTTTATTTAAATGAAAGTGAAAAATGTCTCACTAAAACTTTAATAATTAAATTATTTTTAATATAAGGTTATACAGAATATAAATTTGATTATAAATACTAATTTTAAATCTAAAATGTTTTTATTTGTCATGGTAATTTATTTTTAATTTTTAATAAATATATAATTACCTTAATAGCTTATAGATTAATGATGCATAAATTATTTATTTAGTGAAAAATCAATAATATAGTTTTTATTAGACTAATAATACCCATAAAAGGCCCAAAAACCTGACAAAAACTTATTGGTCATGTAAATATGAACCATAATAATTTTAAGGTCTAATTTTTGACCATTTGGAGCTTTATAAAAGTGATTATGACATTTATAATTTTTTATTTTAAATGATGTCAAAGTTGTCACCTTCATAATTTAATAAATATATTATTTTAAAAGTTGAATGTTTTAAAAGATAAATTCATATAAAAGTAATAAAATGAAATATATTATATTTATATTTGTCATAGTATTTTATTTTTAATTTTTATGCAACAAATAAGTATATTAAATAATTATACAAAAATGTTGTAGTAATTATTTTATGAAGAGAAATATCAAATAAATGGTTTTAAAAATATTAAAATAAATATTATATGAACTAATTAACATGATACAAGAAATTTATAAATTAATATGATATGTTAGGAACCTATTAAATTTTTTTTTCTAATATATTCTCTGTTTGTATTTTATTTAAATTCAAATAAATGAATAGCGTCAAAATTTACACTATTGGTATTTTATAAAAATAACATATTATTAAATTATTTAAAAATCACAAAAATATTTAAAAAATTTTAAATTTAAAATAATAATGTCTAAAAGGTTATAAGTTATCCAATAATAGGAAATTTACCACATATAAGTATGTATTTATAACAATTTAAAATTCAGAATATTATTACCACAAATAAGATTAAATAAATTAAATAAGGATAAATCTAATTGATAAGGTTTAAAATAAATTACCAACATGTATAAATCTTATTGGTTGATGATATTAAAACACTATCTCATCTAATATTTGTATTTGAGTCATTTTTTTATGTTTTTAAGTGAGGTTTAAGTTTATTATAAATTAATATTTTAGAGGTTTCCAAAGGTGCCCCTCTCCTCCCTTATAAAAGGGCACCTCCTACCTCTCCTCTTCACACAAATTCGAGCCTTCAAGATTGGCCAACCCATGACCATTTAACTTCTCCACTTCCATATAAACCTAATAGAGGTCCTGGTCTTCTTCCAAGACCAACTTTAGTTCCCTAAGAGGAGGTTAAGAGGAGGCACGTCGAAGAAGTGGTAATCTCTTCTACCGATTCTTTCAAATTTTTTTATTCTTCTACTTCCTCTTATTTAGTTGTTTCATTATAAAGTAATAACATCAGTATAACTAATATACTGATATGTTATTATAAATATGAAACAACCCTATTTTACCTTCTACCCATCCTACGAAAAACAAAATCACTGCGCGTGCGTACGTACGAAATACCGTCTCCACGCCATGGTGTAATATGTTTTTCCACAACCACATTAATTGTATGGGTATAATGGTGTAAAGAATACCTATATATGGTTATTATAACATTCTGAGATATTATATCATTCATTCTAATTCCATTAAATAATTATGGGAATGATATCATCGCTCGTGTGTACGTACGGATTACCGTCTCCACGACGCGATGTGATTCATTCTCCAAGTTAGCCATTCAAGAATGATTATAAAGTATATATAATAAATAATCATGAAATATATGAGATATTAATGATACTGGATTTATGTATATATTATTTAATTACTTTAATTCAATTTAATAAGGAAACGAAAACATCGTTCATGCGTACGTACGACCTACTGTCTCCATGAAAGGTGTATTTCTTTCCATTTGTCGATCTATAGTATATATGTATATTCTGAATATATATTATATATAAATCATTTTTTACATTCTGGAAGTAATTAATCATGATCTAAGTAATCATATGAATAATTATAAGTCAAAACACATATGATAAATGAAATGATTTTACCCAAAACACTACTTTAACATGGAATTGACAAATGAACGGGTAATATAAAGCTGTAAGTGAATAATATATGATAAAATAAATATTATTATGGTTTTATTAAAAGATAATAATATGTTTAAACTCACTATACAGGGGTCTCAGACACATACAGAAGAAATTTGACATAAGGTAAGAGATTATTTTGTTTCACTTTTATTTCTGTGAGACATATGCCTCAATCACCAACTCCTTCTTTTGTATGGTGTTTAAGCTTCCCATGAATGTTTTATGATTTTTATTATAAAGGATATGATATTTAAATATTCATTTAATTTTATTTATTTTATGACACGTATGATTCCACCGATTATAAATGGTAAGGGATAATTATTCTAATCTCATTCTTATCCGGGATTGTTTATTCGTAAGTATTTACTCAGGTTAGGTTTTTCATCAATGTACATGTTTTCTCAAAATGTTTTCATAAAATTTTTAATATTCATACATGTATATTTAAAGTCATTTTTACCCCTTTTTGACTATTACTACGATTAATGGAAGGAATCTTTCTTTTTTTACCATACGATGTGCTTTTTGACTTTTACGACAAAAGTACGAGGAGATTTTTTTTAACTTATACGACATGAATTTTTTTTTACGGTTTCATAATGACTTATTTCCATGAAGCATACTATACAATATTTCATGATTATTTTCAATAAAATCCTTTTCTTTTAAAATTGCGTGGCATTTTGTGAAAAGAAAATGATTTTGAAGAAGAAAGGATATTTTCCTCAAGAATTCATTTCATGTGTTTTAGAAAAACTATTTTCCATATAAGATGAAATTATTTAGTATGTTTATGTTTCAAGTATAATGTCTATATTTTTTACATGGTTTAATTTTTCTTATGATTACATTATATCCATTTGTTTTATATGGATTATGTTATGATGTAATGATGTTTATAAAACCCATTTTATTCTTTGGGTTATAATGAATGATTTATGATTGTTTTGTGGCACACATAAGAATGATTTCAATATGAGATGTGTGAGACCTATATCTCCCTCAAATTGATCGGGTAAATATTTATATCTCATGAGATAGAAATTTTTGGAATGACAAGTGAATCCGGTTCAGTAATATAGGGCTGGAACGACAAGTAAACCCGGTTCAGTAATGGACTTTGTCCACTATGACGGTCTTGGAAATAATGCCTTGGCTACTATGGAAATCATATCTTGTGATTTATGGTTTTCCACAATTCCATGTTTTATTACCATGATATTTTATAATGATTAATGTTCCTTTATGATCTATTCCTTATGTACTGTCATGATTTATGTCATTGCTCAAGATTTTGATGTTTTATGTTTATGTTTTTACGTTCAAATGTTTATGGATTGTTTTTATGTTCTCAATGTTTTCCCTTACTGAGAATTTGAGTTCACCCTTTTTATGTTTTCTTTTCCCTAGGTTATAAATAAAGGTTTTAGGTAAGAAAACAAAAAGGGAATATATTTATGGGAGATGTTGGAGATCTTTCACCATGATTAGAATATTATGTTCCGAGTTTCCAAATACACTAAACTAATATGGTCTTTGGGCATCTGTTTTTGTCATGTGTTAATTATTCTACAAAATTTATGTAAGGTCTATATCTTTCAATCTTTGGGTCTTTACATTTGGTATCAAAGTGAAGGTTTGGTTAACATTTGGAAACTAGTATGTGAAAACTTTAGTGAGATCCCTAGATATATTTCCAAGGTATGTCTAGGGATGTCCCTAAGGTTTAGTATAACTATAGGTTACAGTCCTAGAATTATGTTTACGATCATGAATAAACTAGGGTGAACCTAAGGTGTCATTGATTAAAGAATGTGTGATAAGTTATACTTTTTATGATTGTGTGGTTACTCATTATTTTAACTATTTCTTACATCATGGTTTTTGGTTTTAGTCAATGGAGGAAACCAGAAGAAATAGGGTCAACATTGAATCAAATGGAAAAATTGGTGACTATGAGCAACGAAATTACGTAATTCCTAGAAAGAAAGACATTGTGATTATGCCGAATCATTCATCACGATATATGATCAACAAGGTGAACTTTATTGGTATTCCTAATTCATAAAATAAGAGGAAGATATACTTTTATGCAAGTTCTCATGGTGAGGAGCATAGAGAAAGGAAGATTGAGATTTCTAAAGAAGGGAAGAAGAACTTTGATTAATACATCAAATGGAGGGGAATATGATATCTGTGTGGGGAGAAGGGTCATAGAGTGACAGACTTTTATGGAGTTTAATGTCTTATCTGTGGAGAACATGGACATTACCCAACTCAATTCCCTAACCTAAGAGGTAACTTCTAAATCAAGTAAGGAATTATTCCATGAAAATCATTGAAGATGATGGATTGAAGTGTTTATGTATTGGTATTCAAGAATAATGTTGTTGAGGTAATTTTATGGTATATTAGAATATCTATGTATTGGTCCATTGTGGTTTTCCATAATAATATGGTACCGGTAACCATGAAAAGTGATTGAAATATTTTTAGAAAGCAGAGGATATGAGAATAATGAAGGGATAAGGAGAAAATAATACGTTTGATGTTATTAATGAGCTCAGTACTGATATAAGGACAATGTTATATCATGGTTTGAGTATATAGATTTTTTTTGGATTTTGGTATGTGGAAAGAGTTATCTTTTTATAGCATTCATGTTTTCAGTAAGGTTATATGGTAATTCATGTTTCAAGAGAATACATGATTAAGGTATTCACATGTTTTAAATGTGACCAACTAGATATATATTATGATATATGGGGGATATATGATGGTATTCACATGCTTGGTAGATGAAATTTCTAATAATCGTTTTCTTCATACTATGAGATTGGACAAAAGTATTTTCGATAAGCCTAAAGGTTGGAATGGATTAAGTTAGACATCAGATTTTTTTGTTTAAGGGTAGAACTTTTTGATATTATTTCTGAAATGTTATAATAGTAATTTTTTTGAAAAAGGACAACGCGTAGGATGGGCGACAACCCGTCACGTCGGACAAGGATGCGGGAATCGAACCCACAACCGAAGTGTTATATAGCCTACCACTGGCCTATAGAAAGTCCATGGTTTGTATAAATTAATTTTATTAAGCAGTATGATAGATAAAGTATAAGTCAATTTTAGGAACCATATATGATTAATCTCAGTATAGATGACTTATGTATATTCAATAACTTGTGCTAAATTTTTTGTGATAGAGACAGATGGATTGACCTATCATTCTATCACATGATCTACTAACACTTTAGGAATGAAAAATACAACTTCATTTCTTTAAATAAGAGATGAATTAGAAATTGTTCATGGAATGACCAATAATGATATCACACTTAAATCAAGTAAGTATTTCTCCTTATGCAAAAAATTCATCAACTTTAGGGAAATGATCTTGAAAACCAAATATTTTGTCATGGTACTCTCATATCTAATGAATAAAATGGTACCTTAGATCATCACAAATTTATGGCTCTGTGATTGTTGGTTTTTTCATAGACATGTTCGCTACCACTCTCCATCAGATCTTTATGGTTTTATTTCTCTTCCATATCCGTGTTTTCACCTATGTTCTCTTATGTGGAAACCCAGTGATGAGTTAATTTGGGTAACCGTTACATTTCTTACTTTAATTTTTAAAATTAAGTTTTAGTATTAATTTTTACGATGTGAGTTTCTATAAAAGAAACTTTCAAGTAGTAAACGATTTATAACCCCAATGAATTTTGAGGGCAAAATTCATTTTAAGGGGGGTAGAATGTAACACCCCAAGATTTTATGAGAATTATATATTTTTAATTTCTTTGATGTCTTGTGTTGTATGCTACACCAATATTATATTGCACTATACCCAACAATGTATTAGATTTTATTATATGAAAACACTATTATTGGCTAGTGTTGCACGCAAAAGCGACCTTCCTCAATAACGTGTGTTGTACGCAATACCTAGTTTCACTAAACAATGATATATTATTATAATATTATTATGAACTAGCCATTATGAATAATATTAACCACATTTAAAATTTTATAACATTATAATTCATCTTACACATTTTCTAAAATGAGGTATGAGAAAAAATTCAATTTTTCGGATAAAAGATGTATTTTTCAAAAAATACAGTTTTGCCGCCTTTTAATGGCGCACCCATTTTAAATACAAATTTTTAAAAGTTTATAAGATCAATTTTACAAAATAAACTTCTTATTTTGAATCATGATATAAAAATTTACATTGGATAAAGTTTTGATATTTTTCTGACAACGTTCTTATTTTGATGAATAGTAAAAACATTCTAAATTTTACTAAAAATAAATTTTTTCATTGAGATAATTTATATGGTTAAACTATAATAGTAAATTGTTTTAAAGTATAAATAGAATATATTTTTACCATTTAATATAATTTATGTCATTATAATTTATTTTACATTGAATTCATAGGTTAAATCAGTTCAATCTTTTGCAAATTTTTAAACCAAAACCCATTTTTTTGACAACGGGATTAATTTTAAATTAATTACTGCAACTTATGTGTTTTGAATTTTGAAAAAATGGATTCCATATTTGGAATAATTAGGTCCATATTATGTTAATAGTCTACTTTTTATTTTTGGGCATTATGAATAGTAACTACGGTAAATTTTATTTACCACAGTTAAAGGTAAATTGGGTAATTAAGGGTAAAAATAATACTATAAAATTACCCTAACACTTGTCTTAATATAATTGGATGATTATATTTCATCCTAAAATATACTTGGGTCTAAATGGTATCTATTAGAAACCACTTGTATGTGATTAAGACCTTTAATTTATTTTATTTAAATGAAAGTGAAATATATCTCACTCAAACTTTAATAATTAAATTATTTTTAATATAAGGTTATACAAAATATAAATTCGGTTATAAATAATCATTTGAAAGATAATTTTATTTTATTTATCATGGTAATTTATTTGTAATTTTTAAGAAATATATAACTACCTTAATAACTTATACATTAATGATGCATAAATTATTTATTTAGTGAAAAATCAATAATATAGTTTTTATTAGACTAATAATACCTATAAAAGGCCTAGAAACCTGACCAAAACTTATTCTTCATGTACATATGAACCATAACCATCCGAAGGTTGTATTTTTGACCATTTGGAGCTTTATAAAAGCGATTATGACATTTATAGTTTTTAATTTAAAATGATGTCAAAGTTGTCACCTTCATAATTTAATAAATATATCATTTTATAAGTTGGGTTTTTAGAAGATAAATTCGACTAAAAGTAATATTATGAAATTTATTAGATTTTTATTCATCATATTATTTTATTTTTAATTTTTATGGAACAAATAAGTATATTAAATAATTATAAAACAATATTGTAGTAATGTTTTATGAAGAGAAATATCAAATAAATGGTTTTAAAAATATTAAAATAATTATTATATGAACTAATTAACATGATCTATTAATTTTATAGATTACTATGACATGTTAGGAACCTATTAAATATCTTTGTTCGAATATATTCTCTTTTTGTATTTTATTTAAATTCAAATAAATTAATAGTATCAAAATTTACACTATTGGTATTTTATAAAAATAACGTATTATTAAATTATTTAAAAATCACAAAAATATTTAAAAATTAAAAATTAAAAATTATATGGTCTAAAAGGTTATAAAGTATCCAATTATGGAAAATTTACCACATATAAATATGTATTTATAACAATTTAAAATTTAGAATATTATTACCACAAATAAGATTAAATAAATTAAATAAAGATAAATCAAATTGATAAGGTTTAAAATAAATTACCAAAATGTATAAATCTTATTGGTTTATGATTTTACAACCCTATAATATCTAATATTCATATTTGAGTCATTTTTGGAGGGTTTTAGGTGAGGTTGAAGTTTATTATAAATTAATATTTTAGAGGTTTCCAAAGGTGCCCCTCTCCTCCCTTATAAAAGGGAACCTCCTCCCTCTCCTCTTCACACAAATTTGAGCCTTCAATCTCGGCAAAAACCTGACCATTTCACTTATACACTTCCCTATAAACCTACTAGAGGTTCTGGTCTTCTTCCAATACCAACTTTAGTGCCCTAAGAGGAGGTTAAGAGGAGGCGCGTCGAAGAAGAGGTAATCTCTTCTAGCGATTGTTTTAAGTTTCTTTATTCTTATACTTTCTATTATTTAGTTTTTTAATTATAAAGTAATAACATCAATATAAATAATATACTGATATGTTATTATAAATATGAAACAACCCTATTTCACCTTCTACCCATCCTTCAAAAAATGAAATCCCCGCGCGTGCATACGTACGAAATATTGTCTCCATGCCGTGGTGTAATCTATTTTTCCACCACCAATTTACTTGGTTGGGTATAATGGTGTAAATAATAACTATATATGGTTATTATAACATTATGAGATATTATATCATCCACTCTAATTC
The DNA here is from genome assembly GCA_963277665.1 of Viscum album. Classification (NCBI taxonomy): domain Eukaryota; kingdom Viridiplantae; phylum Streptophyta; class Magnoliopsida; order Santalales; family Viscaceae; genus Viscum; species Viscum album. Next base: position 1,538,926,845 of record OY728131.1, read on the forward strand.
CATTCAATAATTATGGGAACGATATCATCGCTCGTGCGTACGTACGGATTACCGTCTCCATGATGCGATGAGATTCATTCTCCAAGTTAACCATTCAAGAATGATTATAAAGTATATATAATAAATAATCATGAAATATATGACATATTAATGATACTGGATTTATGTATATATTATTTACTTACTTCCATTCAATTTAATAAGGAAACGAAAACATCATTCATGCGTACGTTCGGCCTACCATCTCCATGAAAAATGTATTTCTTTCCATTTATTGATCTATTATATATATGTATATTCTGAATATATATTATATATAAATCATGTTTTACAATCTGAAAGTAAGTAATCATTTTCTAAGTAATCATATGAATAATTACAAGTCAAAACACGGATGATAAATGAAACAAGTTTACCCAAAACGCCACTTTAACAAGGAATTGACAAATGAACGGGTAATATAAAGTAGTAAGTGAATCATATATGATAACATAAATATTATTATGGTTCTGTTACAAGTTAATATTATGTTTTAACCCACTATACAGGGGTCTCAGACACATAAGGAAGAAATTGGACATAGGGTAAGGGATTATTTCATCTCACTTTTATTTCTGTGAGACATATGCCTTAATCACCAACTACTTATTTTGTATGGTGTTTAAGATTACCATGAATGTTTTATGATTTTTATTATGAAAGATATGATATTTACATATGCATGTAATTTTATTTATTTTATGACATGTATGATTCCACTGATTATAAATTGTAAGGGATAATTATTCCAATCTCGTTCTTATCTGGGATTGTTTATTCGCAAGTATTTACAGGGGTTAGGTTTGTCATCAATGTCCATGTTTTCTCAAAATGTTTTCATAAAATATTTACTATTATTCCATGTATTTTTAAAGTCATTTTTACCCCTTTTTGAATTTTACTACGATGAATGGAAGGAATCTTTCTTTTGTTTACCATATGATGTGATTTTTGACTTTTTTGGCAAAAGTATGAGGAGAATGTTTTTTTAACTTATACGACATGAACATATTTTTACGATTTCATAATGCCTTATTTCCATGAAGCATACTCTACAAAATTTCATGATTATTTTTAATAAAATACTTTTATTTTAAAATTTTGTGGCATTTTTTGAAAAGAAAATGATTTTGAAGAAGAAAGGATATTTTCCTCAAGAATTCATTTCAAGTGTTTTATCAAAACTATTTTCCATCTAAGATAAAATTATTTAGTATGTTTGTGTTTCAAGTATGATGTCTCTATTATTTACATGGTTTTATTTTTCTTATTATGAAATGATATTCATTTGTTTTATATGAATTATGTTATGATGAAATGATGTTTATAAAACCCATTTTATTCTTTGTGTTATAATGAATGATTTATGATTGTTTTGTGGCACACGTAAGAATGGTTTCAATATGAGATGGGTGGGACCTATATCTCCCTCCAATTAATTTTTTAAAGATTTATATCTCATGAGATAGACATGGTTGGAATGGAAAGTGAATGTGGTTCAGTAATACACGGCTAGAACGGCAAGTAAACCCGATTCAGTAATAGACTTTGTCCACTATAATGGTCTTGGAAGCAATGCCTTGGCTACTATAGAAATCATATCATGTGATTTATAGTTTTCCACAATTCCATGTTTTATTACCATGACATTTTATCATGATTAATGCTCCTTTATGATCTATTCTTTATGTACTGTCAAGATTTATGTCATTGCTCAAGATCTTGATGTTTTATGTTCATGTTTTTACGTTCAAATGTTTATGGATTGTTTTTATTTTCTCAATGTTTACCCTTACTGGGAATTTGAACTCACCCTTTTTATGTTTTATTTTCCCCAGGATATAAAGAAATGTTTTAGTTAAGAAAACAAAAAGGGAAGATATTTATGGGAGATGTTGGAGATCTTTCACCATGATTAGAATATTATGTTCCGATTTTACAGAGATACTAAACTAATAAGGTCTTTGGGCATCTGTTTTTTTCATGTATTAAGTATTAAGAAAAATTAATGTAATGTATATGTACATCAATATTTGGTTCTTTACATATAAGCTCTATGTATAATGTTGATCAGATCACAGATGAGTTTCAGAAGGAGTTGGAATGTTTTTTGGATTTTGCATTCATCAATTGTTCAAACGGTGGATTGATTCGATTACCATGTTTTGATTACATTGGAAGACCATATTTAACATGTGAGTAAGTAAGTTACCATATCACTAAAAAAGGTTTTCAAAAAGGATATCATGTTTGGTATCACATTGGAGAAAAAGTTCAAACGGAGAATGACGTTGATTCAGCTGAAAGGATCAGAATGGAAAATTTTATTTCTGATCAGTTTCCATTTGATTCTCAAGATAACACTTCATGTAGAGAAGTGGAAGAAGAAATTAATACTAGAACACATTTTTCATCTAATTATTAGAATGATGATGTTGTGCGTGTTAGAAAGTTGTTAGAAGACGCGAATACCCCAGTTTACCAGTCATTAGAAAAAATGACCAAACAAGAGTTTTTAATGCGACTGTATCATGGGAAAACAATGTATGGATTTAGTAATACTATGATAGACTATATACTTACTCTTATTAATGACTTTCTATCTGATGATGCATGTATTTCTGAAAATGATTACATGGCATCAAAGTTTGTTGAAAAATTTGGATTTTCACGTATGAAAATCCATGCATGCCTTAAATATTATTGTATATTCTAGAAATATAATGTCAAGTTAAATGAGTGAAAACAATGTGGTACATCGATATGGAATAATAATAAATATAGAACTCAATCTTGTGTACCAAAGAAAGTGATGTGGCACTTTCCATTGATTCCCATACTTTAGAAACTTTTTATATCAGAACAAATGGCTAAGAATATGAGATGGAATGAAGATGAAAGAAATAAGGATAATTATGATATAATTCATCCCACTAATGGGTTAGCATGGAAAAAATTTGATAGGTTACATCCTAATTTTACAGCTGACCCACATAATGTTAGATTTGGACTATCATGTGATGGTTTCAACCCAATTAAGCAGATGCATACTGCACATAGTATTTGTCCGGTCTTCATTCATATTTATAATTTTTTGTCATGGATGTGTATGAAAAATCCAGTTACTATCATGAGTATATTGATTTCTAGACCCAATGATCCTAGAAATGATATCGACATATATTTGTAACCATTAATAGATGAGTTGAAGGAGCTTTTGGACTATTGGGGTGCAGATATATGATGCATTTTGAAAGGATTACTTTATGTGTAATACAACATTTTTATAGACAATAAATGATTTCACTTAATATGGAATGATCTCTGGTTAGAGTACCAAGGGGATATTATCTTTCCCTATATGTATGAAAAATACATGTTCTAGGAGATTAAAGTTTCGACAAAATTTCAGCTTCATAGGGCATCGATGATTTCTACAAATGGATCATCCATACAGAAAAAATTGAAGACAATTTGATAATTCCATTGAGACTGATGAAATAACTCAATGAATGTCGGTGGGTGATATCCTTAAAGAAATTGATAGTTTGAATTTTGTTCTTAAAAAGGGTCAGTTAAATTCCAACAAGTAGAAGAATGTTTCTTTGAATTCCAACAATAATTGGAGAAAGAAAAGTATATTCTATGAGTTTCCATATTGGTCATCAAATTTGCTGCATCACTGCTTGGATGTAATGAATATTGAGAAAAATGTTTGTAAAATGTTACTTGAAACACTTTTAAATGTAAAGGGAAAGACAAAAGATGATTTGCGCTCATGTCATGATTTAATGGATTGGGGTATAAAACCAAGAATTCATCCTGAGTTAATTGGCCAGAATCAGTAGAAAGTCCATTTTTCTTGTTTCTCAATGAAAAATTCATAGAAAAAAAAATTTCTTCAATTATTGGAATGTTTAAAGGTTCCAGATGGTTATTCGAGTAACATCTCGAAATGAGTGAATAAATGAGATGTGAAACTAAAATCCCTCAAACCCCATGACTACTATGTCTTATTACATGAATTTATTCCTATTTCCATTCGAAATTTACTATCACATAATTTCAGGGTCACTGTGATTATATTATGTCACTTTTATCAAGATCTTTGTGCTAAAATATTGAACAAAAGTGTTGTAAAAAAACTACAAAAAAATTCAATGATCATTCTTTGCTACTTGGAGAAAATATTCGCACCATCATTTTTACATGTATGTTACATCTGACCATGCATCTTCCAACAGAAGTTCTTTTTGGTGGTCTCATTTCTAGTCACTGGATGTATACAATAGAAATAATGATGTTTACATTGAAATCTTATGTGAGAAATAAGAATCATCCTAAAGGATATATTGTGAAAGGTTATTTATCGTAGGAATTCATGGATTTTTGTTCAACGTATTTTCCTAATGTCACCACTAGATCTAATCGGCCAATGAGAACTAAAGATGAGAAATATAATCCCATTGAGCCAACATTTCCATCACTGCCTCAAACTAGAGGGATATCTGGATCATACAAGTTGTGTACTTTGAATAGGGATGAGTGGGAAATGGCTAATCATAGGGTATTGTTTAACTGTGGCATGGTTGACGATTACATCAAGTAAGTAAAATTATAAATATATATATTTTTGTTTGTTATTTTTTTCATAGTTCCAAACATCATTAAATTTTTATTTTTTTAAAAGGTAATGCTTTGGTCAAAGACCAAAGAACAATATATTGAAAAAGAAATTAGTTACAAGAGTCTGAAATAGGGGATTTTTTTATAATCTCTATCAAAAAACTCAAATGAATCAGTAGGCAGGGAGTTAATCCAAGTCATGCGCTGGTGAACTCCTTTGTTGGCAGGAGCATCAACAATAGAATTCGCTTCACGGTAAGTATGGGTAGCTATAAAATCAATCCCATGAAGCGAGTTAAGGTATTTCATCCAACGAGTAGTATGATTCCAGGCCAGATGAATGCTTCCATTCCAGATGGAATGAACGATAGTGGTTGAGTCACTCTCAATCCAAAAATTCTTCCAACCTCTTTTAAGAGAAAAGTCAACAGCATGGATGACACCCAATAGTTCCGCCTCCAGTGATGACGAGTGACCACATCTAACGTAGAAACAACCCTGACACTGACCAGCAGAATCTTTGAAAATAGCTCCGCAACTGGCAGGGCCTGGGTTTCCTTTGGAAGCACCATCAACGTTGACTATGATCCATTTTGGCATTGGTGCCTGCCAGAATACCTCAAAGGTGCGTTTGGGCTTTGGGTAAATTCCAGGAACTCGGAGGCGGCGAAGAATCTCAAAATCCCCAACTGAGTTGTTGCAGCAATCTTTTTGAATGGAAGCAGCTTCCTGGATCACGACAAGAATCCGAGATTTTCCTGCATTGAGACTAAAAGTGTGATTATTATGAATATGGTCATTTCTAACATACCAAATCTCATTGAAGAGTTCAGCCACTTCCACCAGTAAGATGTTTTTGATCTGCAATGAAAGCTCAGATCTAGTGCAGTTTTTAATAAACACAGAAATAGAATCAGTAAAAGACCATCTGCAGTTGAATAAATCAAAAAAAAAATCCATAAGGCAGAGGTTGTCGCACAAGACAGAAAAATATGATCCGCATCATCCCTGTGTTGGTTACATAGGTGACATTTAGAAAAAATTTGGATGCCAAAATTTTGAAGAATAGTATCCGTAGGCAATCTATTATGGTCAAAACGCCAAATGAGAGTAAGCTTAGAGGGTTTGATCCAGGGTTTATTGAACTGGCTCACCCAAAGATAATTTGATTCAATATGAGAAAAATTATGCTTATAAAAACTTTTAGAGTCAAGAATGCCATTTGGGGAAGGTTCCCAGGCAAGGAAGTCACCATCAGGGGAAAAAGAGTGATTATCAATGATCTGTAAAATATTATCAGGGAGATCATGTCGATGAAATTGAAGAACATCCTTTATAAATTGATTAGTGTCCTCAGGAATGTGACTAGTAGGTAACAAAGTTATCAAGGGGTTATCACACCATTTACCACACCAGAAGTTAATTGAATAATTAGCACTGACCATCTATCTAGATTTCTCCATGATCTTATGATATGTGTCCCTGATAGATGGTTAGATAGAAGAATTAATGAAAGTAAAATTTCCTTTTAAAATATTAGAAATAAATCTATGATACAAGAAATGAGTAGCTTTAGAAGAGGGATTAATAATGTGCCAAGTGAGATGGGCTTGAAGAGCATCATTGAAAATCTTTAAATTTTTTATACCAATCCCACCTTTATCAAGAGGTCGACAACAAGAATTTCAAGGTATAGTGACAAGCTTCCTTTCTAGAATAATTCCAATCCAAATGAAAATTTTAATATAAGTATTGATTTTCTTGAGAATACCAACAGGCCATTTATAAATCATGAGGGAGTAGACCATTTTAGAGACAATAGTTGATTTGACCAAGAAAATTCTCCCAACCATGGAGAGAGATTTCCCTTTCTAATTGGAAAGTTGGTTTATAATATGATTAATAACATTAGCAAAATAGCTGGCTTTGGGTCTCCCCCAAAAAATTGGAACTCCAAAATAAGTGAAAGGTAAGAGACCCTATTTAATTCCCAAATAAGTGGTAATGATAGCTTTCCTTCCAACATAAAAGTTCTTACCAAAGAAAATGGAAGATTTATTCCAAGAGATCACTTGACCAGAAACCTCTTCATAATGAGTAATAGCTTTCTTAAGAGTATGAATATTATTTTGATCCCCTTTAAGAAATAGGATAATATCCTTAGAATATAAAAGGTGAGTAGGGGCATTAATATTTATAGAAATTTGTATAGGTTTAAGCTTACTTTGATCACCCAAATTACTGAGGATTCTACTGAGATAATCCTCAACAATAACAAAAAGAATAGTAGAAAGCGGGTCACATCATTAAATTTTTATATTTGTAGAGAACATAGTGAAATTATAAAAAGAGAACATCACCCTTTATCTATTAAAAAGTGGGATCAATTACACAACAAATAATTTCTTGCTTGGTTGAAGTCAAAGGTAACAAATTCTTTTTTTTACATTACCAAATTTTTGGTAGTTGTTCAATATTCATTGTCGATAAATTTCGGGTCCAAAGTTTACCGATGGATGTTGTATCTACTGAAATAAGGGCATTAGCATTTGGTTCGAACAATGTGGTTCATGATTGTAAAGGAATGGTTGTCAATGGTTTTAAATTCATTATAAATAGTTGTGTAAAAAATATGGAAACAAAAAATAACCATGTCATGATAAGCACTACAATGGATTGTTATGCTAGTGCATCAGACAGACAGCCTCGATCAGAAAATATGTCATATTATGGGGTTGTTGAGAGAATTATTTTATTAGATTACTATGAACATGGTTGTGTCGCTATGATTAAATTCAAGTGGTTTGATTCAATGACACGACAAGTCTTGTATATAGATAATTGCGGTTTAAGAGTGATAGATATGAAACGTCAGTTGTGAAAAGATGATCTTTATGTTATTGCATCACAAGCTAGAGAATTATTTTATGTAAATGACCCTTTAAAAGCCCAATTTGGTGTTATTGTTGATATTATTACCATTAACATTTTTGATGAAGGATTGGATGATGGTGATGTTTTGGATGAACCAGTTAGTATTCAGACAAATATATCATTTGATGATACAGATGATTAAATTGTGAGAATGAATTGTGAACCAGAAATTATAATAGAGAATTCCTAGCGTTACATATTTCAAAGTATTCAGATTATATTATTCTGACCTGGTGTGTGTTATTTAAACTTTTAAAGTATCTTCTTCTTTTGTTTTGTAATTTTGTCATTTAGCGAGTAAACTACATAATAATAAAAATGTAATGGAAGATGTAAAGTTTGAAAAAATAATATGAATTTTCTTGGAATATTTATTTTTATTTAATTCTTTATTATATTTTTAAAATTTTCACATCACTTTTGGTATTTACATATTATTATGTCTTATAAGGAGGTTCGGAGAAAAAAATGGAGGAAAACAATCGCTGACTTAGAGAAGATGGCCTGAAAAATATGACTGATCCTGTGAGTCATTTATTTTTTTATTTATGGATTATGTATGAAACTTCCACAAATCAAATTTAATATGAATAGGAATCATATAGGATGCAACTTACGTTCACTGAGGATGGTTCAGACACTCCAGAGTATAGGACCGGCCCTACATGCACCCCCCTACATATATCGCCTCATAGTCCATGGCTATGAAGTCAACAGGATGGTTTCCTCTCATCATGCCCCCCACTTATATGCCTTATCCATACATGGGCAACCATCCTTTTTAACCATTTCCTCCTCCTACCATGAAGGGTAGTCCATCTCCTTCTCTCCCTCAGCCTTTTTACCCTTATCCACCTTCATCTCTACAGGGTACACCTGCATTGGTTATGACCCCTGTATACATGTACCCTCCTACCCAACCTCAACATCCATAGTCTACTATGGATGGTACACCTCCATTGGTTATGACCCCTATATAACCCTACCCTCCTACACAACCTCAGCATCTATAGTCTACTATGGAGGACACTTCTCCAGTTGCTACCCCTCAATAAAGTGTGCATGATCGAGCAACAAAAAATAGTGCTACTTGTAAATGTTTAAAAAGTAATGAAATTAATAAATTTTTATTAAATTTTAGTTATATATGTGTAAAATATTTGTTTCTTTTTTAGGACCATCTTCTACTAAAAGAAATGGTCCTACGAAGATGCATAAAGTGTGGAATGGACACATGCAAATTATTGTTCAGTATAATAAGGAAATACAAATTATTGAAGAAAATGGTAAAGGATTATGGAGTTTCATGGGTAAAATTAGCAGACATAGCAATATTTTTCCGGTTCAACCAATCGAGTGGAGAAAAGTTGGACAAGAAATAAAAGAAAAGGCTTGGGTGAAAATTTGGGTAATATATTTTTTAAAATTAGTTTGTAATTTCTTTATAATGTATTATTGATAAATTTGTTTGAATATTTAGCTTTTCTATAACTTCTCGGATGGTCTCCACGCTATGAGAGCTAGGTTAATGGAACTGGTGGAGATGTGGAGGGCCTACAAGCATGACCTGCATGTTGGCTGGAAAAAAATAAGTGGTACTCTTCTTGAAAATGAACCAATCTTTAATGATTTCCCAATTTCACAATACAAATAATTAATTGCATATTGGAGTTATTCCTCTTTCAAGATAATTTACAATATTAATGGTTTTAATAAATTTCTTTTTTAGTAATCATAGTTTTATGTAGTGGATGATTTTTTTAGATGTGATTGTGTTCGGTTTTATTTTCCAGACTTAGTTATTTTAGTTATGTATTAAACTCATTGAGTTTTTAACTTGAAATGATGATTTTTTATCCCTTTTGAATTGTTGAAAGGATAGTTTATTTTTTTTACTAATATGATTCATCTAAAATAAACATAAGAAATAAGGGCACCATGATATATAATCATACTTTGGGGTGAACTACACTTCTAGATAATGAACTATCATAGGTAATATATGATTTAACATTGAATATACATTTATTTTTTCATTGATTTATGCTCAATTTTAATGTAGAAACAAGAATTAAATTTCAAAGTACGTATTCCCCGATCATTATTGTTTTGTTCTAGTAGGAAAAAGAAATATGGAACTACTATGAATCAGGAAACGCGGGAAAAAAATGTAAGAATGTTTTTAAATTTTTATCTTTTAGTATGTAGTTTCATTCATTGAAAATTATATGAGTTGTGTTTTCCTCACAAGGAATGAGAATGCTTGAGTCAATTATATCACTTGTTCCTATGGTATTATATAGGACAATATGTTATCTTCCACTCTCTTTAGTATTCCTAATGATAATTTAATATGATCAATTATTGATAAGGTTTAAAAAGTACATATGAAATCCATTCAATTCTTGATAAGGTTTATACTCTCAAATAGGTCCATAACCACTAATAATATATCTTTAAACCCAAACAACATCCCAAGATACTTATATAAGTTATACCAACTCTTAAAAGTAGTATAAAGAATATAAAAGGACATACACTACTTATTTTTTGGTCTAGATTTCATCAAAAAAGGAGGTTGTAGACATTTTACTCATAACACATATGAGCATTTCAATGGACATATAGCTTCACTTATTTGTTTTGAATATCAATTAAAATGGTAATTCCCTTTTATAGGATTCTCTTCAAGCTCTAATGGAAAAGGAACCAGAAACATTTGGACCAAATGATTATTTACATCAGGTTATTGGCAATGATCACAGTGGCAGAGTTCGTTGTAAACCAAGAAAGAAAATCATGCCATCTAAATATTGGTCATCAGGTATTGAATCGTCTAGAAATATTGTAGGAATTTTTACCGAAGAACAATTACATGCTTCCATTGAGTTAGTAAAGCAATAAGTTAGACAAGATTCTCAAAAGATGCAGAAAAAAGAAAATGAACAATTGTTTAAGTTGATATCAACTATATGATCTTCACTTCCACAAAAGAGTGTAACAATAGTGGATGGATGTTTATCGAGTTTGTACTCGATGTATGAGGATGACAATGATTGTGTATTTGAAGATGCTAGTGGAGAGGCTGAAGATGCTGTTGATGGTGGAGAGGCTGAAGATGCTGCTGATGGTGGAGAGGTTGAATATGATGCTAATGGTGATAATGATGATGCTGATGGTGGTACACACGTTGATGCTGTTAATATCGGTGCTGATGAGGAGGAGGATTCAGATGACATTTTGGAGTGACATTATTGAAAGCTTTTGTATCTATCATTTTGTTTTCATTGTTTATAAAATATCAATTTTATATGTATTATTTGTTTTTTATTTATGTGAAAATGATATGTTGTAATGGTTTTTGGAATTCGTTGCAGGTGTATGTGTATGGTGTATTTGTATATTGCAGGTTTGTGCAGGGGGACAAGCAGGGGGTGGGGGGGGGGGAGCAGGGGGGGTACTGGAAGGGGTAGGGGGGAGCACATCTAAAAAAGATAGAAGTTAGAAAGAATTGGCTTTGGTAGTTTGAGGTTCAGAATTGACTTTGATAGGTGATTTCTAGGGTTGTATACATATTATCTCATTATATTATCTTTTTCTAAAGGCCTACATTTACCATAGGGAGACCAGCCTTGCTGGCACACTAGAGCAAAGTATGCTCACACCCAAATCCCATTTTTCATTTTTCAATGATGATTTTCAGGTATTTATGCTACTATTTTCTTTGCAATTTGATGGAACTTCACCTAAAATATGATGTTTTCGAGAGTTGTTCATGAGACTCTCTAAGGTGATGGTAGATATGGGGCAACGACTTCCCAATCAGGGAATAATGTGTACCTTGCTAATATCAAATCATAAAAGGTAAATACTGTATTCAATTTTTTTGATTCCATTCTAGTTATGATGAAAGAAAAAAATATTCTGTTTGTAGTTCTTGGTGTAAAGGGGGGAGGGGTGCAGGGGCAGGGGCGAGGGACTGGCAGGGGTAGGGGGTGCAAGGGGGAGGTCGGTGGGGGGGGGGGGGACTAGCAAGGGTAGGGGGGACTGGTAGGGGCTAGGGGGGACTGGCAAGGAGGGGGTGCAAGTGGTGGGGGTTCAAGGGGGGTGGGGTAGGGGGGACTGGTAGGGGGGAGGGTGTGCAAGGGAGAGGGTAGGGGGGGACTAGCAGAGGCATGGGGGACTGGAAGGGGGAGGGGGGTGAAAGGGGAGGGGGGCAACAGGCAGTGGGGGTGGGGAACTAAGAGGGGGACTGGTAGGGTTAGGGGGACTGGAAAATGTGAAATGGAATATTGAATTATGATCAAATTGTATATTATGTTTGGTATTTGAAACTCCATAATAATGTTTACTTCTCTCCATGCTTAACTTGTAGATATTATATTTGTTTGGAATTAATGTTATGGTATTCTGGGAATGTGCATGAGTTATGCCATATTGATATCATTTAAAAGTTGTGATGGACACATTATAAGTTTTTTTTGTTGAAATTAAATTTTAATTTTAATTAGTTATATTGATGTGCACTATCGAGATGAATTATAATTTCTAAATCATGAGTTTGATATTGGTTTGAACTATTGTATATATGGGAATAAGATTATAATAGGCTGCTATTTTCTGGTTTACAGGTGATTCAATTTTTATACTATATTTTTTTCAACAATGATAAAGATGAAAGAGTCTTGGGATTGGAAGCTGTCACTTAGGGGAGTATTCTACCTAATTTACTTTTCTGCTCTCTCATTTCTGCTTAAATTCATAATGCATGCTGAGTTTATTTGTCACTGCTTACATGTGTTATTTTGATTCGTTTTTTCCATATTCTTTTACTATAGGTTGTGTGTTTATAGCATATTGCAACTGAGTTTGAATATGTTTGCTTTACTGGATTTTTATTGATAACGGGATCTGTCACCCACATTTTTTTCTTATTTTATCTGGTACTATAGTGAATGAAGATGGATGTTTATATTTTTTATCTGAAACAAATCAAAATTTTCTCTCTAGGGGGGTCAGGGGCAAGGGGGCGGGGGGAAATGTGCAGGGGGTGAAGGTTGGTTGGGCAGTGTGTTCGGGGGTGAAGGGGGAAGGGTGTGGGGTAGTGTTCAGGGGGTAGTCGGGGTGAAGGGGGGAAAGGGGGCAGTGTGCAGGGGGTAGGGGGGGCAGGGGGTGAAGGGTTGTAGGGGGAGGAGGGTGGGCTATTTCAGGGGGATTGGGGGGGTGAAGGGGGTGCAAGGGGCAGTCCAGGGGGCATGGGGGTGTAGGGGGGCATCCAGGGGGCATTGTGCAGGGGTAGTGCAGGGGAAAGGGGGCATGAGTTGCATGGAATCTAAAACAATAACACACTTGTTTATATGTTATATTACTTTATGTGTCATTTAAAGTCTTGTTTCAGGTATCTAAATTATGCTTTCATTAATTTCATGGGTAGAATAGGTTGCATACAACCTTTATCTTCCTTTCTTCTTCAGTGTATCATGAAAAGCGCATGATCTAAGTAATGTTATGTGATCTGTTGACTACCTTCGCATGACCCCAAGTGTGGATCACCAAATTTACTTGCATAAACAAAAATATGCTTCATAGGATCTCAAGAACACTGTATGCGGGTTCTGTTTCAATCACTTTGCAAGATTTGATTGATTGGAAGGTGTCTCCTAAAGTTCTTTGTGAGACAAGGGGTGTCACCTCAACCCCTTCATGAGAAATGTATGGCTTGCAGGTTGTCTTTCACCTGAAATTGGGTGTGTATACAATTGTCTCTACAACCACCTTTGTAAGATCAGAATATGTCTTGCATAAATGATTTCCATGACATATGGTGGGTTCGTGAGTTCTCCTTCACCTCTTCTCAAAACCCAGTGCCATTCAGGTTTCTCCTTTGCGAGATAGTAGATATGTATGCGGGATCACCTTTGGGGGACCATGTTTTGTCTGCGGGTTCCTCCTTCTTACCATCGCGTAACCAAGATGGTTTTTTGAGATCTTCTTCGGGTGATTGAATCACGTGAGCTCATTAGTTTCGAGAGTTACTATTGAGGTCTCAGAAAACCAACAACAACCAAACTTTTGGTATTTACTTGGTTTATATAGGTGGTGTGGCTTCTTTTTTTAAGGTGTGTCAAGGACCTCTTCAAATGCTCGAGGATCTCGGGATCTTATGAATGTCGATATTCTCAGCATCTCCATAATTGCTGGAATGATGGAATAATCCATGTGATGAATTCTTCTTCACATGATCACTCTATTGATCATGCAATGCCTCATTCGACATAATATCAAGAAATCAGAATAATCCAAATGATAATTCATATAAAAAATAGAGGGGGTGGGGGTGCAGGGGGTGGGGGTGCAAGGGGCTATCTAGGGGGGAAAGGGGGTGTGTATGGGGGGGGGGTGAAAGGGAGCTGTCCAGGGGGGGAAGGGGGCAGTGTTCAGGGGGTAGGGGGGCTACTGCAGGGAGGTGGGGGGGGGGGTGTAGGGGGTGACCAGGGGGTGAAAGGGGGCTGTCCCGGGGAGCATGGGAGTGTGTGTGTGTGTGTGTGGGGGGGGGGGGCAGGGGTTGTCCAAGGGGAAGTGTCCAGGGGGAAAGGAGGGGTGGGGTGGGGGGGGGGCAGGGGGTGCACATGGGGGGAATGGTGGTGTAGGGGGGGTACAAGGGGGCTGTCCAGGGGGGGGGGGTTCAAGCGGGAGTGTAGAGGGGGGTGGGGCAGGGGAATGGGGGACTGTAAAATGTAAAATGGAATATTGAATGATGATAAAATTGTAGATTATATTTGGTAATTTCAACTCCCTAATTATGTTTACTTCTCTCCATGCATAACTTGTAGATATTATATTTGTTTGAAATTTATGTTATGGTATTCTGGGAATGTGCATGATTTATTCCATGTTGATATCATTTTCAAGTTGTAATGAACAAATTGCATGTTTTTTTGTTGAATTTTTATTAGTTATATTCATGTGCACTATCAAGATGAATTATAATTTCTAAATCTTGTGTTTACTTCTGGTTTCAACTATTGTATATATAGGAATAAGATTTTAATAGGATACCCCTTTCTAGTTTACAGGTGATTCAATATTTATACTAGATTTGTTCCATAAAGATAGAGGAGAGAGTGTTGGGATTGAAAGCTTTCACTCAGGGGAGTATTCTGCCTCATTTACTTTTCTTCTCTCTTCTTTCCACATAAATTCACAATCCATGCTGAGTTTATTTGTCACTCCTTTCATGTGCTATTTTGATCTTGTTGGGTGTGTAGATGCCGGAAAAGTCCGTTGTTCCCAAACGAAGCTCCGGATGCGGAAAGCGAGGTCATATTTGGAGTCGGAAGCATGTTTCGGAGGGCCCGGAGCCCTTGCGCGGAATTTTGGAGACCCGCGCGCAAAGTTGACGAGCCGTGCGCAAACCTCCCGGGATGCGCGCAATGCGCTGGGCCGGCGCGCAATTTTGCGCGCCCGTGGCCCGCGCGGCTCCCTTGCGTGCCGGGCCCGATTCCGCACCTGCGAAGGAAATCCCGCACCCGCGAACCGGATTCCGCGCCCGAGGTTGCCTATAAATATAAGGCGACCCCTGACGTTTTGAAGGTTGCTGGAATTCGAAGAGTCACTCGTTCGCGCAATCCAACCCCCTACGTGCGCAATGCCGATCTTCAGGTAACCTCTTTTCTTTCGCGCAAGAAAGCCTCGGGGTTCGCCTTCGCGCGCAATCCCTTTGGCTCCTTTCCTTTGAACAATTCTTCACCCAAAGGCATTCACGCGCAAAAGAAGCCTCTTGCGCGCAATTGCCCCTGGGTGGGCGCAATCCAGCCCGATTGCGCGCACCCCCCCTTTTCAAAGTGGCCATTCGCTAAAAGAATGGGCCGTTGCCCCCGTGCGCTATCCGAAGCCCGGTGCGCGCAATCTCAATCACCCGCGCGCAAAGCGCTTGCCCAATTGCGCGCCAGCCCATCCAATTGCGCGCCAACCCGCGGTATTGTGCGCCAAGCTCCTCTTTTGCACGCAATCCGCCGTGGTCGCCCCCTTTGACCCCCTGAGGGTACCCCCCTGCGTGGCGCCCGATGATCCTCATCCCGGGTGCCCGCACCGTGCGTTGTCTTCCCGTGCGGCCCTCCAGGTTCGCGCGAAGTGACACGGACCATTTGGTGGCACTCATACGTCCAAGCTGCACGACGTTAAACTGCCTAGCATATCGTCTGCGCTGCAAGATGTTAAACTGCCAAGTGTTTCTTCCCGCATGATGCTAAACTGCACTTCGTCCTCAACACACGACGTTAAACTGTACTTCATCCGGAAAGACGTTAAACCGTCCTCTTCGTCCTCAACACACGACGTTAAACTGTACTTCGTCCGGCAAGACGTTAAACTGCCCGCTTCATCCGATCCCGTGCCTCGCACGCAGGGTCCCCCTCCCGGTTCGGATGTGGCCCCCACTCACTCGTCTCTGCAGGGATGTCGGGATTGGAGTGGCCTTCGCCCACGGGGGTAGGGTATTACAAACCCCTAGTTCCTTGTGGGGGACTGCGCATGTGTATCTCCATCGTGCTTCCCCACTGCCGAAACTAGTAGAGGGCGTGACAGGGATCGAGGTCTCTCACCTCCGGCCCGAGTCCCTCTCCAACTGAGTTTTGCCGCATCCGGGCTGCCTCAGTGCGTAAGTCCTGACAGAACGAACTACGTGGACTTTGATCCCTGTCTCCTAAACAGGGTACGTAGGAAGCCTCTCCGAGGTTCAAGCCCACCACCTGGTCGTCCCGGTCGTATTCGCGCCGGTTCGTCCATCAGTGGACCCCTCCTGGGTTCACACTCGCGTCGATTCACCTATGAATCCGCCCCTGTGGGAGACTGCACGTGTGTATCTCCATTGTGCTCCCCCACTGCCCTTTTCCTATTTCTCCTTTCAACGTCCAGCATGACGTGAAACTGTGATCCACCCGGCCGTTCCATCCCCCTCTGTGAGAGGTGGTTCGGTTCAATCCTCCGCCCGGCGGCCTCGACCTCTTCGTGAGTCGGCTTGCCGACGTCCAACATGGCGTTAAACTGTATATCCGAACTACGCTGACTTTGATCCGCGCTAACGCGCGGTACGTAGGAAGCCCCTACGGGGTCCAAGCTCTTCACTCCATCATCCATTCTGATCCTTACCCGGGCCGCCACATCCCGGTGGGGTCATGCTAGTTCATTCCACTCCACTTAACTCGGGAAGCCGCCCATGTGCTGGCCCCAGCGTCGGAGGTTCCCCCCAAGGGGTTCTTTCATCTGATCCACTTCTCGTGTTGATCAGTCCGATGCCATCCCCGCTGGACGTTAAACTCGCGGCATACCCCGTGTTAAACATGGGAAGCTGAGGAAAACCTCAGGTAACGCAGTTCCCTGCACCCAGCGCGGGATGCCTCAGGCCATCACGCCTTCGAGAAGCCCTATTAGGGACGGAAAGCAGACATGCAGAGCCGCAATGTTAAGACACGCCCCCAACACCCAGAGCCACCCGGTCTCCTCACCGCAGGTTGCTGCCCCGACCAGACCCCTTGGAGCGTCCGGACGGAAGCAGCGTAATTAACCGGTGTCCATGGAGACATGGCGCCGGGAACGAGATTCACGAGCATTCTTAAATCTATGAGGGAGACCCGGATTAGGCGACGAGTTCCGAGGAGACGTCCCCAGAAGGAGGAGCCGACATCCCATCATCCCGGTTTCGATCAAGGAGCAGACGCCCCTGAATAAGGGACGAATGCCGCCCGCCCTTGGAAAGCGGGACTGCGGGGCCACGAGCCGCGCGCCTATCCCCTCGTGTCGACGGGTGCACACGCGAACGCGTCCTGGCGGAACAACGTCGGAACAGAAACCCGACGCACATCCGCACCGAAACAGAAAAATGGTGAACCCGACGTGAATCTCTTCTCCTCAATACGAAGACCGATGACTTTCAGAGGTGTTGGAAGACCAGCATGCAACTCGACCGAGCATTCGGCACCGGGGCACGGAACCCGCCAGGGGCTGGGGAAGGGAACTCGGGCACTCCGTCTCACGATGTCGAGGGCCTGGGTTCCCCCCATGGAAGGCGTCGTGGCACTAATGGTTGGTTGTCGATTCCTTTTCCTGTCAGTGTTAATGGGTTTTTCTCCCTGCTTTCAGAAATCAAGTCGCCCAATCCAGTGCCCGATCGCCACCCGCCCACTGGCGCAGGGGTAGGGGAAACCCCGACGCGGCTACTCCGCGCGGTCCCGCCCATTCCACAGCCGTCCCAGCAGCCGCAGCTGTGGGGCAACTACGCCCTCTCTCCCCCTCGGAGGTCATCCAGAGAAGGGTGATCAACAACTTGGTGCAGAGATATGAGGAAGAGGGAGTCATCCCCACCAAGGACATGGCTCGCCTAGACCTCGAGGAAGCTGCACCTCGCCACCAACGCCGCCCCCGAGGGCCGCGCAGGGAGGCACCGCTGCCTACCTTGACATCCAACCACTTCGGGAGTTTATCCCCAGAACGCTCCGACAGCTCCTTCCCCTATGCGGATGAGGTGAAAGATTCCCGGGACCACCCTATCCGGGATTAGCTCCAGGGATCCGCGATAAGGGCTCCTGTCAGGCCACGACGACATCGCTGCCAGGCCTCTCAAGTCGAAGAACAGGCTCTCCACCTGCCCGCGCCGCTCATCCCGAATCGTTTGTCTCGACTCCAACGTCGGGCACGAGCGGAAGAGGATGCCCACCTTGGGGCCCTAGCAACAGCGGCCGCGTTGGCTCGAGCCACTGCTGGCTCCAGTCACCAGGCCCCTGCGCATCCTGAGCAGGGGCACTTCTATGCCTGACCCGGATCGAGGCCCCGACCGCCCCAAAGGCAGGTTGGGTTGACTCTCCCGGTTGCTGGTACAGGCAATGGCCACCGCGGACCACCTCGAGGTAGCGCTATTCACCAATAGGGTCCACTCCGTGTGGCCGATCCAAGAGGCATGGGTCATCCCACCTCCCGATCCCGGCCCAGAGGCCTGCCCGGAAGCATCTCTCCCCGTGTCCCCTTTGATATCTGTCCCGGTGCTCCTCGCACCTTGGTTTCCAGTCCTCTTGGCCCCAACACCGGTGCGGCCGGAGGACGCCAGGATAGAGATCAGCCATGCCCCGAAGAACCACCCAGGGGCAGGAGGGCGAGGCGTCGACGTCGAGGGAGGAATGTTACGGAATTCCGGACAGAGATCCGACCGGTTCGTTTCTCTGATACAGAGGCGGAGTATGATTCGACGACGGAGCCCTCCCCCCGGTCCCTCCAGTCAGGGGCAGGGGTAGGAATGCGGCACGTCAGCCTCGTACTTCCCGAGAGCGAGATCGATATGATCCCCGCTTCTCTCCGAAGGTATATCCGGAGTAGCGAGGGCCTGGTAGACCCCCAAGGATCGAGCTTGCAGTTGGTACCGGCCCCTCTGGAAGCGCCTTCTGCCTCGATCGGAGAAGCCAGATACTTTTTCTGGGGACCGACGGTCGAACCACGATCTAGTGCACCCTCGGCGAGCACCGACGCTACGACAGGATGTTCGCTCGCCGGCCCGTCCTATCGTGATGTGGTAGCCGGGGCACCGCCACCCTCAGGGGGCGGCCCGGGATATGGAGGCCAATCAGCCTGCTCGCCGTATTCACCTCCGGCCAGCCCGTCGGCCCGGAGGCCTGCCTCGGCACCACTGCCGGTTCCCCGTCCATTCCCAGTCGTTGAAGAGGATCGAGGAGACCTGGGTCCCGAGTTTGAGTCATGGAGCTTCTGGACCGTCCTTGCAGAGGGCCACTTCCCTGAGAATTTTTGGCCAGTCGCAGGACCGGACTTTGATGCACCCGAATCACTCACCCCGGATGAGTTCGAATGCTTCTTCCGAACTCTCCGGGAGACTCAATCCCGTCTTCAATGCCTACAAATGCCATATCCCGGGAGTCAAGCACACCTGGAGGATATTGGTGAGCAGTGCCGTCAAATTGACCTGGCCACGCTCCCCGCGGTTCGGCACCCCGGGTCATTTGGGCACCACGAGGCCCTCCAACAACGATGCGTTGAGTGTTTTCAAGTACTCCGCAAGGTTATCGAGGGAGCCACCCCCCACGTGTATATCCGTGGATGGGGGCAGTACGCTGCCCTACACTTCAGTGCGATTCGCCGACAACCCGATTCACTGGGTGGCCCTGAGGGTATATCCCCAGGGACAGAAATGGTCAATATGGCTGACCTGTCGGGAGAGGGGAACGACTTGGAACTTCTCGGCGGGGGCTCTCCCCCCGAAGACAAGCCATTGTTGGATCCATCGGTGAGAGTTACTCGTCACCAGAGGAACCTCCTGGGTATCCCCACGCCTACTGAATCACTGACGTTGAGCCGAAACGTCAGCAAAGGTAAAGAGCACGGCGGGGCTGTAAAGCCCGCCGACCCATCTGCCTCCATGCAGAGGGCAGATAAGGATCCCGAGAAGGCTATGCTACGTCAACAGCTCGCCGAGCAGAAGAAGCTAGTTGACCATCTCCTCGCCGAGCGTGCTACAGAACAGCGGCCTGACTACAGTGATCCTAGGCCAGGACAGCAGGGACAGGAACAACCACCCCTCGATGAGGCTCTCCCGGGCAACCGTGATTATGCCATGTTTGCCGACAGGGGAGAGGCCATCGCCTATGGCAAGAGGGCGCGGTTTGTTTCACCGCACCCTCCCGAGCGGCGTGACTACCTGAGAGACCCCGCTCGGATTCCACCCGCTGCCCCAAGGGCCGCTCCGCCCGCCGTCCCACGAGCTGTCGAGTTCGACGACCCGGTTGACGACCCGATTGAAGGGCCATGCAATGCGCTCGTGTTTAGAGATCCTCTCCAAGACTGGAACCCATGTCCGGACGATCCGATGGCGGCACTCATCGCCCGCTTGGAAGCCTTGGAGACTCGGCAAGTGGCGATCCCACCGGACGGCAAGCCATACCCAGCATGGGTGGATGACATGCCGGCACCTCCGGGATTCGGGAATCCCACTTTCGCCCCCTTCAACGAGACTGGAGATTCTCCACAGCATTTGGCCCATTTCAAGTCGAGGTGTGGGCCTATGTTGGGAACTCCGGCGCAGCAGGAGGCCGCTAAGCTTCGATGCTTTGTCCAGACACTGGAAGGGCCAACATTTGTCTGGTACAGCCAGCTCCCCGTCGTGTCGATAACTAGCTAGGAGGACCTTCGTAGACAATTCCTCTACCAGTTCAGTTCCACGACCCGGAAGACGAGTATCGCAGACCTCTTCAAGTGCAAGCAGAGGCCTGATGAGCGAGTCGCGGACTTCGTCGCCCGATGGAAGGGTCTCACGTATTCCCTTGACATGCCATTGACTCAGGAGCAGTTGCTGACAATGTGCGTCGGGAACGTCAAGACCGAGCTGGTCCCTTCCTTGATCACTCAGAATTACCCTGGAGGGTTCAGGGACTTCTCAGACAAAGCTCAACGTCTTGAGGAAGCCCTGCAACAGGCCAGCCAGGCACACCCGCTGCCTCCTATGATTCCTGCAAGGAGAGTCAGCAGGGCTGAGCCCGCTGCTGTTGCCCAGATAGAGGCCCCCAGGCCGTTGGAGCTGCTGCCGGCGAGGCCAACTCCGCAGCCTCACAGGAATCCGCCTCCACGGGCTCAGTTCCCGGCCCAGCAGCGGCAGCCTCAGAACCGGCCGGCCCCTCCGCGTAACGTACCGCCACAACCCAGGCGAGATAATCAGGGTCCACCTCCTCGGCAGGCCCCTCCAGCCCCTCGTCAAGACCACACTCCCAGGGGCCCGCGATACCTGAGTTACTCATTTCATGAGAATCAGGTCCCCGGTTATTTCCGGAGCACCCTGGAGCAGAGGATTGTGCGACTGCCTGAGTGTTGGAGGCCAGAGGAGGCACATCTCACGGATAACCCCCGCTACTGCCCTTACCATCGGGCCCTGGGGCACACCATCCAGCGGTGCTATGTGTTTAAGGATTGGCTCCAAGACCAGATTAACAACAATGTAATCAGGTTGGGCCCAGCTCCAGCACAAGTGGCGGGCGTATTCGTGGGATCAGATGATGATAGTGGCAATGAGGACGAATGGCAGCTGGTCTCCGACCGTGGATCCTAGAAGTATAATAACTGGATGGCCCGCAAGATGATCATTCGCGCCCATGGAATCATCCGTGCGCGCTTGAATCAGCCAGAGCCCCCAGAATCTGCGGGTGTTGCTTCGGCATCGTCGTCCCAGCCTGCCTCTTCCGAGAAGAGCAAACGGCGGTGGTGCAAGAAGGAAGAGCGCGCCCCGCCAGTTCCGCCGCTATCCCGCACTCTCGGCGATTTCATGCCCCCGGAGATGGGGATCCCTCCCCGGATCCGCCCGGTGATGGATGATTCGTCCGATTACAGTGTTGGGTACGCTTTGGTTAATACCGTCGAGCTGGTAAATCCCTTTTCGGTTCCCGACGTTGAAGAACACCAGGTGGACCTCCCTAGTGTCCCCGGTCGTTGCCACCGTCGGAGGAACCGCAACAACAGGAGTCGCCGGGGCACGACAGTTGGTACCTCCAGCCAGGCCGTGCACGCCACTGAGACTAGGCAGCAGGCTCAAAACCGAGCTCAACGTGCGCAGCCCCCCCATCCGGGGATGACGGATTCGCCTCCGCCACTGTTTGTGGTGTGGGACCAGGCAGAACCGCCCCAGCCGCGTCGCGATCAGCTCCGCCCTGCCACGAGTCCGTCCCGACCTCCTGACCCCAATACAGTGACTACTTCCCGGGATTCAACCAATGAACAACGAGATGCGTCGAGCACCAGTCGGCCGCCGGCCCAACCGACAAGGCCCGTCATGCTTCCAACCGCAGAGCAACCTCCTGCAACCAGGGGCTCGCGCTTGGAAAAAAAGTATGATGTCCTGAAGCACTTGGCCGACATCCCAGCGAGACTCTCCATCCTTGAGGCTCTGCGCATGTCATCTGAGATGCGTGAGGCACTCGCTGAAGCCCTGAAAAGCCCCCTCCAGTTTGAGACAGAGGTTGCGGCTGCAGAGGCCTTTCACGCCGAAACGATTGAGGATGCCGAATGTCAGGCAGTTATCTCGTTCTCTGGTAAGGATGAAGACCCTCCTATACAGGGGCACATTCTTCCGCTGTATGTCACTGGCCAGTTCAATGGCCTTGAAGTCCGGCGCTGTCTTGTCGACACGGGGTCCGGGATTAACCTGATTCCAACTCGGACGCTCCAGAGATTGGGGTTGTCTGAGGATGACTTGATTCCCTCCGACCTCAGGATCCAGGGGTACGACCGCACCGAGAAAACTCCGGTTGGCAAGATACGCCTGAAGACCCAGTTCGGTGACTTGGTTGCTAACACTAAATTCATGGTAGTCTCTCAGGACACTGCGTATAACGCATTGATGGGAAGGCCATGGCTCCACCTTCATGCGGCGGTTCCCTCATCATACCACCAATGCCTCAAATACTCCCTTAACGGTCGAGTAGGCGTGCTTCAGGGAGATGCCTCTCCTTTTGCCTCATGTGAAGCCCGATACCTGGATGCAGACTATTACAAGAGCAAGGATAAGCAGATCCTGGCAGGTGAGGTTGAGCCTGTCGCTGTTGTGAGTGATCCCTGGGCAAGTTTGGATGACGCTTACGTCCTCCCGATTCAACGGTTGGACGTAGCCATGGTCTCGACGGCCTGTGAGTCTCCTGATGAGATGACCGCGACCGCCCGTGCCAGCACCAGCGGCCCAGTGGGATCTGGTAGCCCCAATGCAGTTTCCAACGCAGTCTCTCCCGTGGACGATCCCTCCCCGAGTGGAGAGGACGTGGAAGATGCACCCCCAGCCTTTGAGGAGGGCGTCTCCGCCACGGTCGATGAGTTAGTACAAGTGAACCTTGGAACCGAAGCAGATCCAAGACCCACATTGGTCAATGCCGCCATGCCCTCTGAGGAGCGGCATCAGTACGTGGACTTTCTCAGGCAGCACCGTGATGTGTTCGCTTGGGGCTACGACGAGATGCCGGGGCTAGATCCTCAGGTAGCCGTCCACCGCCTTGGTCTCCCGGCGAACCATCGCGGGTTCAAGCAGCCTCCCAGGAAGATGCACCCATTCCACGGTGCCATGGTTGAGGCCGAAGTTGACAAGCTTATCAAAGCCAACTTCGTGAGGGAAGTTCAGTACCCAAAATGGCTGGCCAACATTGTGCCGGTCCGGAAGAAGAACGGGCAGATCAGAGTCTGCATCGACTTCCGCGATCTCAACCGCCACTGTCCGAAGGACGATTTTCCCCTTCCAGTGACAGAGCTGTTGATTGACTCCACGGCAGGGTTCCAAGCCCTCTCCTTCATGGATGGATACTCCGGATACAACCAAATCCGGATGTCCCCTGAGGATGAGGAGTTCACTGCCTTCAGGGCCCCCCAAGGTATCTTTTGTTACCAGGTCATGCCCTTCGGCCTGAAGAATGCAGGTGCCACCTATCAACGGGCGATGCACCGCATATTCAAGCCAATCTTCGGCACACTGGTGGAATGCTACGTCGACGACTTGGTGGTCAAATCGCGCCAGCGTCAGGACCATCTCAAAGATCTTGAGAAAGTGTTCGGCTTCCTCCGGTCTCGCTGCCTGAAGATGAACCCATTGAAGTGTGCCTTTGGGGTCACCTCCGGGAAGTTTCTTGGCTTTGTGGTAAGGTACCGGGGTATTGAGATCGACCCGGAGAAGATCAGGGCGATTAGCCAGATGCCTCCCCCAGGTAACCTCCGGGAACTACAAGGGTTCCAAGGCCACTTAGCCTATATACGCCGATTCATCGCGAATCTGGCCGGCAAGTGTAAGCCCTTTTCTCGGCTCATGAAGAAAGGTTCCACCTATGTATGGGATAAAGAGTGTCAGACCGCTTTTGAGGAGATCAAGCAGTACCTGCTTCAACCTCCGGTTCTGATGCCGCCTCTATCCAGGAAGCCGCTGGTCCTTTATGTGACCGCCCTGGAACGGTACCTTGGTGCCCTTCTCTCCCAGAAGAACAACGAGGGAACAGAGAATAGCCTCTATTACCTCAGTCGCATGCTCCTCGATGCGGAAGTTAGGTATTCCCCCATCGAGAAGAGCTGCCTGGCGCTCGTATTTGCCGTACAGAAATTACGGCACTACTTGCAGCACCACGAGGTATAGTTGGTTTCTCGGGTGGACCCGTTGAAGTATATCCTGAGCCGGCCTATGTTGACTGGGCGTCTAGCGCGGTGGGCTGTGATTCTCCAGTAGTTCGACATCAGGTATGTGTCTCAGAAGGCCATCAAAGGGCAAGCATTGGCAGACTTTCTGGCTGCTCACCCGACCTCCGCAGATCAGCCGCTGGATCTAGGCTTTCCTGATGAGGTCATTCTCTCGGTCGATCATGCCGATCCATGCTGGCAGATGCACTTTGACGGTGCCTCCCGGAGCCCCACCGGTAGAAGGCTCGATAATCCTAAGCTCAACAGAGTGGGATTGGGTATCGTCTTCATTACCCCGGAGCAAGCCGTGCTGCCATACTCTTTCCTGTTGTCAGAGGGCTGTACCAACAATGAGGCGGAATACCATGCCCTCATCACGGGCCTCGAGTTAGCTCTGGAGATCGACGTGCCCCATCTGTGTGTGAAAGGGGACTCCGAGCTAGTCGTTAAGCAGATCAATGGCGACTATGTTGTCAGGAAGCCGGAACTTGTGCCATTGCTGGAGTGCACCCTCCTTCTGATGGCCCAGTTCCCTTCTCGACCAGAAATTGTCCATATTCCCTGGTCGCAGAACGGTCGAGCAGATGCTTTGGCCAGCCTTGCTGCGTCACTTGCAGAGCCTGAACAGGACAACCTGATCGTCCGCGTGACGCACCGCAGGCTCATCGCCCCCGTTACCCCGGAGGGAGATCGCGACCCGTCGGTAAGTAATCTCACCACGGTTGCCCCTGTGCCCGGAGCCCCGAGTACCCCAGATATGGCAGTCGAATCAGCCCCTGATTGGAGGGCGCCTTTGGTTGAGTACCTCCAACATGGCATTCTCCCGTCAGATCGGGCCGAGCGCGAGCGAGTTCGACGCCGCGCATCGCAGTTTGTCCTCCAGAGCAGTCCCGGCCTGGAGCAGATCCTCTATAGGCGCGGATTTGATGGTGTCCTCCTCCGTTGCCTTCAGGGATTTGAGATCCCACGAGTCATGCAAGAGGTTCATGCTGGTTCATGTGGTGCCCACCAGACTGGGCCGAAGCTGTCCCACCAGATTCGGAGGTTGGGATACTTCTGGCCCTCCATGATCCATGACTGCATCGAGTATGCCAGGAGGTTCCATGCGTGCCAGGTTCATGCGAACTTTGTGCATCGGCCGCCGGAGCCTCTCCATACCACCAGGTATTCCTGGACCTTTGCAGTCCGGGGTCTGGACGTTGTGGGACCTTACCCGCCGGCGACGACTCGCCAGTGCCGGTTCATTCTGACCGCCACGGACTTCTTCTCCAAATGGGCAGAGGCGATTCCGCTCAGAGAGGTCAAATCCTGTTCGATCGCTGACTTCATGACCTCCAACATCATTCATCGATTTGGAGTGCCTCACGCTATCCTCACGGATAACGGGGCCAATTTCCGAGCAGCCGAGTTGAAGAAGTTGTACGCCAAGTACAACATTCGCTCGAACCATACATCTCACTATCATGCGCAGGCGAATGGACAGATCGAGGCGTTTAACAAAACCCTCTCTAACATTCTGCAAAAGATGGTTGGTCAGAACAAGAAGAGTTGGCCGGACAAGCTCCCCAACGCCCTCTGGGATTATCGGACGACGACTCGCAATTCCACCCAGATGACCCCTTATTCCCTGGTGTATGGAGCTGAGGCCGTCCTTCCCATCGAGATCCAGTTACCGTCCTTGCGCACTGCGGTCTACGACCAGCAAGCGCCGGACAGAGCTGTTGAAGCCAGTCTAGTCGAGTTGGAAGCACTGGATGAGAATAGGCTTCGCGCCTTGCACAACTTGGAGAGGCATCAGAGCAGGATGGCTCGAGCTTTCAATAAGAAGGTTCGCCTCCGCTCCTTCCTGCAGGGTGACCTGGTATTAGCCCTAAGAGCACCGATGATCCCTGGCAGGAAGCCGCCCAAGTTGGAGCCCAAGTGGGAGGGACCTTTTGTCATCCACAAGGTCTATCCCAATGGCGCGTACTCCCTAGAGACTATGGATGGTGAGCGTGTCACTCCTCCCACCAACGCTAGGTTCCTCAAGCAGTACTTTTCCTGAGTGCACCTCGTCCAAGCTACAAGACGTTAAACTGTTCAGCATTCGTCCAACATGACGTTAAACTATACTACGTCCAAGCTGCACGACGTTAAACTGCCTAGCATGTCGTCCGCGCGACAAGACGTTAAACTGCCAAGCATCTTCGTCCAACACGACGTTAAACTGTACGACGTCCGCGCTGCAAGACGTTAAACTGCCAAGCATCTTCGTCCTACATGACGCTAAACTGCACCTCGTCCAAGCTACAAGACGTTAAACTGTTCAGCATTCGTCCAACATGACGTTAAACTGTACTACGTCCAAGCTGCACGACGTTAAACTGCCTAGCATGTCGTCCGCGCGACAAGGCATTAAACTGCCAAGCATCTTCGTCCAACACGACGTTAAACTGTACTACGTCAGCGCTGCAAGACGTTAAACTGCCAAGCATCTTCGTCCAACACGATGTTAAACTGTACTACGTCCAAGCTGCACGACGTTAAACTGCCTAGCATGTCGTCCGCGCGACAAGACGTTAAACTGCCAAGCATCTTCGTCCAACACGACGTTAAACTGTACTACGTACAAGCTGCACGACGTTAAACTGCCTAGCAAGTCGTCCGCGCGACAAGACGTTAAACTGCCAAGCGTCTTCGTCCAACACGACGTTAAACTGTACTACGTCCAAGCTGCACGACGTTAAACTGCCTAGCATGTCGTCCGCGCGACAAGACGTTAAACTGCCAAGCATCTTCGTCCAACACGACGTTAAACTGTACCACGTCCGCCCTGCAAGACGTTAAACTGCCAAGCATCTTCGTCCTGCATGACGCTAAACTGCACCACGTCCGAGCTACAAGACGTTAAAATTGTTCAGCATTCGTCCTGCATGACGTTAAACTGCCCCTCAAGAACTACGTGCGGCTTGATTCCCATCCTTATGGGATACGTAGGACCGCTTGAACATTCATGTTTCGGGCCCAGCCCCATCCTTCGGGAATTTCCATCCCATCTCGGGACCTTGGCCCAGTTGCCTCCGGGTGTGCGGCGTATGGTGTGAACGCGGGGCTATGCCCTCATTCACGTCGGTTTGCTCGCCATGCTGTACGCCCCCCACGTTTGGGGATGCCTTCTGCTCCCCCCTTTCTCTCATCGTCCTGCATGACGTTAAACTGCACTTCAAGAACTACGTGCGGCTTGATTCCCATCTTAATGGGATACATAGGACCGCCTGGACATTCATGTTTCAGGCCCAGCCCCATTTCTCGGGAATCTCTATCCCGCGTTGGGCCTCTGGCCCCAGTTCCCCTCCTTTTTGTGCGAGGCGTGTGGTGTGAGCGGGGGATTATGTCCTCATTCACGTTGGTCTACTGGCCGCGCCGTACGCCTCCCCCGTGTGTGGGACTACCTCACACCCCTCATCGTCCTGCATGACGTTAAACTGACTCTCAAGAACTACGTACGGCTTGATTCCCATTCTTATGGGATACGTAGGACCGCCTGGACGCTTGTGTTTCGGGTCCAGCCCCGTCTCTTGGTTGATCACAGGGATCTGCCCTCTTTTGGTTGCTCTCAGGGTGAGCCCTCCGACCCTTTCTGGTGATCTGTTAACATGTTTTGGGTACTTCGGTCTATGACCTGTAGTGTCGGATTCAATCCCGACAAGTCCTGTGTTGCTTGTCGGGCCTCACGCTTCCTCTTTTCGAGCCTTCACTCAAAGGGATCCTCGTTAGCGGTTTGGGTACGATGCCTTAGTGCTCTCCTACCGCTCCGGGTCGATTTACCGGCGGGTCCTGGGCCGCAAATCGATATGAATCCTGCGCTTGAGCGGTTGATGCTCGTTTGCTTGCCCCATCCTAGGCTGACGCGATCGGATGTTGTGTTGCGAATATGGTCAGCGACATCCTTGATCGCCATGTCAGCTCTTTCAGGCTTTGAACATTGGTTGCGCAGTCCTCATCACACTTCGCCTCTGTGCGTTGTAGTGGAATCTCGACACTCTCTTCATACTGACCTTCAGTACACCTTTACACGTTAGGCAGACCAACTAGGGTAATGGTGTCTTTCGAGGCTCCCACGATCTGAGCACCAAGTATATATGCTGATGTCCTCCCTAAGGGCCATGTGTAGCTGGACCCTCGTCCCCATAAGGAGGAAGGAGTCGCCCGAACAATCGCGTTCTGGGCCCAGTATAACTGGAGGCTAACATCTCTGCCCCTCGGGTGATGGACATACGCAGGCCCCTATCCCAGGATCCTTCTCCTGGAATCGTGCGTGACCGCAGGGCTGGGCATGTTCCCACCTCCACTGGGTCCGCCATATCGTAATACGCGGATTCCTCCATTGGTCCGAACCACACGACCTTAAACTGTGTTGTCTGGTCCTACCACACAACCGTAAACTGTGATCGTCTTGGCCACCTGACGGGAAACGACACTGCACCGTGATGTTCTCCTCAGGGGACACTCACGTTGGGCGCTGGTTAATAACCACGCCATTTATCAACGCCTTTCATGGCTTGATTATTGTGGAGACGCCAGAGATTTCTTAAGCACAGGCATGTCGCTGCACAAAGAAAAACCATCCACCTTTAAGGACAAACAAGAAATATCAAATACCGCTTCTTCTGTGTGCGAGGGTCAGACCCGCACCCTTCCCCGCGCTGGTGCCCGATTGTGTTGCGCCGTGCTTCAAGAACTACGTTTGGCTTGATTCCCATCCTCATGGGATACGTAGGAACGCCCGGATGTTTTAAACTTTGGGTCCAGCCCCCCACCTCTTAGAGATTCCCCCTTCTCCAGGGAATCCGCCGCCTTCGGGTCACCCTCAAGGCGTGTCCCTCGACCCCTTGCAGTGATCCACCGGTGTCAAGAGTACTCTGGTTTATTGCCAGGAGGGTCAGGTTCAGCTTGGTCAGGTTTCTTCCACTTTTCAGGCTTCGTGCTCCCTTTCATTCGGACCCATCGCCTACGCCCTGGGTGGAGCCCCCGTGAGCGGTCTGGACACAATGCCTCAGTGCTCTCCCACCGACTTGGGCGGGTGCCCCCAAGGGCCTCGGGCAGCAAATCGATATGAATCCTGCGCTTGAGCGGTTGATGCTCGTTTGCTGCCTCATTCTATCAACGGTCAGTGCGATATTGATGCTGCTTTTCCACCACGGTCGGCAGTACTCCCATATCGTTACGCCGGTGCCCCCAGTCCTTGAGTGAATGGCCACATGATTCACATTACGTTTTCCACCCCCCATTCTGACCAGGCAAAATCTCGACACTCTTGACACTATCCCTCAGTGCATCTTCGCATATCCAGGGGATAGGACCACGATGTGGCGTACTTTGAGGTTCCTATGGTCCGAGCTCTAAGACCTTAAACTAAGATCTACCCCTATGGTCCGAGCTCTAAGACCTTAAACTAAGATCTACCCCTATGGTCCGAGCTCTAAGACCTTAAACTAAGATCTCCCCAAACGGGGTTCTGCGTCCTGCATGACGTTAAACTGCACTTTCAGAACTACGTGTGGCTTGATCTCCAGCCTGATGGAGTACGTAGGAACGCCCGGGCATCTCGACTCGGGTCCAGCCTCAGGGATCGCTAAGTCCCGCCCCTCCTCGTCGCTGGCCGTCTGGCCTGGCTTCTGGTAGAGTGGTGCAGTTGTGATATTCTCCCCGATCCAGCTCGGGATGCCCCATTGCAATGATGGGAAGCGACAGCTTCCTCATCGAAGAGGTTCTGTCTGAGAATTGGGGTGATTCACGTCCAGATTAGTGCATCCCCCTAATACGCTTTCCCCACGGTGGTGCAATTTTGAGAGCATTGGATTCTGTACGAACAAATCGTCACTTCGCCCCACACTTCGCATGCCCTGTTGATCTGGATTTCCACCCTTGTGCCTGAAGGAACCCTCAAAGCGGCATTGATGATGACATGTGATCCGCCTCCTGCAATATGAATGATGACCTTCGGTCCGTCTATTTCGGTAGTATGGTCGATTGATCCATTGTCCGCTTGCCGTCTTGGGCATTTCCTGGAAGGCCGGCCGTTGTGGATTTCTGAATTCGGGACACGCGATTCACCCTTTCTCATTTCCCTATGTTTGGATAAAATCTCAACGCCCCTAGCGTTGTCCCGCTCGTGTGTCGGAACAAGTTGGGGGGATGATACATTGATTAGGCTTGAGGTCTCCTTTCCTAGGAATGACCTCCCTCTTTTCTCTAGAAATCCAGGCCCAATTGTGGATGCCTGAAGCTCGGTTAACGCTCCCGCGAGACAATGAATTGTGGTTGAGCATGTTAAGCCAAAAGATGCGGATAAATATATTGGTTCATACAAATGGATCGAAATATTGAGTAGCGGAAGAAAATGTTCTGGGAGTGGCAAAAACAAAGCCCCTAGGGATTAGCGTGCTGAATAAGTCTTTCCAACGCCGCTACCCTTTGGCTGGCGGCCTCCAGGGCTGCTTCTCGCTCTCTGCGTGCCCTCTCCTCGTCGGCGGTCGCAGCACGCAGTTCGTCAATCCTGGCCTGTGCACGCTCCCGCTCGACTTGGAGTGTGACCATCTGTTGGCCCGCCTCCGTCAGCTGTACCTGGGCGTCAACCAACTGGGCTGCTAGTTGCTCCACGAGCTCGGTGCATGCTGCGACGAAGGCCTCCTTCTCTGCCGCCTGCCCTTCGACACGCCGGACTTCCTGCTCCGCCACGAGGAGCGCCCGCGTGTTCTCCGACATGTCCCGACATTGTGCGACGTCGGCATGCCGGCGGCTCTCGCGCATCTTTTCGGCCATGAAATCACGGACCGTTAGATGGAGGCGTTGAGCATCAGCTCCCCCGGCACACAGGAAGCGCAGCCAGGTTTGAAGTGATCCCATGCGCCCCAGCCACTCCGATGGGTCTCGCTTGAGGAAGCGCTGGATGCACTTCCACCCCCTACGTCGCGTCATCCGGCTCTCCTCGACCGCCTCCGCGTCCGAGTCGTCCATCTCCTCGGGGTCGGCAGGCCGGTAGGCAGGGAAGGCAGCCAGCAGGTCTGCTGCGGGGTCCGCCCCTGGGATGTCCTCACGGGGGATAGGTTCCCCAACATCTGGGCGACCTTCTTCTCCCGCCCCAGCGGTGTTGACACCCTCTTCAGCCCCCGACCTCTCTCCGATGGCAGCACCGCCGACATCCGTTGCCCCCTGATCAGCAGTTGGTGGGGCCGACTCGGTGTGAGAAGCATGTTCCGGAGGAGGCGGCATGTCTGCCACCGGTCCACTCGTGGATGGCCCGGGTTCGGCAACCCGACGAGCCTCCAGTGTTGAGATCACTGCGCAGGGCATGCCGTGGTTAGTCACGGATCGTCAACGGCAAGCACCAGCAGTAAAGTAAGGAGACTTACGGGAATCCAAGGCGTCATCTTCCACTGTCCCGGCCGCCGCAGGAGCAATTGCAGCAGGGGAACCCTCAGCGCTTGTCAGTTCAATGATGGGTGTCTGGCCCCCGCCCTGTCCTGCTGGCGCCTCTCCTACTCCCGCTGAGGATGCCTGACCAGCATCCGTGCACTCCTGAGAAAGGTGGAGAAATGGGTTAGAAGCTGCATAAGAGAATGGATGAAGCAGGTTGAGTAGGGATAGAAGCGGACCTTGAGGAGCTCAGTGACATCGACATTGTTGGAGCCGGCCACCTTGCCCCTCTCCCGCGGGCTCCCCGGATGGGACCTTCCCTCCGAGCCTTCATCCTCCCCCGTCTCCTCCTCTTCCTCGGAGTCATCATTACTATCGTCTTCCTCCGGCGACATCTGTTCTGGAGTAGGCTCTCGACCGAGCATCACCTTCACCAGAAGGGACGGCTCCGCACGCTGACCACGTTGGCGCGCGTACTCGTCCATGGCCGTCAGATATGCATACCGCCGGTGGAAGTTCACCCTGTCGGTGATCTGGAGGCACCCGACCTCCGGCAGATGGATTCCTTCTCTGAGTATCTTTCGCCAGATGGCTTCGGTCCCCAGTGACTGCCGCAGGGTCATCCAGGCTGACCACAGCGCCGGGAAGACTGCATCGTGGGAGGGTTCGAGCAGACGCCTTACCTGCTTCCTGGGCCGCTCTTCGACCACCGCATGTGCCCCCTCTCTGGGCGCTGAAGTCGTGGCGGCAGCCTGCGATGTGCCCGCCGCTGAAGTCCCTGCCCGCGCCGGCTCCGCTGGTTGGCGTGCCTCCGTTCTCCCCCGTGTGGCGGCGCTTCGCCTCCTTCTTTGATGCCCGGTCTCTGCACGGGTGACTTCGAGCCACCGAACTGGCTTCCGTAAAAGCCCCTCGGGGTACGCGATGACCCAGTGTTCGGCGTACTCGGTTGCCAAGCCTGCGTCGATCCCGGTAGGAGGGAGAGTGATTACGTCGCCAGAGCCGAAAGCGGCGAACATCAGCCACATCTGGCAAAGGACGCAAGGGTTCGTCTCCTCCCGGACAGCAGTGAATACCCTCTTCGGCATCCGTTGAAGGCACCCGAACTGCTTGGCGAACCGGGTTGGCACGTAGGGCTCGCAGATCACCTTCCCGTCGATCCGAGCCACGAGCACCCCGCCCCGCATGTTCAGGAAGTATTCGTGATGCTCCAGCGGACCCTGCCCATTGTCAATCATCTGGCCGACGGGAGTGGGGAACAGGCTGAAGTTGAAATTGGCGTGATTTCCAATCCGAATCCTCACGCCCTCCTCATTTAGGGTCATCGGAGCGACCCCCGTGATGTTCAGCAGGGAGGGTCGCAGGCCGTTGCCCGGAGGAATGATGGCGTTTGGAAACGTGTACCCACCAAGGTGAGCAGCCACCCAGCCGTGGAAGAATTGAAAGGGCCCACAGATCCTTCGTGGTGACCCCCCTCGTGAGATGCGTCCCAGGATGGCATACAGCTTAGCCAGCACCGGGACCCCGAGGTTATATCTTTTATTGGCGGCCATGGCGCCCGCCATCGCCAGTGTCGCTGGGCGGACGCCCATTCTCGCGTCCCGCACTGGCAGGAGCCACCCACTCAGAAAGGCGGCCAGGAACGCCGCGTACCAGACATTTGGGTCCCGAGCCTCGATGACGCGGTACCCCCATGAGAGGTAGTCGCCCGTCTCTAGGACCCGCCAGTACGACCCGTTCCGGCTCCTCTGAGCCGTGGTCGGGCACCGCTTCCCCCTGCCTGGCATATTGACCGCTGGGTCATGCTCCAAGAACTGGCCGAACCACTCCTTGTAGGCTATGTCCTTGTGGAAGTCCTTGATCCCGAGCCGCTGCGTAGCCAGGTCAAGTAGATGCCATGTCAGAATGGGAGTCCGTGACCTATCTTCCCAGATATTCTTCGGAGGCAGGAACTCATCGTATTGGTAACCCTCCAGCGGGATACCTCCGATGCAGTGGATGTCCCAGAGACCGATGCTAACCTCCCCATGGTGAAGATGAAAGGTGTTGGTATCTGGGGACCAGCGGGTGAACAGCTCCGGCCCGAGCTCGGACTGCTGGTAGAAGTGGAACTGCGATGTCCACACCGCCTCAAACAGGCCGATGTACCGCAGCTCTTCCGCGAAGTGATCGCAGGTGTGGCGTACCCAGAACACCCAGGCCCACTCACTGGTGAAATTGCCCCCAGACCGCAAGTCCCAGTCCTTCAGCCAGCCCTTGGTGTCTTCAGTGACACTCTGGCGATATGTGCTCGAGTAGAGGGCTGGAGAGTTCTCCGCAGTAGGCTCACTCCCGACGATGGTTCGCGTCCTCGGGTTCAGGACATAGACATCTAAGTGCCTGGTCTCCCTGGCAGGATGCCCATTGTTGGTGATGTTATAGCGGGGAAGCTCGTCCTCCCGAGTCACCCAGGTCCGCGGCGCATCAACCTCGAACCCTGGCACCAGAACCTCATCTAGGATGCCAAAGTTCCAGATCGGCAGGTTGTCCGACAACGGATATGTCTTCTGGGCCGGCGACAGCAAGTCGAACAAGGATTGATTGCTGGAAACAATCTCCTTGGCTCTGTAGACCTCCTCGTTCGCCGCCATCTCAGCTCTGCGAATGGCGGCATCCCCCTCATTCCCTCGATTCGCAGCCATCTCAGAAGCTCCGGAAGTCGTGTGGGTTAAGGGATGAGGCGTGCGGAATCGGAAGAGGCTGGTAGAGAAGTTTGAGAGTTAGCGCGCAATCATAGTGGACGACGCACAATTGGGAAGTCTGTCGCATAAAACCCCGGGTGTTCGCGCAAAAACAGGCCGAAATCCGGAAGGTTTGCGCGACGAGCGGGTGAATTCCGCGCCGGAAAGGGCAATTTCGCGCACGAGAGCTCGAATGCTTATCGCACGGAAGGCCGGTGTACGGTACGGGGGGACCCAGGGCCCCTATTTATAGGCGAGGCTGGGTATCCACGCTGCGCGGAAAGCGCTTTGCGCGGTCGCGACATCGAATTTCGCGCCCGACACCCTTTTTTGCGCGCCACAGTCCCGCGCCACCCAGGACTTCGGCATTCCGGCGTCTCCCTCGGAACCCGATCGTTGCGAACTCTCGCCGATCAGATTCCGAGGGGGGGCTTTTGTAGACGCCGGAAAAGTCCGTTGTTCCCAAACGAAGCTCCGGATGCGGAAAGCGAGGTCATATTTGGAGTCGGAAGCATGTTTCGGAGGGCCCGGAGCCCTTGCGCGGAATTTTGGAGACCCGCGCGCAAAGTTGACAAGCCGCGCGCAAACCTCCCGGGATGCGCGCAATGCGCTGGGCCGGCGCGCAATTTTGCGCGCCCGTGGCCCGCGCGGCTCCCTTGCGCGCCGGGCCCGATTCCGCGCCCGCGAAGGAAATCCCGCGCCCGCGAACCGGATTTCGCGCCCGGGGTTTCCTATAAATATAAGGCGACCCCCGACGTTTTGAAGGTTGCCAGAATTCGAAGAGTCGCTCGTTCGCGCAATCCAACCCCCTTCGCGTGCAATGCCGATCTTTAGGTAACCTCTTTTCTTTCGCGCAAGAAAGCCTCAGGGTTCGCCTTCGCGCGCAATCTCTTTGGCTCCTTTCCTTTGAACAATTCTTCACCCAAAGGCATTCGCGCGCAAAAGAAGCCTCTTGCGCGCAATTGCCCCCGGGTGCGCGCAATCCAGCCCGATTGCGCGCACCCCCCCTTTTCAAAGTGGCCATTCGCTAAAAGAATGGGCCGTTGCCCCCGCGCGCTATCCGAAGCCCGGTGCGCGCAATCTCAATCACCCGCGCGCAAAGCGCTGTCCCAATTGCGCGCCAGCCCGTCCAATTGCGCACCGACCCACGGTATTGCGCGCCAATCTCCTCTTTTGCGCACAATCCGCCGTGGTCGCCCCCTTTGACCCCCTGAGGGTACCCCCCTGCGTGGCGCCCGATGATCCTCATCCCGGGTGCCCGCACCGTGCGTTGTCTTCCCGTGCGGCCCTCCAGGTTCGCGCGAAGTGACACAGACCATTTGGTGGCACTCATACGTCCAAGCTGCACGACATTAAACTGCCTAGCATATCGTCCGCGCTGCAAGACGTTAAACTGCCAAGTGTTTCGTCCCGCATGACGCTAAACTGCACTTCGTCCTCAACACACGACGTTAAACTGTACTTCGTCCGGCAAGACGTTAAACCCTCCGCTTCGTCCTCAACACACGACGTTAAAGTGTACTTCGTCCGGAAAGACGTTAAACCGCCCGCTTCATCCGATCCCGTGCCTCGCACGCAGGGTCCCCCTCCCGGTTCGGATGTGGCCCCCACTCGCTCGTCTCTGCAGGGATGTTGGGATTGGAGTGGCCTTCGCCCACGGGGGTAGGGTATTACAAACCCCTAGTTCCTTGTGGGGGACTGCGCATGTGTATCTCCATCGTGCTTCCCCACTGCCGAAACCAGTAGAGGGCGTGACAGGGATCGAGGTCTCTCACCTCCGGCCCGAGTCCCTCTCCAACTGAGTTTTGCCGCATCCGGGCTGCCTCAGTGCGTAAGTCATGACAGAACGAACTACGTGGACTTTGATCCATGTCTCCTAAACAGGGTACGTAGGAAGCCTCTCCGAGGTTCAAGCCCACCACCTGGTCGTCCCGGTCGTATTCGCGCTGGTTCGTCCATCAGTGGACCCCTCCTGGGTTCACACTCGCGTCGATTCACCTATGAATCCGCCCCTGTGGGAGACTGCACGTGTGTATCTCCATTGTGCTCCCCCACTGCCCTTTTCCTATTTCTCCTTTCAACGTCCAGCATGACGTGAAACTGTGATCCACCCGGCCGTTCCATCCCCCTCTGTGCGAGGTGGTTCGGTTCAATCCTCCGCCCGGCGGCCTCGACCTCTTCGTGAGTCAGCTTGCCGACGTCCAGCATGACGTTAAACTGTATATCCGAACTACGCTGACTTTGATCCGCGCTAACGCGTGGTACATAGGAAGCCCCTATGGGGTCCAAGCTCTTCACTCCATCATCCATCCTGATCCTTACCCAGGCCGCCACATCCCGGTGGGGTCATGCCAGTTCATTCCACTCCACTTAACTCGGGAAGCCGCCCATGTGCTGCCCCCGGCGTCGGAGGTTCCCCGCAAGGGGTTCTGTCATCTGATCCACTTCTCGTGTTGATCAGTCCGATGCTGTCCCCGCTGGACGTTAAACTCGCGGCATACCCCGTGTTAAACATGGGAAGCTGAGGAAAAGCTCAGGTAACGCAGTTCCCTGCACCCAGTGCGGGATGCCTCAGGCCATCACGCCTTCGAGAAGCCCTATTAGGGACGGAAAGCAGACATGCAGAGCCGCAGTGTTAAGACACGCCCCCAACACCCAGAGCCACCCGGTCTCCTCACCGCAGGTTGCTGCCCCGACCAGACCCCTTGGAGTGTCAAGACGGAAGCAGCGTAATTAACCGGTGTCCATGGAGACATGGAGCCGGGAACGAGATTCACGAGCATTCTTAAATCTATGAGGGAGACCCGGATTAGGCGACGAGTTCCGAGGAGACGTCCCCGGAAGGAGGAGCCGACATCCCATCATCCCGGTTTCGATCAAGGAGCATATGCCCCTGAATAAGGGACGAATGCCGCCCGCCCTTGGAAAGCGAGACTGCGGGGCCACGAGCCGCGCGCCTATCCCCTCGGGTCGACGGGTGCACGCGCGAACGCGTCCTCGCGGAACAGCGTCGGAACAGAAACCCGACGCACATCCGCACCGAAACAAGGTGAATATCATTCTATTTTTATATACTGAAAGTGAAGTTTATACCAATAAAAATGAAATTTCATTTAATTATTATACAAGCTATTTCTGTGGGGGGGGGGGGGGTGCAAGGGGGCTGTCTAGGGGGTATGGGGGGGGGTGTACGGGGTCTATCCAGGGGGGTTCACAGGGTATGTCCAAGGGGTGTTCAAGAGGGTGCAAGGGGGTTGTCCAGGGGGCATGGGGGTGACATGGGGCTGTCCAGGGGGCATGGGTGTGTGTGTGTGTGTGTGGGGGGGGGGGGGGGGTTGGGGGTGCGAGGGGGGGGGGGGGGGTGTTTTGGGGGTGCAGGGGGGTGCCTAGGGGGTGCAAGGGATTGTCCGACTGGGGGACTGAATTTGTTTTTTATACCATATGCATTATATCACCACAGTTTTAACCATGGAAGTAGGGCCATAGTGTCACGTTTTAACCATGGCATTAGGGGGTATCTTTCCACAATTTTAATCGTGGCAGTAGGCCCCTAATTCCACGGTTTTAACCATATCCTTAACCACCCTAATGCCACAGTTAAACCGTGACACTATAGCCCTACATCCATGGTTAAACCATGACACTATGGCCCTACTTCCATGGTTAAAACCATAGTGATAGGCCCCTACTACCATGGTTAAAACTGTGGTAATAGGTAATCCCTACTGCCATGGAGAAAACGACCATAGTTTCCGGAAACCATGGACATATGCCATCACCACAGCTTTTGGGCCTACAGCCATGGTTTGGAACCGTGGTTGTAGGTTAATTTTCTAGTTGTGAATAGATCTATTATTGTTATAGTAAATTTCAATCTCTTCTTAGATTCTAAGATCCACTACAAGTTTAGTAATGAACTTATTCATTCTAAAAAAATACCTTTATAACATATGATGTATTGATGTACTCTACCTATGTTGTTGATTCAAAATAATATCTTTTTTGGAACTCTTCTAATAAATTAATCCACAATTTAAGAAGAACATGAAACATGATTGAGATCTCATGTCATCTGTATCAATTTGGAAACCATAATTAGTGTAATAGTTTACATAGAGCTCATCCATTCTTCTAAAGACCAAGAATATATCCCTAGTTCTTCTCAAGTGCTTCATTATTTTATTTATAGTAATCTAAGGACTCTCAGAAAGATTATATTGGTTTCTACTGATTTTTCTCAAAGAATAAGAGGCAATGGGTCAATTAAACAACATATAATACATTATAGATCATATGGTGAATGAATAAAAATAATACTATCCATCCATTCTATCTATTTAAAAGGATCATAAATCTTTCTAATATTCATTCCATGTAATATTGGTAAATATCCATTATTTATATTCTCCATGCTAAAATACTTTAGTGATTTACCAATATATGTGTTTTGAATCAGTCCAGGAAACCACTTATATATATCACTATAGATCTTTATACGTAATATGTAGGCATATTCACCCATGTATTTCATTGAGAAGAACTTAGCTTGCCACATATTCAAAAATTGAACTGT
This sequence comes from Viscum album, assembly GCA_963277665.1. Classification (NCBI taxonomy): domain Eukaryota; kingdom Viridiplantae; phylum Streptophyta; class Magnoliopsida; order Santalales; family Viscaceae; genus Viscum; species Viscum album. The sequence goes on from OY728131.1 coordinate 1,538,966,319, forward strand.
CATGATCTCATTTCAAATAAGTAGTATTTCATCTATATAAAATATCCAAAATACTATTATGATTCCACTGAACCACTTATATACATAAGAATCATCCATTTTTTTTGAAAAAAACTATTTGATTGGAAAATAAAACTAGATATTCTGACTCCAAGATTCTTACTTCAAATCATAAATGGATCATTGTAGCTTGTTTACCTTTACAGTTTCATTTGAAATTTACAAACCTTCAGGTTGTGTTAAATACATATCCTCAACTATATTTTCATTAAATAAAGAGGTTTTAACATAAATTTCATATATCTCATAATAAAAATAATCTTACATATAAAGAAATATCAGATTGGACTTAATCATTGACATAAATAAAATAGTTTCTTTATAGTATATTCCATGAACTTTCTTACAACATTTTATCACAAGGAATGTGTTAGGTCAGAATAATACAAAGATACAAAAGGAGGGGGGGGGGTGTTGGATCTTTTGGATAATATTTAGAGATTATGGTTTAAGTAAAGAATGAGATTTTACATGTATTTTTTTAATTATACAGAATTATTATAGGTTTGTGGAAATTCAAGGTGTATGATTCCGAGGCCCAGTGTGCTCAGAATAAATTTATTAAATTTTTTAAGGTAGTGTAGTAAACGTGCAAACGATGTTTTCTAACATTTGTACTGGTGCTCGGATTAAAAATCTGAGGGCACTGTTGAATTTACAGTGCCGTGATTCGCCTAAGGAAGGTTTAACCTTGACCGTAGTGGGTCAAGAGAGGAATTTTAGTTTTTGCGATTTTCCTTGGTAAATTAATAAAATAAATTTATTTTTATTTTATTTTATTTTCACCTCTCTTTAGGTTTCAGTGGATGGGACCATAGGGGGGGGGGTGAGTGGGCATTTAATGCAGGGCATTAAATGCCCAGTTAAACAAAATGTGTAACCACCAATCCCTTTAATTAATAATATTCATTAATTATAAATAAATGAATCACCTCTTAAATTAAGATTTATTTTAACTCTTCCTCTGGGTTGGGTGTTTATTTCCATTGGTAAAAGGTGGAGGAGGATATTGAGGCTCTTTATGAAGATCAAATCTCTCAATCGAGAACCAAAGATCTTCGTTTGAGTGATGTCATGGGAGGTATGTTTCGGGATCAACGAATGCCGACTCTTCCTCAAACGCGGGCATTCTCCAATGATCTTGAGGTAGGGTTTTTATTTGGTTTTAGTTTAAAGAGTTTTTGAATGTTATTCTAACCTTTTACTATCAAGATAATGTAGATGGAACGGGCCAAATGAACAAGGCCCGAACCCTCCGCCTTTTGTTGTAATTTGGTGTGTTCTTCGTGAGTATTTTATTTGGTTTGAACAAAACCCAGTACGACGGGTGAGAGTGGTGGATGGAAACGGCCGACCATGGAGGAGATAACGGTGTTCCATCGTGCGATGCTGATAGGGAAGGCCGTGACTATAGCCACAGTGGGTGAAGATGGCGGCCAGCCACAAAGGAGGTGGTGGTGCGCTGTCATGCACCGTCAAAAAAAAGAGGGTTGCGGTATACACCCGCAGTGGACAACAGTAGCCGACATCGGCCGACCGTGGATGGAGGCGAGTGGCGCACCATTGCGCGCTTCTGATGTTGGCTGTGGCTTGAAATCCACAACGGTGGTCTGGGACCCAAAGCGTGTCCCGCGGGTGACCTGATAGCGCCAAGAGGTGCTGCCGCTCTGCCTTCCGAACAGGGGAAACCGCTTCCCACATGCTAGATAGGGAGGGCCCTGCTCCAGCGGACCGTGCATGCCAATGGGTAATGCGAGCCTAGTGGGACACTCCCTCCATGGTCCGGGTCGTGAGAGCCAAGCGGGCTACACCCCTCTGTGTGTCGGGCCGCACCAACCCAATGGGCCACACCACCCAAACGGTCGGGCCAGTCCGTGACTCAACGGGCCGATCCCACCACGGCCCAACCCAACCGGGTCGGTGTTGGCCTGGTTAGGCTGGTTTGGGTTAGACCTGGACCGGGTCAGGTCATGTCAGCCTATGACCGGGTCTGGTTGGGTCGATCCGACTGGGTCGGACCAGACCCGGACCCTTCAAAGCCTAATTTCGCTAAAAGAGCCAAAAATTGTGAACCAAACATCTGTTTGATTAACTGTCTATGACACTGGGATCCTTGGAGCGATGCGTTCCTTTTGGTCCACTCCAATTGAGTTTCAGAGAAATTTGGTATACAACTGGGTTGGATCGAACCCGAATCCAACCGGGCCCTCGGTACTAAAACACTTATAAGTCATCGACCGAGTGTCCGATTTATGCACCGTCTATCGCATTGAAACCCTTACGACGTGTTGGTACTTTGGGATACTTATTCGTGGAACTTATTTTCAGTTGAGGTATGACCAATGGCTTGAGGAGTAGATCCTCCCAGAATAAAGCTTTATTAGTGCGAGAATCTCGTGGTTGGTTGTAACGTGAATAAAGAACATCAATTCTATGTGGGTTAGCATCCAATGATACTTTGTGGGTCAGCATCTATTGATCCTGTGTGGGTCAGCGCTTAGAGATCCTATGTGGGTCAGTATCTCTCGATCCCGTGTGGGTCAGCGCCAAACGATTCTGCGTGGGTCAGTATCTATCGATCCTGTGTGGGTCAACAGTAGAGCCTGTCGATAGAATAATATGATCTAAAATTATGACTAATCATATGTACTTATTTAATTGATTTATATATCTGGTGTGAGCTAAGTCTGTATCTTTTTGGTGTTACCTTTGTGGTACTTTTACCTTCGTGGTGTTACCTTTGTGGCACTCTTACCTATGAGGTGTTACCTTCGTGGTGTTACCTTTGTGGTCTTCTTCCCTCACGGATCAGTTGTGATAAAGACATAAAAGTTAGATCCTTATGTTTCCTTATGTATGATATGAGTATATCTTGAAAACTTAGGTATATGTATGGGAATATACCTAATTAGAGTTAATGAATGCTTCATTCTTTGTGTTTGAGGTCTTGCTTTGTGGTTTATCCTTTGTGGACCTCTAGGAAAATTTCAAGGGTCTTGGGATCCCTATTGAGTATTGTTATACTCACCCCTACATGGGCTACTCCCACACCTTTCTGTGTATTGTGAAGAAGGCAGACAATGTTGATTGAGGCTGAGGGATCTAGGGCTGGACGGTGCTCAGAGGTGGACCATTTTACATGACATGCCATAGTGACTATGGATCAAGAACTGTACCTACCCTTTAGGTAGGATCCTTAGTGAATGATCCAGAAGCTTTATTCTCTTTCACTTGTACTTTTACTTTCTAGTTGGACTTGTATTCCAGCTCCTTTACTTTTAGTACACTTTTTACTACATCTATTTACTTCGTGGTTGCTTCTTGTTGAGTTCTTGGACTATGTGTTTGTATAGGTTTAAAGGAAATTCCTTACCATTATAGGGATATGCCTTTCCGGAGCTAGTATCCAGCCCCTGACCTATGGAAGACGGGCTTGGGGTAGTCACAACACGAGCCATGGGGGACGAGTCATGACAAAGTGGTATCAGAGTATTCGATTCTACTGAAAAATTAGGGCTATGATATTTTTTATGTGGCAATAGTGTTAAGTGTTATGAGTGTGGTTTTCTGTTTGTGGAATCCAGTGTTGGTGTGGCAGCTGACGTATCCATACACCAGGACCCTAAATTCTGATTTCTGACTCAATGATTGAAAACACTGATTGAGTGTGTTTTGAAAAGTTTTTCTTATGATTTCTTTGAGTCATCTCACAAGGTATAATTTATTGACCATGGCTCACCTGTTTTCTTTCAGGATTCCTCCATGTAGACAGCCATCTAGGATTCCGAAGAGAGTACATGATGATGGCCCACCGAGTGATGAGGCTTCGGTGCATGGCCCTATTATGGTGATAGTACCACCAGGTGGTGCACCAGTAGCACCACCACCCATTGGGAAGTAGATGCCACTAACCCCACCAGCATAGGGTGCATGCCGACTGAGCGCATTGAATGAGTTTCACTAGCAGAGGCCTTCGAGGTTCTGAGGTGAGACAGATCTGCAAGCGGTTGAGGACTGGATGGAGGTTGTGGCTAAGTTTTTCACTTAGTTGGGACACCAGATGCTCTGATGGTGATCCTAGATGTCAGTCTTTTCTAAGGAGCAGCTGGGAGATGGTGGAGTCTAACACTCTAGTTACCCGACAAGGCGACCCTCACCTGGGAAGACTCTAAAGTCCGTTTCAGGGCAGAGTTCTTCCCAGAAACACTATGCTCTGTGCATGTATAGAAGCTTCTGCATTTACATTATGGCAACATGACCGTAGCCTAGTAATCTTCAAGGTTCAATGATATCTCACGCTACTCCACCAAAATTCTATGAGACCATTTCTTTAGGGGAAAGACCTTTGATAAGGGTCTCTGATGGGAGATTAGAGCATCAATGATATTTCTCAGAATTCCAACATAAGATGGGGTGCTAGAGAAACTGCTTTTGGTGGAGAGATTCCTAGTTGAGTAGGCACCCGCATTGAGAGACACCACTAGACTCTAGGTAGTAGAGTCATCCACAGTAGGCAGTAGACAGATGACGTAGGGGCCCAAGTGGGACAGACCTTCAGGTGGACAACCTAAAGATACAGGGTTGGTGGTGCAGGGCTCACGGGAACAAGGAAGACAAATGAGGAGTAGGTAGTGCTACTCATGCGGCCGGCAGGGTCACATGGATCGCGACTACTAGACCTGCTGTACGGATGACCAGCTGACGATCAAGGGACCGCTGAGGCAGAGGCAGAGGTTCAAGTGAGGAGGTCCGCAGGGCGTCCGACATAGCAGAGGATTTGTCCATGCAATAGTTGGTGGGTGGAGATTCGAGGTTCTACCGCCACCACCTCCAGGTGGTCCACCCCGACCATAGGGAGCAGGTGGACAAGTATGATCTCAGTTCTAGGAAGATGAGGCCTATGAATATGGTGATCTTGAGATGATTCGAGGTATAATCTATTTCTACTCCACCCTAGCTATAGTACTTTAGAAACAAGTTCCTGTCATTCTTTCATTTCCAAAAAACTTATTTGGGGCACGGAGATTTTGATGGAGCTGTTGTCTCAATCCTAAAGGCACATGATGTATTTTTTGAAGGTGGGGAGCACGTCATCCTCTTTAGAGGATTCACCAAGGTACTAGTGGCTCTACAAGAGGAGGTTTTTATGGAGTTCCATACATCCCCTATGGCAGTACATCCTGGTTTGGAAAAGATGTACAAAGACCTCCGACATTGGCATTGGAGGCCAAGGATGAAGAAAGCAGTGGTAGAGCTTGTTTCACGATTCCTCACTTGTCAGCAAGTGAAGGCCGATCATTAGGTTACATCTAGCATAACACAACCACTAGAGGTAACAGAGTGGAAGTGGAATGGTATCTCCATGGACTTTGTGATAGAGATACCACAAACCTCTAGGGGACATTATTCCATTAGGGTGATCATTGTTCGACTCACCATGTCAGCCCACTTCCTACCCATCCGAGAGCAGGGATCAGTAGAGGGATTGGGATTCCTCTACGTGCAGGAGATTGCATGGCTTCATGGGGTGCCATCAGAGATCGTATCTAACCATGGAACACATTTTACATCCTGATTATGAAAGGGATTATATGAGACATTCAGGATTCAGTTAAGTTTGATTACCACCTTTCATCTATATAGGGATGGTTAGATGGAGTAGACAATTATGACACTCGAGGACATGCTTTGTGTTTGCATCCTAGATTTTGTCCATAGTTGGGAGGATCACTTCCTCTTGGTGGAGTTCAAATACAGAAACAATTATCCCTCCACCATCACTATGGCACCATTTGAGGACTTGTACAGTTGACTATACATATCACCTTTATGATGGACAGACCCAAGGGAGTTAGCACTTATGGATCCAGAGTTGGTACTAGCTACCACTGAGAAGTTGCAGATCATCCAGGAGTGGATGAAGACTCCACAAAGAAGATAGATGTCTTATGATGATAGGAGACAGAGACATTTGGAGTTCGAGGAGGGAGACCATGTCTTCTTACGGGTATTACCTCAATGAGGTTTTCCAAGATTTGGCCATGTTGGAAAACTCTCACCGAGGTTTATCATACCATTTATGATACTTCAGAGGATTAGTGAGGTGGTATACCACTTGGCACTGCCACCGTAGTTGGGGAGGGTGCATGAAGTCTTCCATGTATCTCAGACGAGGAGATACATGCATGACCCATCTCACGTCATCAACCATGGCTAGAAGGGCTTTGATGATTGGGAGACGTTTACGGAGGTTCTAGTGGATATTGAGGATCAACAAGAGTGGGTCCTTTATTGATGATCAATACCTATGGTGCGTGTTTTCTAGAAGCACAGGAACCTCTAGGAGAGAACATGGGAGTGGGAGGATCAAATTCGTGCTCAATACCCCTCTTTATTTACTTAGTTTATGTTGTGGCTTTTGGGGATAAAAGGCCCTAAGGTGGGGAGAATGTAAAGATCCTGATTTTCAATGTATTTTTTTTAATTATATGGAATTATTATGAGTCTTAAGAAATTGATGACATATGATTCCGAGGCCTGGTGTGCCCAAAATGAATTTATGAACTTTTTTTAAGGTACATTCAGTAAATACACGAGCGGTGTTTTATAAGTTTTGAATCGGTGCTCAGATTAAAAATCGAGGGCACTGTTGAATCCTTAGTACTAGAATTCTCTAAAGGGAGTTTTAACCTTGACCGCTGTGGGTCGAGAGATGGATGTTAGTTTTTGTGGGTTTTCTTGGTAAATTAATAAAATATATATATATATTTTTATTTCCACCTATCTTTAAGTTTCATTAGTGAGGACCATGGGGGGGTAGTGATCGGGCATTTAATGTAGGGTATTAAATTCCCAGTTACACAAAATGTGTAACCACCAATCCATTTAATTAATAAGATTCATTAATTCTAAATAAATGAATCACCTCTTAAATTAAGTGTTATTTTAACTCTTCTTCTAGGTTGGGTGTTTGTTTTCATTGGAGAAATGAGGAGGAGGATCTTGAGGCACTTGACAAAGAATGGATCTCTCAATTGAGAACCGAAGATCTTCGTTTGAGCGACGTCATTGGAGGCCTGTTGTGGGATCAACGAATGCCGACTCTTCATCAAATGTGGATGTTCTCAAACAATCTTGAGGTATGGTTTTTATTTGGTTTTAGTTTCAAGAGTTGTTGAATCTTATTCTACCCTCTTGCTATCAAGATAATGCAGAGGGAACATGAAAAATGAACAAGTTTTGAACCCTCATCCTTTTGTTGGAATTTGGTGTGTTCTTCGTGAGCATTTTATTCGGGTTGAACGAAAACCAATATGGTGGGTGACAACGATGGCTAGAAATGGCCAGCCGTGGAGAAGATAGTGGCGCGTCGTCATGCACCGCTGGTGGAGGAGGCCGCGACCATAGTCATGGTGGGTGAAGATGGAGGCCTACTCCGGCTGGCTGCGAAGGAGGTGGCAGTGCTCCATCGCATGCCTTCGGAAAATGGGGGCAATGACATACGGCCATGACAGAAAGTGATGGCTAGCATTGGCCAGCTATGGATGGAGGCGAGCGGCGTGCTGGCGCATGCCGCTGAAGTTGACCGCAGCTCGAATGCCACGATGGAGGGATGGGTCCCGCAGTGGGTACCGTAGGTGACCTAGCAGCGCCAAGAGGTTCCATCACCCTACTTTCAGAATAGAGGAAACTGCTCCCCCCGTGCCATCTAGGGGGCCCGCTCTAGCAGGCTGCATGAGCCCAGCGGGCGGAGCTCTCCACGGGCTGGGCCGCACCGCCCTGATGGGCCAGGCTGGTTTGGAGCCCATCGGGCCAAGCCCACCATGACCCAGGCCGGTTCGGTCTGGGTTGGGTCAACCTGAACCGGGTCGGGTCGGCCCAGATTGGGTCGGGTGGGCCAGTCCGACTAGGTCGGACCAGACTTGGACCCTTCCAGGCCCAATTTCAGTAAAAGAGCCATAACTTGTGAACCAGATGTCCATTTGATGAACCATCTGCAGCCATGGGATCTTTGGAGTGATACAATCATTTTGGTTTACTCCACTTGAGTTTTGGAGAAATTTGGAGTACTTCTTGGTTGGACCTAACTTGAATCCAACCGGGACCTCGGTACTAAAACACTTATAAGTCACAGAATGAGCGCCCAATTGACATGCCGTATATCACATTGGAACCCTTGAAACATGGTTGTCCTTTGAGACACTTCTTCATAGAACTTCATGGTGGTTGAGGGATGACTGAGGATTGATGATCAGATCCTCCCGGAATCAAGCGTTCCTAGTGCGGGAATCTCATGGCTGGCTGTAACGTGAAGAAAGAACATCAATCTAATGTGTGTCAACATCCAATGATCCTATGTGGGTCAATATCTATCAGTCCTATATGGGTCAGCACTTGGAGATCATGTGTGGGTCAGTATCTATCAATCCTGTGTGGGTTAACTTCTAACTATCCTATGTGGGTCATCATCTATCTATCCTATGTGGGTCAGCAGCAGAGCCTCTTGATATAATAAGATGATATAGATTTATGACTAATCATCTATACTTCTGTACTCGAGTAATATACCTGGTGTGAGCCGAGTCTTTAACTTTGTGGTGTTACCTTTGTGGTACATTTTCTTTCATGGTGTTACCTTCATGGTGTTACCTTTGTGGTAATTTTACCTTCAAGGTGTTACCATCTTGTGTTACCTTTGTTGTATTCTTCTCTCATGGATTAGTTGTGCTAAAGGCTTAAAATTTGGATCCTTATATTTCCTCATGTATGAGATGAGTATATCTTGATAACTTAGGTATATGTATGGGCATATACAAAAGTATATTTGATGACTACTTTGGGATTTGTGTTTGAGGTCTTTATTTGTTGTTTATCCTTTGTAGAACTCTGGGAGTCCTTTGGGGGTCTCGAGGTCCCTACTGAGTATTGTTATACTCACCCCTGCATGGGCTATGCCCGCACCTTGTTGTGTCTTGTTCAGATGATGTATAGTGTTGATTGAGGCTGAGGGAGCCACAATTGGATGGTGCTCAGTGGTGGACCATTTGACATGACATGCCAGAATGACTACTGATCGAGAGATGTACCTACCCTTCATGTAGAATCCTTGGTGGATGATCCAGGATCTATATTCTCTTTCAGTTTTACTTGTACTTTCTAGCTGGGTTTATATTCCATCCCCTTTAATTTTAGTACAATTTTTACTACAACATTTTACTTCGTGGATACTTCTTTTTGTGTTCTTGGATTGTGTGTTTGTACAGGTTTAAAGGAAATTCCTTCCTATTATAGGGATACACCTTTATGGTGCTGGTCGCCATCCCTTGGCTTATGGAAGGCGAGATTGGGGTAGTCACGACACGGGCCCAAGGGGGACAGGTTATGACATGAATCATTATCTTATGTATGTAATTTGAGTAGCAGATAAATAGTAAAAAAGAATAAAATAATTACTATAGTGGTTTAGGGCACAAAGATCCCATAGTCCACCCCACAAACAATATCACTACGTGTTTAGGGATTTTCACTAGAATGGTCCTTTTATCATAAGATCTTCACAATTGAGTGCAGGTAGTTGAAACCTTTTACAATAAGGCTTTATGGATCCTTTTAATTCTTTTACAGGGAACTAGTTTCTCCACTGCATAGTCTGAGAAGCTAATACTCTTCCAGGACTGAGACCGAGAAGCATAAACTCTAATAAATCAAAATATTTTGATTTGATTGAATTGATAGTTTTTTTAACATAGTTTCAGAAAAAACTGACAGAATACCAATATTCTTATTCAAAGATGAATTTTTTAAAGAAAGAGTTTCTTTGAAGAGATCCTAGTTATGAATGATCTTCAATAAAAATAACAAAAAATAAATAGTAGTAGTTACACAATAGTACGAAGTTGAAACATGTATATCTTCAAAGTGAATCCTCTTCATAAATAACAGAGTTTCTCGACATTTATATTTCTTTGCATCAGTTCTTTATTAAAAAATTTATTGGAAAAATATATTTCTATATGTAAAAGTGAAAATACTATGGCCATATATATATATAACACATGAATTTATTTTAATTGATCATATCAAAGAATATTTACATATAGATCACAATCATTCAACTTTAAATCATTCATGAGAGGTGTAACTTCCCTTCAAAATAGGAATAATTTACTCCGTTGAATACGATAATTTAAACCGGTAATAAAAAATATTTATGGTGATATTTACTTCTATTGAGATATTTATATTAACCATGGGAAATATCTTTAATTTAAACTTCATTGTTGAATATTCAAATGTTGGGTTCCTTTATGGGGAGACAAAACTCTAAATATAGGGTTGAAAACATATGGTGGATTACAAAAGTAGGGTTAATGTACCATAAGTTTGTTTCTTTAAACATAGGGTTACTTATAAATGTATTTTTGTTTATCTAGAATTTCCATTTTATCAAACGTAGGATTACATCTAAGCATAGGTTTGTTAAACAATATTTTTCCAACAGCATTGGATACATGATATCTCAAATGTAGAGTTTCTTGAACCATATTCTATGCTTATACTTACACACGTAGGGTATGAAAAATATTTCCACAATACTTTAAAAATATTCTAAGAATAATTTAACAAATATTATAACCCGTAAATAAGATAATATTATCAAGAAATATGTTACTAAATAATAATTGAAGTAATTTTATTAGTAAAACAAACAAGGGTATTTTTTAGCATCAAAATAAATAATATTTATAGAGTATTATTGAGATAATAAAATTCCAAAAATCTCCGCATTTTTTATGATCACAAAACCCATAACATAACTTAAAAAATATATGAATTTTAAACACAGATGAAAATAATATATTTAAAATGATACAAAGATTATAGTTGTTGAAAAAGAATTTTACATAGTAAAATTCATTTCGTTTAATGGATAATAGAAATGGTAATTGAATAATATAATTAAGAATGTTTTGATTACCCAGTTATCTACACTTTTCTGTGATATCAAAAAGAAAGTTTATGAAAATGGATTAAAACACATTCAATGTAGAACAAAATGGTAAATGAATGTTATATTCTATTGAAGATAAAATTAAGACAAGTGTTCTGGCAGTAGAAATGGACATAAATAATAATAAAAATAAATATCAGTTAATAAAATATTTTTTATTAAAATGATGTTTATGATTAAAAGTGGTAATTTGGTGAAGAAATGTGTAAATAAAATAGATTGATAAAGGTTAAAGGGCTAGTTTAAGAGGTGTTGTTCTTTAGTAAAGCTCATACAGTCAAAAGAACTTCATTTAATTCTTCCATCTATCCTTGTAATTTTTTTGAAAGGCTGTCAACCAACTATGTTTTCAAAAATTATGATTCATAAAACACTTTAAACTTTCAGATAGATTGAATTTATGAAATTAAGGGAAATTTTCATCGATTTGATGAAAATTGGTAAGATTATCAATTAATTTATTGAGAATCAGTTTGATTCCTAGTTCAATTAAGGTTAAATTCTCAAAAAAGTCTCATTGGTCATCTAACTAAACATTAAGAGGTGATCTTTTACACTAAAGTTACTGAAACCAATCATTACTATTATACATCATGGTAGTGATTTCTTGAAACATTATGATTAAATATGATGATGCTTGAGAAGTAGTGGGAGAGGCTCTAAATTGATTAGATCTATTCCATAATGATTCAAATTGATTTCCCAAATATTTCTTTAAATCATCAGAATCCATTTTAATGATTGATACTGCTTTCAGTTATTGAAAATAATCAAACATTTCTTGTTGAAAAGTATCAAGATATCTTCTGGAAAATGAATTTTCTATAATATTGTGCATCTAAATCTGAACAGATTCAAATTATTCTCTTAAGAAAGTTGAATTCCTCAAATATTTTAATGTTTTTTCTTGTAGATTCCAGATCATGTTGTAAACTTGAGTTATAATCCTTTATTATGTTATACTTGATTACCATATCTTCTATTTGATGATTTATGGAATAATAAGAATATTATTCTTGATGTTGTTATTACCAAGATTCTTCTATTACAACATATCACTTTTTGGAATTTTTCTCACTAGAAGAGTAAGAAATGTTATCAATAACTTAGGTCTTATCTCTAGCCACAAAAGCTATTTTATCTAATGATGGATCATTAGAAGAGATTGTTTTACTCTCTAATATTTCAGTGGTTTTAGCTACTCAAATTTAAATTTTCTCATCTCATGGTGAAGTTTCCTAAACATTTTCTTTTTCTGGCGCCACATGTTCATCTTGCAGATGATAGTTAGCTTTTTGTTCCTCATGAGTGATTGTTACTCATAAAAACATTGATGGAGTTTCTTCTCCAAGTCCATCAGTGTCAACATCTAGGTTCTCATTGGAAGGTTATTCTATGTTTCTAGGATGAGTTATAAGAACTTCAATATCTGCTTCGTAGTGGTCTCCCTCATCTTGATCAGAAGTATTATATCACGACCTCCTTTTTGTTGGATGAATAAAATAATCTATTCTAGATTCTCTAACTTCTTAATTACATAAAAAAAATGATCTAGCTGATTTAGAAATTCCTTTACCTCCTGAGAAATAGAACTATATTGTTTTTGTTCATCATCACCAACAAGAAATAACTTTCCTTTAACTATACTATATAATAAAACAAACATTCTTAAAGTACCAACATTAAGAATATTGCTAGGATGACACATAGTTTGAACATTTTCATGGATTTTTTTCATTATATACATAAAAATAGAAACAATTTGTCTATATATATAGAAATACATCCCTTCCAATGATTGAAAGTTGTGATTCAGATATCAAATCTTATACTTGGGAAATTTGAGCTTGATATCACTAATAGAAAAAAACATGAAATACATGTCAGGATAAAGAATATTTTATAATTAATCAATTCTTAGGAGGATTTCAAACAATTTGAACGTGACCAAAACCTTATTTTCAGCCTCAATATCCTTAACAATCATTTTTTGATTTTAGGTTGAGATGAAATGAAATTATATTATATCTTCTAACTTGTTTTCCTGATTTCTAGTGATCAAAGATAAAATTGAAACACTTCTTCATGAAGAAATTTTAGGATCTTTGTAATTTCTATTTAAGAAATGGAAAATTTCTTATCATCTACTCATGAAGTGATGATATCCTCAATTTATACAAAACTAAAATGAACATTCTTATTGAACTTCTTCAGTTCTATCAAAAAAATAAATTCTGGATTTTCATCATTAAACATAAATTAAAAACCTTGAAAGTCCATATATTGCTTCAATAAGATACTTATCTGATAAATACTATCAAATTCAAAAACTATTCATTTATTAATATTTCTGAAAGGGACATTCAGATATTTTGGGTCACTTGGTTTACCTTCAGTTTTCCTCTTGTTATTTGATGTTTTTGTGAATCTAAAGGTAAAAGGTTTAGATTCTAGGGTTTCAAAGGAAGACGAGAGCTCTGGAAGGAGAAAATTGTCGAAATATGAGGGTAAGTAAGAGGAAGAGAGAGAGGAATGGTTTTATAACAATTTTGGGTTATGTATTACTAGTTTCTTGAGCCAATTTAATCACCATAATCATTATTAGTTCTTATTTTGAAAAGAGGTTATTTTTAAAAAATGAAAAAAATATTTTTTATTTAACCGAGTTAAAAATAAATAAATAAATAAATAAATAAATGAATAATATTAAAAAAATAATTACATAAATTTACTTAACAAATTAGTAAACATTTAATCGAAATTGGAAATTCCTATACCCCCTTAATAAAATAAAAACATTTATTGGGAAGTGGTTTAGTAAAAATATCAAAAAATTTATTTTTGGTATTTAAAAATTCCTAATATATATCCTTTTTAATAACATGATATTTTATAAAATGTTTCCTTATATCAATATTCTTGGTTATTGAATGACTTATAGGATTTTTGGAAATTTTAATTACATTAGTATTATCACATAAAATAGGTATATTATTTAAATTAATCCCTAATTCCAGTAAGTTGTATTACATACAAAAAACTTTGGTACAAAAACTTCCAACATATATATATTCTTCCTTGGATGTTGATAGAGAAACTGAGTGTTGTTTCTTACTCAACCATGACACTGGATATTTTCCTATAAAGTGATAGGTTCCTGATGTGATTTTTCTATATAATATACATCCTCCAAAATAAACATCTAAATAAAAAATTAATTTAAAATCAAAAGTTTTTGGGTAAAGTCAAGATTGAAAAATGGTTCCTTTTAAATATCTAAAAATAATTTTAACAACATTAAGATGAGATTATTTTGGGTTTGAATAAAATCTATCACATAAACATATAGAAAATATTATATCTTGTGTGATATGAGTAAGATATAATAAACTACCAATCATACCTCTGTATAACTTATTGTCAACTGGTTTTCTAGCTTCATCCGAATCAAGTTTTACATTAGTACACAAAGAATTTGTATAAGTATTAATGTTTTCTAGTCTAATTATTTTTAATAAATCAATAATATATATTATTTTATTTAAAAAAATTCCATAATCATTTTTATAAATTTTAAATCCTATAATGATATTTAATTATCCCATCATACTCATTAAATGTTCTTTTTTCATAAGAATTGAAAAATCTTTTCAAATTTTTTTATTTGTTTATTTGAAAATAAAATCATCAACACAAATTGTTACTAATAAAATATTAGAGAAATCCATTTTCTTAAAAAGAGTAGGATTTTATAATCCTATTATAAATCCATTTTCTAATAAAAAGGATCTTAATCTTTCATATGAGGCCCTAGGTCCTTCTTTAAGGCCATAATGAGTTTTAGTAAGTTTAAAAAATGAATTTGGTAGATGAGGGTTTTTAAAACCTAGTGGTTGTTCAATATAAAATTACTCAATTAAATATCCATTTTAAAATTTCGATTTTACATCCATAAGATATAATTTAAAATTCATATGAGATGTATAACCTATAAGGATTGTAATTGACTATAATATAGAAATAGGTGAAAAGGCTTCATCATAGTCTATCCCTTCTTCCTGGTTATATCCTTTTTCTAATAATCTTTCTTAATTTATTGTAATGATCCCTTGTTCATCCTATTTATTTCTAAAAACTCATTTAGTTCCTGTTACTGGATAATTGGTTTGATGGTCAACTAATTCCCAAACTTTATTTCTACTGAATTGATTAAGCTCTTATTTCATTTCTATTATCCAATTTTTATCATTTAGAGCTTATTCTACTATCTTAGTCTCTAATTGTGATATAAAGAAAGAAAATTTAGATATGTTTCCTACATTCCATATAGTTCTTACTCGATTATCTAGAATTACTATTATAGTTTCTAAAGGATGATCATTTAAGGTTCTAGACTATCTCGGTAAGAAATTTTTAGGTTTATCTATTTCATGTTCTTATGAACTAGACTAAATTTAATATATTTTATTTTTAAAACTAGTTCTAGGTAAATCAAGTCTCATGCTGTTAAAATAGTCAAAAATTTTATCTTCTTGATCTTTCGTTTTATCAAAAGGTCCAGTTACATAAAACTTAACCTTAATCAATTCTTTAAAAATTCTTGAAATTTTATTATACACTATATAAACTTTATAAGTACTATAATATCCTAGAAATATTCTTTATTCATCCTTTGGATCGAATTTACCAAGGTTTTCCTTAGTATTCAAGATATACACCTTGATTGAAAATACATTAACGTAATTCACTTTGGGTTTTCAGTTATTACAAAGTTCATAGGGTGTCATTTTAATAAGGTGTCTTTTAAAAAATCTATTCATGATATAAAAAGTTGTGTTTAAAAATTATGCCAAAAAATATGTAGGAATGATGTACTAATTCAATATAGAACTTTCTGTCTCTTGAATAGTTCTATTTATACTTTAAACAATTATATTTTGTTGAGGTTTTCTAGGTGTAGAGAATGTGTGTTTAATACCCATGTTTTAGAAAAAATAATTAAATTATCAGTTCTAAAAAATAGTGAATAATTCAATTTTAAGTTTTAGAAAATAAACCCAAGTAAATATTGAAAAATAATTAACTAATATAAAAACATACAATCTTACATCTATGATTTATACCCCTGATGGTCCAAATAAATTCATGTAGATAATTTCTAGTGGTTTAGATTTAGAAACTTTTTTTAATTATTTGAATGATGATTTGTGTTGTCTTCCAATTTGACGTGCATCACAAAATCCATAATTTTAAAATTTAAGACTAGTAAAATTATAAACTAAGTGTTTCTTAGAAAATTTATATAAAGTAAACGAATTAAATTCTCTAGGTCCTGTATGATAGATGCAAAAATCATTTTTATTATTAGTTAAACAATTCAGTTTTTTACATAGGGAATTAAGATCCAATGTATTAACATTTTCAGTTCTATGTGCTATAAATTTAAGAAATTTATCTTTGAAAACTGAGAAAAAATTGTTATAGAAATCAACAGAAAAACCATAATCACTGAATTGAGAGATAATTATTAGGTTATTCTTTAGAACCTGTATATACAACACTCTATTGCTTGATATTGACTTTGAATCTCCAACCGATCTAACTCTGAATATCTTTTCTTTAGAATTATCACCAAAGGTGATTAGATCTCCGTACATTTATAAAAGTGTAAGAAAATTGGAAGATTCTCCACTCATATGTATTGAACAACTACTATCCATATACCATACAATATGTTTTTGGTATTTAACCTATAAATAATTTAAATGAGACTTTGTTTTTGTATCCATATTTTCTTGGGTCCAGCTGTGTCAACATGCAAAGATATGGAATCCATATTTTCCTTATTTTACCAAAATTCCCATTAATAGTTTCAGACATATTCATAGAAATAAAATAATTATTAATTCCAATTATCTAAGGATTTGTGATTCTGAAGTTATTAGAATAATTTCCTTTCATTACATAATAGAAGCAGGTAGCATTTTTAAAACTGGGCACAAAATAATATTTGTATAACTTTTATTTTTCTCCCTTACTTCATATTCTATATTTTTATTTTTTAATAACATTTTTTATAATAATCCCATTCATATATTTTTCTCCTTTAGTTAAAATACTATAAACAATTTTAAATGATTCTACTTTATCTTGTTGTTATTTTTTTCTATTTTCATAAAATATACAACTAGATATAGATGTATTAAATTTTTATTTCAATTCTTGATATTGTTTTAAAATTGCATCATTTTATCTTAGAACATTATTATGAATGTTTTTAGTGAATTATTATTTTGTACTATAAAATCATATTTTTATTCAAGCACTAAGTATTAATTATATAATTTTATAATAGAGAATCTATTAAAATCATAAGTAGAATAATAATAGGTTTTACCTCATTATATTCCATAGCTATAAAGAACATGTTTGATTTTAGATTTTTTGGATCTGTTTTTGAATCAGATTTGGAATATCTAATGGAGTATTAATATAAACTATAAGTAACTTTCATATATCTTTTCCCTTTATACCCATAATCTGGTTTCTTCTGATTTTTTCATCTTTCTTCTTTATTATTTTAGAAGGGGGAAACTAGGTTTGATATTACCCATCTATTTTCATTCATATTATCTTAATTATTTGGATCCTTTCTTATACTTATTGAAGGATTTTTAAGGTCTCTTTTTTTCCTGTAGTACTTGATAAATTTTATGGCTAAATGTTCCAGTTCTATTTCAGAATCTGAGAAGTCTGAATATTTTGGGATTTTGATATATTCTTTCAATTTATTTTTATGCTTCTGAGATGTAACTTTAATGGAAATTTTTTCCCTTTTAAATATCTTATGATCATTTGATTTAGATTGCATCGATACTTCATATATCATAAGGGTTCCAATCAATTCTTTTATTGTCAAAAATCTGACCAATGATGATTGTCTTATAGTGATAGATATCCCATTCCGTTTTGAGGGTAGTAATATGAGTACTTTCAACACTTGAAATGATTAAGAAAATACAGTTCCTAAAGCAGAAACATTATTGAATAATTTTATCAACCGCCCATTCATTTGGGTGATGATTTCACCATCATATATTCTGAAGGTGTTAGAATTTATTTTTACAACAGCGTACCACATTTATATGACAATTTCTGTCACTTCATATGCAACATCAATTTTCTGCAAAATTTCATAAGTAGTAGGACATTGAGAAATTCAATTTTTTTGGGACCAAGTACATAGATAATAACATTCATTGCTTTTAAGTTTATATCATACTTAGCCTCTTTAGCAACATCCCATGTTTATGGATTTTTAGGAATTTTATATAGTGTGATAATCTTTATATATAATTTAAATACAATTTTTTAGATAGAGGATCATACGATATTTCCAACATCCATATTTGTAACCATTGAAGTATGGAGTGCATATCATTGAAATTCCATCTCTAGGATCATATACTAACATCATTATTTATATAGACATTAGACTATTAACCTTGCTAAATATTTATCTTCTTTATAAAACAACACACATTTGACACCAATTGTTTGTTTGGAATAATAAAAATATATAAAAGAGAGCGGGGGGGGGGGGGGGGGGGTTGAATTGTGTCTTTTTGATAATCTTGTAAGATTATAGATTTTATATTTATTTGTGATTTATTCAGATATGAAATGTTATCTTCTATAAGTAATTTTAGTGGTGAATAAATAGTAAATAATAACAAAAAAATTTCTATAGTGGTTCAGGGAATAAATATCCCCGAGTTCACACCACCAACACTCTCTATATGAGCTTGTTGATTTTCACTAGAATGGTTCTATTATCATAAGACCTTCAAAACTAAGTGTGGTAATTTGACACCTTTTATAATAAGGATTTAAATAGATCTCTGTTTCTTTTATAGGGAACTAGTTCCTCAATATCTTAGACTGAGAATCTAATTCTCTTCCATGACTGAGTGAGAGTAGCCAAAACTCCAATAAATAAAAAGTGTTTGATTTGATTGAATTGATAGGCTTATTGATCAAAGTTTTAGTAGAAACTAATATAATACATATGTTCTTATTCATAGATTAATGACTTCAAGAAATATTATATTTAAAGAGATCCTGATTATGAATGATCTTCAATAATAATAGAAATAAATAAATAGCAGCCGTTACATAATAGTATGAGGTTGAAACATGTATATTTTCAAAGTGTAGTCTCTTTATAGATTACAGAGTTTATCAATATCTTTTTTCTTTGTATCTTTATGTATTCAAGAATATATTGAAAAAACATATTCGTATATGTGAAAGAAAAAAATACTCTGGCCATATATATAGAAAACATAACTTTATTTTGGTTGAGAATATCAAAGAATATTTCCTGATAGATTGCAATCATTCAAATTTAAATCATTCAATAGAGCCATAACTTCCATTATAAATGAGAATGATTTACTCTATTCAATAAAATAATATAAATTAATCACAAATCAACTTTAAGATGATATTTAATTCCATTGAGACTATTGCAGTAATCAAAAAATATCTCTACATTAAACTCTATCACTGAATAGTTAAATGTAAGGTTCCTTTATGTGGTGAAAAAACTCCAAATGTAGGGTTGAAATTGTACGATTGATTAAAAAAGTAGGGTGATATACCATACATTTGTTTCCTTAAATTTAATGTTCCTTAAAAACATAGGGTTGTTTATCCTTACTTTCCAGTTTCTCAAATATATAATTCCATATAAGAGTAGGTTTGATAAAAAATACTTTTCCAATAGAATTGTGAACATTATACCTACGTGTTATCTCAAATTTTGGTTTTTTGAACCATACACTATGTTTATACTTATACACTTATGGTATGAAATGCGTTTACAAAATAATTTCAAAACCTGTTCATAATACTTTAACAAATATTATAACCTGTAAATAAGATAATATTCTCAAGAAATATATTCCTAAAAAATTATTAAAGTAACTTTATTATTAAAATAAACAAGGGTATTTGTTGTCATAAAAATCAATAAGATTTTTAGAGTATTTTGAGATAATAAATTCTCAAAAGAATGATTTATAGTAGATACTCTAACATCTATGCATATTTTATTGTAGAAAATACAATTTAAACCTATAGGTTTCACCACTTATGGTGTATCTAATATTTTTCAAACATGTTTTGTGTATATGGAGTCTGTTTCAAATTATATGAATTTAAACCATTTCTTGGAATCAAAAATCTCAACAGATTCTTTATAGGTAGTAGGTTTATCTCCTATAAATGTTACCTCACCATCATTTTCTTTGAAAGATACATATATTATGTTTTATTGATGAATCTAACTAAATAATCATGGTTATTATGTAACTTGAGTCAGTTCTTCATGCATAACTATTTGTTGAACCAGCTCAATTTCCACCCAAGGAAAATTATTTTTTTGGTATTTAAATAATTTACGTTTAACATTCCTCCTAAAAGTTCCTTGACTTCTATATTCCCTTTCCTAGAAAAACCAATCAAACAAAATTTTTTTGTGATTTTTTGGATTTTCAAAATAATATCCTAAAGTCTCTCTAGGATAACCAATAAATACGATTTTTTTATTTAGTGTTGAGTTTATTAGAATCAAAAGGTTTTATATATTCTATACAATCTTAAATTCTCATAAAATACATTCAAGGATGTTTCCCAATCCATGTATCATGTGGTTTATTTATTACTAAATTAGATGCAACATAGTTTTGAAGAAATATAATAGTCTCTAGAGAATAACCCCAAAATGAAGTAGAATGGTCACATTGAATCATCATTGGTCAAACCATGTCTAAGGAGGTTTGATTATTTTATTTTGAAACACTGTTATATTATGCTTTTTGAGGAGGAGTGAGTTATGAAACAATTTCACAATCTCTCAGATGATCAAAGAACTCCAAGATTAAGTATTCACCACCCCAATCTGACGAGGAGATCTTAGTACTTTAGATCAATTGATTTTATACTTCATTCTAAAACTATTTAAACTTTTCAAAAGTTTCAGACTTGTATTTTATCCAAAACACATAACCAAACCAAGACCGCCCAGACCCATTGCTAAAAACATAATCTTGACACAAAGGCTTTGATAATTCCTTAAGAGACCCAATTTAACCATCCATAATTACAACATCAAAAGATATTATTAATTCAATTTTATACACAATACCTTTTTAGATTTATAGATTTATATAATTAGGAAAACCATTTAGTTAAGATAACCCATGTCTTTCCCAACTAATAAATATTTTTTCAAATATACCAAAATATATTTATTTTATAATGTAATACCCTCACATTTTCTATCAATGTATCAATATCATTTAAGGAATTTTTTTTGAAATTATCTTGTTTGGGTTTTACCTTAGGGAGTTTTTGGGTGAATTTGGAGAAAATTGGAAGTAGGAGAGGAAGTACATGGTTGGCCTATGGTTTTCCCAAAACGTTCCCCCAACCCCAAAAAAATTGTGATCCCAAACAGAGGGGATTCACATGGATGGAACATGGTTTTTCAAACCATTCTCTATATTAGGAGAATCCATGAACCCCCCCTAAAAGAGGTTCACAATTGAATCAGATGATTTAGAAAACTGTGCGCCCCACTTAGGAAACCATGCATGAGTTTTTAATTAACACAATAATTGGAATTTAAAATCATGAACCCCCCAGACTTCACCCTATTTCAAACCAAATCATCCCTACACAATTTATATCATTTTTAGAGGTTCCTAGAAAAATTACTAAGGCTCCCAACCTCCATTCTTGACAATTCATATCTCTAATTGAAGATCTTCACCCTTCCCATTAAGAGATCCTAATCCCATGTGGTTTCTTTCCTCTCTCCCATGTTTCTCTCATTATTTATAGGGATGTTTTCATATTTTTTAATGTATCTAGGTCTAGGGTTATTGGATAAAGATTTGTTTGATCATGGATTTAAGATTCAAATCTAGATCTTGTTCTTCGGTGTTGTTCCATTTCAATTGGGGATTTCCATTAGGTGATCGCTCATCAACATTTTGAGGTAGGTGGTATATTATCCAAATCCCAAAGTCTAGATTCAAATTACATGTATCTAATTGTATAATTTCTATTATATTATTATAAATTTAGTTTCCTAAATTTAATTAATTAATTTGAGGAATTAATTAATTAAGCGATTATGAAATTGGGGATATTAAGATTTTTAAATTGGAATAATTAATTGTTCAGTTAATTATGGGGACATTGGGATTATGGATTTTGAATAATTAATTATGAAATTAATTAATGAAGATTTTTTTGAGTTTTAAATTAATTGAAATGGATTAAAATTTTTTTGAATTAATTAATGTAATTGATATGATTAATTAATTGGTGAATTAAATAATAAAGTTTCTATGATTAATTAATTGGTGAATTATTTAATGGAATTGGTTTGATAAATTAATTATTGAATTAAGTAATGGAATTGGTGTGATTAATTAATTAGTGAATCAATTAATGGAATTATTGTGATTAACTAATTTGAGAATTAATTAATTGAATTTATTTGATTAATTAATCAGTGAATTAATTAAAAGGATAGATGTGATTAATTAATTGGTGAATTAATTAATGATATTTAAGTGACTAACCAAATTTTGAATTAATTAATGGAATTATGTGAATATGCATTTGTTAAATTGGATTAATTAATTAGTGAATTAATTAATGAGTTATATTGGTATATTTTATATTGTGATACATTTAAAATTGTGATATTGTGATACATGTGAAATTGTGATATTATAATATATGTGATAATCATTTGTGGGACATTGTATGCTGCATCAAAATCCCATAGTAATAAATATTGAAATTCATGTGTGGGAAATGGTCTACTACATTAAAATCATAGGGATAAATATTGATAAATGAGTTTGGGATAGGGATTGATGTTTCAAAATCAAATAGTGATTATTGAGGTGTGGGACAGGGACTGAGGGTCCAAATACCCTTGGGGTGTTATACACAACGTTCTACACCCATGAGTTGGAATTGGACCATAGTTTCAATTAATTGTAATATGAATTGGGATGATAAGTGATAGACATGGTATTGTGGTATGTGATATCCCTTGGGGATAGTTTAAACTCTGTAATGGGCCAAATCAGGTATTGAGAGTTCAAGTGTCCTCCAGAACCTAAGAGTTATTTTGTCAAATAAAGAGTAAATGAATAAATGTAAATGATTTATTTTATTTTTTATATTATTCTTTATACAACTACATCCAAGATTAATGATAGGATATTGTTTTAGACACCGTTGGTGTTGGAAAACTGATTTTTACTCACACCCTACTTTGGATGCATGATTGGTACCTGAATATATTTCATGGTTGAAGGGAAGGTTAAGGGAAAGTGTCCTATGTTAGATGGTTGAGTTGGGATGGATAATGGATGAGCAAACTAGGAATGGTTTTAGACCAGCTTAGGAGTAGTTAGTGTATTTATTTATTTTGGGTTTTTTCATATTAAAACTTGATAAGTATTGGAATGACATATATACTGTTTAGTTGGATATTGTATTTCCTATTTTCTCCATCATGTGATACTAGTTTGTTTTAGTTAGGGTTATATCATTTGGTTATTTTGCTTTATTTTCACTATGGAATTACTATGATAAAGATGGTATAGTATCCCCATGATCGATATTATACCCTCACTACTAGTCATCAGCCTCTCGCATATGGGGAAGAATGTTTGAGGTCACAAAGCGTACCGGTTCAGGGCATCAGTGTGTTGCACTCACGTCAAGATGTTACATATAATAAGTCTTCAAGATCTCCCAAAAAAATTTCCACACAAGATACCCTTATATATAATATTTATTACTCCTCTTCATAACCTAGGGGAATGAAAACAAAAATTGGGTGTTCTTGTTTTCTCAGTAAAGGTATCATTCAATGGGATCTATCATATAGAAACAAACATGAATAATATGGAAGAGTAAATATCTAATAAATTTTATATAAAATCATTAAATTGAGAATAAAATATATCCATTGATGAAATAATAATGTAAATAATCAAATAGAAAATACTAACTGATTTAATGGTGATTTAATGAATAATTCCAGACATCCCAATATTTCCATCAATGCCTCATTTTAAGACATCATACATACCATCAAGGCCTCTCAAACAAGGAATCTTATATTTCGCAAAGCCCTATCAACTGATAAATTATCATTGAATGGTATGAAATAAACTAAGCGATACACATTATGGTTTGTATAATGAGACCTACACAATTCATTAATGGGATATATAATTTAGGGCCCCAACCATCAATTGAATAATTCTAATGTATTCATTATATGAAAATGAATGAATAAACTCTAGAATACATGACCAATCAACATTAATATCAAAAAATAATCCAAATTAAGATATTATATTTTAAATTTTTTCTATTATATAATCAATTTATTTTAGAAATTAGTACTCATCTATGTGGAATTAATAAGTATACATATTATCATTATTTTCCTACTAAATAACTGAACTATCATTCTTGATAAACACCTTCCAATCCGATTCATGAACAATGGGGTATTCACATCATATAAAGTAATGATTATGTTACTAATTCAATAAAATAAATAATATAGAATATAACCATGATAATAAGAAACATAAAAATTATGTATAAAAATGAATTAATTAGAATATATATAGGAAAATGGAATAAAATCCATTAAATATAATTTCATTAAAATTTTTTAAACTTTATTACAAAAATGAATTTAAAATTCACTTTCAAAACTCTTATAATGAGATTCCAAGAATAATTATAAATTTTTTTTAGGAAAATAAATTTAAAAAATTATTAGGAAAATAAATTTAAAACATTATTAGAAAAATAATTTAGAATAATGTAATCATGAAAGGGATCAATGCTTGAGTAAGAAAATGTGGAGTGTAAGACAAAAATAAACATTAAGTGGAATAAAATCCCTTCTCAAAACTTTTAATTAAATATTATCCATTTATTTTGAAAAATTTATAAAATAATAGAAATATATATTACTTTTTAAAACTATAAAAATATATAAAGTAAGGTAAATAATAGAGTCTGGTCATGATGGTGAGAAAAGCTGTTTATGTAGAAAAAGTTACAAAAATAAATAATTTTCTCACTTTTGTAAAGGAAGTAAAAAATTAATTTTATAGAAAAGACTAAAAATATTACTTTCAAAATTTTTAAAGAAAATTCAAAGTTAATAAAAATTTACCTTTATAATTAATTTAAGTACATAAAAGAACATTCTTGAAATAAAATAAATAATATGGATTTGTAAAATAAATATTGTCAACCGAAAAAAATAAATACGATTATAAAAATTATTTCTATTGATTTGAGTTATAAAGATAAGAAAAAAGGAAATAATACATAAAATCCAAAAAACAAATAGAGGAGAATAAAACAGATGGGGTTTAATAAAGAAAAAAAATGAAATTTATAATAGTCCGTGACATAATCAAACCATAATTTCCTGATTTATAAAAAGTGTTTCACTTTATTACATTTATAGGATCTTTTAAGTCTAAAATTTTTAGTAAATTAGGAACACCATTACATGAAAATACAGAAACTTTTACATAGTTTACATTTTTCCCATAAAAATTAGTTCTTATGTTTACACTCTTATTTCATTCATGACACACATTATTCTTTCAGGAAGAGTATTATTTATTGAACGTTTAACCTTAATATAGTTACTATACATCCTAAATACCTATGAAAACCATATAAAAAATTTGATGTGAGCATACAAATATTTTTAAGGGATATAAAAAAAGGAAACCAATCAGTCCATTTTAAAAAATAAAATCCCATAAATAAGTTTACCTTTTTAGTTAATAAAGTTTGATGTCAAATAATCATTTAGTTATTCATGAAGTCAAATTCATTGCCAATTTTTTTTCATAAAACATTATATAATAAGAATAAAGTAAAAATTATTATCATGAAATTTACTTGGAAAAAATGTGAACTCATGAATTATTTTCCTTGAAAAACACACCTTTCACCTTTATAAGATCATGAAACTTTATTTTAATGATGAGTTCACCTTATTACCTCATGAAATTAAAATATTTCCAACAAAACTCATAATAAAATTGAAAAACCATGTAGGAATATTGTGAAATTATTCTCATATCACCCTTATAATCACCATTATAAGAACCTTTAAAATGGAATAACCTACATAGTTAATTCCAATAAATATCCTTTAGAGGACATACCATTACAAAATTCATTCAAGGTTTGTTGTTTAGAGTTTAGATTTCAAGGGGGGGGGGTTAATTTACTTTTAATTTTTTTAAAATAAAAAATATTCTTTATGTAATTCAAATAATTTAATTGATAATTTTAATTAAAAGATTTAAGTTCCAAATAGATAATTTTAAGTGAGAGAGATTAAATAAACAAGTTATTATAGTGTAAATTTAAATAACATATAAGGAATAATTGATGAATTAGTTAAAAAATAATCCTCAAAGGGATCCCTATGCCTTCTCCAATAAAGATCCTTGAGAGGTTTTGGTTTGAACCCTTTATTTTTAAGAGTTTTAGTATGAAACCCAATATCCATTAATTTTCACCAGTTGTAGAAAGAAACCTATTTAAAAATTCAATACCCTTATCTTTCAGTGGTTGTACCAAGAAACCCAATAATTCTTGATTTTTAGAAATTTTTGTAAGAAACCTTCTTACATGAATTGTTTTAGTGGTTTCACCTAGAAATGCAAATACCCCACACTTTAATGATAGTGTAAACTAACCCATCAACTCAAATGGAAGTGAGTATATAATACCTCACACTAAATGGAAGTTAAAACCTAAGAAAATAAAAAATAAGAGACACTATTTGAAAGGTCGCATACCTGCATAGGTCTACCCTTTGCGAGTTTTCAAAGACTGGGGTGCTCGAAGAAGGCTTAGAAGAAGTCTAGAGGATTTTAGTCGTAGAAAGATAAAAGTAGTGGAGGTACATGACGTGACCATGTGGTACACGATGTGAACATGGGGTACATGAAGTGACCAGTTCGAGTTCCATAAAAATAAAACAAAGTGTTGAGGTGACATAATTTTGGACAGAACCCAACCTCGAGGAAGTACATGACGTGAATGGGAAGTACACGTTGTGTACTGAACCACTGCTGTAGGTTTTAATGAAATACCATCCACTCCGGTCTTTCCAACCCTATGACCAAGGATCCCTTCCCTCTCATCCTAGGCAACCCAGAAGACCCCTTCATGACATTTCAGAGATATCTTCAGCTAGGATTGTTCTGAGGCTTCCTTCTTTAATCTGTCTTTGATATGAGGTAAGATCTACCTCTGTTTCTTTGTTTTCTTCGATCTTTTTTCTCCCATATCTATTTTCCATGATTTGGTGGTTGAAATCCATGGTTATAAGACAGTTTATATTGGTTTATATTGATGTGGTTGTGCCGTGAAATCCTCATGTGGTTGCAGTTTTTGCGGGGAAGGCAATCATGATCCATTGCTTTGATCCGTTCTCAAGCGAAGAATGTCAAAAAACTCTTGTGGTAGGGGATTTTTTTCATATCTATTATTTTACATGAAATTTTAGGGTTAGAAATTTTTATCCATTGGATCAAAATGCAATTGACATAATTAATATTTGAACTGGATAAATCAATTGGTATCGATCATATCTTATTACCTCTTGTTTTTCTAGATAGTGTGATATATATTCTTTCCTTGTTTAGCTTGTCATTCTTGATGGAAGTTGGTAAATAATGTAAACAGGGATTAATTGTAATTATTTTTGAAGGATAAAGAGGCTTGTAAATTAATCTAGTTTGTGTTTTTGTAATTTGATGTTAATAAAATTTGGGCACTAAACATGTAAAAAATTTGTGATAGCTATGATAACTTTCTGATTAGGTTTTCTATAGTTGGAACCTACTATTAATGAACTGGTTAATTCAATATGGAGTAAAGAACTATTTGTTTGATAAAATATAATTCCTTGTAGGGTTCTAAGTTACCCTATTTATTGTAAATGCCAATAGCCTTATGCTTGGAGCTGTGAGAGCTCATTGCATGTGAAGGAAGAATGCCTTGTTTAAGGGCCAAGAGCCCAGTTGATCTGATGTTGGTTTCCTACTTCTTGTTCTGTGATGTGAGACTGGATGGCTGTTGTGATATGTGGTGTCAGGGAGGCCCATTGGTTGTGGCAGTAGTTGATGTCTAGAGAGGCGAGATGCATCAGTTTATTCATGTGGGTGTCAGGGAGGACACCCAGGATGATGAAATGGGTTGGATGTGAATGTTTGGATGCTTTATGAATCTTCTTAGATTTTTATATACTTTACCTTTTCCACTTCTCAAGGTAGATGGTATTTCTTACCCTCCTTCCAAAAGGGGAGAAGATGTGTGGGGTATTCCACATGCTTTTTGTGTTTAGCTTCTCGATGGAGGATGGGTCGACGCTATTGCTATAGGTAGAAAATACTTGAAAGGTAGTTCAACTACCCTCCATGTTGAGCCCCCTTGTGTTTAGTAACTAATAATGTTTTTCTAAAATCCATAGGAATACGAGAAATTAATAATTCTATTAACAAATGATTGAATAAATGATGTTTACCCATGGGGTTGGAGCTTTCTAGGACACAATGCTGAGGTTACAATTTAACAGAACAATAGACTTTGGTGTGATGATAATGATATATAATGTGGAATTTCTAATGGTTAATTAATGTTTAAATAAATAATTAACATAAATCTCAACTGATAAAAATGGAATGTAGTAGTGTAATAAATCTCTGTAAATGTTTGTGTTCTTATAGGATGCCTAGTATTAGAAGTGGAAGTCAGGAGTTTGATAAATGTTAGATACAGTTAAGTCTAAGACTAGGTTATGCCTATAGTGTGGTTATGGGCTGTAGTATATTATGTAATATTTGTACTTCTATATACTAGTCCACCCCATAAGTTAGGGAAACATACACCCTGGGGATTCTGAGCTGGGGGGGGGGGGTGTTTTCCCGAACATTCTGGTGGGAGGATGAATGGATGACTACCCCTTTTGGCCTCTCTATCTTCTCTTGGTAGTTACTTGTTCTGGTAGGCACAATGGTTAGTTTTCCCCATATATGTGTGTAGATTGATATAATGGCTTGTGGTTATTCACACACATATATTATGGATATAGTTTCTTATGGATTACTATAGATGTAATGTGTACATGCTATAATATCTTGAGGATCCTTACTCAGTGTATGAGCTATAATGGCTTGAGGTTTAATACTTGACGTATGATACACATTATTTGAGCTGCGATGGCTCTTAGAAACTACTTAGTTACTTTGGTTGCGTAGATGTGGTGGTTTTGTTGCATGAAGTTCATGTTGTGGTGCTACGCCTAGGTGTCTACGAGAAATTATTTTAGAGAGAGATTCTTAAGATGTGCGATGTTGGGGAAAAGTGGAAAACCAATGGGAAAGTGGTTTTGGGGTACCCTTGTTTTTATTTATTATATTATATAGTCTTGTATGTGATACTTAGTGAGAGTATCCATGGTGAGGCTGAGAACTTAGTAAACCTTTTTAGGTGACGAGTTAGTTTCACTTGATGTTCACTGTGCTTTAGCATTCTTTCTTTACTTTTGCATGAGAGTCTTCATAGAGGATCCTACTGAGTATACTTTTATAAACACCCTACATATATATAAAATATTTTTAGGTCACATGGAGCAGGTTGAAGATCAGGATGGTTACTACTATCTTGGGGTTGTAGGAGCTATTTTAGATTCACGGTTGCTTCCATTTTTACTTACTTTTGGTAATCATAATTTCCCCTTTAAGTTATGGAAGTTCTTGCATGACATTACAAATGTGTACTTTGGTTTTATTTTATATTGTAGTCTGATTTGGAGTTGGTAGGTGTCTGTCTTATCTCTCTCTTCTACATGTGTTCTCTTAGAGGGTGATGCCTCCCTTTTGTGTGTTTACTATATCCTCGGTGCTAGATGCCATCCTTGGACCTACTGGAGGCTGGAAGCAGGGGTCAATATCTCCCTTCTCACATTTCCAACCTAGTAGGGATATACCTTGTGGGAAGGGGGTAGTTAAAGAGTGGTATCAGAGGTATAGTTGATGGATATGATTGAGTTTTGTGTTAGGAACAAGTGAGGATTCATGGATTGGTAGGGAAATAGTGTCAGTCAAGCATAGAAAGTGATGTAAACACTGGAGACTGGCTGACACATAGGCATTTAGTCCCCCCCTGTGAAATGATGCATGGAACTTTATGTTTATAGTGGATACTAAATGAGGTGATACTAGTTGAATGGTAGAGACCTAGGAAATGATCATGCTTCATTATTCCTTATGCCTATTTTTTGAATGGGTATACCTTGGGATAGATTAACAAAAAATTAATAAAATAAAAAAATTAATTAATTAATTTTTAGCCTTAAATATTATAGGTTCATGAGCTCTAACTATTTATTATTTTGAAGGTATGGCTCCGCGTCGACATCATATCCAGGTTCGCATAGAAGATGTCCAGAAAGCTATGCTAGCAGATCGCTGTAGTGTAGAGGTTGACGACAATGACACTTGGAGCAGGAAACTCCAAGAGTTTCCGTGACAGAGTCTATAGAAGTATGAGGGATCCATTTTAGATGGATTCATGGAAGACTAGTTGAATGAGGTTTAGATAGCCTTCATTTTGATCCGTTCTCTAAAAGATCACTGGGTATCTTTGGTTATGACGAGGTTGCATAGAGCAGCAAGGAATTGATGATTCTTGTCCCTTGGGGATTTCAAGGAGTCAACAATCTCATGGGAGGAGTTTTGAGAAAAGTTCAGAGTCAAGTTTCATTCCTCAATTGCGAAGGTGTCCAGTCACCAAGAGGTTCTTACCCTTTGATAGGGGAGATCCAATTTTTGAATGTTTGGAATATGTTTTAGGGACCTTTTATGATATGATTCAGACCATTTTCTAGATGATTAGGCTAATGCGAGGTATTTTGAGGAGTCTTTGCATCTAGAGATCTAGTGCCAGGTCACCACATTTATGTTGAAGACATATATTGAGGTGCTGGTGAGGGCAGAGGTAGTCGAGAGGAAATTATCCAGAACCAAATTGTCACAAGAGGGGAGTCTTCATGATTCCTCACGAAGGAGATATATTGTGTAGGGTTCTTGGTTTTCAGGGAATAAGAGTTTCTGTTCGGCTGGGGGTAGGTCCCATCCCTCAGCATCTTGTTTCTCTGGGGTAGGTGGCTCTCGGGACTATGCCAATGAATTAGATGCTTGTTTTTCTTGTGGAGGCCAAGGTAATCATCAGTAAGAGTGACCAACCTTTCAAAACAGTCATCATGCACCAGGTGTACTGCTCCAAGTTCCTCTGTTGAGGCAGTTCCATCCGAGGCAACAACAGAAGGTTGCACCAACTTTGGATTAACAAATAATAGATGGGGAAAATAGAGGATAGCCTCGTGATGCTCCCCATCCTTAGAGAGTAGAGCACGACCATGGTGCTGGTCATCATCAAAGTAAAAGAGTTCATGGAGGAGGTTGTGGTGAGCTTCATAGAATTAATCAATGATAAAAGAAAGTGCGTTAGGGTATGATGACATAATGAGAGTTCATGATCAAATCATAAAATAACTCAAAACCATTAATACCTGAATCATTAATAATGAAGCATGAAATAACGATTTTAAAAAGAATGTGTTAGAAAAATAAATAATCAGGATCCATGTGATATCAACCTTGATAAAAGGAATTATTATAGACCTATGGAGTGCATATATATAATGTGTTGTTATTTTGGAACATTTTACCTCATAACCTGTGTTAAACTCATGTCAGAAATAACTTGAGACCAGTTAAATCCATAAGAGAAACCCTCTGATAACTGCCTCCTTATTTCTCTTAGTAAAAGGTACATTACCTAATGAATTTGATCTATATATGTGAGTATCCATTATTTAAGTTATAACAGGCTCACCCAACTCTATCTAGGCCTCCCCATCATATAAGATGTAACAAGCTCACCCAACGCTATTTGGGACACCTAATAATATAAGATGTAATGGGCTCACCCAATGCTATTTGGCCCAAACCATCATATATAATGTCCAATAACCTCAAATAAATCACATAGTGCCTTATTTTCATCATAAGACTAATAGAAAAAATCATCATTCCTTTTAGAACTTGATTAACCCATGGAAATGAAATGGGTTTCATGTCAATCTCTTTTAAACATGATTGACTTATGGAAAAGAAACCAGTTCCATATCTATATCTTTGAAACATAGTTAACCCATGGGAAATAAATGGTTTATATAAAAATCTCTTTGAAACATGACTAACCTATGAAAAAAATAGGTTCCATAAATATCTCTTCGAGACAATGTTTATCCATACAGAGAAAGAACGAGGATGATATCATTAAAAAATATCACAATTGTATCATATATAACAAAAAAGATTGATGATTTCATAACCCATTTTATAGAAGTTTATATGTTTGTAGGTCATGAAATTATTATAACAATATCTTATTATATTTAATATACTAATTTTATTATATCAAAATGTTTTAATAATATTCTAAGGAGGTGGGGAATGAAATAAAATAGAAACTATTGTTGAAGAATGTTACATCTTCTTCGGGTATCCTCCTGAGGTTTGCATAAAAATCCTTCCTAGGTTGGATTTATTACAATAATAAGGATTACAAGATTAGGAGATGTAATTTAATATGTTATTTGGTTAGTTATTGTAATAAATAAGGTTTTAATGTGTGAAAAAGATAGGAGAGGGGTGGATTTTTATAAGTGGGGGAGAGGACACACTTGGTATTTTTGAATAGAAACGAGCGATCCCATGTTTTTCATATGTAAAAATGGTCCAAAATGGTTTGTTATAGAACATTATAGGTGGAATGGTCGATATATTTCTATAAAATAGTTTTTAAACAAGTTTATAGGTTCTTTTTTATTTTTATATTTTGAGTTTAATCTATGTTAAACCCATTTTTACCTTAAATGTGGTAATTAATTTTTACTGAATTAACTATTAATTTTGGTAATAATTTTAGTTAACCTTATTAGATAATATAAATTATTATTATTCAAAATATTCAGTCAATTTTTCTAAATTCAAATCACATAAGATATAAAATTTAATTTGAAATTAATCCTACAAACACGATGAGAACGAAAGTTTCAAAAGAGAAAAATTTTAAAAGTTTACAATGTTTTTATATGAAATTTCATTATGAAATTGGTTAAAAAATATAGATTATCTATCAACTATTTGTGGTGATTATACTAATGTGCTTGGTGTTGTTTCTGTGGTTCTTGGTTCTCCTCTAGTTGCGATCATAAGTGCCTCTCTTTAGCCTTTCAGTGTTCATCCAGCACCAGCCTCTTCTCCGCATCAGGGGGTGAGGATGTTACCATAGTGAAATATTTCAAGATGTCCTTGACTAGTACTCTAGAAAATCTATGAAAATTATCCTCCTTCTCATTTTGTCGATCTAGTTGGAGAAGTAGTCTCCTGTTTTGGTTGAGGACTTTCTAGTTGTGGAACTCTCCGCGATGGAGTTGCAAGAAGTGGTGTTGTTTCATGAGAATATTCTAGTGGATATTTTTTGTTATTAAAATCCTCTTCTAGGTTTCTTCAAGGACTTTTTTGGTTCTTGGGGCATTCAAATTATGGCAGTGGTGTCAAAGTTTTCCAGGTTCACTTTTTTGTAATCATTTTTCATGTAGGGATGATTTTGTGCAATCTTGGGAAAGGGAAGCAATGTGGTGTGGAACGTGGCAGTTCATGCTTTCCAGTTGGTCTTGGGACTATAATATTGGTAGAGAATTGAGTATGGAGGATTTTTGGATTAAAATTTTGGGTCTACCATTACTGCTTCACAATCCATCAATCATTTTCTCTGTAGATATTTGTTATGTTCTTTTCTCTTTTTTGATTGAAAGAACTTTTGTCTTCTGGATGTGTATAATCTATGGATATTTATTGATATGGATCTGGCTAACTAGTTTCTGTCCTGAGTGTTGATTATATTTGATGATGGATTCAAGTGGTGGAAAAGGATGTTGTTTCAGTCTCTGCCCTAGTTCTATGGTGGGTGTGGTCTTTATGGTCACTTGGTTGACTTATGCAGGATATTGGTCGGTCTCATGCCCTCTCAGCGGCCTACGCCCCATGATGATTAAAATATTCACTCCTTCTCTAGGAGGGTTCCTCATCTAGTGGTGGTGAATGCTTTGGTGAATTTGAGTAGGTTTCTAGGGGACTCAATTGTAGATATGGAGGTTAAAGATGAATCTGTGGTGGGACATTCAAATTCAATTTTGGTTTCTCATGAGCCTTAAAATGCACTTTTTGAAGGATCCATTTTTTAGTTTTTCTCACAACCTAGCATTTCAGAATGGTTTTTTCCTATAATGATCAGCCTTATAGGGTAGATATGGACCATCATTTGGAGGTGGAAATGGTCTCCCATCATCTGATATCTTTTGTTATCCATGGATGAGGGTGGTTTTCAATTCCCCATTAGTTCCCAGGGATCTCTCCCCTCCTCCAAGATTTCAGGTTTTGTCTCTAATATCTTCAGATCTTATTCAGACATCTCCACTCTTCTCTACTAATGTTCAAAAAGAGGGGAAGGAAAATCCCCAAGAGAAGGCCCTTCTAGAGGGTGTTCTAAAGGAATTTTGTGCTTCCAAGGATCCACATCAAAGAATGATTCTTCTCTATCTCTTGAAGAAGGAGCATGGTTCTACTCCTATATTGTGGTCAAATAGGTTCTCAGTGCTTTAGGATCTAGTAGGCATTTCAAGCAAGAAGGTTGGATCACTAGTTAAGATGTATTGTTCTTCAGGGTCCGTAGGGATAGTGAATTGCTCTAGATCTAAGGAATTTCTAAAGGTTGGGTTAGCATTAGTTTTAGGTAATGCTTGGAAGAAGGAAAAATCATTTCTCTTTTAATGTTTTCTATAATTATATAGAATTTTAGGGGATTGGGGGTGCATTCTAAATGTAATTTTATTTCTATGGAGTCTAGAAAACATAAATCTTCTGTGGTTGTCGTCTTGGAACCTAAATAAGATCTTATCATGATCAATGTCTTTGCTAAGAGGATGGGTTGTGGGAATTTTTTTCATGATTTCCCAAAAAATAGGCATATCTAGTTTTGTTGGAAGAGGGATGTTAATGTTTATCTAGTGGTCTCTATGTCACAATGTATCACTAATAGGATCTCTTTCAGGAATGAGATGGTTTTTTCTTATGTTTATGGTAGTGGTGACTCTTAGGGGAGGAGGGAGGTATGGAATAAATTGGGATCCTTTCAACCGATAGGTTATCCATGGTATGTTGGAGGTAATTTTAACTCAATTGTGGACATGGAAAATAAGAGAGGTAGCTTGGGTATCTTCAATAGTGGAATGCATGATTTCAGACACTTTCTCTCATCTTCAGGTCTTATTAATTTGGGGTTCTCTAGAAATAATTTTACTTGGTGTAATAATCGTAGGGGATCCAACTACCCGTGTTGTCATCTGGAAAGGTTCCTATCAAACTTCCAAGGCCCAGACTCATTTCCCAAAGCCTTGGTCTCACACCTGTCTTGATCCTTTTAGGATCATGATTCATTGCTGGTGTAGTTGAGAAAGGGAGATCTGGAATGGAACTCTCTTTGTTATTCTAGCAACAATAACTGGTTGGAAGGTTTCATGTAGATGGTGAAGTCTTCTTCAGAATCAAAATAGTAATATAGATCCTGTGATTTTCTTTCTAGGAATCTCCATCGTCTTAAGGATATTCATGTTTGGTTGGAGGAAAATACATTGGAGGATAATGTCCTTGAAATCTTACAAGAATCTATTGGTAGATTGAAAGAGTAGTTTTAGGGGGATTAGGATGATGTGAAAATTTTCTCTCTTTATGATAAGTGGTCCTTGATGGCTGAGAAAGTTTCAAAAATTAAAAAGGCATGTATAATCAATTCCAGGACTCAATGGACTAAGGAAGGTTATTGGAAGACAACTTTTTACAAGCCTTTTTGAAAGAAAAATTGTTTAAAATGAGGGTCAACCTTATGCAGAATGATGGGTCTTGCACATCAAATGTGGATGTAGCTGGGAACTTGGCACTGGATCATTTTTTGGAGTTTCTGGTGGGTTATGTACTGCATAGATAGGTGGGTTTGGTTAGCTTTGGTGATGATGAAAGATTCATGGACTATCAGCCTAGTAAGGTAGAAAGTGCGAATAACAATGCTCTATTAGAGATGCCTATGGAAGAAGAAATCAAAGCGAACATTTTCAGTATTAATCTGAACCGTGCTCCAGGTCTATATTGTTTCTTCGAAAATTTTACATGGATTATTAGGACTGTATTAAATCTCATGTTATTAAAGTAATTCTGGATTTCATTAGAGTTGGATCACTCAAGAGAAGTTTTTTTGCATCTAGAGTGGTCCCAAGGTGAATGACCCTGCTAGTATCAACTAGTACATAACTATATATCTGTGTAATGTATCCTACAAAATTATTTCTTCTCTCATTTCCAAGAATATCAATGGAATCAACCCTCATTTGATCTCTAAGGAGAAACATGGGTTTATGAAAGGCCGCCACATTTAGGGTGCAATTGGAATTTACAAAGAGTTACTGTTATATATAAACAATATTATGATTGGTTCCAATGTGATTATCCAAATTGATATGGATAAGGCCTATGATAAATTAGAATTATGTTTCATTATTTGTGCCATGAGAAATATAGGCTTCCATGAATGGTTTTGTGACTATTGTTTTAGGTGTTATTCCTCTTCATGGCTTATAATATATCTTTTATGGAAGGGTTTTGGTTTCATAAAAAGTACCCAAAGCCTTAGGAAATGGGGTCCTTTATCACCTATTCAAACCATTTTGGTGTAGGAAGTAAGTTATCAAATAATTTACAAAGGTCTAGATAATGGAAGGATCCGACCTTTCCACAACATGTACATGGAGTGAATCATCTCACACCCCATGTTTACAGATGATATCCTTGTTTTTATTAATGGATAATATAGGTCTCTTAGTAGATTTATGGGGATCATGGACACTAATGGAAATTTGAGTAGGAAGAATATCAACATGAGGAAAAGAATTTTTTTCATATCCAACAAGTTCTTGGGTAGATAATGCAGGGAAATTCAAGAGATCCTAGGAATATAGAGAAAATGGTTTCTAATAACTTATTTCAGTTATCCAGTGTCTAATGGAAGGATCAAAAAATAGTTTTTCAACATCATTATTGATAGGATTCCAGGGAGAATTTATAGTAGGAAAAATAAATTCCTATCGTTCAAAGGTAGAGTCACCCTTATCAACTCTATGTTGTCTTCAATTTCGATGTATATTATTTCAATCATCAATCCCCCTAAGGGATATATTAATGTTATGGAGAGGGTTATGATAGGTTTCCTTTAGGATATTAACCAAGCCATATGCTATCACTGGCCCTCCTAGAATCATATGGATAAATCGACTGAGGATGGAGGAGTGGGCATTTGGGATATCTCGGATGTCATGTGTTCCATGCAAATACATCTTACATGGGATATTTTGGAAGGATATTCTTTATGGGAATATTTCATCAAAAATATATATGGTGATTTTTTGGAAGACTTAGGAAGTAGAAGGTGAAAGATATAATATATTTCTCAGTGTATTCTCATGCCTCTGGGTGATCTCTAGGCTTCAACGAGATGGATTGTGGGTTGTGGAAACATTAATCTATAGGGAGATAAATGGGATGGTAAGAATTTATTTTTCCTAGGATGTTAAACTCTAGATATGACTTTCAGGGAGGCTACAAAGTATCCCATGTTGATGGAGGGAATCCTTAGAAATGACTAGAAGATGATTTTTGACAATATTATTATCATCGATGAGCATGATAAATGTTTCTTTACTCACTCGAGTTTGGGTAGGTTTTCAAGGCGTGACATCAGAACGATGCTGCATGTGGATAATGTACATGATGCATGGGATACTAAGTTATAATGTAGTGAGGTTCCTTCAAAAATTGGATTTCTTGTTTAGAGGCTTCAAAATCAGGTTTTCCCAAATGATGGAAACATGAATATGAAGGGTATATTTTTGGTGTCGAGATGCTAATGTCATGAGGTCTCAAGCTGTGAATCATTTATTCACTTGTTCTTCAAGAGTGGATGGGAAAGAGGTCTTTGGGGTGCACTGAACCATAGACCTAGTCATATTTATTATGGAAATTTCATTCATGAGGAACTATCCAACTGGTTTTAAGGAGCGTATCAGGATGTCATGAAGAGGAAATTTTATAGTGTCATATTCACCTTGATTTGATAGACCTTATGGGATGCAATGAATCAAGATATAATGGGTGTTTGGCACTAGATGTTGTATTTATAGGTAATTCAAAAATCCTTGGTGATGGAGATATTCTCCTTTCTCAAGGGGAAATAGGTTATAGACATTTTATAGCTTCCTCAACATGCTAGTTTCTGTGTAGAGGACTCAGGGTCAGTGGGTGAAATGGACTCCTCATAGTAATAGCTTAAAACTTAATGTGGATGGTTCCTCCATGAACAAGAATATTAAAGGAGGGGTTTTGATCAAATATTTTAGGGGGCTGGTCATGCTATATTTAGCGCTTTTTCATCTTGGGTAATTCCTTTGGGGCATAGTTGAGAGCCCTCCATTCAGGTTTTTTGTTTTGTAAAAGGTTTCGTATCCAGGTAAAGAAAGTGTAATCCGATTCATAGGTGTTGGTGAAAATGTTGATGGGAAGATTGATTATCCTTGGTACCTGGGGTATCTTGTTTGGGGTTGTATAATGGACGTGTCTCCGAGGATTTTGGTGAGGCATATTTTGAGGGAAAGAAATTTTATGGCAGACGGTTTAGCTAGAGGAGGTTGTGAAGGTAACCCTCTCACCATCTACACTACTTTGGGATCTCTCCCAATTTATTGCAAAGACGTTATTTTAGAGGACACCCTTTTCCTTCATCATTTTTGGCCTCCCTGGAGGCTTTGTTTGTTTTTCATGTTTATGGGTGGTCCCACCCTCCTTATTTAATAAAAAAATATTTTTTAGTCAGAAATTAGTTAAAATGGAATAAATTTGACTAAAAGATATATCATTGAAATAATTTTAATTTAAAACCTTTTTAAAATATAATTTAACTTTATAAATAATTTAAATGAAAAGACAGTTTCAGTTAAAATTCAGTATTTTCACTATTCATTAAAAAAACTATCTTTTCAGAAAATTATAAAAAATTCACCCCATTTTTTTTAAATATGATTTAAAAAATATATTTTATTTTTTAATATAAAATGTTATAAAAGTAGAAAAAATTAAATATATAATATATCTCACAGACAAGATGAAAATGTGGGTTTTCTAGAAGTGCATTTTTCAAGCACAAGATATTTTTATATTAGATATATGTTTAATACATATAATTATATGAATATAAATTATTTTTTTGATATATAATAAATAATTAATTAAAAAAATCCTAATTATTTATTATTTTAATTAATTAAAATTTGGAAACAGTATTTACTTTAAAATAGTTTTTATAAAAATATCGTTTTAAACCAAAATACAGACTTATACTAAAATACAATATAATGAGAATTAAAATGTAATTAAGTGGATTAAATATAAGTAAATAATAATTATGTTACTTTAACTCATATTAAAAATATAATGTGAATTTAAAATTACTTAATTTATTGAAAATAAAAGAAGGTTTTATAAAAACAGATATTTTTAATTATTCACAAAAAATCAATATTTCTTCAAAAATCCGAAAAATTTGACCAAAAATTAAATTTTAATATTAAAATTTCAAAAAAGAAGAAGAATTTATCATAGATTTTTAAAATAAGTTTCAAAAATTAGTTATAAAACTTTTTCATGAAAAATAATAAAAACCATGTTTGAAGAAAACATATTTTTGAAGAATAAAATTACTTTACTAAAAATTGATTGATTATTTACTAAAAAAATTTCAATAATTTATATTAGGTGTGATATATATATATATATATATATTTCAGAAATTGATTAATACTATTCATACCCTCTAATTTAACAACTTGTTTATAACAATTATATATATTGCGGGTCATTTAAGATCGATGTTGCCTGTTGAATACACTATTGAACGTAAAAATATAGAGGTTTCATGTAACAAAATATATTTAAAATATTAAATTTATTTAAAAATCATAAATTATTGATGTGTTATATTCTCATTTAATCTCATTTTTGCATATTGTTTATTCCATCAAACATAATTTTCTTATTTTAAAATATTAGGGTGTTACATCCTCTTCCCATTTAATAAATTGTGTCCTCACAATTTAAACTTTTTCTAAATATCAAATATTGGAAATATGAAGATAATTTTCTTAAATAGAAAAATTATAAAAATGGTTAATAAAACATCTTCCTAATAAGAGAGAAAGGGAAGTGCAAAGGTCATATGGAATAACACATAACTATGTTTCCAAATATGAGAATATAGGAAACAATGGAAGCAAAGCATAAATAATTATTGAGAGTGATTGAGGTCATTGATCATAAACAAGTGACTAATTAATGGAAAGTTAAGGGCCTTAAAGCATTAAGTCTGTGATTATCAAAAAGACCATATAATTCATCAAATAATATTGTAATATGAAAATATTATTGTTTCAAAAACACTTTTCTTATAGTTGATGAATTATTTGTGATCGAGGCTGAGTTCATAAGAAAATTTACAAACTTGATGAGTAGAATTTTATATTTTTGTTAATTTCCCCACAAAATAATATCCTATAATCTAAATAATGAGTATTCCATATGATTGTTTCATGCATGAATCACTAAAATAACCTTTTAAAGACCACATAACCATAAAAGTATAACAATCCATTCCTCTAATCATAGAAATTAACCAAAACCAAAATGGTTATCATTTCTTAGTATAATTCCCAAAATTAATAAAACTGAATATGATGCGTTAATATTTAAAATTGAAAAATAATACCCAAATATGAAACTAAATATTTCAATAACCCTGTATCCAAAATAACCTCAACAACCTCAAAATTAAAGAGTTTTTTAACCTTAAAGGTTATCTTATAAATTTCATATTTCAAAAAAAGAAAAGAATTCTTATTTTGAGGTAACATTTATAACTTACTCACTAAATCAATTTTCAATCCCATAGTTATCTATATGATAAAACTTACGTTCCCATAATTAAATCAATATCCATGATCATATAAACCCTAAAGGTTATAAATAACTTAAATATTATTTACACAAAATGTAAATACATACTTTTCATTAAACCAAATATTTACATATACTTAAACATAATAAAATATATCCAAAAGTGTCATTTATCACGTTAAATTCCCATCAATTTAAACTTCAGAATGGGTTTCTAAGAATTAGATCTTATAATCATCCTTAACATTATTTACCTATGATGGTATCCTTAAATCTTAAGATAACCTCACATGTAAACATCATAATCTCCAAATTTATCAAAACAAACCTCTGATACCAAATATAAAAACCCAAAACCCACACTCTTGAATCCGATGCTGAAATCAATAACTTTACATTTCCAACTTTAACATTGATAATTATGTCCCACTTGTTTTTTCATCTAAAAATTACAACATCAAAGAAAAAATTGTTTCACTTACATTATCAAGGACATTTTTGGTTTAGATTTTTAAAAAAATAGGAACAAATCCTACTTAAAAATTCGCATGTCTATATATGTGCATTTCTCCCACTTAACCCTTATTTTCTTATTTCACATCAAGTAATCAAAATTGTATATATGAAATCACTTATTAACATAATTTATTAAACCAAATTATTTATAACCCATGGAATATGAGACATAAGAAGTGTGAGCTCAAATACTCAATATGGGTAATTATAATCATTAAAAAATTTAAGTCATCAATGAGAATAAGAAGTTTATAAGGGAATGAATACATAATCTTAGTGATAAGAAAATCATAAAATAACTCACTCCCGTCAATACCTGAATCATTAATCATGAAGCATGGAATAAGGCTTCTAAAAAGGAAGATAAATAAAAATAAATAATGATGTTCCATGTGATATCCATCTTGATCAATGTAAAAATTATAAAAACATGTAAATATTAGATATAAGGTGTTGGTATCTTGGAACATTTTTCTATATAACCCATGTTAAACCCATGTCAGAAATAACTGGAGCATAATTAAATCCATAATATAAACTATTTGGAAAATCCCTCTTTATTTTATCTCAATACAATGTACATTTCCCAATTCATTGGAGCGATATCGAGGCACACCCCTCATTTAAGCTATAGCGGGCTCAACCAATGCTATTTGGCCTGCCCCATTGTATAAGTTATAACAAGAACACCCAACACTATCAGGGACACCCCATTATATAAGATGTAATGGGATCACCCAACACTACCTTGACTACCCCATTATATATAATTTTCAAGACCCTCAAATAAAGTACTTATAGTTATCATTTCATAAAAAACTCATATAAATGGTCATCATTCCATTTATAACTTGATTAACCCATGGATAAGAAATGGGTATCATGTCAATCTATTTAAAACATGATTTAATAGTGTAAAATAAATGGGTTCCATAAAAATATATTTAAAACATGGTTAACCT
Source organism: Viscum album (assembly GCA_963277665.1). NCBI lineage: Eukaryota > Viridiplantae > Streptophyta > Magnoliopsida > Santalales > Viscaceae > Viscum > Viscum album. The sequence goes on from OY728131.1 coordinate 1,539,009,212, forward strand.
ATGAAAAAGAAGTGGGTTTCATAAAAATCTCGTTGAAATATGATTAACCGATGGAAAAGAAAAGAGCCCCATACCAATGTATTTTATAAAATCTTAATCCATATAGGGAAGTAATGGGGATGATATCATTAAAAAAAATCATAATTAAAGCATAAGTAACAAAATGGGTTATTAACATTGATAAATTTAAATCACATTAAAATATCATGGAAAATATTCTTGAGGAAATTATCTTTTTATTTTTGAAAATCACTTTTTAAAATATAAAACATTTAGAAAATAATTTTATTTGAAAACAAATTTTTAAAAATAAGAATTTTAAGAATATTATGAATAAAATTTCTTTAAAAAATATAATTTTAAACTTTTAATGTATGCCTAAAAGAAATGGAGTTCATGATGGCTGGTAATTCTATACATGCCATAAAATTTAAAAAGAACATTCCTTTTTCACTGTAAAAGGTTAGAAAAGTTTTTTTTTGAAAATGAAAAGAATAATCCTTTAAAACACTTATGTGAAAATTAATACATGGGTAAAAATATCTTTATTAAATCATTTTTTAAAGGTTAATAATATTTATAGAAAACATGGGTTTTGATGAAAAAAGATTCCTGACCGAAGAGATAAATAATGTCGGGTTTTATTAAAAAAAATCTCAGTAATATTAAGTAATAAAGAGTGTAAAATTGTAATATCAATTTAAAATATCATGAATAAAACTATTATAATAAAATTAATGATAATTATTGAGATTTATATCATATTATTTGAATATTTTAGACTTAATCATAAACAATATCGGTAAATGATGAGATTATAACAAAAAACTCTTACCACTTTAGTAAAATTGAATTATAAGCCCCATTAAACAATAAAATTAAATTAAATGTAAAATATAATGGAAATAATTAAATTTATGATATCACATGTAAAATGGGCTAGATATATAACTCATAAGAGAATATTGTTTTATAACACGACTTATGTCTCAAAGAAGGAAAACTAATACCAAAACCCCTTAATGCTTTAGTAATATTTTGAATCATAATACTCAATAAATAATAACATAAAATGAAACATTAAATATCACAAAAGGATGAAGATTCATTATATAACATGTTAAATGGTATGTATATACAAAACACAAAATAAATAAGTAGTGCATTTTCATATGTCTCCTAGAAAAAAGAGACTAGAAATCCCTTACCTTTTTGATAACATTTTAATCATAAACCACCTAAAATATAGATAATAAAATAGATATTTTAAATACAATAGTTTTTATTATATTAATAATATATTTATTAATTTTTAGTATACACACCTCATAAATGAAATAGGTGGTGAATATGGCATGTGTCACACCAAAGTAAAAAGTGAGACGAAAATCCCTTACCACATGCTTCATTTTGATTGATCATAATTTAACCTCTTGTACAGTGGTTTTAAACATGTTATTAACTTATTAAAGAAAGATAAGAATATATATAATATCATATATCATCCATTTATAACTTTTTATCACCCATTTGTTAATAATCGTTCATTATTTTCATTATTTCAATTGTTAATTGCCTTGTTTTTCCATTCGTTCTTTGCTATGAAAGTTCATGTTCTTATGAATATTAAATAGTTACATAACATATAGAATAATAATCATGAAATTATTATCATATTTATATATAAATTATAATTTTAATCCTAATTTTGAATTATGGTTTTGATAAATTAAGTACGTTACGATCATGGAGATGGAACACTGTACGTACGCTTGAGTAACGTTTCCATTTTTGAATGACCATTATGGAAAAAGGTAAGTATTATTTTATCAATTTATAATGATCATAATATTTTATATACCATTTTATTTATTCAAATATAATTATATATACCATTCATGTGGTGTGGTGATTAAAAAAGAGAGTCACATAGCTTCATGAAGGAGTGAGTCCACACATACAGGAACGATGTTATCATCAAATGAGTGAAAAGGTAAGAAAGAATATTATCTTTTAAATATTATAAATATTTAATTAATATAAAAAATATTTAATTTATATCACACATATTTATCAACATTAATCTTATTACATTCCATATGAACAGTTAGTCAAAGGCGAATCACATCGCTTCATGAGGCGGTAGTCCGTTGTACACACGAGTGACATTATCGTATCCCATACAGAATGAAATGTAAAAATGTATATACGATATAATTTCTATATATATTTAATTATGTTAGATATAATTTATATCCATCATCATACCTATCCATGATGGTTGGTAATGGGAAAACGAATGACATTAGTTCGTGAGGTGGTAATCTGCCATAAACAAGAATGATGAATTTTTAACCCATTTGATGGAAGTTAATATGGTTTAGGTCATGAAATTATTATAAAAAAGATTATTATATGGAATATAATTATGTTTTTAATGTTCCGTGTTTTTAACCAGATGATAAAATACAAGAAATATAATTTTTTCGTTAACTGTTCATGCCTATTTTAAAAACCGAGTGTCATAACTTTTTTTACAATAGCCGATACTGCGGCATTGATAGAATAAAAATATTAAGTTTATTTTATTAATAACGGTGTTTTTTTATTTTAAAAAAATGAAATAACTCTCCAACAGTGTGTCGTATAAGAAATTTGAGACCACCGTTAGGTCCGGAACGCCAAGTTTACCCTAGGCAGGGTATAACGTTGATTCGCATTGGGTGTTTTGCACCCTCGCACATGATAATTCCTTATTTATTTTTAATTAATTAATTATTCCATTTTTTATTTAATAAATAATTATTTTCTCACAAATGGTGTGTTGAATGAGAAATATGAGACCACTTATAGTTCCGGGACATGAGGTTTATCCCATGCTGGGTATAACATCTGTGAGCATCGAACGTTTGATCATATCGAACCTAAAGATAATTTAATTCGGTTAAATATTTTTTTGGCTGTAAGAAATAATAATAATAATTTTATTATTAATATTATTATTTGCGTTGATGTCAACAAATTTAAATACACTACCAAAATTAATAAATTGTGTTGTAGTGTAAATAATAACCGAGTAATGTAATAAATATGATATTATTAATTGTTCCAATTAAATACAAATACCCAATAAATATTTATTTAATAACCGTTATCTTTTTTATTAATGGTTGTTGTCATTAAAATATTAATGGTGTCATTGATGGGTTGAATTAAATAATAATAATTATTTTAATTATTGTAATTACTATTATATTGGGACAAAAACATTAATGTATATATATATGAGGTATATCTATATATATAAGATTAGATATATATATATATATATATATATTGTTATATATAAATGTGTGGTTGTATATACATGAATATAAAGATGTATATATATATAACATGTATATAAATGGGTGGATATATATTGTTATATTAGATAAAATATTATTAATTACCAATATAAATGCATTTAAAATGTCAACTTAAATCAAGTTGTGGACTTTTTAATTTTTAATCAAAATCTTTAAAGAGACCCAGGGCGTGTGCCTGCGCACCCTTTTGTGGGTCCCAAACAACTATTAATATTAATTAAATGATTGTTCAGGATTTATGTAAAATATTACATCGCACCATAGTGCATCATTCAGGTTAAAAATAATTAAAAAGGATTAACGGAAATTAATGTAATTTAAATAGGGATAAAAATAAATAATAAAATAGATATAGTTGGAGAGAAATTAAAAATAATTAAAATGGGGTAAACCTATTTTAATTATTTATTTCATTTCTTCCACCATTTTTTTCATTATTTTATTTATTTATATCCTTTATATTTTTTTTGTTTTATTTTTTTCCTTTCCTTTTTATTTCTTTTTTTCCTCTCCTCCTCTCCTTCTCATCTCCTATTCGTGGCGCACATCTCCTCCATAGGTGGTGCACACCACCTTTTCCTCCCTTCAGAAGATCTCCGTGCCTCCGTTCGTCATCCGTTTTCTTCACTGTTAGGTGCGCTGTGAACCTATCAGTAAGGCTTATCCCACGCACCAAGAATTGTGTGATCTCATTCCAAATCCTTTGAGCAATTTGTCATGGAATGATTTTACCCTCTTTTAAGGGTTTTATAAAATCTTCCATTGTAGGTCAAATCAAAGAATAAAGTAGATCATATAATCATCTACAACCATAAGGTAAGGTGTCTACTCTCTTTCTCTCCATTTCCATGCGATTTAAAAAAAATACATTATAGTGCCATTAGTTGGTGCCTACCGACTTTGTGAAAATTCACCCAAATTCATTAATTAATTTGTTTCACCTAGTTGTTGAAACTGTATTGATCATGAATTAATTTGTTTAATTTTTTGCAACAAGGTCAGACACCCCTTAAGGCATGCCGACATGGTCAGTATAATTTCTATTATCCCAAACTTCTAATTTATTTAATTGCATGTGTTATGAAACCTATTTTTGTTGTGTTTATTTTAAATAATTAATTTAGATTAATTACAAATCTTGAATAGTTGAATCTTTGGTAGTTGGTTATGATGGTTTATTTATTATTAAAAAGAGTCTTTATCTTCATGTTTTGCACAAAATATTTTGTCGTGCTTAATTTAAAATAATTAATTTAGATTAATTATGAACTTTGGAATTGTTGGATCTTTGTAGTTGGTTGGTCCAATATATTTATTTTTTTAAAGGTGCATTTTTTTACTTATATTGAGGTGATACCTTGCCTTGTTAAGATTTCTATGCTGAAATATTTAATTTGAACTGTGTGATGCACGAGTGTACCTGTTTGGTTTCAAGTTGCAATTACATATGTTGATATCATATCTGCTGTTGTGAGAATATTAATTAAATCTAGGGTGGGGAAAGGAGATGGGTCATGTATTAAGGGCCACGCTTAGACCCTTCTTTCCTAACGGTTACCTCTATGTGCTGGGGGGCAGTGTTCTTGGCTTTGTCGCACTGAGACTTCCCTAGGATTTCTAATACTTATGAGTGATACCGGTTCCAAAAGGGCCAATCGGGATAGATCTGTTGGCAATGTGGCTAAGCCAGGCTCAGATGACACTCGACCCCTTTTTGCGAGATCGAGACAGACTCAGGGTAAAGCAATGTCAAGAGCGATGCTTGGTCTTTGGAAAGATTCCTTGGATGGCCTCAATGGTATTGGATAATTGAAGAATGTTCCATAGCAATACCTTCAGGACGGGCTTAGCCTCCAACTCTCAACTTGAACCTTAATAATGATGAACTGATGGTTTATATTAATTTCATTGTTAGTCTCTTGAGATTTGAGATATTTTCTAGTATTTTGAAGAAAACCTGGTTGACACATAACTTAAACCCCAAGTTAAAGCACAAGCTTGGGGGTATGCCTCTTCCTTGTTTTAACTTACTCTTATAGGCTTTATATTTATACATATGTGTATTCTACTTACATGTACTCCTTTTAGACTTCCAGATTAGGCAGAAGCAGGTGATTAGGCATGGGTGCTATTTGGAATTCGGGATGACTTATTTATTCCATTGTCCTTAATTAATTATTTAAAATTGTTATATAGTGGAACACTGCATTTTATCATTGCAATAAATGGAAAGGTTTAGACACCTTGGGTTCTGGCCTACTGGGATTTTATCTCACACCCTACTTGGGCATTGTTGATACTTGAGTAGATTATATGCTTACAGGTATTGACAAAGAGAAGAGTGCTACTTCCTACACTTGATTGTTTCTTGATACTTAGGATGGATATTGGGGGCAGAGGACCGATCGTTGCCTGTGATTCAGTTTTCACACTTTGTGTATTTTCATTTCAGTTGATAGGATGCTTTAATTCTTGTTTTTTGAACCTTAACTTTTTCATAGACATCATAACATAACATAATTTTGTACCTGGTTTTATTTATCAGCTTCCACACTTGACTCTTATTCAGTTTGATTATTCATATTTATTATGTTGTAGTTTACTCATTTATATGATTCCACTATCTATTATTTATTTGTTGTTTACTTCCACTATGATAATACCTATTACTTTTGAGGGAATAGTCTCCCCCACAGACATAAAAAAATCCCTCACTACTAGTCAGCAGCCTCTGGCATTCGGGGAGATGCACTTAAGGTCATGTGACGCACCGGTCTGGCCACTGTCTTAGAGGTGAGCCGGGTCGAGGCATTACAAAGTGGTATCAGAGGTGGTATTTTTCCTTTGTCTTACTATTTTGTGTTGGTATAAATGAGACTAGGAATGTTTCGGCACTTGCTTAATAGCCGTGTCTGGGACGGATCACCCCACATATAGGAAATGACAAATTGGCCAAGGTTGGGATTGTTGTTATTACTTTTCGATGTTACAATTGATATGATTTCACCTCGATTAATTTGGTGTAATTTATGTTTCTTATAAATTTAGGAAATTTATGATATTTTTTCCTTCACCTATTAAGGTAAGGATGAAGCATTGCATGCATCATAAAAGGCACATAGGAATTCAAATGACATGTATAGTGCCATGAAATGTAGTTGCATTTTAGGCTACCTTTTGATTCAAATTGTGTTCCTTGAATGCATGTGATGCCTTTTATTTGTTTAGCATGCCTTTTTAGATACCTTGTTTCAGTGACATATTTAGCATGCTAGTCTATTGTCATGCTGCCTGTTTAATACCTTGTTTGCCTTGTATCATGATTTTGTGTCTTTTAGCTTGTCTCTATGATTAAAATCTTATGCTTATGTGATTACAACATGTCTCTCTCTTTTATCTTCTTCTAGTGACCTGCTAGCTTGTTTGATATGTAATTGGTTTCTTTTCAAAAATTTATTAGTTTCCTTTAAATGAGAACCAAATGCCAAAAACTATAAAGTGTTTAGATTATTATTAAGTTGATATCCACCCATATATCAAGTCTGATATGTGTTTGATCATGTTATAATTTCAAATTATTTGGTTAATTTCCTAAAGGCACCACTAGGAACAAGTAGGCTAGTTGGTGTGTGTTACTTATGAGATAACCCGGTATGGGTGTTGTGACTATTAATAATGAAACAACTTTTTGTTGCATTCAAATGATCTCAGGTTGGCTTAGTGGGACCATTTTAGGTCTGCTTACCTACTTAAAAGGAATTTAGTTGATATATTTCTTAATTAAGGACAAGATGTCAATTAATGTAAAATGTTTGAAAATTGAGTTTTATAAAACTTGCATGTTTTCCATTGATGCATTGTTTAAGTTAATGTATATTGTGTATTGTTTTGAAAAATGGTACTTGATGTTTTGATTAAGAATTTTTAGGATTTAAGATTAAATGTGATTAAATATAAAGGGCTTGGATATGGAACCTGTAGCAATGACCTCTGATTAAGACACTGGTATAAAAGTAGTTTGAGTTTCTCCTTGAGTTGCTTTGGAATAGAACCTTTCACATGTTATTGTCCCTAGTCGGCCCCCCTTGCTTAAAATGACACCCTTGTTTGGATGGGTGGTCATGTTTTCCTTGAATATTGTTTCAGGCATGAGCATCGATAATGCTCATTTCCATCAGTTTAGAAATGACTTAATAATGGTCAGCTAGTTCATAGGTCATTCGACCCTCTCTTCTCCACAATGATAGATGACTTGGTATGTCGTCGTCTGAGTTAAAAGTCATCTTGTTTCTGTATCACCTCAGGGTAGTATGCATTCACGTATGAGGTGCCGTCAAGTGCTTAACATTGTGATGAACTAGTTGAGTTCAGTGTAATCATCAAGTCTTGCACTGTTAAGTACATTTCGGGTCATCTCTATGGTACAATGACTTCTATGTTAATGGAATCAAGTTTTTCCAATGCTCAAGATGACTTCTAGAGGCTTGAGTGTTTTGACACACTAGTCAGTTTGGTTGGGTTTTTATGCCATTTTTTAATGTTTTCCTTCTGGTAATCTTTTAATCCTCTTAGTGTACTCTTCCTTAAGTGATGAGTATGTCGCCTATCTTGCCTTTATCCTTGATGCACAAAGAGAGCATCAGTCTTATGCCATGCTAAAGCTTTAAAAGTTGTTGGGATTTATTAGGTTGGTTTTCCTCAGTTTTTCACGTTGATGCGTCATTCTTCTCAAGGATTGTTTAGTCTTGACTGACCTTTGGATTTCTATGTGGGAATTCATGACAAAATTTTCTATACCAATCATTTAATCTAACTTTACTAATAGGATGATGCCACTCTAGCCACATTCAATGTTTTGATATGGGCATCTTTCCCTTGTACCAATTTCTCACTCATAAACATGAAGTTTGGACTACCTTACTTTAGTTCCTTTCACTCATGTTGTGCCAATATGAGTTTACCCTAGACTTCTTGTTGGTATCAGTGATGCTTAAATCAAGTAACGTCCCTGGAGGTCAGGTATGAACTTCAGTGGACGTGTTCGTGGTAAATGCGAGATACCTTTTAAAAATACATCACATTTATGTTCATAAAATGACAAAAGTTTAAGCTGGGTGACTTCTTAAATGGTCGGCTGAAGTGGCTTGACTAGTTCTCTCTCTTTGTCAATGAAGTAGTTAGTGAAGGAACTTTTTTTGGCATATTTTCAGGCAATATGAGTACATTTTGTGTCAACCATGGCTTTTCATAAAACGCTAACCCAAATTGGGTTTTAAGGGTGATGGGGAATCGACCATTTTACCCGTTTCGAAAATCAAGAAAGATGCGTCACTAGAATTCTTAAGGGAATATTTTGTAGGAAATTCCGATGCTGGAAGGTGCTGTGACTTGGAATTTTCCATTTATAAATTTAAAACCTAAGGTGGGAAGTATGTTTGACCAGATTTTTAAAAAGATGGAGACATGGTCATGTCTCTAGAAAAAATGGATTGGGTAAATATGGTCTTAGTGTATTCAGTTGGAGAATGAGCGTTGAATCATATCTTAATGGTTCTTGTGTCATTTTACTAACCAACATTAAGCGTGTGTTGGGCATTTAGATATGCACCACAAACTTTTTTATGAGACTTCATGACCCTGTATATCATGTGAGAGTTACGTTGTTCTTAAAGGATTCTCATGTATGATAAGTTATAAGGTGGGAAGATTGTAACGTTCTGTGTTTTTAACCGGATGAAAAAACCCAAAAAATAAATTTTTCCGTTAATTGGGCATGACGGTTTTAAAAACTAAGTGTCAGAAGTTTTTTTCTGATAGACGACACTGCGACATTGATAGAATAAAAACATTAAGTATATTTTATTAATACACGTGTTTTTTTCTTTTCAAAAAAATGAAATAACTCTCAAACGGTGCATCATATGAGAAATATGAGACCACCGTTAGGTCCAGAATATTGGGTTTACCCTAGGAAGGGTATAAACTTGATTCGCATCAGATGTTTGGCACCCTCACACATGATAATTCCATATTTATTTTTAATTAATTAATTATTCAATTTTTTATATAATAAATAATTATTTTCTCACAAACAGTGCGTCGAATGAGAATTCTGAGACCATAGATAGTTTTGGGACATGTGTTTTACCCAAGGCAGCGTATAACATTTATGAGCATCAGAAGTTTGGTTATATCGCACCCAAATATAATTTCATTGGGTTAAATATTTTTGTTGGCTATTAGAAATAATAATAATAATTTTATTATTAATATTATTATTTGTATTGATGTCAACAAATGGAAATTCACTACCATAATTAATAAATTATGTTGCGGTGTAAATAATAACCGGGTAATGTAATTAATATGATATTATTAATTGTTCCAATTAAATACAAATGTGAAATCAATATTTATTTAAAAACTGTTATCATTTTTATTAATGGATATTGTCATTAAAATATTAATGGTGTCATTGATGGGTTGAATTAAATAATAATAATTAATTTAATTATTATAATTATTATTATATTTGTACAAAAACATTGATGTATATATATATGAGGTATATCTATATATATGGGATTAAATATATATATATAATTATATTTACATGTGTGGGTGTATATACAAGAATATGAAGATGTGTGTATATATATAACACGTATATACATGGGTGGATATTTATTGTTAGGTTAGATAAAATATTATTAATTACCTACACAAATTCATTTAACATGTTGACTTAAATCAAGTTGTGGACTTTTAAGTTTTTAATCCAAATCTTTAAAGCGATACAGGGCGCCCACCTGCGCACCCTATTGCAAGTCCTGAACAACTATTAAAATTAATTAAATGATTGTTCAGGCTTTATGTAAAATATTACGTCGCGCCATAGTGCAGTGTTCAGATTAAAAATAATTAAAAATTATTAAAGTAAATTAGTGGAATTTAAAGAGGGATAAAAATAAATAATAACATAGATACGGTTGGAGAGAAATTAAAAATAATTAAAATAATGTAAACCTATTTTAATTATTTTTTTCATTTCTTCCACCATTTTTTTTATTTTCTTTATTTATCTCCTTTTTATCTTTTCCTTTTTATTTTTTTCCTCTTATTTTTTTCTTTTTTCTCTCCTCCTCTCCTCTTCATCTCCTGTGCGTGGCCCACCTCTCCTCCCTAGGTGGTGCGCACCACCTTATCCTCCATTCAAAAGATCTCCGTGCCTCCATTCGTTGTCTTTTTTCTTCTTCATCGGGTGCACTATGAACCTATCGGTAAGGCTTATTACACACACCAAGAATCATGAGATCTCATTCCAAATCCTTTGCATAGTTCTCTGTGGAAGTATTTTACCCTATTTTGGGTTTTTCTAAAATCCTATGTTTTCTTCCGTTTTAGGTCAAATCAAAGCCTACCGTGGATCATAGGATCATCTATAACCATAATGTAGGGCGTCTACTCTCTTTCCTTCCATTTCATTGTGATTTATAAAAATGCACCGCTATGCCATCTGTCGGGGCCTACCACCTTTGTGCAAATTCTACCAAATTCATTAATTAATTTTTTTCGCCTAGTTGTTGCAACCGTATTGATCATGAAATAATTTGATTAATTTGTTGCAACAAGTTAGAACACCCCTTGGGGCGTACCGACATGGTTAGTATAATTTCTTTTAGCCCAAAATTTTAATTTATTTAATTTCATGTCTTGCTCAACCAATTTATTTTGTTCAATTTAAACAATTAATTTGGATTAATTATAAATATTGAATTGTTGAATACTTGGTAGTTGGTTGTGCTGGTTTATTTATTATTAAAAAGTGTCTTTATCTGCAGTTTTTTCACAACCTATTTTGTTGTGTTTAATTTAAAATAATTAATTTAGATTAATTATGAAATTTTTAATTGTTGGATCTTGGTAGTTGGTTGGTCCAATATATTTATTTATTTGAAGGTTCATTTTTATTCTTATGTTGATGTGGTACCTTGCCTTGTTAAGACTTCCATGCTGAAATATTTAATTTTCACTGTGTGATGCACGGGTGTACCTGTTTGGTTTCATGATGAAATTATATATGTCGATATCATATTTGATACTATGAGAAGATTAATTAAATTCAGGGAAGGGAAAGGAGGTGGGTCTCGTATTAAGGGCTACGCTTAGACCCTTCGTTCCTGACGGTTACCTCTATGTGCCGGGGGGCGGTGTTCTTGGCTATTCCGGACTGAGACTTCCCTGGGATTTATAATACTTATGAGTGATACCGGTTCGAAAATGGCCCATCGGGATGGATCTGTTGGCAATGTGGCTAAGCCAGCCTCAAATGAAAGTCGACCCCTTTTTGAGAGATTGGGACTGACAAAGGGTAAAGCCATGCCATAAGCGATACTTGGTCTTTCGAAAGATTGCCTTGGACGAGCTCTGCGGTATTGGATAATTAAAGGATGTTTTATAGAGATACCTTCTAGATGGGATCAGACTCCAACTCTTAACTTGAACCTTAATAATAATGCACTGAAGGTTTATATTAATGCCGCTGTTAGTCTCTTGAGATTTGAGATATGTTCTAGTATGTTGAAGCACACTTGGTTGACACATGACTTAGACCCCAAGTTAAAGCACAAGCTTGGGGGTATGCCTCTTCCTTGTTTTACCTTACTCTTCTAAGCTTCATATATATATGAATATGTGTATTCTACTTACAAGGACACCTTTCAGACTTCCGTCTTAGGCCGAAGTAGGTGATTAGGCATGGGTGCCGTTTGGAACCCGGGCTGACTTATTTATTCCATTGCACTTAATTAATTATCTGAAATTATTATATAATGGCACAATGAATTTTATCCTTACACGAAATGGAATTTTTTAGATATCTTGGGTTCCGGCCTACTAGTATTTTATCTCACACCCTGCTCGAGCGTCGTTGACTCCCGAGTAAATTATATGCTTGCTGGTTTTGACAGAGGGAAGCGTGCTACTTCTGACGCTTGATTGTTTCTTGCTATTTAGGATGGAGATTGGGGGATGCGGACTGATACTTTCTCGTGATATATTTTTCAAACTTTTTGTCTTTTCATTTCAGTTGATAGCATGCTTTTATTCTTGTTTTTTTAACCTTTACTTTCGTATATACATCATAGCATAACAAAATTATTCACCTAGTTTTATTTATCAGCTTCTGCACTGGACCCTTATTCTGTTTGATTATTCATATTGGTTATGTTGTTGTTTACTCATTTATCTACTTCTTCTATTTATTATTTATTTGTTTTTTTACTTTATCTATGATAATACCTATTAACTATGAGTGAATAGTCTCCCCCACGGACATGAAAAAGGCAATTGCTGCTTGTCGGCAGCCTCTGGCGTTCAGAGAGATGCGCTTGAGGTCATGTGACACATCGGTCCGGCCACCATATTAGAGCTGAGCCAGGTCGGGATGTTACAATTTTATTATATCGTAATGTTTTAATAATTATTGAAGGAGGTGTAGAAATAAATAAAAATAAGAATTCTTGTTGAATAACGTTAGCTCTTCTTCGAGCATCATCCTTAAGTTTGCACCAACAGCATAACTAGGTTGGATTTATGCAAAACATAAGGCTTTTAGGATGATGTTAGGTATGTTTAGAAGTTATTTGGGTAGTTATTGGCCATAAAATAGGTTTCAAGGTGTGAATAAAAGAGGATATGGGGTGGCTATTTATAAGCGTGGGAGAGGACACTGTCGGTATTTTTGAAAATAAATGAGCACTCCCACATTTTTTATCTATTATAAAGATCCAAAATGGGGAATTAATTGACTTTATAGGTTTAATGGTATAAATATTCCCATAAAAAAAGTTCTTATAAAATTTTATAGGTTATTTTACCCTTATCATTAAAGTTTAACCCCCAATAAACCCATTTTTACCTTAATTGTATTGATTAATTTTTATTGCATTCACTATTAATTTGGGTAAAAATTTAGGTATACATATTAGGTAATATAAATTATTATGATTAAAAATATGAAATCAATTTTTCCAAATTCGAATAAAAGAATTGGAAAATTTTATTTTAAAAGTAATCCTACAAACATGATGTGAATGTGGGTTTTTAAAGAGAAGAAGTATAAAATTTTACAATGTTTTTAAGTCTAATTTTAATAAGAAATTCATTATAATTACCTAAATTTTATTAAAATATATATAATTGAACTAATTTTACTTTAAATCTAATTTAAAATATAATTTGACTTTATAAATAATTAAAATGAAAATGGAGTTTCTAATTAAAATTAAGTATTTTTCAATATTTATCAAAAGAAATATTTTGAGAAAATTATCAAAAATTAACCCCAATACAATTTTAAAATTAAAATATGAACTATTTTTTTTCAAATAAATTTTCGTAAAATGGAAAAAATTAAATTTTAACAAAACTCTCAGACTCGATGAAAAATGGGTTTTTGAGAAGTATATTTTTTTAAGAATAGGATGATTTTATATTACCTCAATGTATAATAATAATTATTGTATTAATATAAATTAAAATATATTGATATATAATCTATACATTTATTTTAAAACATTCCTCATTTTGGATTATTTTAATTAACTAAAATATAGAAACATTATGTACTTTAAAACCGTTTTCATAAAATACCATTTTTAAATCGAAAAAAACTTATACTAAAATAAAATATAATGAAGATTAAAATGAAATTAAGTGGGTGAAATATAAAAAAAGTTTAGTTATGTTACTTGAAATCATATTGAAACAAAATTTAAATTTTAAGGTAATTAATTTATTGAAAATAAAGGACATTTTTATAATGATTGGTATTATTTAATATTCACTGAAAAATAAATATTTTCCAGAAAATTGTCAAAATTTCACCCAAAATAATATTTGTTATGATGATTTAACAAATTAATTAAATTTTATCAATTTTTTCCTAAAATTTCCAAAAATTAGTTATAATATTTTTCATGAAAAATAGTAAAAACCATTTTTGAAGGAATCATATTTTTGAAGAATAAAGTTTCTTTAAAAATTTATTAATTATTTAATAAACATTAATAAATAATTTATATTGTTTATTACATATATATATATATATACATATATATCATAAAGTAGTTAATACTATTCATAATCCCTAATTTAATGGCCATGTTATAAGGATTATATATATTTTGGGTCATTTAAGCTCAGTGTTGCATGTTGAATATGCTATTAAATATAAAAATATCAAGTTTTCTTTACATAAAAATATTTAAGATATAAAATCTACTTAAAAATAAAATATATCATAAACCCTTGGGGTGTCACATTCCCGTCTAAGCTCAGTGTTTCATGTTGTTTACGCAATCAAATAAAATTTTCTTCTTTTAAAATCTTAGGGCGGTAAATACTCTCCCCTTTAATAAATTTCATCTTTACAATTTTAAACTCTATATTGGTAAAAAAAGTTTGGAAATTATAATGAAATTTTATTGAAAACCCACATCAAAAAAGGGTTACTAAAACATCCTATTAATTAGAGAGAATGAGAAGTGCATAGGTCATATGAAATAACATACAACTAGGTTTCTAAACAGCAGAACATAGGTGAGAATAGAAAGAAAGTGCAAATAATTATAGATGGATATTGAGGTCATTGATCAAAAGTAATTTAATGATCAATGTAAAGTTAAGGTCTTCAAAATATATAAATCCTTGATGATATACAAGACTATATGATTCAGCGAGGATGCATATAATAAGATAAATTTTTTGTTTCAAAATAATTTTCATAGAGTTGTGGTATTATTTTCCATTAAGACCAATAGAAAAAGGAAATTTAACTACTTGATGAATTTGTAAATTTCCACAACAATATCATTTTTCTCCAAATTTTTAGAATTCATGAATAATTATTGATTCATAAAGCACTAAAATAATCTTTTATTGACCATATAACCATAAAGGGATAAAAATTTATTTCTACTATTCTTGACATTAACCAAATTTTTTTTAGCACATGGTAAGATAATTATCAAAATTAATAAACCTCTATATGATATAATAATATTAAAAAATCAATAGATATTCCCAAATATGAATAAAAATAATTCCATAACCCTATATCTCAAATAACCTCAATAAACTCAAAATTAAAGAGTGTATTAACCTCAATGGTTTTCTCATACATTTTATATTTCAATCCCCAAAAAAAGAAATCATATTTTGAGGTAACATTAGCCACTTTTTCACTAAATCACTTTTCAATCCTGTGGTTATCTATACAATAAATTTTTTGTTTCCAATATCAAATCAATATCCAAGATCATATTAACCCTAAAGGATGTCAATATCTTAAATATTATTTAAACAAAATTAAAATACATAATTCATGTTAAACAAAATCTTTAGATATACTTCAATATAATAAAAAATCTCCCAAAGTGTCATTGATCACTTTAGGATCTCATCACATTAAACCTAAAAAGTGTTATTTTAGACTTTGAACATATAATAATACTTAATATTATTGACCAAGGATGGTATCCATAAATCTTAAGATAAACTCACTTGAAAAAATAATAATCTCCAAAGTTATATAAACAGACCTCTAATACCAACTATAAAAGCCTCAAACCCACACTCCCATATTCGATGATGAAATCACAAAAATTACATTTATAGCTTTGATACTGAAAATTATGACCCAATTATTTTAATCAAATACTTAGAAAATAAAAAGGAAAAAAATCGATTAGTTACATTCTCAAGGAGATTTTTGGTATAGAGTTTTATATAATTAGGAGAAAATCCAACATAAAAAATATCCATGTCGATAAAGGTGTATTTACCCCACCTAACCCAACTTGTATTATTTCAAATTAATTTAACATCAACATCTATATGAAATCCCTTATATACATAATTAATCCAACCACATTTTTTATAACTTAGGAAAGAGGAAACATTAGAAGGATGCAATCAAATGCTCAGTAAGGGTAAACATAATAACTATAATTTGAAGGTCATAAATTAGCACAAAAAGAGCATAAGGGTTTGACAACATAATCAGAGTGCATGAGTGAATCATAAAAGAACTCATACCCATCAATACCTGAATCCTCAATCATGAAGCATGTAATAAGGATTTTAAAAATAAATATTTATTTAAAATCAATAATCATGAGAATTATTATATCCATTTTTATTAAATAGTACATTATAAACTAATGGAAAACATAGATATAACATTTTTGGTATCTTTGTGTATTTTTATTTATAACATATTTCAAAAATGTGTCCGAAATAAATGGATTCTAATTAAATACATTGAATAAACCCTTAGGTGAATCCCTCCTTATTTTTTATCAAGACAAGGTACATGAACCAATGCATCAAAATGTTATCTAGATTCACCCATAATTTAAGATATTACTGGCTTACCCAATGCTATTTGGGCCGCTCCATCATATAATCTATAATAGGCTCACCTAGTACTATCTGATACACCCCATAATATAAGGTGTAATTTTATCACCCAATGCTATCATGGACACACCATTTTATATAATGTATAATAACCTCAAATAATGTACATATATCTTTTATTTCGTCTTAAAAATCACTAAAACAATCAGTAGTCATTTTATAACTTGATTAATCCATGTAAAAGAAATGGGTTTCATGTTAATCACTTTGAAACATGATTTAAATGTGGAAAATAAATGGGTTCCATAAAAATATCATCGATACATGGTTAACCCATAGAAAAGATATGAGTTTCATAAAAATATCTTTGAAACATGATTAACCCATTGAGAAAAAACGAGTTCCATTATAATCTCTTTGTGATAATCTTAATCCATCGAGAGAAAGGAGGATGATATCATTATAAAATATCCCCATTAGAGAATATAAAACAATAAGGGTTATTTATGTTGATGAATATAAATTCCATTAAAATATAATTAAAAACATTCTTGAGGAAAATTTTATTTTCATTTTGAAAATCACTTTTTAAAATAAAAAATACTTTAAAAATCATTTTCTCTGAAAACCACTTTAAAAAATTACAATTTTCAGAATATTAGGAAAAACATTTCTTTAAAAAATATCCTTTTAATGTTATAAGGGGATATTCAAATAAATTAATGTTATTATGGTTGGTAATTATATACATGTCATACAAGTTAAAAAGAACATTCCATTTTTACTGTAAAAAGGATGGAAAAGTAATTTATCCAGAAAACAACAAGAATATTCCCCTTAATCTATTCTGTAAAAAATAAAACATGGGTAAAAATGTATTCAATAAATCAATTTTAAAAGTTTATAAACATATTTGAAAATATTTTCAAAAAACATTGGTTTTGATGAAAAATGATTTCCTACCAAAGAGAGAAAAAATGTCAAATTTTATTAAAAAACATTTTTCCACAATTTTAAGTGCCCAAAAGTGAAAATGGAAATCTTACATTAAAATATAATGAATAACTAGAGAATAAGAAGCTTAATAAGAATTATTGAGATGTATATCATAGGATATCAACATTGGAGATTTAATTATAAACAATATAGATAAATTATTAGATTGTAACATAAAACTTTTACCACTTTGGAAAATTTGAATTGTAAGCCCCATGAAAGGATAAAATTAAATGAAACTTAAAATACCATCAGATTTAATAAATTCATTATATAATATGTAAAAGTGGATTTATATAAACCTTATAAAAAAATATAGGTGTATAACATGATATAAGTCTCGAAGAATAAAAAATGAGACAAAAATCCCTTACTACTTTAGTAATATTTAGAATCATAATCCCCAAAAAAGAATAAAATAAAATGAAACCTTTAATATAATTAAATTAATGATATTAATTATATAAAATTTAAAAGGGGTAGTATATATACCCCAAAAAATTAATGAGTTATGAATTTACATATGTCTCCCAGAAATAAAAAGAGGCCAGAAATATCTTACTACTTTGGTAATGTTCTAACAATAAAATGAATGAAAGAGAAATACTAAAATGGATATGTAATCCCAAATAGTTTTCATTATATTATTCATAATATAAATTAATGGGATTTATACACACCACATAAAATAAATGGGTGGTGAATATTACATGTGACTCACAGAAGTAAAAAGTGAGACAAAAACCCCTCACCTCACACTTCCTTTTGGTTTTCCATAATTGAAACTCCAATATAGTGGTTTTAAAAATTTTATTAACCTATTAAATAACCATATTAATATTTTTAATAATATATGTTTTCAATTTATAATATTTTATCACACATTTATTAATAATGTTTCAATATTTTCATTGTTTCAGGTGTTAATTGCCTTGATTTATAATTCATGTTTTGTTATAAAATTTCTGGTTCTTATGATATTATATAGTTGCATCATATGAAGAATAATGAAAATGAAATAATTATCATATTTATAAATTAATTATACTTTTAATACCAATAATTAAATATGGTTTTGAGAAATGAAGTATGTTAAGATCATGGAGATGGTATGTCATACGTATGCATGAGTAAAGATTCAATTTTTACATGATCATTATGGAAATGATGTCAGTAATATTTTATCATTAAAAAATTATAATAATATCATATATAACATATTATTTTCTGAAATATACTTATATATACAATCGATGTTTCATGGTGATGAAAAGAAAGTCATATCACTTCGTGAAAGAGGTAGTCCGCACATACAAGGATGCTGTTATCTTATTTAAGTGAGTGAAAGGATAAGAAAGAATTTTATAAGTTCAGAATGATAAATATTTAATTAATATAATAATTATGTAATTTATATCACATATATTTATTAGCCTTAATCTTATTACATTCCATGTGAAAAATTAGTTAAAGATGAATCACATTGCTTTATGAGGTGGTAGTCCACAGTATGCATGAGAGATGATATAGTATCCCCTATGGATTGGAAAGTAAAAAAATTTATATATTATATAATGAATATAAATATATAAATATGTTATATATAATTTATATCCATAATAGTAACCAAATGTTATTGGTTGTTATTGAAAAATTATTGACACCAGTTTGCAAGGCATGAATCTTCCATACACACAAATAATGATTTCATAACCAATTTGATAGATGTGAAGATTGTATTAGGTCATGAAATTATTATAACAATATCCTAGTATATGTAAGATATTTAGGTTATTATATAATAATGTTTTAATAACAATAAAAATATTTTTATAAATAAATAAAATAAAAATTCTTGGTGAATAATATTACCTCTTCTTCAGGCATCCTCCTTAGGTTTTCCCCAAAAGCCTTCCTAGGATTGATTTCTACCTAAAATATGAATTCTAGGAAGAGGGATTGAATTTGTGAAGTGTTGTTTTCTGGTATTATCTAAACAAAATTGGTTTTATGGTTTGATTATTAGAGAAGATTATGTGGCCTTTTATAAGTGGGGGAGACGACACACACAGAATTTTTGAAATGATATGATTACCCCCAGGTTTTTCATATGTAAAAAGGGTAAAAAACGGTAAATTTTGGAACCTTATAATTTTAATGGTATAAATAACTCCATTAAATATTATTTATATAAGTTTATAGGTAATTTTTAACCTTATATTTTTAGTTTAACCTCCGATAAACCAATTTTCACCTTAACCGCGAATATTAATTTTTACAGCATTCATTATTCATTTTGGTGAAAATTTAAGTTAAATTTATTAGATAATATAAATTATGATAATTATAAATATGGTTTTTTTTAAAAAATTCAAATCACAGAATTTGAAAATTTTAATTTAAAATTAATCTCACAAACAAGACAAGAAAATGACATTTTAAATAGAAAACGTGCAATAGTTTACAAAGTTTTTATATCAAATTTCAATTTTAAAATTTTAAAATGACCTAAATCTTATTATAATATATATAATTTATCTAATTTCACTTTAAAACTAATTTAAAATATAAATTAACATTATAAATAATTTAAACTAAAAGTCAGTTTTCAATTAAAATTCAATATTTTTCACTATTTATAAAAAAACTGTTTTTAGAAAATTCTTAAAACTCACCATAATAAATTTTTGACATTTTGATTTTAAAATAAAATGCTGTTTTTTTGAATAAATTTTAAAAAATTTAAAATAAACAAATTTAAAATAAATCCCATAGATGCAATGAAAAAGAGGGTTTTTGAGAAGTGTATTGTTCAGGCAGATGATGATTTTATATTAACTCTGTGATTAATAGTAATCATTTTAAAAATATAAATTAAAATTTATTAACATATAATATAAAAAATTCATTAAAATAATTTCTAATAAGTAATTATTTTAACTAATTAGAATGGATAAACATTATGTACTTTAAAACAGTTTTCAGAAAAATGCCGTTTTAAACCCAAAAACAAAGTTATACTAAAATACAATATAATGATGATTACAATGTAAATAAGTTGATTAAATATAACTAAATAATAATTATATTATTTAAATCATATTTAAAAAATAGTGTGACTTCCAAATTAATTAATTTATAGAAAATAAATGAAATTTTTACAAAAATAGATAAATTTCACTATTTACTAAAAAATCAATATTTTTCGAAAATCAAAAAATATCACCCATAGTAAATTTTGATACGATGATTTCAAAAAATAATTTAATTTTATTAAATAAATTTTCTAAAAGTTTCAAAAATTGTTAAAATATTTTTTTTCATGAAAGGAAATAAAAATCATTTTTGAAGAATAAAATAAAATTAATAAAAATTCATTGATTATTTATTAAACATTTTCCAATAGTTTATATTGAGTATAAAATATATATGTCTTATATATTAGTTAATACTATTCATACCTTCCAATTTAACAGCTAGGTTATAATAATTTTATATATAGTGGGCTGTTTAAGCTCAGTGTTGCATGTTGAATACATTATCAAAGTTAATAATATCAGGGTTTCATGTACCAAAATCTATTAAATCAATTAAATTTATTCAAAAAAGATGTATCATAAAGTCTTTGGGTGTTACATTCTCATCTAATAAAATTGTTTCATGTTTTTTTTTCAAATATATTTTTATTCTTTTAAAATATTGGGATGTTATATCCTCCCCACTTTGATAAATTATATCCCCATAATTAAACATTATCGTGGTAATCAATGGTTAGAAGATTAAAATAATTTTTTTGTAAACCCAAATCATAAAAAAAGTTAATAAAATATCCTCTTAATAAGTGATAAATTGATTTATAAAGGTCATATAGATTAACACATAACTTGGTTTCCAAATAGGATAACATAGGTTGGAAAGAAAGAAAATTGTACATAATTATAGAGAGTGATTGAGGTCATTGATAACAAGAAAGGTAATGATCAATGTAAATTTAAAGGCATCCAAACCCTAAATCATTAATGATCTAAAATACCTACAATTCATATAATATGAATATAATATGATATTTTTTTGTTTTAAAATACTTTTACTAGAGTTGAGAAATTATTTTCTATAAAGACTAAGAGAATTAGTAAATTTACCTACTTGATGAGTAGAATTTTATAATTTTGTCAATTTTCACAACAATATCATATTTTTCTCCAAATTATGAGTATTCAAGATGAATTATTCATGAATGATACACTAAAATAAGATTTTAAAGACCACAAAAACCTAAAAGGGATAACAAGATATTCCTCATGTCCAGGAAATTAATCAAAACCAAAATTTTTAACATATGTTAAGATAATTTGAAAAATGAATAAACATTCATATGCTACATTAATCTTAAAAATTCAACTGTAATACACAAAGATGAAACTAAATTATTCCATAAACCTATAACCAAAATATATTCAATAACATCAAAATTAAAGAGTGTTTTAACCACAACGGTTATCTCATACCTTTCATATTTCAAGAAAAAAAATAATATCTTCTTTTGTGGTAACATTAGTTACTTAGTCACCAAATAACCTTTCAATCTAGTGGTTACATATATGATTAAACTTATATTCCCATAATTACCTCAATATAAAAGATCATATAAACCCGAAAGGCCATCAATACCTTAAATATTATTATCTTAAAATGTAAATGCAAACTTCACATTAAACAAAATATTTATATATATTCCAACCTAATAAAATTTCTATGAAAGTGTTATCAATCACATTAATATATCATATATTTAATCCTCAAAATGGGTTTCTATGAATTTGAAATTATGATCATCCTTAAGGTTATTGAAAAATTATGGTATCCATAACTCTTTAGATAACTTCACATGAAAGCATCATAATCAACAAATTTATCTAATTTGACATATGATAACAACTATAACAAACCTAAAACTGCACTTCTAGATCTGGTGATAAAATAATGAACATTACATTTCCATATTTGATACCAATATTTGTGACCCATTTTTTTCATCAAAACCTTACAAAATAAAAAGGAAAAAACTGGATAACTCACATTCTCAAGGACAATTTAGGTTTATAGTTTTTGATAATTAGGAAAAATATCCTATATAAAAACTACCCTCATCGTTAAATTAGATTTTATTCCAGTTAACCATATTTTATTATTTTACATTAAGTTATCATTATCATCCACAATAAATCCCTTCTAGAAATAATTCATTTGACTAAATTATTTATAAAAGGGGTAAGATTAAACATAATAAAGATTATCTCAAATTATTAGTAAGGGTAAACATAAGCACTATCATTTTAAAGTCATCAATGAGAATAAGAAGTTTATAAGGGTATGATGACACAATTAGAGTGCATGAATGAATCATAAAATAACTCATATCCATAAATTAATGAATAACCATTCATAAAGAATAGAATATGGCTTTAAAAAATGAATATTCATAAAACTAAATAATCACAACAATGTGATATCCATCTTGATCAAAGAAAAAATTATAAACCCATGGAAATCATAGATATAATGTGTTGGTATCTTGGAAAATTTTCTATATAACCCATGTTAAACCCATGTAATAAATAACTTAAGCCTATTTAAATCCTTTAGAGAAACCCTAAGAAAACTACCCTATGTTACTATGAATATGAGGTACATTATACAATGAATTGGAGTGCTATCTGAGCACATCCATAATTTAAGAAATAATAGGCTCACTAGGTGCTATCTGGGCTGCCCCATCATATAATATTTAAAAGGATCACCTAACACTATCTAGACCAGCAAATCGAATAAGCTATAACAGGCTCACTCGATGCTATATGGTCTACTTAATCATATATAATGTTCAATAACCTCAAATAAAGTGCATAAAAATTTCAATTCATCATAAAATTCATAGAGATAATCATTAATCCTTTTATAAATTTATTAACCCATGGGAAATAAATGGGTTTCATGTCAATCTCTTTGAAAAATGAATGGCCCATGGAAATGAGATTGGTTCCATAATAATCACATTGAAACATTTTGAACCTTTATAAATGAAACAAATTATATAAAAAAATCTTTGAAACATCATTACCCCATAGAAAAGAAATTATTTCCATAGCAATCTCTTTGAGACTATATTAATCCATCCATTGAAAGAATGATGATGGTATCATTAAAAAATTTCTTCATTTTAGAATAGGTAAGAATAAGAGTTGTGGATATTTAGGAATGTATATTCCATTAAAATATCATTAAAAACATTATTGATGAAAATTTCCTTTTCATTTTGAAAATATTTTATTAAAACATAAAACATTTTGAAAATAATTTTCTTTTAAAATCGCTTTAAAAAAATAAAAAGTTCTAGTATATTAAGAAAAAATTCTATAAAAAATATCATTATAAAAATAAAAAATAATATTCAATGAAATGGTGGTCATGAAGGTGGGTAATTCCGTACATGTGATATAAGTTAAAAATAACATTCCTTTTACATTGTAAAAAGGTTTGAAAAGTTACTTATTCATAAAAAAAACATTCCTTTAAATACGTCATATAAAAAGTAAAACATGAATATAAAATTATTTAATTAATCATTTTTTAATGGTTACAAACATTTTTTTTAAATTTTTTTAGAAAACATTGGGTTTGATGAAAAAGGATTCCCAACCAAAGAGGTAAATAATGTCCTATTTTCCTTAAAACATTTTCCAAAAAATTTTATGTACCAATGAGTGAAAAAATGGTACTATTAATTTGAAATATAATTAATAACCAAATTATAAGAAAACTCATGAGAATTATTGATAGGTAGATCATAGGACTTCAATATTTGAGACTTAATCATAAACAATCTCGATAAATAATGAAATTGTAACACAAAACTATTACATCTTTGGTAAATTTGAATCATAATACCAATGAAGGGATAATATAAAATTAAACTTAAAATATAATGGGAATAAATAAATTCTGTATATTATATGTAAATGATCTATATATACACCTTATAAAAGAAGATATGTGTATAAAATGAAAAGGTATCAATGAAGGAAAAATGAGACAAAAATACCTTACCACTTTAGTAATATTTTGAATCAGAATCCCCAATAAATAATAACACAAAATGAAACATTATATATTATTAAAGGAATGGCATTGATGAAATTATATGTATAAGGGGTTGTATATACACAAAACAAAATAAATTAGTTGTGAATTTACATATGTCTCCTAAAAATAAAAGGGAGACTAGAAATCCCTTACCTCTTTGGTAACGTTTCAATCATAAACCCTATGAAAGATAGATAATAAAATGGAAATTTAAAAACTAATATTTTTAAGTAAATTAAAATAATATAAATTCATGGGTAGTATACATACCACATAAAATAAACAGGTGGTGAATATGGAATGTATCTTACAGAAGTAAACAGTGAGTTGAAAATCCATTACCTCATGCTTATTTTTGGTTGATCTTGCTTTAACCTCTTTTATAGTGGTTTCAAACATGTTATTAAAATATTAAAAAACTATATTAATATTTATAATATCATATATAATCCTTTTAAAATATATTATCACCTATTATTTAATAATCTTTCAATATTTTCATTGTTTCATGTGTTAATTGCCTTGTTTTCTCATTTGTTCTTTGTTATGAACGTTCTGGTTTTTAGGCCTATTATATAGGTACATAATATAAATAATAATAATCATGAAATAATTATAATATTTATACATTAATTATAATTTTAATATCAATAATTAATTATGGTTTTGGTAAATGAAGTACATTAAGATCATGAAGATGGTACGCGATACATACGCATTAGTAAAGTTTCCATTTTTTAAATGATCATTATAGAAAGGATGTAAGTAATATATTATCCTTAAATAATGATAATAATATCATATATACCATATTATTTATTTAAATAATATTATATATACCATCCATGTGGTATGGTGATGAAAAGAGAGACACATCGCTTCGTGAAGGTGGTTGTCCACAAGTACATGAACGATGTTATCATCTTTAAGTGAGTGAAAAGGTAAGAAAGAATATTATATTTTATAAATGACAAATATTTCATGAATAAAATAATTATTTAATTTATATCACATATATTTATTAACCTTAATCTTATTACATTCCTTATAAAGAATTAGGAAAAGACGAATCACATCGCTTCACGAGATTGTAGCTCATCGTACACACGAACGATGTTATCGTATCCCCTAAGGAATAAAAAGTAAAATTTAAGATATGATATAATTAATATATATATATATATATGTTATATATAATTTATATCCATCATCATAACCAATTGTGATATTTTTTCATGGAAAAAATAAATGACATCAGTTCTTGAGGCGGTAGTTCCCCGTACAAACGAATGAGCATTTCGTAACCCATTCGATGGAAGTGGAGATATATTTAGGTCATGAAATTATTATAAAAACATAATAGTATATTTAATATGATGATGTTTTTATATCATAATGGTTGAATAATAATTTATCGAGGTAGATAAATAAATAAAATAAAAATTCTCATTGAAGAACATTTCATCTTTTTTGTGAATCCTCTTTAGGTTTGCACCAAAATCCTTCATAGGTTAAATTTATAACCAAAATAATTTTTTTAGGATCATGGGAGGAAATTTTATAAGTTATTTAGGAATTTATTGGCCTATCCAAATAGGTTTTAAGGTTCAAATTAGTGAGGAGAGGATGTGGCCTTTTATAAGTAGCGGAGAGGACACAATTGATATTTTTGAAAAGAAATGTGTTCTCCCACATTTTTCATGTGACACAAGGTTCACAAATGTTATAATCACGAACCATATAGGTTTAATGGTAAAAAATATTTCCAAAAAATTATATTTATATAATTATTTTGACCATTTTTACCGTTATCCTTTTAATTTAACCCCCTCTGTTAACCAATTTTTTTACTTTTGCAGTGATAATTATTTTTTACTTATTTCATTATTTATTTTGGATAAAATTGAAGTTGAAATTTTTATATAATATAAATTATTATAATTAAAAATATTGAATCCAGTTTTATAAATTTTAATAAAAAAGTGGTAAGATTTAATTTAAAATTAGTCCTGCATGTGTGACGAGGAATCATGTTTTTAAAGAGAAAAAGTTTAAAAGTTTACACTTTTTTATCCAATTTCAATATAAAATAGGTTCTAAAGACTTAAATTGGATTAAAATATATATAAGTGAAATAATTTTAATTTAAAACCAATTTAAAATGTAAATTAAATTTATATATAATTTAAATGAAAATGTAGTTTTCAATTAAAATTTATTATTTTTTTCTATTCCTCAAAAAAAAATCTTTTCAAAAAATTCTCAAACAATAACACAAATAAAATTTTGAAATCATGATTTAAAAATAAAGTTTATTTTTTAAAATAATTTTTTCTTAAAGTGTAATAAAATTAAATTTAAAACAAAACCCACAAACATGATGAAAATGTGGGTTTTTTAGAATTATATTATTCAAGCTCATGATGATTTTACATCAACCCTATATATAATAATAACACTTGTATGAATATAAAATAAAATTTATAGATATATAATAATTAAATTTAAATTGAAACATTCCTAATTAGTTATTATTTTAATTAATTAAAATGGAGAAACTTTATGTACTTTAGAATAGTTTTCATAAAATTACTGTTTTTAAACACAAAAAGTAACTTATACTACAATAAAATATAATGATGATTCAAAATGTAATTAAGTAGATTAAATATAACAAAATAATACTCATGTGACTTGAAATCATATTAATAACTTAATTTGACTTTCATATTACTTAATTTAATGAAAATACATGACATTTTTATTAAAATCAATATTTTTTACTATTAATTAGAAAATAATCATTTTCCAAAAAATACCAAAACTTCACCTAATGAAATTTTTGATATTATGATTTCAAAAATAATTTTTATTTTATCAAATAAATATTCTAAAATTTAAAAAAAAAGAGTTATAATATTATTTCATGAAAAGCAATAAAAATCATTCTTGATGAAAACATATTTTTGAAGAATAAAATTACTTTACTAAAAAATAATTGATTATTTACTAAGTATTATCAATAATTTATTTTTATCATGCAATATAGATATATTTCATTGACTAGTTAATACTATTCAGACCCTCTAATTTAATATCTAGGTTAAAACAACTATATATATCATAGGTCATTTATGCTATATTTTACATTTTGAGTACACTATAAAACATAAAAATATTGGGGTTATGTGTACCAAAATATAGTTAAGTGATATAATTTATTTAAAAATAAAATATATATTAATGTCTCGTAATGTTGCATTCTCATATAATCTAAGTGCTACATTTTTTTTATGCTATCAAATATTATTTATTCCTTTAAATTCTTCGGGGTGTTACAAATATCACATAATTATATTTCTAGTTATAATGTATAACCTTATAAATAAAGGAGAATACATAAAATGAGGGGGAATCAAAATCAATAAGGATGATAATCATTCTTAATAATGATATAATTTTTCGGGAAGAGATTTATCATGGTAAAATATTTGGATTTAAAGGAAATTTACCCTATAGAGGGATAAGAAATAATATATAATAAAATATTATGATGGGAGAACCGTATAATAGAAAATAAAAGTTTATGATTAAAGATTATAATACAATGAAAGGATATTTGAGTTATTAATATCCCTTATAGAAAATATACACCATGAACCATGAAACATTTAAAAAGAGTATTATGTGGTAAAAATGTAAAAAATTAGATAATTTCACATAATATACTAAAATGGAAGAATATATCCAAATTATATGAAATAATATCAAGTGAAATATCATAACTCAATGAATAAAATTTAATATACAAAAGAAATCTTACGACTGGGGTAACACTTGAGTAAAAAGACATTTAAAGAAAAGACATTTATTTATATTAAAATATCCCATGAATTAAAATTAAATAAATTATATAAAATTCATGGGATAATGAATAAATATAACACCATACGAAGGTAACGTGGTTTATAACATGTAACATGCCTCAAAGAATTAGAATTGAGACAAAAAACCCTTACCTTAATTCCATCTTAGTCAAAATGAAATCTAACCTACAGTATAAAAAAATCAACTATATTAATCACCCATTAAATAACCCTTTTCATATATATAAAATTTTATAAAATTAATTTATAAATATTACATACTTTTATATTCGTTAGTTATTTTTTATTTTCAGTAACGGTTGTGAGTAATCTTGATCCTTTTGAACTAGTTTTTTAATAGTGGTGTTGTTTTTCATTATTTGACCAATGTTAATCATTCATAGAATATAAAATGAAATGAAATTTATTTTTTTATAATTATTTATAATGTTATAAATTATTTCTATTGGATTTTTCGTTATGATCTTGAAAGATGAAATTAATAATGAGCAAGTTTCATTGTTTTTTCACGAATAAACGTTTGTATCTTACTTAATGGATTTAATATAAATATTACAATTATAGAAATAAAAACAACTATTTAATTATTTATATAATATATTATAATAAATTAAATCTCCATAATCATCCTAGATTTAAATTCATTACACCATTAAAGTAGGTTTTTAAACCAACACAAATAAAAACATACCATAATTAATGGATGGTTATGAAGTGATTTTGTTGCCTTATAATTATTACAGAAACATAATTGAATATTTTTTATTTATTTGTTTGAAATATTATAATTGTAAATAATTATATGGAGAATATATCCTATTAAATGATATTATATAGTATGAATAAATCATTTTTTCTCTTAGAACTATCTCTTGGATGGTTGAATTTACCATAGTTTTTTAATTTCTCATATAGTTTACAAGTTGTCCAATTTGTGTTTAAAAAACCTTAATAATTTCATAAAAATCATATATATCCATTAAATATATTTCCATGACTAACCACGTAATTATGTGATCAAAATAAAGATAGGAATAAATCATTCCATGGAGAAGATAGTCTACACATACACATGGTTGATGATTCTATTTTCTGATGGATGAGAGAAATATATAATATAATTTATCATTTAAGAATTTAAAATATGTTATAAATATAATACATATTTATTTAATTCAAAATTAGGACCATCTATTTTAGTCATTTAAGGAAAATGAAACATGACCCTTTGTGGGGACAATAATCCATTCACATGATTTTTTTATTTTCTTTAAGGTGGAAGGGGAAACGTGGTCAATAGTTATTCCCTTGGGATAAAAACAATAATTATACAGTAATTAATTATTTAATTATATATTAATTAAAAAAATATATTGATTTAGTTATGATAGAAAAGAAAATATATTAGGAAAAATTAGTACTCACATTGACGACTTGAGATTTACCTTAAATAACTCCTTAGGAAGGGATGGATTATGATAATATCATGTGAATAGAAGCTTAATATAGTAAAATTGTATTATAGGGGAAAAACTAAGGGTATTTGTTTTAGATGATACCTAATTTTTTAGTGGTATTTAAGGGGAGGTGAGTACCCCTTTTATAGTTTGGATAATGGAGGTTTTGTAAATATTTCAACTTAATATAAAGAGTGCACATGTTTTACATGTCATGTGGCTCAAAAAATGGATAATATTTGTGTTTGGGTGTGTGGGGGGTGGGGTTATATAAGGACAATAATATATTAACCACACAATTAGATACACATTTTAAACATGTTTCTATCCCTTTACCACTAGATTTATTACTCTTACCATTTTTTTGTTTTACCGTGGTAACTTTTTTTTTACCTAAGAATATATTTTTGACACCTAAAATAAAATTTAAAATATTATAATATTTTAAAATAATTATTAAAAAATATAAAATATATTTTATCTGAATTTGTTTTTATATGTAATGAAAATAAATTTAAACATTAGTGCGTGTAACACATAAAAACCCTCTTTTTTTTAAAAAAGTGTATTTTTATGCTAAAAAATTATATGTTTGGGTAAAATTATCAATTCATGTTGTTTTAATGGTATAAATTGGTTTCTTATGGTCAAAATAATTTTTTGTGTCTTTCATTGAAATCCAAACAACAATTTTTCCAAATAATATTTAATTAAAAAAATGACTCAAAAGAGTTTCTTTTATTGGAAAATATTACTCATGTTCAAAAAGTTTTAAACAGAGGTTTGATAAATTCATAATGGTATTTAAAAATTTAAATTATCACTATTTAAATAAATATTTAATAAATTAATTTTTTTATAAACTTATAGGTGTTTTTTATATATTTATAAAGTCATAAATGTTATAGTTTTGGGAAAAACTGTATTTTTAGGTATTCACCTAAACATTAAATATTTCATAAAAATACCAAAAATTATGTTTAAGATAATATTCACATGATGAATTTAAAAATTAATTTCATTTTATAAAATTTAAATTAAAAAATTTTAGAATTTATCCTTCAATTAAAAACATAAAAATATATTAAAAATTACTTTCCTAGGAAAAATATTAATTATTGATTTCTTTATTTCTCATAAACTACTAATAAAATTGGTGTTAAAATATTATTCATGTAAATAATATATTTTATCAAAAATTAATTCATTTTTCTTAATAAAACACAAAAAAAATCAATTTTTAGAAATGTTACTCTTTTATGAATAAATTTTTATTATTACTTATTTAGATAGAATAATTTAATTTTTCAATTTATTTAAATTGATAACTATATTTATTTTTATTTTTATATATATTTAATAATTTATTTAAATCTATTTTGACCTCCAATTATATGATTATATCAAAACTATTTTATAACACCCCACCATTCGTTTAGACTTTGTGTTACATGTGAAGAAAACTATTGAACACATTAGGTTTTAAAGGAAAATATAATTTTAGATCTTGTGGTTTTATAGTTAATATTTTCATATAGTATTTGGTGAAGTTTTAAGAATAATGAAACTTGAAATACTTTTTTGAACATATTCCTCTTCCATGGATAATCACTTTTAAAAAACACCCAAAGGTTTATTGTGTTGGTATTTTGAAAGACTAGAAGCACCAAGAAACGGATAATTGTTTTTAAGTAATTTATAAAGATATTGGTTTCATTAAAGTTCTCAATGTGTGTTTATAAGAGATGGGTATTGGGTTTTTTTATTGATGAGAGTTTTAGAACCCTAGTAAATACTCAACTTTAAAATAATATAAATGTCTTTCTCATAGAAATGGGGAACTAAGGAAGCCAAAAATATATGATAGGATAGAGTTGGTGTAAATATACTCTTAAAATAAAATTATATATAGCAATTTTATAGATTTGTGGCATTATCATTTAGTTTTAACCCTTTTAATCAATTTAGACCTTTATCATGGAGAAAAAAATTAACTCAGAAAACTAAATTTTACAACTAGATATAAAATGAACCTTATTACCTAATTTGAACCTTATGATTCCAAATATGAAAATATTTTTTACATTAGTCAATTTCTAGAGGCATTAAAATTTTCATTTAATATAAATTCACAAAACACAATGAAAAATAGTTTTAAAAAAAATTTATTTTTATGCATAAAATTTCGTTACACTAAAATCATGTGTATAATTATTCCTGATGTTATTAAATGGTTTATGAGTAAAAATGAAAATTTATGCAAATTTAAATCAAATTAAAAATTGAGAGTTTCCTTTTGAATACATAGTCAAAGGAATGGTTATGGTGTTTTAGAATATTATATTTTCTATTATTCACATATAAATTAACCCTTTTTAAAAAAATCACCATAATATAATTTCAATATGAAGTTTCAAAAAATTAATTCTATTCAATTAAATATAAACTATAAATTTTATAAATTTAACTTTTAAATAAAACCATAAAATTCATGTGAAACAATTTAGTTAGAATAAAAATATTTTTTTCTTAATTATAAAAATATTATATTGAATATGAATCCATAAAATATAGTTTTGAAAATTAATAAGACCTCAAGTTTTTTTATTATTAAAATTAAATGGGTTGTTAAATTCTTCTCCCCTTAATGAAATTAAATTTTTTAAATTTTATACATTAACAAACTGGAAGGGATATCTTTCTCTCATAAAATTTTTAGATTCCCATGTTTCTTATTCAATCATATGATTCTTCCACAAATATTTAACCTAGTGTGTTACCTTATTTAGGAAAAATTTCTCTTCATGATCAAGAATCTTAAATATCTTTTCCTTATAATAAATATTATTCCCCAAATGAAATATACAAGGGATCAAAACATGAGATTCATTACGTAAATATTTACTTAAATTCAAATCGTGAAAAAAATCATATAATTGAGATAAAATTAAAGGTAAGGATACATTTTAAGAAATTGATCCCACTTTATATAGAATTTCATATGTACTAATAAAATTCAAAATTAATTTTTCGTTCCTTCTAAAATTCATCCCCAATTTCTATCGTGATGTTTAAAAAAAACATGGCCTCCTACCTCAAACAATTTTTTTCCTCTAGTTATTTCCATACCTTTTCTAGTGACTCTTAGATATCTTTATATGGTGTAGAATAATTTTTAGTTTTTCAATCATCTATTCTACCATTTCTGATCCCAAAAAGTCACCCTCTTTTACTTTATCCAAACATACTAGAGTTTAACACTTCTTTCCTTATATTTCCTCAAATGGTTTTATTTTTATGCTAGAATAAAGTATTTTATTATTAAAAAATTACACTAATAAAATATACTAACCCCAATATCCTAGATATTACAATGAGAAAAACTAGTAAATATCATCTAAAGTTTGAATTATTTTCTCTGAATATCGATCATATTTAGGGTGAAAAGAATTGTAAAAACATAACTTTGTACCCAATTATTTTTGAAGTCCCTTTTAAAAATTATATGTAAATATATGATAAAAATTCGATAAAATATAGAGTGGAAGTTCATATAACCTTACTATATCATTAATATAGAGTCTAATAAGCTGATCTAAAGTCACATTATCTCAAATACAAAGAAAGTACACAAATTTAGTAAAATAGTCAAAATTGAAACTAATAAAATTATTTAATTGATATGTATTTAGTAATTATACCATGAAATCTATATTTTTATTCTATTTTTCCATTAGGATAACAGAAATGATTTAATCATCGCCTTTGATAGTTATTGTTCAGATTTATCCTATGGAAAATTAAAATATTTTATGGTAAAATCGACAATATATTTTTCATTATTTACCACTATAATATTCTTTAAGGTCTATATACTTATTAATGCTACATGTATGAGTAGAATATATAGAATTTTTATATTCATTAAATAATTCCTTGTTCAAATGAAAATCACTCAGTACACAAATCCTCTTTCCAAATCTCTTTATACCTTTCTTATTTGCATTAATATCAATCCACTTTCCTTAAACAATTCCACCCTTTATTGAAAACCATGATCTTACATATAAAAATTCGTAATTATTTCCAAAATGATGATTTTACTAATACCTAAACCAAAAATATAAAAGTTTTCTGGATAAAAAATTTCTAAATATAGGTTTATTAAATCATTAATTACTGGTTCATGTTCCAAATATATCATGGTTAATGATACATTATCCTTTTTACCCAAAGAATATTGTATATTTTTAGGTTTACCAAGATGACAGTGAATTGAGAAATCATAATACTTTATCTGTTCTATCCATATTCTTTTCCTCTTATTAAAATAATTTTGAGTGAATATATATTTTAAAATTTTATGATCTGTATATGCATCACATTTCTCCTCATATAAAATATTAATCTAAATTTTTAAAGAAAAAACAATCACTATAAGATCAAGAACATGTATTGGATAATTATGCTAATTGGGCTTCAATAATCATGATTATTGTGAAATTACCCAATCATATTATATAAAAAATAACTAATTCCCTTCAATGAAGAATAACTATAAATAATAAAATCACTATTTACTGATGGTAATTCCCAAACTATAGAATTAACCAATATCCTTTTAAATTACTATAAACATTCATTACACTCATTTATCAAAATTAATATGAATCCCTTTGAGTAAACCTATTTACTCGGTTAGCTAACCAAGAAATTTTTTCAATAAACTTTTTGTAATAACCCACTACTCTATGAAAATTAAAAATACCAGTGACATTAGTTGGTTTTGGTCATTATTATACCACTTTAGTTTTAATAAGATCAAATATTATTCTATATTCAGTTATAATATTCCTACGAAATGAAATCTACTACAACCAAAATTTACATTTACTACATTTTCTATACAACTTCTTTTCTATTATGGTTATTTGAAAAATATTCAGATGTTTCTCATTATCCGCATTACCTTTATAATATTCTAGAATATCATCAATAAACACTACCATAAATTTTTCCAAATAATCATAGAAATATATTTTCCTAATATCCATAAATACAGTACGATCATTTGTCAACCCAAATAGAATTAAAAGAAACTCATTGGACATACCTATACCAAAACACTATCCATGAAATTTCTACTTACTTTACTTTAATATGATGATATATATATTATATCAACCTTTGTAAAATATTGATCACCCTAGAGAAATCAAATATGTGATCTATATGGGTAAACACATATTTTTTCTTAACAATTATGTTATTGAGTACTCTATTATCAATGAAAAGACTCATATAAACAAACTTCATTTTTAAGAATAAAAATAGGAGAACACCTAGGTTAAGTGATCTGATGAATGAAACCCTTAACAAGTAACTCTGTTAACATATTTTTCAAGTCTAGTTTCCCTACAAGATTAATTTGGTGAGGAGGTTTTGAAATCAGATTAGTATCAGGATCTAAGTTAATGGTGAATTAATCCTCCCAATAAAGAATACCACTGGACAAATAATTATGAAATATATTAAAAAATTCATTGATCCTAGTTAAATTACTAAGATAAAGAATTTATTTTAATGAAATATTAAAGATAAATTTCATCAAATATTTAATATGTTTCCTATCTTCTTGATATATTATGAAAGGTATGAACTCACTCTTATATGTGAATTGAAACTCAGTCTTAAAAATGAATTTCACTTCTTGGTATCTTCAATACATCTTATGATGACAAACCAAAATCCAATCCATACCTTGAATAAAATTAAACTATATTATGGGTAGGAAAATAATATTTCAAATAAAAAAATTCAAAAGATAATAATTTGAAGATTCTTGTATTTATTTATTTCTTTAGTACTTCCATAAAAAAAATTTATTAAAAGTTTTATCTTTATTTCCTAAGGTGATATTTCCATTTTACTAGAAAATTTATCTAAAATAAAAGACTATATATATCTTGAAATATAAAAAGTCAATGGAAAAATTTTGTTGAAAAATAAATAACCTATTACCACTATATTTGAAGGTATACAATTTTATGAGGTAGTAGAAAATGATTTTTCCAAACCCTTATGATTATATTCTTAATAATAAATATAATTTATAATTTTAGTTAGACAGAAACTTTCATAATGGTAAATCTCATTACAATTAAAACACTTAACTATTTACATTTCATCATTGGAATGAAAATTACAATTACAATTTTCCTTATAGTCACGATTCATATGTCATAACTTACCACACTATTAACACTTTACAAATATATTAAAAAACTCAAAATAATGTTTTTACCACACATATCACCAGAAGGATGTTTGATTTACTCACTATAATATTTCATCATTGAATATTTCTCCATTTCTTTTCACTTGGATCGCTTCTAATACTTATTGTTTTAAAAGTCTTCAAAATCCTTCTTGACTTTCTCACACATCAAAAAATAGCCTCATAACTTTTAAACTCACAAGTAACCAAATACATTAATAAAATTGGATAAAATATTGAGTAAAATCAATCAATTCTACTATCATAAGTCAAAATAAAATTTGGTTCATGCTTTTCCAATCTGGTAAAATTTACTTCATATAATAAAATTAAATCCTCATTATTTTTCTTTGACACTAAGAATTTCCTTTCCTTTTTAATAAAAACTAGATTAATTAAATATTTCTCCATTAAAAGTTCCTTAAATTTTATCCTTTCTATGGAATCAATCCCATAATTGTACTTAAAATTCTTAATTAGAGACCACTACTGATCAACTTAAAATTTAAAATGAAAAATATAAAGATTTAGATTATGATTCTTTGAAAATACCAAAACCATAAATATCTTCTCAAAATAATTAATAAATCATTTAGATACAACTGGGTATGAGGGTCTACTAATGGTGATAGGGTTCTGTTTTATGAAATTGTCTACTACAGACATGTTTCTCTATGATGAATTTAGTAACTCCCTTTCATGGGTACCATTTGTAACATCCCGCTTCAATTGAGTTAACACGACAAAAAACTACTGATCTCTAACTCCAACCATTCTAGGTTACTATTTCAAAAGGATATTGTCCTCTTCTTTCCTTCCTACCTCATTTAACCTATTTTCTTAATGGAAAACTATTCTCAAAAATCATATATTAGAAATATAAACATTTATTAACTCAAATACATTGTCATGATAATACAACACTATATTAGAATCCCAAAAGTGAAATTTCTTAATACCATCCAATCCTCTAAATTTATCAAAACTACTATTTGAATCAAAAAATACTATAACATAACATAATCAAACCACAATTACATGATTTATAAAATGGGTTTCCCTTTGTTACATTTATTGGATCATTTAGGTTTATAGTTTTTATAGAATTTTTAAAACCATTATATTAAAAATTTTACACTTCCTCAAAGTGTTCATTTTTTCAACAAAATAGGAACTTATTTTTATACTCTTGTTTCATTCTTGAAACACTTTATTCTTTTCATAAATGAATTATTTATTGAATGTTTAACCTCACAATAGTTCCTATAAATCCTTATGTTGCATGAAAAATATTTTCCATCATGGGATGGGCATAAAATTATCATTAGGTGATATAAAAAAGAAATTAAACTCATTAGTCCATTCGAAAACATTAAAATTTATAAGAATGATTTACTTTTTATATAATATACTTTTAGATAAAATATTTATTTTCTGAATCATGAAATGAACTTCATTCCCTAATGTTTTTATAAATTTGTTTATAATTAAGTATAAAGGGAAAATAATAATCATGATATTTTGTTGGGATAACATTAGATCTCATGAAATCTTTTCATTGAAAAACAAACCATTCACCTTTATAAGACCATAAAACTTTCATTTAATCATGAGTTTATATTCTTACCTTAGGAAACAAAAATGTTTCCAATAATAAAAATATAATGAATTGAAAAACAATGTCAGTATCCTGAGACATTATTCTAATATCAGCCTTACCATCACCCTGATAAGAACTATTATAATGGAATAACCAACCCTATTAACTCCAACATATATTCTCTATAGAACATATCATTAACCTATACATTATATGGATATATTATACCTACATTTTATTATATAAAATTTCTACAAATAATAAAATGAATAAAAAATTAAAATTATATGTTTCCATTAAAAAACACAAAAAAATTGGAATTTGAGAGAATAAAAAAAACTTTCAGTTATCTTATAAAAATAAAAGGAAATATCAATATATTTGATAATTAATTAAAATAAAAAATACACCAAACAAATATAATTGAATTTATGTTTCAAAACCATTAAAATATTAAAATAAAGCTTTGCAATAATGAACAATCATTATGGAATGAAAATGTGTTCATGTTTTAAATGTTAAAAAAACATTCTTTCCTATCTTTTGTAAAGAAAGTCAAATATTCAAATACATAAATGTTAAAAAGAATATTTTTAAATAATTTTTAAATAAATCAAGTTAGTTTAAAATTACCTTAAAAAATATTTAAATTATAATTAATAAAATTTAAAATAACATAGATATTGATAAAAATAATTTAAATAGAAACTTTTAGAAAGACATGGAAAGAAAAATATTCAAAATTCAATAATTTCTCTATATATTAATAAAAATAAGGGTAAAAAAACTATTAAAATGTTTAATGGTTTGTTGACTTATAATTATAACACTCTTAAAAATTATATTATAAAAACAACTAAATTTATCCTTATGTGGTTAGGAAGTCTCAAAATATGACATTAGGTATCATTGATTTTATAATGATCAGAAGGTCTATCATTATATCCATATAAGACCTCCAATTAAAACCATTACAGGTTTATCTATCTTCCTATTATAATCCCTTGATATAGAAGATTGAATTCCTTATCTTCTTATCCCCAGAATCCCTTAACTCACAGGTTAATAGTATTCTCTATGTGCTGGAAGATCTACCATATTTATCAAAAGCCCTCACTCCAAATCATTGGAAAAATTATTATAAGAAAAACTGAGAACTCTTATATAGAAAAATTTAATCAATAGTACCTCTAAATAAAAAATTCAGATAGAAAATTTACACTAATAAAAAGTGATCTCAATGAAACCAGCTATTATAATAAACAAATGATAAGAGACATTCAAAGAATCAAGTAACATATATATTTTTTAATTATTTATTATCCATGAAACTATGACTTTATTTATATATTTTTTTGTACTTAACTCCAACATTTAAATACATAATTATTTTAGATTATTTGTAACATCCTTAGAAGCAGATTCATTATCTTCCAATGAACTTATAATGTCTCTTAATCTTTTAATATAGTGAATTGTGCACCACTAAAATAGTCATTTATATGATAAATGTAATATATCATATAACTTAATATCATCAAATTGTTATATTTCTATTTATGTTATTTAAAAAGTCATTTATTAAAAATTTAGTTCTACACACCAAAGGTAACCTGAAATAAGGTAAACGTTAAATTAAGTTCATTAAATATTTATTGTAATTTTCAATAAAATAGAAGCAAGTGAGTCATTGAATAAAACATCTCACCCTTTTTGTAAAACAAAAGAAAAAATTTAAAAAACTAACAATTTACACTAAATTTTAAAATAAAAATGCATGTATGGATTAATAAATTTAATTTATTCCTATTTCACAAAAAACATTCAAATAGAACTTATTATATATAAATAGGATAAATATATCCATTTTAAAAAACTAAGAATTCAAAATTTTATTCCCCTTTTTAAAATCAAAAACTTTGGTATTATCCCCCTTAAGAGAATAAATTATAATTTTTTTTTGAAATTCTAATTTTTTCCAAATTTTCCCCCATTTGTGATTTTAAAAATAATCACGGAAAGAAGGAAACAATTTTAAAAATCTCCCCCTAATTTGACATATCCCCCCTTAATTTTTAAATTAATTCATAGAAAAAAATGAGTAAAATTATCATAAGGTAGAGTTTAATAAATTTAAAATCATAGAAGTTATCTTCTAATATATAGATGATCCTCCTATTTTTCGGGTGGTTCCAAAAAAAATTCATAATTTAATTTTTTTATCTTCTATTTTTTGAAGTTGTTTCTCTACAATAATAATATAGAAAATTCTACTTTTCTACAATTGATTAGTGGACATAATTATAAATTTAGAAAAAAAAGTTAAGTAAAATAGATTAACTTGAATATAAACCATATCTTCTTTTAATGGTAAATATGATAACACTAATATGAGAAAGTAAAAAATATTATAAAAAATGTACTCCGCTTTATTGAGGAGTTTTTAAATTTAAAAATATGGTTTAAATAATAATTAGATTAAATTTCAATTTAATTTTATCCTTCGCAAATTTTATTTGATTTATTCAAATATATCAAAACTTTAGGGTTTTGTAAAATTATCAGTGAGATGATTCTCAGTTCTTATAAATGAAATAATAATATCTACTTTTTTTATATGATCCCTAATGAAATGGTTTCTTATATTTATGTTTTTTTACATGTGAGTTATGTATGGTTTATTTTATATAGTAATAGAAATTGTATTTCCAAAAAATAATAGAGTTTGAGTGATCTTTGAGTGTGTGTTTCACCCACAACACTGTTGCACAAAAACATTCAACTATTGTATATTCTATTTTATTAGTAGAGATTGGAACAAAGTGTTTCTTCTTATTAGACCTGGAAACTAAATCTTCTCAAAATAAATGAGAAAATACAGTATATATTTAACCTATAACTTCCAAATTCATCATTTAATTATCTTTTTAGAAAAAAATTATATTAGAATAAAAAAAACCATGTTTCAAGGAACCTTTAATTTAATAAAAAGAATCATTTTACTACTTAAGATGGGATTCCTTCAGATTCCCTTGAAATATCACAAGTAAAAATATTTAAAATATAATTTATAGTCTAATTGATGTAACATAAAGGAAAGTTTTTATTACACCTCTAAAAAGTTTTTGATCATGTGATTTCTCAGATTCACCAAGATCAATTTTGATATAAGTTTATATCTAATTACATATAAAAAAGGAATTTTCAAAACCAAAATGTTTTAGTAAGTCTTTAATTTATTTATATAGATTTAACATATTTCCTTATGGGGTTTTATTTACCTAATAACCAAGGAAAATTTTAAGTTCTACCATAATTATAATTTCAAATTTTATTTCATAAGATCAAGAAAAATATTGAAAATAGAATTTTTATTTGAAAATAATAAATCATTGACCTAAATTAGAAAAATGATGGTGTATTTGATTTTTTTATAAAATATTTGGATCAAAATTTCCCTTCTAAAAATTATTTTGAATAAAAAATCTATTAAGGATATCATACCAAGATCTTTGTTATTGTTTTAGTTCTTATAATTCTTTGTAAAGTTTAAATACATGCTCTCGAAATTTAATAACTACAAAATCAGAAGGTTTTTGAACAAAAAATCCCTCATAAAAAATATTTAGAATTTTTTTTATAGAAATTTGAAAAAAAATAAAATTAATATGTTCTTTTATGGATAATAATAACTATATATATTCAAGT
This sequence comes from Viscum album, assembly GCA_963277665.1. Classification (NCBI taxonomy): domain Eukaryota; kingdom Viridiplantae; phylum Streptophyta; class Magnoliopsida; order Santalales; family Viscaceae; genus Viscum; species Viscum album. Next base: position 1,539,051,070 of record OY728131.1, read on the forward strand.
CTATCTTCTATTTAAAAAGTTACACTATAGTATATCCCTTCTCCTTGAAAATAACATTTTGGAACAACAATTTCTTTATTTGATATTATAGTTTCATGCAAATAAAACTTATTTTAAAAAAAGTTTTTATAATAATAATAAGTTCTTCAGAATGATAAACTAAAGTCCAAACTCAATTTTATTCAAATATATTTATCTCTTCTTAAAAATCCATTTATAGCAGACCAAACTTTACAGGTATGTTATTACTTTCTTTTATAACATCTTTAAGTGTTTTTAAGTTATGATTTTCTTGGTTGAGGTCTCAGGTTACATATAGATGGTTTTTAGTGTTTTATAAGATTTTAGGGGTGTTCATAGTTTGAGCATGGTTAGGGAAAACCATGAATCTATCCCTAGAAAATCACATGTGTTATGAGAGAGGGGTATTATAAGGAACATTATTTTTGCATGGATTATTATAACCATGTTACATTTCCCAAGAAAACTTGTAACTTATAAAAAATAAAAAATAATGATTGGTGGATAGTTTAACAAACCATATAGACAAACAATGTGGGAACCCTGAGGTGGTAGTTAACCTCACATAGTTTTCCCAAAATTTGTTAAATTGTTTGACTAAATCATGTATTAAAAATCAATCAATTAATCAATTTTAAGTTTAGCCCAAAATTAAATAGAAACCCTTCATTTATCCTCTTAAACCTAGGGTTATTGAACTTAGAGACACCAGTAGATATTATTAATGATTCTTATCAATTTGAACTCTAATTATGATGGATTTATAGGTTTGGCCCATGAGAATTCAAGGTAAGATTCCGTTCTTATTTTATATTTTTTGTTTCTTTTAGATCTACTATCCTCTTCTCTGAATGAATAAACAAATATAGTCTGTAATGGCTAGATCAATGAAATATATTATGATTTAATATGGGATTCTTGTTTAATCGATATATTGTCATCCAGATCTAGTGAATTTGAATATTTCCTTGAACAGATCTAGATTTAACATTGGCAGTGGATTTCATTGGGAATATCGACATACTTATATTCCCATGTCATGTTCCTTTTTTTGAATCCTTATTATGGAATACTCATGTGTTTATTTGAGTATGGTTTAACATTATGGTCATATAGGATCATAAGAGTATGTAAAGAGATACAAGATGTGGGGGGTGGGGGGGGGGGATGAATTGCGTTGTATAAAAATAAATATTATAATTAACTTTTACCTTTATTAGATGAACTCTCTATCCAATATTAACAAATATATTATTGGATTTAATTTTTTAAGATACATTTAAATAAATATAGTGATAAGAAATTATTATAACAAAATTAAACTTTCTTTACAAATTCATAGCAAAAATAAAACATATAAAAACAATAATAAAAAACCTTATAATGATCTAAATAAAAAATTATAGAAACTTTATAAATGATTATAAACAATTTAAGAATCAATTTAAAGAAAGTTAATAACATTGATATATGGTTTATATGTTTTATCATAATAATAAATTTGTATATTTCATTAATAATAAATCCCTCAAATCAATAATATAGGAAATTTTTTTCCTTCCCAACCATATAATCCATCAATCATAAACATCAGACACCACAACAATCCTATCCTCATAATACCTTTATCAAACCCAATCATACACAGTTATTAAACATGAAATTTTTTAATACATTTAAAATCCTTGCATAAATATCTTAAAAAGCAATGTATCAATGTTTACAAAGAAAAAACTAGTAATAATATGTTATAATGAAACAATGAAAAAAATTTATAGTTTGAGTTTCAAAAGAATTTGATCCCTCCTCCTTGAACTCACCTCCATTTATAATAAAATATCCAATAGTTAGATTCCATAATTCTTATAGTTGGTTGAAATGGTTTCAGATGAAATATTCCTTTACTTGGAATGTTTTGTACAAACTACATCTGATGGTTGTTTTGGTAGAATAATTACATTGTTAAAATATTCCATACGATAGAGTAAACATTGTTTTTTTGATTGGAATAAATATATTAATATGGTGGAATTAAAATAATCATATGATAGTTTTAACAAATTTTCATCTAGATATTAAGTCTACCTCTATCTGATGAATGTTTCCCAGTTAACAAAGAAGAAATCTATCTGGTGAGAATTAGTAAGGATTTTGAAGTTGGATATTACAAATTCTTTATTTAATAAAATATAAAAATTTCTATATGATTTTCAAAATACATGTCCATACAATTATAAAGTTATATATGATTATAAATTTTATCAAATTAAAAAAGGTTTCTCAATTATAAAGATTGTTTGAATAAGAAAGTTTTATACATCAAATAAAACTATATGTTTTCTAAAAAAACATTCTAAAATCATGGGAAATATCGAGTTTTTATAACAAGGTATTTAGGATAATATTTTGTAATTTTAAAATAATCATTATAAAGTGTTTAAAGTATTAATTTTGACTAAAAAATACCCCCCCTTTTAAAATATAAATTCTTAAATTGAAAACTAATGTTAAAAATTACATTAAAAAAAATTAAATTCCATTATTTACATACACATTTAAGAACATAATTCTTATTTACATATTCGTAAAAATAATTAGTCTTCATTATTTATTTTATCCCTCCATATTTTTTATCCCCCTTTTTTACAGTATTTTTCTGAAATATTTTATAGAACAATTGGTTTTATCAACTTTCTAAGGATATTTTCTTTTCTCAATTTCAACCCCATTATGATTATAAAAAAAAGGGAGGTCAAAAGTGTACCTGGATGGTTAGATAGAAAAAATTATATGAAAAAATTTTAGTATAAATGGATATTCATCCAAAATAAAGAATGAAAATACATCTAAAAATCATAAAACCTTCATTCAAAAAGATATGGGGAGACATTCATTGAAACATTAATTAAAAACGGAGTTTCATTATAAAAAACATTAAGAGTCTAGAGAAAGAATAACCAATGTTTATTAGACAATTTCTCGATAATGACCTTCATATTCTAGAAGTCAGCCTAAAATATATCTAACTCTATGGATATAGACTTAATATTAACTATATCATCCTCTAAAACCTCAAATTTCCATTATCTTACTTCAATTTCAACACTTATTCTTCTTCAAGAAACTAAAATTTACTATTCTACACCTTAAAGTTTGACACACCCTCTTTCAAAGCTAGAATCTTCATTCACTATTCCTAAATTTCTTTATATTGAATCATTAAAAAATTGTTTTAATTTTCTACCCATTTTCACTTTTAGAAACTTTAGAGGACTAATATATAAAAGACTTAGTAATAACCAAAGTCTAATTATTAAAATCTTCAATCAGATCATTATGAAACATGATATATACTTTTTTTCTTTTATCCATCTCATGAATTGTTTTGAATATTTTTATTTCTGACATTGAACTATCTATGAATGATTTAAAAGAAACTTATTTTTTAACAAATGTCTCCACAAGTTGTTTTAAGTCATTATAATTTTCCAAAGAATCAATTATTCTTTAACACATTTATAATGAGTTTAAATATCAAGAAATTAGTTAATAGATTACTCATGTTTCTTTACTACTTCATTTAAATAATTCATCCTTATTTCAAACCTTTTATTGAAATCACTTTTTAGTGAGTGAGTTGAATTGAATGAAATATATAAAACCTAATGTTTATATGATTCATATTTTTTACTCTTTCCCTCACTTTCAATTTATATGAAAATTTAATAAAGTCAACATTTTTATTATATACAGGTTTTTCAAAGTCATTTTTATGCAAATTTTTATATTCTTCTTCTTCTTGTTCATAATATTAATCTCTATTTGATGCAACATAATTAGTATCTTTATGAGATTGAAAAGATAATGTGGTGAAAGATTCAACAACTTTTTTTCTTCCTGATCCAAATCTTCTTCTAGATATTTATCAATGTTTATTTTCCTACCTTCTTTACATCTTCATGAATTTATTTTTAATATTTTTATAATAGAGAATTTTCATTTATTAATTTTTTACCCTTTCTATTATTAGTTGTTATAGAAACTTCAGAACAACTGCATTTTTGAACTTCCAAAGTAATTGATAAAATAAAAAACTAAGAAAAAGAGAGAGAAGGTATTGGTTGAACAACTCATATTAGAGAAAATCATAGTGGTGTTTCTTCTTGTGTTATAATTTGAATATGAGAAATATATTTATCCAATCATTTTATGATACTTTTTACAAACTGTTTATATTTAATCATTTGTTTTACCTATACTTCTTCTCCTCTTATTTATTATTTTTTATGTTTTTTATTTTAATTATAAGGTCTTTGACTTATCAAGAACAACACTTAGATCCTATATTTTTTTCTATTTCATTGGTTTCATATTTTTTTGAAAACCACAATCAATTTTTTTCACTTTCTTTTTTAGACGCAATAGTGAAGATCCATCATTCCACTTTACATAAAAAATTTTCCTGAATAATTTTTCTCTATCTTCATATGAATCATTATCTAATTTATCCATGAATTTCTTCAATTAGGAACATACACAACCTTCATTATATTTAATTCTTATTTAGTAATAAATAAAAACTTTTCTCTCACACCTATTTCCTCATTCTTGTTTTTTTGAACTTTCATAAAGTTCACCAAACTTTTGTTCATAAAGCTTGGGTATATAAGAATATTCAATAAATCGTTACTTATTTATATCCTCTATATATATAAAAACAAAATTTACTAAATTGAACTGTTTCATATTGAAAAAATAATTAAGAACTAGATATCCCATACTTTCAGCTTATCTATATCCCCATATACCATTATTAGATAATTCTATATCCATAACACAACTACCCTTGAATCTGGATAAATATGATATAGTTTCCTCACTTTCTCACATAAATAAAAAAACTATGTTTCTACCCTTAACTTTTCAGTGTATCCTAAATTATCTAGAAACTTATGGGTAACAATATTAGATTTACCTTTAAGAGGAACTCCAACTAGATGTATAATTTTTTGAATATATATCTTGTAAAAATATTCAAAAAAATTGATTGTTATGAAATTAACACCTTCTTATTCACTGAAAACCATTGAAAAATATAATTCAATTACTAAAGTCGAATAGTAAATATCAAAATTTTCCTTTACAACACAAATATATTCCAAACTTGGAAGATAATAACATTATTTAAAAAAGTATCAAATTTATCAAACCATCTGTTATCTATCAAAATTTAATTTATAAAGTCAATATTCTCTAAATCTTCTAAATTTACCATCATAATTAAATGTAACAAAGATTCTAAATGGACGAAGCTCAAAGAAATGTATGGAAGAGAATATGAGTGGTGAGAGCATGTAGCAAGAGATAATCAGCGGATGAGGAGTGGTGAAGGACACTATTATTTATAGGGCTTAAAGGGGGTGAATCTTCAGCTTATTATGATCAAATAGATAAAAACATTCATTCAAAAAACAATGTTTTAAAATGTTCTTTTAAATATTTAATATATTTTTTTTGAACTCTAAATGATTTCAGAAAAAAATTGTATGATTATTCATTCAAAATAGAAACCTTATAGTTTGTAAACCGTTTTAGGAAATAATAAAATATAAATAGTATAAAATAAAATTTAACAAAACATAGAAAACATTTAAGATTAGAGACTACCTCTTGAAGAAATTTTTTTATTCTTTCAGTAGGAATTATTTTTAGTGATATGTTCTTCTTGTGTTTCAAAATATTTATTTGTTTGTAAATTTTCCTCAAAAAAATTGTTTGAAAATTTTTATAGAAATATTTTATGATATTTTTATAAAATAAAAAATTTTATATTACTAAATATTTTTGAAAAAACATAAAATTTTAGAAAAATTTAATATTTTTGAAAAAATAACGAGATTATGTACTCCACCTTTGTAAAATATCTCATTACTATAAAAATATGGTTTAAACATTAAGTAGATATGAAATATAATTTTGTGTTGAAAATTCTTAGATTGTATTTAATATATTCAAACCTTTCAGAATTTAAGGTTTTCTAAATACCTGAATGTTGTTATTTCATTCTGATGAATTTTAAAATTATATCTTCTTTATATTTTTGGTCTTTAAGGATATTGTGTGTTATGTCTATGTTATTATCACATGAGTTATTTGATAGGTTTTTATTTAAATTCATGAAAAATTTTTTATCACTCAAAATTGGGGTTTTTTACTAAAACTCATGCTAAAATCAGTGATTGTGTGTTGCATCAACAACATTTGAGAACAAAAACTTCCAGTTTTTACATATTTTACTTCAATAGTAGAAAGTGATAAATATTTTTTTTCTTGTAAGACCAATAAACTAAAGCATGTCCTAATAAATTACAATTATGAGATGTATATTTTCTATCCATTTAACCTCCACCAAAGGCATTATTTGAAAATGTTTTAATTTCAAAATCATTTTCTAAAGAATAAATTATACCAAGATCCCTAGTTCACTTAAGATTAAAAAAATTCATTTTATTTATTGAATATGGGATTCTTCAGTATTTTCTTGATATCTTGCACATAGAAATATAGAAAACATTAAATCTATTCAATTAGTTGTTAGGTATAGTAAAATACTAGTCATTAATGTAAATTGTTTGTATCAAATGGTTTATTAGATTCATCAATATCTAATATATTTGAGGTTTTTATATGATTACTATTTATTTATTTATTTCTTTTGTTATGATATAAAATTTCATTATAGAATTTATGAAATTGGAATCCAATAAAATTAGTAAGCTCACCCATCATTCTCATGTCAAAATCATATTTTTTATGATCATTAGATATTTTTGAGTTGATTGAAATTTAATGTCATCAAAATTAATTATAAAAATAATGGTATCCTTTAAAAAAATTAATAAAAAGCGTTGGATCTTTAACTCCATTGAAAAAAAAATTTGTAACAAAAAATGATTAATGTTTTATACCAATCACTAGGGGATTATTTATGTTTATAAAGGTCCTTATAAAGTCTAAAAAATAATTTAGATATTTTTTTAATAGTCTATAGTTTTACTAAATTAACTTCCTCCTATACATATTCGTTAAGTAAATAAGCCTTCACATCCATTTGAAAATGAGTGAAATTTAAAAAATATACATATGCTATACATATATGAATAAATTCAAGTATAGATACTATAGTATAAGATTCTTCATAGTTTATTCCTTATTGTTTATTATAAACCTTTATAAAAATTATATCTTTATTTATAACAATGATTCCATTTTCATCACATTTATTTTAGAAAACCCATTTTGCACTAATTACAGGTTAATATCTAGCACATTCAACAAAAGACAAAAAATTTATTCCTCTCAAATTATTTATGTTCATCTTTAATATTTTTTATTCAATATTCATCAACTAATGCCTTATCAGGAGTCTTAGGTTTAAATTGATATAAAAATACACAATGTTAAACTTTATTTCTTAAGGAATTTATAGTTATAATTGGTTAATCTACATCACCAATGATATAATCACTAGGATAATTTATAAGTATTAAAAAATTAATTACATTTGTATAAATATGTTCTTCAATAATAAGTTGAATTTATTCTTGTAGTAAAACTTAAAAAATAAATTGTTTAGTTATTTTCTCATAATAAAGAGCTTTTAAATATGGTTTGAAAATAAATTTTTGTAATGAAATATGAATATGTGGGATGTGGTTTTTTGAAAACAAAGGATCTATTTCATAAAATTTAGTATGTACTATTTACTTCACAGTAGTTTTAATTTTTTTTAAACTCTATAAGACTTACTAGTTATAAAATATCCTAAAAATATTCCTTCATTATATTTTGGAGAAAATTTAGTTAAATTTTCCTTAGAATTTAGGATTAATATTTTTCATCTAAAAACATTGAAGTAAGATTGTATTGGATTTCTTCTGTCTATAACTCATAAAATGTTTTATTAATAAAAGGTATATGTAAAACTCTGTTTATGATATAGTAGTCAGTACTATCCACTTTATCCAAAAAATGTTTACCAATTGAGTATTCACTCAACATCATTATTATAATCAAATTAAGAATTAAATTTATTCTTTTAACTACACTATTTTTCTATAGAGTTATATGTATTGAAAAGTTATGAATTAAACATTTTTACTACAAAAAGATTAAAATTTTGAATTTTAAAAATCATGACCATGATCACTATTAATAGTTATCAAATGTATACTTTTCTTTTTTTAATACATTCTACAATAATTTTAAAATAGAAAAATCCTTCTGATTTTTTTTCTATAAAATAGGCCCAAGTGTATTAAGTGTAGTCACCAAGTGAATCATATACATAGTATTTTCCACTAATACTCTCAGTTTTTGTATAACCAAATAAGTCCACATGTACTAAATGTAAAGAAAAATAAGTTAAAAATTAACTAATGTGTTTAAAACTCATCTCATATTGCTTTCCATATTGAAAATGATTGAAAAATTTAGATTAAGTAAACTTAATATCTGGTAGATCTCTAATAAGTCCTTTATTAGATAATTTAACTGAAGTTCTAACATTATGATGTCCAAAAATTCTACGAAAAAACCAATATTGATCTTCAATTACACTAAGTCAAGGTAGATATTGGATTCTAAGGTCTTATAATTTAAGTGTGTAAACATTCTACCGCCTATTGGCATAAATAAAAAATTTATCTTCTCAAATTTTAATAGTACATTTTTAAAACATGAAGTTAAAAATATAACCCTAATTACACAATTTAATTATGATAATAATGTCATTTTTAAATCCATAAGCATAGAATAATATTTTAAATTACATATTTTATAAGAAGAACAATATTAACTATACTAATAATTTATCCATCATCATTGTCACTAGAAATTACTTTGAAACTTTTTATCATAATAATAGTATAGAATAAATCCCTTTTTGGTTATGTGCCATGAAAATCCACTATTTATGTACCAAATGTTGTTTTCATTGGTATATTTATTATTTTTTAAAAAAATTAAGAAAATTAGGATTTTGGTACCCAAAATTTCTTGAGTCCATCATTGTTAGAAAAAATTATTTTAGGAATCCACATCAATATAACTTATTAATATTGAAAATTTTATAATTCTATAGAGACATATTCTTTTTGAAATTCTATATAATTTACTCTATTTAGAGAATATCAATTTTTCTAATTTCCACCATTTTAGAACTTCTTATAAAAGGTGCACTTTTTAAAACAAAATAGTTATTTTAAAAATGTGGTTTTGAATTAGTAAAACCTTTTTCAGAAACATTACTATGAGTTTTAATGTGTCTTTATATAATATCAATATTTTATTTTATAGAAGTAAATTTTGATTGTAATTTCTTTAGAAATAAAATTTTAGAATTTAGTTTCATAACAAAATATTTATTATCATTGGATGTAGTATATTTTTTCTCCAATTCTCTAGAAAGATTTTATTTTTTCATGATTATATTTCATTAATTATTTATAAATATTTAATATTTCTAGAGTAAGTATACAAATCATTGAATCTGATTTGGAAATTTATTTCTTATAATATTCATATTTTTTTGAAACTTTATTATTATTTTTCAAATCATTTAGAAAACATTGAAAATTATTCATAATAATGTAAATTATTATTATCTTTAGATGAACTTGATTATTTATCTCTAGAAGAATTATAATTCTTACTATCATTAAAATTTGGATAATTTTCATTAAGTGTAACGTTAGTAAATATTTTAGTAGATACCTTGTTAATGGAATAATTGTTTTTATTTGGAAAAGTAGTATGGAAACTAATATTCTTAGGATTATCATTTTTTATTTTTGAACAATTCTCTGAAGAACTATCTCCTCCACTTACAGTACAAGTGTCAAAATCATTTAGGTTTTTCTTACTTTTATTCTTATAGAAAATTTTATAACTTCTTTATTTATATTAATTAATATTATATGTATTAGAAAATAGGGTATCATATGACCCATTTTCTTTCACACCTAAAAATTATCTTATAAGAATATTTCTTCTCATTTCTGTCTTTAAAAGTTTTCTTATACTTGTATCTAAAATCCTTTTTTAGAAATATCTTATTCAATATATAAGATATTTGGGAAATTTCATTCTGAATTTCTTCAAAGGAAATAATTTTAGTATCAACTATTAATTTATTTTTTTATAATAAGTATAATTTTTTAACCTATTTTACTTTCTTATAAATTGCTTATTGTAGAAGAAAAAGCTACACCTCAATTTTATTTTTCATCTTTTCAATATCACTCTTCAATATACTCTCATAATATATGAGTGTTACCACTAGATCATATAAACTAAAATTTTTATTTATTTTTGTATCATCTATAGCTATTATTTTCTATTCCTACTCTCCATGAATAATCTCAATGATATTCTCAACCAAAATCTCATCAGTAGGACATTTATCACTTAAATATTGTAAAATATTAAAAATCATCAAAAATGTGTTATGCATCTTAGAAATAGATTATCTAATCAAGAAATAAAAACCTTGATAGTTATATCTCTATATATCTATGCTTGAGTTAATAACTTTATATTTCTCAAAGTAAGAAAATTCCAATTATTTCCATATACTATTTTCTTCTTCACATGATGATACATGACTATATATATTTATGTTTATAGAACATAATAATTTTTTCTAACTCCCTAATTTAGCTGATATTATACCTTATCTATATTCAAAAAATTAGAAACTTCATTGTTAAGAATTACATTGTTACTAGAAATCATGAAAAATTTATAAAATATTGTATTGATAATAAAAGTATTCATCCTATCTCTCTAAAACTCATAGTGAGGTCCATAAAAAATTGGTAGTATTCTTGGATTCATATTCTCAATAGTTCCAAAAATTTTAATCCCCATCATTAATAAATAAGAAATTCTCTTTCTACAAATACATTTTAGTGTAATATATTTTATAAAAAAAATTTAATCAACTTTATTTTAAAGTTATAAACATTCTTAATATAAAAAGTAAATTTTAAAAAAAGTAAAATATTACAGGTTATTTCATTATAACGTTATTTTACATCAAATGTATTATTTTAAGAGTATTTAAATGGACATAAGTGGGAGTGAATTATAGTGTATAAAAAGAAATATTACAATTTACTTTTACCCATTTTTTTCAATTTATCAGCTTGGCTCTCTATCAAATCTTAGAAAATTTATTATCAGAATTAATTTTCTCTATTTATTTTATTTAAATTGAGTGATAAGAAATGTTTATAAAAAAATTAACCTTACTTAATAATTCACAATAGAAATAAAACATTCAAAAATAATAAAATAAATATTATATTGTTTTAAATAAAAAGTTAAAGAAACTTTATAAATGAATATCAAGACATCAAATATTAGTAAAATAAGTTATTTAATAAAGTTTATTCTGATTTTCAAAATAATGATTAGAAAGTGTTGATTTTATAACTTTTGACTCAATATGCCTAACATGAGAAAGATAATGAGGTACAATGGCCTTGTGGATTGACTGGAGATAGAGGATAGAAAATAAAAGCCTTGTGGTCTAACCTAAGGCTAATATAGGGGTGTAATTACCTCTTATCCTAGCTTGAAATAGGTAGGGGATAATGGCCATGTGGCATAACCTAAGGCAGATCTAGGTGTGTGAAGACCATGTAGCCTAACCCAGGGCCTAATCAACAGTGAGAATTGATATGAGAAATGTGTTTTCCTTTTGTCCTGATCTAATATATGATGAAATATTAGACAACCCATCCATCATAGTTCCAAATAAGGTATGATAGAGGCTTGCGGAATCTTGGTTTTTTCATGGTCAGTTGATATCTGATTGGTTACTTTTTTGTGCATTTACATACCATTCAGACACACAGCATTATATACAAGTGAACATTATGTTATATACACATTTTTGGTTTCATATTAAGTTTATAATCACACCCAAAATAAAAATCTTGTTCTTCATTTATATTTTATGGTCAAGAATCCAGCTAGGGTAAAGGGTCCTACATTAAGGAGCTGAATAGGTGGAGTTTGGTGAATAAATCCAATGTTGGGATGCACACTGGATTATTTATATAGTGATTTTGATTATTTTTTTAGTTATAATACATTGGTTTACCAACCAAATTGGGGTTATTTTGGTTTATATTGTATGACCTAGATTCCATTTATTATAGCATGCATATTTTATTTCGTTTCAGTTGTGTTGTGTTATTCTGAAATGTTTATTTATAATTTATTATGATTCTAGTGTATGGATTTTATTATCGAGTTTATAGTATCCCCAAAAAAACATTTATACCATCACCATTATTTATAAACCTCCTTCATATGTGGAGGCACACATGATTTCAATCAGCACACTTTTCTAGACTAGGTGATTTAGGTAATGGTTTTACATAGTGGTATCAAAGAAGTGTTTATTTTTTTCTTCTGGAATATATTTAGGGAAATTTTTAAAGGATATAGGCTATGTGGATATTTGTTAGGGGAGTCCCATAAGTTTCTAAACATCTCTTATGTAATGGACCTCACAGTTACTGGTCATGGTATCACTATTACTAATTATGGTAATATAATTTCATGTTGATATTTAGTACTATTGTGATGATAAAGTTAATGGTATTCGGATGTGTTCATGCATTATCAATAGTCATATAGGTTTACATGTCATGAATATGATTTCATAACATATATATTAGTTAAATTTATTAAAATTCATTGGTGATCAATGATATATTATTTTTTAATATATACGCATTGAAATTTTATTTAATATTACTGAGCATGATATGTTTTGTTTTGTGTATATGAATGTGAATAATGTACATTTATTGATGACATAAAATTTAGCATTGAGTATATGGTAAGTAATTTTTGTCCTTTTACCTTAAAAATTATTCTTCTATTTGAACCCTTTTAAAAAATATTAAAGGATAATATTCACTTAGAAAAAAGTGTATTAAATTGGTTTTAGAGGATTCTATTTCTAATGGTATTTTGAAATACCATGTGATGGTTAAAATTTTATATGATCTGTTTTGAAGTGGGATGGATTTAAAATGAAAAAATGTGTGGCCTTTGTCAATATGTTTAAAATAAAATGTAATTGGGATTTCAAAAGGGAACTTAATTCGGATAGGGAAATTTTTTTGGTGAAAATAAACATGTGGATTTTAATGGGATGTTAATTGAAAAGGGTGTTTATATAACTAAATTATTTGGAAGTGTTTTCATAATTTTTTTGGTTAAATTGGTTGTTTAAAATGGGATTCCAAAGAACAAATTTTCTTTGTATTGATAAGATGGGATTATAATAAGCATATTGGAAATTTAAAACTAGTGTTTTATGATGTTCATGTGAGATCATATTGAATGAATATGGATTGTTTTGATTTATGTGAGTTGTATATAAAAGTAATTTTTTATTTTTCAATCTTTTTCGTGTGGTGGTGTTATAAATTTATTGTTCATTGGATTCCCTTCAGGGATGGTATTTGAACTAGTTGAGCAGTTTGTCTTACAACTTACCCTAATAGTGAAACCCTAAAAGTGGTGTTTTGTTATGATGTTCCATAATAAAACTATGTAACACTCTTTCTAAAGTGAGTAGACTAGGGTTATGGGATATATATTCCTATGAAAACCCCTAAGTGAAATTTGAACCCCGTTAGTGGTTGTTCTAGTGAGGTATTTCTCAATAAAGAGACCCATGGGTTAGATGGATGTGTGTGATTTATCCTAAACTGTGAGATATGTATTTTAGTATGAGATATTAATAGGTAGTAGTGTAAGGATGATTGATATTTTTAGGTGCCACTGGTTCTATATCAAATAGTAGAATGATCTGGTTTCACAAGCCTTTAGAGGTATGTGAATATGTTGTTCTCTTTTACTTGACTGAAATGTGAACTGGAATGGTGGTTCTAGGAATGTAGTAGTGTATGGAATAGGTTGATAAACCCATATGTTATAATTCTTGATTAGTATGTGGTCAAACACTTTTCTTATCTAGTGGTAAATCAATGTTATAAAACATGGTCTTAGTGAATTATTCAATTCCTTTGGGATAGTTTGAAGATGATTTTGGGAATTTCAACCAACTAGATTTTGAAGTAATATTTTCTTAGTGTTTCATGAAGTAAAATATGAATTCAGGTCATGAAAGAGGACCTTAGTAGTTTTTTAAGAAGTATTAGAATATTTTTTCCCTAGAAACCAATGTCAGGCCCTATAGTGAGATAAGACTATTGGTTTTTCCATGGAATGATAGAGAATTAGTGGAACACCATGGTTTTGAAGAATCATAAATGATGGAGTGTTTGAGAGGCATACTAGAATTCCTTTTATGTTTCGAGTTTCAAGGTTTTAGGAACCTTTTGTTTCCAAAAGTATTTCTTATGGTGGACTATATATTTGTGGTTGAAAATGACAAGAAATGATATTAATAAGTTTCTTCATGAGTTTTAAGTAAGGTTTGTAGAGTCTTTGATGGATAGTTCCATTATAAACTATCATATAAGTGTTAATTTCATGATACTATTGATATTTTATTAGTGTTTTGTGTAGAGAATTTCAATTTCATACTATAAGGTTCCCATGAAATGTGTTCTAGGTTCATGAAGATGTTTGGAACAAACATGGTGATTTCTGATTAACCCATAGTCAATCAATTTTTCATGATAGAAATGAATAATTTATGGATATACTTTAGAAATTAAGTGTTACTTTCATGTGAATAAGTGTCCTTGGTTAAAAATTAGTTAGGGATAAGGCCTCGATAGAGGTAGACATGGATGATGATATGGTATGTTAAAGACTTTTCATGTGGAATATGGTCAGTGTTGTGAATATTGGGTTGTATAGGTTTGTAGTTTGATATTTCTATAATGGTTATTTTGGATTTGTAGATAGAGTTATTTTTCATTGTAGAGATATGTTTATTTGGATAGTGATGATTTTTCAGGATCGACTAGATCAAGTGTGAGCTGATAATCCATTGGATATATAAGACTCATAATTTAGAACCATAGGTTGAGGATACTAGGTCGCTATAAAAATATTTTTTGAGGTGAACCACCTGAAATGCTAAACCCAAGTAGTAGTATTATAGAGAAGAGAGTGCAAGAAATACCATGATAGGACGTAGTCTCGTGGTTAGTGACCCTTTTCAGAAATAAGTGGAAGATGATGAGTTTTTGAAGGAATGGTTTATGGGGGAATATGAGGATCAAGGGTGTTGAAATATCCCCCCCTTATTTATCATGTATTACCTCGTGGACTTGGTGAAATCATACTAGGAGGTAGACTATGAGTTCTTAGGGATATGAAAATGGTTGGTGAGGAATTTATGAGTTCCAAGATGGTATTTTAAGTGGAGATGACATGGTCTACCTTAATATGAGTGTATGGATTCCTTATTCTATAAGAAAATAGATGATTAGGTAATATCATGATTCATAGGGGAAAGTACATCCATTATTGATGAATATATATAAAGATATCAGATAATGGTTTTGGTAGCCAAGTATAAAGAGGGACACAACTAGTTTTTTCTTTCATAGTATTACCTGTTACAGGATTAATGTTGAGAATCATTGAATAGATGGTTTTCTTCAACATATTCACATGATCTTGTATAATTGGGATGTGGTGGTGATGGACTTTTTTATAGGGTTTCCCATGACATTGAGAGGTAAAAATACTTTGTGGTTTATGCTGATAAACTAATGAAGTTAGCACATTTCTTTCTGATCATCAGGACACTTTCCATATATGAGTTGGGAAGAATATATGATTGAGAGATAATGTAGATATATTGAGTTATTATGATTATAGTATCTAATTGGTACATATGTGTCACATCATGATTTTAGAAAGGCTTGTAGAATGTGATGGAAATTTAGTTTCTCCTAGTTATGATGTATCGTCCATTGATTGATGGGAATCCATAGCGATTGATCCAAATTTTTTTGGATATAATTTAGGCATGCATACTGAATTTTAGTGAAGCATGGGATGATCATATGGACTTAGTATATTTTTTATATAAAATCACTATTACCATTCATCTATTTATATTGAACCGTTCAAGAATATTTATGGGTTTTTATGTCTCTCACCACTATGTCGGCATTGGGAAGGCGAGGTAGCTATTTTCAGGATTAGTATGGTGTATGAGACCTCTGATAGAGTATAGTTGATTTAGAATCCATTTATGACTCCTCAAAGTGGGTATCACTCATATACTGACCATAGGAGATAACCCAAATATTTTACTATGGGTGATCATATTTCTTATAGGTTTCACCTGGGTGAAATCATCAACATTTGTGGAAATATGGGAAATTGGTGCCACAATTTGTAAGACTATTTGAGATCATAAATAATATTATAATAGTGGCCTACCATTTGGACCTTCATTTCATGTATCAGGGTATGCATAATTTATTCCATGTGTCTCAGATTTATAGGTACCATCTTGATCCTTTGCATGTGATCAACAATATGGATGATGAGATATAACTTGATGCATCATTAAAACAACGTCTTATCTAGATCATGGACCTAAGTTTTAAAGTTTTTTCTTGTAAGAAAATTTCACTTTTTGGAGTTATTTTTTTTGCACAATAACATTTAAGAGGAGACTTGGGATTATGAGTTTTATTTATAGGATTAATGTCCAGAGTTTTTTGGGAGATTCTATGTGATGATATATTTTTTCCAATCATATGGGTGGCCATAATCCGTTGAGAGGATTATGGATTATCTCTCATGTCCAAATTACTTAGAATTTTATGTGTTTGTTTTATTTAACATTTTCATTGGATTTAATATAGAAATATTATTCGATTTTATGATAGAAACCCTTTTTGGTTTGTGTTTTTGAAATATGAAAAATTGGATAGATTTTTGGAAAACCCCCTATGGTTTATAATTTTAAAACTTTGGAATGGTTTTAGGCATGAAAAGTGTATGATGAATTATTTAATATGAATAATTATTTCATGAGAAATGTTTTTTCATGAAATTTAGTATAATTATATTGACATGTTTTCAAGTGGGAATGGATTATGGTCATGATATACCACCATAAAAATGTGGTATGAAGTATGGTCATGAAGTATGGTCATCAATGGTAACACTAAGGTTGTGTTTGTGCATGTGGTTGGATGTGCATGGACATGGAAATGAATATATCAATGTTAAAGAAATGTATTTATTATTTTTATGGTTTATTTCATATGGATTTCTATTATGAATTTTTATAAACAACTTTTCTATTTTTAAACTACTTTCAATAAAATGTGCTAACTGATTCTTATCCTAGTGGTGCATGTTGGGAAGTCTTTAAAGAATTCCTATTAAGTTTATATTCACCATCTTATTGTGAAATATATTTTATTTGAATATGTCACTTATTATGATACATGAAAGAGACAATTATCATACTTCTATAGTGCTTCATCTTGATACCCCGAATGGGGCATGCATAGTTAGAGCATTAATCTAGTTTGAATGTTTTCAAGCTGATGTTTCGTGGTGTCTTTAGAGTTTGTTTGTATTTTGGTCTTCTAGGTATGCTATCATTTACATCCATTATCACTATGATATGGTTTTACTTTTCAATTTTTTTATTTGTTTTATATTTTTTGTACTCATGGATCTTTTAAAATTTATTGGTTTATATTGTGAATACATAGGTGGTTTTATCTCTATAGGGAAAATCATACCACAATTTTCTCATAATCACATGGCATTTGATTCTTTCTGCTAGCTTCTTAGGCATATAACCTAAGGTTGGTAACACCTCCACCTATTTCTAAGATAATGTGTTGGGGTGGGATGTTATAAATGGTATGAGTCTTGGTTGGTCTGTATACTATATTAGGATATAAAAAGAAGATAGGATTGTTAGAACATGAAATTTATATCTTAAAAGGCATATATAACCTTTTAATGCCATACTTCATGTTACTAGGGTGGTTTTGGTACGAAAGTTTTCTAATACAATTCTAGGTGTGTTTCTTATCATCATCATGAGTTTAACTGATAATTATTTTATATCATTCAATGATAGTGATACTTCCCACTAAAACTAAATTTTTAATTTTTAATTCAATGATTTATGGAAAAATGTTTAAATGAGTTTATTTTGAAAATAATGGTTGTACTTCTTGTTATTAGGATGATTATAAATGTTTTAAGCCTTAAGTTGGTAGTGAATATTGTCTAGTTAGTGATTTGTTTTGTTTATAGAGAAGAAACTTGGAAGACATCATATAAATCAAAAAGAAGAGGCTACAAAAAATGTGGTTACACCTAGTCTATAGGTGAACCAAAAAGTTTTACAGAGAATCATTCAAGAATTTAAATCCATTGATATAGAAAACCAGAATGATGAGACTTAGTAAGTGGATCACTTTGTAAAGTTTTAGAGAAAAATCCATCCATATTTGAAGGGGATTCAAAGACTGAAAATGTAGAGGCACGACTGAATTGAATAAATCAAATTTTTAATTTCCTTTGAAACTCAGATGTGGTAAAAGTCAAACTGGAATTATATATGTTGAAGGATCTTTCATGCTAGTGGTTAGATTTAATATTATAATCTAAAGTCAACCATGAAATTACATGGTAGGTCTTAAAATAATTGTTTAAAAAACAATTATACCCTAACATATTCATGATTATGAGACAAAATAATTTCTTCAACTTGAAGAAAGAAAATCTAATTGGGATAGAATATGTATCTTAGTTCATGAACTAAGTCTACTTATCCCTAGATGTTGTGTCTAGTGAATCCTTGAAGGAACACATCTTTGAGTCTTGACTATGACCAATGATTCACTCAAAGATAGTTTTTCATTGCATTACATTATATATAGATATGGAAAAATGAGAAATGAGGGAAGAAATAGATATTTTTTTGAAATAATGATGACGGAAATATTTTTATCTCCATAGGAATATTTTATAACTTAAATTTTATAAATAATCACAAGAGGGACACTTACATCCCAAGTGGAAGAGAATATCAGAATCATACCACAAGATTAGTTAAATTTACTCCAAGACCTAAGATTGAATCTGGGTTATTCGAGTGCAGTTCAATAGATCACATCAAGAGAGGTTGTATGACACTGATTAGAGAATAACAAAACCATAAACATATGGGACTTCTCTGGTTCTATTAGCATAGTTATCTGAATTATAGTGATAGAAATTTATCTCATGTTTCTTAGACATCCTATGTATCATTGAGGAGATATCACTAGAAGTACTTTCACCCATGGGACCAATATAGTCTATAAGATTCTAGGAACATTGTGACTCCTTATCAAATAAAATATTAATTTTGGAAGAAATGGATAAGGGGGAGTAAGTAAGAAATTGTACAGTACTGAAAAAATGATCATAAATTATCAACTTGGTCCCTCAAGGGTGAGAGGTACCATTCATTTGAAATATAACCTTATGGAAGACTTATTTGATATGGGTGAATCCCACTCTTTTATTTATTATCATGTTGTTCATCATATGGGATTACATATTGAGATAATGCCTTCTATTTTGAAACTTCAAACTCCTCTAGGAAAATGAGAGTGTCAAGAGTTCAAATGTGAAACATGATCCATAACTATTGATGGGGATAAATATATTTAGAAATTCACTATTATTAATATAAATATCCTTGAACCTATTTTTGAAATGGGTTGGTTGATATCCTTCAAGGCCCACAATGACTATTATGCCTTGATAGTTTGTTTCACATCTCTTTATGATTGTGAGAAGCTCTTTAGAGGAGATTAGGATTTGAATAAAAGTAGAAAAAGATATTTGGTACTAGTGGTTGAGAATACCTCATATCATTTAGATACAATGAATTTTGAATCTCTCGATCAATTTGAATAAAAAAAATTCTAACTATTTTGACCAATTTATGGAAGCCTTTCTTGGTTTTTTTTAGATTTATACACATAAGAGAATTGGAATTTACGATTGTTATATTACCACACACTAGTCATATTTTAATTATTTATTATAGGATTTAACCATCAGAAATGCTAGAATTGAAAGTCTAATTGGAAGAGTTTGAAAGAAAATGGTTCATTCGACAGAACACATCCCTGTGGGAAGCTCAAGTTCTTTTTGTAAAGAAGGTAGATGGAAATATTAAGATTTGTGTGAATTATCATAATATCAATAAAGTTATATTAAATAATAAATATCATATTCCACAAATTTATAACCCATTTATCAGTTGTGGGGAATCCTGTGGTACTAAAAAAATGACTTATGATTAGGACATCATCAATTTTGAGTTTGGAAGGATGATATCATGAAGACAACATTTAGGATCCATTATGGTCATTATGAATACATCATCATTCCCTTTTCCCTTATGAACAGAATATTAGTGGTTATGGAATTTAGGGATTAAATATTAAATATTTATATTAACTCTTTTGATGGTTTTCATTGATGATATTTTGACTTTTTTTAAGAATACGACTAATCTTGAGCAAGAATTGACAATAGTGTTGAGTATCTTGCAAGAACACCACTGTTATGTGAAGCTGTAAAATTTTTATTTATTGATACAAGAGGAATGTTTCCTTGTTCACACCATCTATGATTTTTTATTTTTTCTATATCCTAAAAATATAGAAGCTTTTATCACTTAAAAGACACTAAAGAATGTTTTTTAGTTACACAGTTTCTTGGGATTAGTAGGATATTAATGTTTTTTTGTTCTTGATTCCAATTAATTTCATTTCTAATGATTTATTTTAAAATGAAAAGTGTTCCTTTCCAATTAAGAGATGAGTGGTTGAAATATTTTTAAGATTATAAGTTATAAATTACATAAACAATATCCTTATATTTTTAGACTGAGGACATGGATAAATGGTTTACTATGACACATTTGGTTCTAGGATGAGATGTGTTCTCTTGGAAGAAGATCATGCAGATACTTATGTATCATGACTATTATAGGTTCACAGTAAGAACTACGCACCACATAAATTTGAATTAGCAATGGTAGTCTATGCTTTGAATACATGGAATCATTATCTTTTTTGTGAGAAATTTATTATTTTCATGGATTGGAAGAGCTTGAAACACATTTTCTCACAAAGAGTTTTAAACATAAGACAATTAAGATAGATGTAATATATTCAAATTTTTTACTTCAAGTTGATGTAGACACCATGTAAATTGAATTATTTAACTGATTCATTGATTAGTAAGTCATATAAATAGTTGAATAAATATTCTTAACATCAATGGTAGCTAATGTTAGTCATAATGGATATGAATATAGATTATTCTATGTAAGGTAATGGTATGGTTTTATTTCTAGTATCTTTTTTTAATGATTTGGTTGTGTAGGTAGAGGATTCACATAAATTTGATACGGAATGCCTAGCCCTGAGGTCAAAACACAATGATAGGTAGACCATTAAGGTATTTTTTACTCATGAGATTTTTATTCTTTGTTTTAGAGACTATATTATGGTTTTTATAGCTTATCAGGACAAAATTATTAATGTCTACCACCATTCAAAATAGTCTATTCATAAAAAGATTAATAAAATCTATAAGGAATTGAGAGCATAATGTTGTTGGGTTGGAATAAAGAGTAATGTGGAAGAGTTGGTCTCAAGATGCCTCACATATCAATAGGTTATGGGAAAGAACCAATGGATAGTTAGGATGTTGAATTCATTACCTATTTCCATATAAAAATTAGAGTAGATAACTATGTATTTTTTCGTTGGTCACCAAAAATGGGTTGGAAACCCAATTTCATATAGGTGTTCAAGGATCTACTCATGAAGTCGGATCGATTCATTCTGATTACTAAAACCAAAAAAGTGGAAAAAAATTCAAAAATATATATCCATGAAGTTATAAAGATTCACTACATTAAAATTTTGATTTATTCTTATCAGGATGCATGGTGTACATATTTTTTTTTGTAATTCCTTACAGTTATCCATTGAAAATTAGAAACCCATGAGAAAAACTTATCATCCTTAAATGGATAGAAATCCAAACAAGAAATCTAAATGATGGAATACATGGTTAGTGATCATGTGATTGATTTAGGAGGATCATGGGAGGATCATACATTGTTAGTGGAGTTATAATTCAATAATAGTTATCATGATTTAATAAATATGGATCCATTTTAAAAATTGTATTTCCATCCTTATCCTCACTCACTTTTTTGGGAGGAAGTGGGTGATAATTAATTTATCAGAACAAGCCTGGTGCATAAGATAACAGAGAAGATTCAAATGATTAGAAAGAGGATATTGTTGGATTAGATTCATTAGAAATAAAATATATATAACCATCATTTATCGTTATTATTTAAGGTGGGTAATCATTATTCCTTTAGAAAATCTTTAAGGATAGAGGATCATCATTTTTGTAAGTAATAAAAGTTTTATCCTTAGTACATTATCACTTTAGAGATACTTAAATGTGTTGGTGATGTGTCTTATTTCAGTTCTGTGCACAACATGTTTCATGTATATCAATTAAATAAGTATCTGAATAACCTTATCCGTTTCATAGGATAGAACCATGTTGACATTGAACATGATTCTACATTGATTCTTGTGAAAATAACTTTTTTAGAAAGTAAAGAGAAGATATTCAGTAGGAATAGAATCAGTTTGGTATGAGTTTTATGGAAGCATGGTAAGATTCCATAAGTGATGTGTGATTGTAAAAAAAAAATTCTAGAGTAGTGCCTTGAGCTATTCCAAAACAAAATTATACTCTTTATTTATGAGGATGTAAATACCAATGGTGGGTAGAATTTAATACCCCCAGTTTCAGGTATATTAATATTTGGTTATTTATTTTGACCCTATATAATATATGGGTAATGATTAAGTATTTATAGAGAGTTTTAGAGTGTATTGTAAGTGTTTTAGGTTATGAATATTTCAAGAATAATTAGTATAAACATTTCACTCTCTCATGTAAATCGTTCAAGTAAAGATAAAAGTCACTGGGTATGTGGAAATCTAGTGTATGGTTTGTCCTAACCATGCGAATTCCTAAGAGAAACTGTAAAAATGTGAACATAGGGAAAATAATGGTTGGCACATGGTTTATCAAACCATGTGATCTAACCATATGAGGGTGTAGCATGAAGATACTAGAATCACAGAGTTTTCCAAACTGTGTGACATAACCATGTGAATTTATATTTGGGAGGTATTATCATGTGCATAGTTAACACATGATTTGAAAAATCATGCAACCTAACCATGCGATGTGTATTTAATAAAATAGAAATTAGATTTTAACCCATATTAAGAACCCAAATCCCACATTCCCCATATTTTTATAGGATATTTAACTCATATTCCTCCCTGGACTCCCTTTGAGTTTACCTTTGATATAGAGGTGCCTTTTGGAAAAAAAAATGTGTTAGAGATCTAAAATCATCGGTAAGTGTTCATTTCCTCTCTATCACTCACACAATATCTATCTCTAGATCTACTCATTTTATCTAAACTGAATCATTATATAATTTCATCCATGGAAAGATATATTTTACTTATTGTGGATCTTGATGAGATCTTGTTGGATCCAGTGAAGGGAAGAAGATCTAAGGCCAGATATAGAAGCTTTTAGTTCCTTTCATCATTTCCATCATCCATTGAGAGGCAGGTGGCTTCTCACTCATCTCCATTTGACCTAGAACTTGCAGTATTAGTTTGATTTAAATGTTTTTCATGGATTTAATATGAAAAAATTGTGGGATTTAGTAAATTAATCTATTTTTGGTTTGTTTTTTGAAATATAGAAAATTAGATGGCATTTTGGAAACCCCCTTTTGTTTATAATTTAAAAATGATGATTTTAAATTTGTTTGAAGGTTTTAATTCATGAAAAGTCCTTGAAGAAATTATTCCAAAGTAAAAATTGTTTTATGTAAAATGTTTCTTCTTGAAATCTCACATAATTAGGTTGGAATGTGTTCAAGTGGGATAGATTATTGGTATGTGCATCGTAGCATGCCCAATTTGAAAATTTTTATAGCCAAATGGCTACTGTAAAAGTGACGATCAGGGTAGAACCACCAAGATCACAAAATATAGTTCACTAAAATTATCTTTTTGGAAAATGTTTAGATGAAAAAATTTGAGGAAATTCCTATTTTTTTATTATTATTTAAAAAAATTGAGAAATGAAACAAACCAAAGTAAATTGCAACTAAAAAATGATGAACTCTGAATCAACATAAGGTTTCAAGGATGCTAATGTTGTAAGAAAACCTACTACACAGCCATGATAAATTTTTATTGTGTGATTAAATATCTTACTGTCTAATTATAGCTAGTTATGAAAATATAATCATTTTTTAGATTCTTATTTCATATCTCAAAATTTATTTATTTTCACATTCCTTGGTGTTAAAAATGTGTTAAGAGACTCGTTCAAGTACTGAACTAAATAGATAAATGACACAACTCATTTCTCATGAAGCTGTTCCATCAATTTTCACTATAATCAGTCAACATGGTTTACCTTCTTAGATTTAAAAATCAACTTATTATTAAAATGTCCAGTTTCAATTCCGAAATTAATTCAGTGAACAAAATTTAAACACATAAAATTTCACTTAAAATAAATTCAACTAACAATTCATCAAAAAATGAAAACATCACATGGAATGCGCAATAAATTTTATTACTTGATCAAAATATCAAAATAAAGAATTTTACCCCAAAATCACAACTGAAAAAATGAACACAATAATGAGATGATAAGTCATGAAAAATAAGACCATCTTCCCAAAAGAAGTAATCAAATCAATATTAAATCTTACTGCATGAAGAAACATGAAAAGCATCAATCTATAAATGAAAACGATCCCTCTACACATGTACATTAATTTTGTCACTTCTAAAGTACCATTGAGCAAGCTTTCCAGATAGAGGAGAGGAATCCTCTGTATACGGTGAAACAGTTTCGTGGTTCTGCGTGTTTCCTACAGCAGAGAAGAGGTCACCTATGAAAAATGGGTGTGATGCATGGCAGCTGGGTAGGGAAAGGCAAGGGGAGAGGGATGAGAGACTTGTTACGGTATGTCAGGAGGGGTAACAAGTGATAGAGAAGGAAGATTGAGGGTTAAAACTGTGCCGTATGGCCAAGGGGGATTGTGGGATATAGGTGAGAGAGTGGAGAGGGGGTGGACGAGTGGGTGAGGATGAGCAGGTGAGAGACTGGAGAGGGGGAGGGCGAGCGAGTGAGGGATGGGGAGTAGGGTGGGGAGGTGAGGAGGGGGGGGGGATTGGAGAGGGAAAAGGGAGGGGGATGGGTGATGTGGTAGGGGGTTGGAATAGGTTAATGGGGAAGGGTGGAGAAAACTCAAAAATGAAACAAAAAAAATTCCAAAATCAAAAGTTAAAAATAAATTTAAAATTCAAAATTAAAATAATCTAATAATATAAAAGTTAATAATAATGATAATAATAATAATAAAATTACTCATAAAAATAATAATAAAGTAGAATTATATAAATTCATATTATATTTAAAAGTTAAATTAATATAACTAATTAATAAAAGAAACTAATAAAAAAACTAATTAAACCACTATAAATAATAATGTAAAAATTAATAAAATCTAAAAATAAAATAAATAAGTAATATTAATATAAAATTAACTAAAAACAATAAAAATAACTAAAATATTAAAAAACTAAAAAAGGAACCTAAAAACACAAGAAGCTGTTAGATAATTAATTAAAAACAAATTAAAAATTTATAAAAAGTGTTAGCTAAATCCATGTACATCAAATCCCCAAAACATAAAATTTGGTAATCATGGGAAAAAAATAAGAAATAATACACAAGTGGATCCATAGACAAGTCAAAACTTCAAAATTAAAAGTTTTAAAATTTTAAATCACTTTTAACCCAACAATATCAGTCATTATTTTAAAATTCAATTTTCAAAAACCATTTTCCTACCATGTGAATTCTTTCCAAAACAAGTATGTTCACTCATGTATCATGTGACCTACCTCTCCATCACTCTCATAACTCAAAATATTTGATCAAAGTTTTCCTCAATTCTCATACACATGCATGATTTCTGTATTCTTTCCATGAATTTCACATCTTAACTAGTGAAAATCAAAATACAACACTAATCTCAAGGACTTCACATTAGGTTCAAATTTCACTAAGGCTATAGGACGATGGGTCATAAAAAAATTGTAACTGTTTTTAGAAATAAGTAAGTTTGAATTTTGAAATAATTTCATGATAAGTGTCAATTAAAATGTCTCCCTCAAACTCTCTACCCCCTACACATAAAAAATTTCTTGTACCCAAGCATAAGATAATCTAA
Organism: Viscum album; assembly: GCA_963277665.1. Lineage (NCBI taxonomy): Eukaryota > Viridiplantae > Streptophyta > Magnoliopsida > Santalales > Viscaceae > Viscum > Viscum album. The sequence goes on from OY728131.1 coordinate 1,539,077,534, forward strand.
GGTTTTAGTTTTTTTACACAAATCACTAAAATAATATGGTTTGGAAAAATTGGTGAGTATCAGTTCCAAAACCCCATGAAAAAATTTCAAATAAAACCCCAAAGGTTGTACCCAAGTAGCATGTATATTACAAAATCTTAGTAAAAGTAGGTCATATATAAAACTCTTTATCTCCTAGAGTAATGGATCAACACTTTATAGGTATCCCAAAAGGTGAGGGTTAACACATAAAGACCACAAAAGAACATGTTGTTAGAATAAAAAGTAATCTACATTCCCATAAAAATAATATAATGAATGTTGCTACTATGAAATATAACACATATAACAATGTTGGGATAATTTTGATCCATGTTCATAAAATGACTCACTTCCCATCAAATAACCCTCTCCATGAGTTAATCTCTCCCCCACACATAGAATAAAAATTATCATGAAAATATTCAAGAAATCGGTAGGGAATGGTATCAGTTATGGGGTCATCCTAAATAGATTCTTCATGTATTCTAAGGTCTTCATGATTGAGAAAATGTATAGGTGGCTCAGTGGGTCAATGGGGATGAATTATCAAACATATTCCTTGGTCATTTTAGTGAATATTTCAAAATTCATATCACTTTGATAGAAAAACATGGAACATTCTAGAAGAAATTACATGGTCAAGATTCCCTCATGAAAAAATAGAAATTATGGATAATAAAAAAGGGTCCATAATCCTCATAGGCATGGAAAAATGTTAGAAAACATAGACAAGCATGAGTGAAAATAGGTGTCTCAAAAATAAACCAGTTTTTGAAAAACATTTGTGAAGCATGGAATAATATCAGTAATCATCTAATTCATGAAATCAAGGATCAATGCATTTCAAACAAGAATCATGTGCTCAAACTTCCCAGGGATACATGTGGTATGTTATTGACTATTTTTTGACAAGAATGAAGTGACTTTTATGTAGGTTCATTAATGATGGGAATGTTAGTTTTTTTTCAAAAATATTTTGTTGTTATTTTTTTTGTTCATTTACATGGTGTTTTTGGAAGCTTAAAATATAACATAAAATAAAACAATTCCCTGTGTAAGTGAATATAGATGTGGAAAGGTTGTTTGTATCTGATGAAAATATAGAAATTATGTAACTGTAAAACAAACACATTGATAGAACATAATTTCATCATATCAAATAAGTCACACCATAATAAAAAACATGTGAATGATAAAAATTTGAATGACGAATTAAAATTTAATACAATTACATGAAACAATAGATTGTGGTAAAGTCATGTCATTTTATTAAAAAAACTAAATTAAATGAATTTAAATATAGTGAATGGAAAACAAATAAATGATGGGTTGCCTCCCATTAGGAACTAAGTTGACATCACCTTCAGCCTAATGTTGAAAAAATTACACCAGGATGGGACAAAAATGTATACCATGCATCTTCTTCTTCATCAGTGGGAGTGTGTGTCAAGACCCCCTCCCCACAAAGTGTACCCCTCTGGGGCCGACAATGTGAGAAGGGAGGTAGTGACCCCCGAGTCCAGCCTCCAGTAAGCCTCGGGTTGGAAACTAGCACCGAGGGTATAGTAAACACACAAATGGGAGTCATTATCCTCTAAGAGAACACACGAAGAAGAGAGAGATAAGATATACACCAACCAACTCCAACTCAGACTGAAGTATAAAATGAATCCCAAGTACAAATATGTAATGACATGCAAACTACTACAACTGAAAGGGAAAAAACTGAAAATACCCAAAAGAAAGTAAAAATAGTAGCAACCACAAGCCTGAACTGCTCCTGTAACCCCAGGCTAGTAGAAACTAGCTTGATTACCAACCTACTCCAAGTGACCTGAAAAACAGTTTATATATACATAGGGTGAGTATAACAGTATACTCAGCAGGATCCTCCCCAAAGTTTGTCATGAAAAATTAAATAAAGTATACTAAAGCATAGTGAACAACAAGTGAAACTAACTCATCACCTAAATAGGTATACTAAGTTCCCAGCCTCACCATGTCTACTCCCACCAAGTATCACATACAATATTATATAATATAATAATGAATATCAAGGGTACCCCGCTACTAATTCCCCACTAGTTTTCTACTTTGACCCAACGTCGCACATCCTAAGCATCTCTCTCCAAAAAGAATTTCCCGCAGACACCTGGGTGAAGCACCAAAACATTCACCTCATGCAACAAAACCACCATGTCTACATAAAAAAGTTACCAGGTAGTTTTTGGGATCCACCAAAGCTCGTATAACATGTATCATACGTTAGGTATTATACCTCAAGACATTATAGCCCATACACCGAGTAAGGATCCTCAAGCCATCACAATCTATACATGATACACCTATAATATTCCAAAGGATACTATATCCAGATTATATGTGTGTGAATAACCACAAGCCATTACAACCCTCTACACACATATATGGGAAAAACTAACCACAGTTCCTACCAGAACAAGTATCTACTAAGAGAAGAGAGTGGGGCCAAAGGGGGTAGTCAACCATCCATCCTCCCACCATAATTTTGTGGAAAATACCCCCAGGGCTCAGAATCCTCAGGGTGTTAGTTTCCCTAACTTACAGGGTGGATTAGCATATAGAAACACAAAAATTACAGAATATACTATATCTCCCAACCACACTATGGGAATAACCAAGTCTTAGAATCAATTGCAGCTAACATCTCTTGGACTCCTGGCTTCCACTTCTAAGACTACGTATTCTATAATCACCCAACCATTTACAGAGCTTTATTACCTTACTTCATTCATTTTTTAAGTTTCATTTTACGTTAATTATTTATTTAATCATTAATTAACCATCAATAATTCCACATTAAATTTCATTACCATCACACACAAATTCCACTGTCCCTTTAAATTGAAACCTCATCATTGTGTCCTATAAAGCTCTAATCCCATTGGTTAACATCATTTATTTATAGCATTACATTTCCAAAATCCCAAGAATTCTAGAAAACACTATATGCTACTAAACCCAAGGGGCTCAACCCGGTGAGTAGATGAACTACTCGTCGAGTCTTTACCACCTATAGAAAGAGGTTTGACCCATACTCCCTTGAGAAGATAAACATGGAAAGCACACCGCATACCCCATGCACCTTCGCCCCTTTCGGAATAAGGGTATGAAAAACCAGCTGCCTTGAGTAGTGGAAAAATAAGGCAGATAAATAACCAATAAGAATCAGAAAGAATCCAAACATTCACATTCAACCCATTTCATCATCCCTAGTGTCCTTCTCAACACCCACATGCATAAATAAATGCATCTCTCCACTATAGGAATCAACTGCTACCACAACCAGTAGGCCTCCCAACCCCCAACATATCACAGTAGCCATCGAGGCTCACATTAGAACACAAGCAGTAGAAAAACAACCATCATATCAATAGGGATCTTGGCCCTTAAACAAGAAACAGGGTAACTCATAACCCTACAAGGAATTATATTTTATCAAACAACCAGTTCTTTAATCCATCTTGGATTAACCGATTTAAATTGTGTAGGTTCCAAGTTTGGTAATCCTAACTAGTAAGCTATAAAAAATAATTATACATGTTTAATAAACCAATTTTATTAACATCAAATTACAACAAGAAGAACCAGATTCATTTACAGGCTTCTTTATCTTTATCCAAACATTTATCGATTAATTCCGTCTCTAAGTTCTTTACCAATTTACACCAAGAATGAAAAGATAAACAAAGCAAGAATAGATATAAAACTATATAGAAAAACAAGAGGCAATAACATACGATCAATATCAATTTATTTATCCAGTTAAAATATTTATTATGTCAATTCTATTGTGATCCATTGGGATAAAACATTAAAACTATACAGTTTCACATAAAATAAAAGATAAGTATCGAATCCCCTACCTCAAACAGTTCTTGACGTTATTTCTATGAGAACGATCCATAAAACAGGTTAGGATCTCCTCCCCTGTGACAACTGTTTCCACCCGAGGATGTAGAGACACAACCACATCAGCCAAAACCCAAGAAAATCCCATTAAGAACATGGGGGTAAAATTCCATAAAAAGGCAAGGAGAAACCGAAGGAGATAAACCCAAAAGAATAAGGATAGAACATACCATATATTGAAGATTGATCGATACTGCTTAGTTGCATAAAAAAAATGGGAACCAATCCAAGGAGAAAAATTTGATAGTGAAACTTCTATGGGAAGTAATGAAAGGTTCGAGTGTCTCACTACTAAGAATAAGGAGGAAGAATTAGGGAGGAAGATATCTCGTCCCTTTAGAAGATTTAATGAAGTAGTGGTTTAAGACATGTTAGATTTTCCATTAAAAGAATATATGATTAAACCATGCTTTTTGACCAAGTAAAATTATCCCGAGCCTTAGGGAAATTAATATAGGGGTTATGGCCTTTAAATTGGCCTTAAAGTCCTTAAAATGAGGCTTTAAATGCATTTTACGTCAAAGGAAATGTCAAAGGGGCGAAACTGTAGGAAGTTGGAAACACTGTTCAAGAACTCAAAAATTGACAAAGGAAATAGAGGCTAGTTATGGACTTCACCATTCTGGAAACACTGTTCATGAACTCAAAATTTGGAAAAGGAAATAGAGGTTATTGATAGAACCTCATTGTTCTAGAAACACTATTCATGAACTCAAAATTTGGCATAGAGGTTACCATTGGAACATAACCATTATGGAAACACTGTTCATGAACTCACAATTTTTCAAAGGAAAAAGGTCACCATTGAAACCTCACTATTCTAGAAACACTGTTCATGAACTCAAATTTTGGAAAAAGAAAGAGGTCACCTTTGGAACCTCACCATTTTGGAAAAACTGTTCATGAACTCAAGATTTTGAAAAGGAAAGATGTCACTGTTGGAACCTCACCATTCTAGAAACACTGTTCATGAACTCAAAATTTTGAAAAGGAAAGAGGTCACCATTAGAACCTCACCATTGGAATCCCATTCTTGCACTATTCATATAAGGTTACCGATGACATTATTCACACCAGTCTCACCGATGGAACTGTTCAGATAGGTCTCACTGATGGAACTGTTTACATCGGTCTCACCGATGGAACTATTCACAATTGTCTCACTGATGAAACTGTTCACACCAGTCTCTTAGATGGAACTATTCACATTTGGTATCACCGATGGAACTGTTCAAATTGGTCTCACCGATAGAAATGTTCACATCTGTCTCACTGATGAAACTATTCACATGGGTCTCACCGATGGAACTCTTCATACCGGTCTCACCGATTGAACTGTTCACATTGGTCTCACCTATGGAACTGTTCACATCGGTCTCACCGATGGAACTGTTCACATTGGTCTCATTGATGGAACTGTTCAGATTGTTCTCATCGATGGAACTGTTCACATTTGTATCACTGATGGAACTGTTCACATCGGTCTCACCGATAGAACTATTCACAGATTTAGAAAATTGTAAAAGTGTTGGGGATAAATCTCCTTGACCTCCTGGAACACCTCACACAACATATTTTCACAAAGGAATGGACCATAGAGGTCTGGTTCACTACATCATATACCTATTAGAACATTATCGTCCTCGAGAATTCAGAACCAAACTAAAAGGGATCAGAAAAGAAGTCTCAACAACCACCCATTGATATACCTCTCAAAAGAGAGCAAGCCACAAGAAGCAACCAAAGAATACCATCTCATAAACACGAAAGGTCTATAACCACAAAGCGAAAGTCATTACATGAAAAGTGTTAAACATCAAACAACTCTAGGTACTAAGCACGTATCTGCGACTCACGTTCCTAGGTACTCTCCTCCACACCACTGTGTCACCACAAGACACGAACCAAGGAGATAGAACACCCACGCAACACCTTCTCTTTGTAGTATTGGATCTCCACAGATTCCTCCTCAAAGGTATCATCATCATCAACATCGATCCCTCCCTAATCAATGATGTGAGAGTCATCATGAAGATAACAATGGGCCTGTGATACATGAAAAACATCGTGTATCCGACTCATCTATGGGGGAAGTGAAACTCGATATGCCACATCTCTAACATGAGCTAACACCTCGAAAGGACCAACAGAATGGGGAGAAAGCTTACTCCTATGACCAAGCCTTTGCTGACCATGACATAGAGTCACCTTTAGAAACACATGATCCCCAACATCAGACTCTAAGGGTCTCCTCCTTTGATCAGCATATGATTTTTTACGATCTCGTGCCATCTTCATGCTCACATATATCACCTGAACCATCTCTGTTGTATTCTTCACTAGTTCTGGTCTGAGAATTGCTAAATCTATAACCCTAGTCTAGCACAATAGAGAACGGAAATGCTAGCCATACAAGGCTTCAAACAGTTCCATACCAATGGTGTTGCGAAAACTATTGTTGTAAGTTAACTCCACCAAGGGTAAGTTTCTCATCCACAAACCTCTAAAATCCATGACACAAGAGCATAACATGTCTTCAAGAGTCTGGATGGTCCGCTCTATTTGACCATCCTTCTGAGGATGAAAATTAGTGATAAGGCATAATTGAGAACCAAAATCATGATGGAGACCTCTTCACACCCTAGAGGTAAAATGAGGATCTCGATCAGAAATGATCATCCTTGGAACTCCATGAAGTCTCACCACCTTCTCCAGATACTACCTCTATAAAACTTCAACTGATCATGACTCCTTGATCGCTATGAAGTGGGATGATTTTTCTAAATGATCCACTACCACCCAAATAGCATCATGTCCTCCCTAATATCGAGGTAAACCAGTAACAAAATCTATTGAGACGTCCTCCCACTTCCACTAAGGATCATCTAATAGCTAGAGCAGACCATGACGAACACGGTGGTTGGCCATCACCTTCTGGAAGACCAAACATCGATACACAAACTCCGAAACCGCATGCTTCAGCCCAGTACACCAAAAATGACTACTCAAGGCTTGTCACATCTTTATCATGCCAGGATGCACTGCTAATGGAAAACTATGGAACCCTCTGATAATCATATTACACATCATCAAAGGAACAAAAAGCCTTCCATGATAAAAAAACTCAGTGTAGTTCATCCTCTGACCAACCATCATGGGCCTCACCACAAACAACTAGATCTCTCCAGGCCTCCACCTCTAGATACCCCAACTAGGACTCTTCCACCTACTGCACTAGAGATGAATGAACCGTCATCTGAAAAATACATCCTCTACCCCCAACTTCTCCCATATCAAGATATAATACTGACAGTTCTTTAATTACTCTCCATGAATCACTAGATTCACATACTGAATCACTATGTGACTTTCGACTCAGTGCATCAGCTACAACATTCCTCTTTCCCGATGAATATGATATTTTAGAGACGTATTCCTATAAGAACTCTATGCACCAATGTTGTCGTAAGTTTAAGTCACACTAGGAGAAAACATACCTCAGGCTCTTATGTTCGGTGAAAACCACAAATCGCTCACCAATGAGGTAATTTATCCACAACTTCAGAGCAAAAACCATGACTACCTACTCAAGATCATGGGTGGAATAGTTACATTTATGGGGATGCAACTACATATACCTATAAGAAACGACTAATCTCTACTGCATCAGAACACAACCTAACACCAGATGTGAAGCATCACAGAAAACATCAATCTGAACTCCCCCAGCTGAAAGACAGAGAACTAGAGAACTTACTAACTTCTTATTTAGATACTCAAATGCTACCTGACACTTATCAGTCCATATGAACGCCTGATCCTTCCTAGTCAATGTTTTCCGAGGAGTCACAACTCATGAGAAATCAGCTACAGACCTCCTGTAGTAGCCTGTGAGACCAAGGAAACTTCACAACTCTAACATGATCTTGTGGGATTCCGAAGACATAATTGCTTCTATCTTTGATGGATACACAACTACTCCCTTATGAGACACAATGTGACCCAAGAAATAGGATTCTGGATCACAAAACTCAAACTTCAACAACTTCCCAAATAGTTGATGTTGATGAAGAACTCCCAAAATAGTGTGTAGATGCTCTACATGATCCTCCTCTGACATGGAGTACACAAGGATTTCGTCGATGTAAACAACCCAGAATTTGTCTATGAACTCACGAAACACAGCGTTTATCAATCCCATGAACAAAGTTGGATCATTTGTCACGCTGAATGGAATTACAACGAACTCATAATGCCTATGACAGCAACAAAAAGTAGTCTTCCGGATGTCTTCATCCTTCACACGAAAATGATGATATCTTGATTGAAATTTGATCTTTGAGAACCAACTTTCACCCTTAATTTCCTAAAATAAATCATCAATCTAGAGAATAGGATAGCGATTCTTCACTGTCACTTTATTTAAGCGATGATAATCGACACACAATTGCAAACTGTCATGAACCTTCTTCACGAACAAAACCGGTGCACCCCAAAGTGACACACTAAGTAGAACCAAACCGCACTGTAACAGACCATCAAGATGTATAAGTAGCTCTCATAACTTAGAAGGGTCCATCCTATATGAAGACACAAAGATAAGAGACACTCCTGATTGTAGCTCGATCTCAAACTTGATCTCTCGTTGAGGGGGTAATGCTACAACCTCTTCTGGAAAGACATCATGGTACTCTTCTACGACCCTAGGAAATGCCAACTGCTGAACCTCTAAAGAACTTAGCATCATCTCAGACATCATGGATGATAAAGATGGAACATGCCTCTGACCCATCCGAGGGTATCATTCACCAATGAACACCACCATCTCTCTATCTACATCGAAGAACACAACCTGTCTCCTGAAGCAATCCACGATGGCCTGCACTGAATATAACCAATCCATGCTATGGATGACATTATTTGGTTGTATTTGTAAACATAGGAAATATCCCCAAGAGAGGTGCTTCCCCAACAATAGCTCACCATCTCTACATACTTCAAACATGTCAGTTCGACCTCCAACTGGCGTAGTCAATGCCAATGGAATTGGAATCCTCTCTACCTCAAGTCCCAAAGCATGGACAAGGGTAGGTGATATTAAGGAGTGTGTCGCTCTTGAATCAAATAATCCATACACCTAGGTAGAAAATAAGAAAAGGTTACCTCGAACGACATATGGCTCGCCCGACGCTGGCAAAGTTAAAGCATGAAGGTGACTGCGACCTCCTCTACGACCTCTATGACCCCAATGACAAACACCATCATAGATGAGATGTGCTCTTTGAGGATGATGAGATTCACAGGGCTGTCCTCTGCCTTCCCCATATACCCTATGCTGATCCAAAGCTAGTTCAACCTGTTATAGCTGCCTCGGCTAGAACTGCCACAACGGAGGAACCTAGAGCAGAGCACCTAGTGCACTATGACTAATATGAAAGGTTGGGCACTTTCTCTACTGACAACCTTGAACATCACAAGAAAAACAAGCACCAGATCCCTTGGCACAGTACTGCGAGCTTCTACCCCTATAGATACAAGATTCTAAGGGTTGGGACCTACCCCCAGCCGAACGAAAACTCTTTTTCTCGAAAAACCGGGAACTAGGGACCACAACTCTGATTCATGATGAATCATGATGACTCCCCTCTCGTAATGATCCAGTTCTGGAAAAAGTCTTCTTGACAACCTCTTCCCTCACCATCACCTAAAGATATGTCTTCAATATAAATGGGGTGACCTGACACTGAATATCTAGATGCAAAGCCTCCTTGAAATGCCTCTCCCTAGCCTCCTCATATGGGAAGAGATTTGAAGCATATCTTAAAAGGTTCCTGAAATGGATTCCAAACTCTCACACACTGGAGCTCCCCTGTCAAAGGGTAAGAAGCTCCTGGTGACTGGACACCTTCACATTCGAAGAAATAAACTCAACTCTAAACTTGTCTTGGAACTCCTCCCATGAGATCTCTGACTCCTCATGATCCCAGAGAAATAAGAACCACCACTGCCTTACTTCTCTATGTAGCATTGCCACAAATAAATAAACCTAGTGCTCAATTTGGGCATGGATCGAACTGAAGCCTCTCTCGACCTCCTATAACTAGTCTTATGTGACTAAATGTAAAATGGAGCCCTCATACTTTCAGAAAAATCTGGCACTGAAACTCTCTGAGTTTCCTCTTTCAAGTTTCTTCATCATCAACCTCTACCTGGTGGCGATCTGTTGGCATGGCCCGCTGGAAATCTTCTTTGCGATCCTGACAAAGACGTCGACCTGGAGCCATACCTAGAAAATATCAAATAGTTAGAGCTCCTAAACCTAGAATATGGAAGACTAAGCATTAATTAATTAATTTTTTTCATTTATTTATTTTAGGTTAACCTATCCCAAGGTCTACCCATTCAAATATATGCCCAAAGAAGAATGATGCATGATCCTTTACTAGGTATCACCATACAACTACTATCACCCCATTTAGTAGACATTGTAAACTTAAAGGTCCATACATCAAATCATAGGGGGCCCTAAAAGCCTATATCTCAGCCAATCACCAGTTTTTACATCACTTTATAGACCTGACTGAAACTATTTCCCTACCAACACATGAAACCTCACCTATGCCTAACTCCAAACTCCATCCTCTCTCTTAACCTTCCTATAATACCACTCTATCACAACTCCCTCCCCACAAAGTGTACCCCTCTTGGGATAGTAATGTGTAAAATGAGACAGTGACCCCTGAGTCCCACCTCCAGTTGGACCTGGGTTGGAGACTAGCAGTGAGGGTATAGTAAACACACAGAGAGGAGACATTACCATCTAAGAGAACACATGCAGAAGAGAGAGATAAGATAGACACCAACCAACTCCAACCCAGACTGAAATATAAAAGAAATCCCAAGTACAAATATGTAATGTCATGCAAACTACTACAACTGAAAGGGGAAAAAACTAAAATACCAAAAATAATATAAAAAAAGAAACAACCACAAGCCCAAATAGCTCGTGAAACCCCAAGATAATAGAAACCAACTTGATCTCCAACTTTCTCCAAGTGAAATGAAAAACAATTTATATATACATAGGGTGAGTATAACAGTATACTTGGTAGGATACTCCCTGAAGCCTCTCATGAAAAAGTAAAGAAATCATGTTAAAGCACAGTGAACAACAAGTGATACTAACTCATCACCTAAATAGTTATACTAAGTTCCCAGCCTCACCATGGATACTCTGAAAACGTAACACATAAAAGAGTATATAATATAATAAAGAATATCAAGGGTACCCCGCTTCTACTTCCCCACTAGTTTTCCACTTTTCCCCAATGTTGCAATTCATAAGCAACTCTCTCCAAAAGGATTGCCTACAGACACCTAGGCGAAGCACCACAACATGTAACTCATGCAAACAAACTGCCACATCCATTTAACCAAGTAACTGGGTAGTTTATAGGAGCCACCACAGCTTATATAATGTGTATCTTACATCGGGTATTATAACTCAATCCATTATATCCCATACACCAAGTAAGGATCCTCATGCCATCATAGCCTATACAAGTTACACTTATAGCAGTCCAAAGGATACTATATCTAGAATATATGTTTGTGAATAACCACAATCCATTATAGACCTCTACACACATATATGGGGAAAACTAACCACTGTGCCTACCAGCAAAAGTATCTACCAAGAGAAGAGAGTGGGTCCAAAGGGGGTAGTTAGCCATCCATCCTCTCACCAGAATGTTGGGGAAAACACCCCCCGGGGCTCAGAATCCTCGGGGTGTTAGTTGACCTAACTGACAGGGTGGAGTAGCGTATAGAAAAAGAAAAAGTACAGAATACACTATATCTCACAACCACACTATGGGAATAACCTAGTCTTAGACTCAACTACAGCTAACATCTCATGGACTATTGGCTTCCACTTCTTAGACTAGTTATCCTATATGCACACAACCATTTACAGAGCTTTATTACATTACTTCATTCCTATTTTGATAGTTTCACTTTATGTTAATTAATTAATTAAACATTAATTAACCATGAATAATTCCACATTAAATTTCATTATCATCACACCCAAAGTCCACTGTCCCTTTAAATTGTAATCTCAACATTATGTCCCTTCAATCACCAAACCCATGGGTTAACATCATTTATTCAATTGTTTATTTACATCATTACTTTCCCATAATCCCAGGAATTCTGGAAAAATATTCTATGCTACTAAACCCATGGGATCAACCTGGTGAGTAGATGGACTACCTATTGAGTCATTGCCACCTATAGCCAGAGCGTAGACCCATCCTCCCTTGAGAATCTAAACACAGAAAACACATGGAATACCTTGTACGTCTTCACCCCTTTCGGATAAAGGGTATACAAAACCAGCTGCCTTGAGAAGTTGAAAAAATAAGGCAGATAAACAACCAATAAGAATCAGCAAGAATCCAAACATTCACATCCAACCCATTTCATCAGCCCTGGTGTCCTCTCCGACACCCACATGCATAAACTGATGCATCTCACCAGTCTAGGCATCAACTACTAGCACAACCAGTAGGCCTCTCTACCCCCACATATCACAACATCCATTCAGGCTCACATGATAACACAAATAGCAAGAAATAAACCATCATATCAGTTAGGATCTTAGCCCTTAAATAAGAAAGAGTGTAACTCAAAACCCTACAAGGAATTATCTTTTATCAAACAACCAGTTATGTAATCCATCTTGGATTAACCAGTTTACATTTTATCGGTTCTAAATTAGGGAAACCTAACCAGTAAGCTATAAAAAAAATTAATCATGATTACTACACCAATTTTATTAACATAAAATTATAACAAGAAGAACCAGATTCATTAACATGCCTCTTTATCATTATCCAAACAATTATCGATAAATTCCGGCTTTACATTCTTTACCAATTTCCACCAATAATGAAAATATAAACAATGCAAGAATAGATATAACACTATCTAGAAAAACAAGAGGCAATAACATCGATCGATATCAATTTATTTATCTAGTTTAAATATTTATTATGTGAATTCTATTATGATCCAGTTGGACAAAACATGCTAACTATACTTTTTCACGTAAAAGGAAAGAGAAGCATCAAATCCCCGATTGCAAATAGTTCTTGACGTTCTTTATATGAGAACGAGCCACACAACGGGTTACGATATCCTCCTCTATGACAACTGTTCCCACCCGAGGATGCAGAGACACCACCACATTGACCGACACCCAAGAAAAGGCCATTAAGAACATGGGGGTAAAATTCCATAAAAAGGCATGGAGAAATAGAAAGAGATAAAATCAAAATAATGAAGATAGAACATACCTTATATCGAAGATTGGTCGATACTACTTGGTTACATCAAAATAGAGTGGAACCAATCCAAGGAGTAAAGTTTTATTGTGCTACTCCTACAAGAAAGAATGATTGGTTCAAGTGTCTCACAGCTAAGAATAATGAGGAAGAATTAGGGAGGAAGTTATCTTGTCCCTTTAGAATATTTAACAGAGTAGTGTTTTAAGATACACTAGATTTTCCATTAAAAGAGGATTGCATTAAACCACGTGGTATGACCAAGTAAAAGTATCCTATGACTTAGGGAAATTAATATAGGAGTTATGGCCTTTGAATTAGCCCTAGATTCTTTAAAATGAATCTTTAAATGCATTTTTCATCAAAGGAAACATCAAAGGGGTGAAACTGTAGAAAGATGGAAACACTGTTCATAAACTTGAAATATGGAAAAGGAAATAGAGATTACCAATGGACCTCACCATCCTAGAAATACTGTTCACAAACTCAAAATTTGGCAAATGAAATAGAGGTTACTGATGGAACCTCACCGTTTTGGAAACTCTTTTCATGACCTCAAAATTTGTCAAAATAAAGAGGTCACCATTGGGACCTCACCATTCTGGAAATACTATTCATGAACTAAAAATTTGGAAAAAGAAATAGGTCACCATTGGAACCACACCATTCTGGAAACATTGTTCATGAACTCAATATTTTGCAAAGGAAAGAGGTCACCATTGGAACCTCACCATTCGGGGAAAATTGTTCATGAACTCAAAATTTGGAAAAGGAAAGAGGTCACCGTTGGAACCTCACCGTTGCACTGTTCACATAAGGTTACCGATGACACTGTTCACCTTGGTATCACCGATGAAACTATTCATATAGGTCTCATCGATGGAACTATTCACATCGGTCACACCAATTGAACTGTTCACAACGATCTCACCGATGGAACTGTTCACACCGGTCTCACTGATGGAACAGTTCACATCGCTCTCACCAATGGAACTATTCACATCGGTTTCACCGATGGAACTCTACACATCGGTCTCACCAATTAAACTGTTCACATTGGCCTCATCGATTGAAATATTCACATCGTTATCACCGATCGAACTATTCACATCTGTCTCACTGATAGAACAGTTCACATCGGTCTCATCGATGAAACTCTTCGCATCGGTCTTAGTGATGGAACCATTCACATCTGTCTTACTAATGGAACTGTTCACATCAGTCTCACCAATGTAACTACTCACAGAATTGGAAAATTGGAAAAGTTTTGGGGATAAGTCACCTTGACCTCTTAGAACACCTCAAACATCATATTTTCTCAAAGGAATTTACCATAGAGGTCCGGATCATTATGGTGTGGAATCCATTCATTGAAAATGAAATGATACTGGAAGCTACAAAATATCTCAATTAATAGATGTCAGAAAAATGGATGGGTGGAATGAAATGAAAATAAACCAGCTCATAATGGAATGAATGTACCTCATATGAAGAAAGGTTCACCAAATAATTAATGTTTTTGAAAATAGAATCAGTGGAAGGAGAAAGAAGATTAATTTTTTGAACATACATTGGTGAAAATTTACCTTTTCCAAACTCCTTTAGTGGTCAGATTATATCCATCACATCCTTGAATGCAGTATTTTGGTCAACGACATATCTCAATTCATTTTTACCAACCACCACTAGTACAAAGAAATCAACTAGTTTCTATTTAAATTAATGCTCTATAGTTTCATTGATTTTCCAAGGTCAACAATATTGTTATCATATGTAGGTATTTCATTTGAAGTGATTTGAATCTTGATCCATGGAGCAAGTGGGGCAGGATTAATTGGAGTAGATGACTCCATTGTTTCACGAATGACACCTTTTTCAAAATTTTCTTCTATAGCACCCTCAAAATATTTCTCCATTTTCACATGTGTCACCAATAATTCAGGATCCTCTATGAAATCCTATTCTTCCATTTTTTCTAAAAAATATGAGTTTTTTTCACCACTAATGATGACTGTATCTCTGAATCTAGAAAATTTTCAGATATCTCCATTTTAGAAAATGTTTTGAACACAAAAAGATTTTCAGAAAGAGGAAAGCCAATGTTATTTGAAGTTATGTCCTCTTTAATGTTTAAATTAATGGTGTATGGGATCAATTCTATTTCTATCATGTAAAAGAAGGGTCCTAGTTCAATATCTTCTTCATCGTGAAAATGTGAAAATTTATAGACAATGAATGTGTCCTTTTTCACCTTATGATGTATAGGTTGTGAAATCACAAAAAAAGAACATGGAATAACATTCTCTAGATCTTCCAGTGTAACCAAAATTTGATTATAGCTTGAGTATCCATACATAAAACAATAGTAATCTCTTATTACTAATCGTTCAAGTATTTTATCAATAAAGGAGAATGTAAAGTGATCCTTTATAGTGGAATTGTTCAATTTTCTATTATTGAAGAAAACTATCCATCTATTGACTATTTTTATGGTTATAAACTCTCCTTTATCATTCTCAACTACTGTTGTCCCACCCTTTTTATGTACCACTTACAACGGACAAACCCACTAACTATCATAGATAGAAAATATTCAACCAAAATCAAGAATATTAATTACTTCTTTCTTGACTACTTATTTCATTATAGGTGTTAAGAGTCTTTGTGGTTGCCTAAAAGGATTTTAATTATCTTCCATATGAATTTTGTGAGTTAAAATGAAAGGAATTATACCTTTTATATCAGAAATCATCCAACCTATTGTTGACTTCCTTTTCAATAAGACATTGAGCATTTTTTTTACTTGAAATATTGTCATTTGTGATGACTGGAAAAGTGTTTAAATCTTCTATGTAGTTGTATCTTAGGTTTTATGGAAGAGTTTTAAGCTCAAGTATTAGAGTATCTTCAAGTGATGGAGTCAATGAGGTTAATTCCTACCTATCTAAAGGTTCGACTATGTTTTTGATGAATTACACTTCCTAGATTGACTTAGTAAACTCCTCTTTTTCATTTTATAAATCTTCAAGATTCATCACATGACTTTCTAAATCATCTCATTCTTCAATCATATCCAAGAAATTATAGTATTCTATAAAGGGTTTTTCTATATCCTTTATAAAATAAAATGTTATGTTTTCATCCCCAATTATAAAAATTAATTAAACCTCTTATACATCAACCAGTGCTCTGCATGTTTCTAAGAAATGTATCCCAAGAATAAGTAGGACATATTTATCTTCTTTTATATCAAGGACAATGAAATCAGCATGGAAGTAATATTTGGAAACCATGATAAGTACATCTTCTATAATTCATTGAGGATGCTTCACTAATCGGTCCTCCATTTTCAAGGAGACCCTAATTTTCTTTAATCTAATGATGCATAGTTCTTCAGGGACTCTATATAGAATGAGGTTTACACTAGCTTTGAGGTTGCACAAATCTATTCCAAATTTAAATCCTCTAATATTGCAAGGAATAATGAAACTTCTAGGGTCTTTTAGTTTAGGAGGTATGGATTTGGGTATGACTGCTGAAAATTCCTCATGCATTAAGACTATTCCCACATTATCTATTTTTATTATTTTCAATGGAATCTCTTTGAGAAATTTATCATAGTGGGGTATCTTAGTAATGGATTATATAAAAGGAATATTTATGTAACGTTTTTTAAACATCTCTATGAATTTTGAAAATTGAGCATCTAATTTTTTTACTTCAATCTTTGTGGAAATAGAGGAGGTGGTATGTGAGATTTTACTCTTTCATTGAGTGCATCATTTTCCTTTTCTTTTCTCTCCTTTTCAAATTTTTCAAGTTTTTTTTGATCGTACTTCTCTTTAGCTTCAACTTGGATTTATTTTTTTGTTGAGTCATTATTCTCAGTGGAAGGTGTAGGAATCTCATTTTTTGGTTGAGCATTAAGAATTTGGTGCTTTGGTAATAGTGTGCCACTTTGAAATTTGATATCCTTTTCATCTTATCTTATGTTAACTCTTATGCTACTTGGTAGAGTTTCCTGTTGTTGGTTTTGCATTTGTGCAGCTATCTTATCGACTTGACTTTAAATGTTGCGCATGGATGCTTGCAAATATTGGGTTGTTTAATGCAAATTTTGGGTTGTTTTATGCAAGTTTTGGGTGTTTTTATTCATGTTTAGGCTTTCTATATCTATTTTTGGGTGTTTGTATGCAATTTTTGGGTTTCCATCTCTTGTAACTCAAACCTTGATTGATTTAGAATTATTAATTTTGATATAGTTTCTCCCCAATCTTGTTGACCTTTCATTGAAAGAGGGGATAAGTCTGTTGTTTTCGTTTTCTCCTTATATCGTTGTCGTTGATGAAATGGTGGTTGGTATTTTTGATGAGATCCTTGCTCCTGCAATTATATGGTGGGTCTGAAGGAAGATTGAGCAGGGAAACCAGGTGGACCCAAGTTTTGGTTCATTGGATGAGTAGCCACTGGTTTCATAAAACCATGATTTTGGTTATTTCTTTTCCTGTTTTTGTTATAATTGTTTCCATAATTTCCTTTTTTGTAGCTGAGAAAGTTAGATTCAGACATATTGTTCTCAAATATGTTATATGGGAACATGGGATAATCATGAGGACCACCACATTTTTTGTAGTGTTTAGCTTTAACAACATGGATAGGATTTGGTGGGCTTAATAAAAATTTGTCAATCCCCTTGTTGTGATCTTCAAATTGTGTAGCCATGGATGTCTTAGAATCAACTTGATGCACTCCTTATTTTTTTCTTGAAAAATAATATGGCAATTAGAAACTATTTTCTTCCATGTTTTAAATTAATGTGTACATATCCTTAGGATATGTTTCCATGAACGCATTGCCAGCAACTGTGTTGATTACATACAAACTCTAGAGATGAATTCCACAGTAGAAAGCTTTCAATTGGTTCTCCAACTTCCTCCCATGATGAGGAAAGTGTATTAACATGGAATTGAATCTTTAACAAACTTTTCCTAATGATTCATATTCACTTTGAAAAAAGGAGTCTATGTCTATCTTATTTTTCAAAGATTGAGTTATTGTGTAATATTGGCCCAGAAATTTTCTTGATAGCACTTACCAGGTGAAAACTATTTATAAGTCAAGAATTTCCAAATAGTCCTTTGCTTTCCCTTTCAATGAGAATGAAAAAAGTCACATGATCAATGCATCATCATTTACCCCATTATATTTAATTGTGTCATAGACTTCTAGAAATATATTCACATGAATACAAGGGTCTTTGCGTCTCAATCCATGAAATTGTGAATGTTGTTGGAGAAGGTTGATCATGGATGACTTCAATTAAAAGTGTGTCACTTGAATTATGGGTCTTGTTATTCTTGAGATGACTCTGACTATGTTGGGTCACAACTTCTGTCTTATAGTAGTCTGAGGCCTTTGATTATCAGTGTGGTTTTGAAATAGGGGGTGGACTTGTCCACTAACAATTGTTAGAATGTAAGTCTAAACGCTTTCCTCTGGTGGATAAATTTTTTTTGGTTGAGGTACCAATTTGGTCATTTCATTATCTTTTATGTTCACATTGTGGATCAAGGGGTGGGTCATTTCTTAATGGAGATGAATTGTAAGTGTTCACCACTTCAGATAACTATGCCTAAATAAAGGCCTACTTGAAATTTTTATAATGCAAGACATTTGCGTGATCCCTGAAAATGGTGCCAAAATTTTTTTACGTGTCTCGCGATGCGTCCAATTTTAAAAATTTTATAACCAACTGGCTACTGTTAAAGTGGTGAGCTGGGTCGAACCATTGAGAGAAAGAAATTCAGTTCACTAAAATTATATCATTGGTTAAGGTTCAAATAGAAAAAGGTTCAGGGAATTTCTATTTTGTTATTATTATTTAGACAAAAAAATTGAGAAAACCAAAAAACTAAAGTAAATTACAATTAAAAAAATGAAGAACTCGGACTCAAGAAAAAGTGTCGGGGATACTGACGTCATAAAAATACCCTACTATGCAGCCATGAAAAATGTTCTTTTTTGTAATTAAATATTTATTCTATCTAATTATCATTATTTACAAAAATATAAGAATTTTTAGATGATCATTTCAAATCTCCTAATTTATTTAAGTTCCCATTATCTAGTGTTATAAATATATTAGGTGACTCATTAATGTACCAAACTAAATGGAGAAATGACATAGCCTTTTTCTTACAAAGCTATGCCACCAATTTTCACTACAATCGATCAACATAGTTTACCTTCTTGGACTGCAAAATTGACTTTTTGTTAAAATGGATAGTTCCAATTTTAGAAATTGAATTAGTGAAAAAAAATTAAATAGGTAAAAATTCAATTAAAATAAATTCATTTGACAATTAATCACAAAATTAAAACATTACATGGTATGTTCAACAAATATTATTACTCTATTAATATCCCAACACAACAAAAATTATCCCAAAATCACATTTGAAAAAATGAACATGATAATTTGATGATAAGTCATGAAAAATAAGATTGTGTTACATTAGGAAGTAATCAACTCAATTTAAACTCTTACTGCATGAAGAAACATGAAAATCGTTGATCTCTAAATGAAAACAATCCCTCCAAACACACACAGATGTCGATGTTATCACTCCAAAATTACCATTGTATAAGATATTCAGACATAGGAGAATCAATCATTTTATATGGTGAAGTGGCTTTGTGGTTCTGCATGTTGCATGTAGAAGAGAAGAGGCCACCTATAGAAAACTGGTGTGATGTGGGGCAGTTGGGTTGGGGAAGGAAGGGTGAGAGTGAGGGGCGACTGAGTAGGGGAAGGCAGGAGGGGCAGCATGTGAGAGAGTAGGGATAGTGAGGGAAAGGGGTGGGCCATAGGGATTGGGGGATGGGGGACGCAAGGGAGAGAGTGGGGAGGGGGAGAGTGAGCGGGTGAGGGTGAGTGAGTGAGGGATGAGGAGCAGGGTGAGCAGGTGAGGAAAAGGGGGTGTGTGACTAGAGAGAGAAAAGGGAGGTGGATGGTTGTTGTGGGAGGGGATTTTAATGGGTCAAGGGGGAAGGGTAGAGAAAAGGTAAACAAAATCAAAAATCAAAAGTTAAAAATAAATTTAAAATTCAAAATTAAAATAATATTATAATCTAAAAGTTAATAATAGAAACAATTATAATAACAACAAGACTACTAATCAAAAATTAATAAAGAAGAATTATATAAATACATATTATATTTACAAGTCAAATTAATATAATTAACCAATAAAATAAACTAATAAAAAACTAATATTAATTAAAATACTAAAAAAATAATATAAAAATTAATAAAAGCTAAAAATAAAATATATAACTAATATTAATATAAAATTAACCAAAAACTATAAAAATAACTAAAATATTAAAAAAGTAGAAAAAGAACCTAAAAATACAAGAATCCATTAGATAATTAATTAAAACTAAGTTAAAAATTTATAAAAAATGCTAACAAAATCCATGTACATCAATTATTGTCATGAAGTACCACAATAAAAAGTGGTATTAAGTATGGTCATGAATTACCATTATCAATTTAACACCAAGCTTGGGTATGCACATGTGGTTGGGTGTGTATAGAGACAATGTCACGAACCAACCCAGGTCGACCCTGAACCATTCACCCAAACCGGCCATTGACATTTCCTGAAGGGCATTCCCAATCCCTACAAGCTAACAACTAGTTCCATGCATCAAGATTAAATAGATGGGAATGATTTTTCCCATAAATTAAATACAGATAAATAAATAAAATTGAAAAATGAAAATGAAAACTTGAAACAACAAAAAAATAAAGCAGTACATACCTCTATGCATCCCTACAAGCCACCACTGACCTCAAACCAATATTTCACTATGGCGATAGAATCCAAGAAAGGGGCAACACCCAAATCTAAAACAAAGATAAAACTATAGTCATGAGTATTAAAACTCATTAGACTTTCCCTAATAATCTATTATCATATGAATTTCCATTAAATAAAATATACATTAATTTATTGTTTAAAAAACAATGTATAAACTTAGTTTTCACTAATTTTCTTTAAACAAATCATGGTCCATTTCCATTTTTTCAAATAAAAACCAGATTCAATTTTTACGAATCAGAAATTGGCAATTTAAAGGAGGTGATTTTTACACTAAAAATAGAGGAGGAAAGTGTAACAAAATTTCAAAACCTTTCCCTATAAACATTTGAAACCATTTTATCACTTTTAATAAGAAGTTGTACTATGCAAGGAAATAAGATCAATAAACATACAACACATGCAATGGAAAAATACCACATAAGAGTAACCAACCATCAAATGCATATCAATCATATTCTATAGATAAATAAGTACCAGACCACATGGGAGAACCTAGGAGCACACAAATAGTCTAGAACATACTATAAATGTGACTCATCCCGAAGTAATGCCCTACCTGATGATGTCATAATTCCCAAGCACCAGATCGCCAACATACCTAGCATGATCAAGGGGCCCAATCCAATAGAAATTATAGCAAAATAACCCCCTAATTTGGGATACTAGTGTAATATAAACTAGTGCAGAAATCATTCACTAAAAATTTACTTGTTATGCTGGGTTCCCATGTTCAGACTAAAAGGGGGGTGAACCAACAATGTCAAACAAGTGACTAGTCACAAGTACATTCATCACACATAGTCAACACACCCCACAAGGTCACCCCACGAGTCACTTCGAGGGACTTCCACCCTCTTTCCTTCAACCATCAACAAATGAGGGAAGTCCCATATGAGGACCACCCATTCATATAAACACCCAAAAAAGAAAGGGGTTTATCCCAAAGAGTGTTTTCAACGGACTTTATTATATTAAAGTACCGAACGGGACTCAACCAACCATTTAATACTAAATCATTTCCAAAGAACCAATACACACCACTTTTAAAACAAAAAATCCACTTAGACACCCATTTAAGAAACCCAAGTCACCATTTTAAATCTAAAACACATTTATAAAGTACAATGGTGAATTTCATCATGCACGTGATATGAAAAATGAAATCAGACCATTTATTGAAATACATTACAAGAAGGAAACCACACCAATTTAGGACAATCAATTATACTAACAATTATATATTAATAATAAATATAAAAACTGGATTCAAAATGAAATAAATAAATGATTCATAAATTAAAATGTTAAAGCCTATAGATCTTACATCAAGCATTCTACTTTTTGAAGATGACCACTAAAATCGA
The DNA here is from genome assembly GCA_963277665.1 of Viscum album. Taxonomy (NCBI): domain Eukaryota; kingdom Viridiplantae; phylum Streptophyta; class Magnoliopsida; order Santalales; family Viscaceae; genus Viscum; species Viscum album. The sequence goes on from OY728131.1 coordinate 1,539,100,106, forward strand.
CCCTTTGTGCTTACACGCACATGCATTTATACGTATATATATAAATGACCCTATTTGCATTCCACATATTCCCTATTCCATGAGATAATATGTATGAAAAGGGAATATATATATTTATCTTACCCTATGAATATACATGTATGAGTTCTTGACACTCACAACTCGAAACCACAAAGAAGATTTCAACACACTACACTATAAATACTACAAACCATAAAACAAACAAAGACCATAATTAAGATTGTGGGAAACCAAACAACATCATAAAATCCACAAATCAAATGACAGGGGTGAACCAAAATATCCCGAACCACCTCGCCTTTGGCGGTGGTTGATCGGATCCACAAGAATAGGTCTCAGGGGACCATTAGCACAACCCTAATCCAAAAGAAACCACAAAACCCAAATCAAACCCCAACCTAGGTTTTCAATTAATTAATTAATAAATCATTCAATGATTTAATAAATCAAGGGAAAATCAATTTCACATCACAATTGACAATTAGGCCTTCACTCATATCAACTACATTTGTAAACTCCTTTTAAAACAATTTGATGTTCGAATACAATTCCCAGGGAAAGCTTACACACCACCAGGAATAACCAAATAAGTCAAAGGAACTCCATTTTAAATTTATAAAACCAAAAAACCCCCTTAAGACAAGGAAACCCCTTTAAACACAAAGGAAGACCACTCAGAAACCCATTGGCCTAAAGGACAATGATCAAGTGTATTTTATAATGGAAACATTTATTTTATTTTTTTATCAAACATAAAGAATGCATAAAACCCCATCAAAATAAAATATAAAACCCCATTTTAAAATAATTTGAGGTCACACCATAATTTAAATCTTAATGAAATTTAAAAGAACATTTTCACCCAATGAAAATTAGACTCACCAAAACCCATTTAACCACTTTAAAACCAATAGAAAGACCCAAATGAATTTCATGGAAAACCTAGCACAATTAATTGTTCCAATTTAAATAATAAAACAAGGAATCACGAAACCAACCATTTATTCATAGAAAAGGAATAAAATGGGTTAAAATCTACACAAGGATATAATATATATATATAATCTAATCAAAGGTTAATAATGAATAAGAATACTAGAATTATAGGGTTTAGAAAAATAAGAAATACCAAAAGGAAACTATAGAAATCGATAGAGAATGGAGAGGATTCTTACTAGAGGTAACTGCAATGGCCATCAGAGGGAGAAGGGGACGCGCCGACCGAAGGTGTTAGAGACCACCGCTAGGTCGGCGATAGAGTGAGAAGGGAGGGGATCAAATGTGAAGGGAAAGGGGTGGTGTGAGGAGGATGATCAATGTAAGGAGGGTGCCTTCGTAGAGATACCAATCATAGGGAGGGATCTCCCGCTGGCCGGCCGACTAAATAGGGAGTAGGAATTGATGACAGGGCCGCCGAAGAGGGATAGAGCAGAGGGAGGTGGCGGGGGAGGGTTCTACACAAACATGGAAGAAGGGGGTGACCCGCAGGTAGGGGGAAAAGGTTAAATTATTATTATTTTTTTCTTTAAAACCATACTAAATAAATAACTAAATAATAAATTAATAATAATAACAATAATAATGTTAATAATAACATAATAATAATAATAATAATAATATAATAATAATAATAATAAAAATTATAATAAAAATTATAATCATTTATCTTAATCATAATAACAACAACAACAACAATAATAATATTAATATTATTAATCACTCATTAAATTTTTTACTTATTTTATTTATTTCATTATTTTCAGACACTGAGTAACCTTCCTGGTTTGGCCGCATGATCTTCCAGACCGTATGCCATACATGTGCATGCCAAAAATCTCTCAGAATTTTTAAAATCACGAAATCTTACCCAGGACTCAACCCGAACATCAATCAGGAAGAATTAAAAACCAATGAATAATAAAATAAGAGCTACCTAAGGTGGGGTGTGATAATTATCCCTACCACAGAAAATTTCTTCCCCCAGAAAGTCACCAAGATGAATGTCAACCAAAATTCAAGTCTATTCCCATCAAAACTGAAAGGAGTCCAAAAACCTCAAGGTGACACTTCATTCCACGAGTCACACTCAATTGATCAAGAAGAATAAATATTAGGATAATTAGGAGAGAACACGTGGGGGTTCTACCAACCATAGGGACTCAACTAGCATGGGATTTTGAAAACCCAACAACTCCACCACCTCAACTAGGAACTAGGGAACTCCAAACCAAACACATTCAGTTTCCCTATATGAACCGAAAAAAACTATAGAAAATTAAAAGTAAATATTTATATGAAATGAACCAGAAACCAAAGGCAAATAAATTAGCTAAACACATCCCACACGAAACAAATGAAACCCTCACCACAACCAGGGACTAATAAATTTCTAGCCCGAACAAAACCCACTTACTCAACACTAACAGAACGACTCCACCACCAGGATTGAAACTATCATGAGGCACTCATAGAAAGGAACCTGAATTAAGGAAGGGACCAAAAAAACCACCCATTAATTTCACAAATCCAAACATTCCCATAACTAGCACAACTAAGATCAAACTCAAAATTATAATGGGTCCATTTGTTAATGGCCACAAAACCCTTCAAGGAATCTGTGTGACTTAGAAAAACCACTAATAGAAGATAAAGATGCTTGGATTGCGGTAGAACGATATCATCACACCACCAAAACAAGGATGAGATTACAATGATGATGAAAATAGAACAAGGAAAATTTTGATATTTACATCCCAAAGGTAAAAACATGGTCCAAACTGAGGTTCCACACAACCTCGGTAACTCCTTCCTGTGAAATAGCTTCAACCCGAGACCTGTGGCTGGGGCCATGATGGCTAAAGCATATTATGCTTCACAGTCAGTAATTTTCTTCCTCCATCCCCCAACATCTTTTTCCTCCCGATGATTCAAATGACCACAAAAGTGGTGTGTTTTTAGAGGAATGGAACATAATGGATTATAATCCTTGAATAGGACTTACTGATGGCACATCAGAAAGTTTTTTGACAAACTAGATGTCAGATCCAACCAAGATAGCTTCACATAAACAGGTTCCTCCATCATTCTCTCTTACCACATAGGGAACCCTCACCAAGACCGACCACATTAACTACACCCCAAGAACAGACCCTTCTAAGAATTCTCCACGCCCCATCCTCTCAAAGTAGGTTTCACTGGACAAGAGAACCTTTCCCATAATCTATGGGTGATAACTCCAAATGAAAAGATAAAATAGCTCTTCAATGTGGTCAACATAGACTTTCACTGACTGTTGTCCCTACTTAACATCCCGAAACTTCGCCATCTTCCTTAACTTCACCTCCTTAGGTATAACCATTGGAGGAAGGTGGCCTTGGACATTTCCCATCTCACCCAGAATTCCAATGATGGTGAGACATCCAACCTCCCCAGGTCCAAAACTGGACCCTCAAAGAAACCCAAGATAGAATGAACTTTAACATCCTCAATAGTTCCCAACAACCCATAGACATGCTCTAATACCTTCAGACCACTTCACTGCCTCTAACATGCCACTATCACTTTGAAGAACATGCGATATCTAAAAAGAACCAGAAACTAGAAATGGCTCATTGGAAACACTAGAGACCTTTCTAGATATTACATTCTGAACAACAATTGAAACAAAATCCCAAACCATCACCAAAATAGAGAATAATAAAAAACAACACCTTAATCCCAAAGAACTGGCTCAAAATCTAAAAAATTAAAACATAACTAAAAAATTCCTTGTAAAAGACATAATTTTCATTTAAATTTCTAACAATTTTTTTAAAAGTGAATGAAAATATTCATAAAAAATTTTATAGTAGAAAAAAAATCGATTTCCAAAACTGTCAGATTCTGAAACCTCACCCATGGCATCCTATGAACCATCACATGTGTCCATCCATTTCACCCATGTCATCCACAAACAAGTGCTCTCGTGCACATTTTGTATTACCCTACACACATGTGACCTTCCATATAGAGTACCAAGGGTCACATATCTCGTTTTATTATCAAATCCAAACATGCAATGATTTTTCAATCATAAAAAATTTCTTCTAAAACCCATTTTAAAAATTTGAAAACCACTTGGAATAAACCAATTTCCTTTCCAATTTTATTTAAATTTTAAATCTACCTTACTAATTTGAAACCACTCTAAGAAAATAATTTTCATACCAAAACCATTTCCATTTTCAAATTACATTCATGAAAACTAAAACAATTACTAAGCATAAATATTTTTTAAATACTTTTTTATTTGAAAATAACTTTTAAAAATTATAATGTAAGACTCAAATAAATGATGGTCATAATAGTTGAAAAATCTGTACTTGTTGAATATTCCTTCTACGACATAAAAAGTTTAGAAAAGTGCATCAATCAGAAAACAAAGAGAAGATTTATTTTCTAAAAACCATTTTTTATAAAAGGTAAAACAAAGGAAAACTATTTATTTTAATTATAATAGGATAATAATATTACATTATTTAAAACATTTTTTAGAATGAAAAGTTTTAAAAGAACACATATTTTCGACCGAAAAGAGAGATAACATCAGATTTTATTAAAAACACTTTCTTAATTAAACTAAGTACCAAAGAGTGTAAAAATGGTACCATTATTTAAATATATCCTGAATAAAAATAGTAGATAAAATTCCTGAGGTTTCTTGAGATATAAATCACAAGATTTAATCAATGTAAGTATATTCATAAAGAATCCCGATAAACGACGAGATTCTATCAGTAAACTATTACCACTTTGGTAAATTTGAATCATAATCACCTTGAAATAATATCATTAAATGAATTTAAAAATATCATTTAAATAATTATATTCCTTATATAACATTTAAATATGAATTATATACACCTCATATGAAAATATAGATGCATAAAATGTAATGTATCTCAAAGAAGGAAAATTGAGATGAAATTATTTTACCGATTTGGTTACATTTGAACCATAAACCCCATGAAATAAATATCATGAAATAGATATGTAAATACCCATAATTTTATGTATAATAATAATATAATACATTAATAGATATTATAAACACTAAAAAAATAAAATTAGTGGTGAATAAGGCATAAGTCTCGTAGAAATAAAAGTGAGACTAGAAAAAGGTAAACACTATTAAGAGGTATCTCGTACATCATGTGCCTCCAATAATCGTCATTTTTTGATAAAAGGGAATATATAGTATAAATATTAACATAAAATGTTTTTTTTCACAAGTGTCTATGGTATTTGATCCCGTAATGTAAATTTTATCCACTATGTAAACTTATTTTTACTTCAATTACTGTAATTAATTTTAAATACTTTCACTAATACTTTTTGAAAAAAACTAGGTTGAAATTATTTGAAATCATAAATTACTATTATTGAAAATATTTAATCCATTTTTCAAATTCTGAACACATAATTGGTAGAAATTAATTTTAAAAATAATTCCACATATGAGATGAAACAACAAGTTTCTAAAGTGAAAATGTTCAAAAGTTAGAACTGTTTTTATAACCAATTTCACTATGAAATTGATTATAATGACCTGAATTGTATTATATGATGTATAATTGATATAAATATACTTTATAACCAATTTTAAATATAATTTAACAATATAAATAAATTATATGAAAAGGTACTTTTTAATTAAAACTTAGTGTTTTAACTATTGACTAAAAAATGAAACTTCTCAGAAGAAATTAACCTAGAGTTAATTTTGATATTCTACTTTAAAAAATAAAGTTTATTTTTGAAACTAAACATTAAAAAATTTTGTAAAATTATATTTAAAATAGGATCACCATTAAAAATAGGTAAAATTATCTTTTAGAAACAAATATCTTTATGCATAAAATTGAATTTATTCTTATCTATTGTCTATAAAACAAATAAGATGAACATTAAATATTTGAAAAATATAATATATATGTATTTAATTAAAATAATCGATAAAAATTGATTTAAATTATTTACTGAGGTAAAAAATGTTTTTTTGTATAATCATACTTTTCCAGCAACAAATTTACTATGTTTTCAAAAGGGTTTTATTTTAATTTCTAGTTAATTAGTCACTAAATAATTCTTCTTATATACATGTGTTAACCATATTTTACCAATTTAATTAATCTCATTCACAACAACCATTCCAATGGATAGGTGAAAACTATAATAATATATGAATAATAATATTAATTATATGTTTTACTTTGTTAAAGTAAGGTTGTATATGTTACACAAGATATCAAAGGGAATCATTATTGTGTGTAACACAAGACAAAAATAGTGTTACATATAATGAAAGATAATATAATTTTTTTATTTAGTGTATAATTAACTTGGTGTTATGTATAATGAAATCTAATCTTACTGACTTTTTATAACCAAATCTATATTTAGTGCTGTGTGAAAATTAAAATTTTTAAATGATTAAATTGGTAAGGAATTTGTTTTTCCACAAAATCTCTAGGCGTTACACTTTTCAAATAGTTCAGTTAACATGTAAGAGTATAAAAATTAAAATTAAAAATATAATTTCATATGAGTTATAATATTAATTAAATACATTATTTATAAATTTATTTCATAGTATGAAGAGTTTTTGTTAAGGAAAATTATTGAATCAAACCTGCATAAAGAAACAAAAAGTCAATCAATATAAATTATACTACAATTACAAATAATATAACATAAAGTCATATAATTTAAAAGTTATACTCAGTTGAGAGAATATTTTTTTTATACCGACTATAACAATGTGTATTTTGAATATTATTATAAATATATACTTTTATAATGTATTGGATAAATATGTATTTGTAGTTGGCATAGGAAAAAGTTCTACAAGGGTTCGTGAAAGAGATAGTTCCAAAGGCAGATACCGTAGTAAAGATAATACCAAAGAGTGGTGATTTTATAATCACTAAGTTAGGTGATATATTATTCATTATGAATCAAAAATAATTATCCTATAAAGATTAATTAAATAAAAAATAAGCTAATAAGGGATAGTGGATATGAATTTATAAATGACATCCATGTACTAAAATCAATTTTATATTTCAGGTGTATCTCTAGATAATGTACTGATTTAATGATGGTAAGGACCAAATTGGAATTCAAGAAAGAGATGGATATGAATTGTAAATTCAGTACTTATAAATTTGGATTTTTTCTAATGGTTTAATAAAATTTAATACATTAACTATGATGAACCCTTTTCAATAATAGTGATTTCTAACACCATTTGAATTCAAATTTTCATATGTAGCTTACTATGATTATTATGTAAATATTTTAAGGATACATTAATGTATCAAAGTAAAAATTAAATCCTTGGATGATTATTTTTCTATTTTCTTACAATAGGTTTATTGAAGATCCATGGTTTTCCAAGTGATATATGTTCTATAACATATGGAAAATAAATATTAGTTTTACATTTAGTAAGGAATATGTTTATTTACTTAACACATAAAATTATGTTTTAGGGACTATGATTCACTAAGTAGGTTAATAGGAATCTTGGACCAAGTCAAAGTACATAAACTAGAAAGGTATTAAAAAATTAAATATGGAACAATTCAATAGAAATTTTTTTCTATGTCACATGACAAAAATATCTCCATGATGATGTTTATAAGTCATAAGAGGAGATTATGATAATGAGTATAACTCAATATACTTCATTGATGAGTTATATCATATATTCTATGTTATTTAATAAATTTAATAGTACTGATATATAAAATATTGTGGCAAAATATAAAATAAACATAGGATAACTCCCTATAGTAATAGTAAAAAATTCTCAATGGTATATAAAAAAAGTATATGGGATTAGTATTGTGGTGGCCCTAGACATATTAGGTTCACATAGTGGGTGGGTGGGGTGTGGGTGAATCTATGAATAATCACCCAATTCTTCATTTTATGATTTATTATGAAATCAACCACCATCACCTATTATAGTTAGGAATCTCTTTGTTTTACTCACAGACATCAATGAGTGTAAAAAAATAGACACTCGATGTGTGAGGTTCTGTACTCAAAACGAGTAGTTAATCCCTGGAATGATTCTAACTCATCAAAGACCATAAGATTAAATAGAATCACCATTGAGGATTATAAACCAACATTTAATATACATTAACTTGTATTATAAGAATTTAAAAGAATTATCTCCTAATTTTTTTAAAAACAGGTTGCACTAATATCTTATATTTTATTAAGGTTGGGGTTATCCTTATTCCTTGAATTATTTTCTCATGATAATATTGTTTTCATAATTTAATTATTTACATTATAATAAATGTGTGACTTCTTTATTTCTAACTTCCTATAATAGAAGTGATGATTATAAGTAAACTAGCGTGTACTATTATATTATTCTTTTTCTACTTACACTGATATAAATATTCTTGATATTTATGTATGAATAGAGCTACAAAAAAAACTTATTCTCTATATTGTAAAGTCTTATCGATTAATATTTTCCTTTATTTTCACTATACATTCATTAAGAGAATGTATTCTTTTTTCCTTTTTCTTACTCTCTTATACATTCATGAAAATCCCTATACATTTTATCTTTCATAGTTTTAACATTCTTCTTCCAGTTTGAATTTTGAATTTCAATTTCAATTTTAAAAGACCAACTTACTTCAAATACATTAAACTAATATTGTTAATTTCATATATGTATTATTTTTTTTAAAATAATACAGATTATCATAATGTGATAGTGTGCATAACAGTGTGATAAATATGTTCTACCAAATTCTTCTTCCTTTCACAAAATGAAATATTTCTTCATCACGTAAGCTATTATTATCTTATTATCGAGGTCTGTATGAACACAAAATGAAACCATGAATTTATGCATGATATATATAAATACTAAAAACAAAATAGTAAATATATATCCTGGATTATCAGCACACCGTGACTCCTTTTAAATCACAGATCCATGAGTTTCATCATGGATTGATAATTATCTTCAGGGTGTGGAAAATATTAGCCACTTATAGTATCCAAAATTATCTTCATTATATTTCATATATGAAATATTGTTTAAGAATCCTCATATTTAATTTTTGAATACATTTTAATATTTGAAATAATTAATCTTCAAAACCCCTTTTAATTTTAAGAAAATTCTTATTAAGTTAATATTAACTTCAAGAATATCACTTGTTATCTTTTAGAAACCCACATTTTGGATAATTCATGGAATATTAAGTATCACTAAATAAGTATAAATTAATGTTAAGTACTTAATTTTAATTATTTTTACTTTTACATACTATGATATGAACCTTTATATTTTGGTATATTACTCTTACACATTCCCTTTTCCTCAAAGTGACCATTACATATCAGAAGATTTACTTTTATGCATTACTCTCATGCATTGGGAACTTATCCATATTTATATTTTCTACTTATATTCACTCTTACACATTATTATGGTTAATATTATGAAGTATTTACTTTTCTGTATTTCCACTGGTCTATTTAGAGCTACATTTATACATACACGGATGATTACTCTTTCACGTTCAAGACATTTCCAATTTTTATAGATATTTTTTGAGTTACATTTAAAAATAGAGTAGAACTACTCTTATATATTGATACATAGTCAAAATTCAAATATAATCTATACAAATAAGAAAACATCCTAATTTATTGTAATGAAATCCAAACCTATTTCAAATATCTCTAAACTTCCAAAAAAACATTCTACTTGAATAATAATATTTATATTATGTGAATTTGAACATGATTTATGTATTGATAAAAAATCCAATAGATAAAAACACCAAATAAAACTTTTCAAAGTATTTATTCTCTTTTACAAACATCAATAGATGGGATTTTTATCAACTCATAATTTTGTAAAATAGTCCCATGATTTTAATAATCTTTATAAGGAAATGATAACTTCATATTTCAACATTTTCCATAAACAAATCTTGGACTAAAAAATATACCCCTTTACTTATGTAACCAAGGATCATAAATCTCTATTTAAGATAAATATATATTTTAACAAACTATTGTTAAATAATTATAATCCTACATGATAAAACATGGTACTAGAAGTATAGACATTTAATAATAAAATCATTTTTTCCATTAATTTGATTTAGATCTACTTATCTAGATATCTATTGACAACTATTGGTAACAAATGAGAATAATTATTTTTTAATCTTATTATAAATGGTCAATTTTTTTTTCAAGTTGTGTATAATAAGTTTCAACATATAGTCTCACAAAATATGTGATAATATTTCACATGATAACTTCACAACTTTCCCCTTTTAAAAACTCTATCTAAATACCTACCACCCAAAACAAGCGATCTATACCAATTAGGTAAAACATATACATTTTGATTATCCTTATATATAGTTATCCTCATAAATTATAGGTACATAACCATATTAAACAAAATTATATTTTTATTTTCTTTCTTCCCCTTTGAATAAAATAATTTATAGAATAATTGAGAGAGGGAATGAATTTATTAGACATTTTCCTTTGATCAGTGAAGTCTAAGATTTATTCATCCACCTACCTATATTTTTATTCAAATACCCATTGAACTATAAAATAATATGTTAATTAACCCTTTTCTTTCAATCCCATATTACATTGGGAGAAATCATCTACTTCTACACTTCAGCAATATGTCATGTTAATGACTTTTTCATTAACAAATTTTATAAAACATTTATATTTTTTTGTTGAAATTGAATAAAATTATTATTTTTTATTTATATAATATATTCTTCTTAATATCACTAATTTATCACTATTTACCAGTGTACATGTTTATATACCATATTTTGAGTCAATAATAAATGTTTTTTTTCAACTTCTTACTTATTATTCTTACAAAGCAACATTTTTTTCACTACTTTACTAACATGAAACTAGTTTCCTTGAGTAAATTTACCTCTCATCATAAGAAATAAATCTATCAACTTTTTTATAGTAAATTAGTTCTTTTGAAATAACACTTCATAGTCTTTATAATAGAGTTGATACACAGTTATTAAATCATGTTTTAAACCATCAAGAAATAATGTGTTATACAATTCCAACTTGTCCTCTCCAATGATATTGAACCAACTAATATAATTTTCTATGACCCTCTATTTTTAAAGGCCATAAATCCTTCATTCAAATTATTAACATAATTAATGATTTAAAAATATCATATCATATTATAGTTTTATCCACTATTAAATATCCATGGATGTTTCATTTGTGATGGTTAGTGTAAATCTTCAATAATCAAAGCATTATTATTATTTTTCTTTTAATTTACTCTTATGAGGATTTTATGTATTATATTTCATAATTAAATTTTTAATTAAAATGGTGATATATAATTTAAAATTTCCACTTGACTAATTAAATCTTCCATAACCCTCTTTAAATGGTTAAAATATATTATCAACCATATGTCAAGATTTTTCAGATTGCTTATGAACTTTTCGCTATTGAGTAGATTGAATCCAGCTAGAACATTGTCTCACAAATCATTTAGTCTCATAAAAATATTGTAAATTAAACTAAAATATTCTTTCTATATTCCTAGATCCCCAAAAATGGAAACAATATCTATAAAAGGAACACTTACCTCTAAAAATATATCATTGTCTATATTTTAACACAAGAAATTATTCCAATATTTAACCATAAAAGTTTGATACATTCCATGAAACAAAATTTGATAGATTTATATTACTTTTCTCTTTACTCTTGACTAATTTCTATAATTTTATGAATCACTTTTAGTAGGATTTTTTACTTTTAAATTAGTGTTCATAGAATTTGTTATTTTCTAAGAATCATCTTGTATTATTTATGTTTTCTCGTCTTTACTAGGGAAATTGAATTAGACTTTTAGCCAACATTTCCGAGATCATTATTACACTTTTAATTTGATATTTTTTTATCCTACTCAAGTATTATCTTTTTGTGATACTTCAAATTCATCTGTATTTATATTCATTCAGATTTCTCTAACTTTGTGAGTTAAATTATGAAAATTATATTTTCAGTTATCTAATTTTTTTTATCCTTGACCAATTATTAATGGTAAATCTCAATATCATTTTCCATTTCATTATAATTTATTTCCATATCAATATTAAACTTCTTTTATGCATCAATAAGATTATCCAACTTAGTAATATCATTTTCAAACTTAATACCTTCATAAAATTTAATTTATCATTGTTGATAAATAACTATTAATAGTTATTAAAAACATTATTCTCCTTTTAAAATTAAAAAATCTTCAAGGGAAACTCATTCAGTTCTGCTTTAGTACATATTCTATTTTTTCCCTTCCTTAATTTTTTCATTGCTTCTCTCATAACTTTTTTATTTTTCTTTATTTACATTTTCAATTAGTATCCTTTCACTAACATTACTAGATGATTCTACTTCTTCATCGTCCTCACTACTATCACTATAATCAAACATAAATAATAAATTATTATTCTTTAATTTAGATAATATATTTACTATTTATTATTCATAGAAATTCTTAGCTTCCTATCCACATCTTTACACTATTTATCTTCATCTTATGTGAAGAATGGATAATAAGAAACAACATTTTGAAAATCACCACACTCAAAATATTTAGGTATATGCTTTTATAAAAACTAACCTATGATTATTCTTACACTTCCTATAATGAATAAAATAAGTTTTTAAATTTTATTTCAATATATTTTTCAGAATCTTTAACATATTTATCAACTAATTTTCTAGTTTTCTCTTTATTCAATGATTTTATAGAAATTTTTTTATCTTCATTTCTATTATTCTTGTATAAAATCCCCGTATAAATTTCATAAGTAATAAATATTATATATCAATCACCCAATAGAGTTATACCTAGATAATTTCCTTTAAGAACATATACCTTAACATCATAACCAACTAGAAAAATATGTAATATCTTTACAACAACCATAGAATCCTAATTTATTTTTACCAAAAACTATAATGGTGCTCACAATTTTATTTAATTTAGAAAATAATTCATCTACTATTTCAATATAAATCATATTAAGATACTTGTATCTCAATATCCAAATATTTATTATAGAATGATTCACGTTTTAATTTACTTTATATATAGTTTCTAATTTATCCCAAAGACATTTTTCTATATTTTCCTCTTTAACCTATAACAACTCTCGATCTAAAATAATTGATAACATAGAATTATAAGAATTAAAACCATTATCCAATTTTTTTTTCTAATACCGTTATTATAGAACCTTTAATACGAGGAATAAATACATTAGTATCAGCCTCTAAAACATTTATATTAATAAAAAAGATATTGAAACATATGAAATTCCCACATGTAGTAATGCTTTCAATAAAATGTGGGTATCCACTTACTGTTCATTAAATATACGTTTTCAATTTTCATAATAAAAATTTAGTGACAAAAAATTCAACCACTAATAAATACATTATTTGATATAAATAGAGGGAAGAATCAAATAGAAACATAGTTTAAAAACTGTAATAGTAGTGAAATTGAAACTTCTTGATGTTTAGAGGAAAATTTGATGTTTTGATATTAGTTGTTGTTTCCCCATGCATGGTAGGTTCAATAAGAAGTGTGGGGTTAAATAAATTAATAATATATATTTTCCCTTTTATATTTATTATGAAATAAAACTACATCACTTTTTAGAGTGAGAGATATCATTTATTAACTCAGACACTCTGAGGAAAGAAACAATAATGAGAACTTGATGTATGATGTTCACCACTAATAATAAGTAGCTAATCATTTGAATGATCTAAACTCACCCAAGAACATACGATACATTAAAATAACCATTTTTAATATCAATAATTAAGGGAATATATATAAAATCATATTATAAGAATATAATAGCACTTAATTTTGAAAATTAGCATTAATATCTTATATTTTAATAAGACTGGGATTATACTTCTTTATCTGATGTTTTTTACCAAAAATATTATAGTTACATCACACTTATCCAAAATATAGAACATGTTTAGCTTCCATATTTTTCCCCACATGAAATAGTTTCGATGATTACACATAAACTAGTATGTACTCTTCTCTTCTTATTCTTCTTATAATTGAAAAAAACAAGTAATCTAATTATTTATGTGTGAACTAATTTGTACACACAAACCTTCACTACAATGAATAATCTTCTTTATTTTTCTCTATTCATTATCCATTACACCTATTTAAATACATTTCTCATTTTATCATGCACAATAGCAACATTCTTTTTTTAGTATGAATTTGAATTATAAATTAATATTTTAAAAAACAAGTTTCTTTTATATATTTAAAAGTATACTATCAGATTCTCCTATTTATTATTATTCTTTTGAACCATCTAGGTTATCATAGTGTTATTTTATTCAGAATTACATGATATATCAATTCCACCAGCTACTTATTGATATCCCAACATGACATATTTTTTCATGACATGATATATTTTTATCTTCTTCTGCATGTATAGATGAACATGGAAAGACACCAAAAATTTCAATGTAATATATGTAACTAGGATAAAATATCTCTAATAATATTTTTAATATATTTTTATATTTTCATAACTTTTTATAAATCATATACCAGGGGAATTTATCATGTAGAGATAATAATCTTGACAACATGGACAATATTATCCATTTCTATCATCATGGATTCACTTTTTTATATTAAATATATGAAAGAATAATTTTATCATTTTAATATTTAATTTATAAATTTTTCTTAATGTTTGAAAATAATTATTTTAAAACTCCCTTTGAATTTCCAAATACTCCATATTAACATACTTTCAAAATCAAGAAATTTTCCTTTTAATTTCAAAAAACTCAATTTTTTTCCAGGTAAGGGACCATTATATATCACTATGTATATAAAAATAGACCATTATGTACTACCTGTACCGCAGTTTTACTTTCACATACTATGAAATTATCTATTGTAAAATGGATGTTTACTTTTACACATTCCCTTTGTCACGAAGTGTCCATTACATATCAGAAGGGTTACCTTTATATATTACTACTACACACTGGAGACTTATCCATATTTCCATAGATTACTTAGATTTACTCTTACACATCAATATTTTTACTCTTATTCATTCTATACCTTTCCATATTATCATTGGTATTGTTGGAGTTACCTTTATGAATACAAGGGAGGTTACTCTTACACATTCCAATCTGTTGAAAATTTCCCTCGTCTATTTCGAGTTAACATTACAAAGACAGTAAAAGTGATCTTACATATTTAGAATTATCTATAATTATGATATAATCTACATAAATACTAAAAAACTATTAATTTACACCAATAAACTTTGAAATGTTTTCAAATACCTCAAATCTTCCAAATATCACTCATCTTATAAAATAATTTTTATTTTATGTTAGTTTGTAAATATTTTATGTAATGAAAAAAAGAAAATACATAAACACATCCTGTCTATCTTTCCACATTGTTTTTTAATTTTAAAAATACATATGATATGTATTCTTTATTAACTATTAATTTTTGGAAGCAATCTGTGGATTTGAGAAATATTCCCAAGGGAGAAACAACCTCAGACTTCAATATTTCCCAAAAACATCTCTTAGTATAAATAGTTACTAATACATGGAGGGAAATTATATCTGATTTTCAAGGGTAAATAATGTATGTCCTTAAATTAGATCAATTTTATATAGTACCAAATTAATGCTAAGTGATTGATAAAGAGAAATTCAATAAATATCTAGTAATGAATTATATAAAATTGAGTATGATGTGGATTCTATACACAAAATTATGTTGTATAATGTACCAATTTTTTCTAGATATTTTAGTGTTATAAAGAATGATTGTTATTATTATAGTAATAAATACTATAATAATATTAAAATCTTGGTAATGGAACTAAGGATCAGAGTTATTGGTAGTGGAAGAAAAATATACTTGAAAAATCATCTCTTTTAAATATATGAAGTCCAATGAAGCCGAGTATCCAAAAGGTTATTGGTGGAATCCCCAATGACTATAGTAATTGCTTAGTAGAATCATGTGATATCTAACAGGTTGATAGTTATCATGTTGTCAATATTAAAAGTGGGAGTGTATTGAGGATGAGTACCTTAAAACAAAATAGAGTTTTTATTTTCAACTACTATATCCTATATATATATAGAATTATGAATGATTTATACTTACCATAATTATGTTATTACTTCTTGTTATACTATTTAAATGGTAATTAATTTATATTTTTTACTATATATAAGGTTATAAGAGTTCTTTTACATAATTATATCCTCAAGATATTATGAAATTAGTTAGACACATATGTCCCATGGTCTAAATACATCATATTGATCATAAAAACATGACATTTGACTATCAGGTGCTAGAGAATCATAAGAATTGTGACTTCTTATCATGGTGTTCTCACTTGGTGATATCAATTGAAGGATATCATTAGGATTTTCCCACCAATAGTAAAACCACATATTTTTAGTTTTATTAGATGTTATATATAAAAAAATGTGTATTAATATCTCAACTAGAGACCATTATCGATGTGTATCATTTAATAATGAGCTTTGATTCATGATGATAATTACGAGAATTTATATTTTTAGTGAGGTATCTTGTGTTAGGTGTGCCATTGGAGGTATATAATTGATTGAATGACCAGGACAGTATTTTCTACTTCCAATTACATAGAGAATATATCTTTAGAAATTTCATTGGGATAGTAGTTATCTGAAAAAATCTACGACCATGGTAGATTAAGGAGTTCCAATAAAACAATTTCAAAGAAATATATTTAATTCATTGAAGGATGATTAAACAAATTATGTGTCATAATTTATAATATATTAAGTGATAAAGTGATTATATTACACAATAAGTGTTTTTATGAGGTTGTCATATACATGAATTATCCATATATATTTGTGATCCATGATGCGTTGCCTGATACCATTGTTGGTTTATGAGTTTGAATTACTGCCACTAAGATAAGGTCCTAGTGGATGATAAGAAAAGTGTATCCATATGTTTTACCAATTCATAATAATATGAGTTTAGGAAGAAGTTGAACCTGATGAATGGTCTAGTAATAGCATATATGATTATAGGAAATTAAATAATAAAAATTTAGTGATATGTCATTACAGTTTAATATAATAAGAATTGAATTTATTACTCAAGTTATTCATAAGTTAATTAAGCTAAAATAATTGAATATGAAAAACATGATTTTAAAAAATATATTTTATTATATATGGTTCATTAAATTTATATGGTTGGATAAGTTTGAGTTTGTGGATTATAATTAATAAAATTATAATTTTGAATGTTATTAATAAATTACATGGTTTATATTCAAGTTAGGATAATTTATTAATGTCAAGTGTGATATATTAGGCCCATTGAAGAGATTAATAATCAATATATAGAAAAATATAATTCAGAGAATTTTAACTAAATGATAAATTATCATTTAACGCCTCAAAACCCAAGGTTCAAATTATTTTAAGAATTTATTTCCCTTTAATCATGTCTCTTAAGTTATTGAGAGAGAAACTAAACAAAAGATCAATAATGGATCAATCCAAGTTCATGTATCAGTAACTTGATATTTTGAAAATATAAGGGTATCAAAAATACCTAGATTAATTCATGATAAGACATGGAGTTCTTCCAAAAAAAATAAAAGAATTATGTTTCATTTGTGGATTATCTAGATTGATTATCAATTTTATTTATTGAGTTAACTACACTAGTTAAGATCCAATCACTAAAATATTTTACAAATGAAAAAAGCATGTGTTCTCTTATGTTTTTCAAACAAAAATTATTTTCACAGGGTACATTTGGTGAATTAGGAACTTCCATGTTTAGTTAAGTTCTTTATTAATTATTTGTTTTTTTTAATTTTCCTATTTTTATTGTTTTTCAACATATGAGGTTCCTTTACATCTATCATGGGATTGATATTACATATAAAGAAGGGGTTCATGTAAAAAAGGATTAAAAATACCTCATTTTTCTTTTACAATTTCACTAATATCACCTCTATTTTGGATTAAGAATGATTTTAGAGTTCATTAATATAAATTCCCAATTTTATCACAATGGATCTGAATTAACCTACGGTATCAAATGTGTTAACTCTTATAATCACAATTCATGTGACACCTCTCGTATTTCACCATATAATGTATGTTTTTATGTGATGTACATGTTAGTTCCATGGGTTACGTGATTGAGATTTCTATAAGAGCACTGAGTGATTCTTGAATAGTGAAATAGTTTTGGGTAAATATTTATAAGAGTGAATTGGGAATATCATTCAAGGTTAAAAATATTTTATAGATACACAATAATTATTCATCTTTGGGGACTGACCATTTTTTTGTGTTTAATAGAATCTATAGTGGTCTCTTCTTGTATAGTAAATTTGAAATGAATTTGAATAAGCATTAATGAGTGGTTTAAAGAGATTCTATGTGGTTTTCCTTGGAGAAAATGGTTCTAATTATAGTAAATCCTTGATAAATATGCATGGAAAGTCATAAGAATTGACCATGAACCTAAAATATTTTTGAAAGTGAGGAGTATTTCAATATAAAGGGAACTAATAGATTACAAATAACCGTTAGGTTTAGATATTCCTTGATATGGTGGGTTTCTTAGAGGATTTGAGGGGTTTGATTACTCATCTTGGGTGTTCGTAGAGGAACTTATAGGAGGTAAGGTGGGAACATAGTCTCTCCTAAGCAAGTATATCTCTTTCCAATGGGATTAGAACATGATTAGTGTTGACCCCAAGTGAGGGGACTTATGGATATTGGTTAGTTAGAAAAAGTGATACCTATGGGTGGTTTGGATTTCAATTATTTTGGGTTCTATCAAGGTTCCAAGATTATGGTAAGAACTTTTAGTATGTTTTAATTTCCATAGAAAATGATGTCAATGGGTAAATATATGGGGGTACCTGTTTCTCCATTTGTGGTCCCAATGCAAGGAAAATGTTGAAAAAAAGACTATAAAATTCTAAAATCACCTTAGGTTTTTGTTTAGGTACTAATGATGTGTTATTGTGGTAGTTGATGTTTTGTGTGATTTCTTGAGGATTTATGGTATAGTGTATTTCCTGAGATAAGTTTTGTGTATAGATTAATAAAAGTATGACCAATGTGTTAATCATGTAGTTTGATTTTTTAATGTATTTGGATAATTATAGGTGATTAATTAGCTTCAGGTTATGCTTAAAATTACTGAGTATGATAAGGATATGAAAAGTGTGAATTTTTGATGTGTTATCCTCTTGGGGAGTGTTATGTATAGATTTGTGGCTAACTGAGATCTTGGGAATTAACTCTATATTCTATATATCATCTATTTTTTTATCTTTTCCAAAATTAAATACCTATTCAAAATATGGGTTTTAGTTGAGAATTCCATGTGTCATTGAGTTTGGGGTGTGGTGTTATACAACCTTGGTGTTGGTTCATCTCATGTGTTGAGTGGATCACAGATGAGTGAGATGATCACTAGTTTCCATCATATATGAGACTGACTATGTCACAACTTAGTCTGATGCATTTTTGATATGTCACTCTATATTTTACATTTTTTTTGGGATAGAGATGTCTTGGGGACATGGGGATTGATGCGCGAAGTTATATCGCTTGGTTACTCATCATATCAAGTGTTAGGAGGATTACAAAGGAGTGATAACACTCTTTGTTACTAATTTATTAGGGCTTATCTCTATTATGAATTTCCATAACCCATTTTATAGATATCTTAACATATGTACACCTAGGTCTTTATACGTTAAAAATTTCACCAACGTTCCATACATGATGTTGGTTACATGTTATTCTCTCATCCTATGTTTATACCAAAAACAGACACACAAGGACCGTAATAGTTTAGTGTCTTTGGAAACTTGGAACGTAATCTTCTAATCGTGGTGAAAGATCTTCAACATCTCCCATAAAGATCTTCCACTTTTTTTTCCTTACCTAAAACCTTTCTTTTGATCCCGGGGGAAAATAAAATATAAAAAGGGTGAGCTCAAATGCTCAGTAAGGTTAAGAATGGATAAAATAAAACATGTCATATACATTTGAACTTAAAAACATGAACCTAATGTTTAAACATCAAAATCTTGAGCAACGACATAAAACATGGAAGTACATAAGGCATAGATTATAATGGAACATAAACCATGATAAAATAGCGTGGGAATAAAACATGTAATTGTGGGATCCATTAATCACATGTAATGGTTTCCATAGTAGCCAAGACATTGCTGCCAAAACCATCTTAGTGGACAAAGTCCCATTCTGAATCGAGTCCACTCCTTGTTTCAGTCCTGTGACACTAAACCAGATTAACTTATCGTTCCAGCCATGTCTATCTCATGAGATTTAAAATCTTTACCCAATGAATTTAAGGGATATATAGGTCCCACCCATCTCATAATTAAATCATTCTTACTTGTGCCACAAAATAAACATACATCATTCATAATAACCCAACGAATAAAATGGGTTTCATAAACATCATCCCATCATCACATAATTCATATAAAAGAAATGGATATCATTTAATAATAAGAAAAGTGAAACCATGTAAATCATAGAGACATGATACTTGAAACATACACATGTTAAATAATGTAATGTTAGATGAAAATGGTTTTGATAAAACACTTGAAATGAATTCTTGAGAAAAATATCAGTTTTTTATTCAAAATCATTTTCTTTTAAAAAAATGTCATGAAATTTTAAAAGAAAAGGATTTTGTTGAAAATATTCATGAAATATTTTTTAGGAAGTTTCATGAAAATAAGGCTTTATAAAACCGTAAAAATTTGTTCGTGCCGTATAAGTTAAAAAAACATTCTTCTCGTACTTTTGCCGGAAAAGTCAAAAAGTACCTCGTAATAGAAAGATTCCATAAATACCATGTAGAAAAAGTCAAAAATAGGTAAAAAGGACATTAAACATTCATGAAACCATTTTTAGGAAACATGGACATGGATGAGAACAATAACCCCAGTAAATACTTACGAATAAACAATCTCGGATAAGAACAAGATTGGAAAAGTTATCCCTTACCTTAGGTCTGATATGTTTCGTACGTATCAAAACCTCCTGTATAATGATTTAAATAATGTTATTGACTTATTACAGAATCATATTCATTGTTATGGTATCATATATGGTTCACTTATGACTTTATATTACCCGTTCTTTCGTAAATTCCATGTTAAAGAGTGTTTTGGGTAAAATCATTTCATTTGTCATCCGTGTTTTGACTTGTAATTATTCATATGATTACATAGATCATGATTACTTAATTATAGAATATAAAACATGATTTATATATAATATATATTCATAATATACATATATATAATAGATCGATAAATGGAAAGGAATACACCGTTCATGGAGACGGTAGGCCATACGTACGCATGAACGCTGTTTTCGTTTCCTCGTTGAACTGAATGAAATTAATTGGATGACATACATATATATATACATAAATACAGTATCATTATTATGTCATATATTTCATTATTACTTATTATATATACTTTATAATCATTTATGAATGGTTAATCATTGAGAATGAATCTCATCGCGTCGTGGAGACGGTATTCCGTACGTACGCACGAGCGATGATATCGTTCCCATGATCGTGGAATTTTATTGGAGTGTATGTATACTATTACAGAATTAATATAACTTTAAAATAATCATATATAGTTATTATTTACACCATTATACCCATCCAAGTAAGGTGGTGATGGAAAATAGATTACACCACAGCGTGGAGACGGTATTCCGTACGTATGCACGTGCGGTGATTTCATTTTCCGTAGGATGGATAGATGGTGAAATAGGGTTGTTTTATATTTATAATAACATATCAGTATATGAGTGATACTGATTTTATTACTTCCAAATGAAACAAACTAAGAAGAATAAGTGGAAGAATAAATAAAGTTGAAAGAATCGGCAACGAACATTACCTTTTCTTTGAAGCGCCTCTTTGAGACCTCCTCTTAGGGTGCTAAAATTGGTCTTTGAAGAAGACCAGAACCTATAGAATGTTTCTAGGGAAGTGGAGAAGATAATTTGGAAGGGTTTGGCCGAGCTTGAAGTCTCAAAGTGGTGCGAGGAAGATAGGGAGGAGGTGCCCTTTTATAAGGGAGGAGAGGGGCACCTTTGGAATAACTACAAATATTATTTTATTATAAAGTCATATTCGGTTTTTAATAGCTCCAAATTGATTTATTTCGATACTAAGGTGGGGATAGGTCTAAATACTCTCATAAAATAGAATTTAGACAAGTTTAGGTCATTATATTAAGCTTAACTTTTAGTTTTAACTCTTAGTTAATTAGATTGACATTTACCATGTCACTTTGTATTTTTATATTATATAGTTAATAAACTTACCATATACATCCAAGCGACCCCCAAGTGGTCCATTAATGATACACCTATCATGATATAAGTATCTTGGAAGAACCTTAGATTTTTAGGAATATAATAACAATTAATAATATAATATTTGTTTTAAAAACTATTTTATGTCAATTTTGACACTATTTGGTAATTGATTTTTTTGAAAATCATAACATAATGATGAGTTAGAAAACTATTAATTAAATCAATACTAACATGTCATATTAATATATAAAATTATTTTAATTCATAAAAAGTCTCAAATTACATTTATTTGGGTATTTATAACATCAATTATGCCAATATTTCATTAATAGGATAATTACTGCATCATCATTGTATCATAAATAAATTAAATTATTTTAAGTCTAAAAATTAAAAATAAAATAAAATTATGTTGGAAATATTTTTAGATTTTTAATGAATATTTATAGTCGAATTTATATTATGTATAACCCTATATTAAAAATGATTCAGTTATTAAACTTTGATTTTAACTATTTTAACCCTTTAAATAAATTGATAATAAATGTCATAATCTAATCCAAGTGGGCCTAAATGGTCATATTTTTTCCTAAGGTTGTTTTTGGTCGAATTACACTTATCCAATTGAATTAGGACATGTGTTAGGGTAACAATAATAACACTTTTACCCTTAATTACCCTATTTACTTTTAACCGTGGTAAAAAAAGTAAAAAGTTACTATTCACCAAAAAAAATTCTTCTCATTGAACCACATTTTAGTCCTTGATATTAACCATGCCTCTTGGATTTTTGAAATTCCACTCACATAAGCGGTAAAATTAAGTTTTATGAAAAATTCAGTTTTTTTTAACAACCACTTAGTGGTTTCACTATTCATCAAAAAATGAAAGTTTCCAGAAAAATACCAAAAATTAGGCCTAAGATATATTTGATATTATGAATTCAGAAATGATGTCTATTTTATCAAACTCAAAAACTATCAGTTACATTAACTGATTTAAAAATTAATTCTCGTCGTCAAAACAAATAGCGTGTTTTTAAGAGATAATAACTATCAAAAGATTAACACTTGTTTATATCTGGTTTAAATGTGAAATTACATACAATGACAAAAATTGTATTAAATTGTAAAAATATATTCTAAATATACTTTAAAACCACTCAAATTAATAATTTATCACTATTAATTATTTTGATTAAAAAAGTTGTTTTTAATTAAAATTTAGTAATTTTCACTATTCATCAAAATTCGAAAGTTATCCGAAAAGTACCAAAATTTCACCCTAAGCTAATTTCAATATTCCGAATTCAAAAATGAAGTCCGTTTTGAAATAAAAAATTTATAAAATTTCAAAAAGTGGGTATTACTATTCATAACGGCTAGTTCATAATAATATTATAATAATATCTAATTTAGTGAAACTCGGTATTGCGTACTACACACGCTATCGTGGAAGGTCGCAATTGCGTGTAATTCAAGCCAAGTCAGGGATGTGTGTTGTGCATACTCTTTTTAGCATACAACACAAGAAATTAATGAAATTAAAAAGATTACTTTTCATAAAATCTTGGGATGTTACATTCTACACCCCTTAAAATGAATTTCGCCCTTAAAATTCGTCGGGGTTATAAATAGTTTACTACTCATAAGTTTATTTAATTGAAACCCACATCCCAAAAAGGAATATAAAAAACAATCTTTAAAAACTAAAGTTTGAAACGCAACGGTTACCCAAATTAATTCATCACTGGGTTTGCATGTAGGAGAACATAGGTGAAAATATGGATATGGAAGAGAAATCTAACCATCAAGTTCTTGATAGAGAGTGGTAGAGAACATGGCTATGAAAAAGAAAACAATCACAAAGCCATAAATTTGGGATGATCTAGGGTACCATCTGATTCATCGGATATAAGGGCACTAGGACAACATTTTTGGTTTTCAAAATCATTTCCCTAAAGTTGAAGAATTTGAATTAGAATAAATACTTAATTTATTTTAGTACAATCTCACTGTTGTTCATGCCTTGAACAATTTTCACTTCATATATTATTGAAATGAAATTGAATTTGTTATTCATAAAGTGTTAGCAGATCATGTGATAGAATGACGGGTCATTCCATCTGTCTCAAACAAAAGGTTAGCAAAAGTTATTAAATATACATAAGTCGATCTATAGTGAGATTAATCATATATGGTTCCTAAAATGGACTTATACTTCATATATCATACTTCTTAATATAATAAAACTGTTTTCTACTAAACAAGGACTTCCTATAGGCGATAAATGCCAGTCGCAGTTTGGTTGTGGGTTCGATTCCCACAGCCTTGTCCGATGCAATGGGTTGTCGCCCTTCCTGCAGGTTGTCCTTTTTCTAAAACTACATTACTATAACATCCCATCAATAATATCGAAAAAAAATCTATCCTTAAACAATACTAACTTATGTACAACATAATCCATTCCAATCTTTAGGCTTATCCATAATACTGCAGTCCACTCTCATATTATAGTGAAAATGATTACCAGGGATTTAATACCATCATTGATCCCCATATATCATAAGATATGTCTTGTTGGTCACATTCCAAACATTTGAAGGCCTTAATCATGTATTCTCTTAAAAAAATGAATACCCATTGAACCTTAGTGAAAACATGAATGCAGTTAAAAGTTAACACTTTCCACATACCAAAATCCTCAAAATTCTATATACTCAAACCATGATATCACTTAGTCCTTATAACAATCATGAGCTCATGAATACTGTCAAACATTTCATTTTCTCCTTATCCCTTCATTATGCGCATATTATCTACTTTCCAAAAATATCTGAATGACCTTCTATGGTTACCGGTACCATTCAACATATACTTCTAAATACTTTAGGAAAAAAAATAGTGTAACAATCCTTAGATGATTATTTATTCCATAGTACCATATATTATTCTTTATAAACATACAATCATTCCACTAACTTCTTTAACCACTAGCTGAGCTTCATCATTTCTGTCATCTCATATTTCATTTGTAGTCTCTTCATCATCATCCACATAAATACTACCTATATGACCATGCTGATTCTCTTCATGAGATTTTCCCTTAGGTCATTTGTTTTCATAATTCCCATAAATTCCACATTTAAAACATCTAATCATTGT
The DNA here is from genome assembly GCA_963277665.1 of Viscum album. Classification (NCBI taxonomy): domain Eukaryota; kingdom Viridiplantae; phylum Streptophyta; class Magnoliopsida; order Santalales; family Viscaceae; genus Viscum; species Viscum album. The sequence continues at coordinate 1,539,125,890 of OY728131.1, forward strand.
TGATGTCGTAGCAATACCATTATCCATGTCCATGCTGTTAACTAAAACTTTTCCTTTGCACTTACTGGATTTGTTTCCTTCTTTTCCACACCCAAAACATCTTCTAGTTCCTTTGAAACAATCTCCCCAATGCCTCTTCCCACATGATTTACATGAGGGAAATTGAACTTTCTTTCCTCTATGATCATCATGAAACTCCATCTTTCTCTTATTATATGAGTCAGGAAACTTACCAAAGTTGAGATTATTGATCATATTATGAGATTGCTGATTAGGCATAATAACGATGTTTGGACTTCCATATCCTGTTTCATTTGGTTTCTCATGAAGAATATCATTCCATTGTCTGTTATATCCTCCATTATCGTGAATCTTCCTATTTCCATCCAATTTCTAAAACCCAAAAAGAATAGTGTGAGAGGTAAAAATCAAGCTAGGGAAAACAACATAGTAAAGGGGGAGTTCCCTCAATATCTAACATCTTAGGTTAAATTCTAAGATCGTTACCATAGTTCAAGGACAATATCCTATACGTATACCTATCCTTAGGGACATCCCTAGACATACCTTAGAAATATCTCTAGGGATCTCACTAACGTCTTTGCATCCTACTTTCCAAAGGTTGACTAAACCTTTCCTCTGATACCAACTGTAGAGACCCGAAGCTTAACATACATGGACATTACATTACTTTTGCGGAAAACTTAATACATAAAAAAAACAGACACACAAGGACCGTAATAGTTTAGTGTCTTTGGAAACTTGGAACATAATCTACTAATCATGGTGAAAGATCTTCAACATCTCCCATAAAGAACTTCCACTTTTTGTTTCCTTACCTAAAACCTTTCTTTTGATCCTGGGGGAAAATAAAACATAAAAAGGGTGAGGTCAAATGCTCAGTATGGGTAAGCATGGATAAAATAAAACATACCATATACATTTGAACTTAAAAACATGAAGCTAATGTTTAAACATCAAAATCTTGAGCAACGACATAAAACATGGAAGTACATAAGGCATAGATCATAATGGAACATAAACCATGATAAAATATCATGAGAATAAAACATATAATTGTGGAATCCATTAAGCACATGTAATGATTTCCATATTAGCCAAGGCATTGCTGCTAAGACCATCTTAGTGGAAAAAGTCCCATTCTGAATCGAGTTCACTCCTCGTTTCAGTCCTGTAACACTGAACCGGATTAACTTACCATTCCAGCCATGTCTATCTCATGAGATTTAAAATCTTTACCCAATGCATTGGAGGGAGATATAGGTCCCACCCATATCATAATGAAATCTTTCTTACTTGTGCCACAAAATAAACAAACATCTTTCATAATAACCCAACGAATAAAATGAGTTTCATAAACATCATCCCATCATCACATAATTCATATTAAAGAAATGGATATCATTTAATAAAAAGAAAAGTGAAACCATGTAAATCATATAGACATGATACTTGAAACATACACATGTGAAATAATGTCATCTTAGATGAAAATGGTTTTGATAAAACACTTGAAATGAATTCTTGAGAAAAATATCCTTTTTTTTCAAAATCATTTTCTTTTAACAAAATGTCATGCAATTTTAAAAGAAAAGGATTTTGTTGAAAATAGTCATGAAATATTTTGTAGGAAGTTTCATTAAAATAAGACTTTATAAAACAGTAAAGATTCATTCGTACCGTATAAGTTAAAAAAACATTCTTCTCGTACTTTTTCCAGAAAAGTCAAAAAGTACCTCGTAATAGACAGATTCCATAAATACCATGTAGAAAAAGAAAAAAATGGGTAAAAAGGACATTAAACATTCATGAAACCATTTTTATGAAACATGGACATGGATGAGAACAATAACCCCAGTAAATACTTACGAATAAACAATCTTAGATAAGAACGTGATTGGAAAAGTTATCCCTTACCTTAGGTCTGATATGCTTCGTACGTATCCGAACATCCTGTATAATGATTTAAATAATGTTATTTACTTATTAAAGAATCATATTCATTGTTATTATATCATATATGGTTCACTTATGACTTTATATTACAATTCTTTCGTAAATTCCATGTTAAAGAGCATTTTGGGTAAAATCGTTTCATTTGTCGTTCGTGTTTTGACTTGTAATTATTCATATGATAACATAGATCATGATTACTTAATTGCAGAATATAAAACATGATTTATATATAATATATATTCAGAATATAAATATATATAATAGATCGATAAATGGAAAGAAATACACCGTTCATGGAGACGATAGGCCGTACGTATGCATGAACGCTGTTTTCGTTTTCTCATTGAATTGAATGGAATCAATTAGATGAAATACATATATATATATACATAAATCAAGAATCATTATTACGTCATATATTTCATGATTACTTATTATATATACTTTATAATCATTTATGAATGGTTAATCATTGAGAATGAATCTCATCGCGTCGTGGAGACGGTATTCCGTACGTACGCACGAGCGATGATATCGTTCCCATGATCGTGGAATTTTATTAGAGTGTATGTATACTATTACAGAATTAATATCTCTTTACAATAATCATATATATTTATTATTTACACCATTATACCCATCCAAGTAAGGTGGTGATGGAAAATATATTACACCATGACGTGGAGACGGTATTCCGTACATACGTACGCGTGGTGATTTCGTTTTCCGTAGGATGGATAGATGGTGAAATAGGGTTGTTTCATACTTATAATAACATATAAGTATATTAGTGATACTTATGTTATTACTTCATAATGAAACAACCTATGAAAAATTAGTGGAAGAAGAAATAAAGTTGAAAGAATCGGTAACGGACATTACCTTTTCTTTGAAGCGCCTCTTTGAGACCTCCTCTTAGGGTACTAAAATTGGTCTTTGAAGAAGACCGGAACCTCTAGGATGTTTCTAGGGAAGTGGGGAAGAGAATTTTCTAGGGTTTTGCCGAGCTTGAAGGCTCAATGTGGTGTGAGGAAGAGAGGGAGGAGGTGCCCTTTTATAACGGAGGAGATGGGCACCTTTGGAATAACAAAAAATATTATTTTATTATAAAGTCATATTCAGTTTTTAATAGCTCCAAATTTATTTATTTAGAATCTAAGGTGGGGATAGGTCTAAATAATCTCATACAATAGAATTTAGACAAGTTTAGGTCATTATATTAACCTTAACTTTTAGTTTTAACTCTTAGTTAATTAGATTGACATTTACCATGTCACTTTGTATTTTTATATTATATAGTTAATAAACATACCATATACATCCAAGCGACCCCCAAGTGGTCCGTTAATGATAAAACTATAATTATATAAGTATCTTGGCCGAACCTTGGATTTTTAGAAATATAATAACAATTAATAATATAATATTTATTTTAAAAACTATTTTATGTCAATTTTGACAATATTTGGTAATTGATTTTTGTGAAAATCATAACAAAATGATTAGTTCTAAAAAAATTACTTAAATCAATACTAACATGTCATATTAACATATAAAATCATTGTAATTCATAAAAGTCTCAAATTACATTTATTTGGGTATTTATAATATCAATTATGTCAATATTTCATTAATAGGATAATTACTGCATCATCATTGTATCATAAATAAATTAAATTATTTTAAGTCTAAAAATTACATATAAAATACCATTATGTTGGAAATATTTCTATATTTATAATGAATATTTATAGTCCAATTTATCTTTTGTATAACCCTATATTAAAAATACTTTAGTTATTAAACATTGATTTTAACTATTTTAACCCTTCTTTAAATAAATTGATAATAAATGTCCTAATCTAATCCAAGTGTGCCTAAATGGTCATATTTTTTTCCTAAGGTTGTTTTTGGTCGAATTACACTTATCCAATAGAATTAGGACATGTGTTAGGGTAATAATAATAACACTTTTACCCTTAATTACCCTATTTACTTTTAACCGTGGTAAAAAAAGTAAAAAGTTACTATTCACCAAAAATTATTTTCATATCATTGAACCACATTTTAGTCCTTGTTATTAACCGTGTCTCTCGGATTTTTGAAATTCCACTCACAGAAGCGGTAAAATTATGTTTTATGAAAAATTCAGTTTTTTTAACTACCACTTAGTGGTTTCACTATTCATCAAAAAATGAAAGTTTCCAGAAAAATACCAAAAATTAGGCCTAATCTATATTTGATATTATGAATTGAAAAATGATGTCTATTTTATCAAATTCAAAACATATCAGTTACATTAACTAATTTAAAAATTAATTCTCGTCGTCAAAACAAATAGCGTGTTTTTAAGAGATAATAACTATCAAAAGATTGACACTTGTTTATATCTGGTTTAAATGTCAAATTACATCCAATGACCAACATTGTATTAAATTGTAAAAATATATTCTAAATATACTTAAAACCACTAAAATTAATAATTTATCACTATTAATTATTTCGATTAAAAAAGTTGTTTTTAATTAAAATTTAGTAATTTTCTCTATTCATCAGAATATGAAAGTTATCCGAAAAGTACCAAAATTTCACCCTAAGCTAATTTCGATATTCCGAATCCAAAAATGAAGTCCGTTTTGAAAGGTAAAATTTATAGGATTTCAAAAAGTGGGTATTACTATTCATAACGGCTAGTTCATAATAATATTATAATAATATCTAATTTAGTGAAACTCGGTATTGCGTACTACACACGCTATCATGGAAGGTTGCAATTGCGTGTAATGCAAGCCAAGTCAGGGATGCGTGTTGTGCATACTCCTTGTAGCGTACAACATACTAAATTAATGAAATTAAAATGAATACTTTTCATAAAATCTCGGGGTGTTACAGAAACCCTGATGCACATGTAGACCCATATATTTGTATTTTGGGCCGCATGTTGTACATGAGATCTTATTGGAGTATCTAGATATAAGTCTTAGATACTAGTTTGTGGAGGGAAACTATTATTTATAAATATGAATCTTATTTTAATTTTATTGTTATTATATACTTTAATAACCTGGTGGGGGATTCTTTTGTTGTATGCATGTTTATATATTGGAATGGGTCTATTTGGTACCACATGTTTATAATTTTATGTTATTGATGGTTGGAAATTAGTTTTAAAACATTTTCCTTACAATGATGTTATATGATTTATTATTTTTTATTATATGTGATGATACCAAGTGTATAGTTTCCCTATATTGATTGCATACTCTCCCTAATAGTTTACAACTTTAGGTGTATATTGATTTTTTATGACGTCAAGTCATGTTACAATATTGTAATCCATTCAGGTGATCCTAGGTTGGGGTTCTATAAAATGGAAAAACATCCATATTTTGGAAGACATACTATTTGGGTGTGGTGGTTAGTGTTAAGATATTTTTTGATATTGAGATAGACCATATTCTTGCGTTTAGATAACCCATATATAAGGAAAGTCTATGTTATGAGGGACATTATTTTTATTATATCTTCTCATTGTTATGATGTATGTTTTTATTTTATTATAATGATTTATTGTGAGGTTGTTATTTATTATTTTAATTAGTGAATGGGGTGGGAAGAGTGTTTTTATTGATTCATTATTTTAATCACATAAGTATTTTGTATATGTGAATTAATGATTTTGGATGCGAAATGGTTTTTGAAAAATGTAAAATGAAATTGAAAAAAGATTTCTTAAAAAGAAAAATATTTTGAGAAAGTGTTTGTAATTTTATTTAATTAATTAAATCATCAAAGATAAGTTATTAATATTTTTCTAAAATAACATATTAGTGGTTATTTAATTAACTAAAATGACTAGAGATATTTCATATTTTTTTTTGATATTATTATAACTATTCTCATGGTAGATGACATTTCTATAGTAAATATGTGTGGGTATGTGATGCCATTTTTAAGGATTATGAAATTAGTTCACAGGGTACACAGTAGTGCCACCATGGGAGATGGTTGGTTTTTATGTTAGATTTTAGAGTTGATATAGACTCCTCTAATGGGATGATAAAACTTGTTTGTTTCATTTGGTGTTGTGATACTACTCTCTTAAGAGTGAGATGAGTTTGTAGTTTGGAAAGTCAGTGGTTTTTCATATTAAGAATATGGTTATGAGTTGTTTGGTATATGGGTTTTGGTTATTTTTCGAGGTGTATTGGATAATATAACTTTTCTTGGTTGTGTGTGATCCTAGTGTAATAATGTTTTAGTTGTGGGATGAGTGAAATGCTATGTTAGGCTTGCAGTCTTATTTTGGAAAATGGGAGTTGAGTCTTAGAATAGGGATATGACTACTATTATAGACCATAATGGAAAATACATGTGATTCATGATGGTTAAAGTAATGAGATAAATTATTATACCTAGAAAGAATGTTTTGGAAGGTTAATGACCCCATGTGAGATATATTATGGAGATCTTCCTTTTAATACATAAATTTCAACTAAATTCCTTAACAATACATTACCTTGATGCTTCTAAGTTCATTGAGGTTTAGTGTCATTGAAACTTGGCACATAATAGATAAATTATATAAATAAATCCAAAAAATTGAATTTATATTTTCCACTTGAATGAATCATTTAAAAATTTGTCCCATGTCACTTCACTACATTTGATTTCTATGGGACATACAACAATGATAATGGGTGAGCATAAAGCATAGTAAGGGATAGAAAATGAAATGAAACAAGAATGATCATCATGGGTAAAACATGAGTCATAATTACAGAAGATGTTAATAAATTTGTGAGGCATAATATAATAGCATGATCATAAGTACATGAGTATAAATATAGCTATAATATAACCATGATTCATTTGTAAGTATATCACCAAGGTTCCTTTCCAAGGTTTTGTAAAACCTATCACCAAATTTGTTAAAAACGTTATCATAAAACATTACCAAGGAATACTACCATGTTATCATATTCATTTCATATTTTGATATTAATTATTCACTCAATTAATTGAATATCTATTAGGGAACATGATTTATATTTCTAATTTTATTCATGAAACATAGATCATATATCATTTTAACCTATTTTATCATTTTAACCCATTAGTATGGAATGAGGGTTTGATAAATGGTAGTTACCAATCAATAAATTATTGTTATATCTATGATAATAACCATTAATAAAATAAAGGTTTGGTATTCACAATATAATGTTATGGCATGTAAAATTGATGAATAATTTTGGAAACATAATATGATTTAATAACAATTTATATAATGGGATTAATGAGATGAAAATTAATATCTCATTAATAATGAATAATTTGGATTATAAATTAATTATTATAAACTCAAGAAAAAAAATTGAAAATAAATAGGATAATTAAAAACAAAGTACTTAGGAAAAAAGGATATATGAAGGGATTCCCTTACCTATCTGGAAGTTCATACTGTATAACTGACCCTTCGAACCAGAAAAAAATTCAAGACTTAATAGAGAGAAATTGAAGAGACTCGTTAAGATATTTATGATGAGAGAATATAATATTTTTGTGAGGGAGATTTAGAAGTGGTGGTGGGTATTTATACATGATTCAGGAGATATTTAAGGGCTAAAATACCATTTATTTTTTTATTAAAGCTAACCACTTTTGAGTGGAATTAATTTCAATGATTTTGGATGATAATTAATAATGAAATGGTTAGGTATAGTCTTAAAACCCCTTAAAATCATATTTAATGGTATTATTTATATGTAGTTTATTCCATTAGCATTTAATTTTAACCTTTTTCAATAATTTACCTTTACCATGGTAACTCAATTTTTACCACAATAACTAATTTTTATACCTAAATATGAAATTTCCATTATTGGCTAATTTTGATGTTTCAATTTTAAAAATTAATTCCATTTTACTGGAATCAAATTTAAAATTTCACCAAAATTAATTCTAAAAGAAAAAATGTAGAACACATAAAAAATATTTTTAAGATATATAACTTTTGTTCCAAAATGTTTACTATATGCCTTTAAATTCATTTTAGTATATTTTCAAGATTCACCAAAAAATAAGACTTTTCAGGGAAATACAAAAAATTTACCATAATATTATTTCACCTTGATTATTTCTAAAATTACATCTATTTATGAAAATAATTTTCTAAATATGAAAATTTTAATTTAATAAAAATATTTATTTATTGAAAAAAAATTATTTTACAAGAGGATAAACTTTATGACCCTTTGAAAAATTACATGGGACTTCCGAAAATTATATTATCTTATATATATATATATATTATATCTAAAAAAATTATTTAAATAATATTTTATTTTAAAAACTAAAATATCTTCATTTTTCTGGAGATAAAAATGATATTATACTCCATGTTCCAAACATTTGTTTTATCACACTTCACTTCATTATTTAATTTACTTATTTAATAAATTTATATATATCACATTGTATCTTAATATAGTGAATTGAATATATTTTATATTATATTACTAATTATGATACAAACATTAATTCAGAAGGAATATTCCATTGAAAAAATATGTGGTAATTACATTATTCTCCCATTAATAAATTTTGAATTCCAAATTTGTGTTCTACCTCAAAATAAGTGGGGTTATTTCTATTTTATCACTTATTCAGGATTATAGGTTACTTATTTAAACATATTATTTATATATAATTTTTAGGGGTCATGATCTCTTATTCTAGAACAAATTTTTTCCTTTAATCAAGAATATGAATTAGTTCTTATTTATAAGACATTCTAGGTTCCAATTCCACACCATTCTTATTGAGTATATGTGTTGGGTATGACATATAATTTCTTGAAATGGACATGGTTAAGACATCATGGACCTATGAAATATTTCAAGGTAGTTGTAACTGATAAAAAACTAGTCCAATATGTTGTAGAATACCAAATGGACCAATATAACATGGTGTCTTAATTTTCTATTATTTACAAATCTCATGAACCATTTCCATTGTAATATTTTTAGGAATACATGATCCACAAAATGAAACTCTAAATCCCTTTTATTTATTTGAGAGGGATTTTTCATTGATCCCTCACTGGAAAATTCTTACTTTTTTAAGAATACAACATAGTGCACACCCTAGGGTTGATCTCTCAAGGAGGAACCTCACACAAACCATATTTATAGTGTCATTATTTAAAAATAGAATATTCTACTGTTATAAACTGCTAATATAATGAGGTTTTTAAAAATTAATGTGATATATAAATATATAATTGAAAATGAAAACAATAACGAAAAATACAAGGATGAAGACAAAACAAAATCAAGTTAGTAAACACGAATTGTCATTATTAAGAGATTCCATTGATGAAATAATTGTTATTTAAAATATTAATTCTCAATATTCGAATCAATGTTATTATAAACCCCATAAATCCACATATTCTCATTGAATTTTTATTATCCCACACCAAACCTTCATATATGGGATGATACTCCCTCACATCATTGTCACAATGCTACTCCACCTTGAATACAAAATTACAACGATATAAGAGAGGAATAAAAATAAATGGGAAGAAGAATACAATACTAGTGAAACAAGGGTGAACCAATCTACTAAAACTTGGTTCAACTCTATTTAAATTCTCAGAATATAATAATGAAAAACTATCTAATTAAACAAAACTCAAGTTCCACCACTGTCCCTTAAACAATAATGAGGGTTAGTCTCTATTTTCATGGAGATTAGAAGGATTACGATGGGGGAAATACAAAAGATAGAAATGAAAATATAATACATGAAGATGAAAAAATATATTCAACATAAAAAATATATAAAACATAAAAAATATATTATAACAGCATCCAAAACACTTATTCTCAAAATGTCTAAAAAATATTCAATCTTTTACATGGAAATGGATGTGAATTTTTATTATGATGGGAGTGGAAATTTGTTGCTCCAATTATTTCATCCAAAAGGTTTCATGTGGTGGGAATATTTAAGGGAATATTTTGAAATTGGTTTGTCCTAAAACAAATTTAGAATATGTTTTATCTAGATATCAAAACAATTTAAGCTCTATCTTTCATGTGTGTAATGAGTTATGACAATTTTACTCAGAAAATAATTTTTGGCATAGAGAATGTTCATATTGAAAAGAAAAAAAGTCACAAGCATTAATAGTAATGAATAATATTAAATATAGAGTGTTAATAGTAAAAAAAAATTCACCATAAAATTGTAGGTATTGATATTAAATTTTACCCTATTTGGTATTCTCATTTGTGAGATATGGGGCCCTCTTAAAATTGATCCATTATGTGCATAAATTTTGAGTCTTGTATTGTAAGATTGTTTTAGGCCTCAAAATGTTGTTTTGAGATTTTTTTATAGTGGAATTAAATTAATAACATCAAATTTTGAAGCCTAAAAAATCAATTTCATGATTTTTATTAGTTTAGACGATGTTATGTCTAAAATACCAATCTGATATAAAAATATATAAATTCCAAAATTTGGCCATTTTCACAATTATGTTAAAATTATTTATAAAACAAAAAATGATGACAATTAAACATATATATTATATTTTTGATATTAATATATTTAATTAAATAATAATATATATGAAATTATGAGTTTTATCAGTCCCCCATAGTAGAATTTTTTACTCCTTGACAATTATTCAATACACTAATCAAAATTCACACCAAAATCAAAAGTAATAAAATTTACAAGATCTTTTTCAAAATGGAATTACATCATATCTCATATATGAAAAATAATTCCCTTCCATTATCAACTCCCACATTTAAATTCATTCAACCCAAATAACTATGTTAAGGGAAATAAAGATCCAACCCTTTTATAAATAAAGATAAGAAAAATGTTTTGATTGTTTAAATTTATGTTGATGAAATTATATTTGCTTCAACTCAGCAATCTTTAAGTGATTCCTTTGCGGATTTAATGAAATCTGAGTTTGAAATGAGTATGATGAGTGAGTTAAAATTTTTCATTGGTTTTCAAATTTCTCAAAAACTAGAAGGAATCTACATATCCCAACATAAGTATATTAAATATCTTTTTAAAAAGTATGGGTATGACAACACTACTACTATTGGTACCTCAAACACACTTGATCTTGATGAAGCTAGGAAACCAGTAGATCAAACATCTTTTAGAGTTATGATAGGAAGTCTACTTTACGTGATAGCTAGTCAACCAGACTTGATGTTTTCAGTATGCTTATGTGCAAGATTTTAAAAAAATCCTAAGGAATCTCATTTAAAGGCAGCGAAAATATTTTTTCACTACTTAAAGGGAACCATGGATTTAGGACTCTTTTATACTTCTGGAAATGATATTGTTTTAAAGAGCTTTTTAGATGATGACTTGTGTGGATGTAGAATGGATAAAAAGAGTACATCTGGAGCTTTTCATTTCTTAGGAGATTCGTTAGTTTCTTGGTCATGCAAGAAGTAACACTCAGTATTACTCTCCACTGCTAAAGCTGAATATGTAGCAGCTGAAAGTTGTTGTGCTCAAGTGTTGTGGATGCAACACACACTCACAGATTTTGGATTGAGTTTTACTAAGCCTCAAATTCGGTGTGATAACACAAGTGACATTTCCCTTATTAAAAACTCCTCACATCACTCTCGTGAAAATCACATAGATATTAGGCATCACTTTCTTAGGGATCACAAACTTAAAATAAATATCATTCTTCGGTTTATCGGAATAAAAGATCAACTTTCTGATATTTTCACAAAATATTTACCCTCTGATATATTTGAATATATTAAACAGATGTTAGGAATGATAAATGTGAGGTACTCTTCCTTCATTAACTACTTGTTGAACTATTCTACTCATAGTAATAAACTTCATTTCAATGGGGGAGTACATTTGATTTTGACTCTTCCAAACAAAAATCTCCGTAATGATTCTTTCAATTTTTTTGTAATGAGTCTTTCAAAATTATTCGTAATGGAAATTTTCATAATGAGTCTTTCAAAATTTTTCACAATGATTTTTTCAAAATTTTCATAATAGAAATTTTTCGAAATCCAAATTTTCATAATGAAATTTTCATACTCAAAATTTTTGTAATGAAATTTTCGTACTGGAAATTTTTATAATGAAATTTTGGTACTACAAATCTTCTTAATGAAGTTTTCATACTGGAAATTTTCATAATGAAATTTTCGTACTAGAAATTTTCGTAATGAGAATTTTCATAATGAGAATATTCATAATGAGAATATTCGTAATGAGAATTTTCATAATCAGAATTTTTGTAATGAGAATTTTCATAATAAGATTTATCATAATGAGAATTTTCGTACTCATATTTTTTCGTAGTGAGTTCTCATAGTCAAATTTTCTACAAGAAGAACATTACCTATTACGAATAAACTTCTTTACCAATCTGAAAGGTATGACTTCCTTACTCATGTTTTCGTTGTCATTTTTTATTTGCTGGTAGTTTATTTTTCTTATAAAGTTTCTCAGATTTTCTTCTTCAATCCGAATGTTTTTCTTAAAACCTCAAAAGTTCGGATTCAAGATTTCCTTGCGGATATGATTTCAACTGTCAGATCAGATCAAATAATTTTTCAACTGTTAGATTGTTTTTGGAATTCCCAAGGTCAGCTCCATCGCCTATATAAAGGTAACCCCCATTGGTTGTCCCACATCGTTTTCAAGCTCTAGCGTGTCGAAGCTCTGCATCGTTTTTTAAAGGTCGTTCTGAATCCTTAAAAGCTCCTCCATTCCGAATGTCTTTAGAGGCTACTTCCCAAGATATTTCTACCTCAAAGACAATTTAAAAATGGAAATTTTATAGAGATAGACTGGTCCATCCGAACTTTTATAAGTATGATTCTATCATCTCCAAGAACATCAAGTTGAATGGTTGGGAAGATGCATGTGTATCCAAGACAAGTGATCAAGATGCGGTCTATCCAGAGTTACTTTTATAATTCTATGAATCAACAAGATTCTATGAGGAATAGGGTAGAGAAAATATTTCTTTAAATTCTTATGGAAAGACTTACAAACATACTTACACCAAGGCATCAAGCTTGGTGGGGCTAGCATATGATGGAGAAGCTGAATTCTGCTCACATAAACTTCTGGATGTGTAAGGTAGTTTTGTTAAGGTGAAGGCCTTGAAGTATCTTGGGCTTCATGATGTAAAGACAGTCAATATTGATCACCTATCTCCTAATAATAGGATTCTTCATCTTTGGGTACAAGGTTTCTTGGTTTTGAGAAAGGTTTACAAAGATACCCTGACTAAAAGTGATATATATTTCTTATACTTCTTGGTGAATCTAAGAAAAAACAATCTGGTGAGACATGTTCTTGTGACAATCAAGAATATCAAGGAAGGGAATTTGAGAGCTCAAAACATCATGTACCCTACCTTACTATCAAAGCTGATTGTTCGGTGTTTGGATTCTTTCAAGATAGAATTTAAGTCTAAGATTCGGAATTGCAAGGTTATGCTTGTTAGTGATGATAGCTTGAAAAGAATGAATATGGCCTATTCCAAGGAAACAGAAGTGTTTTATAATTTTCCAGAGGAATAGGCTGAAACCATTCAAAAAAATGTGGAGAAGGCTGAACTGGTGAAGAAGGTTGGTAAGAAGAGGAAATTGAAAGAAGTGGTTGCTGAATACAAGACTCCCAAATCTAAGGAAACCCAATCTGCACCTCCCAAGCCGAAGAAACAGAAAGCATATCCAGATGAGGTGGCAGCTAAATAGAGAGAAAATAAGGAGAAAAGGAAAGAAGGGGATCCATAGTTCGGATTGAACCCTTCTGAGGCTAAGGTCTTAAGAGAAAAATCTATGGATGAGTTAGAGAAACAGGCCAAAGAGAAAACGATGAAGAAGAAGAGGTCAGAGGAAGAGATTGTTCAATCTCTCTTAAAATCTATAAAAATAGCCTCTGAAAAAATTCCTGTTCTGGAAACTTTTATTGTTCAACATTTACCAGAGATCCTAAGGAAGAAGTACTTCACTCTGGAAAAGTCCAAAGAGAAAGTGGTAGTTGAAGAAAATGTAGATAAAGGATCTAGTGAAGAAGAAGTGGAAGAAGTTGTTGAAGAAATAAAGGAAGAAGAGGAAGTATAAGAAGAAGAATAAGTAGAATAAGGAAGTGGTGATCTTGATGACCTGATTAAAAAAGTGGAAGATTATCAAGAGAAGGCAAGCCTATCAAAAAAACCACCACTCTGAACTTCTGAGGCCGAGTCCTCAAAGCTAGTCACTCCAGGAAAGGGAGTTGAGGAAGATGGTATGAAAGATGATGTCAAGGAAGAAGAAAAATAGAATGGATCATCTGAGGAGGTAAGCTATGAAGAGAATTTTCTTGAAAAAGGAGCAGAAGAGGAGAAACTAGATGAAGACAAGATTGTACAACTAGTTGAAAGAAAATAAGAGTCTCTTGATGAAGTAGTTCTGAAAGTTGATAAGTGGAAGCAAGTGCTTATGGACACCCCAAAAAAAGATGTTATAAGAAAGAAGGAGTTTGGTGGTTCTTCAAAAAAAAAGTTGGTGGATATTGAAGAAGAACAATCCCCAAGAAAGTTATCAGATTCAGAGTCATCAACATTGGGTCATGACTTTGTTATTGAATCTTTGAAGAAGTTGGTGGACATCATTCCGATCTTTCCAACCATAGACTCTAAATTCCAGATGATGCAATACAGTCTGAATCAGAAGTCATAATCCTTATCTATGGTGATGGATAACTGTGTGAAGATTGAAGCAGATCATAGAAATTTCCTTATCAATTATGATGTTCACAGGAAATCATGCAGTAAAATCACTCTATGGTCAAAGAAAGTTGATGATGATTTGATTGAGTTTGATCATTTTTAGAATGATGTTAAAGATTCTTTTGATACTGAGGATTCCAAGATTAAGAATCTTCATGAAAATACAGACCTTGAGAAAAATTCTCAGAATCAACAAGTGAGAGATCTAAATGGGAAGCTTAAATTGGTTTCTCAGAACTGGAAAGGGGAAAGAGACTTCCGGATTGAGTTTCAAGAGAAGCTGCAAAATCAATATGAGTTACTGAAAATGCAGGAAGAGGCCATGAAGGCTCAGGAAGAGGTCTTGAAATCTCAACAAGAAAGGATCACAGCTTTGGAAAAGTAAGCTGAGGAGGATTATAAATATTTAAAGAAGCTGAAGACCCTCTTGAAGAAGCTGATCCCAAAGGAAATGGAAGACAAATAGACTCAATCCGAACTGTTGCTGCATTTTTTTTCCTTGTAAAATTTTTTCCAATCATAATAGAACTATGGTTTCTTGTTTTCCTTGCATGTCTTTACTAATATTTTAGGTACCATATTTCTTTTCCATTCCATTAAATTATTTTTAAAAATCACAATGGGGAAGAAGTAAAAATAATTACTCAAAAGGGGAGAATGAAAAATTTAAAATAGAGAAGGAAAAATTTCTAAGTGAAGATATCCTTAAGTAATGGGGAGTTTCTCATTATGAAGTTTTTCATTCCCATGATAATGAAAACTCCATTCCAGAAATCCAAAATACAATCCTTAGAGTTCCAAAGCCTAAGAGGGAGTTAATGGTATTCAATATCATTGTAGAGACCCGAAGCTTGATGTACATAGATATTACATTACTTTTTCGGAATACATAATACATAACAAAAACAGACACACAAGGGCCGTAAAATTTTAGTGTCTTTGGAAACTGGGAACATAATCTTCTAATCGTGGTGAAAGATCTTCAACAACTCCTATAAAGATCTTCCAATTTTTGTTTCCTTACCTAAAACCTTTCTTTTAATCCTGGGGGAAAATAAAACATAAAAAGGGTGAGCTCAAATGCTCAGTAAGGGTAAGCATGGATAAAATAAAACATACCATACACATTTGAACCTAAAAACATGAACATAATGTTTAAACATCAAAATCTTGAGCAACGACTTAAAACATGGAAGTACATAAGGCATATATCATAATGGAACATAAATAATGATAACATAGCATGGGAATAAAAAATGTAATTGTGGCATTCATTAAGCACATGTAATGATTTCCATAGTAGCCAAGACATTGCTGCCAAGACCATCTTAGTGGACAAAGTCCCTTTCTGAATCGAGTTCACTTCTCATTTCAGTCCTGTAACACTGAACCGGATTAACTTACCGTTCCGGCAATGTCTATCTCATGAGATATAAATCTTTACCCAATGCATTTGAGGGAGATATAGGTCCCACCCATCTCATAATAAAACCATTCTTACTTGTTCCACAATATAAACATACATCATTCATAAACACCAAATAAATAAAATGGGTTTCATAAACATCATCCCATCATCACATAATCCATATGAAATAAATGGATATCATTTCATAATAAGAAAATTGAAACCATGTAAATCATAGATAAATTATACTTGAAACATACACATATGAAATAATGTCATCTTATATGAAAAATGGTTTTGATAAAACACTTGAAATGAATTCTTGAGGAAAATATCCCTTTTTCTTCAAAATCATTTTCTTTTCACAAAATGTCGTGCAATTTTAAAAGAAAATGATTTTGTTTAAAATAGTCATGAAATATTTTGGAGGAAGTTTCATGAAAATAAGGCTTTATAAAACTGTAAAAATCCGTTCTTTCCGTATAAGTTAAAAAAACATTCTTTTCATACTTTTGTCGGAAAAGTCAAAAAGTACCTCGTAACATAAACAAAAGAAAGATTCCTTACATACCATGTAGTAAAAGTCAAGAATGGGTAAAAAGGACTTTAAACACACATGAAAATACTTTTATAAAACATGGACATGGATGATAGAAATAACCACAGTATGTACTTACGAATAAGCAATCCCGAATAAAAATGAGATTTGCAAAATTATCCCTTACCTTAGGTCCGATATGCTTCATACGTATCCAAAACTCCTGTATAATGATTTAAATAATGTCATTGACTTATTTACATAATCATATTCATTGTTATGATATCAAATATGGTTCACTTATGACTTTATATTACCCGTTCTTTTGTAAATTCCATGATAAAGAGCGTTTTGGGTAAAATCGTTTCATTTGCCGTCCGTGTTTTGACTTGTAATTATTCATATGATTACTTAGATCATGATTAATTAATTACAGAATATAAAACATGATTTATATATAATATATATTTAGAATATACATATATATAATAGATCGATAAATGGAAAGAAATACACCGTTCATGGAGACGGTAGGCCGTACGTACGCATGAACGTTGTTTTCGTTTCCTAATTGAATTGAATGGAATTAATTGGATGAAATACATATATATATATACACATAAATCCAGTATCATTATTATGTCATATATTTCATGATTACTTATTATATATACTTTATAATCATTTATGAATGGTTAATCATTGAGAATTAATCTCATCGCGTCGTGGAGACGGTATTCCATACGTACGCACGAGCGATGATATCATTCTCATGATCGTGGAATTTTATTGGAGTATATGTATTCTAGTACAGAATCAATATCACTTTACAATAATCATATATAGTTATTATTTAAACCATTATACCCATCCAGGTAAGGTGGTGGTGGAAAATAGATTACACCACGGCGTGGAGACGGTATTCCGTACGTACGCACGCGTGGTGATTTCGTTTTCCGTAGGATGGATAGATGGTGAAATAGGGTTTTTTCATACATATAATAACATGTAAGTATATGAGTGATACTGATGTTATTACTTCATAATGAAACAACCTAATACGAAGAAGTGGAAGAAGAAATAAAGGTGAATGAATCGGTAACAGACATTACCTCTTCTTTGAAGCGCCTCTTTGAGACCTCCTCTTAGGGCACTAAAATTGGTCTTTGAATAAGAACAGGACCTATAGGATGTTTCTAGGGAAGTTTTGAAGAGAATTTTTCAGGGGTTGGCCGATCTTGAAGGCTCAAAGTGGTGTGAGGAAGAGAGGGAGGAGGTGCACTTTTATAAGGGAGGAGAGGGGCACCTTTGGAATAACTAAAAATATTATTTTATTATAAAGTCATATTCGGTTTTTAATAGCTCCAAATTGATTTATTTCGAAGCTAAGGCGGGGATAGGTTGAAATACTCTAATCAAATAAAATTTAGACAAGTTTAGGTCATTATATTAACCTTAACTTTTACTTTTAACTCTTAGTTAATTAGATTGACATTTACCATGTCACTTTGTATTTTTATATTATATAGTTAATAAACTTCCCATATACATCCAAGAGACCCCCAAGTGGTCCATTAATGATACAACTATCATGATATAAGTATATTGGCCAAACCTTAGATTTTGAGGAATATAATAACAATTTTTAATATAATATTTTTTTTTAAAACTATTTTATGTCAATTTTGACACTATTTTGTAATTGATTTTTGTGAAAATCATAAGAGAATTATTAGTTAGAAAAAGTTAATTAAATCAATACTAACATGTCATATTAACATATTAAATTATTTTAATTTATAAAAAGTTTCAAATTCTATTTATTTGGGTATTTATAACATCAATTATGTCAATATTTCATTAATAAGATAATTACTGCATCATAATGTTTTCATAAATAAATTAAATTATTTTGAGTCTAAAAATTATAAATAAAATACCATTATGTAGGAAATTATTTTATCTTTCTAATTAATATTTATAGCAGAATTTATCTTATGTATAACCCTATACTAAAAATGATTTAGTTATTGAACTTTGATTTTAACTATTTTAACCCTTCTTTAAATAAATTAATAATAAATTTCCTAACCTAATCTAAGTGGGCCTAAATGATCATATTTTATTCCTAAGGTTGTTTTTGGAAGCATTACACTTATCCAATAGAATTAGGACATGTGTTAGGGTAATAATAATATCATTTTTACCCTTAATTACCCTATTTACTTTTAACCGAGGTAAAAAAAAGTAAAAAGTTACTATTCACCAAAATTTATTTTCATCTCATTGAACCACATTTTAGTCCTTGATATTAACCGTGACTCTCGGATTTTCGAAATTCCACTCACAGAAGTGGTAAAATTAAGTTTTATGAAAAATTCAGTTTTTTTAACTACCACTTAGTGGCTTCACTATTCATCAAAAAATGAAAGTTTCCAGAAAAATACCAAAAATTAGGCCTAAGATATATTTGATATTATGAATTCAAAAATGACATCTATTTTTTCAAATTAAAAACATATCAGTTGCATTAATTAATTTAAAAATTAGTTACCGTCGTCAAAACAAATAGCGTGTTCTTAAGAGATAATAACTATCAAAAGATTGACACTTGTTTATGTCTGGTTAAAAAATGAAATCACATCGAATGACCGACATTGTATTAAATTATAAAAATATATTCTAAATATACTTTAAAACCACTCAAATTAATAATTTATCACTATTAATTATTTCAATTTAAAAAGTTGTTTTTAATTAAAATTTAGTAATTTCCACTATTCATGAGAATATGAAAGTTATCCGAAAAGTACCAAAATTTCACCCTGAGCTAATTTATATATTACGAATCCAAAAATGAAGTCTATTTTGAAAGAAAAAATTTATAAAATTTAAAAAATTGGGTATTACTATTCATAACGGCTAGTTCATAATAATATTATAATAATATCTCGTTTAGTGAAACTCGGTATTGCGTACTACACACGCTATCGAGGAAGGTCGTGATTGAGTGTAATGCAGCCAAGTTAAGGTTGCGTGTTGTGAAAGACTCCTTTGCTGTAACGTACAACACAAGACATCAATAAAATTAAAAATAATATTTCTCATAAAATCTCAGGGTGTTACATTCTACTCCCCTTAAAATGAATTTCGCCCACGAAATTCGTCGGGGTTATAAATGGTTTACTAATCGAAAGTTTATTTAATAGAAACCCACATCGTAAAAAGGAATACCAAAACCAATCTTTAAAAACTAAAGTATGAAACATAATGGTTACCCAAATTAACTATTCACTGGGTTTCCACATAGGAGAACATAGGTGAAAATATGGACACGAAAGAGAATCCAAACCACCATGTTCTGATGGTGAGTGGTAGAGAACATAGCTATGAAAAAGCCAACAATCACAAACCTATAGATTTTTGATGATGTAAGGTACCATCTGATTCATCGGATATAAGGGAACTAGGACAACATTTTTGGTTTTCAAGATCATTTCCCTAAAGTTGATGAATTAAAAGAAATACTTACATGATTTTGGTATAATCTCACTGTTGTTCGTGAATTGAACAATTTCCACTTGATCCCTTAAAAAATGAAGTTGAATTTGTAATTCGTGATGTGTTTGAAAATCATGTGATAGAATGATGGGTCATTCCATCTGTTTCAAACAAAATGTTAGAAAAAGTTATAAGTCCATATTACGGTCATATTAATCGTATATGGTTCCAAAAATGAACTTATACTTCATATATCATACCACTTAATGAAATAAAACAAGTTTCTACTAACCAGGGACTTCTTGTCGGCCAGTGGTAGGCGATAAAGGCCAGTCACACTTCGGTTGTGGGTTCGATTCCAACAGCCTTGTCCGACGCGATGGGCTGTCGCCCGTCCTGTAGGTTGTCCTTTTTCTAAAACTATATTACGATAACATCCCGTCAATAATATCAAAAAAACTTCTATCCTTAAACAATATTAACTTATTTCTAACATAATCCATTCCAATCTTTAGGCTTATCCATAATACTGTAGTCCATTCTCATAATATAGTGAAAACTATTACCAGAGATTTAATACCATCATTGATCCCCATATATCATAAGATATGTCTTTTTGGTCACATTACAAACATTTGAAGGCCTTAATCATGTATTCTCTTGAAAAATGAATACCCATTGAACCTTAGTGAAAATATGAATACAGTTAAAAGTTAACACTTTCCACATACCAAAATCCTCAAAATTCTATATACTCAAACCATGATATCACTTAGTCCTTATATAAATCATGAGCTCATGAATACAATCAAACATATCATTATCTTCTTATTCCTTCATTATGTGAATATCATCTACTTTACAAAAATATCTGAATAACCTTTCATGGTTACTGGTTCCATTCAACATATACTTTCAAATACTTGTAGGAAAAACAATAGTGTAACAATCCTTAGATGATTCTTTATTCCATAGTACCATTAACTATACGACATAACTCTCGATAAAAATACAATCATTCCACTACCTTCTAAAAAAACTGACTGAGCTTCAACACTTATTTGAGCTAATATATCATTTGTATTCTCCTCATCATCATCCATATAAATACTACCCAGATGACCATGCTGATTTTCTTCATGAGATTTTCCATTAGGGAATTGGTTTGCATAATGCCCGTACATTCCACATTTAAAACATCTAATCATTGTTGATGTCGTAGAAATACCATTATCTTTGTCCATCGTGTTAACTGAACCTTTTCCTTTGTAATTACTAGCTTTGTGTCCTTCTTTTCCACACCCAAAGCATATTCCAGTTCCTTTGAAACAATCTCCCTGATGCCTCTTCCCACATGATTTACATGAGAGAAATTGAACTTTCTTTCCTTTATGATCATCATGAAAATCCATCTTTCTCTTATTATCTGAGTCGGGAAACTTACCAAAGTTGGGATTATTGATCATACTATGATATTGCTGATTAGGCATAATAATGATGTTTGGAATTCCATATCCTGTTTCATTTGGTTTCTCATGAAGAATATCATTCAATTGTCGGTCATATCCTCCATTGTCGTGAATCTTCCTATTTCCAGCCATTTTCTAAAACCCAAAAAGAATACTGTGAGAGGCAAAAATCATGCTAGGGAAAACAACATTGTAAAGGGGGAGTTCCCTCAATATCTAACATATTAGGTTAAATTATAAGATTGTTACCGTAGTTCTAGGACTATATCCTATACGTATACATATCCTTAGGGACATCTCTTGACATACCTTAGAAATATCTCTAGGGATCTCACTAACATCTTCACATCCTAGTTTCCAAAGGTTGAATAAACCTTTCCTCTGATACCAACTGTAGAGACCTGAAGCTTGACGTACATAGATATTACATTACTTTTGTGGAATACATAATACATAACAAAAACAGACACACAAGGACAGTAATAGTTTAGTGTCTTTGGAAACTTGGAACGTAATCTTCTAATAGTGGTGAAAGATCTTCAACATCTCCCATAAAGATCTTCCACTTTTTGTTTCCTTACCTAAAACCTTTCTTTTAATCCTAGGGGAAAATAAAACATAAAAAGGGTGAGCCCAAATGCTCAGTAATGGTAAGCATGGATAAAATAAAACATACCATACACATTTGAACCTAAAAACATGAACATAATGTTTAAACATCAAAATCTCGAGCAACGACTTAAAACATGGAAGTACATAAGGCATAGATCATAATGGAACATAAATAATGATAAAATAGCATGGGAATAAAAAATGTAATTGTGGCATCCATTAAGCACGTGTAATGATTTCCATAGTAGCCAAGGCATTGCTGCCAAGACCATCTTAGTGGACAAATTCCCTTTCTGAATCGAGTTCACTCCTCGTTTCAGTCCTATAACACTAAACCAGATTAACTTATCATTCCAGCCATGTTTATCTCATGAGATATAAATATTTACCCAATGCATTGGAGGGAGATATAGGTCCCACCCATCTCATAATGAAATCATTCTTACTTGTGCCACAAAATAAACATACATCATTCATAAAAACCCAATAAATAAAATGGGTTTCATAAACATCATCCCATCTTCACATAATCCATATAAAAGAAATGGATATCATTTCATAATAAGAAAACTGAAACCATGTAAATCATAGATACATTATACTTGAAACATACACATATGAAATAATGTCATCTTAGATGAAAAATGGTTTTGATAAAACACTTGAAATGAATTCTTGAGTAAAATATCCTTTTTTGTTCAAAATCATTTTCTTTTCACAAAATTTCGTGAAATTTTAAAAGAAAAGGATTTTGTTGAAAATAGTCATGAAATATTTTTTAGCAATCTTCATGAAAATAAGGCTCTATAAAACCTTAAAAATCCGTTCGTGCCGTATAAGTTAAAAAAACATTCTTCTCATACTTTTGTCGAAAAATTCAAAAAGTACCTCGTAACGTAAACAAAAGAAAGATTACTTACATACCATGTAGTAAAAGTCAAGAATGGGTAAAAAGGACTTTAAACACACATGAAAATACTTTTATAAAACATGGACATGGATGATAGAAATAACCTTAGTAAATACTTACGAATAAGCAATCCAGAATAAAAATGAGATTTGCAAAATTATCCCTTACCATAGGTCCGATATGCTTTGTACGTATCCGAAACTTCTGTATAGTGATTTAAATAATGTCATTGAATTATTTACAAAATCATATTCATTGTTATGATATCATATATGGTTCACTTATGACTTTATATTACCCATTCTTTTGTAAATTCCATGTTAAAGAGCGTTTTGGGTAAAATCGTTTCATTTGTCGTCCGTGTTTTGACTTGTAATTATTCATATGATTACTTAGATCATGATTAATTAATTATAGAATATAAAACATGATTTATATATAATATATATTCAGAATATACATATATATAATAGATCTATAAATGGAAAGAAATACACCGTTCATGGAGACGGTAGGCCGTACGTACGCATGAACGTTGTTTTCGTTTCCTCATTGAATTGAATGGAATTAATTTAATGAAATACACATATATATATATATAAATCCAGTATCATTATTATGTCATATATTTCATGATTACTTTTTATATATACTTTATAATCATTTATGAATGGTTAATCTTTGAGAATGAATCTCATCGCATCGTGGAGACGGTATTCCGTACGTACGCACGAGCGATGATATTGTTCACATGATCGTGGAATTTTATTGTAGTGTATCTATACTAGTACAGAATCAATATCACTTTACAATAATCATATATAGTTATTATTTACACCATTATAATCATCCATGTAAGGTGGTGGTGGAAAATAGATTACACCACGGCGTAGAGACGGTATTCTGTACGTACGCACGCACGGTGATTTCATTTTCCGTAGGATGGATAGATGGTGAAATAGGGTTGTTTCATACTTATAATAACATATAAGTATATGAGTTATACTGATGTTATTACTTCATAATGAAACAACCTAAGAATAATAAGTGGAAGAAGAAATAAAGGTTAAAGAATCGGTAACGGACATTACCTCTTCTTTGAAGTGACTCTTTGAAACCTCTTCTTAGGGCACTAAAATTGGTCTCTGAAGATAACCCAGACCTATAGGATGTTTCTAGGGAAGTGGAGAAGAGAATTTTGCAGGGTTTGGCCAAGCTTGAAGGCTCAAAGTGGTGTGAGTAAGAGAGGGAGGAGGTGCCCTTTTATAAGGGAGGAGAGGGGCACCTTTGGAATAACGAAAAATATTATTTTATTATAAAGTCATATTAGGTTTTTGATAGCTCAAAATTGATTTATTTCTAAGATAAGGTGAGTGTAGGTCGAAATCCTATCATCCAATAGAATTTAGACAAGTTTAGGTCATTATATTAACCTTAACTTCTAGTTTTAACTCTTAGTTAATTAGATTGACATTTACCATGTCACTTTCTATTTTTATATTATATAGTTAATTAAATTACCATATACATCCAAGAGACCTCCAAGTGGTCCATTAATGATACACCTATCATGATATAAGTATATTGGCTGAACCATAGATTTTTAGGAATATAATAACAATTTTTAATATAATATTTGTTTTAAAAACTATTTTATGTCAATTTTGACACTATTTGGTAATTGATTTTTGTTAAAATCATAACAGAATTATTAGTTCGAAAAAAGTTAATTAAATAAATAATAACATGTCATATTAACATATAAAATTATTGTAATTCATAAAAAGTCTCAAATTACATTTATTTGGGTATTTATAACATCAATTATGTCAATATTTCATTAATAAGATAATTACTACATCATAATTGTTTCATAAATAAATTAAATTATTTAAAGTCTAAAAATTATAAGTAAAATACCATTATTTAGGAAATCTTTTTAGATTTCTAATGAATATTTATAGTTGAATTTATCTTATGTATAACCCTATATTAAAAATGATTTAGTTATTAAACATTGATTTTAACTATTCTAACCCTTCTTTAAATAAATTAATAATAAATGTCCTAATCTAATCCGAGTGGGCCTAAATGGTCATATTTTATTCCTAAGGTTGTTTGTGGCTGAATTAAACTTATCCAATAGAATTAGGACATGTGTTTGGGTAATAATAATATCATTTTTACCCTTAATTACCCTATTTACTTTTAACTGTGGTAAAAAAAGTAAAAAGTTACTATTCACCAAAAATTATTTTCATCTCAATGAACCACATTTTAGTCCTTGATATTAACCGTGTCTCTCGGATTTTTTAAATTCCACCCACAGAAGCAGTAAAATTAAGTTTTATGAAAAAATTAGTTTTTTTAACTACCACTTAGTGGTTTCACTATTAATCAAAAAATGAAAGTTTCCAGAAAAATACCAAAAATTAGGCCTAAGCTATATTTGATATTATGAATTAAAAAATGATGTCTATTTTACCAAATTCAAAACATATTATTTGAATTAATTAATTTAAAAATTAGTTCCCGTCGTCAAAACAAATAGCGTGTTCTTTAGAGATAATAACTATCAAAATATTGACACTTGTTTATGTTTGGTTTAAATGTGAAATTACATCCAATGACCAAAATTTTATTAAATTGTAAAAATATATTCTAAATATACTTTAAAACCACTCAAATTAATAATTTATCACTATTAATTATTTTGATTAAAAAAGTTGTTTTTAATTAAAATTTAGTAATTTCCACTATTCATCAGAATATGAAAGTTATCCGAAAAGTACCAAAATTTCACCCTAAGCTAATTTTGATATTCCGAATCCAAAAATGAAGTCTATTTTGAAAGATAAAATTTATAAAATTTCAAAAAGTGGGTATTACTATTCATAACGGCTAGTTCATAATAATATTATAATAATATCTCATTTAGTGAAACTCGGTATTGCGTACTACACACACTATCAAGGAAGGTCGCAATTACGTGTAATGCAGCCAAGTTAGGGTTGCGTGCTGTGCAAGACTACTTTTTTGTAACATACAACACAAGACATCAATAAAATTAAAAGGAATATTTCCCATAAAATCTAGGGGTGTTACAATCATCCATGAACAAAGAGAGATAAGTTTTAATTTCAAAGCCTAAAGAAAATTTTCTAGGTCCTTATATTTCTTTTTCGAAAGGTTGTTTGTGCTTTCCAAAAAGGGGTATATTTTTTAGTCAATAAGGTTTTCCTTATGACTTTTCCATTCCTTCTTATTTTTAAAATCACAAACACCTTATACTTAAGAAAGTCTATATTTTACTTCTCTAAGGAAAATTTCCTTAAGGAAATTTACCCTAACCTAGATTTCCTTATACATATCAATAATTTTCTTAAGTATAAAAATTGGATTCATACATAAAATCTCGAAATCAAATAATACTTAGATATGAATCATTCTATTTTAGGATCCAAATTTTGGATAAGAACTCTAATAATGTTCCACTTTGAATTCTAGATACGAACTCTAATGAAGTTTCATTCCTAATTATGGATACGAACCCTAATGAAGTTCCATTTCGAATTCTGGATATGAACTCTCATATAGTTCAACTCCAAATTCTGGATACAAACTCTAATAATGTTCCACTCCGAATTCTGGATACAAACTCTAATGAAGTTCCATTCTGAATTCTGGATACAAACTTTTACTACTTTGACTCTGAACTTTTACGAGTTCGACTCCGAACATCTACCAGTTCGACTCTGAACTTCTACTAGTTCAACTT
This sequence comes from Viscum album, assembly GCA_963277665.1. Lineage (NCBI taxonomy): Eukaryota > Viridiplantae > Streptophyta > Magnoliopsida > Santalales > Viscaceae > Viscum > Viscum album. Next base: position 1,539,152,894 of record OY728131.1, read on the forward strand.
CGAACTCTGTAAGTTCGAATTCTAAATTCTGGTGAAACCAGACCCTGAATTTCCTTAGAAATTCAGAATCTGGATTCCTACAAAAGTCCGGTTCTTAGTTCCTATAAAACAAAATCCGAATATCTTTTTATTACAGACTCCGAATTCCATTTTGGTTAGACTCTGAACTTTTATTTTCTTCCATTCCGAACTTCAGTTTTTCTTATACTTACACTTGTTTCATTACAAAACTATGTCATTCTTTCATTTATTGACTAAACTTTGGTTGATTCACACGTGTACAGGTCCCTCCGAAATTCAAGGAGAAATATGACCGTTGGAGGAGGGAGCTGACCGTTGGATCTTCGCCTATAAATAGAAGTTCATTTGAAAAGAAGCAACAAATTTTGGAATTTTGGTGATCAGAACTTCCTGAAGTGATTTCTTGAGAGAGAGGCTCTTATCAACTCTCAAGCTTCGTGCAGAAAGTTTGAACGACTTGTTCAAGATTTTCCTTGTGAAGACTTTCTTCGTGTGACTCTGATTGTTGGTGATTACAATCGAGGGCTTCTGGGGATAGGAAGACAGAGGTTCCAACACCTTGAAGTTGAGGGCTTCCTTGATGAGGAAGACAGAGGTTCCTACTACCTTATAGTTGAGGGATTTAGGGGATAGCAATACAGACTCTGATCTTTGTTTCGAGGACTTACCCTGGTGTGCGTAAGATAGACTTTCTTGAAAGTATTAATCAAGTGACCTTTATCCAAGTTTGTTGGATACCCTTCTCTTTGGGTTATAAGAGTTATTGTTTATTACTTGTAGTTTTACTACTTTTTTCTGCTGCATTTTGTATTGATAAGGAAAGTATAACTTTCTTATACTTCCTTACGTGTACTCTGATTTAGTTCGATTTTATACACTTTAAGATATAATCTCATTTTGTAAACTTTGGTTAAGTTTCATTTTCCGGATCCAAATTTCCGGAACCTGTTTTTCGGAATCACTTTCTAGATTTAAGAAAGTGTATAGAATGATAAGTTTGTAACTTCTTACTTTGTCCCAATATTTCAATTTGTGTTAGAGGTGTTGTGAATTTTCATAGTTTAACTTTTTTAAACTTAGATCTTTCCTTGTTTAAGGAAATTTTTAAAGTTTACAATTCACCCCCCTCCTCTTGTATATTGAGAATCTACATCGTTATTTCGATCCTACATTTTTCACCAAATTATTTTAGGAATGATAATCTCTAGACACCAAGATACATGAAAAATATTTTCAATAATGGGGAATTTTTAATGGTGATTTACGTGGCTATGGTTTGGCGATAAAACATTTAAAACATTAAAGCCAAAAGATGAGGTTGAAATCCTAAATTCCAATTCATGAATATTCAACTAAAAAACAAGAAATATAGCTCAGTAAATTCCCTTCACATTTGAAATAAAAATATTTTTTTTAAATGGACCATGAATTAAAAAGTTATTACAAATAAATATTTCATCCTAATTCTCCTTTTTTCATTTTTTTGGTTTTTTATTTTATTCATTTTTTCTTATAGGATGAGATAAAAATTAAATAAAATTAACTAATAATAATCATGCATTCATAATTTTAGTGGACCATGAGACATAATTTAAGTAATAATGAATAATTCAACATTATCTCATTTTTTATCATTTTTTTAATTTTTTTATTTAATGAGAGAGACATATGATTGAAATGAATCTAAATTAATGAATGTTACTCATTACTATTATTTATATTCCCAAAATAATGAAACACACCTCACACACCCTATAATAAATTGATCCCAAATAAAGAAAACGAAAATCCCATCCACCATACTCAATCATGGAATATTCCTACAAAAAAAGGTGTGAATGTAGGTAAGGAAAGGAGGGTAATTTCTATTAAACCTATAATGAAATTAATGGATTCTAAGTACCAGAGAAGGGAAAATTTTTAATTTGGAACTCAATTAAAAATATTTTCTTTCCAAAAATCCTCAATCTCATCAAATTCTTTTTATGAAATTGAAAATTTTAAAAGATAAAAATCCAAAGTTTTGGTTTTCAATCCAAATCGTTGTTCCTCTCAAGAAAGTGTGGGTATTATAATTTGTAAGTAAAAAGTATTCATAAGACCTTACATGATGATAAAAAATATATTGATTTATTTTTTATGTGTATGTATTTCAATAATTGGAAAATAAAAATTGTTGAAAATTAAAATCCAAGAACAAGTTTCCATATAAAAATTATTTTAGAATATATTTTATCCAAATTCAATAAAAATATATAAAAATAAATAAATGTGTGAAAATTGAATATGGATATTCATTGAAAATCAAAGTTCCCAAAAATGAAAAAGAAAAAGAAAAAGAAAAGGAAAAATACGCAAATGTTTTTGAGAAATATAACACACACTACACATAAAATTTAACTACCCATTAATTAAGTTCACTAAAATAATAATATTTGTATAGAAAAATCAAATTGAGGGAAATATACAACATTAATTTATTTTAAATTAAAAGCATTGAGTTAAGATCCTATCTTTGACCACTTATATAAATAACACGACCTTATTATCCCAAATTAGATGTTTACTTTATTATATTTGAATAAGATTCAAGGAATCGTATCTCGAAGGATCGAATATTTTAGTATTCTTTATAAACTATATAAATATTTGTATATCATTTTATAATTGAAAACATAAAATAAATAGTACTATTTGACATTAGTTTATCATTATTTTATATAGTATAACCCTATATATCAATCGTAATATAAATCTTGGCATCCAAGGGAAATAGACATAATAAATGGGAGAGATCAAATGCTTAGTAAGAGAATGCATATAGTGGAATCTATCTTGAATACATAAGAATAATAAATAAGGAAAGGTAAATAAATAATATCATAATGATGGAATTTATAATTCTAAACATTATAACCAGACATTCAAGAAATCATTCCAAGACATCTTACTTAAATGGATAAGGCCTCGACAAAAAACCCAAGCTGGTTTGTCTCATGAGACCTATCGATGTATCTAGGGGTTATAACATGTCTCAAATGTCACTTAATAAGCCCAATTCATTCAACATATGAATTGGGTGAAATATAATAAATATAATAATTCATACTATAAAAAGTGTCATTTGAAATGTTAATACATTCCCCAATCAATAAACTTAATCATAAACCTTTTAGAGTAATATAGAGAATAGTATCAAAATAGTAAATCCTGGTAAAATGATTATAAAACATCTATAAAAATAATAATGATAATATCATCACATCATATTAATGATGAAATATAAGGTAAAATGAGAGGTTTTATTGTTTATGAATATTAATATAAAAAAAGTTTCATTAAAAAATCTTGAGGAAAATATCATTTCTACTTTGAAAATTATGTTTTAATAATAAATGTTAGAAAACACTATGAAGAAACATTTACTTGAAAATTAAATTGAAAATTTTAAAAATAAAATTTAAAACATTGAGTGGCCATGATGGTGGGAAATTATGTACATGTGAATAAGTTAAAATAATATTTCATTCACATTTTCAGTAAAATCAAAACATGCAGTATTTGGAAAATGATGTAAATAATACTTTAATATTTCTTAAAAATAAAAAATTTGATAAAATTTCATCAATAAATTATTTAGATAATCTTATAATCATTTTAAACCATTTTTATAAAATATGGATTTAGAAGAACAACAATTCTCGACTGAATAATGAAATAAAGTTAGATTTTATTGAAAACATTATCTCAATAATCTAATGTACCAAATAGAGGAAAATGATAATATTAGATTAATTAAATTAATAAACATAGGATAATATAATTAATTTGGATTTTTATATAATTTTTAATTAATTATCATTAATGAAAATTCATGTATATACAATCCTGATTAAAATGATATTTAAACATAAATCTCCTAGCACATTGGTAAATTTTGAATTGAAATTCCATGAATGGAGTAGCATAAAATTAAAATTAAAATTCCTTTAATATAAATATTTTCATGATATATCATATCAATGGGGTAGTATATACACCAAACAATAGAATAAGTGGTTAATATGGCATATGTAACAATGAAGTAAAAGTGAGATGAGAAACCCTTACCTTAGGTTAGAATTCCTTTGTATGTGTTCAAAACACATGTATAGTAAATATAGTTTTATTATAAATATATTAAAGAACCATGATAATTTATTTCTTACCATTTATGATTTACTGAATGTTCTATTTATTAAAAATTATTTTTTAAAATCACTATTGTGGGTGATAATTGCTTTGTTTTTCATGTATACTTGGGTTTGGTAATTTCAGTAATTTTACATTTATCATGATTAAATCACATAAATAATGTTAAATATTATATAAACATCATATGTATTCATTATATATGACATATATATTAATAAATAAAAGTTATAGATATGAAATGGATTACATCGTTCATAGAGACTGTATTCCGTACATACGGATAAACATTATTTCCATTTTTATCAACAAATAGAATGAAATGAAAATAAATATTAATTACAATTTATTGAATAATTATTATGTTATATATATATTATATCAATTAAATCCTTCCTTATTACTATCAATGCAATAATGAAATGAAAAACATTTCACATCGATATGTGGATGCGGTAGTCCACATGTACACTTGAGAGAAGTTATTATTTTCCCTAAGAATTTATAAGGTAAAAATTTATATGTAATAATACATATATGTAAGTATGTTTAGTGTGTAAATATCACATATATTCATTAAATTTATACTTATTACATCCCATTTAAATCTTAAGGGGAAAACGAATCACATCACATTAAGAGGCAGTTGTCCACCGTACACATGAACGACATTACCATATCTCCCAAGGAATGGAAATTAAAAAGGCATATGTGATATAATAATTAAATGATTGTAAATATTTCATAAAAAATGTATAAAACATTTAAATCCATCATCATATATATCCTTGAAATTTGTTCATGGAAGGATAATTACATCTGTTTGCAAGGTGGTTGTCCATCATACACACGATCGATAGTTTCATTTCCTATTTGATGAAAGTGGAGATGTATATAGGTTATTAAATTCAACTACTAACATATAAGTACATATTATTTAATTTTATTATTATATTATCATAGTTGAATATGATTTTAATGATATGAAAGAATAAATAAAACAAATATGCAAGTTTATGAAATTTACCTCCTCTTTAGAGAGAAACATTAGGATTATACCCAAAGAATTATTAAGAGGTATTGGAAATAAAAATAATTACTATATGATATTTAAAGGTAATAGAGGAAATTATTATAGTAGGTATTTTCCAAACTAAAGGTTTTTTTGGATCTATGGATAGTGGAAAAGATGTGGTGGCCTTTATAATTAAGGGAGATGACACACATGGAAGTTTTGAAAAGATAAAGTGATACCCATATTTTTATCCGAAAAAGCCTAAACAAATTGTCATTATAAATCCATAGTGGATATAAGGTATAAATATGGATATACAATATTTTTTTTGATTAGTTTTGTGTCATTTTTTATCCTTATCTTTATAATTTAACGCTTAGTAAACCAATTTTTACCAGAATTGTAGTAATTATTTTTTTTTGTATTTTTTCTATTAACTATGATAATTTTTTTCTAAACATATTATATAATATTATTTATAATTATTAAAAATATGAAATACCTTTTTCTAATATAATTTCACATATATAGAGGAATTAAAAATAAAATCAATCCCACATATGCGTCGAAAAACATGTTTTCTAATAAAAAACATACAAAAGATTAAAAACTTTATATATTATAATTCAATATGAAATTAAATAAAATGGAATGAATTAGTTAAATTGTAATATTATTTAACTAAATTTACTTTAAAAAAATTTAAAATATAATTTAACCTTGTAAATAATTTAAATGAAAAGACAAATTTAAAAAAATAGCATTTTTTATTATTCATCCAAAATTGATTTTTTTAGTAAATTCTAAAAAAATCAGTAAAATATAATTTTGAAATGTAGATTCAGAAATTGAAGTTTATTTTTTCATATAAATTTTCTAAAAGTGATGCAATTAATTTTAAATTATGTGTTCAATGTGTGACTAAACCACCCTTTAAAAAATACATTTTTTTTGAAAATGTTTCATTATCTTTCAAAAGGATCTTATTTTATATGAAATAATTAGAAAACATTTAATTTATTTTATTCATGTGTAAAAAATTCATAATATATTTATTCATAATCATACATTGAAAATTAATAACTATGTTATAATGGTCATGTTTTAATAGTAATATTATAACTGAGTATCACGTTTTGTCCAAACCCAATGCTGTGTGAATCACATGCTATTGAAGTGATTGAATTTATTTATGAATGAATATATCATAAAGTATCAATGTGCTATATTATCATTTAATATTGATGTTTTTTTCATAAAAACTATTAAACATGATGTTTCTCTTTTAAAATCTAAGGGTTTTATATTCTACCCCCTTATATAAATTGCATCGTTGAAATTATTTTATCGTACTTAAGGAAATTAGGAATAATCCTTTTTATAATTATTAAAACTAGAATTGATAAAATTTTATATTATTAAGGGTCACTTAATTAACTACAACCTCAAAAGAAAATTTTTATCACTTAGATTATCCTCAACTAAAGACGTATTAATCTCCAATGTTTTCTGAAGTATTTCTCTAATACCTAGTATAAATAGTCTAACCCTAGTAGCCCAAATTTGGTTGTTAAATTATTATATTTTCATAATATTCATGGAATAACCTCCTAAAGGACCTAATAGTGTAGTAGTCATGGGAAAAAAGATATATATTTGAAACTCATTATAAAATTGAAATCATAAAATACAACATAGTATTTTATTCGAGTGAATCATTATTTCCTATAGCATAAGCCATCATATCAATCATAATAAACATCTTAGAATCCTAGAGAAAGAAAAATTATAAAACGGTGAGCTCAAATTCTCATAAATTATATGCGTGAAATATAAGATATAATTAATAAATAATAATAATCAATATGGAAAGTTAAATAACTAAAAAACATTCAATTTAATCAATTACTTGGGAATAATATTACAAGAATAAAATATGATCAAATAATTCCATATAAATAATCGCATTAGCTTTAAACTAAACCATGGATATTATATATTATTAAATAATCATATGGAACATCAATAAATAATTTCATAATGATGGAATTCATAATTCATGACATCATAAGAAAAATGTCAAAGCCTCATTCCTGGGAATATTATATAAATGGGTATAGTCTTAGCCAACAACACAAGATAGTTATTGTCTTGAGATCAACTGATTCATCAATGTGATATAGAGGTTCCTAAACATCGATTACTAAGTCTAATGAATAGATCATTTTAAATGAGTGAAACATAATCATCATAAATAATCATATTTAAAAAACTATCTTATGAAATGTTAATACTTTCTCTAATAAATAATAAAAATCATAAATCATTCAGAGTAGTATGGATAATAGTATCAAAATTGTATATCCCAAAAAAATATCATAAATAATTTAGTTAAACAATTAGGATGGTATCATTAAAACATATTCCTAATAGAGAATAAGGTAAAATTAGGGTTTAGGTCATTTATGAATAAAAATACCATAAAAATACCATTAAAAACATTCAAAATGAAATTATCTATTTCACTTTGAAAATCATCTTTTATAAAAAATGTTCAAAAATTTAAAATTATTTTATTTTATCATATCTTTTTAAATATGTAAAATAATCTTTAAAACATTAATTGGTCATGATATTGGGAAATTTCAAACATTCCATATGAGTTACAAAAATATTCTTTTCATATTTTTGATAAAAGATAAAAAGAATTGTTTAAAAATTAAATAAAGATTACTTTAAAAAAATATTGTAAAAATTAAAACATGGATAAAAATGTATTTAATAAATATTTTTTATAATGTTAAAAAATTTCTGAAAACATTTTCAGAAAAAATAAATTTTGAAGGAAAATGATTTTTTATTGAAGGGAGAAATGATGCCAGATTTTACTAAAAACCTTTTCCCACTAATTTTAACTACCAAAGATATGAATATAGTACTATTACATGAGAAATTAATTAATAAACACATTATAATGAAATTAATTATCTTTATCAGATAATTATCAAATAATTTCCTTTAATGTAAATTCAAGTATAAGCAATCCCAATTATAATGATATTGAAACATAAATCTCTTACCACTTTGGTAACTTTGAAATCATAATCCCCAGGAAACAAATTAAATCTAATAGAAATTTAAATACCAATAAGATAAATATATTGATGATATAACATATCAAAGTTTTAGTATATACACCATAAATAGGAACAAGTGCTGAATATGACATATGTCTCATGGAAGTAAAATTGAGATGAGAAACCCTAACCACAAGTTCAAATTCCCTTTTATGTGTACATAAATCTTTTATAATAAGTATAGGTTTATTATAAATCTATTATATTACCATAATTATATATTTCAAACCATATATTATTTACTTATAGTCTTTTATTACTCATTTATTAACAATTATCTATTAGAATCATTGTTTCGGTTGATACTTGCTTTATTTCTCATATATGTTTTGGTTTTATAATTTAAATTCTTTTAATCTTATAATAGTCAAAAATATAATTTTTTTATCCATGATATAAATATCATACATATTAATTATATATTTAATTATTGTAATCAATAAAATTTAGATGTTGGAAATTGATTACACCGTTCATGGAGACTGTAGGCCGTACATACCCATGAATGTTGTTTACGTTTCTATGTATAGATTGAAGAAAAAGAAAATAAATATTAATTTAAATTTAATGAATAATTATTATTTGATATATATCATTTATATTAATTAAATTCATACATATTACCATCCATGTAAAGAATAATGGAAATCATTTCACATAGCTATGTGGAGGTCATATTCTACAAATATAAACAAATGAAGTTATTGTTTTACATTGGATTTGTGAGGTATGAAGTTAAATTTGATATAATATTTTTAAATGTATGGTTAGTTTATGAATATCACATATATTAATAAATTATAACCTTACTACCATCCCTGTAAATCATAAGAAAAAATTGAATCACATCGCTTCATGAGGTGATTGTACACTCTACAAATGAGCGATTTTATGATATCCTCTAAGGTATAGAATGTAAGAAGGTATATATTATATGATAATTTATAAATAATAATAATAATATAAATATCCTATAAAAAATTTAAATTCATCATTATATCCAGCATTAAAAGGTGGTTATGGAAAGCTAATTGCATAGGTTTGTGAGCGCACTAGACCACCATACATACGATCGACAATTTAGTTTCCCATTTCATGGAAGTTGAGAAGGATATAGTTTATTAAATTAACAATATAAAATCTTATTATACATTATATAGTTTTTTTATTATATTATAATAGTTTAATATTATTTGAAGTTGGTTTATGAATAAATAAAACAAATACACGTGTTTTAGAATTTCACCTCTTCTACGAAGAGCCTCTTCATTTTTTTAACTAAAGACTTATTATGAGGGATTAATAATAAAAATAAGGCCTATAGGATGTGGTTGGGAAATTAATGAACGGAGTTTTTAGGTTTTTTCTTAAACAAATGGTTTTGGATGTGTGAAAATGCAAGGAGGGTGGGTGGCCTTTTATATATGGTGGTAGAGGATACACATGGGATTTTGGTAAAGATAATGTGATACCCACATTTTGATCATAAAAAAAGAAAAAGGGAAATTATGGGCCCTTAGAGGTCATATGGTATAAATATTTCATGATTTTTTTGGATATGTTTTAGATCAATTTTAACCATTATTTTCTTAGTTTAACCCCAGATAAACCAATTTTAACTTAACCATGATAATTAATTTTTACTATTTTTAATAATCATTATGGTGAATAATTAAGTTTAAATTATTATAAAATGAAAAGTATTTTTATTAAAAATATAGAATTCATTTTTCCCTGTCCATTTCATACAATTACAAGAATTCAATTTAATATTAAACGCATAGACACATCGAAAAATGGGTTTTCCAATAAATGTTTTTCAAAATATTAATACTTTTTATATTAAAATTCAATAAAATGTTGATTCAAATAACCGTAATTTATTAAATTGTAATATAATTTACCTAATTTTACTTTAAAATTAATTGAAAATATATTTTAAAGAAAAAGATAGTTTTCAATGGAAATCAATATTTTTCACCATTCATAAAAAAATAATATTTTTAGAAAATTATAAAAAATTATACCAAATATAATTTTAAAATTTATATTTAAAAAATAAAATTTATTTTTTTAAAATAGATTATCTAAAATTTTTAAAAATTAATTTTAAATTATGTGTGAAAAGCATAACTATATCAAATTTTAAAAATAGAGTTTTTCAGAAAACATTTTTATTTATCTAAAATGGTTATTATTTTATTTATAATTAATATATAACCATTCAATTAATTTTATAAATGTGTAAATAATATATTTTTTATAAAATAGTTTTTCCAATTATTACCCAACAACTTAATGGATATGTTATAATTTCCATGTTTAAATAAAAATATTTTACTAGAGTATTGTGATTCATTCAATCCCAATGTTTCATGCATAATAAGTTATAAAATAGATTTAATTAATTTAAAAAATATATATCTTAATGTATCAGGGTATTATATTCATTTATAATATTAGTATTGTGTTTCATACACACTATCTAATGTGATGTTCATATTTCCAAGTCTTAGGATGTTATAAATTATACATAGAAATAAAGAACAAAACAAACCCTAAGAAAAATATTGAAAAAGAAAGAGAAAGGGAAAATAAGAGGGATAAAATATTGTTTGATCCCCTTTGTGGGTACAGGTTTTTGACTGCTTCTATTTAGCAGTTCTAGTGGTCACCTAAAGTATATTGGTAGATGTTTCTTGTGTTATTTGAAAAAACAAATTTTATCCTTCCAAAGTAAACCCATTAACATTGATTATAGAGGAATCTCTGGATAGAGTAAAATAGGTTTACCCCCTTTACAATATAGTATAATTTTTAATGTGGGGAAATAAAAATAATGGGTCATCTTTATTTACAATAAATAATTGTGTGAACAAATAAAATTCAAAATACAAGTTATTCTCATGTGATTTTGTTTCATAAATTTTAGTAAATGTGATGTTAAAAAATAATAAAAATTACAATAAATAAATAAATACCCCTTTAAGTATATCACCTTGGATTTTGACTTCTTCCTAAATGGTCTTTTTTAACTCAACCTCAAAGTATGTGTCATTTTATTCTCTATATTCCAAGGACATGCATTTATTATACTAATATAAAAAATTAATGTAGTCAGGGGGTGGGGGTAATTATCAATTAATTTTCTCTAAAATAATAATAAAAAGAGTTCAAGTAAATATTATCTTCCTTAGTGTGCTCGACTTTTAATTCATATTCTTCTCTAAATCCCTCTTAGAGCAGGTTTGTTGTTGATGGAAAGAAGAGGCCAATATCCTCTAATTTATCTTTACATTATACTACTTAGGTAATTTTATATTCAAAATATATATATAGGTAGAGAGTTATTAGTTTTTCATTGACAAATATAGGATTATCATATACATTTTTATCTTCTACAAAATAATCCTAATATTAATCCAATTTATCTTCATCTCCCACATTTTTATCAGTTAGAAAGTATTTTTATTTAAACTACTATTAAAATTGCATGGATGTGTTCAATGATAATTCCTTGATAATTATTTCCTTACAAGGTTCTCCAATTGAAAATCATGAAAAAGTTATTTGATTTCTTCTTTTCTTGATCCTCCTTTTGAGATATTATTTCCTTCAAGGATGCAAAAATAATTTCCATTTGACTCCTCAATTCTTCAATCATTATAGTGTTCTATAAATATTTTTTATTTCATTATTATTCCCATGTACACTTATAAAACATTTAAACATGAATATAATATATGAAAACACTTTGAATATCCAAAATTTAACTAAGAAATAAATTTGTGAAAATATGTTTTATTTTCTTAGTTTTTAAAATTTATGATTTTTTTAATCTTATTTTCAAAAAATTTGTGTGGGAGATATTTTACTCACTGATAATGGCAGAAAATTATGAGATTAAATTCTTACATATCCCTCACAAAAAAATTCTTATTTTCTTAATAATGAAACATAAAGCACACCTTAGGGCCGATCTCTCAAGGAGGCCACTCACAGACAAACTTTTTCTAATGTCACTATTTAAAACTAGAATAAAACTATAATATACTAATAATATATGTGTAGGTTTAAAAATTCACATTATATATAAATATATAAATATATAAATAAATTAAAACAAAAATTCAAATAATAATAATGAAAACAAAACCAAATCAAGTTAGAGGAGAAATGTTGTTGTTCCTAGAAGATCATGGTGATGCTATCATTGTTCATTAAAATATTAATCCTAAATATTCTATTAAATTTTGAGATCAATCCTATCCCTATAAACCATACCATTGAATTTTATTTACTCCAAGCTGACCCCCCTTATTTGGGACAATACTCTTTTGCATCGTCACTATAATTCTACTCCACCCCATATGCATCATTATGATGATGAAGGAGAGGAATGAAAATTAACAGGAGGAAGAATACAATTATAGTGAAATAATTATGAAACCTCTATAAAAATAGGCTTCACCACTACTAAAATTCTAAGAATAGAATAATAAAATTTCATTTAATCACAATAGGTTCAAACACCAATACTCCCTCCTCAGACAACATTGAGAGTCAGTTATCAAATTTTATGGAGATTAGAAGGAGAACTATTGGGGATACAAAAAATATAAAAATTAATATAGGGTATAGGAATCTGAAAAAAAATATTAAACATAAAAAACTATTAGAGTATCATATAACCTACTTTTATTCAAAATTTAAAAACAAAATATCAAACCCTTGACATGGAATTTGAGGTTCATTTTTATAGTGAGATGAATGGAAATTTTTATCTTAAATTCAATCCATTGAATGGTTCCACATGGTGGGAATATTAAATGGACTAATATGGGTTTTTATCCTATTTTTTAATATTTCACATATATCCTCCAAAAAAGTTTATTCTTTATTTTCAACTGGCATCATGAGTTATGACAGTTTTAATACAAAATTATTTTCTTTCCTGGAGAGTGTTTATATTCCAAGGAACCAAATTACAAAGCATTTATAGGATTTAATAAGGATCAATATAGTGTGTTAATATCAAAATATAATTTTCCACGCCACCTTTTAGGTATCAATGTTAAATTTTAGCTCATATGGGATGCCCATTTGTGAGATATGTACCAATCTTTAAAAGTGATCCATTCTGTGCATAGATTTAAAAGCCATGATTATGATTTAATTTTGGGCCTCAAAATGATGGATTGAGATTTGAGTCTCATTTAATTAAATTAATAACATATTTTTTTATGATTTAAAAAAACTAATTTCATGATTTAGATTAATTTAGATGATGTTATGGCCAAAATACTAATCATATCAAAAAATATTTAAATTCCAAAATTAGGACATTTTTAGAATAAAGATAAAATTGTTAATAAAAACTAAAATTATTATAATTAAACTTGAAATATGAAATTATTGAGATTATAATATTTAATTACAAAATAATATATGTATAACTCTAAGTTTCATCATATTGTTAGAATAACTCTTTTGTTGACTCTGAGAATCCTTGATATGTTTATGGATCACATTTATTTTACCTGTAGTCTATTTTGAAATGTATGTTCCCAAAAATTTTCCTTATCCAACATCATCCAAACTTCTGGAGTTCTACAACTTTTACTATAAATTTATCTATAAGTTTCCATTTTAATATTTTAGTGACTACTATTATTTTATGATAATTCAACAAGTGAAAGCTATTGTTCCCCACTCCGTTGAAAAATATGTGAGCTTGACCTTAATATGTATTCTAATGTATGAATAGTACTATAAACAATCCCATCATTTTTTGTATGATAGGTCGTGATAAGGTTTAATTTTTAATTTATATCCTTTTGAAGGCTCCCCTATAACATAGAAGTAAATCTTGGATCTCAGTTTTATACAATTGATATTGGAGATCTATAAAGTCTCCCCACTTCTTTATTATATATTTGTACAAGTCAATCAAATGATAAATCCTCTCATATTGAATTTAAATTATTATATTTTATTTATTAATCAATGATTACCCATATGAAATTTTTTCACTTTGATGTATTAAAAAGTATAGTAACAGAGATCATAGTGATGTTGTCACATTACCATAGAGGTTTGTATAATGTTTGTAATAATCATTTGGGAAGTTGTAACTCCACCTTTAATTTATTAAATAAAAACATCATTAAATATAATTAAAACTCTCCTCCTTCATACCAACCCATAATTATTTATTTCATATATCTCTATAAATGATACTAATAGAGAATGCTAAGCTATGAGTTTCTTCTATTCATCTCTTTCTTAAACTCTAGAGTATATGGGAAACATAACATTGTACTAAACCTCATTAATCCCTCCATATCAACATTGAACACATGAAACATCATATTTTTAACATATTCTACCTTCTTTTACAATATTATTTAATCCCCTTTTTCTTTCTTAATTTCATCTAGTAATGATAGGTAAAAAATAATCTGGGATATATTTGAGGATGTTCATTCCCTTATGATTTTTATGTCTATATTTACCATATCCTTGATCAATTGATATCCTATAATATTTATCATTAAAAAAATATGGAGTCTTTTATACATAACGCATCCAAAACATATTTTGTTTCTCATGGTATATGTTGAATAGAATAATCATAGTCTTTATGAGGCTCCATACATATCCTTTTTCTCATGTTAAATTCATTTTTTTTGAATTCGCACATCAGAATTTGGTGGCCTGTGGATATATCAGACATCTAAATATATGTATATTCTATTCATATCATTAATACAAAGATAAATAAAACTAACTCTAAATCAGGGGTATGATATTTATGTTTATATGGAATTAACTATCGAGAATCAGAGGAAACCATGTTAACATTTATTATGATTACACATCCAAGTCCTTTTAATGATTCATTAACATTACCCAAAAATTACATACATAAATAATAAATCATTTTAGATTAATATTCAAGACATATCATAATCATACATACCCCTTAAACATAAAGTATTAGTGTCATTCGATATTTGATATATAATCATCTTATTTCTTGAAATATCTTCAATATATTCCAAAAAATCTTTTCACATAGATAACTTCTTATTCATATTATACTTAAAAACATTCCAAAAAATCTATGAGAATGAAAATATAATAAAGGTTGAGTTAAAATGCTTATTAAGGTTAAAAATAAGAGATAAGAGTCAATTGTCACAAGTTATCATAATATAATCACATGTGCACGATTACATGATCATAATCTATGAAAACATACTCAAATAGTCAAATATCATTAATCACGAGTCATGGAATAATTATTTGTCATAAAAAATACATAAGTCGTTAGAATTTAAAGTCATAAATAATAAATCCTGATCCAAAAGAACATATCATAAGAACAAGATATAAATTTTCGGTATACAAATATAAATAAAGAAATCATTTTATTTGTCAAGGTTCACATTTAAGACTCTATTGGTGGAAAAATTTCAATATTGGATTTGGTTTACTCCCCATTACATCATTAACTTAGTCAATATTTACTCCCAATACTATCATAGTGGACAATTTCTCTTACTGAACTAGGTTACCTCCTCATTCTATTCCATATTATCTCATGAGATATTAATATTTAACTTATCCATTAATGATATATATAATTTTTGGACCACCCATAACATAATAGAAAATGTACATAATTTTTCAAAAATATAATGAAATAATTATTCAATTCATCATATCATAACTTGTTGGAAAGAAATGATTTTTTTAAAGAATTCATCATATCGTAATAACCCATGGAAAGAAATGGGGTTTATAGAAATATTATTAAAACATCATCATCATAATCCATCCAAATAAAGAAAGTATATGGTGTCATATAAACATATAACTAGAGAATTATTACAATACTTGAAGGATGTATACATAGATGAAAAATTTTATTAAAGGAGAATTTGAATATTTCATTGAAAACAAGGAGAATATCATTTTCTTTCAGTATCTTAGTAATGAAAAAAATTTCTAATATATTGAGAAAGTAAATTTCATTGAAAATAAATTTCGAAACATTTAAAGGAATATTTAAATAAAAGAATAATATTTTTATTGGAAAAAAATCTATCTTGGAATATATATTAAAGGAAAAAATTATTTTCATAGTATTATAAAAAGTCAAAAGTGATTCGTACATAAAAAATTTGAAAAGAATTTATTTTAATAATTTTTATAGAATGTAAATGTTATTAAAAATATCACTTTTCAAACATTAATTTTTAGACAAAAACTTCCATAAATTTTGTTAATAACATGAACATATCAGGAAACATTCGTCTACCAAAGATGAAATATGATCTACTTTTCTTAAAAACATTTTCCCGATCATTTTAAGTTAAAAAGAGAAAAAAATGGCACAAATGCTTGAAAATTTCTAGAATAAATATTTTAAAATAAAATTAATGGTTTTTAAACTATAATGATCAAATAATTTCCTTGAATAAAAATTTAAAATAAATAATCACAAAAATAAAAGAGATTTCAAAAGAAACCCTTACTGTAGATATTGTCAGGATTCATATACATTAAAAAATACTATATAATAAATATAAATTTATTATATATCTATTAAAGAAGCATATTAATCTATATATTATGGTATATTATTCCTTAATAATTTTAAATGACATTTTAATTAACAATTCTTTGTTAAAATCATTATTTGGGTGAAAACTGGTATGTTTTACATGCATGTTTCAGTTCAATAGTTTCTTTACATGAACCTTGGTCATGGATTAATAATATATAAAGTCTTAATTTTTTTAATAATTATGATATTTATTAGTTATATAAAATTTTATAACAATTTATACAAAGTGGTGATAAAAATGTATTACATCTCTTTGTGGATATGGTAGTCTGTACAAATACACAGGTGATGTTATCACTTTTTGATGGATGAAACAAATGAAATGTACATATTAATTCAACGTTACTGAATAAAAATTATATCATAAATATCATATATACATATATATATTCTTTAAATATATCCTTATTACCAGTCATGTAAAAATGGAATGGAAAATGAATCACATTGCTTTGTGGAGATTGTTGTTCACACGTATGCACAATCAACGTTATTATTTTACAATGGATGTGAAGGAGATAGAAATTGTATATAAAATTAACATAAAAAAATATCAATTTAGGGAATATAATGATTCAATATTTTTAATATTTTTATATAACATTTATAGGAGGTTTAAGAAGAAGTAAACATAAAATGGATTGGAAATAACATAAACCTCTTCTTCTGGAATCCTCCTTTTAAAAGAACCTTAAGACTTATTGGATGGGTATTTTAGGAAGAATATAAGAACATGATGATGTATATGGACTTTAGGAGAGAATTTGAGAATATGTTGGTAGATATAAAGGGATCAAATAGTGTGGATAATTGAGAAGTGGGTGCACCCTTTTATATGTGAGGTGGGTGGAAAACTTATGAATATTTAGATCTTTAAAATATAACAATTTCACTCTCATAATAAAATGGATAAAAATTACAAAATCATAAGAAATATGAGGGAAAATATCTAAATAAAATAAAATAGTCAAATTAAATAAAAATGTTATTATATTTTAAAGCTTATCTCTTAGGTTATCCCCTTTTTAACCCTTAACGTGGTAACACGTTTTTTTCCATGGTTACTATTCATTATGACAAAAAATTAATTTAAACATATAAACTAATATTATTTATGATAATAAAGAATATTGAATTGAATCTACTATATTAAATATTGTAAAGTGTATGAAATTAATTCTAATATCCACACACAAAATGTATAAAAAACATTTTTAACAAAAATATATTTTTAAGCATAAAAATGATTTTATCCTCATTACATAACTAGTAACAATGAGTATATGAATATTATTATATTTTATTGAATAAAATTTAAAAAATAAATTTAAATAATTCTTAAATAATGATTAATTTAATTTGAAAATATAAAAATACATTATGCACATAAAAATAGTTTTCTGAATAATGATAATTTTTAATTTAAAATTATTTTTTCTTCACTTATAACTTATTGATACAATATGTAGATGAATAATTATTAATTTTTTACATAAAATACCAACATATTTTACCAAAATTATTTTTTATTAGTGATAAAAATACATGATATTTAAAAAATTACAATACTTTGAAAAAAGCATCTTTTAACATAAAAATTATATCATTTTAATCATTAAAAATAAAGTATTTATTTTCAAGGAATTAATCAATAAATATTAATTAATGAAAAATTATACATATATATATATATTATAATTTAGTTACCCTTATAAATAAAATATAATATAATAACTATTTGATAATAGTTACATTTAATAATTACATTTCAATTGTATATCACCGTTTGGTTATGTTCCTTGTTGTTTATAAAGAAAGATATATAACATATCAAATTTATTTAAAAAGAAATATTTCATAAAATATTAGGGTGTTAAACTCTAATTTCCCTATATGATTTTTTCCCTCAAAATTTGGACACTCCAATTTAATCCAATGAGGAAAATTTTGTCTCATCACATCCAAAAGTTACCACATCACTTCATCAAATTTATGGTTTCGCCACAAAACAATTGGATAGGATAGAAATATTATTAAGAAATACTTTATATCTTCAATAAAAAATATCCATTGGTGATTCCACATAAGATATTTCATTCTCCAGTGGTTTGACCATTGATATTAGTACACGTGAAGAATCAAGTTTGCACATCCTCAAGAGAGATGCAAGGATTACAACATGAACATGTGAGAAGTTCGACTGAAGAACCAAGGGATAAGATAATATTCCATTGTGAAAAATAATATCATAGATAGTGATATATCATAGTAACAACTAATTTTTTTTTCAAATCTTATATCTTATTTATAAATAGGTATTCATCGGAATACCATACCTCCAACTTCAAACTAGATATCTCAATGATGATTGTCATCGTAACATTTATATCGAATATAAGATTCCCTAACATGATATTTCATGTTTGTAACATTATCATCCATTTACTTAGTTTGATAAAGTCCCTATATATTTCATTCACAAACTTTATCCAATCACATTTTAGTTATACACTTAATTACATAGAGGCCCTCATAAGGATCCATCTGAATGATTAAGTGAAAGCTATTACAGTATGAAAACAGGATTGTAGGAAGGTGTTTATCCGAACCACATTGGATATCCACATAATAATCTCTATGTATATCTTCTTGGTTTTTAATGGACCTCTAAAACTGGCCATACATTTTAGGATGATATGAATTCCTATAGATCAAATCTATATTCAGATATTGTTAATGACTTCTCTAAAACTTCAAGGTATGCCTCCGAACCTGATCAGATACAATAAATTGTAAAACCCAATGAAATTTTACACATTACTTAATGTATATATTTTCAATATAATCAATATATATATACTCTTTTATAGTAATGAAATTTGAGAAATTTATAAGGCGATCTACTATAATAGAAATAGAATTATAGTCTTTAGATGTTTTTGGGAGTCCGATTATGAAATATATAGTGATGTTTTCTCATTTCAATTCAACTATGGGGAATGGTTGTAATATCTCTTTAGACGTCTATCTCTTGTATTTAACATACTAACATACTAAGGAATGTGATATATATCCCATGATATCCATTTTCATATTGTCCCACCAGAAAGAAACTTTCATATATATATATATATATATATATATTAATACTTCATGATTAATTAGGAATGATGTACTATGAGATTAATCCCATAACACCTTAAAATATGACATTTATGGGACACATTATTGGTCCTTGAGCCATATCATTCCATCACAGTCAAGGTTGAACATATGAATATTTATTACCTTATAATGTAGTTCCAAAACTTCCTACCAAGCCTCCTTAATTCTCACACAGATGGATTCTTGATCATTTATTTTAGAAAGATATCATCTTTCCCCTTTTCTTATGATTTAATGATCCATATTTTGAAAATATATAAGTATTTTATCACTTTTAATCCTCATCATGGGAAAACTAGCATGGAACATACAACTCAAACCATCAACCACCTTTTTCTCCTTACTAGAGTGGTAATGTATTGAGGAGTCATAATCTTTAATCAACTCCAACAATCTCCTATGTCACATATTGAACACATTAAATTTGAATATATAATTCAAGAGTTTATTATTATATATATCCCATATTTCAACATAAATACATTTCCTTAATATTTTCAATGAAAAAATAACTTTTTCTAACGCTAAATCATGAGTTCGGTATTTTTTCTCATGAATTTTTAATTGTCACAAATCATAAGATATGAGTATTTAATTTTTCATGAGGAAGCATCCTAGTACCTTCATTGATGCATCACTACAGATCACAAACCCTTATCCAATACAGTGTTGTGTGAGAAAAGGTTTACTAAATAACCTTATTTTCAGCTCCTTGAGTATTTATTAACATTAATATAATAAATGGTGCTTGGATCTATTCCAAGTCAAGTTGGTTAATCTATATGATTGCTATGAAAAATATCTCACAAATAATCAATTTTATATAGGAAACCCAAGAAAAAAATAGATCTCAATCATTGTAATTGGTCCCAGACATTTCTTAGTAACTATAGAATTTTATCTATTTATCAATATACCATATCTTGTGATTATATAACCATAGAATTCATATTTATATTTCAAAAATTCAGACAATCTAAATTTTTCTTACGTATTCTTCTTCCCCAAGGTCATCAACATAATACTTAATTGATCTTAATGTTATTCTTTACTCTTGGAATATATAAGAATATCATTTATAAAGTCTATCACAAACTAATCTTGGTATTCTCTAAATTCTCAATTCATTAAATACATGAATATAACAGTAAAATTGGTATGTCTAATGATATAACTATAAATTCATAATTTCCAAACCTCATATGGAGGGCTTCCTTGGGTATATCCTCCTTTTAACCCTAAAATGATTAAATAGAAATAAAATATAAATCTTGGAAAAATATTTAGCTCCTCATAATTGATCAAATATATCAATGATAAATGGTATATGATACATATTCTTACTGCTATTTTTTCTCAGTTATCAATAATCAATGAAAAGATGCATTGACCGATATTTATTTTTAATAAAAAGAACACATGAAACCCATGTCAATTCACTAGGGAGTATGAATCCCTTATCTAGATTCTTCTATATTTGTTTCTTCAATACTTGTAACTCAATAACGAAAATTATATATAGATTATTTTAAATAAGTGTACCACCAAGTATGTGTTTTTTTTTAAAACTCAAATTCATGATTTGGGGGAATAATATAATATTATTTAGAAAATACATTATAATTTACCTGAACAATTTACATATCTTTAACATTGAGTTATCATCAACCATTTAAGATAAATAACCCTCATTAATAGGTATTAATATCCATACAATAGATGTAATTTATATTTTAAGTTCATTTTCATTCACATATCAAAAGATGATAATATTTTGACTGATAATTTCAAATATGACGTACCTACATTATTTATTGATATGGGATCTGTATAAATAGATCCAATCAATTCCCAAAATAACATCAAATTCAACTAGAGAGAGAATAAAAATATTTATTGGAAGAAAAATCCAACAAAATTCTATTAGAGAGGAGATATATAATTTAGATGACGTCATTATACCATTAATTTTTTTTAATGCTAACTCCACATATAATCATTAAGGTGTTGAGGTGATACCTTTATAAAATTCATTAGATATAAATGAGTGGGTAGAGATTAAATCAAATAATACCATTTTAGTTATAGGGTGAATGATATATTTACCTTTCAACACTTCGTTCTCGTGACCCACTTCAACAGTTGTGATCAAATGATATTTCCCTTTGTGTCATGAATTAAAAGGTTTCTATCATTTATTTTTTTCATTAAACCATAGATTTTTTTTACTAATTATCATAATTTTTACACTCTTTAAAATTATAAAATTAGAGTGTGGTTGATATATTCAGTTCAAATTTCTCTTTATTCATTTAATTTATTGGCCTAATGACATTAATTTAGTTTTATTTTTCTCAAAAAAAAAATTTCCACACTTATAACATTTTCCAAATATTATAAGGAAATTAAATTTATGATTCCTTCCACACTTCATTCATGAAAGAATTTTAATTTTTATTCCTCAATGTGTATAATTATTATAACATCTTTAAAATCCAATATTTATCTTCTTGTACCAAAAATCAAGAGAATAATGAGAGTCTCTAGTATTCTTATATAGTTTTAGAGAACATCAAATGATATCATCATAATTTTCAAAGTCGCGTATATCTAATTTATTATGGAGAATTGGTCTTAAGCTAGTAATAAATTAGTCAAATTTTTTCAGGTTTGATGATTAAACAAAAAATTTACATTTCATATTGGGTGAAATTATAATTATAAGAACTAATTGAATCCTCACCATTCTACTTTAGTTAAATAAATTTCCTCTCGAGCTTACTTCAAAGAGTTTGAGAAACAAACATAGAGAGAAATTTCTTCTTAATCTATTCCCATGTATTGAAGTTAATTTCCTTATATAGCCTCATATTCTTAATTATATTCCACCATTGATTAGTGTCACCTTTAAAATTATACACAACCAAAATAACATTATAATCTTTCGATCATTAGACAATAACGAACATATTTTCTATATAATTGAATCATTACTCAGTTACAGTTAGATGAGAGGAATGAGCAAATAATGGTGGATGTTGTATCATAAAAGTTTCAATGGTGTATTATTCCTTCCATTGATTGTTTGTAAGTTAAACATGATTCAAGTTACTGTTTGTTTCCTGAGAGATATGGATGAACATAAGTACAATGTTTCACGTCCCATCTCCCATTTCATTTAATTTCTAATAAGGAATATCATTTCATTGTCTATCACATTTATTTTTCACATAATTACCCATGGATACAACCGTAGCCTAAAATTAACAAGTGTAGTGTGAGTATTGGAAATCAGTAATTAGGGTAATCGATCTTATGATTTTGAAAACCACTCTTACGATTTCTTAAATTATAACACCCTTTTAAACCCATGGAACTTTAATTTCATCTAATATAACTATATCTCATCATAATTTTTCATAGATTATAATATCTTATTAAACCTAATGGTACAAAAATATAATTTGATTTAAGAAAATTATATCTCATTAGAGTTTTAAACATGTTGTGCGATTAGACCTCTTTATTATATAGTATGTGGAAATCAAGTTGATACCCAATGATTCATTTTAGGTTTATTATGCATAAGAGTTTTCTTTATAGATACTCCATCCACATGTTTATATTTAGACATAGATGTAATTAATGGTAAAGCCCATAATCTCAACTTTACCAAAATTTTAGTGTGTTATCCTATACTTATACTTATCCCCAAATTTTTTCTAATATTAATCTACAAAAATAAATAAACCTGTATATAATGCCAACTAAGGTGACTCAATAATTACATACATAAATATTAAATCATTTTAGATGAATATTCCATGTGTATCATAATAATATATACCCCAAAACCATATAGGTTCACTGTCTTTGGTGACTAGATATATAATAATATTATTTCATGAAATATCTTCAAAATCTTTAAAAAATTTCATATCACATAGTAGTGTTCTTAGGTATACCCTAATCAAATCCTTTTCACAAAATTTAGGGAAATTGAAATATAATAAAGGGTGACCTTAAATTCTTAGTAAGGGAAAAATTAGAGATATTAATCAATGATCATAAGTGAGCATAAAATAAGCATGAGGGTATAATAAAATGATCAAAACTTACAAAATTCATATCCAATTATTAAAATATCATTAATCATGAGTCATGAGATAAGGATTTTTAATAACAAAATACACAAGTCATAAGAGTGTAAAATGATCAATAATCAATCATGAGACCAAAGAACATATCATAATCACAAGAAATAAATTTATTGCATAAAAATAAAAATAAATAATCATTTCCATAATAAAGGTTCACTTATAAGACTATAACAGTGAATGAAATATCATCTTGGATTAGGTTCACCCTCAATTTTATCATTTCCTTATTCAGTGCTCACTCCCAACACTATCATAGTTTATAGAGTCCCTTCTTGGATGAGGTTCACTCTCTATTATAGTCTATATTATCTCACGAGATATCAGTATTTACCCAATAAATTAGAGGGATATATAATTCCAATCCCACACTTCACATAATGTAAAACATATAAAATTGTTCCAAAGTATCATAAAAATATTTACAAGTTCATCATATAATAAATAATGGAAAATAAATGGGATTTATAATGATTTTATCATAACATAATTAACCCATTAAAGGAAATGGGATTCATAAAAACATTCTTAAAAAATAATAATCTTAATTCATCAAATAAAGGAATTGGATAGTATAATAAAAAAAATATCCCTAGTGAAGCATAAAAATACTTAAAAGATATTGGAATAGATGAAAAATACCTTTAAAATATCATTTGAAAATTTCTTTGAAAACTAGTAAAATAAACATTTCTTTTGGAATATGTAAAAAATAAAAATTCATAGATTACATAGAACAATACATTATTTAAAAATAACTATGGAAACAAATAAATTAATCTTCAAATAAATGAATGTTTATGATAATAGTAAAAATGTTTAGGTCGTATTCATTAAAAGAGAACATTAACTTCACATGTTTGTTAAAAAACAAAATTAATTCATATGTAAAACATTTTGGAATATTCATTTTAATAATTTGTAAAAAAATATTGTTTCTCAAATATTTATATATAGATAAAAACTTCCTCAAAACATTTTTAAGAACATGGATGTGCAAGAAAATTTTCAAAAACTAAAGAGTTAATAATGTTGGATTAAAAAAAATTCTCAATAATTTAATGTTTCAAAGGGAGGAACATAGTAATAATAGTTGAAAATTTTATGAATAACCAATAGAGAAGGAAATAAATGGGGTTTAATGGAATATGATCATATTATTTCCCTTAAAAATATCTAACATAGACAATATTGAAAAGAAAGGAGATGTAACATAAACCATTTTCTTGGGTCCTATATTTATTCATATGTGTTCAAACCTCCTGTATTATAAATATATTATATTACCATATTCATACACTTATTACTGTATATAATTCCTGTAAAACCCAGCCTGGATTAGTCTATGAACATTAACTAGAATTTTTTTCTATGTTCCCTCAGGTGTGCCTCCACCTATACTAGAGGCTACCAACTAGCAGTAGGGATATGAGATGGTACTATAATGAAAATGTACCCCATGTATGAGAGTGGATAGTAATAGATAAAATCGTCAAGTATCATACATCAATAATAAAAGACATAAAAGTACAAACAATAATTAAAATATCCCAACCAATAATAATATTCCATGTGAAATTAGTATAATATTACAAGGATGATAACCCAACTAGAAGATCATATAAATATAATTTGATAGAATGAAAAAAAAAATTATTAGAGGCTCTAATATATCCGCATTCCTCTCGTTGAACCCATTATCCAATCCTATCATCGCTTTTTAACAACACAATCCAACCCAAGACTCAACCCAACCTATGAATGCAATAAGTGGAAGGTCTTATTGGGTACCAAATTACCATGGTTATCCAAGAGGGGTGTGAGTACAAAACTTAGTTGGATACAACCAACATGGTCCCATACATAACTAGTATATGTGTGTGTTTCACAATTATATAAAATAAATAAATAAATTATTGAAAACTAAATAACCATCATACTACCTACTTCAGGATGTTCTGTGATATCTTTGAGAACATCATAATGACCATGAAAACAATAACCAATCAGGGAAAAAATTACTACTATAGAACCAATAACCAATGAAAATCCTAAAGACCATGACTCGGATAAAAACACAATTTAACTAGTTTTGGAGTGTCTCTGATCATGGGAATCACCTAAGGGGAACATTGGTTCACTCACCATGTATTCTATGATTACACCTCCATCATTATTAGTAGAGGAACCTTGGAATCATAAAACATAATTTAACCAGTTCTACAATATTTATGCCCACCCAACACCTTATACCTCCATTTGAATTCTGGGAATCGTGGGCATTCAATGTTTTATATTGGTATCACCATTAAAATACCAACACCCAATAATTTATAGTGGGATCTCTATATCAAATTAATACTTTACATACTAATATTTCATGTACCCATGAACACACATATTCTTAAATTCTAGATCCTATTCACCACCTCTTGGAATCTACTCTTGCATCAATGAAATCACTGGTTGTTGGAAAATCTAGTAATCTTCCCCCAATATACGATGAGGCTAGGTCTCAAACATAATATGAATCCTAGGGTCTTATACATCACAATAAGTGATCCTCATGAATCTCAAGAACTCAAATTAGTTTCAAGACCAATGGTCATTTCCCAATAATCAAAGAAAATCACCTTTCACCGTGCATAACATAATATAAAATCAACATACCATAATGGTTGGTTGATGGATCACACCCACAAACATCATATCCTCCCCATTAGGCTTACAAAGTAATTTAGGTTCTAAGGTGACACCCACAACCATCACTGCTCATAACCAAATATAATTTCTCTGGTTCCTTAACTGATCAAGGCATCCATTGGGGTCCCCCATGTCATAATATAATAGAGGCATACTAAAAAAGACCCTTAGTCTCACCTAAGTATCTAGGTAAACACTAGATGCTAAAGTTATGATATGTCCCTCGATATCATCAATAGGGCGGAAAGACCTTGTTGTCTTAATGGGGTACACCATATAGTGAGAAACTCAAGAAATAGAACACATCCCATCTTACTTCTTAATGTTATACTTAGTCGACTCAATCACTCAAGCCACTCACATTCTAAGTTCAATAAAGTGCCCCTCAGGGTTCTAGTGTCTAGGAAAACTCATTCAAAGTTCATGAATTCAACCATTTTTGGTTGAGACATCTAGTTAGAGAACATGTTTCCACTATGTCCCTTTTCTATCAATAGGTACCATGTAATATCAAATAATTATCCATAAAAATTAAATTAACACAGTTTTAGATGGTTCACTAATTTTAAGCCATTAATTAAAATAAGTAATAATGCTTAGGGTAGAAAATACATGTGACAATGCAATAAAACAAAATAAACAATTTACCACAGGGTAATTATTAAGACCACTAGTTACTTTATAATCCATTCAGTTGTATTTTTTAGGGTTATAAATAGCTTCCAAGGCCCACTGAGATCTATCCCAGCTCAATCTAGGATCCCATCACCAACTGAGATCTTAACTCACACAAATTTTATCAAAAACTTAATTATAACAAATATTTTTAATTATAAAATTTAATTAAAACCATGAATATCTAGATAAAACACAATATGTCACCATGTTACATTTAAACTGAGCCGAACCAATTTCGGGAGGTCCAATGGGAACTCCCGACACCATTCCCATGGAATACCATAAGAATAAAAACCATTTATATAATTAAATAAGTTTAATTTTAAGGAAAAACCAAGGAAACATTCATGTCATGTTGTACCATTTATGAAAAAATGAATGCTGGTAGGCAAAAATCATCTTGAAATGTACTTGTCCTAGGTTGTATAAAAGAACTTGTGAAATCAGGTGATTTCACAATTCTATAGTGAAATATCCATTTTAACCTAAAATAAACATCCCCCAAATCAGCGACAACGATAGGAAAGATGAATGAAAGGAGGAGGAGAGGAATATCCAACCCAAAACATTATTCAACAAGAAAAAATACCAAAAAAATAGAAAAGAGGCAGATAGACACATGGTGAATCCCTCCGTTGTGCACTCTCATTTAAAGGATAAAGGGGGGAGGAGACCCTTTTAAATTTTAAAAAACCCAGTTGGACCCTTTCATTGTGTGATAAAAAGAATCATGTTGTGAATATTTATGTTTTTCCATTAGAGGCCTATTTTAATCCCTAAATTCTCCCCAGGACCCCCTAGGAATAAATTTATTTTGTAAGTATCCCTTTCACGCCAGGAATATGTCATTACATCAGTTTTTAGTAGCTTTAATTTCCCGATCATCCTCTAATGCTCACCCAAACTGGAAGGTTGTCCAATAAATCTTAAACTACACAAAATAACACCATTTAGGTATGTACAATCCTTAAGAATATTATTATGATTTCTTTTTCAGAAAATGAATCAACCACCAAAATTCAAATTCAAATTCTAAATAAATTTTATAACCAATATAGACATAGTGAATTGGAATCTCTTCACCATAAAACGTATCTTCCTCAATTAGTCTTGTAGACCATTTAACAAAACAAATAACCCACCGAGGTCACTAAAAACCACTCAACTAACTACATTCCACCCAAATCATTGAATGATATTCCACTACTCAAGTTTAAGAACATAAAACCTTACACATTAATTGCTGAGTTATCACCCACCACCATCTTAAAAGTACCAAGATGATTCCCAAACATACCCATCCATCCCAAGAAACCATAGTGTAATCATCCAGCTAACTGTCCATCCTATAGAAATCACTTACATATTTCGTATCAAATAACCATCTATTATGATTCATGGTA
Organism: Viscum album; assembly: GCA_963277665.1. Lineage (NCBI taxonomy): Eukaryota > Viridiplantae > Streptophyta > Magnoliopsida > Santalales > Viscaceae > Viscum > Viscum album. The sequence continues at coordinate 1,539,181,999 of OY728131.1, forward strand.
CTACCCTCTATTATAATCCCTTATGAGAACACTTTCCTCAGTGGTACAATGACCCACTTGGGGTGGTTTCTATCACACATCATCTAAACATCAAAGAAAAAACTATTCAAATGTTGATATTTCCTCTTATCTTTGACTCTGTATCTTTTCATAGGAGTATCAACCACCCAGACATAGGTTCCTCATACAAAAAACATTCCACAAATGTTCTCAAAAAAACATCATAATATACCTTTCATACCAAATACAACGTTCACGAATCATGACACCATATTCTCAAACTTTTATAATAATTGTAATCTTAAAATGACACTCCTCTTCATTTCATCGCATGATTCACTCCCTAAACTACGTGATGAAATTATGTTTCACACTATAAAACATGTCATGAAATAGGATTTACCACACAAACCACCGTCTAATCAAAATAAAACAATCAAAATAGTGATTCCAGTACACTAACTCATCAAAAATATCCTATGAATCTCAAATATTGTGTTTAATTTAGGACCATATCAAGAATATATTTACACCTCAACAACATCCATGAACTACATCAACCATACAACTAATAACCCTATAATTATAATGGACCTTCTTATATGAGTGACATCCCCCAATATCATTTTATGGTCTCCCCACTATATAAATTTCCTTATACAACTCCACAAGATTAAACTCTATAGGTTACAACATTTCATATAAACTCCCCCTTCTAAGCAATGTTCATATATCCTAGAAAACTCCAATATACAAATAATTCTTGTATCTCCAATGTCACATCACCTAAATCAATTATGATTTATCCTCTACCATATAGGTAGACCTCTAATTTCATCAAAACATTGGGCCTCTATGCCTTTTAGTGTTTCAAAAATTCCAATGATCCTCAAATTGCATATATCCATTCGTCGATTTTCAACTTAAGTGGGTACCATGAGAAATTGGCACAAACCACTCCCATATTATCCAATATAGAGAGAATGAAATCATGTAACACTTTATCACATCATCTAAATCATTCTCCCCTGATTCATACACCATGGAAGATGGATGACACACAATAATCACTAACCATCCTCCAAAAAACATTAGTTAACCATGCCAAACACTTCATTAGCTTCCACCTAGCACTGTTACAAGTCACAAGCATCCAACCATTCTCTCACCACACTACTAAAGTTAATCAAAAGTAAATTGGGTAAAGATCCTGAATTTTCATTCATAGAAAAACAAACTCAATAAAAAATCATTAACACTCAAGGTACTCCACCTCAATGAATCCCATGTCATAAACGATTCTTCTACATAACTCAAAATAACTTCACATGAATTGGTATCAAAACTAAGAAATATATACCCCTTAATATTCATTTATAGTCCACACTCATGAACTGAATAAACCATTTCTTGGGTTTCCCTCAGACAAAAAACTAGGTAAAAACACACTTAAAAATATCGAGTCACATCCAAGGGTATCCAAGTCTTCAAATCTAGACAAAAACTCAAAATCACAAGGTCAAAACGCATTGAAACGTTATGTTACTATTGCAAAAAATCATGAAATAAATGTTCCAAATACCACTCTAGGGTCCCATATACTCATCAATAAGGAACCTCCTACTGAGCCATCATCCTACTGGGGAACTTATTCTTACTAAGAATTTATATGCATGATTTTACCTCATAAATTATAATATCATTCATTATAATAAACAAAATAGAATTATCCTAGATGATCCATACTGAAGAACCATACAAAAAATATTTTTCTAGAAATAATTCCATTCCTATACATGTACGAAAACTATAAATGTTGTTATTGACTCTTTAAATAACCAAACATGAACATCAACAACCTACAATGTGTTCTAAGATAATGTATCATATTCCATCTAATCATTTATGATGGAACTGATCATTACAAGGATTCCATATATGAGACTACCCCTTTGAGAATTTATAATCTCAAAACGATCCTCATCAGGATACCACATACAAGAGTTAACACAATCATGTACCATACTCTCTTTTATCATGACATACATAAGGACATCACTCTCCCATGATCCATGATGTATAAACATTGCGACATGGGTTAGTTATTTATAATACCATTCCATGTTATAGGAAACAACACTATATATGTTTTTTTGTGTAATTTTAAATAATAAATACCATTTACATTTTTGAAACAAAAATCAATATTAAATTTACCCACTAGAGTTTCATCACACAGGCATCTAATTCCCGTTATAACCCACTAGGATCACTATATATTCCTTACACAGAGGGAATGCATTTTTTTCATCAAGACGAATCACACTGTAGATCCAGATAATAAAATACATTAGAGTACATATAGTAAATAAAACATCCAATCTAATAATAATATTCCACACTGATGTAGAATTACAATACAAGGATGATCTCCTAAAAGTACAATCCAATATATATATAAAGATAGAACCAAAATAATAAAGGTATTTGTATATGAGTCTCAACTATATCCTTGAGCCTATCCACATGCCCATTTTCTAATCTTATCGCAGCTATCTAGCTATATGAACCAACTTGGGGCCCAAAACAACTTTTCTTGCAATAAGTTGAAGGTCTTCTTGGGTACCCATGTGCCATGTCCACCTAAGTAGGGTGTAAGTACACAATTTAATAGGGAACCAAAAATGGTCTCATATATAATAAGTATATATTGAGTATAAGTTCATGATACACACTCTGCTAAAATACATAAATGAACTATGTGAAAATATTTAAGCACCATATTAACTACTTCAGTTAGTTCCAGGGTATCTTTGAGAATGGCTTGTTGTCTGTGCCAACCATACCCATTCTAGTGGACCAATTAATTATCTAGTACTAGTAATTGGTTTTTATACTTAGGCAATAGAATTAATTGAACATACTTTCTACAAACTAGTTATATAGTGTCTCTGAGCATGAGAATCTCCATAAGGGAACCTTTTTTCACTCACTAGGGATCCAATGCTCACACCTCCATTATGATGAGTAGAAAACCCTAGGGAATCACCAAGAATCCCACATCATCAAGACAAAAAGGGTAAAAATCATGGTAGTACTTGAGAATTATCAATGTTAGGATGATTTAAGATTATTACAATAGAGAGGCCCTAGGAAATCATATACATTTAGGCATGACAGATTCTTGAGAGAGTAAGAAAATCATAAGGAATATGATCCCTATATCCCATGGTCAATACCTGGGCATCCAAAAACGCATAAATACTCAGCCAATGCATAAATGATGTTTCTACCTGATCTTATGGGGAATCCTAGTCATAGATCGAGGTGATGAAACTATCACCATCAGGATGTCCAACATCTATACTTGGTGATATATTCCCACATGATACCTTATACCACCATTTGAAACCCAACCATAACTTGAATTCATAAGGGTACAGTTGTACCCCCCTTCAAATAACATCACCAATGAATTCAAAATAGTATATATACTTCAATGTAATCCCTTCCATTCAAGGAATTTTTTCACATATGTATATATATATATATATATATACTCTGATGCTAGAACCTCGAAATTGCCTCTAGAAATTTCACCAATATAATCAATAGATGATACATGAGATAGGAATCCACCAAAAATATAATGTGAGGTTAAAACATAGAAATAATGGGTATCTTAAGGAATCATCCATCTCAATACTTTATTCCCATGCATCTTGGGAAATCACAGCAATATTTGTACAATTGTCAAAATCCAAGAGTTCTAGAAAATCAGCTATCATCATGCATAACACAATTAAAAATAAAAATATTATAAGGGATAGAATAAAGAGCATTACCAACATCATCATCACCTCATCATCTACCTTACACATCAGTTTGAGTTCTAAGGTAACACCTACACCCATCACTACCCATAACAAAATACACCTTCTCTGGTTCGGTTAGTCATCGGGGAACCCACTGGGGTCCCCCAGTCACAAAATAATGAATTCATACTTAAAAGGGTTCTCTATCTCACCAAAGGATCTAGGTCAAAACCTAATGATCTAGGGATATGATATCCCTAAATATCATCAATAAGGTATCATGAACATTATGTCTACAAGGGTGTTTTTTGAAGATGTTAATGTGGATTCCCACCTTTAGGATATATGATGCTTGATGCTTATAATGATTTAGTTATTCTTCCATTACATGATTCTACATAGGGTTCACTATTTCCCCCCTTAAAATAGATATGGTCTCTAATGATTGATTATAGGGGTTCAAGTACAGTTTCACAATCCTTCACATTGGTTTTATTATTTTTATCTATCATAGTAAATCCCAACGATTCCAAAATCCATAACATGGTAAAAATCTATAAATCCCTAATATTAGGTGAAATATTTTTTTTCAAATAAATTTTAATCTTTTATATATTTTTAATTACATTCAATATCTAGATTATCTTGAATTAAATTCAGTAATTAGTTATCCTAGAGTTACATGCAACACTTAGTTTAAATGAAACATGAAATATTATTAAAATATTATTAATTGAATATGGTAGTTATCAATTACATTTTATATTGATATGGAAAAATAAGATTAAATAATTTATGAAAAAATATGTTTTACACATTTATATAAACAAAATTATTTAGAGACTAATTAATTAAAAAAATTAAAACTATTTTAATGTAAAAAAATATTTTTCTGAAAAATTATTTTTATGAAAAAAAAACATATTTTACCTTAATAAATTAAAAAGACCACTTTTGGTGAATTATGTTAATGAAATTTATATATTATATATTGGATAAACTTATTATCATTAATATTATTATTTTTTTAGATAAGAGACATGAATAGATCTAATTGTACACATAAAAATAATATTTTTCTAAAAAGTAGTTTCGCCGCCTTTTGTGAAGTTATTTTCAAAATATTTTTTGACACTTTTAGAAAATTTATTTGAAAAAATAAAATTTAATTTTTAAATCATAATGTAAAAAGTATCTTAGGGTATATTTTTGGGAATTTTTTAAAAAGTATCATTTTTCAATGAATAGTGAAAACTACTGAATTTTAGTCAAAAAATAACTTTTCATTTAATTTATATATAAAGTTAAATAATATTTTTAATTATTATTAAAGTAATATTAATTTAATTATTCATATATAAATACAATTTCTGTCATTGGAATGAATTTTTTATTGAATTTTGATATAAATACACTGTAATCTTATGAACATTATCTCTTTAAAAACCCGCTTTCTTTTTGAGTGTGTGAGATTAATTTTAAATTAACAATTTCCAATTATATTAATGTAATTTGGAAAAAATATATTAAATATTTATAATCAAAATAAACTATATTTTATAATATTTTCAATTTAATTTTTGGACAAAATTAATTATAAAAATTGTAAAAAATTATTTACCACGATTAAGGTAAAAATGGGTTTACAAGGGGTAAAAATAAAAAGACAAGGGTAAAAAATGAACCAAAACATATTAAAAAACTATTTTATAGATATATTTAGACCTTATAAATTATATTATCTATAATTCTAAATTTTTGATACTTTTGGAATTAGAATAACATGGGTACAAATTTTTCTTTTCAAAAAATTACAAGTGGGCCACTCACTTCACTTATAAAAGGCCACCACCTCTCCACACTTCTTCACACCAAAAAACTTTTCTGGTTAAAATAATAACTACCAAAATAAATTCATAAATCATATAATAACATTATATAATCCTTATATTTTATATAAATCCATCATAGGCATTCTTTTGATGCAAACTTGAGGGAGATACTTGAAGAAGTTGTAATAATAATCAACAAGTGTTTTTGGTTTTTTTATTCCTACAAATAAATCAGTTATTATTATACCATGATGATATATAAAAGTAATATTAAATATGATGAGATTTTTTTTGGTAATTTCATGACCTAAAACCACATCCTCTTCCATAAAATGGGTTATGAAATTGTCGTTTGTGTGTACGGGAGGCTGCCACCTTGCGACCCGATGTTATTAATTTTTCCATTATCACCTCTCATGGTTGAACATAATTATGGATTTATTTTTATAAATTATAATTATGATATTATTATGATTATTTAATTATTATATCCTATATAACCTTTTTATTTCCATTTTCTGGTAATACAATAACATTGCTCATGTGTACGGAGGACTTCTGCCTGGAGAAGCAATGTGATTCATTCACACTATACAAGGAAGGTAATAAGGACATGTTTAATGAAAATATGTGATATATGTGAAAAAATATTATTTAACTATAATAAAACATCATATTTTAATTATTTCTAAACATTGAGAAAATGGAAACAACATTCATGCTTACATAAGGCCTACCGTCTCCATGAATGGTGTATTTCATTTCCTATCTATTTATTTTATAGATTACTATAAGTACATAAATTATGAATATATATTATATTTATATCATGGTGAAAAAATTTATATTATTGAACCATTATCAAAGTAATAGTACTAAAAATATCTAATCAAAACATACATGACAAACAAAGCAGTTATTTCCAAAAATGTGACTTTAACATGAGATTATAAATAAATAGGTGATAAAAGGTAATAAGTAAATAATATATGATTTTATAAAAATATTTATGGTTATTTAATATATTAATAATAAATTTATATATATTATACACGAGGTTATAATGTGCATTAAGGAATATGAGACTTAAGGTAAGGAATTTATAATCACTCTTTTACTTCTGGGATACAAATGAAAATTCACTAATCGTTTATTTGGTGTGGGGTATATATACAGAAAATTTTACATGTTATATAATTATATTATTATTTTAAAAATAATTTTTTTTGTTTGATGTTATTATTTATTGGTTTTATGATTCAAAATACTACTAAAGTAGTTAGGGATTTCTATCTCACTTATTTCTTATATGAGACACATTCCATACTCACCACATATTTATTTTATATGATGTATATAATTCCCGTGAATGTATTTTATTATTATTATATATAAAATTATGGTTAATTATATTTAAATTTTATGATACCTCTTTAATGGGATTTACAGATTCAATGTTAACTAATTGATAAGATATTTTTGTCTCAATTTTGCTCCTTTGAGACATATGTTTTTTATGTAGTAATATTCGTTTAATAAGTGTACATAAATACCCTTTGACATGTAATATAATTAATTTTTTTACTCTCATGATATTCTATGTTTCATTAAATTATATTATTTCATGGGTATTACAATTTAAAGTCACCAAAAATAGTTATGATTTTATTTTACAATCTCATTGTTTAGAAGGATTGTTTATAATTATGTTTAAAATGATTAAATATTATAATAAAACACTAAATAAAATCATGAATTTTCTTTTCCAATGGTAATTCATGACATTTTCAAGTAATATTAAATTTTTAAAACTCTTTGGTACTTAAAATAATTTATAATGTTTTAATAAAATCTTATTTTGTTTCTCCCATTTGGTTAGAAACTTTTTATTATTAAAAATGATGTTTTTCTATAAAATATTTAATTTTTTTTTTAATATTTCGAAATGTTTTATCAAAATATTTTATTACCAATGTTTTAATTTTTATAATTTTTTTGGATTAAATATTAATGCTATTTTCCAAAAAATTCCCATTTTTATTCTACCAATAATGAGAAAATAATATTTATTTTTAACATGCACGTCATGAAAAATATTTCTCACTATCTTGAATTCTCAAATATTTAAATATTACATTATAGGTTTTAAATGTTATTTTCATAGAACATATTTTCTATAATATATGTAATTTTTTTATTTTAAAAAAAATATTTCAAAGCAAAAAAGTGATTTTTTTTAAATGTTTTACACTATTTTATTCAATGTGGAAAGGAAATTTTCCTTAAGAAATGTTTTAAATGATTTTAAAGAATAGTTTATTAGTTTTAAAAGTTTATTTTCAATGAAAATTATTTCCAAGATAAATTTTGAAATTTTAGTATTCAAAAGTGCTATTAAAGGAATTGTTATCTTCTAAAAGAAACATTATAATTGATTTATCTTTCAACATAATTATCCATATAAGGTGAAATTATTTAATGTAACTTATACATTGATGAGATATGAACAAAAGATAAAATTATTATTCTTTCTTTTAATGTTTTGTGATGAAAATATGTTTATCTACCTTGTTTCTCTTCCATAGGTTATATCATGCATATATTCTTATGAAACATGCTTCTTTTTCGATGGGTTATGTTATGATGAAATTCTATAAGGATTATGAAACCTTATTCTTTGTATAGGTTATAATATGATTATATTTTTATAAAATCCATTTTATTTCATGGGTCGTGATTTAATGAATTTTTGGTGATCTTATTGAACACATATGTATGATTTTAATTATGTGATGGGATGGAATTATATCTCCCTCCAATTTATTGGTCAATGATAAATTATTAATGATATCAGAGGGTACACATGTGGTTATCCCAATCCTGAAAAATAGGGTATGTGAGTTGTTAGACAAGTCCTAAAAAATAGGATATATGGGTGGTTAGCTCAATCCTTAAGCAGTTACATGGGTTGTTAACCCAATAATTACATGTTATTAATGTATTTGTGGTTATCCTTGACATAATACCTTATTTTATTATATATATTCCAAAAATCTATTTTTCATGAAAATGTTATTCTCTAATGGATATTTTTATATGACTCCCTTATGATTCATTTATTATGAAATTACAATATTTATTACATGACTAAAGAATATGCTATTGGATATATAGGTTATGGTTTTGAAATTTTATGCTCAAGTTATCATACTATTATTCTCATGTTATACTTATTAATCCCCCCTGTTTACCCTTACTGAGAATTTTAGATCACTCTTTCTTATATTTACTTTCCCTAGGCTATGAATAGAAGTTTTAAGTAGGCTATTTTTATATAGAGTAATTAATGGTAAGATAATTATTGGGAAATTTAATATATTTTTGTAATTAATAATACTATGATCCAATTTTCAAAAGTTAGTAAACTATTATGGTTCTCAGGTGTATGTTTCTATAATGTAATGAATATTCATCTAAAAAAATTAAATATCTATGAATGATAATCCTTGTTCATGACAGTTGTTATTAGAGGATAATATTTGTTAATCATTGTAAACTAGGATATGAAAAATTTAGTCAGATCCCTAGGGATATTTCTAAGGACATGACTAGGGATATCTCTAAGTATAAGTCTCAGTATGAGTTATAGTTTAGGAAAATGTCTTGGAATTTTAGTATAAGATTAAAGAATGTTGTTTCCAAGAAATTAAATCTCTTTCTAGATACTAAAAGTGGGTATAGATCTAGAATAGAGGAACCTAAGAGTAATAAATCCAAAAGGGAACATTGATCTAGAATGGATCGTAACCTAGTGTACAGTAATGGGCCTTTGTGTAAACCTAGATTGACACCATCAAGGATATGACTTAGAAATTAAAATAATATTTATGAAACATCATAAATAATTTAAATAGATTGGGACTCTAAATGACCTATGATAAACATAATGTTTCCTAGATTAAAATGATGGTTTCATTCTTTAGATGTCTTTTAAGTAATTTTCATGATTATTTGGTTTCTCATTCTAATTAGTGTTTCTCACACTACACTTTTTGGTTTTCATCAATGGAGAGAACTAGAAGGAATTAGGATAACATTGAATCTAATAGATAATTCAGTGACTCTGAGAATCCAAATTGGATGATAACTATAGAGAATGATATTTTTATTATTCCAAATCAACTATCATGATATATGATTAACAACGTGAACGTTGATGGTATTTATAACATATAAAATAAGAGGAATATGTAATTTTATGAAAGTTCATATGGTAATGAACATAAAGGAAAGAGGATCTGGATTCAAACATGTCAAGAAGGTGGGAAGAATAACCTAGAGGAATATCTAAAATTGAGTAGAAGATGTTATCTTTGTGGAAAAGAAGTCTATAGGGTAGAAAATAGTTGTAACGTCTCGGTTTTGGAAGCCACCCAGAGGTGCTCCGTACCCAGTTGGTCACATGGCCTCAAGCACATTTACCCAAATTCTAGAGGTTTTCGACTAGCAGTGAGGGCCTTGGGTGTGATAGTGGGGAAACTATGCCCTCATTGGCAGAGTACACAATGGAAGAAAAATAAACATGCAATAGCGGAAGCAGTAATAACCAACAATGTAAACAGTGGAAGACTAAATCAACAAACTGGAGAACATATGTATATATATGAAATGATGCATGATACATAACTAGGAAAGCAGCCAAACAGGTCATAATGATTGAAAACACTAAATTACCAAAACAAGTACAAAAGATAAGTAAACAGCTCCTCAGCATCACAATCCAAAGAATGGTCACATGCTCCCTTGCTCCAAGAAATCAAGTTCCAGAAGTCGAAGGGTGCTTTCCCTTGTCTATACCTACAACAACATAGTCTTCTTGGGCCCAAAAGCATGTCCCAAATTGGGTGGGAGATAAAATCCCAGTAGGAAACCACCCAAAGATCTATGCCTAACATTCAATGAGTATATGGTAGGTAAAAGCTCACTAAGTAGTAAACAACCACAACAAAGCAGTAGGCAGAAAAATGTAAGTAGTAAAGCAGGATGATACACAACAGTAATCAAATCCACAACCAACCACAGTAGTGAAGAAAACAGCTAACAAGTAGGAAACCCTCTGGGAAGTACTCGCAGTCATCTCCTCTGGTCCTATCCAAGAAGTGCCACAACCCTCTGGGCAGTGCACTCAGCCTAACCCCTCTGGTTTGGTCATACGAAATTTATGAGACTCTCTAGGTAAGATCACTCGGTCAATCCCCCTTATAGTCTAGGGTAGTTAGGGACTCTCTTGAGGAAGATCACATGGTCTAAACCTTTTATCCCCAAGGTCTAGAGACTCTCTGAGGAAGCTATCTCTATCAATTCCTCTTATAGCCTCAGGTATACCACAGAATCTCTAAGGAATCTCACTCAGACAATTCCTCCTGTAGCCTGAGAAGGTTCTTAAAGAGATTAAAACAAGGTAATACTCTCTGAGGAAGCTCACTCGGTCTACCCTCTTATAGTCTATTATATCCAAGACTCTCTAGGAGCTCACTCGGTCCATCCCCTATAGTCTGTAATGTCTAAGACTCTTTGGGATGCTCACTCAGTCTATCCCTTATAGTCTATAGCACCATGTTCCCTCAGCCCCATGCTAGTCAGTGCATAATAATGCTATAAGGCCAAAGTACACCTATAGAGCCACTTGGATAACCAAACCACACCTATAGAGCTACTTGTCTAAACAGTCTACAAGGCATCAAGCATGTCATGAGTTTCACTTCAACCTATAACTGCAAGGCATGAAACAGGTGTAACAGCTAAAGGCAAACAAGACCCAAAGGTCTTAAATAGAATGAAGCAAGGCAAATACATCCAAGCACAACAATTTATCCTCTAACATGGAAAATTACCTCCACACAAGCATACAGGCAAGGCAGGAAATCATCAAGGGAAAAAAGGTAAACACACAATACCCCATTCACTAGTATCGGTGGAAATTCGCACATAAAAATCAAAGACTATGAATGGTAAGACACAAACCACCTACCTCAATCCTAGGATATCGATATACCTGAACAACGATGACTGATTCTCCCTATAATGTCGTAGATCTGAGAAAACGCACAAAACATTCAACCTCAGATAACTTGAGAAAGAAGAAGAATTGAAAAACAAGGCTCAAGTAGAAAGAATAATTCACCGCTTTGCTTCCAACACAATTGACCGTGCTCGAATCGGAGAAAGGACGGAGAAGAGGGGGCTTGGGGAAGATTCAAACGTAGAAGATTCTCTCAGACGAAGAACCTGGAGAAGGGGTGTGTTTTGTCCATCATGCGCGACCCCGGTGCATTTAGTAAAAAAAGTACACGGCGTGTACTTTTAGAGTACATGGCGTGCACTATGTTTTTCTATACTCTGCCAAAATTGGCCTCCACATCACCCCTACACACCGTGTGTGTGTCCTGGGCACGACCAGCACACGGCTTTGAGCCGAAGAAGAGTACACAGCATGTACTCAGAAAGTACACGGCGTGTACTTCGAAATTTTCCAGAAACTCCATTTTCTTATAAACTCCAGAAAAAGGAAAAGCATACTTGAAATGAAGATCCAGGTCCTTACAAACTTCCCCCCTTAGAGAAATTTGTCCCCGAATTTTGTTAGATGGGCATAGAAGAAGGATCCTCAAACAGTTCCAGCCACTGTGATCGAACCTCGGCCTCCCTCTCCCATGTCTCGTCATGAACTCGCCTGTGCTGCCATAGCACTCGTACCAGGGGAACCGACCGACCACAGAGAACCTTCGTACTACTATCGACAATCCGGATGGGATGCTCCTCAAATGATGCATCTACTTCGAGCTCAACCTCCTCGGGATAAAAGAAATGACATGGGTCTGAAATGTAACGTCAGAGCTGAGAGACGTGGAAGATGTCGTGCATGGTCTGGTACCTCTGAGGTAGCTACAACTGATAGGAAACCGGCCCAACTCTCTCTAAAACCTCAAACGGCCCGACGTACCGTGGTGAAAGCTTACCATGTCTCTGAATCCTCTTGTGTCCCAACCTAGGTGCGACACACAGGAAAACCTGATCCCCGACCTTGAACTCCAAAGGTTGTCTCCACTGATCAGCATAAGACTTCCGTTGAGACTATATTATAGCCATCTTCTTCCAAATCAAATCTATCTGCTCTGAGGTCTCTTGAACAAGACGAGGCCCTAGCAAAGCTGCCTCTCCTGCCTCCAGCCAGCATAAGGGTGATCGGCATGGCCTACCGTACAGATCCTTGTATGGTGCCATCTGAATGGTCTCTTGAAAACTATTGTTTTAGGAAAACACCACAAGAGGTATATTCTTCTCCCAAGAACCACTGAAGTCTAAAACGCAAGCTCGGAGCATATCCTCAAGCACCTAGATCGTGCGCTCGAACTGGCCATCAGTTTGGGGATGGAATGATGTACTCAAAAGTACCTGTGTAACCAAGGCCTTCTGAAGTCCCTGCCAGAATCGAGAGACAAAGGGTGCATCCCTGTCTAAAACAATGAAGTGTGGAACTCCATGTAGATGTACAATCTATCGGATGTACAGTCATCCCAGATCATCAACACTGAAGGTTTCCTTGATCGGCAAGAAGTGTGATACCTTCATAAGCCTGTCGACGATGACCCAAACAGTATCACTTCCCCGAGGTGACCTCGGTAACCCGGTCACGAAGTCCATCGTGACATCATTCCACTTCCACTCTAGAATGGGTAACTACTATAAAAGCCCTACTGGTCGCTGATGCTCTGATTTAACCTTCTGACAAGTAGAACATTTCATGACAAAACCAGCAACATCTCTCTTCATACCTGGCCACCAGTACTGGTGATGAAGTTCCCGATACATCTTGGTGACACCAGGATGAACTGCCCAAACTAAGGAATGAAAATCCTGCATCGGCTCCTCACATATGTCTGTTGGTACCCATACGCATCCCTGAAAACGCAAGATCTCATTCTCGCTCACTGTCCATCTAGAAAGAGGGTTTCCTCCAGACACACTCTCCCGCAGGACCAAGGCCTCTGAATCTGATAGATGCCTCATTCATACCTAATCAAGAAGTAAAGAGGTAATAGCCACAGAAGATAGGAAAATCTATCCCTGCCTGTCGTGCACCTCCATATGCATCTCATAGAACATAGCCATAAGCTACCACTCACTACTGGCCTCCTGAACTACCTGAATCTGGGTTCGTCTGCTCAACGCATCTGCCACTGCATTTCCCTTTCCCGGCGTATAGGCGATCTCGAAGTCAAAATACTGAAGATACTCGACCCACATGCATTGTCTTAGATTCAGATCACACTGAGTGAAGATATACTTAAGACTATTGTGGTCAGTGAAAACCACAAAGTGCTATCCTAGAAGATAGTGTATCCAACAGCGTAAGGCATGAACAACTGCTGCCAAATCCAGATCGTGCATAGGGTAATTCCTCTCATGTGGCCTCAAATGCCGAGACCTGTATGCAACGACTCCATCTCCCTACATGAGCATAGCTCCCAGCCTAATACCTGATGCATCACAGTAAATAATTTATCCCTCTCCCAGCTCCGGAAAGACTAGTATCGGTGCTAACGTCAACCTCCCTTTCAGTTCCTGAAAGGCTGACTCACAAGAATCTGACCATAAAAACTTCACCCCCTTCTTGGTCAAACCTTTAAACGGTGCTTCTAGGCATGAGAAGTCCTGAATGAAGAATCTGTAGTATCCAACCAGCCCTAGGAAACTCCGCACATCAAATAAGTTCTTCGGATGCTCCCAGGAAACTACAGCTCTCACTTTCTCTGGGTCCACTGACACTCCTTTCTCTGAGATAACATGACCCAGGAAGTGAATCTAATATATCCAAAAGTGGCACTTATAGAGCTTAGAATACAACTGATGCTCTCTCAGTGTACTCAGAATGATCTCAAGATGTGTGGCATGGTTGTTTCAAGTGTGAGAGTACACCAAGATATCGTCCATGAAGACCACAACAAAGGAGTCCAAGTACGGAAGGAACACTCGGTTCATCAGTGCTCTGAAGACTGCAGGCGCATTCGTAAGACCGAACGACATGGTTGTATATTCGTAAAGACCATACCTTCTCCTGAAAGCTGTCAGAGGTATATCTGATAGTCTAACGTGCAACTGATGATAACCGAACCTCAAGTCGATCTTCGAGAACACGCGGGCTCCTCAAAGCTGATCAAAGAGGTCATCGATCCTCGGCAAGGGATATCGGTTCTTGACCATAAACTTTTTAAGCTTCCGATAATCCACACAAAGCCGAAGGGTACCGTCTGCCTTATTTGCAAATAGGACAGGCAAACCCCATGGAGAAGTACTAGTTCGGATGAAACCCTTTGCCTGCAACTCCTCCAACTGCTTCTTGATCTCCTAAAATTTAGGTGTAGCCATCCTATAAGGAGGAATGGACATCGGTGCTGCTCCTAGAATGATTTCAATCGAGAAGTATACCTCGTGATTCAGAGGCAAACCTGAAAATTCTTTTGGAAATACATCCCATAAATGATCCACCACTGGAGGAAAGTCTAACTCTGAAGTCCCCTAGTCATCCAGATAAAGACTGGAAATCTGGGTTGTAACTTCCCCTAGCCCATGATGGTCTGGTCCATCTCTACCCGCCTAGACATCCCACTCACCTCTATGAAGGAAGGATCTGCCCTCTGGTGATATGAAACTCACCCAACAGTGATAGAAATTGACGACTGTCTGGAAGGGAACCAACCAGTCCATCCTGAGAATGACGTCATATCCCGTCATCTCTAGGACATAGAGGTCCCATAAGAAATGAAACCCCGCAACCTCGAGAGGGAACTCTCTACACTGACGTATGCTATATGTCCTCATTCCCAATGGTGTGTTAAGAGTCAACAAGTCAGCAGACGAAAAGATACAGATCCCAAGGCTCTCCACAACCGCAAGAGAGAAAAAGGTATGGGAAGCACCAGTATAAAAAAGAACTGAAGATAAAACTGAGGATACTAAGATCATACCTCAAACTGTAGAAGGGTCAGGATCCTGCTTCTGATAGGTCTGCTCCACGGCGAAAAACTGGCATGCACCGCGGCCCTGCGCCCCCGGCTGATCGCTCTAAGCTGATCCACTCTGCTGTCGCTGATGACCTGGTGACTGACCACCACGGCCGCGACCTCCACCTCGACCTGAATGGCCGGAAGAACTCCAGTTCCCTGACTGGTGGGAAACTGGTGAAGTATCTCCAGAATGTGGGGTCATAGAGGAACCCCTACCACCAGCTGAAGGTGAGAAGATGTGATAGAAACACTAAAGATGGCCCATCTTGCCGCAAGACCGGCACTCCATCAAATCCCTCTAGCACTGAGGCCTAGTATGCCCAGTCCTACTGCACTGGTAGCATACAACCTGGCTGCTAGAAGACGCATCCCGCGAACCTCGATCTCCTCGAGAAGAATCTCTGTGACGCTTCCTACTGTCCGTAGGAGGAACACCAGCTCTGGATATCGAACTGTCCTAGATCACTGCTCCAGAATCTCTCAGATTGCGCTCAGTGATCAACATCTGGTTGACGATGGGGGATATCGAAGTCAACTGGAAGATATTTACCTGGGAACGGATCTCCTGCCTGAGACCGTCCTCAAACTTCCTAGCAAAGAACAACTCATCACCTTCTGGGATCATTGTGAAATGTTGCAGCTTAGTGAATCGAGACGAGTACTCCATAACAAAGAGAGTACCCTGCTGCAGATTCATAAACTCCCAGGCTCGATTGGACCTCAGGGTCTCTGGATAGAAGAAGTCATAGAAGGTGCGTTGAAACTCATCCCAAGACATATCCTACTGACGCCCTGACCGTGAGATCACCTCCCACCACCTCTTCATGGTTTCCCAGAGCATATAAGTATCCATCTTTACCCTTTTCTCCGGAGGGATATCTAGGTGCTCAAAGATGGTCAGTGTAGCCTCTATCCACGAATCTACAGCCTAAGGTCCTCCATCCCCTGAAAAAGTAGGAGGATTCTGCTGCTGGAAAACCCACGTCAACTTAGCCATCGATGGGGCAAGAGGTGGTGCTCCATGGAAGGTTTGCATCATCCTCAGAATGTCCTCCTTGAACTGCACCTCGGTGCCTGCAACGGCTATGACAACTAGTGCCAAGGCTGGCTCGACTAGAGGATCGGCAGGAAGTCCCTGATTAGCCATATCTGGCGTCTGATCACTGCCTAACAACAGATGTACAACTAGAGGACGTCTCAGAGGTATAGCTCTGAAAGATCAAAAGTATACCTTAGATCAGAAAACAAGGACAGAGAACACAAGATTACAAAATGGGATGAGGGGAAAGAAACTACCAAGTTTTACAAAACACAACTACATGACGTGTATAAAAACTACACAGAGTGTCTACTTAATCCATTAACATGGGCGTGTAACCATGCCCGATAGGTCGTGTAACATCCCAAACTACACGTCGTGTTGTTCCCACACACGACGTGTACTTGAAATCGAAACCCCTACCCGAGTCTCCTTACACGGCTAACCCACACGATTCAAACTAACCCCAGACTACACGGCGTGTTTCCTAGGGACACGGCGTGTACCAGACACTGACTCGGTGACCCGTGTTGTTGGTTACACAGCTGTCTATACGGCTGGCCCTTACACGGCGTGTTCTGAACAAACACAGCGTGAATAGGAGATAGTGACACAGTCTTGTGTTGTTAGTGACACGGCTGGGTACCTGTACAATACTACACGGTGTGTTCTAAAAGCAAAATAGTGTGTCTAAGAGAAGGTCACGTCGACCCGTGTTGTTCATGACACGGTCGGGTACCTGGACAGAACCACACGACATGTTCCTTTACAACACGGCGTGTTCTACTCGAGCTTCCCCGACCCGTGTTGTTAGTGACATGGCCAGGTACAAGGCTCTACACTACACGGCGTGTACATACCATACACAGCGTGCTCCTGACATTATTTTCACAACACTGTGTTCCTGCACACACAGTCACTAACACGAACTAAAAACTACACGGCGTGTAACTAGAAAGTACACACCGTGTATTCTGGGTTTTTCTAGGCAGTAGCTCAGAAACTACACATAAGCCCATAAACACAGAAAACAAGTCACAGGGGTGTCAAATTCTGATCCGTGAGGACCCATACTCCCCACTAATCAAAGATTGGAATCCCCTACAGTCATGTACAAGAGGAAATAGGATCATGATCCACCAATTTCTGATTCAAGAGGTCCCATAACGCCACAAGGATCAAAATTTGGCATTCATTTAAAAAATGTACAATACAAACAATTATCTAACAAGTAGTATAAATTCTATCATACATCTATCACAACAGCATGCCTAATCTACACAACGTCTATCACAACAGCATGAAATCGCTAATGCACCCTAAATGACATGGCAAGAATGCATGGAATGTGATTTCTACATGTACCCATATGATGCATGAGATGGAATACACTCATTCCATCAGGTTGCAACAGAAATAGGACCTTAATATCAAAACAATAACAGTACAAATCATGTGAATCACTCTAGGTGAAATCTTATCAATCGTAAAATCTCAAAACCAGAAAACTGCAATAAACAAGGTAGTATGGCTTCTCCTTTTACACGGGTTAGAAACTTCCGGGAACAGCTCTTTACCAAGTACCGAATCTGTCCTATCCCTATCTAAAGTCTCCAAATAATAATGCAAGAGAAAAGAATTCCTCTGATACCACTTTGTAACGTCCCGGTTCTAGAATCCACCCAGAGGCACCCCGTACCCGATTGGTCACATGGCCTCAAGCACATTTCCCCAAACGCCAGAGGCTGAAGAATAGTAGCGAGGGCCTTGGGTGTGATATTGGGGAAACTATGCCCTCATTGGCAGAGTACATAGTGGAAGAAAAGAAAACATACCATAGCGGAAGCATTAATAACCAACAATGTAAACAACGGAAGACTAAATCAACAAACTGAAGCACATATTTATATATATGAAATGATGCATGATACATAACTAGGAAAGCATCCAAACATGTCACAATGCTGGAAAAAACTACAGTACGAAAACAAGTACAAAAGAAAAGTAAACAGATCCTCATCATTGCAAGCCAAAGCTTGGTCCCATGCTCCCCTGCTCTAAGAAATCAAGTTCCAGAAGTTGAAGGGCGCTTTCCCTTGTCTATACCTGCAACAACATAGTCTGCTTGGGCCCAAAAGCATGGCCCAAACAGGGTGTGAGATAAAATCTTAGTGAAAACCACTCGAAGATCTATGACTAACAGTCAGTGAGTACATGGAAGGTAAAATCACACTAAGTAGTAAACAGCAACAGCAAAGTAGTAGGCAGTAAACATTAAGCAGTAAATCAGGATGATACACAGTAGTAATCAAATCCACAACCAACCATAGTAGTGAAGCAAACTGATAATAAGTAGAAAACCCTCTAGGATGTACTCGAAGTCATCCCCTCTGGTCCTATCCAAGAAGTACCACAACCCCCTAGGTAGTGTACTCAGCCTAACCCCTCTGGTTTGGTCATACGAAATTTATGAGACTCTCTGGGGAAGCTCACTCGGTCAATCCCCCGTATAGTCTAGGGTAGCTAGGGAATCTCTTAAGGTAGATCACGCAGTCTAACCCTCTTATCCCCAAGGTCTATAGACTCTCTAAGGAAGCTATCTCAGTCAATTCCTCTTATAGCCTCAGGTATACCACAGACTCTCTGAGGAAGCTCACTCGGTCAATTCCTCCTCTAACCTAAGAAGGTTCTTAAAGAGATTCAAACAAGGTAAGACTCTCTGAGGATGCTCACTCGGTCTACCCTCATATAGTCTATAATATCCAAGAATCTCTAGGAGCACACTCAGTCCATCCCATGTAGTCTATAATGTCTAAGACTCTCTGGGAAGCTAACTCGGTCTGTCCCTTGTAGTCTATAGCACCAGGTTCCCTCAGCCCCGTGCCAGTCAGTGCATAATAATGATATAAGTCCAAAGTACACCTATAGATCCACTTGTCAAACCAAAGTACACCTATAGAGCTACTTGTCTAAATAGTCTACAAGGCATAAAGCATGTCATGAGTTTCACTTCAACCTATAACTGCAAGGCATGAAATAGGTGTAACAACCAAAGGAAAACAAGACCCAAAGGTCGTAGACAGAAATAACCAAGTAAAATACATCTAAGCACAACAATTTATACTCCAACATGGCAAATTACCTCTAAACAAGCGTACAATAAAGGCAGGAAATCATCAAGGGAAAAAAGGTAAACACGCAACACCCCATTCATGGGTATCGGTGGAAATTCGCACATAAAACTTAGATACTTTGAACGGTATGGAAAAAATCACCTAACTCAATCCTATGAGATTGATATACTTGAAATACGATGACTGATTCTCCCTAGAACGTCATAGATCTGAGAAAACGCACAAAACATTCAACCTTAGATAACTTGAGAAAGAGGAAGAATTGGAAAACAAGGATCAAGCAGAAGGAAGAAATCACCACTGCACTTCCAACGCAATCGACCGTGATCGAATTGGAGAATGAATGGAGAAGTGGGGGCTCGGGGAAGATCTGGCCATATGGGTCACTCTCGGATGAAGAAGCTGAATAAGGGGTGTGTTCTGTCCATCAGGCGCGAACCCGGTACATTTAGTAAAAAAAGAAAAGTACACAAGGTGTACTAGGTTTTTCTGTACTCCACCAAAATCAGCCTCCACGTCACCCCAACACACCGTGTGTGTGGCCCGGGAATGGTCAGCACATGGATTTAAGCCAGAGAAGAGTACACAGCGTGTACTCATAAAGTACATGTCGTGTACTTCGAAATTTTACAAAAACTCCGTTTTTCATAAAAACTCCAAAAAAAGGAAAAGCGTACCTGAAACTAAGATCTGGGTTATTATAATAGTTGAGTAGTTTAATGTCTTACATGTATGGAACATTGTAATTATCCAACTCAATGCCCTGACCCAGGAATTATCTTCTAGAAAAAGTAAGTTTCAATTTCATTCCAATCATTAATTTAGAATTAATAAAGTATTTATGTATTTTGATTCAATAATTATTTTGTAGAAGTATTTTATCAATGGTATTTTAGTTATAATAATCAGGAAACATCTTTGGATTTCATTTTTTTATAGTGTATTTATTCATGAAATATTAAATTAATATTTATGGATTCCATCATTGGTTTATGAGTTTAATATTGTTCTAAAGTACAATGTATTAGAATTTTTTTTTAGATTTTATGAGATGGGAGTTTTTCAAGATTAGGGTTATTTTATAAGACATTTACGAAAATGAAAACAACTGGATTTTTATACAGTGAAAATTTTATTTTTGGAGGGATGAATTCAAAATTTATGGATATTTGATTAAAGGTGATGATAAAAATTAGGGTCTATCTTATCATTTATGTTGAGATAATTATGGGTTACAGTTGATAACTATAAAATGTGTTTACAATTTATTTCTATGAGATAATTTTTCTCTTTTGATAAATTTGTTAGAATATACATTAAGGAAGTGGAAAGGTTTCATATATTACCATATTCAAATATAATTTATGATAATTTTGATTTTATCATGTTATTTTGTTGATGTCTTCATCAATATCTAGATATGGATTTCAGTTTCGTAACTACATATCATCCTCATTCAAATGGTTAGATTAAGAGAACAACTCAAATGCTATAGGATATTCTATGATATTTTTATATGGATTTCAAAATTGGTTGGGATCAAAACCTACTTTAAGATGATTTTTCTTGCAGAAATATATTTTACTCAAACATTTATATGGATAATTATGAATCCCTTTATAGAGATAAGTGTATAACTCCAATTTATTAGAATGAAGTTGTATAAATAAATCTATTTAGACCAGAGAAAGAAGATGTGATGTTAGAGAAGGATTAAACCATTTTAAAAACATGTAATAACTGAACAAAGTTTACATAAATGTTATTATAATAATCATCGATGTTGTATATAATTTTAACTTGTTAAGAAATACTTTCTATAAATTTCTATATAGAACAATGATTGTAAAAATAATCCATTAGTATATTGGTTCCATTAAAACACTTGATCAGATCATGATGGTCACTTTTCATTTGGTGCTTCTACTGAAACTCTCTCAGGTTCATGATGTGTTCCTTGTATCACTCTTGAGGAAGTATATACCTAATTCATTCCATGTACTAAGCATTGAGTTCATACCATTGGATTATGATATTTATTATGAGGAACAACCAAAAGATATTTTTGATCAAATAGAGAATGTTATACAAAAAAATACTACTCACATGTTCAATATTTTAGGGTGAAAACACCATCTTGGAGAATATATATGGTATTATAAGGATGTAATGAGGCGGAAGTATCCCGAGTGTGTGCTTCTAATAAGATGAATTTCGAGGGAGAAATTCATATTAAGAGGGTAAAATGTAACACCCCTAGATTTAATTAAATATTTTCTCAAACAAATTTAATTATTTTTTATATTTTTCATTACACTTAATATCATTTTTAACTTTAATTACACAAAACATTGAGTTTTTATTGTCCTACACCTAACACAGAGTTTAAATGAAACGTGACGTATTATGAAAAAATTATTACTTAATATCATAGTTATCACCTTACCATTGGAATGTTGGGTATTAATAAGATTAAATAAATTATTATTGGTTTATACATGTATATAAAATTAATTCTTTGGTGACTAATTAAATAAAAATGAAAATACAAACCATTTAAAAATAATGGAAATCATTTTCTAAAACACTATTTTTTGAAAAAACCCACTTTTACCTCAATAAATTAAACAAACCACTTTTGGTGAATTATTTAAATGAAATTTATATAGTATATATTCAATAAACTAATTAACATTCATATTATGTGTTTTCTATACAATATATAATAATAAATCCAACTTTGTGCTTAAAAACTTTATTTTTCTAAAAAGTAGTTTTGTTGCCTTTATTTTACACTTTTTTAAAATTAAATTTTGACAATTTTACAAAATTTAATTGAAAAAATAAAATTTAATTTTTAGATAATATTTTTAAAGTTGCCTTGTGATTAATTTTTGGGGTTTTTTCTGAACATTTTCATTTTTTGAGGAATAGAGAAAAATACTAAACTTTAATTGAGATCTTCCTTTTTGATTAATTTATTTATAAAGTTAAATTAGATTTTAAATTGGTTTAAAATTAAAATTAGTTAAATAATTTATGAATTAATCCAATTGAAGTCATTGTAATAAATTTCATATAGAAATTAAACATAACAACTCTATGAACCTTTGAATATATTTTCATTAAAAAAATAATTTTTCATTGCATTCGTGAAATTAAATTTAAATTAAAATTTTCCACTTCTGTGAATTTTATTTGGAAAATTGGATTCTATTTTTTAATTAGATTAATTTATATTATCCAATAATTTCAACTGATTTTTTGAACAAAATGAATAGTAAAATAGTAAAAATTATTTACCACGGTTAAGGTAAAAATATGTTTATCAGGGGTTAAACTAAAATGATAAGTGTAAAAAATAACCCAAATTTTTTTCCAAAATCTATTGTATGGATTTATATTGATATTATCCTTTATATTATCTAGAGTATTCCATTTTTGATCCTTTTTTCCTATTAAAAAAATGGGTAAACCTTTTACTTTTTAAAAATAATATATGTGTCAATCACCTCACTTATTGAAGGTCAAACCATATATTATTTTATTAAAACCTTTTTTTTGAAGAATACATGCCCAAATAAATTCAAAACAGCCTTAATAATTTCCTTTATGACTTATTTTGGATAGAAAACCAACCTAGAAAGTTGTTTAGTGGAAATATAAGGAGGATACATGAATAAGAGATAACGTTAATCCAGAATAATTTTTTTTATTTATTTTTTTACACCACATTTAGTTATTATAATAAAATTATCATATAATAATCACAATATATTATATATACATAGATGTTTTTATGATAAGGGAATGGTAAAAACCATGTCCACTTCCATAAAATTGGTTATGAAATCATTATTCATATGTACAAAGGACTACCATCTCGTGAATCGATGTGAGTAATTTTTCCATTACCCTATCTCATAGTTGAACATAATTATTAATATATTGCTTATATATGTTACTTATGAAATTATTAATCTTTTAAAATTATCATATCACACAGAGATTCATTCTTTTCATTTTATGAGAATCTGATAAAGTCGCTTGTGTGAACGATAGACCACTGCCTCGTGAATTGATGTGATTCATTCATGATTTACATGAAAGGTAATAAGGATGGTTTTAATGAAAATATGTAATATATATTAAATAATAATAATTTTTAAATGATTATATTTCTTTACCTTTATTTCTTTCAATAAGTTATGAAAATGGAAACAACATTCATGTGTATGTACAACTTACCATCTTCATCAATGATGTATTTCATTTTCTATAACTATATTATATAGATTACTATAAATAAATTTTACTAAATACATATGACATTTATATCATGGTTAAAATTATGGATATTTTATTGCCATGATTAAAGTTATAGGAACAAAAATAACCAATCTAAACATACACGAAAACAGAGTAGTGATTTCCCAAAATGTGACTTTAAGATGGAATTGTTCATAAAAAGGTAATAAAAGGTCATAAGTAAATAATATATGGTATGATATATAATTTTATGGCTCTATAATAGATTTATTATAAACTTATGGTTATTATATAGGATTTTTTAATGTGAATGAATAAATTCAAGACTTATTTTAAGGTATTTATAGTCTCTCTTTTATTTTTGGGAGACATATGAAAATTCACCTCTCATTTATTTTATATGGTTTTATATATTTCCCCTTTGACATATTAAATCAAGAATATTCTTTTTTTAATGATAATAAAATTTTAATTTGATGTTATAATTTATTGGGTCTTACTGTACAATAGATTACTAATGAAATATGTGATTTCCATTTAACTTTTTAATTTTGTGAGACACTGACTGAAAATTTAAAAATTTTATTTATGAATACACTTTTTAGGGAAAAGTGAGAACCAAAAAAGATAAAATGCAGTAACAATTATCAAACCACATAGGAAATTACCAATTTATTACAAAAAAATAAATTTTTTGAATTAATCACCCAATATAAGATCTATGTGATGGAGGTTACCAACATGTTAGGATCAAATTTTATGAGATCCTCAAAGTGTTAGGCCTATATATCCAAGATAAGTATATATTATTTCAGGTTTATTTTCTCCATATTGATTCCATGAGCCAATATCCACTCTTGTTTATTGATCTGATCAACCTGATTATCATTGATATCTACTTGAATCCATATCTCATACATTATATCAACATCCAACTTTGAAACATTAATATCAAAATATTTATATAAAACATATTCCTTAGAATGTATAAGAAGAGTCAGGTTAGCATCCCCCATCATTGTTTCCTTTTGGACCCCAACCTTTAGATCCAACAAAAGATTATTTCCTTCTAACCTGACCATGTTATGATCCTTGGAATTATCCCTAACGACTTATTTATCATTTCCATAAGGTATTGGTGGAATCCCTAGAATATATTTATGAACCACCATTATGTCCCACCATTCCTACGCTTCTTTAGTTTTGTCTAACCTTACCTCTTTCTTTTCAGAGGAAGACTGATAAAAATTCATATATTTATTACCTTTGCCTGCTGATAGAGTGTTCACAGGTTTTCGAAGGTATAAATGATTCATTCATGAATTATTCTTCCTCCCTACAATAATATTACAGTCTACAAAATCAATGACTCTTTTCTTCCCTTTCTCCATAAAATTTTGAAATAAAATTGTTTTATTATTATCCTCCTCCTATTCTAAAAGAAACTGGGGACCCCCAACTATAATTTCCATATTTTTTGAAAATTTATTTACTAGGGATGGACTCATCTTCTTTTCCCTTTGATAAATAACCCTTTTCTATCCCCCCCGGTTCCTCTATAAAAGACACTCCATCCTTAGAATTGGAACACTTATTCTATAGAAGGAAAATTATGATTCCCATTTATGGAAGAGAATAAATCTATGTATTGGACCTTGAAGATCGAGGCCCTTTAATGGATGATGTGCCAGAAGTCTAGCCACAAAAATTAACTCCCATAACCCTCTTCACACATTATGAAGTCAAAATTCTATTTCCACCATCAGCCTCAGCCATGTCAGGTCTATCTCATGGGGGTATAAAAATCATAGACAAATAAGATGTCATAATATCTTTACCCAATTTCTCAACTTCATAAACTGGTGAAAACTAATAAATTCCTTATCCAATAGCAACATTATTTTAGGCCTATTGGAGGTGACCTAGAAGGAGGTAGGAGCACCAAAAATTCATCTAAAATTCAAAACAAACCCCATTTTGAGCTGATATTCATTCTTGATGTCAATATAGACAAAATTAATGCGTGGTTTGGAAATATTTATTTCCACATAGATGCACATATAAATTGGGTGGAAGAGGGATCATGATCTATTTTCAAAACATAAGAACCTGCCGACTAGTTTTCCAAGCATCAAGAGAAATGAATGGCTTTGAAATAGAAGTAAAAGGTTTGGAAACCATACCCATATTGGTGCTATCAAAATATCATGAATCAAATAAAAGTCAAAAGACCATATAAAGGGGAAGAAATCAGCACTGTTTAAGGATAGTTTTTTTAATACATACAATGATAAGATCATCCTCAGTCTCGAATCAGATGAGAAGATGATGAGGGTCTATTATCCTAAGGACTGTGTGATGATTCAAACCCAAAAAACTATATACTAAGTGGTAGAAAGCATCAATGTATGGTCAATTGTGACCGAAATGATCCACTAGAGAGTTTATATGTAGAGACCCAAAGCTTGACGTACATCGACATTACATTACTTTTGTGGAATACTTAAAACATAACAAAAAAAGACACCAAAGGACCGTAATAGTTTAGTGTCTATGGAAACTCGGAACGTAATCTTCTAATCTTGGTGAAAGATCTTCAACATCTCTCATAAATATCTTCCCCTTTTTGGTTTTCTTACCTAAAACCTTTCTTTATATCCTGTGGAAAAGAAAACATAAAAAGGGTGAGCTCAAATTCTCATTAAGGGTAAACATAGAGAACATAAAACAATCCATAACCATTTGAATGTAAAAGCTTGAACATAAAATCTAAACACCAAAATCTAGAGAAAAGACATAAATCTTGGAAGTACGTAAGTCATATATAATAAAGGAACATCAATCATGATAAAATAGCATGGTAATAAAACATGTGATCGTGTAAACCATTAAGCACATGATATAATTTCCATAGTAGCCAAGGAATTCCTACCAAGACCATCTTAGTGGACAAAGTCCCTTTCTAAATCGAGTTCACTCCTCATTCCAGTCCTGTATTACTGAACCGGATTAACTTACCGTTCCATCCATGTCTATATCATGAGATATAAATCTTTACCCAACACATTGGAGGGAGATATAGGTCCCACCCATCTCATAATTAAATCATTCTTTTGTGTGCCACAAAATCATGAATCATACATCATAGCATAACCCATGTAATAGAATGGGATTCTTAAACATCATGCCATCATAACAAAATCCATAAAGAAATGGATACAATTTTATCATAATAATAATCAAACCATGTAAACAATGGAGGTACTATACTTGAAACAAAAACATATTAAATAATGTCATTTTAGATGGAAAATAGTTTTGATAAAACACTTGAAATGTATTCTTGAGGAAAATATCCTTTCTTCTTCAAAATAATTTTCTTTTCACAAAATACCATGTAATTTTAAAATAAATGGGTTCTGTTGAAAATAATCATGCAATCTTGTAGAGGAAGCTTCTTGAAAATGAGGCGTTATGAAACCTTAAAAATCTAGTCACACCGTAAAAGTTAAAAATAACATTCTCCTCGTACTTTTGTCAGAAAAGTAAAAAAAAGTACCTTATATGGTAACCAAAGGAAAGATTCCATTCATACAATATGGTAAAAAGTCAATAAAGGGTAAAAATGACTTTAAAAATTCATGGAAGAATAATAAACATTTTATGAAAACATTTTTAGAAAAAATTGTCATGGATGATAAATGTAACCCTAGAAAATACTTACTTATAAGCAATCTCAGATAAAAAAATGAGATTGAAAATTTATCCCTTACCTTATGCCTAATATGCTTCGTATATATCTGAGCCTCCTGTATAATGATTTAAATAAAGTAATTGACTTATTATAGAATCATATTAATTGTTATGATATCATATATAGTTTACTTATGACTTTATATTACCCATTCTTTTGTAAATTCGATGTAAAAGCAGCGATTTGGGTAAAATCGTTTCATTTATTGTACGTGTTTCGACTTGTTGTTCTTGATATTATTATTTATATCCTGATTTACTTAATTCCATAATGTAAAACATGATTTATATATAATATATATTCATCATATACACACATATATATATATATATTATATATCGATAAATGGAATGAAATACATCGTTCATGGAGACGGTAGGTCGTACGTACGCATGAACGTTGTTTTCGTTTCCTTATTGAATTGAAAGGAATTAAGTTGATGACATATATATATATATACATAAATCCAGTATCATTATTATGTCATATATCTCATTATTATTCATTATACATACTTTATAATCATTCATGAATCGTTAACATGGAGAATGAATCTCATCGCATCGTGGAGATGGTAGTCCGTACGTACGCACGAGCGATGATATCATTCCCATGATCATGGAATTGTATTTAAGAATATTTATAATATTTAAGAATCAATATCACTTTAAAATAATCATATATAGTTATTTATTTACACCATTATACCAATCCAAGTAAGGTGGTGGTCAAAAACAGATTACACCACGGCGTGGAGACGGTATTCCGTACGTATGCACGCGCGGTGATTTCATTTTTCGTAGGATGGATAGAAAGTGAAATAGGGTTGTTTCATATTTATAATAACATAACATTATATGAGTGATACTTATTTTATTACTTCATAATGAAACAACTAAATAAGAGGAAGTAGAAGAAGAAATAAATTTGAAAGAATCGGAAACAGATATTACCTCTTCTTTGACACGCCTCTTGAAACCTCTTCTTAGGGCACTAAAATTTGTCTTTGGAGAAGACCAGGACCTCTATAATATTACTAGGGAAGTGTAGAAGATAAATTTTAAGGGTTTGGACGAGATTTACGGCTCAAAAGGGTTTGAAGAGAAGAGGTAATGGGTTCCCTTTTTATAAAGGAGGAGAGGGGCACCTTAGGAAAACTTAAAATATTATTTTATAATAAAGTCATATTCGGTTTTTAATAGCTCCAAATTGAATTATTTCAAAGCTAAGGTAGGTATGGGTCGAAATCCTCTAAACAAATAGGGTTTAGACAAGTTTAGGATACTATTTTATCCTTATCATTTAGATTTAACTCTAAGTTAAATAATTTAACTTTTACCGTGTCTTTTTGTTTTCTTACACAATATGGTTAATAAAAATACTATAACAAGCCAAACGAACCCCAATTTGTTCATTATTAATATATATATATATATCTTTATATAAGTCATTTATAAAATCCTTAGATTTTGAGGAATAAAATAACAATTAATAATATAATATTTGTTTTAAAAACTATTTTATGTCAATTTTGACACTATTTGGTACTTGATTTTTGTGAAAATCATAACAGCATGATTAGTTATAAAAAAGTTGATTAAATCAATAATAACATGTCATAGTAACCTATAAAATTAGTGGAATTCATAAAAAGTCTAAAATTACATTTATTTGAGTATTTATAACATCAACTATGTGAATATTTCATTAATAAGATAATTATGGCATCATCATTGTGTCATAAATAAATTAAATTATTTAATGTCTAAAAATTATAAATAAAATACCATTATGTATAAAGTCTTTTTATCTTTCTAATGAATATTTATAGTTTAATTTATCTTATTTATAACTCTATTTTAAAAATGATTTAGTTATTATATTTTGATTTTAACTATTTTAACCCTTCTTTAAATAAATTAATAATAAATGTCCTAATCTAATCCAAGTGGACCTAAATGGTCATATTTTATTCCTAAGGTTGTTTTTGGTCGAATTAAACTTATCCAATATAATTATTACATGTGTTAGGTTAATAATAATATCATTTTTACCCTTAATTACCCTATTTACTTTTAACCATGGTAAATAAAAGTAAAAATCTATTATTCACCAAAAATTATTTTCATCTCATTGAACCACATTTTAGTCCTTGATATTAATCGTGTCTCTCGAATTTTCGAAATTCCTCTCACAGAAGTGGTAAAATTATATTTTATGTAAGTTTTCAAAAATCTCCTAGGAGGTAGGTAAAAGAGGGTGAAAAGTTCAATAAAATTTTTATATATCGAAAATTATTATAAAATCACTCCAATGAATTAAATTAAACTAATATAATTATTATGTATCAATTTTAACCTAAAATAAATTTAAATAAAATCAATAATTATTTAAATAAAAAGTCAGTTTTTAAATAGTAACCCAGTGTTTTCACTATTCAGCAAAAATTGAACGTTTTCAGAAAAATACCAAAAATTTACCCTAGGATAATTTCGATATTCTGAATCCAAAAATGAAGTCCATTTTGAAAGGTAAAATTTATAAAATTTCAAAAAGTGGGTATTACTATTCATAACGACTAGTTCATAATAATATTATAATAATATCTCGTTTAGTGAAACTCAGTATTGCGTACTACACAGGATATCGAGGAAGGTCTTGATTGCGTGTAATGCAAGCCAAGTCAGGGATGCGTGTAGTGAAAGCTATGTTTGGTGTTTCGTATAACATAATCAAAACTTATTTCATTTGTACATTAAACAAAATCTATACTTAAAGTTTCGTAGAATAATTTCCACAAAACGAACTTGAAATTGTGTGTAACATGAGCCAAGAATAGTGTTGCCTATACTGCAAGCTAATACGGTGTTGGGTATAATACAAGATAATTTTGGTGTAGCGTATAACACAATATATCAATGAAATTAAAAAGAATAATTCTCATAAAATCTTGGGTTGTTACATTCTACCCCCCTTAAAATGAATTTCTCCCTCGAAATTCGTCGGGGTTAAAATGGTTTACTACTTCAAGGTTTCTTTAAAATAAACCCACATCGTAAAAAGGAATACCAAAACATGAATTTAAAAACTAAAGTATGAAACGTAATGGTTACCCAAATTAACTAATTACTGGGTTTCCACATAGTAGAACATAGGTGAAAATATAGATATGGAAGAGAAATATAACCATCAGCTTCTGATGAAGAGTGGTAGAGGACATGGCTATGAAAAAGCCAATAATCACAAAGCCATAAATTTGTGATGATCTAAGGTACCATCTGATTCATCAAATATGAGAGCACTAGGACAACATTTTTTTTTTCAAGATCATTTCCCTAAAGTCGAAGAATTGTTGAATTAAAATAAATACTTACTTGATTTTGGTACAATCTCACCGTTGCTCATGCCTCGAATAATTTCCACTTCATCTCTTAAAGAAATGAAGTTGAATTTGTCTTCTGTGAAGTGTTAGCAGATTATGCAATAGAATGATAGGTCATTCCATCTATTTCTATCATAAAAATATTAGCACAATTTATTAAATATACAGAAGTCCATATAGGCTGAGATTAATCGTATATGGTTGCTAAAATGGACTTATACTTCATCTATCATAGATCTTAATAAAATAAAACTAGTTTCTACTAACCAGGGACTTCCTGTAGGATATTGGTAGGCGATAAAGGCATGTCACACTTTGGTTGTGAGTTCGATTCCCGCATCCTTGTTCGACACGACGAGTTGTCGCCTGTCCTGCAGGTTGTCCTTTTTCTAAAACTACATTATTATAACATTCCATCAATAATATCGAAAAATTTCTAGCATTAAAAAATACTAACTTATGTACAACATAATCCATTCTAATCTTTAGGCTTATCCAAAATACTTCTGTCCAATCTTATAGTATAAGAAAACGATTACTAGAAATGTAATCTATCAAGCATGTGAATACCATCATTTATCCCCTATATAAGATATATCTTGTTGGTCACATTCCAAACATCTGAATACCTTAATCATGTATTCTCTTGAAAAATGAATACCCATTGAATCTTAGTGAAAACATGAATGCTATCAAAAGTTAACTCTTTCCACATACCAAAATCCAAAAATTCAATATACTCAAACCATGATATAACTTTTTCCTTATATCATTCATGACCTCATGAATACTGTCAAACATTTCATTTTCTCGCATATCATCTTCTTTCCAAAAATATATCATCCACTTTCCATGGTTAACAGTACCATAAAATTATTGAAAACCACAATAGGCCAATACATAAATATTCCAATATTCCATGATACTATATACAACATTATTTTGGAATCCCATTACATAAACACTTAATCATTCCACCACATCGTTATCATATTCAACATCGTCAATAGTGATCGCACGTGACTTCCCCTTGTCCTTTGCCTTAAGTGGTTGCTCATGTCGATCATCATTAACCCTTGGATTAGGGTATTGATTAGCATAATTCCCCATTTGATTGCACTTGAAGCATTGAAGTGTTGGTGTTGCGTTCTCTGCAGTCTTTTCTTTATTCACATCATTAGCATACCTTTTTCCATTAATTTGACACTCAGCTGCTCGATAACCTTCTTTTCCACACTTAAAACATTTTCTAGTCCCTTTAAGACAATCTCCACCATGCTTCTTTCCACACTTTGAGGATAAAGAAACATTCATCTTCTTTTCACCATTATTCTGAGATTTATCCTTGAACTCCATCTTTCATTTATTTTCAAAAACATGAGATGGATATGTAACACTAACTTCCATTTCTACCTTGATAGCACAACGCACAATTTCTTCATAGCTACTGAAGTCTCTTATAGCTAATTCCCTTTGAAGACTTGGTTTTAAGCCACTGAAAAATCTATCAACTTTACTTTCAGGTTGGATGATAAAACCAGATGTATAACTTGCAAGTCTTGTAAAATTTTCTTCGTATAGACCAACAAATTCATCATCCTTCTGCTTAAGCTCAAGGAA
The DNA here is from genome assembly GCA_963277665.1 of Viscum album. Lineage (NCBI taxonomy): Eukaryota > Viridiplantae > Streptophyta > Magnoliopsida > Santalales > Viscaceae > Viscum > Viscum album. The sequence continues at coordinate 1,539,214,911 of OY728131.1, forward strand.
CTCCTTTTCCGTCATTGGTCAAAGAATAATAGGGAAGTACTTACTGAAAAATGAGTTCTTGAACTCGTCCCATTCCATGGATTCAATTTCATCTTGGGGCCTTGTATTATTAATTAGAGTCCACAACTTTTCTGCTTAACCTTCTAAACGGTAAACAACTAGAATGAATTTATCATGTTCTGAATAGAGAAGTATGGAAAATATCTTTTCAATGGTACTGATCCATTGTTCAGCAACAAGTGGATTAGAAGACCCATTGAAAGAAGGTGGACGTTGCCTCATGAAGGACTCAATAGAATATTGTTCCCTTCTTTGCTCATTCGGAAGTCTAGAATGATTCATATCTTGTGTAAGTATATCAATACGATTTTTCACTTCATCTCCCAAAACATTGGTTTGTTCAGGAGGAAAATCATTACATTTCCCATTACATTGATCAACGCGGTTCCTTCGGGTTCCAGCCATCGTCTAAAATCCAAAAAGAATAGTGTAAGAGGAAAAACATATTCTAGGAAAACAACATAATAAAGGGGGATTACCTTCAATATATAAAATCTTAGGTTTAATTCTAAGATCATTACCATAATTCTAGGACTATAACCTATATGTATAGTTAACCTTAGAGACATCCCTAGACATACCTTATAAATATCTCTAGGGATTTCACAAAAGTTTTCGCATCCTAGTTTCCAAAGGTTAACTAAATCTTTCCTCTGATACCAACTATAGAGACCAAAGCTTGACGTATATTGACATTACATTACTTTTTTATAATACTTAATACATAACAAAAACAGACACCAAAGGACCATAATAGTTTAGTGCCTTTGGAAACTCGAAATGTAATCTTCTAATCTTGGTGAAAGATCTTAAACATCTCTCATAAAGATCTTCCCCTTTTTGGTTTTCTTACCTAAAACCTTTCTTTATATCCTGGGGAAAAGAAAACATAAAAAGGGTGAGCTCAAATTCTCATTAAGGGTAAACATAGAGAACATAAAACAATCCATAAACATTTGAATTCAAAATCTTGAACATAAAATCTAAACATCAAAATCTTGAGCAAAGACATAAATCTTGGAAGTACGTAAGGAATATATCATAAAGGAACATCAACCATGATAAAATAGCATGGGAATAAAACATGTGATCGTGGAAACCATTAAGCACATGATATGATTTCCATAGTATCCAAGGCATTGCTGCCAAGACCATCTTAGTGGACAAAGTCTCTTTCGGAATCAAGTTCACTCCTCGTTCCAGTCATGTATTACTGAACCAGATTAACTTACAATTCCAGCAATGTCTATCTCATGAGATATTAATCTTTACCCAATTCATTGGAGGGAGATATAGGTCCCACCCATCTCATAATGAAATCATTCTTTCATGTGCCACAAAATCATGAATCATACATCATAGCATAACCCATGTAATAGAATGGGATTCTTAAACATCATTCCATCATAACATAATCCATAAAAAAATGGATACAATTTTATCATAATAAGAATCAAACCATGTAAATAATGGAGAAATTATACTAGAAACATAAACATATTAAATAATATCATTTTAGATGGAAAATAGTTTTGATAAAACACTTGAAATGAATTCTTGAGGAAAATATCCTTTCTTCTTCAAAATAATTTTCTTTTCACAAAATACCATGAAATTTTTAAAGAAAAGGTTTTTGTTGAAAATAATCATGAAATATTGTAGAGGAAGCTTCTTGAAAATGAGGTGTTATTAAACCATAAAAATCCGTTCACACCGTAAAAGTTAAAAATAACATTCTCCTCGTACTTTTTTTGGAAAAGTCAAAAAAGTACTTTATATGATAACCAAAGGAAAGATTCCATTCATACAATGTGGTAAAAATTAAATAAAGGGTAAAAATGAATTTAAACATTCATGGAAGAATAGTAAACATTTTATGAAAACATTTTTAGAAAACATGGTCATGGATGATAAACGTAACCCCAGTAAATACTTACGTATAAACGTAACCCCAGTAGCGATTTGGGTCAAATCGTTTCATTTATTGTACGTGTTTCAACTTGTTGTTATTGATATTATTACTTATATCCTAATTTACTTAATCCTATAATGTAAAACATGATATATATATATAATATATATGATAGATTGATAAATGGAATGAAATACACCATTCATGGAGACGGTAGGTCGTACGTACGCTTGAACACTGTTTTCGTTTCCTTATTGAATCGAATGGAATTAATTAGATGAAATATATATATATATATATATATAAATCAAGTATCATTATTATGTTATATATCTCATTATTATTAATTATACATATTTTATAATCATCCATGAATGGTTAACATGGAGAATAAATCTCATCGCGTTGTGGAGACGGTAGTCCGTACGTAGGCATGAGCGATGATATCATTCCCATTATCATGGAATTGTATTGAAGAATATGTATAATATTTCAGAATAAATATCAATTTACAATAATAATATATAGTTATTTATTTACACCATTATACCCATCCAAGTAAGGTGGTGGTCGAAAACAGATTACACCACGGCGTGGAGACGGTATTCCGTACGTACGCACGCGCGGTGATTTCATTTTCCATAGGATGGATAGAAAGTGAAATAGGGATGTTTCATATTTATAATAACATACCAGTATATTAATGATACTTATGGTATTACTTTATAATGAAACAACTAAATAAGAGGAAGTAGAAGAAGGAATAAATTTAAAAGAATCGGTAATGGATATTACCTCTTCTTCAACACGCCTCTTTGAAACCTCCTCTTAGGGCACTAAACTTTGTCTTTGAAGAAGACCAGAACCACTATAATATTAATAGGGAAGTAGAGAAGAGAAATTTTCAGGGTTTGTCCGAGCTTGAAGTCTGAAAGGGGTGTGAAGAGAAGAGGGAAGGGGTGCCCTTTTTATAAGGGAGGAGAGGGGCACCTTGGGAAAACTTAAACTATTATTTATAATAAAGTCATATTCGGTTTTTAATAGCTCCAAATTTATTTATTTAGAAGCGAAGGTGGATATGGGTCTAAATCCTCTCAACCAATTAGTTTTAGACATGTTTAGGTTACTACTTTATCCTTATCATTTAGATTTAACTCTAAGTTAAATAATTTAACTTTTACGGTGTCTTTTTGTTTTCTTACACTATATGGTTAATAAACCTACTATAACAATCCAAACGAACCCCAAGTGGTTCATTATTAATATATATATCCTTATCTATGTCATTTTGCCGAAAAATAGATTTTTGGGAATAAAATAACAATTAATAATATAATATTTTTTAAAAAACTATTTTATGTCAATTTTGACAATATTTGGTACTTGATTTTTTTTGAAAATCATAACAGAATTATTAGTTCTAAAGAGGTTAATAAAATCAATATTAACATGTCATATTAACCTATAAAATTAGTGTAATTCATAAAAAGTCTAAAATTACATTTATTTGGGTATTTATAACATCAATTATGTTAATATTTCATTAATAAGATAATTACTGCATCATCATTGTGTCATAAATAAATTAAATTATTTAATGTATAAAAATTATAAATAAAATACCATAATTCTGGAAATATTATTATCTTTATATTGATTATTTATAGTCGATTTTATCTTATTTATATCCCTATTTTAAAAATGTTTTATTTTTTATACTTTGATTTTAACTATTTTAACCCTTCTTTAAAAAAATTAATAATAAATGTCCTAATCTAATCCACATGAAACTAAATGGTCATATTTTATTACTAAGGTTGTTTTTGGTCAAATTAAACTTATCCAATAGAATTAGGTCATGTGTTAGGGTAATAATAATATCATTTTTCCCTTAATTACCCTATTTACTTTTAACCGTGGTAAATAAAAGTAAAAAGTTACTATTCACCAAAAATTATTTTCATCTCATTGAACCACATTTTAGTCCTTTATATGAACGATGTCTCTTGTATTTTCAAAATTCCACTCACAGAAGTGGTAAAATTATGTTTTATGTAAGTTTGCAAAAAGCTCCTAGGAGGTAGGTAAAAGACGGTGAAAAGTTCAATAAAATTTTTATATATCAAAAATTATTATAAAATGACTCCAATGAATTACATTGAACTTATATAGGTATTATGTATGAATTTTGACCTAAAATAAATTTAAACAAAATAAATAATTATTTAAATAAAAAGTCCGTTTTTAAATAGTAACCTAGTGTTTTCACTATTCATCAAAAAATTGAAAGTTTTCAGAAAAATACCAAAAATTCATCCTAGGATAATTTTGATATTCTGAATCCAAAAATTAAGTCCATTTTGAAAGATAAAATTTATAAAATTTCAAAAAGTGGGTATTACTATTCAAAATGGTTAGTTCATAATAATATTATATTAATATCTCGTTTAGTGAAACTCGGTATTGCGTACTACACACGCTATCGAGGAAGGTCTTGGCTGCGTGTAATGCAAGCCAAGTCAGGGCTGTGTGTATTGAAAGCTCCGTTTGGTGTTACGTATAACATAATCAAAACTTATTTCATTTATACATTAAACAAAATATATACTTAATGTTTCGTAGAATAATTTCCACAAAATGAACTTGAAATTGTGTGTAACAAGAGCCAATAATAGTGTTGTGTATACTGCAAGCTAATACGGTGTTGTATATAATACAAGATAATTTTGGTTTAGCGTACAACACAATACATCAATGAAATTAAAAAGAATGATTCTCATAAAATCTTGCGTTGTTACATTATATGCAATTTTGATGCCACAGTAAACTCCAAAATAGTTTACAATAGCTTAGCGAAGCCTTGGAAACAAGAGGAAACTTTAGGCCCAAGCTCGATGGAAGCGAATGGTGGAAGCATAGCTGTATCTGTAATTTTATTGAAATGAAGGGGCTAATTAGAGACTGAGAGACCCCACCCCCTCTTAGTAGGGGAAAATATGGAGTCAAATTCCATGGATGTCAAACCATAGAAGACCTATATGAGGGTGGAGGGGTTGTGAACATTGTTTACATCCTATTCATTACTTTGGTGAGACACATTCCATACTTACTACCGATTTATTTTATATAGTGTATATAATTCCAATGGATTTACTTTTTGATTTTATAATTAAAATTATGGGAAAAACCTATCCATTTTAGGATACATCCTTCATGGGGTTTATGGTTGAAATGTTACCAAAGTGATAAGGGATTTGTATCTCAATTTTCCTTCTTTAAGACACATGTTGTATTATAAACATATCTTCATTTTTATTGTTTATATACAGACCCTATGAAATGTAATATAATGAATTTATTTATTCTCATTATGTTATAAGTTTCAATTAATTTTATTCTTTCATGGGGTTTATGATTCAATGTTACCAAAGTGGTAATGATTTTATGTTTGAATCTCATCGTTTATCAGTATTGTTTATGATTATGTTTCTGATGATAAATTATTATGATCCATTAGTCAATAAAATCATTAATTTTATTCTAATTTGGTTATTCATGAAATTTTAATGTAATATTACCATTTTACACCTTTTTTTTACTTAAAATAATTGAGAAACTATTTTTAATAAAATTTTACTTTATTTATCTCTTCATTCGGAAAATCATTTTTCTTTCAAAATCATTTTTTCTAAAATGTTTTTAAAAATGATTCAATTTTTTTTAACGTTTTATTAAAGACATTTTTACCAATGTTATAATTTATTACTACTTTATTGAGATAAATCTTCCATCCATTTTACAAATAATTCCCATATGACTTTTACGAGAAAAGAATAAAATAATATTGGTTTTTAACGTGCACATCATGAATAGTTTTTATCACTTTCATGACCACTCAAAGATTTCAATCTTCCCTTAATACATTTCAATGGCATTTTAAAATAAAATTTTTTCCTAATATTTATGAAATTTTTATATTTCAAATTAAATATTTCAATGTAAAAATGGATTGTAAAAATGTTTTAAAAAGTGAATTTTGAAGTATAATGACTATTTTCATCATGAAATGTTTCATATGATTTTGAAGTTTCCTTTATAAATTTTGAAATATTATTTTCAATGAAAAGTATTTTCAAAATATTTTATGAAATTTTAGTTTTAAAAAAGTTATTTTCAAAGAAAATTTATCTTCCCCAAGAAACATTTAAAGTGTTTTATCTATCAAAATCATTCTCTACCTAAGATAAAATTATTTTATATAACATAAACGTTACAGAGTATATGAACCAAGGACACCATTATTATTCTTTCAATGAATTTTTTATAATGATAAGATGTTTATGTTACCTATTTCTCTTCCATGTGTTATACCGTGATAAAATTATTATGAAACCCCCTTCTTTTTCAATGGTTTATGCTATGATTATATGATGAAATTATTATTAAACGCAACTCTTTTCTGTAGGTTATAATATGATGAAAAGATTATGAAACCCATTTCATTTAGTGGGTTATGATATAAGGAATGTTTTATGATATTATGGAACACATATGTATGGTTTTCATAATGTGATTTGTGATACATATATATCCCCCCAATGCATTGGGTAATGATATATGTTCTAAGATATGAGAGGGTACATATGTGGTTAGCACAAGGCTGAAATGGAGGGTATATTAATGGTTAACTCAAGACTGAAAAATAGGTTAAATGCTTCATTATTCCAATATCAAAGCAAGTACATAGTTGGTTAGCCCAAGCCTAACATGTTATTAATGTCTTAGTGGGTATCCTTGACATACAATTTTCAATGAATGTGTATATTCTACAAATATATGTCTTATTCCAATATTATTCTCTCATGTTTCACATTATTTGATTCCAATATGATTCATGACTTATGAACTAGAAATATTTATGAAATGTCTCAAGATTATGTTATTTTATATACAGGGTATGGTTTTCAAATGTTATTCTCATATTATCATTCCCTTATGCTCATGTTATAGTTATGTATATCCTTTTTTACCTTTACTAAGAATCTAATCTAATTCTTTATTATGTTTCATTTCCCCAGGTTATGAATAAATGTTTTAAGTAGGGTATGTTTATGAATAATTTTTAATGGGAGGATATTTATGGGGGACATTGAATATATTTTAGAAATTAATAATATTATTTTCCAAGTTTCTAAATGCAATAAACTATTAATGTCCTCAGGCGTGTGTTTGTGTAATGAAATTAATATTATTCTAAAATGATCTAATATCTATATATTGGATGCCTGAGTCACTATAAGACATACTTTCAAAAATAATATTGTCTTTTAGGGTTTCAAAACCAATTATTTTTTAAAAAAATTACATAGGTCGAGAGGATGGGAGGTCGGGCTCATTTCACCCTTATGGGGTGAATTATCTTTTATTCTAGGACTCCATTATAGGTTTAAGATAATTTCATAAAACCCTTCAAAATACTGATGTGAGATTAGTTAACCTAATAAAATGACTGTGTGTTGAACCTTCTGCATTTTAAGGGGGTATTATTTAAGAGACCATCTATATGTATCTATGTTTCTCAACCCATTTTCATTTATTTCTTATCAATGGGTAGCTACTTATATTTTGAAACCATAAAACCAATAAATCTAGAGTTTACTTCTATACATGAATTTGATTGGTGTTATGAGGATGTGATTGAACCTTCAGGAGGTGTCCAACATATCCTATTTATTATAGGAATAAAAATTCATGTAGTTCTTTTAAGTCTAAGTCAGGAACTTTAACATCATACAATAAGTAAATATATAAGGGATGTTAGGGAACAAGTATAGAGATCATTACATAAAAAGGTTTTCTACATATAAAATATATAACAGGAATTAAAAACATCATTGTTCTATCAAACCTAAACTTAACGATGGGTTGTGATAGATAATTAATTCCCATGATGGTTATTTCCCCAGGGTTTACCAATATTGGAATGCTTTTGGGAATTACACCAAGTTGGGTTCCCTTGTATCGGGGAAATTATATCATGTCATAGAATAAGTCTTATACATAAAGGTTTCCATTGATGGGGAAAATGTATGATTCTAGTGATATAATAGTTGTAAATAACTAATCCCACATTATTCTTGCTCGATGTGAGAAACAAAGGATAAAATGTGACCGCACCCACCTCATATGGATACGGGACTTATACAATAATGTATCCCTAATGGGGTGTTTGATATATAGATCGAGCCTTAAGAAGACATCCTACATAACCTATATATAGTAGGAATCAAAGTACTTATAGTTCAATAATTTTATCAATCCCCTAATGGATGAGGAATAACAATAAACCCATGAGAGAGTTTAGGTCCCATAGTTTAGAGCGTCTAAAAAATGGAGGTACTTACACCAAGGTGGGTATCTAATTAGAGCTCAAGCCTTAGGTAGGAATCCTACATACCCTATTTGGATATGAAATAGATTATTAATAGTATAATAATCTTTTCAATATGTTTATGGATGATGAATAATTATAAAATAATGATAGGGTTTGGGTCCCATGGGTTAGAGTGTCTAAAATAAAGAGGGACTTACACCGAGGTGAATACCCAATTAGATCTCATGAATTTGGAAGATTTACTACATACTAGGGTTGGATAGGAATTAGTATCATCACTGTTCAATATGGTGTATGTCTGAGTATGTCTTTTAGAGAGTGTTATTGTATCCCATGGTGTCTTCCGGACATGCTTGTCATGTCGGGGATGTCTGCTGAACATGTCCCAGTTGTCTGCCTGAAATGTCTAAGGTTGTATGGACATGTACAAGGGTGTCTTCCATGTGATCCAACTGACTTTTTAGGAGGATGTCTCTTGAAAATGTTGTCATGTACAAGGTTCTTTTCATGGTCAAATAAGATATGTCAGAGGGATATCTTGTTATTCAACTAACTTGTCTGGGGGACTTTGTGTGATCTATGAAAATATTTCAAAGGGTTCCATGTAATCAGTACTAACATGATATAGGGGTTCCATATGATCAAAACAAACACTTACAAGGGTGTCTTGTGATTAGTTATAACATGTAAGAGGGTTAATGCATGATCTGGATGAAATTTATGGAGGACTTTACATGAATTAGATGAGATGACCAGTAGTTGTCGTATGATCTAGATTGGTCACACAAAGTGCATGACACCCTCAAATGAAAATCAGTGTATCCATATGTCTGTAAGGCTTCAATATTATTCAACCATTATTTCATAAATTCCTTAATTTCTTTAGGCATTATCCTATTGATACATCACTTGTCCAAGAAAATATGCATAAAATCCTTTTCATAATCAGGATGGAACACCAAAAGTCCATAGTTTGAACAATAGGGTGACCATGTGAGGTTTATATAAATGATGTCCAATACCTTATGTCATTCCATGGGTTTCCTAGTGGAATACCATTAATATTTTGTAGATTTCCTCTTTGAGAATCCTAACCTCACTTCTATGATCCCATGGGTATATTTTATTTTGCTGATGGGGACAAATTTATAAGCCTCACCACCCCTAATCAACGATGATTCATATAGAACATATATCGAAGATATGTTCTTGAGTTAGTGGAGGGAGCATTGTCTCATGTGCTTAATATGAACCTGTCATGAGTCATTCATGGAATCATCTTTGTGTTTCCTGATAAATAATGACTATGAGACCACTTCAACATATCTACATTTAATTGACCCATGAATTTTCAAAGGGCTTCTGAAAAATAATTTTGATATGGCAAAGAGCCTTCAAAAGGGTAGTCTAACATATCTAGGAGTCTTCATGATATTATGAAACCTGTCAAAGAGGATTTTGTGTGATCATGGGTGATTTTCTAGGGCTATTTCTGAGAGCAAGATGGGTTGTTGTAGGGACATCACATGGAAAATAGTTTAAATCCCTTATTCATAAGGTTTCCACATTTTTTAACTTTAATTTTAGAAAACATTTATAATTATCCTAATTATTGTCTATTAGGGAATCGTGTGATCAGATGCACATATACAGGATCCTTCTCATGAAGGATGTGGCCTGTCTAGTGACCTTTAGGTGATGAGGTTGACATGTAGGCATGAATTACTCATGATAAATGAACTAATCTTGCAGACTATTTCGACCCATATCATAAAAATCAATGTAACTTCCTTTTACATGAGACTTTCACATTTTCAAACCAGTTATATGATATTATCCAAGACCTTAGACTTTTTCCCATTGGTCCTCCGTCACAGCCTCACTTAATCAATAATGGATCTCATGATAGTGCATAATAATTTTTTTTGAATGGTCAATCCACATGTCGGTGGTGTATCATGTGATCAATTTTGGATCTCACAACAATGTTTGAGCATTGTTATATATAGTTTATCCACATGCCTGTGGATAAAAAGGGGAATCACAATAATATCAAAATGTTACATGATCACATTAAGTAGATGAGTTGATCAAACACATATGATTCCATCACATAATCAAGGGAGATGTTTAAGATATATAGGATAAGGGTATGTGGTTGACATCGAAATCCACATAGAATAATCACTAAACCAATGTTTTTTCTTGAATTTATAGGATGCTTCTCAAGTTTATGTGTCTAAGGGTTCACATGTCAAGGTGGACTTACCACAATACTAGAGATTATTCACAAGATCATGGGTTCATGAGTATGGTGTATGATGATTTTGTCAATCTAATTTACATGAAGAAGTTGCAAGACTAGATTAACATGATCAAAGGTGATGAATGGATAATGTTTTAAGACATCATGTTCCTAGTCAACACATAAACCCAATCTTCTTGAAGGTGTATTTCAGCTGATGTTTCCCTTGAGGGAATCAAATAAAATTCAAATATTTATGAGATCATGTAAAGGGGATCATGTAATGGAGTTTCACATAAAATCCACCTTTAATTATCATGGAACCCATGTGTGGAATATATATTTTATTCAAATGATGGTATAATTTATAGAATGGATCTTCTCATGCACATATGAGTATTGAATATGTATGACATGAAAATCGATTAGATTGATACAATGAATTGATTCTTATAGGTTATTCATGCTCAACTTTCATAGTGAATCAATTAAAATATTTAATTATTAATAATAGTAAGAGATCAATTTTCTATTCACAATTCCTCATATAACAAGGTATGAAATAATTCAATCTCATTTTTTAGAAGGCATGAAAGTGATATGTTCTCTCTTCCTTGTTTTCATGATGATGTATATATATTAACATGGGATCTTAGTTTTAACATTAAGAAATAATGAATCCCTCACAATATCTCAATCCTTCGCTATAGGTTACATAGTGCATAATCCCTTAACTTGATAGCTTATGTGGTGAATCATCTCTTCACATAAATAATTATTCATTGACTTCCCTCTTTGTGTAAGCATCATAGTGTAATCCTTATATGGGCTTGTGATGCTCTATTTTTCCTAGAAAAAAGACCTCTCTTCTCCCAAATGTTAGATGGCTCAAAATATCGATATTCCTTTAGTATTTGTAGATAAAGTATCACACTACATCATCACATCTGATATGTAACACCCCAAGCTTCTACGGTACACTTCTCTTTGAATAATGTGACAGCGTGTGTTGTACGCAACACCGAGTTCTAACACACCATAACCAATCAAACTAGCCGTTATGAATAGTAATACCTACTTTTTGAAATTATATATATTTTATTTTTTTAAATGGACTTCATTTTTGGATTCGTAATATTGAAATTATCCTAAGGTGAAATTTCGGTACTTTTTGGATAACTTTAATATTTTGATGAATAGTGAAAATTACTAAATTTTAATTAAAAACAACTTTTTAATCAAAATAATTAATAGTGATAAATTATGAATTTGAGTGGTTTTAAAGTATACATAGAAAATATTTTTACCATTTAATATAATTTTGGTCATTGGACATAATTTTACAATTAAACCGGACATAAACAAGTGTCAATCTTTTGATAGTTATTATCTCTTAAAAACACGCTTTTTGTTTTAACAACGGGAATTAATTTTAAATTAATTTCTTCCACTTCTGTGTTTTGAATTTGGAAAAATGGATTCCATATTTGGAATCAGGATGTTCAAATTGAGTAAATAGGTATCTTTTATTTTTATACATTATGAATAATTACTGCGGTAAATATTTTATTTACCATGGTTAAGGGTAAATCCGGTAAATAAGGGTTAAAAAATAATATTATAATAATACTAAATTATCCTAAGACGTGTCCTAGCCTTATTGGTTCATACATGTTCGACCATAGGATTCTTTTGGTCGATTTTGGGACCCCATAGAGCCACTTGTAGGTGATAGGGACACTTTATTTTAATTAAGTTAAAATAAGTACAAAAATGACATAAGTATATAGCTTTTAGAAAAACAATTTTTAAATAGGGTTATATATGTTGGATTTTCTATTATAAATATTCATTAGAAAGATACAAAGATTTCCTACATTATTATATTTTATTTTTAATTTTTAGAGATTAAATAATTTAATTTATTTATGACACAATGATGATGCAGTAATTACCATAATAGTGAAAAATTAAAATAATTGATATGATAAATACCCAAATAAATATAATTTGAGACTTTTAATGAATTAAAATAATTTTATAGGATAATATGACATATTAGTATTGATTTAATTAACTTTTTCCGATGTAATCATTCTGTTATAAGTTTCAAAAAAATAAACTATTGAATAGTGTCAAAATTGACATAAAAGAGTTTTTAAACAAAGTATTATATTATTAATTGATATTAAATTCCTAAAAATATAAGGTTCGGCCAAGAGACTTATATCATGATATTTGTATCATTAATGGACCACTTTGGGGTCTCTTGGATGTATATGGTAATTTTATTAACCATATAATATAAAAATACAAAGAGACATTGTAAAAGTGAAACTAATTAACTTAGAGTTAATACTTAAAGATAAGGTTAATATAAGTACCCAAACCTGTCTAAATTATATTGGTTGAGTTGTTTTAGACCTATCCCCACCATAAACTTTGAATAATAAACTTTGGAGCCATTATAAACCGAATATAAATTTATTATAAATTAATATTTCTAGCTTTTCCAAAGGTTCCCCTCACCCCTCTTATAAAAGGGCACTCATCTTTCTCATTTCTTCACACCTTCAAAGCCTTTTGGTTCAGACAATCTCTGCCAAAATACTCTCCCAACTTCCATAACTACACCCTAGAGGCCTTAGTTTGATCAGAAAGCCAACATAAGTATCCATTTTGATCAAATCAAAAGGAAGAACCCGAAGAAGATGTAATGATTTCACCACCCTTTTCCAAGTTCCTTTCTTCTTCCACTTCTTCTTCCGTTGTTTTTACCATTATAAAATAATAAATCTAGTATCATATATATACTTTGATGTTATTATAAATATGGTACAACTATATTCAGTATTCTATCCACCCTTTTGAATAACATGTCACCATACGTGCGTACGTACGGCTTACCGTCTCCACGTCGTGGTGTAATTGTTATTCAATATATTATTATTTCGATGGGTATAATAATGATGTGTAACTCATGTAAATAATAAATATAACATGTTAATTATCATGTATATATGACATACCATCCATTTATATATTATTTTAATATCCAAAGAATGATATTGTCGCTCGTGCGTACGTACGGAATACCGTCTCCACGAACGCGATGAGATTCATTCTCCATCGTATCCATTCAAGTATAATTATAATTTGATGATTTAAAAATGATGTTTAAGGACTTGATATCATTCTGGATATGAATAATATACAACATATCCATTACAAACATGGATTACATAACAAAACATATAAAAGAAAACGAGTAAGTTAACACTCGAAACAACGATAATACTAAGATATTATTAACAAATCAATGTTAAAAGATCATATATGATATCATATTAATGTATATGATTCTTGTATAATTTAATAACAATTATTTCACCATTATACAGGAGGTTAACCTACCCCAACCAAGGAAAAGTACAAGGTAAGGGTTATTTCACAATCTCTTCATTATCCGAGGTTGTTTATACGAAATAATCTACTGGGATCTCTTTATCATCCACATCCATGTTTCTTAAAAATGAATTTCAAAACATTTTTTACTATTTACTAGAATATGGGTTAAAGTCCTTTATACCTTTTTTGACATTTTATAAGAGGTTTATAAAGGAATCTTTTTGTCGTTTTCCAAACAAGGTGCTTTTTATCCTTTTCGACAGAATTAAGGTAAGAATGTTTTTTAACTTATACGGCGAGTATGGTTATTTTCCGCCGTTATAAAATCGTCGAAGCTTCCATTAAAATATTATAAGAATATTTTCAAAGAAAATGTTTTATTTTATAAATATATGACTCTTAAATGATTTCAAAATAGAAAGATATATTTCTCTAGAAAGAGTTTTGATTTCATCTATGTCAACATCCATTGATGGATTTTACGCTTATTTGAAGATGATTTATTATGATACAAAACTTCTATATTGTATTGAAGGTTTTTTGATATGTTCGACTGTGGATGTGCTATTTTTATACCATTCATAGTTTATGGTTAAAGTATTGACATTTCGTATGCTAGTTTTAATACGAATGTTTATGTTATGTTTAAACCTTTTCATATGGGAATGCATTGGACTTAATATGTGATGGGTGGATCCCGCTATAGCTCCTTGATGCATCGATAGGTCTCATGAGACAAACTAGTGTCTTGGCACAAGGCCTTGACAAAATATTATTTGTAGTCTTGGCACGAGGCCTTGGCTATGTGGTTATGATAGTCTGGCATTATGCATTCCATCATTATGAAAGTGGTTATTGATATTGCATGTGATTATTCGATTAGTAGAATATCCATGGGAATAAGTAAATGGCATTATTTCATTTTACTTTTACCATAATATTTTTAATTTCAAGTTTAAAAGGATTTTGTTTTAGTTATACATTGTCTTAAATGTTTATGCTTATTTTTGAAAGTTTCCGTTATATTTCTATCCTTACTGGGCATTTGATCTCACCCCTTTTCTATGTTTTATTTTTTCCCAGGATGTGAAGAAGTAAGTTATGAATGACCTGAAGGGATTTTATGTGGGGATATGAGTGTGTAATATGGAGACTATGTTGTTGTAGTAGTTTTTCACTTTATGATGTAATGTAAAACTTTATGAATATATCTAGTGTTTCCAAGGCTACTAAACCAATCGGTCTTTCGAGATTTGATCTTTCTTGTGATCATGCCAATGTTATGTAATAATGCACCGACTCTGGGTAACTGGGGTTGGGGCGTTACATGATAAAGGTTGTATGTCCAACAAATATGTTCATCCATTCATCACACAAGTTTACATAGTCATAGATCTAATACTTTTGTTGTCACAAGATATGTTTTCTAAAAACCAAAACTCCCAACTTTTTCAAATTATCCAATGGTTGAGTATGGTAAAATTTAGTGACCATTTATCATCATGGAGTGGTGTTCATGTCCCAATATTCATTATGTGATGAAAATATCATAGATTTGAGAATAAATGTGTACCAAACTCGTGTCCTCAACTCATCCATTAATAGAACTTATGGAAACATGTACTATATAAATATAACTTTATCATCCTCTCAGCATTATAGACTATTTTCTTATCCACATACTCTTATTTTGACATATTCTCATACCAGGTGTGTGTATAACCTATCATATCAGAGAGTACATATATTCAAAGCCTATATTAAGAGCTTAATTCTTTCACTACAATGCATCTGTGGGAACAATTATTCTCTTATCCACATGATATAGGATCATACATTGTTGGTCCATCCAGGTTGATTGTTGTACACCATATATGTTTCCCTATAATCTTTATCCACAAAACATCTTCACGACATCACATGTCTGCAAAGAGGTTTCATGTGTTCCCCAAATACACATACCCTAATGAACTTGTGATCTTCATTGTAGTATTATAGTGTTATATGGGATATGTCATACCACAATAGTAGTTCCCCAGATGAACCTAAGAGTTGTGATGGGAGAAATCTTGTGTGGATGGTGCACAATAACATGGTTCTACTATTCTAAACATAAGAATATATGTGGTTTAATCTTCTCTTCCTATGAAATCATATAAATCATGGAGAATTTTTATAATTTCATTTCATATGAAAATATCACCATGGGGAGTTTTAGTGAAATCTATCTCATCTACTCGAGGTTATGGTGGTGTGCGACATCCATTCCTGGCACAATAAGTGAGCTCAAAATCAAGCATAATGAGGTTGAAGAAGAAAATGTATGAAATCACATATCCATCACATAATATTCACTTATTTTAAGTAAATAGAAAATTCCATTTTATTCATTTAATTTTATTTATTATCATTTTTATTATTTTTAAACACAAAATAATAATAATAATAATAATAATAATGATAATAATAACACTCCTTCATATGTGTACACAATGCACACACATCAAATATAATTAGAAAATTTCATTATTCAATATGATCAGATAAGTGATCATTATAGGTTACCTTCTATAGAAATATGAGTTGAACTCTTTAGTGGTGTTAAAAAAATCCGCCCCCCTTAGAATTGGATTTATTAAGAAGGAAGATAACATGATTCTAAGATAAATATATACAATATTATCTTATATCTAAATAATGATGAATTCTTCCTGGGTGTAGTCCATATAGATTGAGAGAGAGGGAGATATCTCTAAATATTTCCTAGAATAATGGGACTAATGAGTATAGCTTTAATTTTAGTAGGAACATAAAATTATCCCTACAATCCCAGTATTTGTTTTATTTTTACCAAACTTTTTCCTATATTTTATATGGGGAAAGATTAGTGGGTTGAAAATGGATTTTTATCAAGCCTTAATTTTAATGGTTTTTAACATGATAAATTTTTGTGCCTTTAAAACATAACAAATGAAAAATATTTCCTAGATCACACAAAGTGAATTTACAATGACCAAGGACCCGACATCTGCCCAGGGTTCCCTTTTGCAGTTTTCATCCTTGAAAGAATTGTGTCTCTTTCAATTGGATTCCTATGTTCTTGTTGTCCAAAACATTATTTTAGTTTAGTTTCTTTTTTCTTGGACCATATATTTATGTAGTTTATGGTCTTTTAGCTCAGAACATACATTACTATAGTTTAGGGTCTTTTGGATTGGACCATTTGTTACTGTAGTTTAGGGTCTTTTAGCTTAGACCTTCTATTTCTATAGTTTATGGTTTTTTTCTTAGATCATCTGTTGTTATAGTTTAGGGTATTTTATCTCAAACCATCCATTATTATAGTTTATGATATTCTATATTGGACCATCCATTGTTCTAGTTTAAGGTATTAAAGACCAATTCATCAATTTTTATAGTTATGGTTCATTTAGCTCAGAACATCCATTTTTGTAGTTGGGGGTCTTCTAGACCAGACCCTCAATTACTATAGTTTAAGATTTTTTAACTCAAACATTTTTTTTCTATAAGGACCAAGCCTTATTACATACATAATCTTTAATTTAGTCAATAATTAACATCCTTTTTACATTGAGGATTTATTCAAGTTTAGAGTTTTAGAGAATTAGGACATAACACATTAATAACATTACATATTGTTACAGAGTGGATACCATAAAAACAATTTCTATTTTTTTCAAATTATAAAACATTTAAAAGTAAAACATGACTCCGTGATAATTATTTATCCTTTTACATGGATTACTTCTTTTTATTACACATACATTAACCTATGAAAATCATTTAAAAACTAGGGATGAGCAAAAAAGCTCCGTAAGGGATGAGAAATATAGAAAGAGCACATTAGTCCATTAATACTCACAACATATGAAAAAAATTTCAAAAGACTTTATTGTCACCCATTTATACTTACTTAGTGTAACATGAGATTTACACAAGATCCAAAAAAACATGAGAACATAAATATAATCATATAGGTATCTTGGGTCATTACTTATATAATCTTGTAACCCTCTTAGCTACCTTATAATTTGTAACCCTCACGGCTACATTACTATTTGTGTAACCATCACAATAACACTTGGAGTAACCATACGGCCGAAATCCAACATACAAATACCCATTTAATTAGAGGGAGATATAGGTCCACCCTTATTAATAAATAATTCCCAATAACCAGAACATAATCATACAACATGAATAATTACATAAATTTTTTTTTTTTGAATTCCATAAAACAGAATTTTAAAAGATGATTTCAAAAGGAAAAATCCATTATAAATATCATATAATTTAAGTGAAACTTAATAGAGTGGATGGAATATGTATATAAACTGTATGTACTCATAATTATATATAATATAAACAAAATCAATTACACAACAAATTTTAATAGCACATAAATAACCATGTAGAAGTTTAACCTCAAGAATGGAAATCGGGTTAAGAATTCCCTTACATCAGGATTTTCTTACTTCAAAATTATTCAAACATATTGTAAAATTGTTAAAAGAGTTATATTAGTATTTTAAATAAATATTTTCATGTTTATAACATTTTATATGATCATTTAATCACATCATTTAACCCTTTAATTGTTAGTATTTTCCTCCTTGCACTATTTTTGGGTGAGTTCTTAACACGATTTCCAAGATTGGTTCATGATGGATGTTCTTGTCGATTGGAAGTGAAACTCTAGAATTGGAATGGAATAGTATTTACATATATCTAGTAACATAAATTATATAATTTTTCATTTTTAATTCTTACATTATGATGATTCATAAGTTAAAACATTAATGATGTTTGTTTAGGTCATTTTAGTGGTTCTTTGATATTAACGACCTCATTTTGTTTTATAAATTAAAACAATGTGTAAAAAAAGAATTACAAAGACATTTATGATACATAATACATATATTATAACCTGGTTAAACCATAAAAATGTTTTCATTACCAAACTTTAAGGATTTAAAGAAAAATGAAATCACATCATCCATGATGTTGGTAATTCGACACATCATGGACAATGTTATTAATTCCTTGAACAAATGGGAGAAAAGAATAAGATTGATGATGAATTTCCCATGAAAATGAGAAAATATAGAATATAAAATATTCTGTAGATTTCATGCCTCTTGGTTAAGAGGATTGAGTAACTAAGAAGAAAATAAATGAATCTTGAAATAAAAGAAAACTTGAGAAATTTCTCACGAAAATTCGGCAGCCTAACGACGTCTCTTAAAATTTAATAAAAATAGTTTGATGAGAGAAATGGAATATCTCATAATTATTACATAATATGGAATTTAAGGGGGTTATTAAAGGAAATATTCTAACATAAGACAAATGTAAAGGAATAGAATAACATAAAATTAATGAAAAGAAAGAAAATAAAAGAGGATGTTTACCTCTTGATCGCTTTTACATGAGATCCTTCTTAAGGGCTTTGTTTTTGGACTTTTGGTGAGACCAGAAGCTCTAGGACGTGGTGAAGAGACATGGGAGTAGTATTGGGAAAAACATAGGCATGGATCAAGGCTTTAGAGGTGTGGGAAGAAGAGAGGAGTGAGGGTGGTATTTATAGTGGAGGAGAGGGGGTATTTTTGAATATTTTAATCATTATTATAATATTTTTGCCCATGATTATGAATAGTCATAGTTCATGTGACCTAAAATAGTAATAATTGAATGTGAGTTCGAACCAAGTGTCCTTGCATCACTTTTGATGTAATAAATAGTGAATTTTACTGATAATTTGATTATACTGTATTTTATCGTATTTCACTATTCATTGAAAATTAAAGTATTTCAGAAAAATCCCAAAAATTTACCCTAACCATTTCGTGACGTGTATTATTAAAAAACGAATTATATTTTTTGAAAATAATTTTCTAAATAATATTATTTTAATTTTTAAATAAAATCATATGTAATTAAAAAATTAACTATTCTAATTCTATTAGTACTTCTATATCATGATAAAAAATTAAACAAGATGTTATTATCTTAAAGCCTTAAGAAAATAAAATAATAATAAAATTTAATCTTCATTAGAGCCATATTACAATTCATATTACTATTCATAAGGGTATGTTACTATTCACCAAAAAACAAGTTGGTTCTAATTGACTCTAAATAACATACTGAACACAATTGTAGATGATAGTTTCTTGAAATTCAAAACATAGAAGTGGAAAAATTATATTTTAAAGGCTAGTTTTAAATATATATTTAAAAAAAGTTCCATGAATTTCAATTTATTTTTAGAAAAACATGGGGTGTTACATTATCCCAATCTTCTAGAAATTGCTTCCTCGCAATTTTATTTACATATTAAACAACTGAGGGTGCTTTTCCCTCATAGCATTTTCAGACTCCCATGTTACTTCTTCAAACATGTGATTTCTCCACAATCCTTTACTTGGTGGATTACCTTATTCCAAAATACTTGTTCCCTTCAATCAAGAATATGAATTGCTTTCTCTATATAAGAAAGGTTCTCTTCCAGCTAAACTTCTTCTGGGCTCAAGACATGTGATGAATCTGGCACATACTTTCTCAACATCAAAACATAAAAATAATTGTGTACCTGAGACAAACTCAGAGGCAAAGCTATGTGGTAGGCCACTGTTCCAACTTTATCCAATATTTCAAAAGGACCAATGAACAGTGGACTTAGCTTCCCCTTATTACAGATACACAAAGCACTTTTCCAATGAGTTATTTTAAGGAAAACATGGTCACCTACCTCAATAGAGAAGTCTTTACTTCTGTTATCTGCATAACTTTTCTACCTGCTCTGAGTTGTCCTCATGTGCTGCTGAATCATCCTCAATTTCTCAGCCACTTCTTCTACTAATTCCATCCCCATCAACTTTCTTTCACTGAATTCATCCCAAAATGCTAGAGTCCGACACTACTTCCCATACAAGGCATCAAAAGGTTCCATCTGAATATTGGATTGAAAACTATTATTATAAGAAAACTTAACTGAGGAAATATGTTTATCCCAACTTCCCTGGTAGTCTATTGAAAAATCTCGAAGCATATCCTCCAATATTTGAATCGTTAGTTCTAACTGCCCATATAATTGAGGATGAAAAGATGTATTGAAATTTATCTTTGTACCCAACAACTTCTCAACTTCCTTCAAAAAGTTAGAAGTGAACCTAGGATCTCAGTCAGATACAATGGAAAAAGGAATTTCATGTAACCTGATAATCTCCTTGAGCTACAATCGAAAAGGTTAATCCAAAGACATTATAAATCAAATTGAAAGAAAATGTGTAGATTTTTTCAACTTATCAATAATAACCCAAAATCACATTGTTACATTCAGAATACTTTATTAGTCCCACCACAAATTCCATGGATACATTATCCCATTTATAATTTGGCTCTGGAAAAGGCTTAGGCATCCCTTTCGGTAACTTTCTCTCTACTTTAACCTTTTGACATGTCAAACATTTCATGGTAAAATCAGTAATGTCTCTTTTCATTCCATCCCACCAATAATACTCTCAAAGGACTATGTACATCATAGTACTGTGAGGATGAACTAAAAATGGAGAACTATGAGATTCACACAACAATTCTTTCGTCAAATGGGAATCACACGACTCACACAACATTTTACCAAATCTCAAAACACAATCTTTATCAAGATTAAATTTTGGAAACTTACCCTTTTTAACCAATTCTACCTTTTTCTATATCTCAGGGTCTTCCTTCTGTGCTCGCTTAATTCTGTCTAACAATGAATACTACACTGAAACCTGAAACAAAACAGATGTAGTCCCTGCACCAACAACTTCTAATCCAAAATTCATCAATTCAATAATCAAGGGATCATGTTCCAAAAATTACATGGTTAATGATTCATGATGTTTCTGACTCAAGTCATCTCCCACTTTGTTTTCTTTTCCAAGATGGTAATTGATCGTGCAATCATAATCTTTTATTAGTTCAATCCATCTTCTCTGCCTCATATTTAATTCCTTCTGAGTGAATATATACATCAAACTTTTATAGTCAGTATATATTTGACATTTGGATTTGTATAAATGATGCCTCAAAATTTTCAAAGAAAAAACCACACCTTCCAATATCAAATCATGTGTGGGATAATTTATCTCATGATGTTTAAGTAGTCTTGAAGAATAAAAAATTACCTGATCATTCTGCATCAAAACACAACCAAGTCCCTTCAAAAAAGTATCACTATAGATTATAAACTCATCATTCTTGGAAAGTAAGGCCAAAATTGGATCATTCACTAATCTCTTCTTCAGTTCCTGAAAATAAACATCACATTCTTCTTTCCAAACAAATTTAACCCCTTTCCATGTTAACTTGGTTATCGGGCTAGATAATTGTGAAAAGTTCTTAACAAACTATCAGTAATAACCTTCTAACCTAGGAAAACTATGAATGTCTGTAACATTTGTGGGTCTTGTCCATTCATCAAGTACTTTTTTTGGTATGATAAACTGTTATTCCATCCTTATTTACAATTTTCCCAAGAAAAAAAATCTATTGCAACCAAAAATCACACATGCTGAATTTTCCATACAGTTTCTTTTCTTTTAAGGTATTTAAAACAACCCGTATATGTTTTTCATGCACCTCTATATTTTTTGAAAATAACATAATTTCATAAATAAATACAACCACAAAATTATCCAATAACTCATGAAATACTCAATTCATAAGATTTATGAATACAGCAGGTACATTAGTTAACCCAAATGGCATAACAACAAATTCGCAATGCCCATATCTAGTACGAAAGGCTATTTTCGGGATGTCATCATCCTTCACCTTCAGATGATGGTATCTAGATCTCAAGTCAATCTTGGAAAAGTTCTGAGCTCCATGGAGCTGATCAAACAAGTCATCAATATAAGGAAAATGAAAATTGTTTTTAACTGTGATGTTATTCAAAGATTTATGATCAATGAAAAGTCTCATGGAACAATATTTCTTTTTAATAAATAAAATAGGAACTCCCCATGGTGAAGTTCTTGGACGAATGAAGTCTTTATCAAGAAAATACTGCAACTAATTTATCAATTCAAGAAGTTCTATTTGAGCCATATGATAAGGGAGTTTAGAAATTGGATTATCATCAGTAACTAAGTCAATTGTGAATTCGACTTCCCAGTCATGTATGACACTAGGTAACTCATTGGAAAAAACATAAAGGTATTCATTTACCACCGGCACATCATTCATCTAAATAGTTCCCTTGTTTTCAATAATATGAGCAAGATAAATATCATTTCCATATTTAAATAGTTCCTAATATGTTATCAATTGTATGGGTTCCTTATTGTATAAAAACTTAAACTCTTTCTGAAAAACAATTTCTTTAGCTCTACAGTCAATCTTTGAATGATAAATAGAAATCCATTCCATTCCCAGAATAACATAAAACTCAATTAAGGGTAAAACAACAAGGTTTTCAGGTAATGTCTTTCCCAAAACAGCAATATAATGATTCATATATTTCCTCTTTGCTATAATATTTCCCCTTTGTATTTTAACAACAAGTTATGGTCTCATTTTTAGAGGTGATATTTCCAATTTACTAGAAAATATCTCAGAGATGAAGGAATGTGTAGACCCTGTATCAAAAAATAATTTAGCAAAATATGAGTGAAAAAACAAAGTACCTGATATAACTTCATTGGATCACCTGACATCTATTGACGTAGTCGCAAAGGATCTCACTACACCTTTCTGATTGTATTCTGGTTTTTTTGCATCATTCAGATCTCTATTTGGGAAGGCAATTGCATAATGACTCATCTAACCACATTTAAAACACCTTACAGTCTTCTTATCAAAATTATTCCTAGGATTATTTTCATTGAAATCTTAGGTCATATGTCCAAACTTACCACATTTAAAACACTTCCCAGATTTGCTAAGAAATTCGCCAGGGTGCTTCCTTCCACACTTTTCACAAACTAGAAATTGGATTTTCTTACCATCATATTTCTTTGGTTGATTCTTACCTATTTCTTGTAATTTGGACCAATTCTTCTGTTTGTTTCCAAAATGTATGTGATCATCAGGAAAGTCCATCTTTACCCTCTTAGCACATCAGACAAGTTTCTCATAACTTTTTAATTCACAGGAGGCCAACGCCCTTCGATACCTTAGCTTCAATCCTGAGTAAAAGTAGTTGATTTATCTATCATGATCTATAATAAAATTTGGATTATACCACACCAGTCAAGTGAAGTTTGCTTTATACAAAACCACTGAATCTTCCTCATTATATTTCAATTCAATTAGTTGCTTCTCCATTATAAGTCTCACCCCCTTAGGAAAATATTTTTCAAGGAAAATACATTAAAATTCATCCCACTCTAAGGAATCCAAATCTTATTTACCCATGATATTCCTTAACATTGACCACCACTGATCAGCTTTCTCTTCAAAATGATAAATGGAAAGAATTACCTTTTGATTGTCTGAACATCCCATAACATCAAATATCTTTTCAAGGGCTTTCATCCATCCTTTAGCTCTTACTGGGTAAGAAGATCATTTGAATGTAGGAGGCTTTTGTCTCATAAAATATTCAACTACTATCATGGTTAGGTGTGGTACCCTTATTGGTTATCTTGCATTGATTCCACCATCATTTATTTCATGTGTTAGATGATCCATTACTATCATAAACTGCTTGGTTCCAATCCCAAAGATTCCATGCTATTGATCCAGAACGATGTCATTCTATCAGTGCCTCTCCTCTTCAGAATCCCTGTTCCTTCTACGGACAACCATTCTAAACAAACATATCATTGATGAAGCAACATTGTAATATTTAAATGCTAAAAAATTTCAAATTAACCATAGAGTAAAAATCATTTACGGTATTCTTTAAACATCACCTTAACCCCAAAGTTATCTAAACCATCCTCGGATACCAACTATAAGGACCCATTCTTATTACATAAATAATCATGAATTTAGTCAATAATTAACTTCATTTTTAAATAGAGAATATTTTAATGTTTATAGATTTAGATAATTGGGACATAACACAATCATAACAATATACATTGTTACAGAGTAGATACCATAAAAACAGTTTCCATTTTTTTCAAATTATAAAATATTTAAACATAAAACATAAATCTTTGAAAATTATTCCTCATTTAACATGGATTCCTTATTTGTATTACACATCCATTAACCTGTGAAAATCATTTACAAACATGGGATGATCACAAAAGCTCAGTAAGGGATGAAAAATAAGGAAAGAGCAAATTATTCCATGAATACTCGTAACGTATAAAAACATTTTTAAAAGACATGCTCGTCACCCACATATACTTACTTCATGTAACATGAGATTTACACAAGATCCAAAAAACATGAGAACATAAATATAATCATAAATGTATCTTGGTTCATTACTTATATAATCTTGTTACCCTCTCAGCTACCATATAATTTGTTACCCTCACAGCTACCTTACTATTTGTGTTACCATCGTAGTTACACTTGGAGTAACCATATGGATAACCTCCAACTTTCACATACCGAATGAATTGGAGGGAGATATAGGTCCCACCATTAATAATAAATAATTCCCAATCACCAGAATATAATCATACAACATGAATAATTACATAAAAACGTTTCTCTTTAATTCTATAAAACAGAATTTTAAAAGAGGATTTCATAAGGAAAAATCCACAATAAATATCATATAATTGAAGTGAAACTTAATAGGGTGGATGGAATATGTATATAAAATATAAGTACACAAAAGTAAACATAATATAAACAAAACCAATTACAAAAAAAATAATATCAGATAAATAATAGAGTAGAAGGTTAACCCAAAGAATGGAAATCAGGTTAAGAATTCCCTTACCTCAGGCTTGTCTTACTTAAAATTTTTTTAAACATACAGTATAATGGTTAAAAGAGTGTTATTAGTATTTTGAAGAAATATTTTCATGTTTATAACATCTTATATGATCATTTAATCATGTCATTTAACCCTTTAATTATTTGTATTTTGCTCCTTGTACTGTTTTTGGGTAAGTTCTTTACATGATTTCCAAGATTGGTTCGTGATGGATATTCTTGTCGATTGGAAGTGAAACTCTTGAATTGGAATGGAGTAGTATTTACATATATCCATTGACATAAATTATACCATTTATCATTTTTAATTATTACATTAAGATGATTCATATGTTAAAACATCAATGATGTTTGTTTAGATCATTTTAGTGGTTCTTTGATAATAACAACCTCATTTTGTTTTATAAATTAAATTAATGTGTACAAGAGAATTCCAAAACCATTTATGAGACATAATACATATATTATAACTTGGATCAACCATAAAAATGGTTTCCTGGCCAGAATTGAATAATATAAAGAAAAATGAAATCACATTGTCCACGATGTCGGTAATTCAACACATCACAGACACTGTTTTTAATTTTTTGAACAAATGGTGGAAAAGAAGAATATTGATGATGAATTTCCCAAAAACATGAAAACATCCAGAATATACAAGATTCTAGATATTTCATGCCTATCGGTTAAAAGGATGTGAGGAAAGAAGAAGGAAACAAAGGAATCTTGAAATAAAAGAAAACTTGAGAAATTTCTCAATAAAATTCGGCAGCATAACAGTGTCTCTTAAAATTTCATAAAAACAGTTTGATGAGAGAAAGGGAATATCTCATAATTCTTAAGAGGATGTTTTTCTCTTGATATCTTTTCCTTGAGATCCTTCTTATGGGCTTCGGTTTTGGTCTTTTGGTGAGACTAGCAGCTCTAGGACATGGGGAATAGACTTGTGAGGAGTATTGGGTAGAAGGTAGGCATGGCTTGAGGCTTGAGAGGTGTGGGAAAAATAGGGGATTAAGGGTGGTATTTATAGTGGAGGAGAAGGGGTATTTTTCATTATTTTAATCATTATTATAATATTTTTGCCCAACATTATGAATAGTTTCAGTTCATGTGACCTCAAATAGTAATAATGGAATGTGAGTTCGAACCAAGTTCCCTTGAATCACTTATTATGTCATAAATAGTGAATTTTACTAATAATTTTATTATACGATATTTTATCAAATTTCACTATTCATTGAAAATTAATGAAATTTAGAAAAATACCAAAAATTTACCCTTGCCATTTTTCGACGCGTAGAATTCAAAAATGAAGTCCATTTTTTGAAACTAATTATCTAAATATTCATAATTTAATTTTTAAATTAAAGCATACTTAATTCAAAAATTAACAATTCAAATTCAATAACTACTTCTATATCATGATGAAAAATTAACCAAGATGTTATTATCATAAATCCTTAAGAAAATAAAATAATAATAAAATTTTCTATTCATTAGGTTCATATTACTATTCATAAGGGTATGTTACTATTCACCAAAAAAACAAGTTGGTTCCAATAGATTCTATATATCATACTGAACACAATTATAGATGATAGTTTCTTGAAATTCAAAACATAGAAGTGAAAAAAATTTGTTTTGAAGGTTAGTTATAAATATCTACTTAAAACAAAGTTCAATGAATTTCTATTTATTTTTTTAAATACTTGGGGTGTTACATTTTCCTCACCTTCTGGAAATTGTGTCCTCACAATTTTATTTACTTATTAAACAACTGAGGGTACATTTCCCTTATATCATTTTCAGACTCCCATGTTTCTTCTTCAACCACGTGGTTTCTCCACAAAACCTTTACCTGGTAGATTACCTTATTCCACAATACTTGTTCCCTTCGATCAAGAATTTGAACCAGTTTTTCTTCATAAGAAATGTTCTCTTCTAGCTGAACTACTTCTGGGATCAAGACATGTGTTGAATCTGGCACATACTTTATCAACATCTGAACATGAAAAACATTTTGTACCTAAGAAAAACTCAAAGGCAAAGCTACGCGGTATGCCACTATTCCAACATTCTCCAAGATTTCAAATGGACTGATGAATAGTGGAGTTAGATTTCCTTTCTTACCGAAATGCATCACACTTTTCCAAGGAGATATTTTAAGAAAAACATGGTCACCTACCTCGATAAAGAATTATTTCCTTCTATTATCTGCATAACTTTTCTACCTACTCTAAGATGTCCTCATGTGCTTCTGGATCATCCTCACTTTATCAGCCACTTCTTCTACTAATTATGGACCCATCAACTTTCTTTCATCGACTTCATCACAAAATACTGAAGTCTGACACCACTTCCCATACAAGGCCTCAAAAGGTTTCATATGAATACTTGAATGAAAAAATTAATTATAAGAAAACTAAACTAAGGAAATATGTTGATCCCAACTTATCTGGTAGTCCATTGTACTAGCTTGAAGCATATCCTCCAATGTTGAATCGTTCGTTCTGACTGCCTATCTAATTGAGGATAAAAAGCTATACTGAAATTTAACTCTATGCCCAAGGACTTCGGAAGTCCCTTCCAAAAGTTAGAAGTGAACCTAGGATATCGTTCAGATACAATGGAAAGAGGAACTCCCTGTAATATAACAATCTCTTTGAGGTACAATCGAGAAAGCTAATCCAAAGACATTGTATCTTAAATAGAAATAAAATGTGCAGATTTCGTCAGCCGATCAACAATAACCCAAATCGCATTGTTACATTGAGAAGTCTTTGGTAGTACCACCAAAAAGTCCATGGATACATTCTACCATTTTCACTTTGGAACTGGCAAAGGATGAAGCATCCCCTTCAGTAACGGCCGCTCTACTTTAACCTGTTGACATGTCAAACATTTCATGGTAAAATCAGCAATATCTTTTTTCGTTCCATCCCATAAATAATACTCCCGAAGGACTCTGTAAATCTTAGTACTATGAGGATGAATAGAAACTAGAGAAATATGATCTTCACAGAACAATTCTTTCTTTAACTGGGAATCACAAGGCACACGCGAACTTTTACCAAATCTCAAAACACAATATTTATCAAGATTAAATTCTGGAAAATTACCCATTTTAACTAATTCTACCTTTTTCTATAGCTCATAGTCTTCCTTCTGTGCTCGCTTATTTTTCTCTGACAATGAAGACAACATTGAAACCTGAATCAAAACAGATATAGTCCCTGCACCAACAACTTCTAAGCCAAAATTCATCAAATCATTAATCAAGGGATCATGTTCTAAATGTAGTGTGGTTAAGGATGCATGATGTTTCTGACTCAAGGAATCCACCACTTTGTTTGCTTTTCCAGGATTGTAATTGATCATGATATCATAATACTTTATTAGTTAAAGACATATTCTATGCATCATGTTTAATTCCTTTTGAGTGAATATATACTTTAGACTTTTATGGTCAGTATATATTTGACATTTGGATCCGTAAAAATGATGCCTCCAAATTTTCAAAGAAAAAACCACAACTTCCAATTCCAAATAATGTGTGGGATAATTTATCTCACAAGGTTTATGTTTTCTTGAAGCATATGCAATTACCTGATCATTCTTCATCAAAATACAACCAAATTGTCATAACCTGAACCTACCCGAGCTCGAGCCGCAACTACCTCAAGCCCGCCTCCATAGGCCAGGGTCTGACGACCAGTGTCGAAGGTACAATAACTCAGGGAGGCCTTTGCCTAAGTACTTGTACACACACACGCAGCACACTCAATGAAAAAGTGCAGTGTAAAAAGAAAAGAAAAGTACCAACTGATATAAATAACCACAAGAGTGCATTGACCTCTAAACAATACAAAGTAAAAGCTAAAAAGAAAAGGGAAAAAACACACGCCCAACCAAAAAAGTGCCACAACCCGGAAGTAGGTAAACAAAAGAAAACAGCTGGAAGGGTCCCCCACCTGGAACCCGACTTCGACCACCACAAGCGGTCCAAGATCCTAAGCTCCTAAGCTCCCCTGACATCATGACCAACCTATCTGTCATCTGCAAGGGCACACCAAGTGTGGGCAAAGCCCAAATAGGGGTGAGTATAAAAAAACTCAGTAGGATACCCTGAAGGCTCGAGGGATCAACAAAGGAGGTACCGAAGGGTGATCAGTAGATTGAACAGGGGAAATTAAAGGATTACAACCAGGAGTGAAGTAAAGAGTACAGTAATGAGTCCAGCTCAACCCAACAAGAGGAAAGAAGGTAGACTCATCCAGACACAAGGAGCTGGAAATAGTGAGAAGATTAACTTCTTGTCGAGTCTTCGCTACCTATAGCATGAGAGTGGACTCATCCAACCACGAGAAGCTAGACACAGAAATCACGTGGCATACCCCATGCGTCTTCCCCTATCCTAGAGGGAGAGTAACCAAGGCCAAGAAGTGGTTACTGAAACAAGGTATATAAATAATCATATTCTCAATCAAGAAGCCCAAACAAGATCGTAAGATGATCTCCATCCCACAGCTCAGCCAAAGAAAAGTGAGTCCCCAACAGTACCAGAAGAAAACACCCTCGATTCCCAGCATCCCGCACGTCTTCCCCAAACTACATGGTAAGGGGCTCAAACCACCGCACCTCGATACTATCCGCTTTGGGCGGCACTAACTCGGTCGCACGGTTTTAGGTCACGTCACAAGGATGTGTCTCAGTGGGGGTGGGGCGGGGGGAAGTGCCCCTTGTACTTGAGAGTTCTGGGGGAACGTCAATGCACAACACATCACTGCCCCGCAGTCGAGAGGTCTCCTCAAAGTTGACAGAAGACCCCCTACCTAGCCCCGCTGAGGGTCCCTAGAAGTTGACGGGTTCCCCCTATAGGGAGACCTAGTAAGAGTCGACGTGTGCCACACTGCCCAGTCCTGTAATAGGGTAATACACTAGAGGGTGACCCAGCTAAAGTCGGTGACGGGACTGCTGCCCAGCCCAGCTGGAGGTAAGCCCGACATCAGCGACCACTACCCAGCCTAGCTGGAGGTAAGCCCGGCATTAGGGACCACTGCCCAGCCCAGCTGGAGGAAAGCCCGACATCGGGGACCACTGCCCAGCGCCGCTGGAGGTAAACCCGGCATCGGGGACCACTACCCAGCCCCGCTGGAGGTAAACCCGGAACTTCTATGGCCATCCCTGCTAGATGGTACTGCTCGGTGAACACCGCTGTACTGGTCATCCCTGCTGGATGGTAACCCACTGGCCATCCCTGCTGGATGGTACAACTAGAAATCCCTGCTCGAAATAACCTCAGCCCCGCTGGAAACAACCTCAGACCTGCTGGAAACAACAACATGAGTAGAGGATCGGTGCTCGTGTAAAGTGTTGGTCACACCGAATCTACAGGAACTCTACCAGGGAACACAAAGCAACGGGAGAAACTCCCTAGGCCTCTCAAGGCGATCACGCTCCAATCTGCTGAGTCACTGTTGAAGAAAACTGAGAAAAATCATCCTAGAAAGTGGAAAAAACACCCACATTGCACGATAACCCATATTCGCAAATGGTGCCGCTATCTGGTGAAAGGGAACGGTATAGAAACCCCTCATAGCTGAAGAAACAGGGGAACAAACCATCTCTACCGGCCAAACCATCAAGAACGAAACCAGGGGGAGACCACTCAACCCTGCTGGTCAAACAAAAGAGCACAGAGGGACCCTCTACGTCGCGAGAGGTCAAAGCATGCAAAGAAGATCATGGCACACACGTGGGGCCCACACGACGTGTGGCCCCAGGTCAACCCCAACCGAGTGCACAAACGTTCTCAGGTACAAACAACCAAATGTACCTCCAAGCGTTCCTGTATCCTCCTAGAGTATACCACGTTCCAGACCAAAGGCTATCGTGCACACGACACCCAACATCAACACGAAGGAGTAACATAACAACTCCAACCTACCACCTCAACGACTGAGGCACAGTCAACCACAACTCTTTAAACACCAACCTCACTCTCTCAGGAGTGCACGCGATCACACGCCAAAGGTCCTCTACAATCACGGTATAAGAACCGCCACCGGGGCACCTTTCATATTTCCACATTTAATAAGATCGTGTATGAGGTTCTGCTCGCCTGAACAGATTACACCATTGTAATCCTCATGGAAAAACATGCGAGATGGACTACTTACTCGCCTCAAACGGATATCCGATGGAAAAGTCACCAACAACGCCTCATCGCCAAACGGTATCCCGTGATCCCAAGCCTCGGCCCCGAAAACAGTCGGGCGCATCGCACCATTGCGATCCCCTCGGGAAAACACGTCAAAAGGACTGCTCACTTGAGTGCAACGGATATCTGGAGAAAAAGATGCATTCTGGCGCACCGCACATGAGCGCCGCTTCATGGGACCTGCACCCCAGTCCCGAAACACAATGAATGGATCACACCGTTGCGATCCTCTCGAAAAAGTACACGAGATGGACTATTCACTTGTCCAAAACGGTCGCCCAGTGATAGGGATGGAAAAATCACCGTCAACGACCAAATGACCCTCATGGGGCCCACACCATCGTGCTGAATTAACACTAGAGGATTACACCAATGCAACGCCCTCGAAAAAAACACCCAGAATTGACTACTCGCATGCCCTGAATGGACGCTCGATGAAAATTCACTAAACGCTGCTCGCAGCTCAAAAGATGGGCCATGGGGACCACACCTCAACTCCGGCTGCAACGCCCGAAACCACCCTGGAAATCTTCGCCCCGACGTTAGGGTCCCAACGCTACTGACGACGCTCAAAACAGACGTCGGATGCGTCTGCGCCGCACAAAACACGAACCCCCAGAAAAACGTCAAAATTACTTAACGCATGAGTCGTGCTACCGAAGCCCCTCGTTTTGGGAATTAAAAATTCCCGAAATAGTCCCCAAAAGTCCTTCTCATCGATACGGTTCTACTTCCATAGACGGCGTGTCAAACGGACACTCCGTTTGGAAGTTACGACATTTTTAAACGTCATCGGATGTATGAGGGGGGTGGTCCGGACCAGTTTGGCCAGTCCAAACCCCATGGACCGGCTCAAGCTGGCCGGCCCGCGGCTCAGCCGGCTGAGCCGCCGTGGCTCGCGGTTCGCCCGAACGGACCACAGTCCACCAAAATGGACCAGCCCGAAGGCCGGTCTTTCTTCCACGCAGAGACCCGCAAAACGGGTCCACTATCTACCGGCCGGGGTCAGCGACCCCGGTCTTCCGCGTCCTCGCGCCCCACTGGCGCTCGCCACCTCCGCTCGACCCCGACGCCGCGACCGCCAGCTCTCTATCCGCAGCCGCCTCCGCCGCGCTCACACGACGCCCCCAGCTCACTTGGCCAGCGCCGCCTCACCCTAAAGACCCGCTGCCACTCGGAGTTCGCGCCGACCGCCACTGCCGCTCACCGGTCCGTCGTGCTGAACTGCTGGAACCCCAAAACCGCTGGGAAAAACTCCAAAACATGCCGGACTTCGACCAGCAACTGCGGACGCCTCGAAACTCCAAAATTAAAACTGAAACATGCATCAGAGAGCTTAAAATATTTACTACGCATACATGGCCTTTTTTGAGGATAAAACAACAATTAGATGCTAAAATTGGGATTCAAGGAGGTTCGGGAATAAAAAGAAACTCAAAATGAAACTCCTACCTCGCAGGGCTTCACCCGACGCTTCACCGCACGTCCGTCGGACTTGTTGCACCTCGCCGAAGAGGTGAGCATGATGGATCTTGTTGGAGGAGCTCCTTGGGTGAGCTCTTCCGCCAAGGGGTGCCAAAGGAGGAGGGGGGTTTGGTTTAGAAAGAAAATTAAATTAATTAAATTTTAATTAATTTAATCCTCAATTTTAACCCACATCCGAAACTTTTGGTGTGGTCAAAATTAAACCTCCCCTAGGGTAAACACCACCTCCCGAGCACAATAGTGGTCTCAGAATTTGATTCCGAACTTCCATTTTAATGTTATTAAACTCAACGCCCGAGGCTACCAAATTACAAAAACGCCCCTGGGGCCATTTTTCACAGACGGGCCGCGCCCGCAAAACTTACACCCCTACTAAGGTAAAAAGAACGCTCCAAACTCAATGGTGCACTAATTTTTCCAATATAATCCACCGTTTAAGAGATACTTGAGTTTCACCATTAAACGAATAAATTAATTAATTAATTTATCTGTTTAGCGTTCCGAAAGCGAGCGAGGGGTCCAAACATCCCGCGTCGACATGTTTTATGTCGTTCCTAGGGTAAACACCCCATTCCGGACCCATCCGTACACTTTTATCTCTGATCCAGATCACTGTTTAGTAGTTATCCCATTTATTTGGCGTGTCCAGTGTGAATGCATCGAAAATTTAATTCTGGCCACTCCGGGGCTCGGAATTGCACGTCGTCTAAAGGCGCTGCTCTGGAATAACATTAGGAATATTCCAAAGTCTTTCGCGGAAATAAAAATAGGTTCTTACATCATTTAATCCTTTAATCTTTTCATCCCCGAAAAGAAAAACCAGTGAACAACTCAGGGTACGAAGCCCACACCTGGCTCTCCCATACCCAGAAGAACTCTTGCACAGCTCTGCACTATGAACACAGACCAAAGGATTGATCCGTTCACGCGAGGTCGGACCTTGCCGATGACGTTCATAGAAGCACGCACACATCTCATTAGGTGAGTCACGCGGGAGATGTTATGCACCCAAACCAGCCTTTGGGGTTAGGAAAAGGCGGTAGGGAACCTCACCATCCTTTCGCACAGTCTCAAACGGCCTGAAGGCTCTTGGGGGTAGCTCACCTCCCCGACCGAACCCTTACGTCGCACGCCGCGACTGGAATCACCGCACGCACCTAGAATAGGGCCTGGTGATTCCCTCCTTCATAATATCCATATGGTGGAACACCCAAGGATATCTGGTCACACAAGATTTCAAAGTCGATGTATCTCAACCAAGACTCTCTTACACGCTCGAAAGCGAAGGAGTCAACATCATCGACTAAAGGAAATGTCCCACAACTTTTATCATACCAACACAGGGTTACACCGATGCCCCGCACCACCCTGGTAACACCTCGAACAAGGAGCAGGAAGAAAATAATCTCACACACAGAGTCTAACAATTCTACTGCAAAAAGGTAGAAGTGTTATAGAGCGTACCTCTTATCACCTCATGCTCTGCAGGATAGTAGACATCCAAAGATCGCGGTTGTCCGCGGTCCCAACCGTCAGCTCTCGGAGCCTGACGTGGACCACCTAGTGGGGATGGGAAGACCTCGTAAGGTCGTCCTCCACTACCAGCTCCTCCCGCTCCTCTACTAGCACCACCTCTCTGGGTACTACTCCAATCATGATGCTGCCTCCGTCATTGTGGTACACCTGCTGCCTGCCCGAAGCTCTCTGCATGCCTGGTCGGGCAGTCTCGTGCCAGGTGACCTCGCCCATCGTAAGCATAGCACTGACTCACATCAGGCCGTTCTGGTGCCCTCTGACACCACTATGGTGTACGACCACTCCCCTGAGTCTGGTTTTCAGTAAGCCACCTACGTCGAGGTTCTGCTTGCCGATGCTTGCTAGCTGCGACAGACGTCTCAACTCCAACGTGCCTGCTGCCACCACCAACTCTAGAACGTGACAGGAATCTCTCTGTCACCAGTGCCTGATCTAGCACCTCGATATATGTGGAAATGCCCAAGGGTACTATGACAGCACGAATCTCTCGGTGGAGACCCTGCTGAAACTTCCGCGCTCGGATGTTATCGTCACAGACCAAGACCGGGTAAAAGTGTGTACGGTCTGTGAAACTATCTGCGTACTCGGCCACTGTCATCCCTACCTACTGAAACTGTAGGAGCTCCTGAATCCGAATGGAGCGCAAGAAGGAGGGGAAAAACTCATCATGGAACAACAACTGAAAGTCGCCCCATGAAAGCGACAACTCGTCAAGAAACTGAGTCGTCAGACTCCACCAACGCCGAGCTGCTCCATGAAAAAGATTGGCTGTCAAAGCCACTCTCTAATCTGTAGGTGTCTTAAAAAGCCTAAAAAGGCAAACCACTGCCTCAAACCAAACCTCTGCTGCCTGAGGGTCTGGCTCACCACTGAACCTCAGCGGTCTCTGCCGTTGGAACTCACGGAGCGCGCTCAACTTGCGCTCAAGCTCAGTCCTCTCTGCTGGATCTGTCTGCTTCTCAACAGGTGGGGGGTGATGCTACTGGCCCACTCGGAGAAAGGGGCTCGCATGATGGGTCCTGGACTGTGGCCTCATAGCTCATAGGGTCTTCGTGACGAACCAAAGCTGGTATCTTGGCTGACTGTCTTCGCGAAAACATCCTGAATTTTATCAAGGAGTGTCGCTGTCAGATGATCATATATGTATATACCAATAACAACAATGGGGATCTAACTCAAGAAGGACAATCAAAGACTCAATCCTATGTGATTCACAAACCAAATTTTCCCTGCAACAAGTGTCTCAACATGCCGAGTCGACAAGTGGGTTATCAGGGTCCTGGTGAATGGATACATCGGCCACCGCACCATCACTGGACTCCCTGGCCTGAGAGCCTCTCTCGAGACACGTTAACATTGTTTCCCTAAATCCCAACCAATTCATTTTATTTGAGGGATGTCCGAATAGCATCCCAAGGAATGAACCGGCTCTGATACCAATTTTTCACGATGCGACCATACCCGGGCTTGAGCCGCAACTACCCCAAGCTCGCCTCCATAGGCCAGGGGCTGGCGACCAGCGCCAAAGGCACAATATCTTGGGGAGGCCTTTTCTTAAGTACATGTACAAACACATGCAGCACACTCAATGAAAAAGTGCATAGTAAAAAGAAAAGCAAAGTACCAACTACTATAAATAACCACAAGAGTGCATCAAACTCTAAAAAATACAAAGTAAAAGATGAAAATAAAAGAGGAAAAACACACGCCCATCTAGAAAAGTACCATAACCAGGCAACAGGTAAACAAAAGAAAACAGATAGAAGGGTCCCCCACCTGGAACCCGACTCTGACCACCGCACACGGTCCAAGATCCCAAGCTCCTAAGCTCCTCTGATATCACAACCAACCTGTCCATCGTCTGCAAGGGCACACCAAGTGTGGGCAAAGCCCAAGTAGGGGTGAGTATAAAAATACTCAGTAGGATACCCCGAAGGCTTGAGGGAGAAACAAAGGAGGAACTGAAGGGTGAGCAGTAGATCGAATAGGGGAAAGTAAAGGAGTAAAACTAGGAGTGCAGTAAAGAGTACCGTAATGAGTCCAGCTCAACCCAACAAGAGGAAAGAATTTAGAATCATCCAGACACAAGGAGATGGAAATGGTGAGAAGATGAACTTCTCTTAGAGTTTTTGCTACCGATAGAAGGATAGTAGACTCATCCAACCACGAGAAGCTAGACACGGAAAGCACGTGGCATACCCCGCGCGTCTTTGCCTCTCCTGGAGGGAGAGTAACCAAGACCAAGAAGTGGGTACTTGAACAAGGTATATACATAACCATATGTTCAATCAAGAAGCCCAAACAAGATCTTAAGGGGATCTCCATCCCGTAGCTCAGCCAAAGAAAATTGAGTCGCCAACAGTCCCAGAAGAAAACAACATCGATGCCCAGCATCCCCCATGTCTGCCCCGAACTACAAGTCAAGGGGCTCAAACCACCGCACCTCGACACTATCCACTTTCGGTGGCACTGACTTTCCCACACGGTTTTAGGTTGCGTCACAAGGATGCATCTCGGTGGGGGGAAAAAGTGGCCCTTGTACTTGAGAGTTCTAGGGGAACGTCAAACCACACCACGTCATTGCCCCGTAGTCGAGAGGTCTCCTCAAAGTAGACAGGCGAACCCCTGCCCAGCCCCACTGGAGGGTCCCTGGAAGTCGACGGGTTCCCACTACAGGGAGACCCGGTAAGAGTCGACAGGTGCCACACTGCCCAGTCCCGTAATAGGGTAATCCACTAGAGGGAAACCCGGCTAAAGTCGTCCATGAGACCACTGCCCAGCCCAGCAGGAGGTAAGCCCGACATCAGGGACCACTGCCCAGCCCAGCAGGAGGTAAGCCCGACATCAGGGACCACTGCCCAGCCCAGCTGGAGGTAAGCCCAGTATCGGGGACCACTTCCCCGCCTAGCTGGAGGTAAGCCCGACATCAGGAACCACTACCCAGCCCCACTGGAGGAAAACCCGACATCAAGGACCACTGCCCAGCCCTGCTGGAGGTAAACCCGGAACTACTCTGGTCATCCCTGCTAGATGGTACTACTCGGTGAACACCGCTGTACTGGCCATCCCTACTGGATGGTAACCCACTAGCCATCCCTACTGGATGGTACAACTGGAGTGCCCTGCTAGAAACAACCTAATCCCCGCTGGAAACAACCTCATCCCTACTGGAAACAACCTCCTGGGTAGAGGATTGGTGCCCGCGTAAAGTGTTGGTCACATCGAATCCATGAGAACTCTACTAGGGAATACAAAGCAGCAGGAGAAACTCCACATGCCTCTCAAGACGATCACGCTCTAATCTATTAAGTCACAGTCAAAGTGGACTGAGACAACTCATCCCAGAAAGTGGGGAAAACACCCACACTGTAAAATCATCCATAGTCACAAACGGTGCCGCAGTCCGGTGAAAGGGAACGGTACTGAAACCCCTTAGAGATGAAGAAACAGTGGAACAAACCATCTCTACCGACCAAACCATCGAGAACAAAACCAGGGGGATACCACTCAACCATGCTGGTCAAACAAAAGAGCACAGAGGTACCCTCTACGTCACGAGAGGTCAAAGTATGCACAACAGATCACGGCACACACATGGATCCCACATGACGTGTGGCCCCAAGTCAACCCCAACCGAGCACACAAACGTTCTCAGGTACAAACAACCACATGTACCTCCAGGAATTCCCGTATACTCCTAGAGTATACCACGTTCCAGCCCAAAGGCTACTGTGCACACGGCACCCAACGTCAACGCGAAGGCGTAACGTAAAAACTCCAACCTGCCACCTCAACGGCTGAGGCACAGTCAACCACATCTCTTTAAACACCAACCTCTCTCTCAGGAGTGCATGTGATCACATGCCAAAGGTCCGCTACAAGCACGGTAGAAGAACCCCCACAAGGGCACCTTTCATATTTCTACATTTAATAAGATCACGTATGAGGCTCTACTCTCCCGAACAGGTTACACTGTTGTAATATTCACGGAAAAACATGCAAGATAGACTACTTACTCACCTCAAATGGATATCCGACGGAAAAGTCACCAACACCGCCTCACACCCGAATGGCGTCCCGTGATCCCGAGCCTTGGCCCCGAAAACAGTCGGGCGCATCGCACCATTGCGATCCCCTCGGGAAAACACGTTAAAAGGACTCCTCACTTGAGTTCAATGAATATCTGGAGAAAAA
The DNA here is from genome assembly GCA_963277665.1 of Viscum album. Classification (NCBI taxonomy): domain Eukaryota; kingdom Viridiplantae; phylum Streptophyta; class Magnoliopsida; order Santalales; family Viscaceae; genus Viscum; species Viscum album. Next base: position 1,539,254,281 of record OY728131.1, read on the forward strand.
AATGCATTCTGGTGCACTACACACAAGCGGCGCTTCACGGGATCCACACCATGGTCCCGAAACACAACGAACGGATCGCACCATTGCGATCCTCTCAAAAAAGTACACGAGATGGACTATTCACTTGTCCAAAATGGTTGCCCAGTGATAGAGATGGAAAAATCACCGTCAACACCCAAATGGCCCTCGTCGGGCCACACCATCATGCAGAATTAATGCTGGCGGATTGCGCAAATGCGACGACCTCGGAAAAACACCCAAAATCGACTACTTACACGCCCCGAACGGATGCCTGATGAAAAATTCGCTAAACACTGCTCACAGCTCAAAAGACGGGCCGTGGGGCCCACACCTCAACTCCAGCTGCAATGCCTGAAAACACCCTGAAAAGCTTCGCCCCGGTGCCAGGGTCCCAACGTTGCTGATGGCGCTCAAAACAGAAATCAGATGCGTCTGCGACGCTCAAAACACGAACCCCCATAAAAACGTCAAACTTACTTAACGCACGAGTCGTGCTACCGAAACCCCTCATTTCGGGAATTAAAAATTCCAGAAACCATCTCCAAAACTCCGTCTCGTCGATATGGTTCTAATGCCGTAGATGGCGTGTCAAACAAGCGTCATTTCGAAGTTACAACATTTTTAAACGTCATCAGACGTAAGAGGGGGGCGGTCCGGACCGGTCCGGCCGGTCCACACCCCATGGACCAGCTCAAGCGGGTCGGACCGCGGCTCAGCCGGCTGAGCCGCCGCGGCCCGCGGTCCACCAAACTAGACCAGCCCGGAGGCCGGTCTTTCTACCACATGGAGACCCACAAAAGCGGGTCCGCTGTCTTCCGACCGGGGTCAGCGACCCTGGTCTTTCACATCCTCGACCCCACTGGCGCTCGCCGCCTCCGCTCGACCCCGACGTTGTGGCCGCCAGCTCGCCGTCCACAGCCACCTTCGCCGCACTCGCCTGACGCCCCCAGCTCACCCAGCCAGCACCGCCTCACCCTGAATACCTGTCGCCGCCCGGAGTTCGCGCCGACCGCCGCTGCCGCTCGCCGGTCCGCTGTGCTGAACCGCTGGAACCCCAAAACTGCCGGGAAAAACTCCAAAACACCCCAGACTTCGACCGACAACCGCGGATGCCTCGGAACTCCGAAATTAAAGCCGAAACATGCGTCAGAGAGCTTAGAATATGTACAACGCATAAATGGGATTTGTTAGAGGATAAAAAAACAATTATATGCTAAAATTGGGATTCAAAGGAGGTTCGGGAATAAAACGAAACTCAAAACGAAACTCCTACCTCGCAGGGCTTTGCCCGACGCTTCGCTGCACGTTCGCCAGAGTTGTCGCACCTCACCGAAGAGGTGAGGATGATAGATCTTGTTGGAGTAACTCGTTGGGTGAGCTCTTCCGCCAGGGGGTTCCAAAGGATAAGGAGGGGGGTGGGTTTGGTTTAAAAAGAAAATTAAAATAATTAAATTTTAATTAATTTAATCATCGATTTTAACCAACATCCGAAACTTTTGGCGAGGTCAAAATTAAAACCCCCATAGGGTAAAAACCACCTATAGAGCACAACAGTGGTCTCGGAATTTGATTCCGAGCTTCCGTTTGAAAGTTATTAAACTCAATGCCCAAGGCTTCCAAATTACGAAAACGCCCCTGGGGCCATTTTTCACAGACGGGTCGCGCCCGCAAAACTTACACCCCTTCTAGGGTAAACAACACGCTAAAAACTCAACGGTGCCCTCAGTTCTCGAATCCGAGCCACCGTTTAAGAGATACTTGAGTTTCACCATTAAATGAATTAATTTATTTATTTATTTATCCGTTTAACGTTCCGAAAGCGAGCGAGGGGTCCAAACATCCCGCGCCGACATGTTTTATGTCGTTCCTAGGGTGAAAACCCCATTTCGGACCCATCCGTACACTCGAATATCTGATCTGGATCACTGTTTAGGAGTTATCCCATTTATTTGGTGTGTCCTGTGTGAACGCACTGAAAATTTAATTCCGGCCACTCCAGGGCTCAGAATTGCAGGCCTTCTAAAGGCGCTGCTCTGGAATAACATCAAGAATATTCAAAAGTCTTTCTCAGCAAAAACTGGGTTCTTACACAAGTCTCTTCAAAGAAGCATCACTATAGATGACAAACTCACCATTCATGGAATTTAAGGCCAAAATTGGAACATTCACCAATCTCTTCTTCAGTTCCAGAAAACAAACATCACATTCTTCTATCCAAAAAAATTTAACCCCTTTCCGTGCTAACTTATTTATCGGGCAAGATAACCATGCAAATTTCTTAACAAACTATTGGTAATAACCTGCTAACCCAAGAAAACTATGAATCTCTATAAGATTTGTGGGTCTGGACCATTCATCAACTTCTTTTATTTTGGTAGGATCAACTGTTATTTCATCCTTATTTACAATGTGCCCAAGAAAAGAAATCTGTTGCAACCAAAAATCACACTTTCTGAATTTTCCATACAGTTTCTTTTCTTTTGAGGATTGTAAAACAATCCTTATATGTTTTTCATGCTTCACATTATTTTTTGAAAATACCAGATTGTCATCAATAAATACAACCACAAATTTATCCAAGAACTCATGAAATACTCTATTCATAAGATTCATGAATGCAGTAGGTGAATTAGTTAACCCAAAGGGCATAACAGAAATTTTATAATGCTCATATCTAGTACTAAAGGTTGTTTTCGGGATTTTATCCTCCATCACCTTCAGTTGGTAGTATCTGGATCTCAAGTAAATCTTGGAAAAGTATTGAGATCCCTAGAGCTAATCAAACAAGTCATCTATATGAGGCAAAGGATTCTTGTTTTTAATAGTGATGTTATTCAATGCTCTATAATCAATGCAAAGTCTTACAAAACCATCTTTCTTTTTAACAAAAAAATAGGAGCTCCCCTTGGTGAAGTACTAAGATGAATGAAAATTTTATCAAGTAAATCTTGAAACTGATTTTTTAATTCAAGAAGTTCTATTTGAGACATATGATAAAGGGGTTTTGAAATTGGATTAGCATTAGGAACTAAGTCAATTATGAATTCGACTTTTCGATCATGTATGAAACTGGGTAACTCATCAGGAAAAACATCAAGGTATTCATTTACCACTGACACATCATTCATCTGAATAGTTCCCTTATTTTCAACAGTATGAGAAAGATAAATTTCATTTCCATATTTCAATAGTTTATTAACTTCCTAATATGTTATCAATTTTATGGGTTATTTCTTATATACAAACAGAAAATCTTTATGAAAAACAACTTCTTTAGATCTACAGTCAATCTTTGAATGATAAACAGAAATCCAATCCATTCCCAGAATAACATAAAACTTATATAAGGGTAAAACAACAAGGTTTGTAGGTAAATTATTTCCACAAACTACAATAGAAAGATTCTTATAATTCCTCTTCAGTATAATATTTTCACCTGGTGTTTTAACAACAAGTTATGGTATCATTTTTTGAGGTGATATTTCTACTTTACCTGAAAATTTCTCAGAGATGAAGGAATGTATATACCCCATATCAAAAAAACATTAGAAAAAACCAAGTGAACAAACAAAGTACCTGATAAAACTTCATTGGATGGCATGACATCTACTAACGTAGTATCAAAGGATCTCACTACACCTTTCTTCTTGTATTCTGGCTTCTTTGCATCATTCAGATCTATCTTTGGGAAGAAATTTGTATAATGAATCATCTCACCAAATTTAAAACACTTTACAGTCTCCTTATCAGGATTAGTTTTAGGATCATCTTCATTTCAAACTTAGGCCATATTTCCAAACATACCACATTTAAAAAACTTTCCAGTTTTTCTAAGAAAGTCCCTTGGGTGTTTGTTGCCACACTTTTTAAAAACTGGAAATTAGATTTTCTTACCATCACATTTCTTTGGTTTATTCTTACACATTTCTTTCCATCTAGACCTCTTTTTCTCTTTGTTTCCAAAATGCATGTGATCATCAGCAAACTCTATCTCTACCCTACAAGCACATCAGACAGGTTTTTCATAACCTTTGAATTCATGGGATGCCAACGACCTTCGATGCCTTGGATTCAATCCTGAGTAAAAGCAATTGATTTTTCTATCAAGATCCATAATAAGATTCGGAGCATACCTCAACAGTCGGGTGAAGTTTGCTTCATACAAAGTCACTGAATCTTCCTCCTTCTATTTTAAGTCAAGGAATTTCTTCTCTATTATAAGTCGTAACAACTTAGGAAAATATTTTTCATGGAAAATACTTTTAAATTCATCCCTCTCTAAGGAATAAATTTCCTATTTACCCATGATATTCCTTACCATTGACCACCACTAATCAACTTCCCCTTCAAAATGATAAATGGAAAAACATACCTTTTTATTGTTTGAACATCCCATAACATCAAACATCTTTTCAAGGGCATTGATCCATCCTTCAGCTACTACTTGGTTAGAAGATCCATTGAATGTAGGAGGGTTTTGTCTTATAAAATGTTCCACTACTATCATGTTCCATTGTGGTACCTCTATTGGTTCTATGGCATGGATTCCACCACCATTTATTTCCTACGTTAGATGATCCATCATTATCAAAAATTTCTCGATTCCAATCCCTAACATTACGGGCTGTAGATTCGGAAGGATGTCATTTTGTCGGTGCCTCTCCTCTTCAACATCCCTATTCCTTCTGCGGACAACCATTCTAAATAAACATATATTATATGAAGCAACATGTTAATATTTAAATGTTAAAAAATTTCAAATTAATAATAGAGTAAAAATCATTTACGGTATTCTTTTAACATCCCCCTAACCCCTAAAGTTATCTAAACCGTCCCCTAATACCAACTATAAGGACCCGAACTTATTACATAAATAATCTTCAATTTAGACAAGAATTAACTTCCTTTTTAAATAGTGGACATTTTCACATTTACATCATTATATAATTAGGACATAACACATTCATAACATTACACGTTGTTACAGAGTGGATACCATAAAAACCATTTCCATTTTTTTCAAATTATAAAATATTTAAACTTAAAACATAACTCCTTGACAATTAATCATCATTTAACATGGCTTAATTATTTGTATTACACATCAATTAACATGTGAAAATCATTTAAAAAAATGGGATGATCACAAAAGATTAGTAAGGGATGAAAAAGAAGTAAAGAGCATATTTGTCCATGAATACTCGTAACGTATGAAAACATTTCAAAAGAAAATCTTGTCACCCATATATACTTAATTCGTGTAACATGAGATTTACACAAGATCCAAACAAACATGAGAACATAAATATAATCATAAAGGTATCTAGGGTATTACTTACATAATCTTGTTACCCTCTTGGCTACATTATAATTTGTAACTCTCACGACTACCTTACTATTTGTGTAACCATCGTAGTTACTCTTGGAGTAACCATATGGCCGACCTCCAAATTACACATAACCAATGTATTAGAGGGATATATAGGTCCCACCCTTCATCATAAACAATGGACAATAACCAGAACATAATCATACAACATGAATAATTACATAAAAAACATTGCTTTGGAATTCCATAAAACAGAATTTTAAAAGAGGATTTCAAAAGGATAATCCATTATAAATATCATATAATTGAAGTGAAAATTAATAGAGTGGATGTAATATGTATATAAACAGTAAGTACACATAATTCAATATAATAAAAACAAAACCAATTACACAATCAATTTTAATAGCACATAAATAAAGGAGTAGAAGGTTAACCCAAAGAATGGAAATCGGGCTTAGAATTCCCTTACCTCAGGCTTGTCTTACTTCAAAATTGTTTAAACTTATTGTATAATGGTTAAAAGAGTGTTATTATTATTTTAATGAAACATTTTCATGTTTATAACATCTTATATGGTCATTTCATTACATCATTTCTCCCTTTAATGGTTAGTATTTTTCTCCTTACACTGTTTTTGGGTGAGTTCTTTACATGATTTCCTAGATTGGTTCATGATGGATGTTCTCGTCGATTGGAAGTGAAACTCCTAAATTTTAATGTAGTAGTATTTACATATATCCAGTAACATAAATTATACCATTTATCATTTTTAATTCTTACATGAGGATGATTCATAAGTAAAAACATTAATGATGTTCATTTAGATCATTTTAATGGTTCTTTGTTAATAACGACCTCATTTTGTTTTATAAGTTAAAAACATGTGTAAAAAAGAATTAAAGAACCATTTATGACACATAATATATATATATTATATCCTGGTTCAACCATAAAAATGGTTTCATAACCATACTTTATGGATTTTAAAAAAATGAAATCACATCGTCCATGATGTTAGTAATTCGACAGATCACGGACAATATTTTTAATTCCTTAAACAAATGGGGGAAAAGAGTAAGATTGGTGATTAATTTCTCGTGAACATGAGAACATCCAGAATATAAAATATTCTAGAGATTTCATTCCTCTTGGTTAAGAAGAAGTTAGTAAAGAAGAATAAAAGAAAGGAATCTTGAAATAAAATAAAACATGAGAAATTTCTCACATAAATTCGGCAACCTAATGGAATCTCTTAAAATTTCATAAAAACAGTTCAATGAGAGAAATGGAATATCTCATCATTCTTATATAATATTTACAGTAATGGGGATATGAAATTAAATATCCCAACATAATCCAAAGGGAAAGGAAGAGAATAACATTAAATAAAAGAAAAGAAAGAAAATAAAATAGGATCTTGCTCTCTTTTCCTTGAGATCCTTCTAAAGGGATTAAATTTTGGTCTTTTGGTGAAACCCGAAGCTCTAGGACATGGGGAAGAGACTTGGGAGGAGTATTGAGAGGAATAGAGGCATGGATCAAGGCTTGAGAGGCGTGGGAAGAAGAGGGGAGTGAGGGTAGTATTTATAGTGGAGGATATGGGGTATTTTTCATTATTTAATCATTATTATAATATTTTTTCCCAGGATTATGAATAGTCTTAGTTCATGTGACCTAAAATAGTAATAATGGCATGTGAGTTCAAACCAAGTGGCCTTGAATCACTTATGATGTCATAAATACTGAATTTTACTGATAATTTGTTTATACAGTATGTTATCCAATTTCACTATTCATAGAAAATTAAAGAATTTCAGAAAAATCCCAAAAATTTTCCCTAACAAATTTTCATCATGTATAATTATAAAATGAAGTCCATTTTTTGAAAATAATTTTCTAAATATTATTAATTTGATTTTTAAATAAAATAATACTTAATTCAAAAATTAACAATTCTAATTCTATAACTACTTCTATATCATAATGAAAAATTAACCAAGATGTTATTATCTTAAAGCCTTAAGAAAATAAAATAATAAAAAATGTACTATTCATTAGGGTCACATTACTATTCATATTAATATTCATAAGGGTATGTTACTATTCACCAAAAAAACAAGTTAGTTCTAATAGACTCCAAATAACATACTGAACACAATTGTTGATGATAGTTTCTTGAAATTCAAAACATAGAAGTGGAAAAATTATTTTTTAAAGGCTAGTTATAAATATCTATTTAAAAAAAAGTTCCATGCATTTCTATTTATTTTTAGAAAAACTTGGGGTGTTACATTTTCTGCATTTTTAGGGATTTTATATCAGAACTTCTATTACTATAGTTTAAGGCCTTTTATCATAGGCCATTTATTACTATAGTGCAAGGTATTCTAGATAGAACCATTTATTGTTATTGTTTAAGGCCTTTAGTATCAGACTATCTATTTTTTTAGTTTAATGTATTGTAGATCAAACCATTAATTTTTGTAGTTTACGGTCGTTTACCTTGAACAATTTATTTTTTTTTAGTTTAAGGTCTTATAGATTTGACTATTTATTACTGGTAGTTAAGGATGGGAATTAATGAAGGGTTTGAGAACCATTTATTCATGATGAGATTATAAATAATGAGTATTCACAATTTGTACCGATACCCTGTATTCTCAATTGAAATTATAAAGAATTAATGTTCATGAAGGGTTATGGAACCCTATATTCTTGTAGAAAACATGATGTATGAATGTCCATGATGGGTCATGACACCCTGAATACATAATGAGGCATGATTTTATGTATGGTCAAATATTAGTAATGTTGAGTCCGTATGGATGGTTTTAATATGGGTGGTGTAAATAATCACCCAAAATCTTGAACTGGTGAATATGGAACGGGGAAGACATTCCAGGGATGCCCACAAAGCACCCTAATGTGTTGAGTTTCACCGCTGTGTTTTTAGGACTCTTTAGGATTGAAGGTCCTTTCTTATAAGGAAGAGATTCCTCTAGATGGTGGGTGAAAGGCCCCTATAGATGATACAATAGGGATTACATGCATGGTTAACCAGATGTGTCCCCACTATTTTACAAAAACATCAGGATGATGAATTTGGATGTTGGATGAAGGCTATACAATGACGTTTTTAAAACCCTATGGTAGTTTAGTTTCTGGTTGGGAATATCATTCAGCATGCCATGTGGTTTTGATTCAAATGGAATGTTCCATTAAAAGGATCAAGATTATAATATTGTATTCCAACATTGAGAAAGGGTATACTACATAGTGAAAAAACATTAAGGATATTGAATACACGTGAATATTATGCTTATGAGGATTGTAAATAATGGTCTATGAACCTAAAAGATAAATGTAGGTGGAAACCAATGGGCACAGGTAAACCATTAATAATGAAGGAAGCCCATATTCCATTCAGCCAGGACGATAAATCCTGAATAAAGGGGGGCCTCTCCTATAAGACCAAACATCCTCTAGGAATATGCACTTTGGAAGGGTTTAAATTCTCTACTTAATCATAGTGTGGTCCTTTCATATTATCAACTCCATGTTTCCAGTTCTCGATAGTTAATAACCAAGAGAAAGGGAGCCCAAGTTCTATGGGGTTGTAAGAGAAGAACAACAACTCAAATAATTGGTAGGAATTAGCTTAGACTTCAAATACATAGAGGTGGTTTATGGAAAAAATAATATTCATTAACATTTTGGGAACCATAAAATTTGTGTTAGTACTTGGTGAACACATTATCATGGTGAAGATATGTGAATAATAATTTCTCTAACTTTTTCCAAGACAAGGGGTTTTGAGTGAGCATATATGGACTTTTACTAGGGCCACAAAGTGGAACCATAAGATTTATGCCCTATTTTTTTGTGCTATAACTTTTTTAAATGATATATATGAAGAGTTTAGATAGAATAAAATTGAGTTTTTCTTAGGTCACCCATTTGGGGTTTTCTCACTAACAAGTTTTAGGTATATTTCACTAGTAGTTTAGGGTCTTGTTATTTGTACTACCAAAGGATGATTTTTAAGGTTGCTTATGTAATGACCAAATATTTTTCAATGGAAATTCCTTTCATATAAATATGTCATAATGAACTACTATGTGCTATGTGACCCTTAAAACATAAGTTTTTCACTTCTATGATGTGAATTTTGAAAATCTGACATACACAGTTGCGATTATTAAGTTATTGGGAGTTTGATAAAGAAAACTTAATTTTTCGTGAATAGTAACCTAACCTTATAAATATTAACATACCCTTATGAATATATATATAACCTAGTGAATAGTAATTTTTCATATGATTGTATATAAATAGTAAATAAGTGGAAGTACGATATACCTATGTTTTGGAATAAGTAAATAAATGTTTTAAAACAGTTTTTTAGTATAAATTATGATTTTAATTAAATATTAAATTAATCATATTTAGGAAATAATTTCTGAAAAATGGACTTCATTTTTGGATTCTACACATCAAAAAATGGTTGGGGTGAATTTTTTGGTATTTTTTTGAAATACGTGAATTTTTTATGAATAGTGAAATACCATAATTTACAAAATAATCTATATACACTAATTATAGAGTCATGCTTGATGTTTTGATAATATAAGCCCAATTGATTCAGATTCAAATGATAAAATTACTACTATTGGTCATGGAAGACTAACTATTCCTTTTCTTGTGGAGAAATAATAAATTAATGTATATAAAATTGAGAAATCCCCTCTCCCCTCCACTATAAACCCCCCCCCCCCCATAAATTCCACTTCTATTCACTCCTCTCAAGCCTTGTTCCATCTCCATATTATATTCAAATATCCTCCCAACCTCCTCTCCCACTTTCAGTAAGCCTTTATCTCATAGAAATACCAAAACCTCTCCCTTAAGGAGGCTCTCAAGGAAGTTTGGTTTAAGAGGTAAATTCCTCTTTTTAATTCTTTGTCTTTCCTTTCAAGTTCATTTGTTTACTTTTTCTATTATTACCCCTCCTTATCAAAATTTTGTGATGACTCTAGTACCTTACATGTACTTTAATTTTTTCATGATAGTTTAATAATTTATCATCATCTCTTCCTTTTACCTTCTTTTATACTAGCAGCAAGAACACCATCCGAGATGTGTCAATTTACCACATTCAAGGACAATGGGATTTCAATTTCAATTATCATTATCAATTATAGTAATGAAACCATTCTACTTATGGTTTAAAAAGATTATTATATATTTAATATAACCTATCTATGGTTCTGTAATCCTTTTGTACAAATGGTATTAAGTTATAAAGAAAAATGAGTTTGTTGTAATCGAAACCCACAAATTAACCAAAACAATTATCATTAAAAGTTCAATATAATAATTCCTCCTCATCCCATGTAAAAAAGTTATACAAATGACCACTAACACCTATGGATGATTATAAATAATATGTGAATTAAATTATGGTGATTTAAATCCATTCCACATGAACTCCATTACTTAAGATCAGGTGAACCAATTATGAAAATAAAGAAAACGAACACTGCAGAATGAAAAAATTCAATATAATAACTTATCAATAAGGGAAGAAATGAACTAAAAAAATTATGATAAAAAATAAGTGTCTAATAGGTTCTGAAATAGGTTATTAATAAGTATAATTTCATATTCCATGAGCTTAATTTCAAGAGTGGAACACGTTCGGATTTAAGGTAAGGGTTTTCCACACGAACATCCATTTTCATTCGGGTTATGTTTATTGTCTATTACCTCAATAAAACTATTGTTTATTATTATTTAATCCTCAAAAATTTTGTGTGTGGGTTATATATATGATTACTAACCCGAATCATTCCTTATTTTATTGATGGTTACAAATTTTAAAAAGAACTTTAGAAATGGTTTCCGAAATATAAGCCTGATCCAAGGGAATTTCTCCAATTCGTACCTATTTTTAAGGTCATTATATAATTTGATTTGGGAACCATTATATTTGTAAAATAACTAATTTTATTATGAAAATACTATTATACTTCACTTATGGTTTTATAGAAGTATTTTTTCAAAGAACTCCGCTTTTCCAAGTAAAATAGTATTTATCTCAAGATTTACTCGAAGTTTTTATAAGAGTACCTTCATCTATTTCAATACTCTTGTTGATTATTGTGTGTTATTGGGATTAGTATTCCATGTTATCATATACCATATTTAATTTAATAGTTTATGGTTAATTTGGATGTGGATGTTCTAACTTAAATCCATTCCCCAATTTACTCTGAATGGTTAGTGTTTATGCTTAATGTTCAGGTAAAGTTATTTTCATTTCATATATTAATTTCAATTTGAATGTATATGTTGTTTATGTTTATCCATATTCATATGAGGAATTAATTGGACATAGTATGTATCTATTGGGGCCCTATATAGCCCCCCGGTGCATCGGTAGATCTCATGAGACAAACAACGGTCTTGGCACAAGGCCTTCACAAAATGATTATTTATTGTCTTGGAATGAGGCCTTGACAATATGGTTACGTTGTCCCACATTATGCATTCCCTCATTATGAAAATATTATTAGTGTTCCTATGGTTATTTTACTAGTATAATACCCATGATTATGTTATGTTATTGAAATATTTTATATGATCATTTTTCTTTTATATTATATCCATGTTTATTTTTAGAGGAAAGTGTTTTCAATTATTCACCATGTCTAAGGTTTATGTAATATTCCACTGTATTTATTACCCTTATTGATAATTTGATCTCACCCCTTTATTATGTTTATTTTTCTAAGGACATGAAGATGTTTCTAATGAATAAAATTATGAAATAACTTAGGAGTTATAGATGTTGTCTAAGAATTTTCTATGTTGTATTTCTTTTCAAGTTGTAATGTTTAAATTATGTAAGAATCTTATTTCCAATAATACTAAGCTGATTGGTCCTTCTGGATGTTTATTCCTTGTTTTTATGATAATAAATTCAAATAAGTCACCAGCTCTGGGCAACTGGGGTCGGGTCCTTACAGTTGGTATCAAAGAAACTTTAGTAGAAAACATTGAAACTAGATTTAGAAAATCTAGATTAGGGAAGAGTCCCTATGACAGTCATTGAGGATAAACATACAATAATGTCCTGATATTTAGGTAAGGAATATATTATATGGATCATTCAAGCAATAAATCCCTCTATGGATACGAGCATATAGAGGCAGCTCTAGCACAAATATACTTATGAGTGAAAGCTCTGACAAGGAGTTTTGGTCATGACCTGGGGTATCCTGGTACACGACAACGGGCCTTGCTGCACTCTTCGTTACGACACTCCTAGGGGATATGCTTAGGATAATTAACATTTTATTTACAAGACATTATGAAGGATTTAAATGTAAAGTTTTCCTCAAATATACCATTTTTATGATTAAGATATTATCTAGGTGTAGAAATTTGATTTATGCTAAGTATTTTTCAACATTTAGATTATACATTTTGATTCATACCCTAATATAGTGTTTTCCATTATTTATAAATGGAGCCTAGTGGAAGAAATATAAACCACATGAAAGTGTGTGTCCCCTATAGGGATTTCCCACTGATGCAAGATAATGACTTTGGCCCTAGTGTTGTGACTGATGCGGAGCAACTTTTAACTATAATGGGACAACTTACTCAGGTTTTGAATAATAACCTTACCCGTATGAAGCATCTATATCCACGAAGTGGATGAGATATGTTAGATCACTTTATGCGACAACAACCACCAATATTCAATGGGACTAAAAACCTATTTGTAGTAGAGTAGTGGATATGTTCCCTAGAAAAGATATTTGTCTCTTTGGGATGTAATGAAAGAGAGAAAGTTGTCATGGATGTTTATTTTATAATGGAGGATGTATATCAGTGGTGGTCATTAATCCAAAAAATAAAGGAGGAGGAAGAAATAGAAGGGTTGGAATGGAGGGATTTTAAGGAAATATTCTTAGAAAAATATTTCCCTCATGAACAACGAGTAGATATGGAGAGGAAATTATTGAATCTGAGGCAGAATGAGGATAAAAATGTTTCCAATTATGAATCCAAATTTAAAATTATAGAAAGGCATGCTTGGTACTATATACGTAATATAAGGAGAAAAATTGATCTATTATTTTATGGTTTAAAACCATTCCTCCGAAGGGATCTAGTTTCCCAGAATATCTCATCCTATAAAGATTTAGTTTCAAGTGCTATCAAGACAGAAAATGAATTATCTTTGTCTTATGACTTTATGGGAAAGAAAGAGAAGAAGAGGGCTGCTGAAAAATCTGGGAAATGAAATAAGGAAATGGTTAAGAAGGGAAGAGTTGAATTTCCATCATGCAATAATTGTGGGAAGAAACACCCAGGAACTTTCCTGAATGGAATGGGAGTCTGTTAAAAGTGCATAGAAAAAGGCCACCTATCTCTGTATTGTAAGGGGAAGAAAGAAGCTACCAATGTTTGGTGATACAATTGCAGGGAGATGGGAAATTATACACATTAATGTCCAAAGTGTCTGGGAAATGTTCCCTAACGAATGATTATGAAGCAAGGCCAATATTATCTAGTTACAAATCTGTAGGTTAAAGTTCCTAAAGAAGTGGTGGAAGGTACATTGATTGTCTCATCCAAATTAGAAAATACTTTATTTGATTCTAGATCATCACATTCATTTATATCTTCCTAGTTTTCCACGAAAATTATATATGTTCAATTTGATTTAATAAAGGATTTATCAGTCAAGACCCCTTGTGGATATATCATTGCAACAAAGGTGTGTTGATTAATCCCCCTCGTGACACATAAATGTTCTTTAGTTGCTAACATGATCATCATACCAATGGTTGACTATGATATAATTCTTGGTTTGAATTGGCTATCAAATTATGATGCGAATATCTATTGAAAGAATATAGAAGGTAATTTTTTGATAATGGTGTAGAATCCTTTATTTTTAGAGTAGAAACCTCTCCATTTTATTCTCATCTAGATCTACCCCTATTAGATATAATGAATTCAATTATTGGGGAGGAAAGGAATGAAATTAATATAGGTGAGGAGATGAATGTACGGATAGAGGATGTACCTATTGTACAAGAATATGCTGATGTCTTTCTAGAGTATTTACCTAGACACCATCTAGTGCAGGAAATTGAGTTTTCTAATGACTTAATTCCTGGTTTAGTGCCCATATAAAAGAACCCTTATAGAATGGACACAATAGAGTTAGTGGAACTAAAGAATCAACAAGTGGAATTGAGTGATAATGGATTTATTCGACCCGATGTTTCTTCATGGGGAGCCCCTATCCTCTTTGTCAAGAAGAAAGATGGATCTATGAGGTTGTGCATTTATTACAGGGAAATCAATGCTATTTAAATAAATAATAAGTATCCTCTACCATAAATTGATGATTTGTTTTATCAACTTCATGGAGCCCGATATTTTTCGAAGATTGATCTCTGATATGGATATCATCAGCTTCTTGTGAGGAAGGAAGACATTCCAAAAATAGAATTCTGAACCAGGTATTGGCATTACAAGTTCACAATAATTCATTTTGGACTAACTAATGAACCATCTGTTTCTATGGATATAATGAATAGAGTTTTCAAGAATATCTTTGTGACTTTGTGGTGGTATATATTGAATATATCCTAGTATACTCTAAAAGCCATGAAGATCATGAAAATCACTTGCACACTATTCTGAAGACACATAGAAGAAATATATTACATGGAAAGTTTAGAAATTGTGATTTTTTTGTTACAATCAGTTTCTTTTCTGGTCCACATTATCTCTAAGGATGGAATATCAGTAGATCCTACAAAGAAAAAGGTTGTGCAGGAATGGCCTACTCCAACGAACATAACTGAGGTACGTAGTTTTATTAGTTTAGAAGGTTATTATCGGCGTTTCATTCAGAACATCGCCCATTTAGCCATCCCAGTGACCTATATCACATGAAAATGGGTTAAGTTCATATGGAAAGAATAATGTGAAGAATATTTTGAATAATTGAAGAGGAGCTTAGTGAATGCTCTAATCCTAACGCTACCATCGGGGAATGAAGAGTTTGTTATATATAGTGATGCATCAAATAAAGGGATTGGTTGTGTCCTTATAAAGAATGATCGAGTGATTTCTTATGAATATAGTCAGCTAAAAATTCATGAACAAAACCATACTACCCACGATTTTGAGTTAGCACTAGAAATATTTTCTTTGAATATTTAGAGACATTACCTCTATGGAGAAAAATGTGAGAGATATACAGATCGTAAGAGTTTGAAATATATATTCTCACAAAAATAACTCAACATGAGACAAAGAAGATGGATTTAGGTACTCAAAGATTATGATTTCATAATACACTACCACCCGAGTAAGGAAAATAATGTAGTAGATGCTTTGAGAAGAAAATATCATGGTTCATGGATCTAGTGAAGATATTTTTGGGAATTATCAAGGAAGGTAACACATCAAAAAAATTTCAAATGGATTCCAAAAATTATTTACTGGAAAGGATAAAATGTTCTTAGGCTGACGATGAGGAGTTTGAAAATAAAATTAAAGTAATAAATGATGGGAAGTTGACTGACTTTGTATATGAAGGTGGAGTTTTGAAATTAGGAAAGAGGCTTTGTGTTCCCACTATTTATGAGCTAAAGAGAGACTATTGGAGGATGCTAATAGCTCTAATATCTCTATACAACCTGGTAGCATAAATATGTATAGAGATCTAAAGGAGCATTTTTGGTGGGAAAACATGAAGAGGGATATTGCTGATTATGTGTCAAGATGTTTGGTGTGTCAACATGTAAAGGCTGGAAGGCAACATCCGAGAGGATTCATTAAACCCCTTACCATTCCAATGAGGAAATGGGATGATATTACATTGTAATTTGTCATGGGACTACCAAAGACTCCAAGAATGAATGATGCGATATGGGTCATTGTTTATTGTCTTAAAAAATTAGAACATTTTCTTGCTATAAGATAAGATTTACCACATGAACGTTTAGCTAGAATATATATTAATGATTTTGTAAGACTCCAAGGTGTAACCCTATCAATTTTTTCTGATCTTGATCCCCATTTAACATCACAATTCCAGAAAAGTTTTCAGAAGTCCCTAGATACTAATCTTTATTTGAGCACTGCCTATCACCCACAAACTGATTGAAATTAATAATATACTATTGAAACATTGGAAGACATGTTGAGGTTTTTTCACTTGACTTTCAAGGCATCTATGATCAGTATTTACATCTCATATAATTTTCCTATAACCATAGCTTCTATTCGAGTATTTAGATGGAATCATGTGAAGCGTTATATGTAAAGAGATGTCATGCACCAACTTGATGGGATGATGTAGTTGAAAGAAAGCTCATGGGACTAGAACTTGTTAAAGGAACAATAGAAAATGTGAAGATTAACCAAACACATATCAAAATAGATCAAATTAGGAAAATTGATATGCTGATAATCGAAGGAAAGATTTTGAATTTTAAGTAGGAGATCATGTTTTTATAAAGGTATCTCCATGGAAGGGTATTATATGATTCAGTAAGTAGGGTAAATTAAGACCTAGGTACATCAGACCTTTTGAAATTATGGATCAAATTGAAGCTATAGCTTATCATTTGGAAATAACACCAAGTCTCTCCAAATTTCACAACGTTTTATATGTGTCAATGTTAAGAAAATACATGCCAAACCCAACATATGTACTCACTTATGAAGAAATAGAACTTGAGCCTGATCTGTCTTATTGTAAAGAGCCTATCAATATTATTGATACCAGAGAACAAGTATTGAGAAATCGAATGACTCATCTGGTAAAGGTTATTTGTTGGAACCATAATATGGAAGAGGCAACATGGGATCATGAGGAGGTAATGTTGAAGACATGCCCGAATCTTTTTAGGTAACATTTTGTGAATTTTGAGGATGAAATTTTTATAAGGAGAGAATGTAATGACCCAATATTTTTCAATGAAAAATAATTTATAATAAATATGTCATAATGAACTACTAAGTGCTATGTGTCCCTTAAAACATATGTGTGTCACTTTTGTGTTGTGAATTTTAAAAATCTGACATACACGGTTGCGATCAGTAAGTTATTTGGAGTCTGATAAGGAAAAGATAATTTTTGGTGAATAGTAGCATACCCTTAGGAATAGTAACATACCCTTATGAATAGTGATTTTCCCAAATGAATTGTAACCTTACCTATGATAATATAAAAATAATAATCAAGTGGAAGTACGATATACCTATGTTTTGGAATAAGAAAATAAATGTTTTAAAACTATCTTATAGAATAAATTATGATTTTAATTAAATATTAAATTAATCATATTTAGAAAATTATTTCTGAAAAATGGAGATCATTTTTGGATTCTACACATTGAAAAATGGTTGGGGTGAATTTTTGGGATTTTTTTGAAATACATGAATTTTTGATGAGTAATGAAATACCATAATTTACAAAATAAGCTAAATACACTATTTATAGAGCCATATATGATTCTTTGCTAATGTAAGACAAATTAATTTGGATTCACATGAAAAAATTATTATCCATGGTCATGGAAGACTCACTATTCCTTGTCTTGTGGATAAATAATAAATTAATGAATATAAAATTGAGAAATCCCCTCACCCCTCCACTATAAAAAACCCCCATCACTCAATATTCTCTTCACTCATCTAAATCCTTGTTACTTATAAAAATTCTTTCCAAATATACTCCCAACCTCCTCTCCCACATCCAAAAATCCTTTATCTTTTAAAAATACCAAAAACTCTCCCTTAAGGAGGCTCTCAAGGTAGTTTGGTTCAAGAGGTAAATTCCTCTTTTTAATTCTTTGTCTTTCCTTTCAAGTTCATTTGTTTTCTTTTTCTATTATTACCTCTCATTATCTGAATGTTTTGTTGAATCCAATACCTTACATAAAATTTAATGTTTTCATGATAGTGTAATAAGTTATCATCATCTCTTCCTTTTACCTTCTTTTATACTAGTAGCAAGAACACCATCACAGATGTGTCAATTTACCACATTCAAGAACAATGGGATTCTATTTCTATTATAATTCTCAATTGTGGTCACGAAACCATTATTTTTATGGTTGAACCAGATTAATATTTATTTAATATATCCTATGTAAGGTTCTTTAATCCATTTGTACAAATTGTATTATGTTTTGAGGGAAAATGAGTTTGTTGTAATCAAAACCCACAAATTAACCAAAACAGTTATCCTTAAAAGTTCTATATAATAATTCATCATCATGCCATGTAAACAAGTTATATAAATTACCAATAACACCTATGTATGATCATAAATATTATTCAAAATCTATTTTATAGATTTAAAACCATTCCACACGAACTCCATTACTTAAGAACAAGGGAACCAATTATGAAAATAAAGAAGATGAACCCTGTGGAACGAAAAAATTCAATATAATAACTTATAAATAAGGGAATAAATGAATGAAAAAGATTTATGATAAACTAAATAAATTCCTAATAGGTTCTGAAATAGGTTATTAATAAGTATAATTTTATATTCCAGGAGGAACACGCTTTGATTTAAGGTAAGGGTTTTTACCCCCGAACTTCCATTTTCATTCGGGTTATTTTTAATGTCTATTAACTGAATGAAACTCTTGTGTATTATTATGTACTCCTAAAATATTTTGTGTCTGGGTTACATATATATTTACCAACCAAAATATTTCCTTATTTTATGGATGGTTACACATTTTAAAAGAAACATTCGAAATTGTTTCTGAAATACAAGCCCGGTCCAAGGGAATTTCTCTAATTCTTACCTATTTTCAAGGGCACTATATAATCTATTTTTGGAAAACATTATCTTTATAAAATAACTAATTTTGTTATAAAAATACTATATTACTTCACTTATGGTTTTATACCAATATTTTTCCAAAATAAATCTTCTTTTCCAAGTAAAAGAGTATTTATCTCAAGATTTACTCGAAGATTTTATAAGAGTAGCTTTATATATTTCAACACTCTTGTTGATTGTTATGTATTATTGGGATTAGTATGTCATGTTGTCATCTACCATATTTAATTTAATGGTTTATTACTACTTTGGATGAGGATGTTCCATCTTAAATCCATTCCCCAATTTACTCTGAATGGTTAGTGTTTATGGTTAATGCTTAGGGAAAGTTATTTGCATTTCATATATTAATTTAAATTTGAATGTATTATGTTGTTTATATTTATCTTCATTCATATAACGAATTTATTGGACATATTAAGTGTCGTTTGGGGCCGGATATAGCCCCTATGTGCATCAGTAGGTCTCATGAGACAAACTACGGTCTTTTCACAAGGCCTTGACAAAATGATTATTTATGGTTTTGGCACGAGGCCTTGATAGTATGATTATGTTTTGTCTCGCTTTATGCATTCCATCATTATGAAAATAGTATTGATGGTTCATGTGGTTATTTGATTAGTAGAATACCCTTGATTATGCTATGTTATAGAAATATTTACTCGGCTCATTTTTCTACCATATTATGTTCATGTTTATTTTTAGAGGCATGTGTTTTTCAATTATTCAACATGTCTAATGTTTATGTTATCTTTCGCAGTATTTGTTACCCTTACTGGTCATTTTAGATCCCCCTTTATTAAGTTTCATTTTCTCATAACATTAAAACATTTATTATGAATGACATTTTGAGATAACAATGGAGTTATGGATGTTGTATAAGGAGTTTCTATGTTGTATTTCTTTTCAAGTTGTGATATTTAACTTATGTATGAATCTTGTTTCCAATAATACTAAAATAATCGGTCCTTCGAGATTCTTATTCCTTATTTGTATGCCAATGAAATCAAATAAGGCACTGGCTCTGGGAAACTGGGTTCGGGTCCTTAGAGTATAGCTTTTTCCAAAGTGTATACATTTTATGTTCATAATGCAAAAGGACTTGGTAATAGGTTTGTGTTAAAAAACAACCTAACAAAGTTAGCCCAGATCAAGAGTTCTCGTTCATCATTTTGAGAGGGCGGTGAAAATTCGTTATGTAAGGGATCATGTTTCTCTGGTTATGAGTAATGATATAGAACAATCATACTAAAAATTATAATGAATAAATATAAGGTGATGATCTCCACTACAATAATGTTAGGGCTTACATGAATCAGAAGGCCCTTCCTGTAAGGCTAAGATGCCTCTAGTTGTTGGTTCTAAGGCTCATATATAGATCCACCCACAACATGGTAAAAAATAGAGATGTTTTCTCCTTTATAAGGCTTGTGCATAATATACCTATCCATTTACATATATTATTACATGTTTTTAAAGATAGTTAACCATCAATTAAAAGAAAAGGATCATAAAATCTACAGTCTTTAGAAGATTAGGAACATATATAGAAAACATAAAACTAAAAAAAGATCATTTATTTAAATTTTATAATGATATTATAACTTCTATTTAGATCTCACATATTCGTAGGATAACATAGGGAATACATGAAAAAAGGTATGATCTAAAAATCCTAGTAAGGGAATAAACATAGGAATAATGCATCGCACATGGTTTAAAATGAATTACATGATGACATAAAAAGTCATAGAACATGAATAAACACAATAGAAAATAACATGTTTATCATGGGATAATATAATCATGGAATCATAGAAATGAGGAAAAAAGATACAAAATGAAATAATCTTCATTCATGGACAATTTACAAGACTATTTTACATGGTGGATAATGAGTCAGTCTTAGCTTCCAAGACTACTGCACATGGTGGACGAAGTCCCATAAAAGAATCAGGTTTACTCCCTATCCCAACATGATTTATTATGAGATTAAACATTACCCAATGCATTGGAGGACTATATGGGTGTAACCATCATAACATGTTCATGAAAATGTGTTCCACATGATGAATCAATCATAATGAATAAACATAAGGGTCAACCATGGAGAGAATTTGGTATTATAATCATGTCATAAGGCATAACAAATGGGCATATCATAATGGTTTCTATGAAATAATGGATTTAAGTAGTACATGGAAATTAATATGGAAAAAATTTCATATATAAGGATAAATTAATTCCAACTGAAGTTAAAACATTTAAAAAGAATATTTAAGAAACTTTAGAAATTATCCCCTTAAGTAGAGTTTAAGGAAAAATATTAAAGAGTCTTTAAAGGGGAAACAAAATAATTTTTTTTATAAAACCAAAAATTAACAAAGATAGTTTTTAATGATAAGATGAGTTAATTTATAAAAATAAATATTTATTAAAATAGATTATGTATGGTACTTGAAAATGGGTAAAAAACTGGGAAGTTCCCTTTAATCAGTTTTCCTATCTGGAGGAATTTGAGAAGGGAACATTATAGTTCATGTATTTACCCATCAAAGAAAGAATAATTGGGATAGGAAAAATGTTTATAACATATATATACAACATAGTAAGAGTAAATAATAATAAATAATTATTACATTGGGGTAAAGAGAGAGAAATAATATCTTGAACAAAAAATGGGTGTTTTTTTATTTTTTTCATTGGATTATTATTTTAGCTCAAGACTATCAGTAGTGATGATTCACCAGAATAAATATCGTAAATAGAGAAGGTGAGTTAATGATATGTCCATGTAAATAATCTATTAATGAACCATTACTCAAAAATTCATTCATTTACTTAAAATGTTAAATAGTATAAATTACCATATTTCATTATTCACTAAAAAATAAATAATTTTACAAAAATCCAAAAAATTCACCGTAACAGTTTTTGGACATGTATATTTTAAAAATAGACTCCATTTTTTGAAAATAATTTTTTAAATAAGATAGATTTAATTTTTAAATAAAATCAGCATTTACTCTATTAATAACAATTTTAATATAATAATCAGATTTATGACACTTTCAAAAATTGATTAAGGCCTCATAAAATTATCTTAAAATCATAAGATAATAAAAAATATTATTTATGAAATTATTTTGTAAAAATATTTTTTTATTAAATCCTAGTATTAATATTAAAATTGTAAATAAATATTTAGGTTTTAAAAAAATTGCAACACATAATTTATCATTTCTAAAATATATATTTACTCATTCCTTGATATAAATATATCATATTTTTATTTAAAAGATATCCAAATTTTATTTTTACTGTCATAGGTGAGGTAACTTTTCTATTGGCCGGTTTAGTATTCTTTATGGTCATATTACTATTTTAAAGTCCATGTTACTATTTTTTCTGTATATGTTCCTTAATTTCTAGAAATACCTCTTAATTCATTAATTTTTCATTTGTAAAGTTTGAATCATGTTATCTATTTTCATTATATGATTTATCCTATATGAAATAATTATAATAATGTAAATTTCATTGAAAAAATATTTGGTCCTTATATTCTTCCCCCTGTAAGAAATTTCTCCCTCAAAATGTCATTTAACAACTAAGGGGAAAACATGTGAGGGTACCTACCCTTCATTGATTCCTCCAGTTCCCATGTTTCCTCTTCATACTTATGGATCCACAATAGTACTTTGACTAGATGAGTAGTCTTTTTTCATGGAGTAGTATCCCTATGGTACATGATCTTCACCGACTGGTCCTCATAAGAGAGATAATTTTCCAATTATACAACCTCTAAATTAAGTACATTTGAGGTATATGGCATATACTTCATCAAGATGTATACATGGAATACATCATGTACTTGAGATAAGATTGATGTAAGTTCTAGTCAATTAGATTCAACTCTGAGACGATCAAGAATCTTGAAGGGGTCGATGTACATGGGACTTAGCTTTTCATTCTTCCCAAATATTGTAGTTCTCTTCTATGAAAATATTTTGTGGAATACCATGTCTCCAAAATAAAAATATAGGTCTCGTTGATGATTTCTTTCATACATATTCTATCGAATTTGGGTTGTGTAGATGTGATGCTGAATGGTTTTTAAATTTTATAGAATTTCATCGACCATTTTAGGTCATAAAATCTTATGTTCACTGACTTCAACCTAGTATGTCAATGTTCTGCATATTTGTTCATCATAGGGATTAATATGGAGCCATTTCAATGCTCCAGTGCAATATATTTTTGTAATAGAACTCAACAAAAGATATCTTTTTATTCCATCCTCCCATGAAGTCCATAGAATAATATCTCAACATGTCTTCCAATGTCTAAATATTCTACTTAGATTGGCCATCAGTTTTAAGATGATATGTTTTATTAAAGTTAATATTATTATTTTGAACATGTTGGATAATTTATAAAAAATAGAGGTAAATATCAAATCTCGATCAGATAAAATAAATTGTGGTACTTCATGAAGCATTACCACTACTCTGATGTAAATCCATGAAAGTTGATCCAGTGAGAATTCCTCTCAAATTGCATTAATGTGATATTTCTATATAAGACGATCCACAACAATCCATATAGCATTGTCTCCTCTAGAAATATTATGAAGTAGGATCACAATGTCCCATGATATGTTTTACCATTTTAATGTTTGTATGGGAAATTGTTTAATCACCCCCTTATAAATATTACTTTAAGAATTCCATTCATAACATAAATTATACTTTGATGTATACTCAGTGATCTATTTCATAATATTTTCCCAACAATAGTTCTCTCAGAGAACTTGATATATCTTTGTGCTCCTTAGGTTGATAGAGATGATTGAGCTATGTGTGTCATTCATAATATCATTCTTTATCACTAGATTGGATGGTACAAATAATCTTGTCCCAAATCATATGAATCCTTCCTCATCAATATTAATCTCTGAGGATTTATCATTTCTGATAGCATCCAACTTTTTCAGAATCTCCACATCATTTCTTTAAGAATCCATTATTTTCTCCATAAGGGATTTTTTAGAAATAATTTGAGAAAGGTTTGATGTTTTTCCTTCCTTAATTATTCCTATGTCCATCCTTTTAAGGTCTAATAAGATTATATCTTTCACAATTATCATCATTGATAAACTTGAAAGATCCCTTATACTTAGAGTATCTGCCACATTATTTTATTTACAAAGATGGTAGTGGATTGATTAGTCATAATCCTTGATGATATATAACTATATTTATCAGAAAATATTATGTTTCGTCTAGGTGAATATATATTTGAGGCTCTTATGATTGGAATATATATCATAATTCTCCCTAGAGAGATAATGCATCCATATTTTTAACACAAATATCATAGCTTCCAACTCCATATCATGTGTGGGATATTTTTTCATATTGTTTTTAAACTACATTGAGGTGTAGGAAATCAATTTATCTTTTTTTTATTACAAAACCAAATTGCTTCGTTGAATAATCACAGTATTCTTAATAGAGTTCCCAACTTTTCAGCAGGGTGAGTACTGGTGTAGTGATAAGACTCTTTTTGAGATCCTTAAAGCTTTCCTCGGATTCTTTTATCTAGAAAAACATTACTCATTTCTGATTCATCTTGGATAGTGGGTTTTTAAAATAATAAGAAGTTACTCACAAATCCTTGGTAATACCCTTATAGATCAAGGAAACTATGAATCTACATTATAGATGTTGGCCTAGGCCACTCTTTGATTGCCTTTGTCTTGTAAGGGTCTATACATATTCTTTTTCTGGTAATTACATGCCCCAAGAATGACACTTAATCCATAAAAAACTCAAATTTATTGTACTTTCCATGAAATTTATCACCTCACATGGTCTTTAGCACAGTATTCAAATGCTCCTCATATACCTCCTTGCTAGTGGTGTATATTAGAATATCTTCAATAATGACTACCAAATTTTTTTCAAGGTAATATCTAAATACCCTGTTCATTAAGTACATGAAAATTTTTGGAGAATTAGTGAGTCTTAATAGAACGAATAGGAACT
The DNA here is from genome assembly GCA_963277665.1 of Viscum album. Lineage (NCBI taxonomy): Eukaryota > Viridiplantae > Streptophyta > Magnoliopsida > Santalales > Viscaceae > Viscum > Viscum album. The sequence goes on from OY728131.1 coordinate 1,539,279,590, forward strand.
CATAGTGTCTATATCTTGTTTTAAAGAAAATCATGATAATATCTTCATTATTCACCATAAATTGGTGATATCTCAACCAAAGGTCCGCCATAGAGAAATACTTGGACCCACATATTTGATCATACAAGTAATCAATGCCTGGTATGTGACACTTGTTCTTTATCACGATTTTAGTGAGGTTAATATAATCAATACAAAGACGCATTAATCCATCCTTCTTCTCCACGAAGAGGACCAACACATTCCACAATGAAGCACTCACGTATGAAAAACCCTTGTCCATATTCTCTCGTAACTACTTCTTTAGTTCCTCAAACTCAATGGTGGACATTCTATAAATATTCGTTGATATGGGAAGATGTCTAGGAATAAGATCAATTGATAACTCAACCTCCCAATTAGGAGGAAGACCAAAAACGTATTTAGGGTACCCATCAATGTAGTCCCTCACAAAGAGAATGTATTTGAGAATGATTATCTACTTGGTATCAATAATTTGAGATATATATTCTTTATAATAGGGAAAAAATGTCCACAATTGAGACAATGATTCTAAAGGAGATTAATCCTCTTCCTTACCCTTATACATAGTTGGAGGATGCTTTAAGATTTGAATAGTGATATCCATTTCTTCATAGTTGATGTAATATTTGAATGAAGATAAACAATACATTCCTAATATAATATTAAACTCCACCAAAGTATGTATGATGTAATTTTTTGGGAGGTTTAGTCCACATACATTAACTTGAGAGGAGATATATACTTTGGATGTAATAATTTCCCCATTTTATATTCTCATAGATAATTCACCTTCCATATTTTGAGGTGGTGTTTGAATAGTTCTACTAAACTTGCATGATATAAAAGAATATGGAGAACTATAATCAAATAGTACATTCTCTATTCTTGAAGAAATAACCAGTGTACCTTTCACAACATCATTTTTGGGTTGCACCTCAGTAGTAGTGATAGAAAATTATCTTCCTTACTACCATATAGGTTGTTGTTGTTAGTTACCTCTAACAAACATGGGATTCGAGAAATGGTTCTCATAATTCACATTTTAATTGAATTTTAAACGTTTCACTATAAGTTGAGCGTTGATATGAACATTCCATTATTATTCCACATTAGTGGGATTCCTCATATCTCTTTGGAAATTATTAGCTAGATGCCCCACTCTTCCACATTTGAAGAATCTATTGGTTCCCTTTAGATAGTTCCTAGGATGATTCTTCCCATAACATTAACACATGGGATGTTAGGTTTTATTTTCATCATAGGATTTATCTATTGATCCTCCCGTATTAAACTCAATTTTTTTCTTTTTATCTTCATCCCCACAAGACTACTAAGACTCTCCAATCTCTTTCTCAACCATGAGGGAATAAAAAAATTCCTCATAAATATCAATGTCTTGAATCTCCAACACTTTTTGTAGACCTGACTTTAGTCCTCTATATAAGAGTTCCAAATTTATTTTATTGTTCATAACAAATCCGAAGGTGTATCGTGAAAGTCTTGTGAAGATTGATTTATAAGTACCGATAGAATCGTCTTACTTTTTCTTCATACCGAGGAAATCCATATCTATATTAATATAGAGAGTTCATGGAAAATATTTCTTGCAAAATATTTTCTTTAAATAATCATATTTCATGGAATCGATTTCCTCCTTAGATTTTGTGTTCTAGATTAGTGTTCACCACAGATCAGCTTCCCCATAACAATGATAGACCGCCAGAAAAACATTCTCTTCTTTTGAGCACTGGAGGACCAATAATTCATATTCAATGTAGTTATTAAACTATTCTGTGAGTATAGGATCATAATATACACTAAACATGAGAATAAATTTTCACCTAAAATATTTGATAGAAATATTACCTTTCTTAGGATAAGGAGTCCATTCCTCACAAGTCATGTTATTATATATAACTTGATCCAGTTGTGCTAGTACTATCCTGATTTTTTGAGAACTCACTACCAACAGATTTAGAATATCATTAAGAAAATCATCACATTTATGATCACATTTATTGTTGGCATGATTTCTTGTATATCCATCCATTAACAATGAAAAATGTAAAATTAGGGGGGGGGGGGTTGAATACTTAGCTAATAAAAATATAAAATGGAATCTTTGAACATATAAGGATAAACTTGTAGATGAAAATTATATCCTAACTTTTGAATACTTATTTTTCAATCTAGGTTATACATGGGGTTATAATTATCCCCAGGATTCTTACTACAATTTTCTAGTCATAATCTCTAAAAATAACTAGACTATTATATGATACCAAATATAATATCCATAGGCTTTTAAACATATTATTTCATGTTTCAAACATAATTATAAATCAATTATAATCCAATGATAATAAATTATTTTGTCTCTAGAAGATTAAGTACACATATAGAAAGCATGAAACCAAAATAAAAACTTCATTTATTAAACTCCATAATGATCTCTTAACTTCCTTTAATCTCATATATCTTCATAGGATAACCTAGAGAATACATGAAGAAAATTTTTGATCTAAAAATAATATTATGGGAATAAACATATGAATAAAGCATATCAAATGGGATAGAAGGCATAACATGATGCCATAAAAAGGCATGGATGATGAATACTCATAAAAAGCATACCATGTAGTTCTTGGGATCATGTAATCATGGCATCATAGGAATGTGGAAACAACATAAAACCTAGCATAAGCATGATTAAAAGATAAATTCCAAAACCATTGAACATTATGGGGAATGATTCAAGGCCAATCATGCAGACCATTGAATGTGGAGAACCAAGTCCCAAAAAATCAGGTTTACTCCATGTCCTAACATGACACCTCTTGAGACCAAAATTTACCCAATACATTGAACCACTATCTGGGTTCACCAATAAAAACATGTTCATGAATGTGTGTTCTACATCAAGAATCTGGAATAAGGAATAAACATAAGGGTTACCCATGTAATGAAATTAGTTTCATAATCATGTCATAAGGCATAAAAAATTGGGGTATCTTAAAGGTGTCCATGAAAGAATGGATTTAAGTAATAAATGTAAATTAATAAGGGACAATAGGAATATATAATGATACATTATGACCAAATAATGTTAAATCATGTAAAAATGGTGTTATGAAAGTTTTAAAATGATCAAATTCAGTGCGGTTTACGGGAAAAATATTAAAGAGTCTTTATAGAGGAAAAAATGAATAATTGTTTATCTAAAACCATAAATGACCAAAAATATTTTTTAATGAAAAAATGATAATCTTTTGAAAAATAAAGGTGGATTAAAATATATTATTTATGCTACTTGAAAATGGATAAGAAACTGGAAAGTTCCCTTTAATTGAGTTTCTTATCGAGAGGAATTTGAGAATAGAACCTTATAAAACATGCATTTCCCCATAAAAGAAAGAAAAATTTGGTTAGAAACATATTTTTAGAACATAAATATAGAAAATATGTATTTTAAAAAATAATAATTAAAAATTATATTGGGGTAAATTGAGAGAAAACACAACTCAAAGGAAAAATGGAGGTTCGAAAAGAATCCCATGCCTTATGTCTGAATGTATAATGAACTTCTACATAATTCCATGGATAATAAAATTAAATAAATTAAATAATTCAGAACCTCATATACATGTATTTTATTCATTATAATATTATTAATATCATTTATGGACTTTGTGATAAGTTATAAGTTAAAATTTCATCATTCGGTAGTGTTCCTTTCCTTGGTTATCATTATCGATTCAACTGTGTACATATATGAAAGATCATGTATAATGAGAATAAATATCCAAAATTGAAATTATAGGTTATGAATGAACTTATATAATTTTAAATGGCCTTATAAATTATTTTTTTCCTGATATGAGGATGATTCCATAGATAAAATGCTAATGATAATCATTTAGATTAATTTTTCGGATTTCCAATCATCACAAACTAGTTTTGTTTTATTGTTTAATATAATGTATATATGTTAGTCCAAGAATATAAAAAATATATATAACATAAATTTTACAATATATTTTATCCATTATAACAGTTTTATGTCCATATTTGATGTTATTAAAGAAAAATTACAACTTGTTGTCCTCAAAGGAGATAAATAAATACCTCACAAACGATGTTTTCATTTTTGGAATAAAATAGAGAAAAGAAGAGGGTTGATGATGGATTATTCAAATAACACAATAAAATTATATTATATATAAGATAATAGAGTTATCATTACACTTCTATAATGTGAGGTTATGATACATTAAGAAAATAAAATGAAATTAAAAGAAAAAAAGAAAGATTATTTTACCATTTGAAATCATCCCCTTGAGAACCTTCATCGGGAAATTGAGTTCGGTTAGTTATTGAGAACAAAGAATCATGTAATTGGGGGGTGGGGGATGATTGGTTAGATTATTTGGTATAATTTTAAAATGTTTCAAGGATTTGGAGGTTTGAGGGGAAGTAGTGGTGAGTGGTGGTACTTATAGTGGAGGAGAGGGGAGTTTATTGATTATTTTATTCATTAGATTATTATTTTGGCATAAGACTATCAATACTGATGATTACCATGACTAAATATAGTAAATAGAGAAGTTTAGTTAAGGATAATTTCCACTTACACAATCCATGAATCAAACATGGATAAAAAAATTCATTTATTTACTTATAATGATAAATACCTTAAATTACCATATTTCACTATTCGCAAAAAAATCAAATATTTTAAAAAAATCCCAAAAATTCTCCCAAATGGACTCCATTGTATTAAAATAATTTTCTAAAAATGATAAATGATATTTTTAAATAAAATAATAATTTACATGAAAAATAATGATTTTAATATTATAACCTGTTTTATGAAACATTAAAAAATTGATTAAGGTCGCATAAAATTATATTATAATCATAAAATAAAAAAATATTATTTTATGAACCTATTTTTTGAAAATAATATATCTTTTCAATCATTTTATTAATTAATATAAAATAAATAAACATTTGTGTTTCACAAAAATATCAACAGTTAATTTATCATTTTTAACACATTTATTTAATTATTCGATGATATAAATATAAAATATATTCATTTAAAAGATACAAAAATTTTATTTTTACTTTCATAGGTGAGGTTACTATTATATTGGCTAGTTTACTATTCCTAATGAGCTCATTATTATTCCAAAAGTCATGTTACTATTCCTTCAGTATATGTTTCTTAATTTCTAGAAATACTTATTATTTCATTCATTATTCATTTATAAAGTTCTTATTGTGTTATCTATGTGCCTTATTTGATTTATAATATGTTAAATAATTATAAGGTAATTTTCATTGATAAAATTTTGGGTCTATATGCTATGAAATATTTAAAGCATTAGGAGGTGCTCAAGACATGAAGTGTGATTTATGGGTTGATGTTCTTAAAAGATGATGGAAGCACATCATACTCTAGTTTAACCGGGAAGGTTTCTTATGGTTCTTTGATAAGGGATAATGATGGGTGATGGTATTTATATGTTACTGTCATTTGGTGGGGAAGTATTTTTCATGTAGTTTAACATTACATGATAAGGGTATTTTCCTTATAGTTTAACATAATAAGATAAGGTTGTTGGAACCGATGTGAAATTGGGTATGATATCCATGGGGAAACTTTTTTCTATTCGAGGGAATTTAAATTTGGAAAAAATATAATATCCATGCATAGGGTTATTGATGGGTAACCATATGTTGGATCCCTTCTTGCATAGATTTATCTCACGAAACAATGTCATATATAGATCCAACTCATACATAATAAGATAGAATATATATAAATTAGACCATTTTGAACAGAGTTATACTAATGTTTTATGGTGGGGGATTCCCTATGTTTCCTTACGATTATTATAATGGAAGTAATATTTAGGTAATAATTTTTTTAAGAAGATCCATCCACATAGATCTGAATCACATTTAGAAGAGATGAAGATTTTTCCTTCTTCAATAAGTGAGTCTCAACACTATGGTTGGAAAATGAGACCTCTACATATATTGATATTGTATGTAGGGACATTACATTTAAATAAAGAAATTTGTAATTGAGGTAAAAAAAATCACCATTAGCATAGATTCATGAATATGATAGTCTTCTCTGATAAATATTAAGTATTACAGGATAAACCATATGTCAAAAAGTTTATTGTCATGTGGCTACAATGTCTTCATATAGTTTAATTTCACGTGACTAGGAAATATATTTGATAGGAATAACCAACATAGAGAAATTGTGTCTTCAAAAAAATTCATACCCAAAATGGAGGGGTACAAGAATAATTTGTCAGAATCATACTATGAAAATGGGTATGATGCCCATACATTTAACATTGAGAGTATCTAAATATTCTTAAATAGTTGGGTTATGGAAGATATAAATCATAACCTAATAATATCATAGATAACTTGTGGTTGAAACTTGTGGGTAAAAGTTTACCATTGATAATGGAGGAAGCCTATATTCCGCGTGGTAAGTATAATAACTACTAGATTTGAAAGGGACCTCTATTATGAGACCAAATATCCTATAATAATATGCTCTTTGGTTAGATTTCAATTCTCCAGTGAATCCTAGAATGGTCCCTTTAGATTAGCCAATCCCTATTACTATTTTATATATGGATGGACAAGTAGAAAGAGAGACCAAGGTCTGTGGGGTTCTAGGAGAAGAACATCAACTCAAGGAATTGGTTGTTATCAACTCAGATATTAAAGTTATGAAGTTATTTCACAGATGAAGTAATATTTGAGAGGGTTTTGAGCTCCAAAAAGGCTACATGAGCATATATTTAACACATATCATGGTAAAGGGATAAAAAATTATATTCTTGAGTATATAATCATTTTGGGGGATGATCTGTTCAATATGAATACCTCTTGTTGAGAAATTTAACATCAGGAAACTAGGACATGGTCATGTAGTTTAACATCATACAACTAGTATATGGTTCTCCATCGAAGATATGTCTCGATCATGCCGACCAGGGTGGGATTCTAGGTTCCCTAATAACACATGTATTGTGATCAATGTGAGAATCAAGTGATAACAGTGTAGTCACTTAATCTGTATGAGAGTATGTGCTAAGTAATATGTGGTGGTTGTTCACAACTTATTATGGACTATGTATTCTACACAGATTTGAATCTCATAAAGGGACATGATTGGTAGTGATGATAATTCATGTATTGGACTAGGATTTAAGATCTAGGTGGCACTACATATCCTATTATGGTTGGTATCAATTCACACATAGTTATAATATTTTTCACTGCATAGGTTCAGTCCATACATAGGAAGGGGTGTATTGTTTTACAAATATTGCTGCTAGACCCAATATTTGAGATTTGGTCTTCACTAAATATCCTGTGATGGTAGGAATCAAGCTACACAATGTACTTTAATGGAAAATTCTCCATGAAAGTCTGACCCATACACAGAGGGGTCTATTTTTTCCATTTATGTTGCAGATAGAACCATGATTTGAGATATGGTCATCACTTCATATACATTGGTGCAAATAATCAAACCACACATAGTTCTTTAATGGAAAACATTCCATATAGGTATAACCTGTTCATAGGGGGGTAAATTTCCATTTATATTGAGGTTGGGAATAGGATTTGAGATACGATAATAACTACATATAATATAATTTTAAGAATCATTCCATACATAGTTCATTAATGGAAAAATCTATATGCAGCATTGACCCATAATGCATGGGGGTTTTTTTCTATTTATGTTGAGGATGGAACCATGATTTAAGATCCATGCATCAATACATATCTAGTGGTTGTAGGAATCAAAAAACGCATAGTTCATGAATGGGAAACTCTTTGTATAGGTCTGACCCATATTTAGAGGGGGGATATTTTTTCTATTTATTTTTTAAATATATCCAAGATTTTAGATCTGGGTGTCACTATATATCCTATGATGGCATTAATTAATCCAATCATAGTTCTTTAATGGAAAAATCTCCATATACGATTGGCCCATACAAATAGGGAGTAATTATTTCTATTTATATTATGGTTGGACCAAGGATTCAAGATATAGGTATCACTACATATCATGTGATAATATGAATCAAGACACATGTAGTTTATAAATAGAGAATTCTTCACAAGTGTCTGGACAATATTCAAAGGGGTGGAATTTTTTATGTTTATATTATGGCATAACATCAGATTTGGGATCTGGGCATCACTACGTATCCTATGACTGTATTAATTAAGCCAATCATAGTTCTTAAGTAGAAATATATCCACATAGTTATGACCCATAATTAGAGGTGATAATTTTTTCTATTTATATTATGGATGGACCCATGATTTAGGATATACATTTCACTATGTATTTTGTGATTACAGGAATCAATCCACACATATTTATTAGATGGAAAAATCTACACACAGGTGTTACCCATAAGTAGAGGGGTGGGGGGATTTCAATTGATATTGTGGATGGACACATGATTTGGGATCTAGGTGTCACTACCTATCCTGTGATAGTAGGGATCAAGCACACAATGTTCTTAAATAAAAAACTATCCACACAAGGCTGACTCATATATTGAGGGTGAATATGTTTTCTATGATAATAATACTAGACCTAGGATTTGTGATATGGGTGTCACTACATATCATGTGCTAACAGGAATCAATACCCAAGAAGGTATTGAATAAGGAGATTCCCAATGTGTATATGGCTAACACATTGGTATATGAGTAGTTAATTTTTCTTTTACAAGATGAAATCAAGGAAATGATAAAATTGAAGAACCAATATGAAATCAAAACCTGAATTGTAATAAAAAAACCTCTTTTAATCAATCCCATTCATCCCACATGAAATTCAATAAAAAATTTACCCCTCATGCTATCCATGAAATGGAGGAGAAAAAGAATAAATGAAACCCCACAGAAAAGTGGTGAAGTAGGGCATCACAGTGATTCACACGTCCTTTGTATGGAATCTCTCATCAATGAGTGCATCCTAAATCCCCAAATATGTGGATGATGGGATATTTATAGAAAATCCCATTAAAAAAATCATAAATTTGTCTTTAATGTTATGCTTTTTTAACACTTATATGATGTGTAAAACTTACACATCATGTAATCTATTAAATTTTTGGCATCACAAATTTTCGTGTTTCTCTTCCAAAATATAATATCCCAAAAAAACTCACATATTTTAAATGGAATTAATGATATGTAAATTCCCTTCTCTAGTTTTCTATCTCCACAGCATCCTCAAAAATCCGATGTCATGCTGCGAGAAAAGTGAAGCAGTACGAAGTGTCTTTAAGCTCTAAAATTCACCTCTTTTCATTCCCTTGTCATAAATCATTTGTTCCTTCCAAAAAAACAAACATAACATATCATTAAAATATTTTAAATATTAAAAAATTAATTATAAAATTTTATATATTAAACAACTATAAAATGTATTCATGAAATAAGATATCAGAAGGCTCGTACAATCCAATTTTGTTGAACTTTGAGGTTGTGCAGTGTATGAGATGGTCCCACGTGTTTTTTTAAATTATCATGGTAGGTGGTTATGTTAGAAAGTTATATTCCCAAAATACACTTACTATAAAGGATTCCACAAATTCAATATTTAGGTTTGGTTTAATCTAAAGTTAGGTAGTTTTTATTTAAGGAAGACAATAAAGGAAGGGGTTTGGTTCAATTTTCAGGTCTAGGAAAACGGTTAACCCTGCATATGACATTGGATAAACCAATGTTTCAGGCTGCAAAGTGGTTCATGGAACACCAATTAACCTTGGTCTAATGAATTAGGTCAACCTAAGATGGAAAAGACTCCTTGTTCTATAGTAATTCACAAACTAAGAACATGAAGCTTGGATTATAGGTATAAATAATTTTAGGCTATTAGTCCTACCATGATTGTCACACCCCAATATCAGATGCCTATTTATTTCATGTTATTTTTATTCTTTTCTCGGTCCCGCACCTTTTGGATGGGGATTAGTTGGGTCCCAGTTTGATATTTTCGATATTTGATGTTTTGGTGGGCCTTGGGCAGGTGCGCGGTCACCGCAACGCTAGCGGTGATAATGCGTTTGGCCGTAGTCAATGCGCTGTCACCCGATCATTCAAATAAATAATTAAATTAGATAAAAAAATTAAATTGGCTGAAAGAAAAAGCTAAATAAAATTTTATAATGACAAAACATGGTTAATGTTTAACCCATAATCAAAATAAAATTATTGTACAGATGATAATTTTATTATTATTTAATTTTATAATAATAATACTATCATTAAATTGTTATAAATATAATAATTATTTAAAATCAAACGTACTAAAATTATCATTTTAATTATCATTTAGTTTTTTTATTAATTTCCTTTCATTGTTATTAATATTATTATTATCATTTTAAAATTAATATTGTTACTATAATTATTTTTGCAACATTGATATTATTATTATTATATATATATATATATATATATATTTAAGACATTAAAGCTAACTATTCTTACACCCCCTCCTAACCCTAGCCACCTCCCCTCCTTCTCCCCTCTCTCACGTGGCTTCCCCCCCCCCCCCCCGTTGCCTCACTCGTGTCCAGACCTCCTCCAGCACCTCTCTGCCTCACCACCGCAGCGCCTGGCCACCCTCGTCTGCGGCTAACTCCTGCTCTTGCCTTGCCTCACCCCTGCTGCGTCCCGGCCTGCCGACCGCCCAGCGGTCCTAGCTGTGCACCGCACCTTCATACATCCCTCCTATTGTACCGCCAGTGACCTCGCCTCTTGCCTTATCCCATCCACACAACGCCTCCCTTTTCTCCCCTCGACTTGCACGATACCCTCCCTGTACAGCGTGCCTACAACCTTAGTTCCCACGCAAAAGACCTCCTACGCCTACCGACCTCACCCCTACCATGTCCGGTGTTCTCCCCCCTGCCCGCCCTCTGATTTCACTCGGGACGCCGCCTCCCTATCCGGACTCGCTCACCCAACAAGTCCCTACCGCATTCGCCTCGCACCGCCGCTGCCCGACACCCCTGGTCTGCTCACCTGTAGGGACCTGCATCCTCCTCCTCCTCCTCCTTCTTGCGCAGTCTGACCTCCCCGGCTCTGCCTCCAAACTGTTATTCGTCTAGCGCCACTTCTTGGCCTCCTCCTGTCATGCTGCCACCATCTTCCCCTGTCACAATCGGCGCACCCTCGGCATGCCACCGCCTTGCTGCAGCTGTCCAACCAGCACATGTCACAGCCGATGTGCCTCTCCGGCCTACCTGCGACCATTTTCTTCTCCTCCCTTTGTGTGGCCACCCCATTGTGTGCACATGACCAGCCGCGATTCACTACACCCCTACTTCTCTGGTTCAAACCCCTCTCCTGTTATGCAAAGACCACCTAGGTCTTGTTCTTGTGTGTTCCGATATCCACTGTCGATGAAGAAGAGGATTGATTCGGTTTTGGTTTGCAGACTCCATCCAAGGTAAGAGTGCCTTTTTATTTTATCGCACACTCATTTTTTTAGTGCCCGAGTTGTGCTCTGAAATCCTATTTTTTTAATTGTAGTGCAGATAACTAATATTATTATTATTTTTTCTGCAAACTCATCTTGTCATGCATTTTCAAGGTTGCACCACTGTCTGAGGTAATGATCTTTATTCTTTATCTTGTTGCGTACTTAATTTATTTTTTTAGGTTCGTACCGTTTTTCCTACATTGGGATTCAGGTGAGGTATGCATTTTCTCTTGTGTTGATTATTTTAAATTAATGTTTATGTTTTTTTTGTATTTATTTTTATGATGTTTAATTGTTGGGTATTTTTGGGTCAGTGTTTCTGTGTTTAGATTATTTTACTTTTTTGCAGCATGTTGGTAGGGTAACCCCTCGTTACTGCGATCAACAGTCTGCGCATGCATGTGCGCCAATACGAGGCGTGTCGCGTCGTCGTGTTCGAGCTGTAAAGTGAGGTAGGTCCCCCACTACACTTGCCTTTAAATTTAAAATTTACTAATTTTTTGATATTTTATAAATTTTCATAAATATGAAATAGTATTAGATGATAAATTTGTAAATGATCACTCGATGTAAAAAGAGCTGTTTATTTTATACATGACACTTGAAATATTTTCTTGATGAGCGGACACCCAGAAGTGAAAGAATGCTTGTTTGGACTTTAAACCTAATTCACAGAATTTTAAATGTAGTTCTAGTTTATTGATAAATGATTTTATTTTAAAGCGTGAACAAGTGTTTTGGTTCACTTGAGAAATGAGGATCTTCCTTAAAATTGGTGAAGGCCCATTTGCCACTTTAATAAAATAAATTATTTTGTAAAACTCTATTTTAGGTGACTCGGATGTGATATTTGGTGTATGTTGGATGCATGATTTTTGTGTGATGTTTGTATTTCTTGATTGACCTTGTAGACTCACCCCTTTCTTGTTTATTATATGTGTTGACTTGGGAACCTGTCATAGTAAGTGAATCTTTTGAGAACTATTTCTGCACTAGTTTAGATTACGCATTGGCTAGTGGCCCTTAGTAAAGATGAAACACTTCTAAGGGATTGGGCCACTCGGTTAGAACATGTGAGGCCACACCAGGAGTTAGATTGTTATGACGTCATCGAGAGTAGGCATGACTTTAGGACGAGTTACATGTATAGTTCATTTTGTATTTTTCATGAGCTCTTAGGTTCGACCCATGTTTCCTTTAGTGTATATTTGTATGTGGAAGACGATTTAGAGGTATAGTTTAGTAGCTGGCCCTTGTGACCAACTTTTTCCATTTCCCTTAGTGTGTGTTGTCTATTGTGTGGTTTTCCCTTTTAACTAACAACTAAAATTTTAGTTTCTAAATTGTTCTCAAAAATGATTTTAAAAATGAAATTCACATTTTTATTTCAAACATTAAATTTTTTTTTAAATTAAAAAGGGCAATGGACTATTACATGTTTTAGAAAGGAAAGTGTGTGTGGAAACCCATATTTTGTATAATTTAGTTCAAACCTGGAATTAGTAAATTTCTTTATTTAAAGGTAGTGCATTGGGAATAGTCTATTGGGAATTCGTACTGAGTTTTAATACTCATGCCTATAGTATTTTCCTGTTTTTAGTTTCGTTGCAGTTTTGACTGGAGCTTGATCGCCATGGGAAAGAGTTGGTTGTAGACTGGTGAGCGACTTTTGGAGTCGCGATGAGTTTTGGTTGTGGTCAGGTTAGTTTGGTGTTGTTGGTTGTTCCTCCTTTTTTGTGTCCTTTATTTTCCTTGCGGTATTCTACTTTTTCTGCTACTTTATTTATTTTCATGGGACAAATAATTCCAACTTGTCCTCTGTTGATGGTCTGGTGCTTGTCGCCAGCCTGGGAGGATCAGGAACACATATTAGGTCATGTCGCAGACCGGCTCAGGTGATTGGTTGAGGGTCAACCCGGGTTGGTTCATGAAAAAATGGTATTAGAGGAGGTCCTTGTTATTTGGGTTGTCTGGTAGAAAAAGATTAGGACTTTCGGGGATAAGGAGGTAGGATATGGGTCAGTTCCTGATCACCACCGCTCGCAACGAGACCTGAGTTACCAGGGCTAGTCCAGGATTTGAGTCTTTTGTCTTTGGTTGTTTTGGATTGAGGGATGAAAATGAAGGCGAATTAGTTCCCATTTGTGGTGTCACATGGTGTGGTGGCCCATGTGAAGTCCAAGTGTTGAATCAAGGTCCTCTTAGTGTTATGCCTTACTTGGGGCATGGCTCACCACCATGTCATCTAGTTAGATATATGCACTAGTTCCTCATTCCAGTGGGTTTTTGTTGGTGGTGTTTCATATTAATATCGGTTGATGCGAGTGTGCGTTAAAAGTGAAATTTATTTTGAAATTTAAAAGTGTTTCTTTTAGTTTGTTTTGAAATTGGTGAAGTGTGTTTTTAAAGGGAAAGTGTATCGTTTTGGAAAAACAAGGTATGTGTTGAGATGGGGTAAGGAAACGAAGTGATTGAACCTTGGTACTCTTTATGGAGGGTCACACGTGTGTGGGTATGTACAAAGAGTCTGTGGGGGCACTAGTTCGCAGATTATGTGAGCAAGATTGAATGAACGCACATGTGACGGTTCATAAGGTTCCATAGGTGAGTTTTAAAATTTTAAAGAAATAATGGTTTTTTAAAAGAAATTTATGATTGAGGTTGTATATGTTTGGATTATGGGCCTATTTTCCTTGGCTTGTGTTGTTTCTCTGATTGAGTTTTGGCTTGATGCCAGTTTTGATTGTGTTTTTCGTGTTGTTCTGAATATGTTGCCCAAAAAGCCTCCAAAATTTGTTAATGAGTTATGCTCAGTTCCCAGTTCTTTTTTTTGTGTTGCCTACTTATCAAGGTAATCAAATTCTGTTAGATGTAGTTGTATAGTTTAAGAAGATATTGTGTCATTGGGTTGTTAGGAACTCCCAAGGTAGTAAAGGTTTGTACCGTCCCAAAGTTATTAGAGGGTTCAGTTCTTGACGTGTAAAGGTGGGATGTCTCATCGTCATTAGATTCTTGGGTGTAGTTGGTGGGGGTAAACTCTTGTGAATATTTCTCGTCTGGCAAGGATCTTTGTTGGTACCAACTCCCAGTTTGTTGGATCATTCTCTTGCATCCCACTATTTTGGCAGGTTCAGGCATTCTAAGACTCCTTGTCGTATCTCTCCGAAGTCTTTCTACCGTGAAAATGTTTAGGCCACTGGGTAGAGTTTTGAAAGAAGATTCTATCAGGAGGAAGGAGTTAGGGACCAGAGGAAAAAAATGAATCCCTGTGAGGCAAGAGATGCTTCCACCATCAGGGCCCCAGCCACAGGTCTCAGGGTGAAGCTCACGCATAGTCAGGAGTTGCCGAGGGTGTGTGGAACCTCAGTCCAGATAATGTTTTTAGCTTTGGAATGGAAATATCCAAAATTTCCTTGATCTATTCTCGTCACTATCGTAATCTTATCCTTGTTGTGGGGGCGTGGTGAGCTCATTCCCCCAATATCCAAGTGGTATTATCTACTCTCAGTGTGGTTTTTAAATTGTTCGGTCTCTTTGAATGGTGTGGGTCGTAAATGGATGAACCCGTTCTAATTTTGAGTTGGTCTCAGTTTTGTTTGTTAGGGGGATGTTCGTTTCATGGAATTGTTGGGTGGTGTTGAGTTAATTATTCATCCTTATGTTGCTGGGTTGTTTTGTAGCAAGTTTTTTTACAAACTCTCAAGTGTGTTATTTTGTTCATATTGGGAAAGTGAACGAGTTTGGTTTGGGAGTTCCCACGTTGGCCCCCCTTTGGGGGGTAGTGTGTTTGAGTTTTGAAGGCTTCCATGTTAGTGAATTCGTGTGATGGGGAGAACCCTCTCGTGTTCAGCCCTCAAATCCGGGTAGTGATTGTTCATGAGTTGGTCGGGTGTGACGTGTGTTGGTAATGGTCACCACGAGCCTCTCGATTTCTTCTAGTTTGGTTTGGTCATGGACTCTAGTTGTGTCAACTGTTGGCTTTGTGATTTTATGGGGGAAGAAAGTGTCTGTGGTGGGGTGAATTGTCACGCCCCGATCTTGGATGCCTATTTATTTTATGTTATTTTTATTTTTTTCTCGAGCCCGCACCTTTTGGATGAGGATTAGTTGGGTCCTAGTTTGATATTTTCGATGTTTGATGTTTTAGTGGGCCTCGGGCCGGTGCACGGTCATCACACCGCTAGCGGGGATCATGCATTTGGTCATAGTGAATGCGTTGTCGCCCGATCGTTCAAATAAATAATAAAATTAGATGAATAAATTAAATTGACTGAAAAACAAAGAAAAATAAAATTTTATAACGATAAAACATGGTTAATGTTTAACCCATAATCAAAATAATATTATTGCACAGATGATAATTTTATTATTATTTAATTTGGTAATAATACTACTATAATTAAATTTTTATAAATATAATTATTTTTTAAAATGAAACAAACTAAAATTATCATTTTAATTATCATTTAGTTTTTTTTCTCAATATTCTTTCATTTTTATTAATATTATTATTATCATTTTGCAATTAATATTATTACTGTTATTATTTTTGTTACATTGATATTGTTATATTTATATATATATATATTTAATACCCTAAAGCTACCCATTCCCACACCCCCTCCTAAACCTAGCCACCTCCCCTCCTCCCTCTCTGATGCGGCTGCCCTCCCCATTGCCTTACCCGCATCTAGCCCTCTGCCAGCACCTCTCCGCCGCACCACTACAGTGCCTAGACACCCTCTTCTATGGCCGACTCCTGCTCCTGCCTCGCCTCACCCCTATTGCATCTCGACCTTCTGACATCCCAATAGTCCTATCTGTGCCCTGCTCCCTCATGCAGCCCTCCTCCTGTATGGCCAGTGACCCAGCCTCTTGCCTTCTCCCCTCTGCACAATGCCTCCCTGCGCTCCCCTTGGATTGCATGACACCCTCCCTGTCCAGTATGCCTGCAGATTGAGCTCATGTGCCCAATCCCTGCTCCGCCTGTCGACCTCACCCCTACCGCGTCCGGCGTTCTCCCCTCTAATCGTCCTATGCTTTCGCCCGGGACACCGCCTCCCTATCTGGCATCGCTTACCCAACAGGTCCCCTCCACCTTCGCCTCGCACCGCTGCTGCCCGACGCCCCTAGTCCGCTCACCTGCAGTGATCAGAAGCCTCCTCCTCCTCATCCTTGCACTGTCCGACCTCCATAGCTCTACCTCCGAATCGTTGTCTGGCCACCGCTGATTCCCTGCCTTCTCATTTCACGCTGTCACCATCCACCACCGTCATGGTCGGTGTGCCCTCATCATGCCTCCGTCTTGCTGCAGCTGTCCAGCTGGCACGGGTCCCAGCCGGTGTGCCTCTCTGGCTTGCCCATGACCATCTGCTTCTCCTCCCTTTGTGTGGAAGCCCCATTGTGCGTACGCGACCAGCGACGATGCACTACACCCCTACTGCTCTGGCGTGAACCCCTCTCCTGGTATGCGAAGACCACCTCAGTCTTGTTCTTGTGTGTTCCGATATCTGCTACTGATGGCAAATCGGATTGATTCCATTTTGTTTCACCGTCGCCATCCAAGGTAAGAGTTCCTTTTTATTTTATCACACACTCGTTTATTTTTAGTGTCTGAGTTGTGTTCTGAAGTCCTGTTTTTTTAAGTGTAGTGTGGATAACTATTATTTTTTTTGGATTCAACCTCCTCTTGCCGCATGTTTTCAAGTTTGCACCACCATATGAGGTAACGATCATTATCCACAGTCTTGTTGCACACTTTATTTATTTATTTTGGGTTTGTGCCATTTCGCCTACATTGGAGTTCAGGTGAGGTATGTGATGTCTCATATTTTGATTATTTTAAATTAATGTTTATGTTTTTTGTAGTTATTTTTGTGATTTTTAATTATAGGGTTTTTTCCGGGTCTGTGTTTTTGTGTTTAGATTTTTTTAATTTTGTTGCAGCATGTTGGCTAGGTAACCCACTTTACTGCGATCATCGGTATGCGCATGCTTGCGCGCCTATGAGAGTCGTGTCGTGTCATCATGTTCGAGCTGTAAAGTGAGGTAGGTCCCCAACTACACTTTCCTTTAAATTTAGAATTTACTAATTGATTGATATTTTATAAATTTTAATAAATAAGAAATAGTAATAGATGATAAATTTTTAAATGATCACTCGATGTAAAAAGATCCGTTTATTTTATACATGACACATGAAATATTTTCTTGATGAGCAGACACCCAGTAGTGAAAGAATTCCCGTTTGGACTTTAAACATTATTCACAGAATTTTAAATGCAGTATCTTTATTGATAAATTAATTTATTTTGAAGCGCGAACAGGTGTTTTGGTTCACTTGAGAAATGAGTATTTTCCTTAAAATTGGTGAAGGCCCGTTTGTCACTTTAATAAAATAAATTATTTTGGAAAAATCTATTTGTGGTGAATCAGAAGTTATATTTGGTGTACATTGGCTACATGATTTGTGTGTGATGTGTGTACTACTTGATTGACCTTGTTGACTCACCCCTTTCATATTTATTATATGTGTTGACATGGGAACTTGGAATAGTAAGTGAATCTTGTGAGAACGATTGCAGCACTAGTTTAGAATATGCACTGGCTAGTGGCCCTTAGTAAGGATGGCACTCTTCTAGAGGATTGGGCCCCTCGGTTAGGCCATGTAGGGAAAAACTGAGTGTTAGGGTGTAATGATGTCATCGAGAGTAGGCATGCCTTCAAAATGAGTGACATATATAGTTTGTTCTGGATTGTTCACGAGCTCCTATGTTCAACCCATGTTTCCGTTAGTGTTTATTTGTATGTGGTGGATGATTGAGTGGTCTAGTTCGGCAGTTGGCCCTTGTGCGCCATTTTTTCCATTGCCCTTAGTGTGTGTTGCGTGTTTTATGGTCTTCCCTTTTTACTAAAAACTAAAATTTGGGTATCTAAATAGTTCATAAAAAAGTTTTTAAAAATGAAATTCACATGTTCTTTCAAACATTAAACTTCTTTTTAAATTAAAAGGGGAAATGGACTATTACTTGTTTTAGAAATGAAAGTTTGTGTGGAAACCCATATTTTGTATAATTTAGTTCAAACTTGGAATTAGTAAATTTATTTATTTAATGTTAGTGCATTGGGAATATTTTTTTTGGCACGTCTACTGAGTTTTAATACTCATTCCTATAATGTTTTCCTGTTTTTATTTTTGTTTCAGGTTTGACTTGAGCTTTCTCACCGTGGGAGAGAGTTACTTATGGACTGGTGAGCAACTCTCGGAGTCTTGAGGAGTTTTGGTTGTGGTTAGGTTAGTTTTTTATTGCTGGTTGTTCGACCTTTTTTGTGTCTCTTATTTTCTTTGAGTTATTATACTTTTTCTGTTTCTTTATTTATTTTCATGGGCCAAATCATTCTCAATTGTCTTCTGTTGATTCCCTGGTTCTTGTCGCTAGCCCGAGAGGATCGGGAACACCTCTCAGTTCATGTAACAGATTGACTTGGGTGATCTATTGAGGGTTGAACCGGGTTGGTTCGTGACACTGATCTTCTCTAACTAGGTCATTGTAGTTCAAATTTCACCCATGATGGATAGGTATAATGAAAAAATGAGATTTAAAATTGTTATAAACCTAGTTACTAGCCATTGGTTTCCCCAGTTTTTATTTTGATATATTCATTAGGTTCAAACCATCCCTACTCTAAACCCCTTACCCTAAGTAGATTAGTCACTCATGGCAGCGATGATAAAGGGAAAGGAAATATTAAACATTCTATGCCTAATTGGGAAAAAATTGAGAAATAAACAATCTAATATTAGAAAAATAAAAAATAATTGAATTAAATGTAAATATAATAAAAAATATATTCATATGATGAAAAAAATAATGATGATCAATCTAGAATGAAACCAAGTAAGAAACAATAAAAAATCAATGTGAATGAAGAAACATTGAAGGATGGTGCAATCATTGATGAATAACATAGATTTGTGTTGCAGTGGATTTAAAGAATGGAAATGGGATTGAAAAGAATTAATAATGGGAATATAATGATTAAAACAAAAAATAATTCAATTAAACAGTGAAGAGAATGAATGAAATGCAGTTTATAATGAAAATATATGAAAATGAGAATAAATAATAGAAGAAAATGAGACGAAATAGAAGTATTTCAGACATACTATATGCATAGGTCACTACAAATATTAATAGTCCAAATAATTTCATGATGTGTAGGTCATGAATGTTGTGTACTAGCTTAAGTGACCTTTTTTCCTAACATATGCACATCATTTAAGTTCGTTTCATGTTGGGTATTTGAGATCCACATTTCTCACAAAATAATTGATTCTTTTCTTTGACTGAGAGTGCATTCTATCTTTTCACATCATGAAAAATCTAAACTTAAGGTATGTACTTGAATTTTGGTGGGATTATATCTTTGAAATCTTCACAATGTGTAATAAATGTACATGTACTGTATTGTCTACATGTCATGTAGAGGCTTCATATTCTGGTATGTGGCTCTGTAGGCACGATGTGAATGAGGTATACATGTTTTTTATGAGGTACATAATGTGTAAAGTCAATTTTCATCACATTTTCAACATTTCTTACATTGAATCCAAATTTCATAATTCTAATGAAAACAAAATAGGACCCAGTGCATTATCAAATAAATCAAGAATAATAATTAAATAAATTTATCTATTATGTATATATAAATTTAGCTGATCAAATTTTCCCACACTTGAATATTTTATTATCCTGAAGAAAAAATAATATCAACATGGATTCCAAAAGAAACAAATTTTAAAACGAGAAACACGAATTAAAAATAGGAAAATATAACTATGTGTAAGTAGAAAAAAGAATTCAACCAGAATTAATCTTATAGAGAAAATCCTTCATGCCTCATAGTTTAGTTATTCATATAGATTATTTATTCTTTTAATTACAATTTCATAACTATTCCTTAAATTATATACCATTATACAATTTTCCTCTCTATAATTTTTATTTTTTCAGTCAAGGTAAATGTTTAACTGGAGTTATAATCATAACCCGACTACATATTCATAACCATATTCTTGAATTGGTTCAATAATCTCTACTTCATGAAGAAAAATATAAAATCAATCACGAGAGATTCAAAAAATGGTTCAAATGAATCTGAGGATGAGGGAAGGTTGTTGTAAAGTCAAAATAAATCTCAAAAGAATAGTAATCTCTATAGTATAATTTATGATAAATGTAACAATGTAATTAAGTAACTCCTCTAAGAAAAATTGGTGCCTATGTTCAAAACAGTTCATAATGGATCCATTAATATGTCAGGTAAGTATAAAAATGCACCATGTTCCTTTATTTTTGATTAATTTATTTTTTGAAAGTCGTGTTCATTCTAATTCACATATTTATCCCCTAACCACATATGATCCTTCAAAGGATTCATCATTCTATAAAATGTTGATTTTTGAAATTACTAATACAAAACCCAATATATATATATTTATTGTTCTTTCTATATTTGTTTTTCAACAGAATTGGGTGGGAAAATAAAAATTCAAAAAGTAATAATAGACCACATCATATCAAACTAATGAAAATGACACTGTTCATCTTATCAATAATAAAATATTCTGGACATAAACAGCGAAGATTCCCCCCACACTTGTTCAAAGAATAATCATGGATAATACCAAGAGTAGGTTAGGAAGGGATAATAGGCTTGAAATTCTTCCATCCTAAAAAGGTTATTCGTGTATACTATGTTTTAAATTAGAAAAAATATATGGTGGGTCTTAGGAAAAAGTTTCTCAAAAAATATTACCTCAATCATATTAAAAATGTATTTTCTCAGTCAGAGCCTCAATAATATATCAACACATGTTATGATAGTTCTACATGCCACAGATGTCTCTCAATAAATATGAACATAAAATAATATGAAATCAAGGGTCCTAAAACTTTTTTATAATTTAAGTGTATAAAAATAATTGGAAATCACTCAGGGTATAAAATATAGTATTATGTCATTCAAAAACAATATAAAAAATTCAGAATTTATGTTAAATTACTAAAATCTAAAACTATTCTAAAACTCTAAATAGGTAAAAAACATGGATTTAAACAATTACCAACCTAAATTTTTCATTTATTTAATTGAGTATAATTATTTTTCTATTTTAAATCATGGTTTCTATGAAAAACATCTTCTAGAAAGGTGAAAAATATAATAATCAAAGTGTATCACCAATAATGTTCAATAAAGACCCCTCACTTAAAATGATATAGTTTCCACACTATATTATAAAGTAATGTGGGAGGGATATCAATAATTACATTGAAAAAAATGAAATAGAAACTTGAAATTAAAATTAGTTAATTGAGTGATCCCTATTACGAGGGTCATTCCATGGGGAAAAGTGGTGGATAATGGTTTCAAATTAGGTTACCTGCATATTTTTTTAAAAAATAAAAACCTACAATAGATAAAATATTAGTTCATAGGGTTTAAACATGATAGAAGTTGTGAAATATTCAGGTGAAAACATTTAATAATAAAGAAAAAAATCATATAAATACAGATAGATGAGTACAATGATGTTCATGAATGACCTATGAACCAGAATGATATTAAAATATAAGAAATATCCTAATAAAATGATTGAAAAAGAAATATATTATGGTTTTTTACCCATAAATCTCTAATAATGAAATCTTCATCCAGAAAGATTGAAAAAAGAATCATGTAGTTCCATCTATCTACTCAGAAGTTTGTTGCTTCCTACAAGAACTTGTTGTTATGTCATTGAGATCTCATGGACTCTTGGAGGGATTAACCATCATTAGATCATGTTGAACATGAATCACATGAATTAATAAAAGTATCCATACTCTACATGGTGGTGATACATGATGAGCACATATATTCAGTGAGATCTCCTCTAGCTAGTTCTAAACTTCATCTCCATTCTGAGTCATTTGCAGTAGGAGGGATGATGGTGGATGAATAGGTGCATCAATAAATATGGATGAGGTATAATATCATCACATGGATAAGGTAATAAAGTAATAAAAAGAAAATAATCCAACCAATAGTGAAGTAAAAAATCTACATCACATGTAAATATAGATCATTGATACATCAGTGAGAAATGGAATACAAGAAATACAAAAATGTTCACCCAAAAGAAATATAAAAATGGGGAGGTGATCATTATATAAATAAGAAATAAAATCAAAAAAAATAGATCTATATCTAGACTCCCCTCTCGAGTTGTGGGTTCATGTTGTTCTCCCACCCTATCAATTCAATATATCACTAAAGAGATTATGGAATAAACTGTCACAGTGGGTTCCATAGTGATGGAGGTGATCTCTGTGGATGATGGAGGAGAGGTTACAATAATTATGGTGGCCATGTTTCTAGTATAATGGTTGATGAATGATACCTTATATTATGGTATAATTGTTGGTCCCTTTCCCCTCTAGGCCTACTCAGCTAAAAACTTCAGCTGGGTTGTAGGGTCTTATAGCTCAAAGGGAATAGGGGTCTGAGTGGGAGGTGGGGAGTGAATATATGAGGAGGAAGTTAATTCCATTAGTGGTGGGTGAGAGGTTGTGGTGGATATTTTTAGTGTAGGGGTGGTAAAAAGGGGAATATCATAAAATGGAATACATAGGTGGTGGGAAATCTATTGAAGGTTATCTAGAATACACTGGTGGACTACCCATATATCTACAAGGAATAATGGGGTGGGTGATGGTGTCAGAAAAGGAAGAATTGGATTTAGAAAGAATATGGATGGTGGAAACGTATGGGGTAATGGTGGCTAGCAGGATAGTAGTGGTGATAGTCGTTGTAGTAGAGGATGGGGTGAAAGTAGGGTCATGATATGCGGAGGATGGTGTGGATGGGTTAGAATCATACTGGATAGGGGGATCATCATCAACGTCCATATATGTTGGGGCCCATTAGTATATTCTACCATCCAATGTGAGTAGACCAATGTTGTAGAGAAGTAGTAAAAAAATTCCCTCCATAGAAAAGAGGGAGGTGTGAGGTCGTGCAGCCCTAAAGCATCAAGATGCCTGACCAAATGGGTGATGAATGATCCAACCATCAATGTACTGTGATTCATCTTCTCCAGTTTTCTGTATAAGTAACCTAACTTCCCGAACATGTTGATGGTGGGGCCACCCATGGATGATGTGAGAATATTGACCTTAATATGGCTAACCCCCACTTTGGGCATCACCACAGACTATCCAAGCATGATCAGGGTCCTTGTATATGATCCAGAGAGTGGTACCTTCATGTGAAGTTCTCTTTACGGTGTGTAGATCATTATGATCAGTCGGTATCTAGTGATCCTGGAAAAAATTTGTATAGAATCATCCTTGTTAGGATTGAATTTTAATATCTAGAAGACTATATAAGTGATGAAATATATGGAGTATATGCTGAGTCTAACATAAAAGTTCCTAGTCAGAGATCCCAAGGCAGACTTCTGAGTCAGATGTGGTAAAAGTCTATACCAAACTAATAGGTTGATATGAACTTAAGGAAGATCTCCCTATATATATATCCGCATATACCTTGGTGAATGGGGTTATGTGAAACTGGTATATGAGTTCAAGGAACTCCTTATGGATGTGGATTCACTCCATTACTACAAGGTCCAATGCCTTGATGGTCTGAATTGGGTTCACCTGTAAGTGGACCAATCAGGCCTTATGCATAGGGTCAGTTAAATGGAGTAAAGAATGATGGAGTGGATGTGAAAGGCCCTGTAATATAACATAGGATAAATGTGATTCCTCCAAAACAAAATAAGATGTAGTAAAAGTGGTGTAAGATGAGGTGGAGGGATCAATATTTTGTAGAACAGGAGAAAACCATTACCATTTGGGTGGAAGTGGATCATCTTCATTATTGGGGACTATCTGTGGGAGGGGTATGAAATATCATGGTTCATTCCATTTGTAATAGAGGGGAAGGTGAAGAGGACGGTGGAGAATATTTAGGGAGTGGTATTGGAGGTATAATCTTGATCCAATGGTAGGGAAGGGAGGAATGATAACAAGGGGGTGCAACTTCTCGTGATGGAGCTCAGGGGAGGGGTGCATCACATATAAGAGGGAGCAATGGGGGTTGGGGGTGGGGGTGTGGGTTTGATGTGATCCATAAGTTCTTTGGTTTTAAAAAGATTACCTTAAATTTAAATGTTGTGTATTTTATACATGGTTTTCAAGTATTTAATTTTTTAATTTTGAAGTCACTTAAAACTTACACACAATGTATGTGTTACACGATGTGTATTTTTCTTTTGGAGCCCCTTTTTAGGACAAGTCCTCTAAATAATATTATAGTGACTATTATTCTTCTTAAAGACTGTACTAACCTATCCTATATGATTCAACCTACTGTGGGTTTCCTCCCAATTATCTCTTTATTTATTTTCTAGAGAATGAATTTTTTAGAATAAAATGACTTTATCCTTGAGTTGATACCCCTTGTAAAATGATTCTTGAGAATAGAGGTGACAAAAGGTGAGAATACCTTCCATGTCTGAGGTAAAATGAAATTTGAATTATTATGAGCACTGGATCCATTATCAATAGGAGGTTATTTTTTATTTCCATCTTTAATGGTTGGTTGATCAAATATTTTATCAGTAAGAGAAATGGTTTGACATTTCAATGACTTGTCATTTTTATTAGAAGCCTTATCCACATTTAACACAAACTTCTATTCACCAACTCTAATAATCAATATCCCTAATATAAAAAAAATCATTTCCTTTAAAATAGTGTGAAATGGTCTTCTAATAATGAGGGTAATATCAACTTAATCTTCTATATCTCGAATTATGAATCTAGTGGGGGAAAATAATTTTCTAGCATTTATTACCATGTCCTTGATCAATCCATGAGGGTTCTTTATTGAGTGGTTAGTGAGTTGGTGTTCTACCCTAGTTTTTTTCAATTATCAAAGCCCTAGTTTCATGTAAAAAATCATGTGTAAAATATTTATTCTCCCTTCTATATCACACAAGGATTTTTCAAAATTGTATGTCCCTGTGGTTCTTGGAATCAAGAAAATTCCAGGGTATATCAATTTTGAAGGCAGCTTCTATTAGACATCTATAGGGCATTCTTCATTTAGAGAGATAACTCCTAAGTCCCCTATTTCAGTTTTTTCTTAAGAAAATGTCTTTAAATATTTTTTCATAATCATGATCTAGAGATGTTTCATCTATAAATGGAATAATGATATGAACTTTAATAAAAAATTCCATGTTTTTTTATATTTTCCTTCCTTATTTCCTTATTTCTTTCATTAAATAAAGGGAAGAGGTGTCTTGTATTCTAATGGTACCTTTTCATTTTTAGGATGTTCTTCTGTTGGAGATTCCTCAATTGGTTATATATCATTAGTTGTCCTTGGAAAAGATATTTCAAAATATTTTAACATAATTTTCTCAATTCTACATGGTTGTCGAAAATATAGCTCATTTTCACTTTTAACAATTATAAAGATTTGGTCTCTTCCCTCTAATGAGCTTCGATGCTATTGAAAAACATACCTGATGGATGATTAGATAAGGTTTTATAGATCTTCCACATTTGATGTTCCAAGTTTCATAGTGTAGGCTTGTGGATTTTCATATCAGTTTATTGGGTTGTCATCCATTGATATTCATTCTTTAAAAAGGCAGTGAGGTAGTTTTCAAGATTACTTTATAGAGGTTGGTCTTTCTATTGTGGTCTTTGTGGATATTGTTAGAATTATTGTTGTGGTACTTTTTGATACTGTTTAATCTAGAAAAATCATGTTGGAATTATTTCTATGGTCAAGAATATAGACCTTGTGGTGGGTACGTAAGTGGATCTTTATTTCTTTGTGGAACCTATCCACTCCTCTACTAAAAATTACCGTAATTTTTCTGTAGTTTCTGATCCAGTCTTTGCTGGTAGGTTTTGTTGTTTATATTTTAGGGGTTTACATTTGTGTTGATATTCATTGTAATTAAACTAATTAAATATTATAATTAATTTCGTTCAGTCCTAACCTGTAGTATTTCTATAAATTTTGGCCTCCACACATCTCATAGGACATAATTTCCATCACTGGAGTAGGAGGGGGTGGTGGCGTAGAAGGTAATTGAAACTATTCTATCTTATTTCTCATAAAGTCTACTTGGGTGGATAGGTATTTAGTTTTTTTAACCTGGTGGATTCCATGATGAGGTGGTTTTACGTCACATTTCAATAGTCCAGCATTGTGGGAAACATCATCTAGAATTTTTTTTGTTGAATTATAGTGTATCGAGAATTAATATTCCATAATCAGTGATGTCTACCATAGTATAGAAGGTAGGATGAATTCCCTAGTATAATTTTTGTAATTAAAGTCACGTATGAAGTTTGGGATGCCGGAATTTTTGGTTTATCCCTTTAAATCATTCCCATTATTACCACATTTATTATTTATCCACATAGTTTAAGTTTGGAATTTTATTCTAGAGCATCCATGTACATATTTTTAGAGACTATTTTCTAGAAATTTCGTTGTTAATTCCTTCCAAGTCATGATTGACTCAGTAGATTGAATTTTTATCCAATCAATGGCTATATCGCACAATTAGAATAGGAAAACTCATAATCAAATTATGTCTAATTATAGTCCTTATTTACAAAAGGCATCACAATCCTTTTGAAAGTTACATATGTATTTGTGGGGGATATTCATATTAAGACCATAGAATTGACCCATATTATGGATCATGTGAATGAATAATGGATTAATTTCTAAAGTGTGTGCCTGAATAGAGGGTACAAAATAATGGTTGCAACAACACTAATAGATGAAAAACCATATTTCAAAATGGTGTTCTCCTCCAATGTTGGTCACTCACCTTTATTGGAAGGTGGCACATATTGGGGGCCTTGAAGGTGTGTTGGTGTAAGATTGTTCTTATTAACCATTAAAAAGTGGTGATAGGAATTGATTAGTCTACTGATCATGAGATCGAATATAATTTTTTCTTATTCATCCATCCTTCTTAAACGAGTCAAGGGTTCCTGGCACATGTACTAGCTGATAAAAGAGGAAAAGAGATAGAGAAAGTGAGAAATAGGTCACTAGTGTGCCCAAAAGAGAAAAATTTAAAAAGGAGAATGGTAAGGGAATAGAATAAAGGGGTAGGGTGAGGTAATAAGAGGATCAATCTATAGTTCACTATACCTAAGTGAAAAATAATCCACATAAAAAGTGACAAAATTTGGTCCATCCACACACATGATTGAATTCATGCGGGTGGAATTCCAATTAGAAATTTACATTCCCAAACTATACTAACTACAATGGAATAGTAAAGTGGAAATATAGGGTCGAACCCACAAAGAATACTAGAAGTTTAATAACCCATCAAACAAAAATTTTGTAAAGGATTCATGTCTTTCACTCTTCAGGTTTTTTTTAAATAAAATTAGGTAGTTTGGATTTAAGGCAAATAATAAAATAAGGGATCAAGATCAATTTTAGGGTGTAGACAAAAGGGTAATCCTAAATCTAACTTAGGATAAAACTATGGTTTAGTCTGTAAAATAGTGTAAATAAAACCAATTGACATTGGTCTAACCAATTGGATCGACTAAAGTTGAAAAGACTCTTTACTCTAGTGTAATTGAAAACCTATGTGCAAGAATATTTGGTTGTATGAAAAATGAGTTACAAGTTATTGGTCTTACACTAATATTCTCCAAATAGGTCATGGTTATTCAAATTGAACCTCCAATGGTTTGGAATAATGACAATGTGTTATATTTACAATTATTCTAAACCATTTTACTAGACACAGGGTTACCTTTCTTCATTTTCTAGAAATTCATTAGGTTCACACTATCCCTATTCTCAACCCATAACCCTATGTACATTATCCACTCATGGTGGTGAAGATAAAAAGTACAAAAATATTAAACACACAATGTAAAATCATGAAAAAAATGATAAAGAATCAATCTAGTGTTAAAATAAGGAAGAATAAATACCAAAAAATTGAAAGAAAATTAAATCTAATAAAAAAGAAATATGGTATAAAAACAAGTATGAAATAATCAAAAACAAATTGTGAATGATGAAACATTGAAGTATGACACAAGTGTTTATTAATAATGAAGAGTAATGTTGAAACGAACTTTAAGAATGGAAATGGGATTAAAAATGATAAATAAAAGGATAATAATGATTAACAACTCAAAAGGATTCAATAAAAACAATTAATGGAATGAATGAAATCTATTTTAGAATGAAAACGGATGAAAATGATAAGAAACAATAGAACAAAATGAGAGGAAATAAAAGTATGTCGAACATCCTATACATAGAGGGAACTACAAATATTAATAGGCCAAATAATATTGGACATGTAATTTATTCACATTTATTAATGGATTAGGTGACTTCTGTACCGATATTTACAAATTATGTAAGTTGTTTTCATGTCATATATTTGAGATCCACATTTCCCACTAAATAATCGGTTCTTAAGATTAATCGGGAGAGCCTTCAATCATTGCATGTCTTGAAATATCTTCATGTTGTGTATGTGCTTAAATTTTTGTGGGATTCATTCATTTAAATTTTCATGTCATGTAATGAATGTACACATCTTTTATTGTCTTCATGTCATACTAAGGAATTATGGGATGGTTTGTGGATCTATAAGGATATTGTGAATGAGTTTTATATGTCTTGTGTGAGGTACATAACATGAAAATTCTGTTTTTAATGTTTTTTCAACAATTATTCTTTTCAATCCAAATGTACTAATTCCATTGAAACAAACTTGTATCATGTTAAATTTCAAATAAATAATCAATAAACATTAAATAAATGTATCAAATATGTATACATAAATTCATCTTATCAGTAAACAACCATTTCTCATCGATCGATTCAAATTCAGACAACTAATTTTGTGATTGGTCATAGTCTAAGAGATGTCCACATATAGTTATAATGAGTGAGGGAAACTAGAAATAAATGGGAAACACAACATCAGTTCCTTACATGAATGAATATGGATTCGCTTGTGTGATAGTGCATGTGGTGGTACATTGAGCCCATAAAGCATCAGAGATATTTTTTTGGCCTGGACTTCTTTTCCTTATTCAGAATTTTCTAGACTATAGTTAATAAAGTCTTACTGAAGGCCTATATTTTTACATTTACTTCTGCATGGAAGTGGGTTGAATGGTTGGATTTGATGTTGTACTCCTGGTATAATTTCATTAATTTAGTAGAAAAAATGATGGTTCCATATTCTGTCAATATCATGTGATGGAAATACAATCCTGTGATGATATTAAAATTTAAAAAATTAATGATATTATTCATCCCAAATTCCATGAGGGGTACTACCTAATCCCATTTGGAAATTAATTCAGTATAATCATGGATATACATAAACTTCTTAGATGTGGCTAGGATATATGGTCCCAAATGTACATTTCATATATGGAAAATGGCTAGGAATATTTAGCATTATGTTGAAACTATGAGTATTGATTGATGAAATTTGAATGATTTTGTAATTCATAAAATTTGACGGTGAATTATACACTATCATATATCATTGTTTCATAGTAGTGACAAAGCCTCATATTTCTTTGGGAGAGTCTGGTCCCATATTGGTGAGCTCTACAAGAACCTACATGAACATGTTCCCTAACAACAATAATCTATCCTTATGATATTCATCTTGGGAGGATTCAATTGAAGACACATTTTTAGTGGGATTGTACTCATTTGTCCCATACTGAAGGGTAATGTTCATTGGGATGTGTCAAGTCTACTACTTTTAGGCTCGATCTAGTGAGAGGATACCATTTCGGAGATAATCAAATATAGGATCTATCCATCCATGGATGAATGTCGGTTCATAATGATATGGGTTATTATTTACGTGATTTATTTCCTCAATGTCACAAATGATGACTGATAAGACCGTCCTTCAGTCAATGATGCTGAAAACAAACATTTTCATAATTCGAGAAAACCAATACTATGGTTTCATTATCCAATTCATCGACATGACAATTTTGTGACCATTCTATGTAATGAAATATTGGTTGAAAATAGAATTCAACCTTTAATCATTTGATGTAATGGATTAGAGGGTACAATTATTCCTTCTTTGTTGTATACTCACTATTAATTTTTTTTCATCACAAGCTTCAAATCCCCTTTCAGGATTAGATCAGATATCTGTAGATATATGTCTACTTCAATGTCTGTAATGAGGGATTGGTATTCTTTATCATTATAAGTGCAACCTCCAGATAGTGAAAATGTAGGGAAAATTTTCATTGTATTGGGAAAAAATTATAATCCCTAGAACAACTTGGTTATGCTTTTGGTTTTCCAACCTATTTCCAATATAACTTCTAGAGCCACTAGTAAAAAACATCTCCCACATTTGGGATGTGTCATAGTCATAGAAAAACTCTTTATCTAGAAATTTGGGATCTAATGGTTCACTTTTTAGAGCTAGAAGTGTTGTAAATAAATCACCTAGGGCCTTTAATTTAGCTGACTTATAAGACACGAACCAAATGTCATATTGTTACAGAATAATTTCCCAAAAAGAAAAACTCATAATTCACATATGGTGGACAAGTATGTACTTAATTTGGTTAATATGAGAGACCAAATGGAATTCATGATGTTTTAATTAATTTATCTTTCCCTGAAAATATTTGTGCGATGTAGTTCCTCTAAATAATAGAATTCCATGTAACGGTACTTAGCATTGGTTGGATGTGATAGTATAGACTATTTTCATTCCTCTCATCATATTTTGGTGCTAGGAGATTTTAAAGAAATCATTATATATAATCCATATAAAAAATAATTATATTTTCTTGTACGAGGGGAATCAAGACCAGTTGGTATTGAAAGCACTGCTCTATATTCTCAAATTCCACTTCATAGTCCTCATCCCATCAGTAGGAAACTCCCTTTTTCATTAACTGGGTGAAGGGTAATGATTCTATAGCTATGTTATTAATTAAATTCTAAATTTAAGGGAGGTTCCCTTAGATCCCATAATTTATTTAAAATTTTAAGGGGGTGACATTACTACTGTTTCACTTGTCTTTTCCATGAAATCCTCAATGATATGATGTTGTACCAAAAAGATAATGAATTTCATGGAAATTACCCCAAAATCACATTTTATAGGATTTATATTCAAACTATGTTTCCACAACTAATTGAAGATTTTTTGATGATCTCCAAGCTAATCACATAATTTTCAATATTTGACTAACAGTTCATCAATATAAAATTCTTCTATTCATCCTGAGAAACACTTAATGATATGATATGTGTAACATTGATAAGTAGAACTTGTAATCTTTAATCCAAAGCGCCTGACCTGATAGAAAAATATCCGCTCAGGTGAACTGAATGTGGTAGATTATTATTTTTTAGGGGCTATCAGTATCATATTATATCTTTAATACCCATCCATGATGGGAGTGAATTGGAATACATAAATTGCATCAATCCAATGTTTTGTGATTAACAATGTGAAATTTTCCTTATAGGAGTGTCTATTAGGGTCTCTAAAATTGAAACAAACACTGATCAACTGAATGTGATTCTAAAAGGGGATGATTTTGGTCCCCCACTTTCTAAATTAAGGTGTATTTGATAAAATTTTCAAATTCAAATAATACATTAGTATCATGATAGAGGTTTATCCTCCAAGTCACCTTCTTGAAACCTCTATTTTCATTGGGTAATCTCATGTGGGGTGTAGCAACATTAGGGTTTAGCTCAATCATTTCTATATAATTACAAGTGATCGCATAACTATGATTCTTTAAAAAAAATATACACCTCCTTATTCTCAAGAGGAATGGATACACTAATCAAAATAGGTCATCTGTATTATTCTATCCTTATATTCAGTTGTCTAAGATCATCAATGCTGGTGGAAACTCCTTCATCAATTGTGGGAGGAGCATTACTCAGGTCATCCTTTTCTTCTTCTATATCTGATTCTATAGAGGAATTTTTAGACATGGAAGGTAATCAATAGTAATATAAGTCTTTATCATCTTAAGAGAGTATGCGTAAATAGAAATTGTAATTCTAGTCTACCAGACTCATTGAAAAGAGATTTTTAGGATTCTTTTTTTTATGTTATAGCTAAGTGTAGGAGGATCCTGTACATCTTCGGTTATTAACAATTTCACGGGGGAATCATCAATTTGTGATGATGGAACGAGGAAATTATTATATCCCGATAGTGAATTATTCAAATCCCATTTTGATGGATCCACTTTAGCTAACATGACTTCCATAACATGGACATGATCCAATAAAGATTTTAGATCATGATATATTACTAATATTAAGTCTAATGTCTCAATTAGGTTTATAGCTAGTGCATAATCACTAATGACAATACTTCATGTATTCAAAAGGGTATTTACCATACCATTTGGGGATGAAACCGACATATTGTTATCCAACATTAGTGGATTTCTCTTATTCCTGTAAAAACCCACCCCAGTATATATGGCTTCACAAGATGTGAATGGGGGAACTATCACTATGTAGTATGTCAACTATCCCATTAATGGGGTATTTCCAAAATTGATGAAATGTTGATGGTATCAATAAATGGATATCAATACAATGTCTTCCATGAAATACTTTATATGTTTTGTCTTTATATATAACCATGAGCTTAACATTAGATGTGAGATCCCCAAAATGATCCTTGAGCATGATATTCCCGAGAGGCCTCTTCCTTCTCTTATCATATACTTGAATGGTTATATTTGTTAGAGACACATCTCTTTTACTATATCCCAAATTTTAGAGGTTCCAAATCAGGATAAAGTTGACATCAAAACCATTCACAACTAGATCCCTTTAGAAGTCAACATTATTGAGTATTC
This sequence comes from Viscum album, assembly GCA_963277665.1. Lineage (NCBI taxonomy): Eukaryota > Viridiplantae > Streptophyta > Magnoliopsida > Santalales > Viscaceae > Viscum > Viscum album. The sequence continues at coordinate 1,539,313,154 of OY728131.1, forward strand.
CTAAAACATATCGGGGAATGATATGTCCCCAGATAACTTCTTCTTGATCCTCTTCCACGAACGATATGGTTATATTACATTTTTATGGAATAGACTCCATTTTGTAAACAATTTATGTAGTGTCTTATATCTGAAACTCTTGTGGGATCTAGAGAGCCTCAATGAGTGCCTCTATAAGTTCTTTTTGAAGATGGGGAGCATCTAGGATTTTGATTTTGGTTATGAAAACCATAAAATCTTTAAAAATGTAATTTTATTTTGTGTTGGAGGTCTATTATTCCCAAGGTTGGGTTTCTCAATATTATGGGTCTCAATAGTTATAGGGTTTGAGGTGGAAATCCTGGTTTCTGAGTAGAGGTTTAAGGAGTTGGTAAAAGTGGTTCAGGTCCCAACAATTATCCCCTTTTTCATGTTTGGTCAGACAATCACACTCCCTCCTATCATCCATGTAAACTGACAAGGATAGAATGTTCAACTGAGGTCTCTAAGGAATATTCATACTTTTGTTAGCATTTATGGAATTCACTCCCAGGTATCTCGGATACATATATGGATTATGTGGGGATGTGGCAAAAATATAGGGTTTGACCCCTCCTGTGCCATCCCCTATATCTCTGAATACTACATACATGGCCTCCAAATCCTTATAAGGTATGGAAAACTAATACTTATAGGCATATTCATCATAGTAGAAGGGATATTTTAAGTGAACCATGTTAACAAAACAAAAAAATGAGCTCTTCATCAGATGAGGGTTCCATTTGGTGGGGTTATTCCCATTCCTCTAATGTTAGAGGAATTAAATGTTCAAGAGTTAGAGCTTGTAAGGATGAAGATACATATAAATCCTTCTCTTGTTTCTTTTCTTTTGTTTTATGATTTTTTTTACCTCAAAGAGGTGTATTAAATGGAATCTCACTAGGTCTCATGATTGTTGTTGGTTTGTAAAGTTATTCTCTCATGGTTTCATGATCTTTATAAACTATCTTTCATGTCATCTAGTTTTCAAAATTCAATCCACAATGATCCCAAAAATCATACCATTACCCCTATTTTTTTGGTTGGGTTATGGCTACCAAGTCACATATTCTTTGGAATTATCCCACACCACCTTTCTAGAATCAATAATTATTTGGAGAAAGTATTTTAAGTCAAAGTAGTCTTGTATGGTGTGACCCGGACTCCTATGAAAAGGTTTGTAGTCAGGATGATCAGTGATATTGACCTCATTTAGTTTTTTAGGACTCAGTAGATTTAGTATATTAATTTTAATTACTATAAGAAAATTATAGGGGACTTATTCATTTCAGAAGGAATATTTTTTATTCATCCATTCTTCAAATTTCTAGTGATTATAATCTATTTTTTACTCTACTTGTAGGAATTTTTGTTGCTTATGTTTCTCAATGAGAGGCACTAGAAAATTAAGGGCCATAATGGGTTCTTGAATGTTCACAACTAATAGTTTTAGGGTAACTATATTAGTCTATAACTTACTAGGACTTTTTCTCTATGTCAAGGGAAAGGGCTGAGATTTAGCCTTAGTCCGCTAATTTGAATATTCAACGTGTTGTTCCATCTCTAAAAAATCACAGAATCTGCCTGGGAACTTCATCCAGATCATAGGTGTTTATATGTCATCCCAATGTTTTTTAGAATAGAGGTCAAGGAACTTGTCTTTCAAGAGTAGGATATTTAGTTAATAGGTTAAACATTTCCATATGATAATGAATTCAAAATCCCTATTGTATTCATGTTGTTTACATTTTATGAGGTTAAAAATTTTGATTTTATTTGACGCAAAGACAAAATAATAAATGAATTGATGAAAAAGGTATTCCCATCCCATAATTTATCATCATATAAAGATGTTGTAGAAAAATGGTTGAACCTGCTAGATTTTATAAAAAACATCTTACATTGGTCACCTTTTTTTATTCTCGAGGGAGAATCGTTGGGCCACATTAGGAAAAAAAGTGTGTGAGAAACTATACAAGATCTCCAACTACATAAATGGCTAAGAAGATAGGATTTATGAGATTAGGTAGGGTAAAGTTTCATCCACCCATTTAGGATATGGACTCTTCTTGGGCTACGTGGGTGCACACTGCCCTTCTACAACTTCCTTTTGAGAATCTAGGGATTCAATGAATCCGAGGAGTTATAGAGGTATTTCTATCCAAACTGACCCCTATCTATAGTGAGTAGAAAAGGCTTGATTATGAGTATAATTTTTTACGTCCCAGTAATTCATGATCCGTACTAGGACAATATGATCACCTTGATGGGGGAGAGGTTGTGTTGTAATTGAGGGAAGTCGCGGTCATCCTCAACTTATTTATTTATGTAGATCATTTGATTTAATTTAGATGTATCCTAGAGCTCAAATTGTATTCTTGTAGGTGGATTGGATCTCTCCTAATGTATGGGAGGAGGCATATTCCATCTATTTGAAAGATGATACCAAGAAGGAATGTTTCCCTTGATTATTTTCTCATTGATCTATATGAGATTCTATATCTCATTATCATACTATGTTAGTTATTTCTCTATTGGTGGAATTTATGATACTATGGTTGTGAGTGGGATGTATCTATACCTTTACCTTTATCATTGGTAGAGTTCCACAATGGAGGTGGAAATTCATCATTTTGAGGTTCTAGGTTTTGGATCCTTCTCTGATTTCTCATACGTGTAGCCTCAATCGATGCATCCAGATTATCTACCTCTTGAGGAACAATTTTTTCATTGTGTATATTTACATTTTACTCTTGGCCTATATCATCTCATGTGTTTATGGTAGTGAAATTAATTCATGTTCATTAATAAAGAGTTTTTATCCCATTACTCTCCATGTAGTATATTTATTTTGAAATTCTTACTCCCCTTTGAGGGTTGCATCGTGGCCATTTCGTGAAACCTAGGCTATATTAGGCCATTTTTTCTTATGAAACTTCATGTGTTTCATTTCCATTATCACACATTCCTCCCATATTGATCTATGAATATAGACTTTAAAAGAGTTTTTTATCATGGTTTCTGAATGAGAACCAAATAGGAAGGCTGTGACTCATGGTAGGAGAAATGGATGGGATGATAACTATCTATATTTATATCCTAACCTAGTAATGACTGATACCTTCTAGGGTACTGGAAATGATAAAACTTCACCTAGACCTGTAGGCTAGGGATGATTTGGGACCATTATTGGCACTTTATGACCCTGTTGTTGATGATTTGAATATTCCAATTGAGTATCTTATGGCTTCTTAGATGTTAATTGAGATATAAATTCCCCCAAAATTATGGGATAGGATTAATATAGAACCACTTCTAATTTCTCTAGGACCCTATTGGGTTGTGACGATCCAAGTGATGAAAAATGAGATAAAAAATACCTCATCGTTATGGGTTGTGGTTGGTTTGAAGTTACTGATAATATTTCATAGATCCTCTTAGGGTTTGATAACCTAAGGGGTGGAAGTTGTGGTAAAAAAATATCCCAACCCTATGGGTTGGGTTTTCTCTAAGATGGATACGATGGATGATTCTTTTCTGATTTTTTTTATTTGATGAAACTATGATCGTATATGGTTTGAGTGGAATTGATACCTATTATGGGAGTCATTTTAATGGGAATTTATGAGGTGGTCCACAACATTATATTCTAGGAATATAATGAATTCTCGTTTTTTTGAGATTCCTAGTTTATGAGTTTTTCTAAGAAATCTCCATATTTTCATGATGGAATTGCTTCTTCTAATATGGGGAGTCTCACTATATTTACCAAATGTCTTAGGCATTACATGATACCCTGATTTATTCTATGACTCTAAAATTAAATGATTTTATATCTATGGATTTCTACTGTTTTAGGGATGCATTTAAGTGAAACACTCCATAAACTCTCCATCCTAAGATATGTATATCTGATAAGGCCTAAGTGATTATTTTATAAAGAGATGTGGTGTCGTATATATAAGTATGATATAACTCTTCAATAGTTTTTTAGTCTTGGGTATTGAGAAATAGATATAGAATCTAGGTCTATTTGATAACAGAGTATGTCTTGGGCATGACGGTGAACCTCATATCTTGGAGAGGGGAGGTGTCTAGATTTTAACTACTGACAAGGCACCCACATTTTTTTGGCATTTATAAGAAATAAACTTCTTATGTAGCTTATCTAGGATCTATTACTAAGAAGTAAAATTGGATAGAATATGTTTGGAATATTTTTTCAGATTAAATCTCTCATTATATTAATTTTGGCCTCATCTTTATTAGATGTATATGCCTTGACCCAGTCAGACCACATGGGTTTCTTCTTTAAGTCAGCATATGACTGCAGTGAAGTGCTATTAATAGTTGATGGGTTACTATTTACTATTAACCCCAGTGTTTCAAGAACCTCTTTATATAAGGGTTTATGAATTTTGTGCTCATATGTATACTATGGTGTCTTGGAAAAGGGATTATTTCTTTTTCTTGGGGAGATATCACCACGGGGAGGTTTACGATAACATATTTTAGATGTAGAGTCCCTATGGTACATCTCTATACTACCATGTGTATTAATATTGAGGTAATTATCACCTTATGCTTTGGTTGAAGAGTATTTAAACCCTTGAGGTGTTGCAAATATGTGTCTAATACCTTCATGGACACTAGAATTAATAATATCAAGGATATGCTCTTTATTTTTTATTTTGGACAGAATATTCCAACATGAATTTTGGGGTAGATCAGGGATATGATCTTGACACATGATGGTTTTAGGAATACGTTGTTAACCATGTGATGTTTTTTTGATATGATCCCACTTTAAATAAGATTCTATAGTAATCTAGTGAGCATCTATATTATCGAAATGTATATGAGTCTAATTGTAATTTGTTTCTAGAATATACTAGTAATTCTTGGATGAAGAATTGGTGTGTTCTTAGTTAATACATATATTACCCACCGTAATATTCCCACAAACATCTGTAATTGGAGAAGGGATATGAGCCACCTCCTAGATAGCCACTAAAGGATGTTGGTGTAGTTGTTCATCGATTAAATTAGGGATATGAGAATTAATTACGTGTGCCACTTAAATATAATTGGTATCTTTATTAAAAGCGATATGAGACTAATATGAGGTGATTTTGTATATTATATTTAAAAACCATTATTGGAGAATGTATTTGAGTCTATTATTTTGAATTTGGAGAATGTTTTTGGTCTTTTTTGATAGGAATGTCAGCATGTCTTGAGACATATTCCAAAATGATCTAGTGATATCCAACAGTAATAGAGAAATGATCCCTGTATTTTTTTCTATAGAGTATGTCACCAATATTTCTTAACAAGAATGTGTGCCTACCTTGATGAATGTTCCAAACAGGGTTAGTGATCCTCGGTCAGAATGAGGATATTATCATGGTCTATTGCCTTGTCCTTTAATACAATATGTTTATAATCCTCTTGGATGAGAGCAATAATGTGAACTTTCTATGGAGTGGCCACCAATTCATACTAATCATGGTGTATGCTGCATTGGCTTCAAGGATATGAATATGTTCCTATTCCTATATCTATACCAGTGTCAGAATATAAAACCGCAGATCTTCTGTTGTCGCTAGAATGTAGTGGACCTTTAGAAAAGTGTGAAAATAAACGTAGACCAGCTCATTATTGGCTCAAATATATACCAAAATATGTCCCTGATTTAAGTAGGTATATAATCCCACTCATATCCTATTTTTTCCATCTGAAAATGATGATGATGTTCTTGTATAGGGGAAGGGATATGTACCTCCCCCATGATTGATGAAAGAATATTCATATAGACTTGGTTTTAGTGATTATGGATATGAGCCTACCCATTGTATATCGTCAGAATATATTGATAGGATTATTAATTGGAATATGAGATGTGATCCCACTCCCATTTATTGATAGATTTCTAGTCCCGATGATACCTCTTTAGTACCCATGCATGTGTATCCAGGGTAAAAATATTTCTAGTGGTTCCATCACTAGGAAATTGAGGGGAACTAGAGAGATGATGCTAGTGATGGCGGTTGATAGGAGCCCTCCTAGGTAAATCCATAACTGAGATGAATCCATAGTCAAATAATTGACCCACCTTCTTAAGATATGAAACGTGATAGTTATCTTACTTTGAGGTTAATATTACGAAGTGATTGGAAGTGGAAAAATGTTCCACTGGTTTCATTACAGCTTCCCCTAAATGAGATAGACTCAACGACTTTATTATTTATAGATAGCAACATGTATCCTCGCGGGTTGAGATCATACCATGTTGATGGTAATCTTATAGGATTGTGTTGTCCACTTGAAGATAATGGTTTTAGGTGGGAGAATTTTTATGTGACTCACAGAGGTTACCTCCATAGCTGAGGTTCAGTAACATCAAGTTGATAAAGACATGATCTTATGTCAATATGTCTATGAGAGAAGTTTGTAAAATTTAAAATATGACAAGTAACATGTTCAATGAACAATTTATCATTGTAAGTACGAAGCACATCTGATCATCTATGAACATAAAACTTAAATGTCTTTTCTTGTTCCCAGTTTGACCATCTTTCTCATGTGGAATTTTGATTGTGATAATGGACTTAATTCATTGGAATCTCAATGATGAAGGATTTCATGGCTAGCATAACATTTTCATTTTCTTAGGGGATGAAAAACAAAGTTTAACAATTCATGGTCAACAGATAATTTTTATTATTGGTGATATTCACATCAAGTTCACCATTTTTGATTAATTCAAAAGATTTTATGGTGGTTCCCTATTTTTAGGAGACATGATGATCAGTTCCAATAATGATTTAGTTATTCTGTTAGTAGATTCTTTTACACTGGTTTCACCATTTTTTTTCCCTTAGAGAGATATCATTTATGATGACAGATTGTTTATTTTTAAGTGTGGTTTCATAACAACTCAAATCTAGTTTCACATTTTTATATTTCATAGAAACTCCCAATGTTTCCCACATCTTTAATAAGGTACATACATGCTTTACAAAGGAAGGTGGACATTTGGGGTTTTAAAACCTGTATTCTTAGTAACTTACATTGGTCAAGAAGACAGGAGTTCATGATCATTGCACACTGGGGGGGGTTAAATCATCACCTATTCTGAGACTCTCATATAGATTTAAAATATGTTTGTGAATCTATTCCAAATCCCATTAAGGGATTGGTTACAATAATAAAGTGATAAAGGGTTATGTCATTCTACATGTAAAGGTGGTTCTATTAATGAGACCATCTATATTTATCTATGGTTCCCCATTTTATTCCCCTTATTTCTTAGAAATGGTTAGCTGATTATAGTTTGAATCCATATAAACAGGAACTCTGGAGTTTACTGCGTTCTAAGAAGGTGACTGTTGTTTCGAGAAATGGATTGAACCATCATGAGGAATCCTACATATCTTATTTATAACAGGACTCAAAACCCACATAGTTCATTTAAGACTTTTTTTTAATTTAACATTATATGGTAAGGGAATATGTAAGAGAACTTAGGTACTAGGTAATAAGATCATGACATAAGAAGATTTCCTAGATATCCTGCTTATAACATGAATTAGAATCATGATATTCGGATCTACCACCAACTTTAATATGGATAGTGATTGTTAATTAAGGACCATTAGGGTGATTTATCTAGGGTTTTACAATATGGGATTTTTATTGGGACTTAAACTAAGTTGGGTTCTCCTGTATGAGGGAAATCATATCATTTCATTAAATGTGGCTTACACACTGATATTTATATGGATGAGGGAAATTTATGTTGCTAGTTATATGAAAATTTAAAATCCTTATGCCCTATGTAGCCATGTTAGTTGTGAGAAACAAGGGAGAGAAATTGATTAGACTCACCAAATATGGATACAAGACTGATGTACTAGGGAGGCCCTAATGGGATGTTTGATATGGAGCTGTATCCTTAAGGTTTCATCATAGATATCAAAATTATAGAATGAATTAGAGTCCTCATATTTCAATAATATTCTCAATCCCCTGATGGATGAGGAAGAATGTAAACTCATGGGAGAGTTTGGGTCCCATTGGTTAGAGTGTTTGAAATATGGAAGGACATACACCTAGGTGGATGACCAATTGGAACTCGACATTAGGAAGGAATCCAACGTAACCTGTTTGGATTAGAATCAGAGTCCACATAGTTCAAAAATTTCTCCATCAATTGATGGATGAAGAAGAATGAAAATCCCATAAGAGATTTTGGGTTCCATCATTAAGAATGTCTAAAATATGAAATGATGTACAACTAGGTGGATTCCCAATTAGATTTTGGGTCATAGGAAAGTGTCATGCGTAACATGTTTGGATAGGAATCAGAGTCCTCATAGGTAAATATGGTGTATGTTAGAGTGTGTCTGTCAGACAAGGTTATAGTGTCCCAGGGTGTCTTCTTGACATACTTGAAATGTTAGGGATTTATACTAGACAAGTTACGGTTGTCTACCTAACATGTCTGAGGATGTATGAACATATCACGAGCTGTCTCTTGCGTGATTCATCTTACTTGTCTAGGGGACACCACATGATAAGGATGAAATGTACAAGGTGATTTTCCTAATTGAAGAAGTCATGGGAGAGTTATTCTGAATGATTCAACTAACTTTTCTGAGGGATATTTCATGATTGAAAAATACATGTATAAGGGTGACATGTGATCATGGATAACATGTCGAAGAGTTTCCGAATGATCTAGTTTAAAGGAATGGGGGACTTCACTTAACTTGTCTAACATTCCTAGGGGTTGTCACTTGACCTGGATTGGTCATGTGAAGCACATGATTCCTTACCATAAAAATAAACATAACCATTTATACATAGGAAATCCATTTACTTTATACTTTATAACATAAAGGCATCAATTTTTTCAGTTATTATATTGTTGATACCTCGCATAACCAAGTTGATACGTGGTTACTCTTTAAAATAATCTGGAAAACACACCATAAGTCCTTGACATGATCAATGAACAGATCAAGTGAAGAGAATATACATGCAGTTTCATCCCTTAACATGATACCAAGATTTACCTGTTGGATATACCTAGTGAACTCATGGATTTATACTTCAAGAAGTCCTCTATTTCCTTTTCTCTCTTCTATGTTTCTTTTTTGTACCAAGGAAGTGGAATTTAAAAAACTTTTTTCATGAATGTACACATCTTCATACAATGTGTATATCATATATATGGCCTGGGTTATGTGGACGAAACATTGCTTAATGGGCTTCTCGTGAACAGTTTGTGATTCATCCATGTTGTGATATTTATGTCAAATCCTAAACACTGACTTAAATATCACTATGTTTTCAATATATTTATTTCACCCATGAATTTATAAATGAATTTCACATAATCATGTTAGTTATCCAATAGTCTACACAAGATCATGGTAACTTGTATGGGCGTCTTTGTGAGATGAGGATTTCTATTGAAAAGGTTTTTTTGTGTGTGACATACTGGACCCAAAATCCACATAACCCAAGACCCAAGCCCGGTTAACCACATGAGCTCTGGTGTTTATCCCCATAAGATAGGGGCTGACAACTAGTAGTAGGGGATTGAATGTTAAAACTAGTGTGAAGACATTACCCCCACATTAGAGTACAAAACAGTATAATAGAAACATACAATAGAAGAATAATAATAAAAACACAGAATATTTAAATAGTATAATACTGAAGAATAAATACAAGGGCCTCATTGATAGTGTCTGATACAAGAATTCAGGCATGGCATGCTAGTACAAAATGGGATCAAAAGAAAGAAACTTACATACATTGTACAATAATACAAAAGTAAACAATAGTCAAAAACTGATCTAAGAATATTGAGCCTAATCCCGGTCCTCTGCTCCTAAACACCATCTAAGAGAGAGTTGTCAACTTGAAGAGTGGTGCTTACCTTGATCTGTACCTGTAAAAAAACAGTATGCTTAGGTGCTAACAACGTCCCAAATAGGGTACGAGATAAATCTCAGTAGGCCACCACCAACGGTGTCTATGTGTAACCTGAGTGGAACTCATAAGTAAATAGTGTGAAGATACTATAAGGAAAGTAAAAAAAATGTAGAACTAAACAACTAACCTCCATCTTTGGTTTCTAAGGATACATGGCGGGTCTACCTGCATTCTCTCAATATTGTCCTGTCTGAGCATGTCACCTATTATAAATACATATTTTAAAGAATGGGTTCAGTCTATAATGCCTACCACCATCTTATAACAAAATATGTTAGGGATATATTCCCGCCACCCACATTTTATAGAATAGAATGGGGTTATATTCCTATTGCCCAGATTTTACAGAACGTTACGGGGCTACATGCTTACCTCCCACATTTCACATAATGGCATGAGTTTATATGCCTAACACCCACATTTAATAGAATAGAATGGTGCTATATTCTTTACCCACAACATTTAACATAATGAATATGAATACCATTGATAAAGGCATTCACATTATGAAATTTATGGAAAACCATCCTACAACATTTCACATTAAATAAGAAATTATTATGAAATGCCTTTAATGATAAAACACAAAATGGGTGAGGTCATGCCATCCCAAAATACATTCCATTTGAACCATATCATTTATAAGGTTTTAGGATATCATATCCTAGACTAACATTAAAATTCAACCATTCAGTTTTTCTAACAGAGCAATTCTATTTACAAGGGCTCAAATCAAGGAAAGGCTGTGTCAAATAGTCACATAGTCAATTTGACAATTCCAAGCCATATTGGTCCAAACACCCATGGGGTGTTTTGTATTAGTCAGAATAAACATGAGAAAAATTCCCAATCATTTAGAAAACCATTAAATAAACTATAACACATAATTGTCATTTTGGTAAAATTGGCCTAAAATGGAAAATTTGGATGGATCACACCTTGGGTGTCCATACTAGGCAAGGATGATGGAGAAAACCTAAAACATGAATAAATTAACTTATGTCATCACTCTAGGATCAATTAAACATGATGGAAATAACATATTAAAGGATCTCGGAAAAGGCTATCCCATGGAACAATGAGTTTAACTATGAAATGACTAAATCTCAAATTGAAAACAATGTGACCTCCTACCTTAGGGTCAAAGATGATGACTCGTTGAGTATTAGCTAAAAATTCTAAGAAGGTTGTAGTAGATATGATTTTACATACAATGACTTAAAAATAGGGCGAATGATCCTAAACCAAATAAGAATAACTGATGGTTAGATTTAGAAAGGAAGAAGGGGAACAAGAGGTTGGACATATCGTGACTTATCCAATGCTTTCAACAGAATGACGATCGAACACCGTATGGAGGAGCCACATGATATTGAATGAGAAGAGAACCTAGATACCTAAGAGATGAAGGGGGAGATTTTATGAACTTGGGAGGAGAAAAAGAAGAAATAACATAAAAATGAATTAGGGGGAAAATGATAATTTTTCCCTAAAATCTGTCTCACATGGTTTATACACAATGTTTGGGAAACTATGCACAAACTGTACGCAAGGTTATGCTCCCTTCCAATAAGACTTCATGGTCTCTATGCATGGTTTCCTAGATTGTGTGAAAAACCATGAGAAATATTTCTATAACTTCTGAAACTCTCAATAGAAGGTCTCATGATGGTGTCTAGGCCCGTGCGGTTTCTCCTAAACATTTGGCCCAGCCTGATTTCTCCCTTTTCAGAGCTTCGAGCTCCAGAAGTGTTCGAGACGCTCATGTAACCTCCTTAGCTTGATCAGTAGACTTAATTAGGACCATTCAAGACAATCAATAAGAAAATTAACGATGCGTACCATGTCCCAAGAGTCAGGTTATTTCAACTTATCCTCATTAAATCATATCTTCCCTGAGTTTCCCTACATAGAGTAATAAGGTACTGTCAGTAAAGATCTTCGACCATGGAGACCATACATTAGCTTCCCTCTCCTAGGTCTTATCTTGTCCCCAACGATGCTTTTTTAAGACCCATACAAGATTAATAGACCATCCTCAGAGTGTCTTCATGCCCCAATCAACAATATGAACTCGATACTCCTCGAAAGAAGCATCCATATCCAGCTCAACCTAGTCAGGACAAAATACATGAGATGGGTATGGATGATACCTGTGAAGTTGAGATGCATGAAATACATCATGCATGGAATGATATCTATGAAAAAGTTCCAACTGGTAATCCACTAGCTATATCCACTTAACAACCTTGAAGGGTCCAATGGATATTAGTGATAGCTTACCCTTCTTGTTAATACGTCTATTCCCTAACCTGGGTGATACTTTTAAGAAAAATCAGTCTCCAACATCGAACTCAAGAGGTCACTGATGCTTGTTGGCATAAGAATCCTATCCAGACTGAGTTGTCAATATACAATTCTGAATCGGTTGGACCTGATCTGAAATCTCTAGCATGAGATGAGGATTAAGGGAAGATACTTCCCCTACCTCCAACCAACACGAAAAAGATAGACAAGGACTATCATACAAGGCTTTGTAGGGATCTATCTCAATGGTAGCATAGAAGTTGTTGTTATAAGAAAAATTGAATAGGGGAATGTGTTTCTATCAAAAACCCCCCAATGTTTGGAATGCACACATTAAGCATATCCCCAGGAACCTGAATAGCATGATCCTTCTTTCCATTAGATTGAGGGTTATAGGTTGTGATCAAAGGTACCTGCATACCCAAGGCCGTCTACAAACCATTCTGTAACTATGAAGTAGAATGGGAATCCATATCAGAAATTATAGAATGTGGTGACTCATGAAGACGTAACACCTACTTGACATAAAATCTTTCCATCTCATCGGTAGAAATGGTTTCTCACATAGTTAAGGAATATGTGACCTTAGAAAAATGATAAACAACAACCCCCACTATGTCATATCCATGAGGTGATCTTGGTAGTCCTGTTACAAAGTCCATCAAAACATTATCCCATTTCCACTCAGGAATACACAATGGTGGATGAAATCCTACCAGATGATGGTGTTCCCCCTTCACTATATGGTAGGTGGATCATAACATAATGAAACTGGATATCTCATGTTTCATGATAGGCCAAAAATAATGATGTCGTAGATCTTGGAATGTTTTGGTGACACAAGGATGAACTTCCCATGTTGAGGGGTGGAAATCCCTCATTATCTCATCCCTGATGTATGCGAGGAACCATTCATTCCAACCAAACATATGAATATCTTCCCCATCGACCATCCAACAAGAATATGTGTCATTATCTGAGACACTCTTCCATTGGAAAAGACCTTCGGGATCATATGTTTTTCTCAATCTTACTCATTATAGAAGAATTGATGTCACTACTAAGGATAAGAGGATAGTCTGACCATGGTACTCATGAACCTCATCATTAATCTTTGAGAAAAATGGTCATAAAATTCCATTCATCACTAGACTCTTGAATTACCTGTGTCTAAGTCTTTCATCTCAATGAATTAGCTAATGAATTCCATTTTCCTAGATTTTAGGCATGTTCAATGTCAATATATTACAGGTACCCGAACCACCTATGCTACTTGAGATTTAGATCCCACTTTATGAAGATATATTTTAGGCTCTTGTGGTTTGTGATCACCACAAAACACTCTCCCAATAAATAGTGCCTCGAGTAGCATAAGGCTTGAACAACTACAATGAGATCAAGTTCGTGCGTCAGGTAATTTCACTCATGAGACCTCAAATGACAAAAACCATATGCAATGACCCTCTCATCCTACATTAGAATAGATCTAAGGATGATACCTGATGCATTATAATAGACTGTATTATCCCTTATTGGATATAGAAAAACCATTATCAGTGCTGAAGTAAGTCTTTCCTTCCACTATTGAAAATATTTTTCACAAACCTATGACCATTTTAATTTAACATCCTTCTTCGTCCAACATATAAGTGGCACTACAAGGCATGTGAAATAATAAACGAAGAATCTATAGTATCTAAAAAGATCTAATAAATTATTAATATCAATGATGTTATCAGGTTGTTCCCAAGAATCCAAAACCCACAATTTCTTTGGGTAATAGAAACTCTTGAAACCAAGATGATATAACCTAGTAAGTGCACTCTATCAATATAGAAGTGGAATTTAATGAGATTATCATAGATTTGATGATATCTTAGCATATTTATCATGATATTAATATGGGTTGGATGGTCATTTCTCTAGAAATAACACACCAAGATATATTCCATGAAGAAAATCACAAATGAATCCAGATACAGGCGGAAAACCCAGTTCATAAGAGCCATAAATATAGTAGGTGCATTCATAAGTCTGAATGGCATAACTAGGTACACGTAAAGATCATAACTACTCTTCAAATATATGAGAGGTATGTTTAATGTTCCGAAACACACCTGATGATAGACTGACCTTAGATCTATCTTTGAAAACACTTTTTCTCCTAGAATTTAATCAAAGAGGTCATCTATTCTAGGAAAGCGATACCAATTCATGATAGTCAGTTGATTCAACTGACTTTAATCCACGCGAAGCCTAAGGGTATTATCCTCCTTCTTAGAAAATAGAATAGGTGAACCCTAAGGACTAGTGTTGGGGCATATAAAATGTTTTTCCTCCATATCCTCTAACTGATTTTTGAGTTCTAGAAGCTCCTTTGGTTACATCCTATGAGGAATGATCACAAGTACTTCTCCTGTCACTAAATCAATAGTAAACTCTACCTCTATCTCTGAAGGTAGACCAGAGAATTCTCTAGAAATAATTTATCTGAAGTACTCCACTATATGAGGAAAAATGGTGGGTTTCAACCCCTGATCATCAAGATAAAGACTAGAAACTATTTCTGTAACACTGCCCAGCCTCTGTTGCTCGGGTCATGCTCATGTCACACAAACATCCCATTCTCCCTTATACACATTTGAAACACCCTATGGTGATGTAAATGTCACCCTACAATGATATAAGTCAATATGTGTTGTGTAGGTATCTAACCAGACCATCTGGAGGATTACATTGAAGACAATCATCTCGATAATGTCTAGGTTTCCTCCAAAAAGGTAACCATCTATCTCAAGGGGACAGTTCTGAAAATGGTGGACACCCTCTGATCGAAATAATAAGGTTGTATCTTTCATCATAGCAACATCATAAGACTTAATATTAAAAACTAGACTCTTAGTGATGACCTCATACATGAACAAATGAGAATCACCTTTATTAAACAAAGAAGATACTAATGTGGAGGCCACCCGAATAATAACATGAATAGTTGAAGGTCCAGTGTTATGCTATGGTGGCATAGCCTGAACTACATGTAACAGGCATGTACTGTAGCCCTGAGTCCCTTCCTAACTGCCATGAGAAATCCTGATCTGCTGGCACGAAGAATCATATGTCTGATTTCTTCTTCCTTGACCACTACCTTGACTAGATCAACTGGTGGTATTCTAGCTATATGACTATTCTGATCCAACTGACCCTGCTCATGGATGATGAGTATGTGAAGATATTTTCTCACTAGGCATTGGAGGGAGAAATCTGCATAAATGGTGTTTGTGGAACATAACCACAACCTATACATTCAATTGGATCTTGCAAGCACTGCATATTGTATTGAATTTGAACTCCACACTGGTGAAAGATAGGATAACCACCAGTGGAAGGAACCAGTACTTGACAACTTCCACCAGATTCCCCAAAACGTCACTTTTTTCCTATATAATATCCACTAGAATATTTTAGTGATGAACCTCCCATGATAGAACACTAAACATATCTCAGTTTCTAGTCTTTAATTAGGTCCTATTTAACGATCATAGAAATAGTCGCCAACCTAAAAGCATTGATCTACGACCAGATGATGTAACACATCCCATCCTCAAATCACCTAGCATCCATAAGGATATCAGTGGCTATAGAATGAGCAAAACTCTACAGCTAAGTGAAATGAGACATGTACTCTATGACCAATATGTTATCCTACTATAGATTAATGAACTCTCTATCTTGATTGGCCCTCAGAGTATGGGGAAATAAGTAGTTATAAAATACCATATATAAGTCATACCAAACCACTTCTCTCTGATGGAATTCATGGGTTATGAAATCCCACCACTTCTTAGGTGAGTCACAAAGCATATAGGAAACTAGATTGACTCTCTATTATGGAGGCATAACTAGGTGCTAAAAGATAGAAATGATTGAATCGATCCAAATCTCCATATTAGAAGGCCCTACATCCCTCAAGAAAGTAGGGGGATGATGATATTGGCACTCAGAAGTCAACTCTACCATGCTTGGGTCACGTCACACTCTTCCTTGCATATTCCTCATCATACAAAAGAATCCCGCTCAAAACTGGGTATCAGTGCCCAATTCTAGTATAGGGGGAGGGACCACAGGTGGATCATATGAAGGAAAGACTGGTGGCATAGGGCCCTCCACCTCAGGAACATGGTCATCATCACCTTCAGGGTGCACAACTAGAGGATGTTGTGGTGGAATAATTCTAAAATTTCAAATCAACGTCTCAAAAGAGATTTAACACTTTAGATAAAAGCATTTAAGAAACTAGAATAATCATTAAAGACTTCCTAAAAGAACGAACACACCTTTATGCCTTCTTTTAAAGCCAGGTCTAGACATTTGAACAGACCGTAACAGGCTATAAGAATGAAGAACACCCCCACCCACTACTAAGGTTGGGTTCAGGTAAAGTTTCTATGTTAGGCATGGGTAAAAAGGTTGTTCTCAAATTATAAGTCACTTTAACTAGTTGATTCCATTGATATGTCCTTTTTTGTCCCATTATGGCCCATACACCTTATAATTAAAAAGATGACACCAACCTGGATATTATTTAAATGTTACATTTTTCTTATAACTATTATTACATCATTACCCAAATGGCTACGCTAGGTTGAATTCCATTTTCCTATCTATAAGGGCCCATAAAACTTATGAATTAAATATTTTTACCAACTAGTCACACCATAAAATGATCTAAATCCTATAGAAATGTGTCCAAACAATTTTATATATATAACAAGGCAAAAAAATAAGTAATATGCAATGGTCTCTAAAAATTTAAACATGACATGGTAAAATGCATGGCCAATTCATATAGTACATATTGTGATTCATTTTCTAACACATAACCATCATCTAGTCAGGTTGAACAACGAAATAAAAATTGCAATATCATCAATATCAATAAAACTGCAAGACATGTGAAGAAACCAACAATGAAATGATATCAACAGTAATAACAGAATCCATGATGGAAATGACTCGAGAAACTTGGTCCTTACCCCATATGTGGGTTTGTGACGCCCAAGTATTTCTTGTGACCAAGTCCCATGTGTTCCCAATCTCCAACTTATTATCATAAAATAGTAAATAATGAAAAGAAACCTCCTCTGATACAACTTTGTGACATCCCAGATCCGGCTGCCACATAAATTGTGCCCTAGGCCTAGTTGGCCACCTAACACCTGGCCTGTCTCCCCAAAATCCAAGGGCTACTGACTAGTATCATGGGTTTGAATAGTAAAAACCGTTATGGGACATTACCCCCCTTGTCAGAGTACAAAACAGTGTAATAGAAACATACAAAAGCAAAATCATAATCAAAAGACAGAATATGTAAACATTGGAAGACTAAAGAATAAATACAGGGTCCTTATAGGTAGTGTCTAATACAAGTATTCATGTATGGAATGCTAGTAAAAAATGGGAAAAAAAGAAGGAAACATGAACACAATGTTCAACACTAAAAAATTAAACAAAAGTTAAAACATATCCAAGCATCTCTAGAATAAGCCCGGTCATCTTCTCCAAAACACAATATGTGTAAGATTCAACAACCTAAAGAGTGGTCCTTACCTCCATTTGTACCTATAAGAAAATATTCTACTTGAGTTCCAAAGGCATCCTGAATAGGGTGTCAGATAAATCTCAATAATCCCCACTAATAATGTATATGTGTAACCTGAGTGGTGATAATAATTAAACTATGTGAAGATACTGTCATGAAATTAAAGTAATATTGAATTAAACAAATAACCTCCTACTTGGGTTCTAAAGGACCTCTGGCGGGTCAACCTGCTTCAACTAAATGCTTGAATGTCTGAGTATGTTACCTAGTATAAATAAATATTGTACATAATGGCTTCGGGCTATAGTTCTTACCACCCTCTTGTAACAGAATGGCTTAGAACGATCTTCCTACAATAAACATTTTACAGAATGGCATGGTCTATATACCTACCACCCACATTTTATAGAATCGTGTTTGGATATATTCATATAGTCTACATTTCACAGAATTGAAAAGGGCTATAAGACTAAAACCCACATTTAATATAATATAATTGGGCTATATTCCTAAAACCCACATTTAACAGAATGAATGGGGATACCAAAGATAAAGTATCTCACATTACGTAATTTAAGGAAAACCATCTTACAACATTTCAATTTAAACAAGAAATTACTATGAAATGCCTTTAATGATGAAACAAAAAATGGTGAGGCCAAGCTATCCCTTAATACATCCCATTTAACCTTTATCGTTTATATGTTTTTAGGCTATATTATCCTATACAACCTACACAAGTCATCCATTCAGTTTTCCAAATAGGGAAATTCTATTTACAAAGTCTCAAATCATGAAAAAAGGCCAAGACAAATAGTCACACAGTTAATTTGTAAATTCCATAAAATATAGGTCCAAACACCCTTGGGGTGTTTTGGATTGGTCAGAATACATATGATACAAAAGCCAACTCATTTAAAAAACATTCTAGAATCCATAACCCATAATTTAAATTTTGGTAAAATTGGCCTAAAATGGCAAATTTGGTTGGATCACCCCTTGGGTTTCCATACTGAGAAAGGGTGATAACAAAAACCCTAAAAGTTAATCAATTAACATAATTTATCTCTCCATAGTCAATTATACATGAAGGAAACAACACATTAATGGATCTCGGTAAAGGCTAGCCCAGGACACAATGAGTTTAACTACAAATCAGTCAAATCTCTAATGGAAAATATCATGACCACCTAATTTAGGGCTATAGATTATTAATTCCTGAGTATCAACCTCATATTTAGAGTAGGTTGGAGTAGATATGAATTTTGATCAAACACCTTGAAAATAGGAAGAATGGGCCTTCACCTAAAAAGCACCACCAGTAGTGAGATTTAGATAAGAAGAAGGGGCACATGAGGTTATCCTTACCGAGGCAAATCCAACGCTTCTAAAAGAATGAAGATCAGACACCGAATGGAGGATCAACATGAGATGAAAAAATAAGAGCACTTTTAAACCTATGATATGAAGTGATAGCTACTATGTGCCTAGGAGGAGAAAAATAGGAAAGCATATAAAATGGAATGCGGAAACAAATGGCAATTTTTTCCTAAAATCTGTCCCACATGGTTTATTCACATGGCTTGGGAAACCATGCACAAATGGTTCGCAAGGTTCTATCCCCTTACTGCAAGCCTGCAGGGTCTCTGTGCATGGTTTCCTAAACCATGTGCAAATCGTGATAAATGGTTCAACAACTTTTTGCAATTCTCTAATGAAGGTTGCACAATCAGGCATCTGGGCCCGTATGGTTTCTCCTAACTAAAAAACCCATCATACTTTCCCCTTTTTGGAGCTCTTGGATATTGAAGTGTCCCAAACGCTCCCATAACCTCTTTATCATGATTAGACGACTTCACTGGGACCATTCAAGACATTCTAAAATAAAAACTAATGATTTGTACCTTGTGCAAAGAGTCGAGTCGTTACAATGTGATCTGGTGTGATTTGTTTGCGACACTTCGCAAGATTAAGTCAGTTCATTGGAGGTAATTTTTATGAAAAACAACATAACCCTCCTTTGACTAATGGTTCATCATTTTTGAGATTTAATTTTATAATGGATATGGTGTTTCCCATCAGTTCTCTATCATGTAATCACCTGATCAAATGGACATGTATGATATCCTTTTCATGATATGTGTGATATGTCCAGTAGACATTGTGTGATGGGGATGACATGTTGGAAGAGATTTTGTTTGATCAGTGGATTGATCATGCGAACTGCATCCACAATTCGTATGAAAACAATGTAACTTCCTTTTACATGATGCATCAACATTTTGTATCATTTTATAATCTATTTTTAAATAAATTAATCTTGTTCCAATTTTTTTAGATTAGGAAAAAACATAATAAATAAAGGATATCACGATGGAAAGAAATCATTTACATGGATGTTCACTCCTCTTTTCTATGGTGGTTCCCATGATCAATGTTGGATCTCATGATGGTGTGCGAGCATTATCACAGACATTCATTGCACTTTTCTATAGATCTGAAGGGGCATCACTTGATCTTCATAGTGTCATGTGATAACATAAATGGGATCATTATATCAATGGAATATGAGGCCATTAATTAATCAAGGTGGCCTATCCATGAAATATGGGCTAAGGGAACATGGCCCAAATTCTAATTTGCGTGAAGTCGTCACTAAAATAAGGGTTTGAATTGCATGTTTGGGGTGCTTATCAAGGCCACATTTCTAAGGGTTCACATTTCTAGGATTATTTACCACATTATTAGGAAGTATTCACATGATAATGGGTGTATTTAAATTTTTTATGAAGATTTTGACACCCTTGTGTTCATGAAGAATCCATGAGATTGGGTTTGCATGAACAAGGGTGCAATGATTCATGTTTCAAGTCATTACATGAAACCCATGTAGTAAGATGGTGTTGCGAAGCTATTGGATTTCATGTGTGCATCACATGATGTTAAAATCATTATACTATCACATAATGGGGATTAGGCGATGGAGTTTCATGTAGAATTCAACTCTCATTCCAATGACACCCATGTTTGAAATATATATCATCTTCACATGATCGTATTAAATGTGGAATAGATCTTCTCATGAATACATGAATATTTCATGTGAGTCTTGGAATTACATCAAATAAATATAGTTCATTGATTCTTGTGTATTATTAATTCTTAGATTTCATTGTGAATCAAATAAACTCTTAAATTTTTTTTATGTTAGACAGATGTAAAATTTCTATTCAAAATTCCTTGCATAACAAGGTATACGATAATTCAATCTCCTTCTTGGTGAAGGCATGACTTGGATATGCACTCACTTCTCTGATCATATTACAGTGTACATATATACATGCAAGCTCATTATTTTTTCATTATGATAGAATTATTCCCTAATAGTATTATAGACCTTCGTGAAAGTTTATGTGGTATTTTACCCCATCATACCTTATAGCTTATGTGGTGCATCAGTTCTTTGTATGAATGATTATGAGATGCTTTAGATATTTACATAATTTTATTCACATAAACCTTATATAGGATCAAAATTCTATGATTTTTATATAAACAAAGAGCTTACTTCTCCTAAATGGATTCTACCTTGAAATTTTGATCTTAGACTAGTATTTAAAGATGAAGTATCACAATGCCTCTTTAAATATGAGATATGTGATGTCTCTGAAAAATAAGATCTTCCATTCATCAAAATGTGTGAATCAACCTTATATTTGACGATTCTACTATGTCAAGATATATCTTTAAATAAATGAAACTCTCAAAATTTTCAAAATATCCATAGCCTATGTAGGGTGAAATTTGGTGACAATGTATGATCCCACGGTGACGTTCATGGGACCATTTTCTTTATCTGATAAAAATATAATGACATCAATAATTCATGTGTATAAAACTCATTTCTTCATTTTATATACAAATAGATCCTATGGAAGCATGTACTATATACATATCTTCTTTTAATCCTATCATCATATCAAACTGTATTCTTATTTACATACTCTATTTTTTGCATATTCTCATGGAATGTGTGCATAAGACTTCTCATATAAAACAATGCATACCTAAAAAACCTATATAAAGAGATTAATTCTTACAGTATGTAGATTTTTTGGGAATTTTTCCTCTATTATCTACAAGTTACAGACTCGTGCATGGTCGGGACATCTAGGTTGATTGTTTTAGAAAATACGCGTTGCACTTTAATCATTATCCACAAAGCATATTTATGGTATAATGTGTGTACATGGAGGCTTCATGTAATCCATAAATATACATAACTGTATGCACATGTGATCTTTATTTAGGGATTCTAGTATGCATTGTGATATATCATACCACAATGGTAATTCCCCTCATAAACCTTGGAGTTTTCATGTGATCAAGCTCATGTGGATGGTGCATGATAACATGGTTCCAGTCTTCTTCACATAAGAATATTTACGGTTTCTTATTATATTCCCTTGAAATAATATCAATAATGGGGTATTTTTACAATGGAATTTAAAATGACAGTCTCAAAATGTAGAGTTTCAATGTAATATGGCTTGTCTTCTCGAGGTTATTGTGGTGAACAATATCAATTTCAGGCATGATAAGTGAGATAAAACTATAGTACCATGATGTTAAAGAATATGAAATGTGTTTTCATTTATCTATTTGCATAATATCAGATGTTTTAAGTAAATATAATATAATATAATATTTATTTTATTTTATTTATCATCATTATTATTATTTGTAATCAAATAATAACATTGATAATAATTAAACTCCTTCAATTGTGTAAAAAATGTTCACATCCCAAACATCATTATTAAATGTCATTATATATTATAAAAATATATGAACTCATCAAATGCATTCTATTACAGAAAAGTGTCTGGCATAGGTTTAGCGTGACAAATATGGGGTCTTCCTCATAAGGAAATACTCAAGAAAAGACACACAACCCATTTTAGTTCTCAAGGTTAATCTTGGTCAGATCACTCACCCAACACATTCCTATTCCAATTTAAATATAGGGGAACCCATCAATGTACATGTTTCAGGGATAAATCATCTAAATGGAAGAATCTCATCCATTGGTAGTGTAGGTACCTAGACATAACACATAGTCCTCTATGTAACATGGCTCTCTATAGGGTACTATGACTCTCATAAAATTACATAAAAAAATTAATTAGCAAAATTTTAGATGGTCAATTAATCTTGGGAAATTAATTTGATTAATTATATCACCAATCTCATGTTAGAGAAAACATGTTACAATGAACCAAAATTAAGTAATAAATTTACCATTGAAAATGTACCATTACTAATTACCATTTTATAATCTTTCCACTTTTATTTCCAAGGGTCAAAATTAGGTCCAAAGTCTAGTAGAGACCTATCCAAGCTCATTCCCATAATTTGTCTCCTTTAAAGATCATAGAAAACATAAAAATTCTCAAAATAAATACTTTTATTGAATATAATTAAATAAATAATTAAATTTAAACCAATAATATCTAGTTAAAACTCACCAGGTCACTACACCACACTAGAAATGAGTCCAACCATACAAATGAGGTCCATTGGGAACTACCGACAACATTCCTAAGAACACCCCTAAGATCTAGAACCATTCATATACTTATTATTATTTCCAAATTTTAATTAAGATACAAATAAATTTGTGGCATAGAATACTATTGAGAAAATGATGAACTGTGGATGGTTGGTGTTGTCTTAGGGCATCCTCTTCCATGGATGTATGAATGATCTGAATAAATCATGAGATTTTTCAATTTTCTAGTGAAATAATTTTTTTAACCTAAAACAAACATCTCCCAAATTTTTTATAATGATATGAGAGATGAAAGATAGGAGAATTAGTGGAATAGAATGCCATGCAATGTTGTCAAATTACACAAAAAACGTAAATAAAAGAGTAAAATGTAGGGGAGGCTCTAGCCAAAGACCACCCTGACATGTTCCAGTCTAAAGGAAGAAGTGGGTCCTAATCCCCCTTTTAAATTTATAAAAACCTATCAGGACCCTTTAACGACATCACCCCAAGTGTCACACCATTAATATTCATGGGGATCCCTTAGAGGTCCCTTCCACGCATTGAATTAACCCTGCGAATGACTATAAACTAATTCATGTATTGAATATCCTTTTCACACCATGAATGGTCAACTAAAATAGTTTTTTGTTTCCCTAGTCACCCTTTCCACAATCATGCTTTCCAAAACCCCTCAGTCTTCCTCTCAATCTTAAACCATTCCCAACACCACCCTTTATGGATACCAAAACCCTCATAACTTCATTCAAATTCATGGTTTTAAAAATTAAACATCTACCAAATTAGAATTTATAAATCTAAATAAATTATATAAACCACATAGACAAAATTTATTATAATTCACTTATAATTTCTAGTTACCCTTTTATTAATAATTCTTCATTAAAATCATTACTCGGGTGAAAATAGGTCCATTTTCAAGCATGTTTCTATTCGATAGTTCTGATCCTTAAACCGTTTTTATGGTTTTGTCATCTAAAAAATATGAATAATTTAATATATATAATATTTTTTAATTATATACAATTTTATACCCATTAATATAAATTGGCGATGAAAAATTAATTACACTACTTCATGGAGATGGTAGTCTATAAGTACACATGAGTGATGTTTTCACTTTTTTAAATATGGAATGAAAGAAGGTATATAATAATCCACCATTACAGAATTGTAATTATATTATAAGTATATTATATATTCATTATATTTATCTTTATTACTATATATATAAATAAGAAATAAAAAATAATCAAATTACTTCATGGAGGTGGTAGTCCACATGTAATCATGGGCGACACTATCATTTTCCAATGGATTGGAAGAAGATGCAAAATTATTTTAAAAAAATATAACAACATATAATTACAATAAAAATAAAGGTTCCAATATTTAAAGAAGTTTATATAACATTTTGAAGAGTTTTAAGAATAAATAATCCCGAAAAATATCGGTAAGAACTTATATAACATGTTCAGGCATCCTATTTTGAAAAAACGTTAAGGATTATTTGATGAGTATTTTGGTAAGAAAAGTACCTCAAGGTCATGTATAAGGATACTAAAAGAATATTTGGGCTTATATTCGTTATGATAAAGGTATCATTTGGTGTGTATAAATTATAATATGAGGTTCCCTTATATAAGTGAGGTGGGTGGAAAACTTATAAAAATTAAGAACATGAAACTATAATAATGTTTCTCTCATGGGAAATAGGCTCTAAATTTAAAAATATTAAATTATTATAAAGTTAAATGGGAAATCACATCAAAAAATTAAATTAAATCATTAATTTTATGATATTTTAAACCTTATCTCTTCAGTTACCACCTCTTTTAAACCTCTTAACCCTTATCGCTATTACAAGTTTTTTACCATGGTTCCTATTCATTACGATCAAAAATTAAGTTGAAATTAAAACCTAATATTAATTATTATGATTCTAAATATGGAATGAATTTTACAAGATTCAATTTCTAGAAGTGGAATAAATTAATTAAAATATCCATGCATAAAACTAGTAAAATCCTTTGTTAGAGAATAAAGTATTATTTGGTATAAAAATTATTTTATTCTCATACTTTGAATATTAAAACCATTAGATGAATACTAATATATTTTACCAGATATATTAATTAAAAATTATAGTAAAATCATTCATAAATAGTTATTAATTTCATTTACTATGATAAAAATATATTGTGCACATAACAATAGGTTTTTTTTAAAAAATAACTCCTTTTCCTTCAAATTACTTTATCTTCATTTATAGATAATTGATAATCAATATGTGAATAATTATATATATTGTTAACATTAAATACCAATATATTTCAAAAAAATAATATTTTATTAATGGTCAAAATACATAAAATGTAAAAAAATAAAATACATCAATTAACATAAAATGATATCATTATAATATTTAAAATTTAGTACTTATTTCATCATAATTAATATAAAAAATTCTATTAGGGTAAACATATATAAATATTTTTCATAATTTAGTTAAACCTATTCATAACTGCCAACCCAAATTCCTTGAAATGACAAACACATTTAGTAATATTATTTCAATAATATAACATGGTTTCTTTAATATCAATGTTGTATATAAAGTAATATGTCAAACACATTAAATTTATTTAATGAGAAATATATCATAAAATATTTTGGTGTAACATGAATTAATATAAATGAAAAAACCTCTTCCATCATATGGTAAATTTAGAACATGTTTAGTAACCAACAACTTTTTTAGAAATTTTTCTAGTTTCCTTTTAGAACATTAAAACTATGAATCGTAGTCATTATTTTAGAATGAGGCCACTCCTATATGAACTTAATCCTTAATGATTTCACTAGTATTTCTTCACTAGTGTCAAAATAATTATACATTTTTAACCATAACTTGCATTTATATAATTGACCAAAAATATTCTTTTTCCATAGTGTTTCTAATATTATCTATAGACAACCCTCATAATCCTCAAGAATTTTTAGATATATCTAAACATCATCAATAAATACCACTGTAAAGATACCCATAGAAGACTATACTCATGAAGTCAAAAAATATAGTAAGGGAATTATTCAATCCAAAGATAATTAATATAAAGTTATAATGTCCATGTTTTTTTCAAAAATAAGACTTTGGAATATATTTTGTCAACCTCAATGGATGATAACCTGATCAAATTTCAATCATAAAGAAGAATTAAGCCACCTAAAGATGGTTGAATAAGTCACTAATCCTTGGAAGAGGGTATTTTTTATTTTTTGTGGTCCCATTAAGTTCTCTATATTCAATGCATAGTGAAATTGATACATCCTTTTTCAACAAAAAGAGAATCGGTTTTTGCTAAGGTGAGAAAATTTTTCAAATATATAATTTCTCTAAAATATATTGAATTTTATTTTTAAATCCCTATAAATACACATATAATATTCAATATATGGTCTTTGATATTGGCTTGGATCCAGGTATGAGTTCAATTGATAATTTCACCTCTCTTTCTGGAGGAGTTTCATTTAATTTTTGAGGACATACAATAACATATTATTTATTTTTTTACATTTATTATATTTAATATTTCACTTTATTCACTTTATTAACTAAAAAATTCCAAAATGTGGTATATAAGTGGTGGTTCTTGATAAGAGTTAGTATAATACCTTGAAAATTGCATTATGTTATTAATAGAAATGTTAAATTATAATGAATGTTTTATTATTATAAAAAATAAATTTTTTTATATTTCATGATTCCATTTTTATATTATAAATTTAGGTGAAATTTTATAGACATTAATATTAAAAATATAGAGAACACTTACTAGAAAAAATAACAACACTTTATTTAAGAACATGAAATTCAGTAAAAAATAATTCATATTATTAATACAAATATTACAAAGAAAATAAAAATAGATAATAAATAAATTAAAATATAATAAAAAGGATCACCATAATCACTTAGAATGACCCCACCCATGAAAAATTCTATATAAAAAGAAAACGACAGTTTGTAATACAAAATTCATGCTTGAAATGTTATACAAATTTGA
Source organism: Viscum album (assembly GCA_963277665.1). Classification (NCBI taxonomy): domain Eukaryota; kingdom Viridiplantae; phylum Streptophyta; class Magnoliopsida; order Santalales; family Viscaceae; genus Viscum; species Viscum album. Next base: position 1,539,340,725 of record OY728131.1, read on the forward strand.
TTGAATTCATGTGAATGATGAACTGTAAGAATTATTGTGTAATTATAGTTTAATATGATAAAATAACTTTATTTTTATAAAATAATATGGTTTGTATACATTATGAACATTAGTCAATAAAATAGTTGGTCATTATTATTTTTGGTTACGTAGTTTCATTTTAAATGATCGTCAAGATTTTTTAATAATATAATTTAACTATATTATTTTTAAAAAATATAAAACACATTATAGTAAAATATATTTTATGTTAAATTATTAAATAGAATATTATTTTATCTAATAAACTTACAAAATTATTTCTATTGATAATATATTCTACTGAATCCCAATGTAATTTTTATAATGGTATGAATGTTGTTTTTTTCTAATAAAATTTTAATTTTTATTAAAATAATAGTTTACTTAAAAATTAAAATTCTCATACTTAGAAAATTATTTTTAAGAAATAAACTTCATTTTTGGACTCAATAAATAAAAATTATTTTTGGGTTATTTTTTTGGATTTTCTTGAAAAATTTGAATATTTAGTGAAAAAGTGAAACTTTCCACATTAAAAATGAGTATGATTTTATTACATCATTATTTAAAAAAAATTAAAAAAATTAATAATTATATAAATTATTTTGAAAACATATGTTTTAATTTAGATATTTATACCTTTCATTTTGGAACAAAAAATTTCATTTTAAAGATAATATTTTTTTGATTTTTGAGCATTAATTGGGTGGTTTGGAAGTTTTAGTTATATTTAGGAATGGTATTAACTACCAAAAACCATATCTGAGTCTTATATAGTCTATTAATATGGTTTTAATTGACTAATATAAGATTTTTTTGGCTTATATAGTAAAATAATCAATATTTAATCACTTAAAACCCACCCATCATCTTGTATAAATACCACACTTTCGCCTATCCAATCAAATACATGTTAAAACGTCACAATTTTATACCATTCCCCCCTCCCAAATAGTCCCTCCAATGTTCCCCAAGGTATTTCAAAGTTCCTAGGTGTCCCCCCCTCAATGATTTAGGATGAAACATTTCATGGAAAGGGAATCCCCTTCCTCTCATATTTCATTCAAGAAGGATCATAATATGTACTTTATATTTCTACATCCTCTTTATTTTTATTAATTCTATTTTGTTCCTTCCTATTAAAAAAATGGTTTTTTATTAGCGATATAACTAAAACATCTCTCATTATTTTTCCCTATAATTATTTTTATATACCATTATGCTACCGAAATTGTTTCATGGTTTTTTTCTTTTTCTTGAAATATTTTCATATTATAAATAAACTAACAACATTAATTTCCATGTGAATTCTCCAATATGTAAAAATTATTTTTTATTCTGGTATTTAAATATATGGAACCCATATTCATTTTTCATGTGTTAAAAATGATGTTTCTTTCAACACCTTATACACTTTGTGCGCTGTGATTTTTATATGAAACCCATTATTTATTTTCACGAGTTATTGATGAAATGAAATATATTATGTGAAATGTGGATCACATTATTTAAGAAATATTAAGGGTGAAATCGGATGGAAATAAAATTCATTGGAAAAATAATGAATCTCTAGAGTTGACATGTTTATGATATCTCAGTGAATAACTTTGGTAATTATGATTTATGACACCTTGGTGGTGGACCTTGGTGATATTCTTATAAATGTACTATTTTTTTCTAACCACATGTCCATGTTATGATTCATGTTTTATATTATACTATATTTCTCATATTCATATGATAATTCCTTATTAATATGCCTCTTTTGGACATGCTATTTGTTTCATTTTTTTATTCCCTTGATGGGATTTATGCTCACCCCTATATTTGATGTATATCCCTAGGATATTAGATGTCATAAGAGTAATCAAGGATGAACCTATGAATATGTATATAATTTCAAATATAATAATGTTTATGGTTATGATTATTCATGTAATATGAACCAAATTTCCAATACAAAAAATCCAAAAGATCATCTGAATTGTTAAATGTTATATTATAAAACGAAATATTTATTTAATAAAAATGCAGGTTACCATACTCAGACTACAGTATATCCCCATGGAAAATAATTATAGGTTTTCCTATTAGGTCAACTGAAATATCTTTATTGTATAGTTTACCTTTGAATTATACTTTAAGAATAAATCATTCCTTTGTGTTAGATATAATTCCACCATTGGAATGACCACTAGGTTCACAAAGAGATTATACTCATCAAATTTAATAGAGAAATATCTATATATCTTTTCTTCTTGAATAATTACACAAAAATTTTAACCAAAAATGTTACCACTAGAAATTCAAGATTTAACTGATTTTCTTTCCAAACAACAATGAAATAATATAATTTATAGAAAAAGAATAAAAAATACACATTATAGATTTTAGGGTACAATTATTATACCTACTACAACATCATTTGGATATTTAATTTTAGATACTGTGGTAGAAAAGTTAAAGAATTTAGTCTTATGAATCTACTGGAGTTGATGAGGGTTCTTTTACATTATAATCTGATTTAAAAAATGGTTAGAAAAATCTATAGGATTCCCATACATGAAGAATTGCACAATATGATATGCATGGTCCATTTTTTTCCTTTGATTTTTTCATTTTCATTTTTAAGATTTACATACTCATAATAGTTTCAAGCTATATGGAAATCCTTTTTTCACTTATAACACTTTTCCACTTCTTTATAGAAAATTCCTCGAATACTTATTCCCACACTTTTTTCACATGGGTAGTTGTTGATTATTTCCAAACATTTATTGGGAAACATTATTCCCTTTGGCTATATCCTCCTATTATTATAATTTAATCCATGATACCAATGTTTATCTAAAAACTCAATTTCCATTTAAGGAAATAATGTACTATCTCATCATATCAACCAAAGTATAAAATATCTAGATATTTCCAAAAATGAGTTCTTAGATCACCAAATAATAGATTAATATTACCATGAGAATCAATGACAAAGGATAAATAAAATCATGGTGGTATTGTAAAGTTCTTATTATAATTTCACCATAGATTCATTCGCCTTTCTCTATATATCAAGGAACACACTATCCAATTTTGGTCAAGGTATGTGAGGAAAAAAGTTATTGAAAAGTCCTTTTTGAAATAATATAATCCCAGAGGTTCGACAATATCCTTCTACTTCATATTCTCGATTAGTGCACATCACCGATCAACTTCTCCCTCTATACAATATACTACTAGGGTAACTTTTTATTAGTCCAGATAAAGGATTATAGAAAATATACTCTCAATGGAGTAAATACATTAATTCGCAATCAGGGGATAAAATATACACTAAATATAGGAGGCATTTGTTACATAGAAAAACTAAAATACATCTTTTTATCTTTTAATAAAAATAGGTAATTTTACATGATTATATTTATTACTAATAACATGATTCAATTTAGATAATACTTACATGAAGTCCTCAACTCATAATCCCATCATATTATTCATTTTGTAAGGTAATGGACTACATTTTTCATCACATTTTTTTTGAAATGATTCCTTCTATTTCCATCCATTTTCTAAAATAAAGTAAAATTTATGGATGAAATTATTAAAACTAATAAGAATATAAAATTAAAATTATGAAATTATAAGCAATAATTAATAAATAAGATATGTACCATATCATATGAATTTATAGGTTTCAATCTAGTTTATCCATGGTCAATTTTTTATTAATTTTTCAAACCTAACAGTATATCTAAATCCTTTATAATGTTATATAAAGAGAATATTAATTATCCAAAAAATATCTCATGGGAGTTATAAACTAGGTGAATAGTTAGACATATCTATCATGCGATGGATGATGACTGATTTAATGGCCAATATTCCTATTTTAAGGTTATTATCCTCATGTATACATGTTCCAAATCATTCATCCATTAGTTTGTTTCTAGATAAATATTTCATCACTAGGAAACCACATACTCTATACTTTACCAAAAATTGTGATTATTACCATAAAATTATCCGTAATGTTTGTAGTCATAATTTTTAAAAATATTTAAACCCTGTATTTGAGACCAATTATAGAGACTTATTATCTTCATACATGTTTTTTAATATAATTTCACAATAAATTATACTCAAAATATTTTTTTAAGGTTTAGTGTATTGGAAAATAGGTACATAATACTTGAATTACATAAATAAAAACAAAAAATAAGCATTATTTTATCCTCTTGAAAGAGTTCATTACAAAATATATCCTATATCACCTTACCACAGATGATTTCTTAGGTACATTCATCGATAGAAAAGGGTGATAATAAAGCCTAATAGAGGATAAAAAAGGAAATAGAACATGAAGGACTATCATGGGTAATAAATGAGTCCTAATAATACATAAATATAGAAAATACATGAGGCATAAAACAAGATCATGATCATAATTACATGAGTAGTAACATGGAAATGTGGATACAACATGAACATGAGACATTAAAAATCATCTCACCAAGTTCAATCATCAACGTTTTATAAAACATATCACCAATTTTATTCACCAAGGTCTCATAAAACATTAAAAAATAATGTTTCCATTGTATCATAAGAAAGTAATCAGTAGAGATTAATTTTTTATCTAATTAATTGGAGTGTTATTAGGGAACACCTTGAAAATGGATAACTTCTTATGTGCAACATATAACATATATCATAAGAAAATATTTTATCATTCAAACCCATGGGTAGGGAATGTGGGTTTCATTCATGGAATTCATCAATCAAAGAAGTATATTCATAACTATGTGAAAACCCTTTAGTGGATGTATGGTTGGGTATTCCCAACATAAAGTTATGGCATGGAAAATAAAAGAATAATTTTAGCAGCATAATGAGTCTGTACAATAGTTAATAGAGTGCGGTTAATGAAATATAAAGTAACATATCACTGGTAATTCATAATTTGGATAGTAAAGTAATTATTATAAAATCATGAATAAATAGTAAATTAAAAACAAAATTTGTATTACAAATAAAGTACATAGAAAAAATTAAAAGAGGGAGATAACCACTTACCACTTTTTATCATATTAGCATAGAGTTGAAACTTTGAACCAAAAAACACTACAAATTTTAAGGGATAGAAATGGAAGAAAATATTTTAAATATTTATGATGAGAGTACTTAAAAAAATATTATTTGATAATTTGAAGAGGGGGTGAGTATTTCTAATTGATGAGGATGGTATTTAAGGTTTAAAATATTAGTTATTTTATTATTATGTATTAAAACATTTAGCTTAATTAATTTAAATGAATTTGGATGATAATTAATGGCGAAATATTGGTTAAGTTCATCAAAACCATTAAACACTTATTTAATTTTTTGGGGTTTTTATGTCCTTAAATTTAAATTTTAACTTGTTACCTTATCATACCTTTGTTGTGGTAAATGAATTTCTGCCTTAGTAACTTATTTTTGTGCCTAACATATAATCTATATTCTTAAATAAATTGGTTATTTTGAATATAAAAATTAAATAAATTTAATTGATTCATTTTATAAATGTGATAACACTTATATCAAAAAATAACAAATTTGTAATGCATAAAATATAGTTTTAAGAAAAATGTAATTTTTGTTCCAAAATGAATATTATACATTTTTAAATTGAATTTACCATTTTGAATTTATTAATTTTACTCTACAAACAAATAAATGTTGAAAAAATTGTTTTCCAAAATTTTTAGATCATGATTATGTCATAGTAATCACCATTTTAAAAAATAGAGTTTTCAAAATTACCCCAAAAAATAGACAATTTTAGAAAAATATCAAAAATTATATCTAATAAAATTTCATTATAATTAAATATAAAATTAAATAATTTTCTAAATATTAGTAATTTATTTTTAAAAATTATTTATTTTTGAAATGAACTAGAATTTTGACTTGATTAACATTTTGAACCTTTGAAAAATTACAGGAGAATTCATAAAATTATAATATCATTTGTATAAAAATATATAGTATATAAATAAATATTTATGTAATAAAATTTTAAATAAAAATAAATAATAATAAAAATTGGGAGAGAAAAATGCATTTGTACTACCTTTGTACCAAATATTTGTTTTATCATATTTGACACAATTATTTAATTTTATTGTGTAAGAAGTTTCTTATATATAACATTCTAACTTATTATTTCAATATAAACTTGATTTTTACTCTATTTTTAAATTTTACACACACATTGATTTAGAAGGGATATTCTAGTTATAAAATCCAGAGTTGTAGCTTATATGGGTCATGATGTTTTGATTGTTAGGTGAGTTAGTTACCGTCGAAAAGAAGTGTCATGTAGGGTGTCACTCTTGTAACATTGAGTTTTACAAGGGAATGAATCTAATGGGTAGTAACCTATTGAAACAACCCAAGAATTAGGTGTGGTAAGAATCATTAAATATCATAGTAGTGGGTTAATGGAGAATAGAAATGTAAGTGTATTGTTTGGGTTAGCATATAAATCCTACCATGTTTTTATGGAATTTAAGGGTGTATATAAAAGTCTCAGGAACAACAGAAGTTCTAATTGGGTAGTTTCCAACTCTACTTTTTTTTCATAATTGATAATTATTTTTGAGATGTACATGACAGTTAATTTCATTACTAATGAAATTAAATACAAAATTAATCGATTGATACCATAGAATAGTAAAAAGAGGATCATTTTATATATAATTTATAATTAATTTGATTCCCATTAAAAAATGGTATTTTTAATTTTGTGATTATTTTATCCCAATTTTGGTTTTAAATGATTTTTAGAGTTAGGGGTTCGGATTTGGGAATTTTAATAGAAATATAATGGGATCATGGTTATTAGTAACCATGTTATATCCATATTTTGGTTTAAGTGGAGTTAGTCATAGTTTTAGCATGGTTTGTCTAACTGTATGAGTTGTTAGGAAATCAATTTTTATTAATGTGTTTATGTCTAAAAGAGGTTTCAAAACATTCAAAGGGTTTTCATATCTTCACTTTGAATTCAATATAACTACAAACATTGGTTATCATGGGAAAACAAAAACCACTTGGTTTGTCTAACTATATAGCCTAACCTTTTGACCAATAATACCCATTTAGGATTTTAAATTTCCATAATAACTTTCATTATTTTTAATAAAAATATCACTAAATTATATTATTATCTCAACCTAACCCTTTATTGGCACTCTTGGAGGTTCTTTTATTGGATCCTTGGTGATTCCCCTTCGTTCTGGGTGGATCTCTTTCACATATATTATGATTTCCACCAAATACTTCCTTTTATATCTAGATATCTTCTTGATCTATATTATCTTTAATTTATTTATACCCTAATTGTTTTGGTGGATATATCTATAGGTTATTAGGGTTAATTTATTATATCTCTTCATATCTTAGTTAGGGAGGTCCCAATTTCCTTGTTTCTAACCAATTTTTTCAAATGATACTAGATATTATCCACTGGAGAGGTAGGTGTCTCTATATAATGGTTATTTATCATGATATAACTTTTTTTTCTTATATTATACTTTTTTTGAGCTCATAAAAATTATTTATTTGATATCTATGAGGGATATTTTGTGAAAATGAAACTTTATTGGTAGATAAATTTGTTTTTAATGGTATTTTCTTTAAAACTATTTTTTATGATATTTATGCGTTCATTAAAATGTATCAAATATTGTTTTTACTCTAATTTTTATTAATAATTGGAGGGATAATGAGTTTTTTGTGGAATGTTTTTATAAAATGGTTACTATGATTTAATTTAATGTTTTGAGAGAACATAGTTTCTTATGAACCATTAGACTGTTCAGTTATGGACATATGCTAACCTTAGTGAGTGTCAAACCACTATGGGTTATGGGTATGACATAGATAGATAATTACAAGAATAAATATCATTATATTTCACATTATTCAATATTAGTGCTCATTTAATTTCTTAGTTATCTATTCCAATATGATAGATCTCATTTGTGTTTAGTTTAACTCCTGATGGTAATGTTTCATGCTTTGATTTCTCACATGTTTATCATTTGAGCTATGATTTTTTTATTACTTCCTTATATTTTATCAATATTTATGATCTCTATATTTTTATTTATCTTTGGATATAGATTTTATTGAAACAAAAAACCATAGTAGTTGTCTATACAATTTTTCAAATAATATATCTTTAAAAAACAATTTTTAATCTAGAACTAATGGTCTTATGGATAAATAAATTATATAAATTCATGGTCGTATCATATTGGTAATATTTATCACAACCTTATATAACATTGTGTGTATAATGATTTGGGTTTTTATGATATAGATGATCATATAGGGATTCACTATTTATTTCCACCATTATAGCACTACGTTAAATTATATTTTTATTGTAATTTAAAAAAATAAAAAAAATATCATTTTATATTATTTTCTAGTTAATTTATTTTTATCTTTTTTAAAAAGCTATTTTTAGTTATTTTTATGATTTCATTGTAGGAGGAGGTGAATTTGGGTGCCCACGATGTAATTCAAGCAAAATAGACCAAACTGTGCAAGATTCCAAGAACATCTGTGGAGTAAAATATTTACATTGGATATTATATACATCAAATTAGGATGAAAATTGGTGTAATAATGGGAAAAAATTGTGTTCTTTATTTATCTAAAAGACCATGGTGCCCCATTAATACATTTAGAGGCCCAAAAGGGGCCCACAATGTGAATAATTTCTTGGAAATATAGATTGGACCAACCTTATGTATTTGGGACATAAATCAGGTCTCAGACCTCGAATTTGGATGATTCTACCTCCATTGGATAAATAACTTGATGTTATACATCTCCCCAAAATTTGAAGATAATTTCATGCGATATGGTTAGTCAACCAACCATATAAATCAAGGGGAAATTTTTCCATCAATAGTAACCTTGTACCTTAGGAACATGATATATTTTGTGGGAATTATGATGTATTTTCCTATAAAACACCACTAAAACTAATTATTTGGGGTTTATTGATCATAGGGTAATATTGGTGGATTTGGTATGTTATTCCTAAACATATATGGAACCCTCCCCTTTCATGGAGTTCTAAACTCCTTATGATCCTCTGGGGAGGAACATGATGTAAATCCATATCTACTTATTTATAATATTTGAATGATATTTTTAATTAAATGTTTTATGATGTTTTTATTCATCATTACTTCTTATTTAGTTTAATTATTTTTCAGTATATCATACTCTACTCATATGACCAATGTTTGTGGTACCCATTCATGTGATGTTTCACACACTACTCACTACATTTTCTTCTCTCATTCAATTGTACTGTTTTTGTGGTTAATACTAGTAGATTTAATTGACAATAAATTTCCAATGATATTTACATTCCTTCCATTAACAAAATATAAAATAATATAAAACCTTATACACCACATCAATTTCTTCATGTATTTCCCTTTTTAATTTCATTCATGAAGTCGAATAAAAATCACCCAATTATCATCGATATCCAATGAATAATTTTGTTTTTCCATCTAAACCCTATAAGGTATCCTGGTATAAATTAAATACAATTTTAGTTCTAGGTGTTAGAATCTATGGATTAAAATATCTATACCCTTTCTCTTAAAGCGATGAAGGATGAGTATCATGATATATCTCAAGGTAGATCACATTTAATCAAATCTGTTAATTTCTTATTTCTTTTATTGCTTATTTATTTTTTCATGAATCATAAATCATCAAAACCCAATATTTCTAAAAAATCATTCTCATTTTATCTTAATAATCAAACACTTATTTTTTTAATTAATTATCTAATTTTCTATTGAGAGATGATGTAGGGTTACTATTATATTGAAAAAATTATAGTAATTTTTTTTAATTTGATGTTGTCGACAACATGATCAAATTTTAGTGTTGTTTATATTGAATGAAGATCATTTTTTTCTATTATTTATTTATTTTACTTTTTTTATTTATTATCCCTTTAAATATTTTATCCCTTACCATTTGATTGTTTTGGTTATTTTATGTTTTTAATGTATTTTATCTCTTCTCTATATATCCCTTATTTAACCTCTCTAGCTCTAAAATATAGATTTCTCTTTTATTTTCCCCATTATCTTTATTAAGTGTTTATATTTCATTCAAATTTTCTTAAAAAATTTAATAAAACACAAAATATACATCATTGTTTCATGATAATATATAGCAATGAAATACTACTTGAAATTAAACCAAAAATTGGAAAGTCACTTCACTCACATATTAGGTCTTCTAGAGTCGGATAGTCATGTAACAATGAGTAACCCCTTGTGGATCCTTAAAAAAATCTACATGAATCATAAATTGAAACAAATAAAATTCCTAACAACATGGATTAAAGAAACTATATTTTAAAATAAATTACCCCCAAATGTGGAGTAACAACCTCTGTAAACCCAATACCCTAAAGAATCATCCTAATTTTAGTTGATATCAATAAGCATCCACCTCTTTCCTAAATTCCACAGTCATCCTAATGAGGAACCATAAAAAATCTATAGAAGTCTTACACTATGTTATCCACTCTAAAACCCTAAAATTTAATTGAGGGTCTCATTATGTTTTGGGCCTTCATTTTATCCCTTGATGGTGTATCCAAGGACGAGATATATTATTTTCCTACCACAATTAGTGGATGGAATGATCATAAATGAATCTTTGTTTAGAATTTTTTCCATGATCCATAACTTCATCAATTATAAAATAAATTTTTGTAATTAGGCACTCAAAAGAAGATAACCTTCATGAATATTTGGAGAGACTCAAAAAAAATATCAGTTTCCCCCACCACCAAATTAGTGAACAATTTAAAATTAAAAATTTCTATGTGTTACTTATCACCATGGATTGTGGAATGATAGATGTTGTATCTAATGGTTCCCTAGTATATATTAATTATATATATGATCATGACTTTATAACCAACATGGCTAAAAAATGCACTACAATTTCGTACATGAATAATTGCAACTACTCAAGAATTTCATGAGGTAATTCATTCATCCCTATAAAAAAGGTAGATTATAATCATGACAGGATTCATACCTTAATAATAAAATTATCTTAGGCTCAAGGTAATTTATATTATCCTTTTGTTCTAATGTATTGTGGTATTTATTTTGATAACAATCATTTTTTCTAAACAGTGCCCCTACTTAGGAATTCATCGGAGTTGTGAAAAGAAATATTTATTGGGAATCTTTTGTAGTAAGAACCAAATTTATAAAAATATATATTCAAGCCAAATCCATACTCTATGAGGTAAGCAAAACCATATTACTAACAAGGAGGAAACTTGATGTACCCTAAAAAAACTCATATCAACAAGATGAAGGTATGAAACCTTCTTATCCATCATAATCTCAAAATAATCATCCTCTAAAATATGAACCAATCCTTGAGGATATATTGAATAAAATGAAATACTAGAACCTCCCATTCAAATATACCACACAATTGGCTATTCAAGACCTATGGAGTTGATAAATGGAGGCCTTTCCTGAAAGATCTCTCTCTCAGTCACTCAACCTCTAGGGTTTCTTCCCACTCATTGTATTCTAATTAACTATATATGGTACCCCTAGTATTCATCTCTATTTAAATATCTTGGGATTGTTTAGGTTTTCTCCTTCTCTTTGATTACTTCACCTCTATCTGAGACATGTCTTTTTTCATCACTGTTTGTCTACCATTATTTTTCTATTGGTTGTTGGGTTCTACTGGTTCAATTTTGGTTGGACATTCCATATCAATTTTTGGTCCCTAAATGTTACGATTATATCTCTTGTTAGGTGAATATTTATGATAAAACACCATCTTGGATTCTCACAACGGACCTCTAGTGGATTGGGGTTTTTTGCTATCTTTTCCCATTATCTCTTCTTTACTGGATCATTTGTCCTCCTTTACTGTTTATACTCCTTTTGTTGTACTAGAACAATAGGAAGGTGTTTGTGGTAGATTGGGATAGTTTTTTGTGATACATTCAATGGCGAGGTTTTGTTTCGGCTAATTCCTTCCATCACTATGGATTCTAGTTAAATCAAATGGTATGGTGTTTCTATGGTGCTCCATCCTTATTGATGACATTTTTTATACTAGTTTGGCCTTTCTCTGTTGTTTTTAAATCCTTCTCACCTATGTTTATGGCACTCAATCTTCATTGAGTGGTAGTTGTAATTTCAAGAGGAGTGACCTTGAAGATAATTTTCATGTTTTTCTTGGTTTGGAAGATCATGTTTCACCAATGACGTAGAAATTAGTTATATTTTTCATGGTTAATGCCTACTTATGGTGATTATTGATGGCTATTGAGCTATGATGTTGGTTTTTTTGTTCATTAAGGTGATGGTAATTTCTGATGAACATGTGTTGGTGCGTCAGTGGTTTGGTATAGTGATTCCATTGATCTTGTTCTAGGTTATCGATGAAAATGGGGTGTGGTTGATGATGATGTTGACTAGTGCATAGGGTGTGTAGGTCGAGGTGGATCATAGTCTGTGGTGATGATGTGTGATATTTTTGAATTTGATTTTGAATTTTAATGTGATTAAGTGTGTTATAGTGATGTTTAGTTCTATTTTTTTATTTTGGTATGGTGTAAGTCGTGATATTACCACTCAATAATTAAGAAGGATTTATTCATAAAATGAAATAAGGGATTTGGAGGAAGACCTATGAAGCCATGTTGAACAATTATAAGACACCATTGATGAGATAAATATATAAGGTTTTGGAAAACTACCATACCAAACTTTTTATAATCCAAAGTAAAAAAGGCAATGTTTGGGAAATCACACTTCATTGTGGTAAATAAATTTATCCTTACAAGGATTCTACCCAATATGCATGACCACATCCTAAAAACTCTCTTCCACTACCCTCAAAAGATTATAGTAAAGAAAAAAGTAGTAATCAAGTTATTGTTTAGGATTGTAATAAAAATTCCATTACTACCCCCTTTTATAATACTCTCTATATCAATGAAAAATTTGGATAATGAAATTGACAAAGAGACCATGGATACATTTAAAAGGGTACAAGTTAACATTCCTCTGTTGGATGTAGTTAAAAAAATTCCTCATTATGGCAAATTTCATAATGAACCTTGCACCCTTAGATAATGACTATGGGGTAATGAGATAGTCAACCTAGTAAGTAATGTATTAGACTTAATAAAACTAGTGATCCCAACCATATGTAAGGATTCTTGAACTTTTACAATACCTTTCACTATAGTGGAGAATTTCTTTTTTGATTCATTTCTTGATTTATGTGCTTTGATTAATATGATTCATCAATCTTCGTATACTTCTCTGTAGATTGAAGATATTTAAAAAAAATTAATAATAATTTATATTTTCAACTGAATAATAACACACCCATCATGATTGATCAAGTATATCCTCATAAGAGGGAAGAATATCAACTTCCCTACAAATTTCCACATTCATGAGATAGAATATACTCCAACCTAATGTTATCCTCCTATTATACTTGGAAGGTCAATCATAAATTTCGAAAATATGATCATAAATATTCAAAATGGTATGTTGTACATGGAGGTCGGTAGAGAAAAGGTTAGTTTCAATATCCATGATGCCATGAAACACACCATTAAAGAGAACTTCGCTATTATTGTTTATTCAATTTATGTGCTCTCTAACAACACACACACAACATTCAATCCTCAAACCATACTTCAATTCCTTTTCCTTTTCTTTAATCTTGGATGATTTGAGTTGTGATTCATTTTTGAGAGTTTTTTGGGTTTGTAAAATTATAAATTTTATTATTTCATTGAGGAGTGTATTCATTCTAAGGAAACCTTGATTGTCAATGATTTTATAAATCTCATTTCCATTGATTATATTTCTTTATTGAATGAAAATGAGTAGATAAATTTTTTAATGGACCTCACACCCCATAAACCCCTACCTTAATCCAAAAAAAACCAATTTTTAAATTAATACCCCTACTTCTAAAATTAAATATGCCCATGTTGAGGGTATTGACCAATTTACCATAATTATTGAAAACAAACACTCTCCACAGCCAAAATTGGAACTTCATGACCCTTTGATGGAGTGTAGAAATTCAATAGGTTGAAAATTGGATGATATTACTAGTATTATCCTTTCTATTTTCATAAACCATAGAATATTTTCTGATGAGTCTAAAACTGTAAGGCAAGATCACTGAAACTTAAATACTTCCCTCCTTGAAGTGGTAAAATTAAATTTCAAAAAATTACTTAAATATTGGTTCATCTATCCTATATATTATAGTAAATGGGTTATCCTAGTGAAAATTATGCCAAATAAAACTAAAAAAATGGTAGTGTAAAATGAAAGGAAATAATTGATTCCAACACATGTGAAAAATAGTTAGTGATTCGACGTTAAATACCATAGACTAAATCAAGCCACATGAAAGGGCCACTTTCCCTTATGTTTCCTTAAACAAAATTTATAAAATTTGGATGATAAGTCCCATTATTGTTTACTTGATGTCTATTTGGGTTATTTTCAAACTAATATATCCTCAAAGGATCAAGAAATGAAGCCATTTAATTATCTATTTGAAACATTTTCATATTGGACCATTCTATCTCATCAATTATCTAGGAACTGTTAAAAATTTAATGTTGATTATATATTCATAGTAACATTATAAATTTATGGATGTTTTTATGGATTACTTAAAAGTTTATGGATCTTCCTTTGATTACTGTTTCAAATACCTTGGTCATGTCCTCCACTGTTGTATTGAAAAATATATCTTATCAAATTATGAAATATTTCATTTCATGGTTGACAAAATGAAAGTTATTTGGAATGATATTAGAAATATGGGAATTTACATGGATAAATCAAAAATTGAATTAATTTCATCCATTTGGTATCAAAAATGTGTTTTTCAGGTGTGATCTTTCATGGGTCATACTGGTTTTCTTATTCAGTTCATTAAATAATTTAGTAATATCACACTTTCCTTATGTTAGTTACTAGATAATTATTCTAAGTATATTTGTGATAAAAAAAAATATTCGTATTCATTCGATTAACTAAAATGGAGTCTCACATCATCTCCAATCATTAAACCACTATGTTGGTATCTCCACTTTGGACTTATATGTGATGCCTCCAAGTTTTTTTGGTAAAAGTTTATCAAAAAATTAATGGGGATGATCCTTATTTAACTGAGTATTCCATTCATACCATTGAACCTACCTAAAAAACTACATGACCATTGAAAAATAACATATTTATATTTTTTTATCCTTGTAAAAATTCCATTAATATCTTTTTGAGTAAAAATCACTGCATTTTCTAATCATGCTACCCCTAATTTTCTCCTTAAGAAACTTAAAGCTAAGACCCACATCATTCAATAGATGCTCCTCCTCTAGGAATTTGACCTTGAGATTTGAGATAATATAGGAGTGAAAGATGTGGTATCATACGGCATTAGTAGTTTTTCCACCCCATTAGACAATCATGATGAATCAACCATCTCTATTAAAGAATTATTCTCTTGAGGGAATATTTTTGATCTTGTAGATTTTACCCTCTATTATGAGAACATTGTGAATTATATAGAAACATAAAGGGTCTACACAAATTTTATCACTTCACAATCATAGAGACTAAATAATGATTCAAAATGGTACATTTGGGATAACCCATACTTTGGAATATTTTTAGTGACTAGTTTGTTCATTGTTTTGTCATTGTCCATGAGTTCACCTCTGTTTTCAGATTTTTCCACACATGGTCTTGTGGGGGACACTTTGACTCACAATATACAACACCAAAGGTCCTTTAATGTATACATTATTAGCCAAAATTATATGAAGATTACCATAGGTTTTGTATGTCATGAACCTGATGTAAATTCCCTAGGAATATCTCCAAGAGTAATGAAATTCCCAAAAAACCCATGGTATTTTGTGAGATCTTCGATGCATAAGGCATTGGATTCATGGGTTCGTTTCCAAATTCCTTTGGCTTTGTGTAAATATTATTGTCTTTATAAAATTTCTATAAATGGGTGGAAGAAATGTCCTATATATGGAATTAATATCTCGTGGTTATTTATTTTGGGAGATCTCATATTTTTATTAGATTTTTTTTTCATGATTCATCATTATTCATCATGGTTCACTTTTATTCAATCACAACATAAAAAAATTATTTTTAGGTCTAATGTTGTTTATAAATTATCCACTATTTATCTCCCTAAAACTATCAAATGAATAGAAATATCAAATCAAGAAGTCAAGATAATCTTGTTTAAAATGTTACAACTTAGTATGAAGAATTGGATTTATCACTTGGATAATGTATTTCGGTGTACCGTGTAGCTTTTAAAACCCCAATTGGAATGTCACCATATAAAATTTTGTTTGGAAAATATTGTAACTTCCTGATGGAGGTATCGAACATCGTATATTGAGCTTTTAAAAATGTAATATGAATATTTTATATTCATGTGAGCATAAGATGTTGCAAATTCATGAGTCAGAAGAAAATTGTCATGATATATATGAGAATTCTTGAATATATAAAAAAATACATAGTCTATCAATGATGATTGGATTCATCGTAGGAAGTTTTATATTAGTGAGAATGTCCTCGTGTACAATTATAGGATAAATCTCCATCTAAGTAATCTTCGTTCTTAATGGATTGTCCCTTACACTATTACTAATGGTTACCCATTTGGTAAAATTCATATTTTTCATTAATATAGTGTTTTAAGGATTAATATTAATGTGTAATTACTTAAAAAATTCAATGTGGATTTTTCAAAGCATTCGGTGAAGGAAATCCACCTCAAGAAATAAAATAATTGTAAAACCCACTAGGTTTTATCATTCCTTCCCATATTCTCTTTTATTATAGTGTGGAAACGAATAACTCTTGGTGTGTTTGTGTGTTTGTGGGGGGGTGGGTACATTCCTGGGTTCATTAGTATTTTCACTATCTTTCTTATTTTGTTTATTTTTATCGTGTTGCATAATATTTTTAATTTTACCCACATTGTTGATTTTATTATGATTTTCATCATCTAAATTCTTTATTCCCTTTTCTTTGGTAGCATATTATTCTTATTTTTATACACCTTATTAATTTTATTATAACGTTCATCATCTTTATTTGTTCTTCAATTTCTCTCTTACTGTATAGTATTTTTTAGTTTCCCCCTATCATGATCAATAAATCATGGAAATTACTAAAAATGCATGTTGAAATTCCTAATTCCATGTTATTTTAACATTTAATAAATTTATTTTTAGGTATGGAATGTTCATTTTCACATTAATTTAACATTAGGTTGTGTTTTTAGTAAGTTGGTTGTTTTTTGATGATGTAAATGGTTGTATCTCTATAAAACCTTTGAGATGATTGATACCCTCTCTATAAGTAGTTTAATGAAAAAAAATTCACTTAATATCACCACATATCTTTTCACCCAACCAAGAAGTTTGAAATTTTATTACATAATATATAGTAAATAGATGTTAGGTTAATATTTATAAGATTTATAAAATTATTTTTCCATACATCCGTTCCTTCTCTAAACTTTTTTATTAATGTACTAGATTGACCTATGCATGTGTACCTATTATCTGATTATTTTATACCCTATAAAAATATAAAAATTAACAATAATAATAATAAATAAAGTGGAGAGTGATAAAATTTAAATAATATGGGGAAATATTGGTTGTGATAGTAAGGATTTACTTTCATTATTACTAAAATTAATGGGTCTTGAAATTTTACTATAATGGATTTTGGGTAGGTTCGGTGGAAAGAAACAAGCATATTTTTTTAAAAAATAAACTATATTTAATAAATATAACATGTCCACAATAGAATGAAATGTTTTAACAAAAAACATAGGGTGTTTTTGACATGTTTTAATTTTAAATTACTCACTCACATTGGTATCAAACATCTCCTTGAATTTCATTTTGATACAATTTACGAGACATCTTTTTCCATGATCTATGGGAATAAATCCGTAGTGTGGTGTTTCGTTGATGAAATTTATATAAAATTTCATCAAATGTAAAATCTAATTGAATTTTATAATATATCTATGTATCATTTCTAGGTGAATTTATTCAAGAGTTCTAATGTTTATGTGTTGGGGAGTGATCATGTAGCGATTCACTATTTATTTCCACCATAATACAACTATGGTAAACTAAATTTTTATTGTATATATGAAACATAATAACAAATTTTACATAAAATTTGGTTCAAATAATTACTTTTTATCTTTGTTAAAAATTTAAATTTTACATCTTTTTAGGATTACATTGTAGGATGAGGTGATTTGGAGAGCCAATGATGGAATTCAAGAAAAACAGGCTAAACTATGTAAGAGAGAAAACACACATGTGGGCTTAAATATTTACTATGGATAATTAATACATCCATTTAGGTAGAAAATTTATAGAAATAAATGTTTTTTTGGATAAATTTATCTAGAATACCATGTATCCTAATTGTTCCATTTCAAGGTCCAAAAGTGGCCCAAAATGTGATGAAGTTTTGGGAAAGAGAGATTGGACCACCCTTCTGAATTTGGGCCAAATATTAGTCCTAAGACCTATAATTGGGACGATTCCACCTCCATTATATAGATAAATTGATGAATCACTACTCCACCAAAGTTCTAGACAATTACACATTATTTTTTTTTGTCAAATATCTATATAAAAATGTGGAAAATACTTCCATGAATTGTCACTTAGTCTCTTAGGTAGTTGAATACTTTTGTGGGAAGTTTAGTTTATATTCCCATGAAACATAAATTACTCAAATTTTATATGGTTTATTGACCGTATGGTAATATTTGAGGCTTTAGCATGTGATTATTCAAAATTTGTGGCTTTCTACCCTTTCATGGATTTCTAAACTCCTTATGATCACTGGGGGAGGAATGTGATGTAAATCTTAAGTTTCTTGTTTGTAATATTTGAAATATATTTTTAATAATTATTTTTTATATTTGGTTATTAATTTTTTATTATTATTTATTTTAGGTATGTATTGTTAAGTCATAATAAACTCATATTATCATGTTTTGGGATACAAATTCATGTGACATTTCACACAATTCTCGCCATGGTTTTTTCTCTCATTCAATTGTGGTGTTTGTGTGGTTTGTATTAGTATATTTAATTAAAAAAATTAAAAGGCCATGTAATTTATTGTCATGGTGAAACAATGAAATAATATTCAAACCTGTAAAACACATCAAGTTCTTTGTGTGTTTCCTTGGTGAGTTTTGGTTTTGAAGTCGAACACGAATCACCCAATCCTTAGTGATAACCGGTGAACAATTTTGAATTTCCAACTAAAACCTAGGAGGTATCCTAGTATAAAATTTAGAAAAAAAAAAATCAAGTTGTTACACACCATGGATTAGAAGATCTATATTCTTTATCTTGATGTGATGAAGGAATAACATCATGAAATTTCCTAGGTTTGATCACCATTTATCAAATTTGTGAATTTATACTTTCTTTTATTGGTCGTAAATTTTTTCTTGCCTCTTAAATAAATAACATAATATTTATAAAATACCATTCAATTTTTTTTCATAATAAAAAAAAAATTTAAATTAATGATCTATGGCTCTGTAGAAAGATGACTTAGGACTTCGACTACACTATATAAATTCTAATAAAATCAATTTCAAATTTGATGCGCTCGACAACTAAATAAATCGGTGAGGTGAAGGGTGTTATGTATCCAATAATTTTATTTTGGTATATATTCCATTCATAATGGGTTTAGATGGTGGAAAAGGATTTTCTAATGGATAATTTGTTTTGATATTGGTATGTTTTTCTTCTAGGATTACCCTTTTGGACTTGCTTTTTTATCTCTCAGGGTTGTGTACTTTTTCTTCAGTGTTGTGATATGATTACTTATCTTTATGTAATTATAATACATATATTTTGTCTTATATTTTATATTGAAACCACCCCTTTGTTATTTATTTTGATACTCATGTGCCTATCACCTACACGTGGGGATCGGGAATTCATATTGTTTCTTATGCCAAGCAAGTTTGGGAAACAAGTCACGTCTACCATGGTTGGTTCATTATAAAATGGTATCAATGGGAAGTTTTTTTTCTTGGGGTATTGGTATACTATAGTTAGGTTAAATGAATGTTAGTAAGTATGTATAGAAGGGTTCCTAGGTAGTTCACATTCATATATGATCTTGAGTTACCATGTGTGATAAGGTGTTTTTCATCAATATTTGATCTTTATTCTTGTAGTTATTTTGATGAACATGATTTTGGGTTTATTTAGATAAAAAAAATTCATTTCCTTATGTTAGTATTTTATGATTTTGAATATTTCTCATTTACCTATTTTTGTATTAAATTATTGATGTAAAGGTATTTAATACAGATTCTTGATGTCCATTTTTTGATTCAGAGATGACTGTATAAGATAATAAGGTGTTATCTATTTTTCAAAATTGATAATAACTCCTATAATGATCTCCCATATTAAAACCCCCCATTAAACCTAGGTTTGGTGGAAAAGGTAATACGAATAATACAATACATGTACCTAGGTCATGGGAGTGATTGAAATTGGGAGTGGATGAAGATAATTAATTGGAGTTTACTAAATAAAATCCACCAATATTTTATAGTGATAAATAAATGTAATAAATACAGGAATGGATTTAGTAAGTAGAATTGATTTACCACATTATTAAGACACTATAATAATCTAAGGTTGGCTACACCACTTATATGATTGAATGACCGGGATAGAAATAATGGGATTCCATTATGTAAGACATGTTACAAGATTAACTTAGTTGGATAACATTTAAGATGGATTTAAATTAATATTATTATCCCAAAACGTTGTATGTGGTGAATTTTTAGGATATTGTGACCTTCTATCAATGGGGTCATTCTATGATAGAGTATGTTGCTGATTTTTCTGAGTTTGTTCATTATTTCCCAAAACATGTATCTAATGAATTCCTTAAGAGTAGTTAGTTTGAGATGGGAAATAATATTGAGTTTTGATAGATTATTATTCCTATATACCAATTAATTTTTCTGTCAATTTAATAATATTTCTTTGGTTAAGGTAGACTTAGCTGGAAAGAATTGTTTTAGAAAACCTTTATTTATAAAAAGAGGGAGCCAAAGGGTATCATTGGACTAGAAAATAAGGTAAAATAAGGGTTCTATGTTTATATATGGAGTAGTTGTAAGGGATTTATTAGGTTAGTATTATTTTTTTGATACTAATTTGGAATACCTATCCCTACCATGTTGGATTTTATGGTAGAACATAATTTTTTTAATCATTTTATAAAATATGGTCATCTTAATCTTTTTAATATAAGAATATCCCAGGGTAGTATACATGGATACAATCTTACTAAATGTTCTTAGGTTTGGAATAAAGTGAAAAAATGTGAGGGATCTTATTCTAATACAAAGGGGGGTACCCAATTAGGTAACAAAGTTTAATAAGGGGGTATAGGTGATATTCCTTTGTGCGGTAGAGTATGTACTAGAAGAATCTAATATAGTGCCAGCTACTATGAGAGGTATGGTTTTTATTAAATACTATATAGTCCAGTATTTTTTTGATATTGGTATATTTTTTTCATTTATATCAATTAATTTAATTTACATTTTGGGATTATGCTCATATATTATTCCATTTATGATAGATCTTTCCACTCCCTTGGGAAGAACAAAGGAATAAAGGTTTAAATTTTCTAAGTTCTAGATTATGATCTCTAACTTTGAGGACATATAGGCCTTATTATTTCATTATCATGATATATTTTACCACATCATTATCAGGGGTTTTATCATTAATTTTATTTCCCATATCATTTATTATTATTATTGGTTTTAGTTTCAATCTCCCTAAATGGTTACTCACATCCTTCAACGTGAGTGGATCATAGATCTAGTCGAGTGGGAAATCTATTCCTCAGGCTACAATGATCTCATTATAATTATAAGAGATGGTTCTTGAGGCCTTAGACCAATATATTAGTGTTCCACTTCCTTCCATTGTTATTGAATACCCTATGGTCTTTCCCAAAGATTATTTAGTTTATCACCATAGAGGGAGGTTAATTTATCTATTGAGTTTTTTGGGAAAGGGTACCATATCCTTTTCATATTATTATATGAAACCTCTTGAGTTAATTGTTTATATGTTTAATCCTCAGGATATTACAACCAAAATATGTTTTCATCAATGTGTGTCACATTGAGTATCACCACCTCCCTTCACAATAAAGTAAAATGGAAACCTATGTCATTTTGTTTATTAGTAAACGGTTAATCTGGTGTCTATCAAGAAAATGTATACATTTCATTGGATTTGTGACCAGTTTTATAAAATTAGGGGAGCCCAATAGTTCTTTATGATTAATCTTTATTTGGTGTACAATCAGTTGAGAGTCAATGATGAGGATATTCTTATGACAACATTCAAGAGAAGGTATGGAAATTAGGAGTACTTGGTTATGTAGTTTGATCTGACTAATTATCCTATTGTGTTTATAAAATTGATGAATCAAATATTTTATCTAATATTTTACTTGTTCATGGTTTTTTTTTTGAATGATATTTTGGTGTATTCCATTTCTGAGGAAGAAAACATGGATAATCTAGATACTCTTATCAAAACTATGAAATAAAAGAATATATATGGAAATACTTATAAATGTTAGTTTTTGATCTAAAAATTTATGTTTATATTCTATATTATATTTGATAGCGTAATATAAGTGTATCTTGAAAAGAAGAAAGTAGTGATGTTTTAGGACCTAAGAATTTGTTAGATATTCAGAGCTTCCTGGTATTGGTTGGTTATTATAGGCATTTTTTGGATTTATATAAGATTTCATATCTTATAATTTAGGTGACTTGTATTGGTGTAATGTTCTAATGGAGTGATAACTATCAAAAAAATTTGGGCAACTTAAGGTGATATTAACCATGGATCGTGTTCTGATTATATTGGAACTGATTTTGGAAAATGACTTCTTTTACGATACCTCAGATATGGTATTTTGATGTGTTATGATGTATGGGAAAACGGTGGAAACCTATTTCAATCTATAACTATACCATCATGTGAATAATTATACCACCAATGATCTAGAGTTAGTTGTATTGATGCATGATCTCAAGACTTGACATCACTATCTCTTCAGAAAGTAATTTACTATATATTCAGATCATAAGAGCTTAAAGTATATTTTTTCTTAGAGAAACATGAACCTTTTACAGAGACACTAGGTTAATTACCTTTAGACATTAAATTTTTATATCTCATACACATCGGAAAAATAGAATGTGGTATCTAATGTGTTGAGCCTAAAGTTACTAAATCAAGCCACGATGGAATTAGTGGATGAGTGGTCCTTGATGTTTCTCTTCACAGTGATGTGCTTGGATGTGGAAGGAACATATAAAAAGGTATTCTTAGCTTATGTTAAATATAATTATTATTTTTATGAATTTTTTCTACATGGAAAATTAGTATACAATGATTTTTATTGATTTATGAAATAATTTATGGTGGTGGGACATCATGTTTTTTTTTGTGTTGGGATCCTAATAGTGTCCTATGTTCTTTTGGAAGATTGGTCATTTGGATATCTCTGAGGCTAAAATTGATGGATATTAGGAATTATTCAAGTTGTTATATACACCATGGGATTACCAATATTTATCATGATTTTAGAAATTAGTACTAGTGTCTAGGGATGAGGTGGTTAATTTCAAATTTCGTTTCATGATGCCTTATCTACCAAAAGATTAAAGAAGATCCTGAGGGATCTTCCTAATTACTAAAAACATTGACCATTTAGATATGTAATTGGGGTGAAATATCCATGGAATTCATTGTTAGTTTAGAATATACTGATTATACAAAGGATTGAATTTAGGTGATCATTGATCAATTCATTAAATCAAAAAAATTCTATTTTATTACAAAGATGACTAGGTGTAAGGTATAATACACCTGAATGTCCAAGAGATCATAATGCTATATAGAGTTGACTTTTCTATATTTTCTAACAGAAATACACAATATAAATCATTGTTTTGGAATGTTTTAAAGGAGAAAAAATGGATCCCATTTGATGTTTGGAATGAAATATCACCCTCAGATGGATGTACTACTCGATTAAGGCATTAAAATTCTTGAGGATGTGCTTTAGGAAGGCATTCATGATTTTAGTGGTTCTTGAAAAAAAACCACCTTTAGTTGAATTTTACTATAAGAAAATTATCAGAAATGGATTTAAATAGTTCATTTGATGTTTTGTAATTTATAACCATGTAACTCTTATTTGTATAGGGTGGAGTTGGTTGAGTGGTCTTTGGATGGAATAAGTCTTGTTCAAGAGATGATGATAAAGTTTTAGTTTATACATAAATGGTTAATGACTACTCAGAGACACTATAAATCTTATGTGGACAACTATCATCACCATAATGATTTTATAGTAGGTGATCAGGTTTTTCTCAAGGTTTAACCTCAATTGGTTCATCTATGTTTGAGAAGGCATAGTAAACTTAGACCATGGTTTATTGGACCTTTATAGATTAGGATACAATATGTAAAGGTAGAATAATGGATAGAATTATCATATCTCTTGTTATAGATTGGTGATGTGTTCCATGTGTCCCATCCTAAAAGGTATCAACTAGAACCTTATCATGCGATTGAATGATAAGATGTTGATCTTATACCCAAAACCACATTGGTTGTGTAACCAGTTCATATTAAGGATCTCCATAAAAAGGTACTACAAGATAAGATGATTCCAATAGTCTATATACTATAAGAGTGTTGACGGGATTTCCATAAGACATGGGTGTATGAAGTGTTGATGATACAACAACTTCCTTATATGTTTGTTAGTCAAGAATATTGATCTATTTCTGGGGATATGATGTTTCATGGTAGGGATAATTGTGATTCCATTAAGGATATTGGTATGTTTGTTTTTTGTATGATTTTATATATCTTATGGTTTTAAAGTATTTAAAGAGTTATGGGATGAGTTTTTTTTAATTTTTGGAGAAATAGGATAAGCTCATGATTTGAAAATGGTTAGTGGTAACTATTCAATAACCATTTGATATATCATTTTTGGTTACAATGGAATTTAATTAGGAATGATAATATTTTATCTAAACCTATGAGTACCAAATAAAACCCTAAAAATTAATTGTTTTGGGTCTATACTTAGTTGTACAAATTATGAACGATTTGACTAATCATGCAACTATTCTCAGGTAATAATGGAATTTTGGTTTCAAGGGACTGTAATGACTATGTGGTTAGTGAAATTTTTTTATAATCATGTTCCCCAACCATGTGAGAATTATGGACTCCTTAAAGTTGAAAAATTACCTCAATTCCCATGGTAAATTTTAACCCAAATATCTCCTAAATATTTAATTTGATCATCCCCTTTCTTATAACTCTAGGAGGTTATCCTAATGAATCATTGGATATTATCTTTCATTTATGGTGGTTCTCTTTGAGAAATGTTCCAATTTTCCACATGATCTCTTACCCTCTCTCTATAACTCTTTGAGACCCCCATTATCCATCATGTATTGAACCCTAATGGGGTGTGATGGCTAGGTCAAAGATTTTTATAGGGAATTGATAATATATATTGGAATATAGGTTCAATATGGTTTCATCCCTTCATTTAAAATCATCATTTCTGTAGGTGGATTGATTTTATCTATTTGTGAGGTAGGATTCCTTATACAATGGTTTGTTCTCATAAAATACTATTTTGTTCTTCTGTTTTATTTTTTTTTCATGTCAAAATAATTAATCTAAAATATATGAGTGTAATATTTTTTGAATGAAACATTTTTAGAATAAAAATGATTTTAAATGAGGTTTTCTTTAAAAATATTTTTTCAAGATTTATGTGTTTGATGAAATTCCTCAAAGATGGTTATGAGTCTAAAATGGGTTTTGAATAATGAGAGATAGAGTGATTTGATTGAGTAAATGTTTTCTAAAATGGTAAGCAAGATTTATGTGAATGATTTTATAATACCTAACACATTGGGAACCTTTGGTGTATTGTTTTATGGATATATGCTAACCTTTGTGAGAGAAGAATCATTAGAGGTTGCAGTTTTGATACTAATAGAATGTCGGAGAACTTGCTATCAATAGGATTCCCATTATACTTTCTCTGTGTTCCTTGTAAATGTTAGTTATTCATTACGATAGGATGGATCCCATTTGTTCTTGGTTTAACTCCCAATGTTAATGCTTCATAATTTTATATAAATTATTTTTCTTACTTCACTCTATTTTCTTTCATGTTGGTCTCCATATTTTTGTGGATTTCGATATATATTTTTTTAATGAAAAAATAGATCTTTTATATATATATATTTTAAATTTAATATAATTATGAAACAAGTTTGGATTTGAATCTAAAACTAATTCTTGCATGGTGGATGAAATTTTATATATTTCAAGTGGATTCATACTAGGAATTTTACTCACACCCCACACATGCCTTTGAGCGTAATATTTTTTTAGGATAAAGATAAAGGGAATGATGTCATGTTTCTTAACATCATCTCTTGGATGATTCTTAATTTTTTGTGGGTTGAGATGGTGGAAATGGACAATCACATGTAGACTTGGTTTTTATCATGGTTTGTTTTTTTCCATGATTAGACTTTTGTATGATCAGTGAACATCTCATGGATGTGCACTTTTTGATCAACATAATACACTAATTTTTTATGTTTATCTTGTCATATATGGTACAAGTTGTGTTACCTTTTACAGTGAAACCATTTACTTAGTTATATATGTTGATAACCAGGATGTTCTATCCAGACCATAATGACTAAGAACATGCATCATGTCTTTCATGAGATAGCTTGGGTGACATGCCAGGTTGACGGAGTTTAGTTCATTACAATTAATTTATGGACTAAATAAATAGCATGAATTGAA
The DNA here is from genome assembly GCA_963277665.1 of Viscum album. Taxonomy (NCBI): domain Eukaryota; kingdom Viridiplantae; phylum Streptophyta; class Magnoliopsida; order Santalales; family Viscaceae; genus Viscum; species Viscum album. The sequence continues at coordinate 1,539,367,897 of OY728131.1, forward strand.
TTTATATCATCATTTTTATGATAAAATGGAAACCACTTGCCGTACTATTGCTTCAATATAGGAATCAAGGGTATAATTACAATAATGGAAAATAACATGTGTTATATAGAAATCTGATCATTACCATAGATTTTTTCAGGTGCTACCATAGATGGTTTTAACTCATGTGGTGATCGTTTTTTATCACAATAGAATCATTTAAGGAAATATTGAATATTTATAATGGGGGATTATAATTTCTATTTGTTTTTAGAGTGTTTTATTATATTTGTATCTCTAGAACCATCTTTTATGTACATTATTATTACGTGTATTCATAGTTTTTATTATGAAGAAAGTAATTATCACATCATGGTTGGTTTTATATGTGAATTTGTAAATGATAATTTTTGAAGGGTCATTATCACACTGAAAGGTCGTAATAGTTCCTTACTAGGATGAGAATCTAGAAGTTCCAAAAAATTATTCTTAAATATGTGTTCATTACATAGACAAAATTATTTGAGGGAAAAAAATTATTTCAGCTTTCTAGGGTGCAGACTCATAGGAATTTGAGGTAACTTTTCATGGTGTATTTCCTTCATAATTTTTAGTGTAATAGATTATGAGAATGACTCCCACTATAAAGAAATAACAATTTATATGTTTCATTGAATGTATTTTTTGAAGACATGTGTATGGATCATTGAAATTTAATAGTATTATTAATGGATAATATAAGTTAAGTAATTAGATATAGTGATCAAAAATGTGATGAAAAATGTTCTTGGTGAAGTAGGATATGTTGGTTATTTCATGAGAAATATTTCATTAATGAATAAAAATAGAAGGGATTTATCCCTTGTATTCATTAATGAAATGCGATATCACATGACCTTTCATGGAATAGATAATACCTAAATAAATTCATATCCATGGTGCTCTACTGGAAATTTCAATTCCAGAAAATTAAAATAATTTGACATCAATAAGATAGTTTTATAGAACCAACTTCAACTTCATTGATTAGAGATATCATAAGTGAGGGATTATATTACACATTAATAACCTTTAAAATGTTTTATTTCATTGAAAAATCAACTTATTTCCCTATGGGAGTCTAAGTATACTGGTATATTCTAAACATAGACTTTGGGTTGCTTCATCTAATACCATTGATAAAGAGGCCCATAGGGTGACACACTAAGTGTATCAAAAAATATCCTAAATAATATTATTATTTATTATATAAAATAGTGAGTAAATATTATTTTAACATGTGGTTTACTAATTATTCATCTTTTATAGATCATATATATATTCTGCCACTAGTTATTCAATAGAATATTTTATGATAATAATATTTTAAAATTTTTTATTTTTTGTTTATTGAATATAATATATTTTTTTATTTTTGAATAACAATGTGAATTTTATTTATTAAACATATCGTGATTATTCATGGTCCAATAAATAATGTTGACGAATGGTGGATTGAGTGTAATGTTTTAGTGAGAGATAATATATATTAAATATTATTTAAAAAAAATAGTTAATTTTATAGTATTTGTGCCTGTTAGTAAATAATAATAATTTTAAAATTATAGAAATATGGGTTTTAGGGACTAAGGAAATAATAATGGAACATGTGAAATTATTATTTTCTAATACTATAACTATTTGAATAGAATTTTACTATTTTCAAGGGTTTCCATTTATTTTTTTATTCCTAACAACATCTAGATAATTCCATCAAATACCAAGAGGGGAAACTCTCTAAATATTCCCTCAAGGTTAGATAATGATAGTCCTCCCCAACCATGCTCAGTTATAGAGAGATCAATGAGAGTTTTCATTAAGCAATTCTCAGGTCGATTAAAGATGAATGATTCAATCATTAGAACCTACCATACATTGATCCTAATATTCTTATGAAGATATTAATAAATTTATAGAGCATATGTGGATCCCCTCTAGGGGGAATCTACATGATTTCTACAATGAAATGATGGTATGATGTAGACACATTCTCAGATTCATCGACTAATTCATTGAAATTTAACTCTTCAATTTCATAATTTAATTATAAATAATTATGTGATGATTTTATATTTTGGTTCGAACGTTCTCACATCAATTAATCCTTGATTCAATTATATTGGCCCCAATTTTTATCATCGATTAATTTTTTATATTAATCCTCAATTATTATAAGAAGACATTTTAGGCAGACCCCTTCTGATGACTTCACTATTTCTGAAACATTTAAGTGGTATCAGAGCGGTCACATAATTATTTATAATCATTTAAATATTGTTGATAAATTTATTCATTTATCCTTAGTTTCCAATTCGAGTATAACTATTTTTAAATTCAAATCATGATATATTATCCATAATTATAATAAATTTTCAAATAAATTACATAAGTAACTCATTTTGGTAAGGCCTAATAAGTATATTGTTTTTTCATTCTACCTAAAATTTAATATACATGGTGTGTAAAATCTTGCTACACACCATGTGAAGTTCTTACAATCTTTCCACAGACTACACCTTGAGACTAAACTTGTAATTATGCTATAGAAATTAATTGTGTAAGGAATGTGTACATGTTATACATGTTTTGTGGTCTATGAGTTACATGGTCACCAGTGATTTAGGTCATGTAAGAAAATACATGTCCTATCTTTTCCTAATGGACTACATGTTGTGTACAAATATTTCTTATCATATTGTCTGGATAACCATGTTCCAAGATACCATACTCATCAATTGGGGTATTTAAATACTCATAGTGTATACAAAATTCAATTAAATTGAATTAATTATTAATTAATTGAGTTTATTTAACATAGATACATGATGTGTACCAATGAGCTACGTAGTGTTTACTGTTGTACTATCTAACCAAAATCCTCAACACCACCAGATAAGATTATTGATATTTTTTAGTTTAAAATATTAATTGATTTTTATAATATTTTCAATAACATTGATGATGAAAAATAGATATATTGATTCAGATTAATGTATGATAAAATGAGAATTTAAAACTAATAATAAATTCAGAATTTGTTGCAAGTATATAGATGACCATAGGCATGGATTGGACCTTTGTATGTGATTGGTTTCCTTGTAAAATATTTTTAAAATAAATTTATGGCATGTGTTTCATCCATACACTCATTATTTTAAGGCATGTGTGATCATAGTTGCCTTTAATTTAAACCCCTTAACAAATATTTTGGGTCCCCTCGCCTTTGTGTGATTAAAAGATTATTTGATGGATGGAGCTCCTAAGTCAGTGGAGGTGGTTTTTATTTGGACCCATCATAATACCAATCCAAGAGGTACACGAGTGGAGATTTGGAAATCTACCACATGAACCATGTTTTGGTTTAAGGTGTTTTCCACAAGGTCGATGGTTGGTATATCATCTACTAAATAAATTAACCACTTGTAATAGTTCCTGATCATATCAATCTATTTTTTTATTTATGTTTTGTTTCATGGTTAATTTCATTATGGATATTTTTTGGACCATAATAATTAATGAATTAATATCTATACAATATAGAACTAAAATATGTTGGATTATGGGTAAATTTTATCTAAGACATGGTTAATCACTTATGTAAATCCACTTAATATAAAAAATATTGAAATAAATATAAAATGAGAAACTTTTTGATAAATATAAAATCCATCAAATAAATACATATATTAAGTTAGTATATCCTTACTATACTTGAGTTAAAATCAAAACATAGCTCAATGGGTTTTATTAGCACAATTTGGGGTGATTTTAATTATCTTGTAATTCTTACATGATGGTTTGGGTAAAATTAGATTAGCTCTAATCAAGGGATGACTTCCCATCCTAGATTTTGTGTAACTAAGATGAAAAGGTTTAGGAAATCAAATTTTATTATTTTAGGATTGCGGAATCCACTAAAAAGATCAAGTAACTTTGAGTTTATATAATTATAAATATTATGGCTATCTAAAACCCTTTACATAATTCATGAGTCCCAAGTTTGGGATATGAGAAAGAGAATAAGGGTCTTTACCACTACAATGTCCAAGAAATAGGATATTCTGAAGAAAATATAGAGGGATATTGAATTATAATAAAATATTAAGATATTAATAATTAAATAAATATAAAATTTAATATCTACAATTTTTAGATTGATTATTAATATAACACTCTTCTTATTTATAGAAACAAAAATAAATATGACTTCAAACCTATCACTATAATTAAAACTAGATAAGGATCACCTTGTCATAGGAACTATTTTCATAGAATGTAAAAGGTTTTTACGTGTTATCCAACACCATGAAAGAAAATTATATCTTCTAAAAACAATATTACTAATTATCATGGCTAAGAGGCTAGTGAAGAAGTGTTTTCTATCAATGAGAAAAAATTGATCGATACCACACATTAACAATGTTTTTTTGCTATCATCAATGACCAATAAGAATATATAGGAATATGAGGACATGGATTCTTAGGTCATGATATCTCACCTTTTTTATCTTTGTAAATAGAATATGAGATAAGAGAGATATGAGATCTCCAATACACTTTTACATGAAATGTTTGAGGGTAGTTTCCAACTAGACCTCACATGGACAATATTATTAGCTATATATACCTCTTAAAAATATTAGGAATTAAATTTATAGATTTGTTTTACATATATATTATCATTTCCTCACTAAACAAGTCTTTCACTAGTTTCATTATTTATTATAACATGAGAAATAATGAGAAGTTACATTTTAACTTCTTAATCTCATTCTCTATGTTGAAAAGGACATGATGTCTGACAAATCCTGATATAATGAAAATGAAAAGTATGAACATGGAAAAGGCGTTGTAGACTTATACAAAGTCTAAATCTACTAAGAACCATCCTTATAATAATAATATAATGAGAAGGAAAGAAAATTAAAAGAATGTAACATGTTTTTCATATGGAATGAATGGTTAATGGATTAGAAACTACCCCCAGAATCAAGGGAAAGATAATGGGGTGTTTGTTATTAGGTTTAATATATCTATATCTACACATTGGGTATTATAAATATATTATATTGCTCACATATTTATCCAAATGTAGAAACCAAGTATATTCATAAATATTGTCATAGGAGAGGGGGATTTTGAGGCTTCTAATTATGTGAATCTAGACACTCTATCCATTAGAGATAAGAATCTTTTTCTAACAACAGGAACAATCTTGGTTTTAAAATATTTTTATTATCTACCAATTTTTTCCATAAACATAATTATTATTACCTAGATAGAGATGGTTTTGTTTTCATGTTTAGAATTAAAATATTTTTATTTTATGAATATATCATATATTGTTTTATAAAAATTTAAATAATGAGATTTATGAATTAAATTATAAAAATAAACTTTTGGAAATTTATAATGGATCAATTTTTCCCAAAAAATATAACACCCAACTATGGAATCATGATCTTAGTCCTGTAAATGAGAAGCCTCTGAAAAATAAATATTACGAAGGTTATTTTGAATCATTTGAAATAAAACCACGTGAATGATTTTGTACTAGATTACAAGAAAAAATGGACAGGCCACCATTCAGTGGATAAGTTGATAATTTCATAGATATTCTAGTATTAGAAAACACTAATGTGTTGACCATTTATAGAATAATCTAGGGGTGGTAATTCTTAATTAATAATATTTAATCAAAAATTGAGTAAATATGGATCCATTTACATAATGAGGAATATGTTTGCGTCCTTTGAGGAATTCAAATAATTCAATAATGATGTTGTGAATCAACTTCAAATTAATACAAACATCATTGATTGAATTGAGGGGGTGAATATCTTAACTGTGGTTTTATCGATTTTATATTGGAGTTTGAGATTCTATATCAACTCACCCCACATTAAAAAACATAATGGAATTATGTTATTGAATGGAGAAACAGTATGATGCTTGACATAGTAATGTGTATGGTAGGTCATGAAGTTATAACATTATCTTATTGGGAATATTAATTACAAACTACAATATGCACATTAAATTGAGTACCAAATAAATCAGAAAAAATAATTCCCTTTGAGTTATAGAGTGGGAAGAATCCCTTTTTTGTCACATACCCATGAATGGGGTTAATTTTTTATGTCCAACTCAAGAAATAAACTAGAACCCCAGTGAAAAAGTGTATCTTTTTTTGGTATCCTAAAGAAATTAAAGGATTCTACCTATACATACAATCAGAAAAGAAGGTGATAATCATTATAAAAGATGTATTTCATGAGAAGGAGAACAACCTAAAGAAGTATAGGTGGATAAATATTGACTTATATGATGTTGATGCCCAAGATATAATAGAGTTATTATTGTAATAGAGTCCATAAGTCATCATGTAATAATTTTTAATTGAAACATAATCTCTGCACATGATCACTATAATGGTAATAGGAATGAAGATATATGTAATTACAGTCACCAAATATTGAGACTTATTATTAGTAAAAAAAGAACCTATCTACTAAAAATTGGTTTTATAGAGACAAGGTGTTTTAAGATAGAAAGAATATGTAAATTTTGAAATGGAATATATACTTAAGAACCATGATTGGAATCTAGTGGATCCGCTAGTTAATATAAAGCATATTGGTTAAAAATTAGTATTCAGAAGTATAATCAGCATGGAAGGTAAATTAAATACATATAAAGTAAGGTTAGGGGATAAAGGGTTTAAACATCATGAATTAATTGATAATTATGAAACCTTTTCTCCACTTTAATTGTTTAAAACAATCAGGATTATACTAATTGTAGTGGAATACCATGACTATGAAATTGGGTAGATAGAAATCAAAAAAACCTTCCTTAATTAGAACCTTAAAGAAGATGTCTATATGAAACAACCATAAGGGGGTTTGACTCCATGTGATAACAAAAAGCTATTCTAGTAACATATATCCATTTATGGGTTTATGTAAGCATTCAATCTTGGGAACATAATTTTCAAAGAAGATATAAAACAATTTTTATTCATTACGAATGAATATGTGCCTTGTGTTTACAATATTATTAAAGGGAATGAAATTGTTATCCTAGTATTATATGTTAATAACATATTACTAATTTGAAATGACATACTAGTATTACAGTCTGTTATGGAATGGTTTAAAAAATTATTCCCTATAAATGACATAGGTGATGCAGCCTGTATTATAGAGATTAATATCATTTTTGATTATTCTAGGAGGCTTCCTAGAATAATTCACGTAACACACTTTTACCTGATAATAATGTGATTTAGTATGAAATAATTCAAGTGGTGATTCTTTCAAGTTTCACATGGTATACATATTTCCAAGAAAACGTTCCATCATAAATAGTAAGAGAAATAGGGAACGAGTAAGATCATATACACATTAGTGTTAGGATCAATCATGTATTCCATGTTATGTAGTATACTTGATGTTTCCTACACATTGATAATGATAGGTAGATATCAAGAAAATGCAGGTGAACAACATTTTTTTACTATTAAGGTTATCCTTATGTATTTAAGAAAAAATAAGGATTTGTTCCTAGTATATTAAGGATTCAAGTAGTATTCATCAGGGGTTATTCTAATGATATTTTTTAAATAGATCATAGTGACATGGAGATGAAGTTATTATATTTATTTAGTTTCAATAGAGGAGTTGTGAGAAATTAGAGCTCAAATAAGTTAGTTGTCACAGATTCTATAGTGGAGTCTGAGTATATAGAGGCCTATGATACATCCAATGAAGTAATTTGAATACAATACATTGTATAGGATCTTGATGCGTTAACAAGAAGTAAATTCCATATCACATTATAATCCGATATTACTATAGTGGTGGTTCTTGCAGAAGATCCAAGGTCACACCAAAAGATAAAGAACATACTTCGTAAGTATCAACTCTTGAGGTATTATTCTATAAGGGATTAATTTTTTGTAAGAATATTTTACATAAAAGAAAACTTGTTATACCCCTTGACTAATGAATTATTTCAGAATAATAATGTGTACCATGCATGAGCTAAAAAACTGACAATTGTTAGTAGTTGGACCTAGTGAAAGTGGGAGTCAGATAGAGATGGTTCACTAGAGTCAACTTGTTTGTAATTTGTGATTAACATTAATTATAGTTTTGAATATTAGTAAACTAATTATCTAATCCTGGTTCTTATTATACCTTAAATCTTGTGGGATAATATTGTAGGAGAAGTTGTTGCACTGAAAGGTCATAATAGTTCCCTAGTATGATGATATCCTTGATGTACCATGATAGTAATCTTAACTATATGAAATATAGAAAGATGAAATCATTATATGGACACTTATTATTTAGGCTATCATGGGTGGAGACTAATAGGACTTTGAGGAACCATATCACGGTGTACACCCTTGGAAGGTTCCATTACAGAAGATTATGAGAATGAGACCCACCTACAGGAAATCCAAATTTATATGTGTCATTGGATGTTCCTTTCTAGGAATATGTTTATTTATCATTAGACATTAAAAATATTATAAATGGATATCATATGTAATTTACATTGATTAATTTTAAAATATAATGCTAATATATTTTCATGGTGAAGTTGGATATGTTGGGTGTGTCATGAGTATTACTACATTAATCAATAATGTGATATAGGATTTTTCTATTCATATCTTTAATAAAATTGGACAAACTAGGACCTTTGATGGAAGTGATACCAACTAAATAAATCCCTTCAATTGGTGTTATATGGTAATGTTCAATTCCAAAGAAGTTAGGTAAATATTCATTGAACACATAGGTGAATGGCACCTATATACAACATGCTTGATTAGAGATATCCTGAATAAGAGATTATATTACACAATAAGAATTCGTATGAGGTTTTATGACATTAAGAAATTAAATTATTTATATATTAACACATTTGTATGTTTCTAGTTTCTAACCATGGAATTTGGGAAACTTCACCTAATGTCACTGAGATAAAGGCATAGAGGGCCACACAATAAGTGTATCCTGAACATTAGTTAAATGATGATATATATTATTATTTAACATATTGAATTAAAATTATTCCCACAAGTAGTTTAATAATTATTCATGTTTTCTTGATCAGATAAATAATCCATCACTTGTTAGTTGAGAGAATATTTTGCAAGTAGAATATTTAATAAATATTTATTTACTCTTCATTGAATACAATATTTATTTATTTATAAGTGAATAATACAATGATATTTATTTATTAAATAAATATTCATTAATCCAATCCAATAAATATTGTGGATGAATGGTGGACCAACATTAATATTCTAGTGATAAATACTATATATTAAATATTATTTGATCAAATAATATTTAAATAATTTTCAATTTTTATATGCATGTCAAGAAACAATATTAATAATATTATTATTATAGATATGGGGTTTTATAAGGATTAAGAGAATAATAATTGTGAATTTTCAATTAGTTTTTATACCCCTATCATTATTTTAACTAAATTATATTTTATACAAGGGTTTTCATTAGATTTTTTGTGCACAATTACAACTAAAAAATTGTCTCAATGATTTAGAGTTAACCCTCTCCCAGAAAGATATCAAGGATAGAGGGGGATCCTTACCCACCATTACTCTTGATCCTAGAGAGAAAAAAGAGAATCCATCTTGAAGTGATTCTTAGGGAGATCAAATAAGAACGATGTAAGTGTCAGGATCTATCTCACTAGAACCTAGAGATTTCTATGGGGATTTATAGAGGTTCTTGGAGAACATGTGTATCACAACTGGATGGAATCTACACATGATTACAAAAACACAATGATACTATGACGTAATTGAAATTTCATATTCATCAACAAAGAATGAATTTATTTTTTGGTAGTTACCCGGTTTACTAAATTAATTAAAAATATTCATGTGATTATACTTTATTTGTGTTCCAGTATTCTCTTATAAACTCATATTTGATTCAAATATGATGGTCAGGACATTTATCATAGATGTATATCTCATAATAATTATTATGATAAAATGATGAGTTTTTATACCCCATCAATGTTTCCACTACACTTGGAACCTTTATGTTCTAGGTGACAATCTCTTTAGAGGTTGAGAGAATCATATCTAGAACTCATTGTGCTTAATATTAGAATGGGTATGGTTTTGGAAAAGTTATAAACCAAGTTTAAAAAGTGATTGGGTTTAAAAATATCAATTTCAGAATAGTATTTATTGTTTTTATAATCTTTGGAAAACCCCATGCATAATTAATAATAGAATTATTATTATTTACTTGACATGTGCTAAAATCATGGACATAATAAATTTTATTTTCATAAATAAATAATTTGTTATTTATTCAAGTAATATTTATTATTGGGTTTCTCATCAGACCATTAAAATTCATCTTTAAATCATCCAGATTATCTATTGGATCTTGATTAAAGACTATTTCTTTGAGTAAATAAATATCATTACATCATTCACCCAAAATAATCAAATATTATATTTCTCAAACTAGTGAATACATATTTTCTAATCATTAAATTAACTAAATATTTAAATATTTATCACACTGTGAATGGAATAGAATAAGTTAATATTATATATTTAAATAATTATATAAATATTTAAATTATGAATAAATATTCATTAAATATTCAACTCCCATATATATTCTCTCAAATAACTGGTGATTGAGTATTTGTAACAAAACTAACATAAATAATTATTACACCACATATAAGAATATAATCTATCAAATATGTTTAATTCAAATATAATTTAACTAATATTTTGAATACACATAGTGTGTGACCATCTTGGACTCTTTGTCTGTGGAATTAGTCTAAAATGCCTAAATAGAAAGGTTTATGTTTAAACACACACCAAGGCTCCCATAGATAATGAATTTTATGCCTCATTTAAATGAAACCTATTATAAATTCTCAATGTGTAATACAATATGATTTTCTAGATATCTATAATCTTGAAGGTTTCATATTGGTGTCGTCATCCTATTTGCTCGATTTATCTTTCATTGAATTTCTTGAAACAAACATTCCAATAAAATTCCATGCATAAGAAATTAATTTGGTAGTTACATTCCCATAAAATGTTCCAAAATATAAATCTACACTAATTTTGGAAGGGAAAAATATTTTTTCACTTTTTTCATTAATGCAATATCATTCAATATTCAACCAATCTATCTTACCTCACAATGAGTATATATCACCACGATTTTCATCAATATGTAAAATTATATGACCAAATACATTCATTAATAAAAATATTAATTTATAAATATCATTACACACATCTTTAGATAGGTAAATCCAATCAAACATATAATTTTTTATTTCCCTCTAGCAGTTCATGTTCTAATAATCTCTCATTTGGAGGATTTCTAAGGGTGTACACCATGAAATGGTGTCACAAAGACCTATGAGTCTCCACACCTGATAGTATATATCATCTCTATCGTATAAAATGATGTCATCTGAATACCACATATATATATATATTAGAATACAGGTTGATAACATCTGGGTTATTATCATAATGTGTAATTACTATGACCTTTTAGTGTGGAAATTATCCTTGGGACATTACAACATACTATTTCTAAATGGAGATAAATCATGTTGTGATAAAAACCTATCAATATTAAAAAAATGTGTAAAACTATAACTCTAGTAACCGAAATCTGGTTGTTATTTTTACTACATGAGAACAAGATAAAAGGGACCACATCATTAATGATTAAATAGTTAGTAGTCTTGAGAGACTAGGTATATACACGATTCTCAAATTACACATGAAAACATGAAATCCAACATAAAATTCATATAATTAATTTATTATTTATTATATTATATACCTGAAATAATTAATAGATCCCTTATTGTTATCCTAGGGAAATTAAAACATAATAATGTTTCATCATAGATTCTCATTAAAGGAAAACATATAATTGAATCTACCATAGACTAAAAAATCATGAATAATGGGGTAGATGTAGACAATAATCAAATATTACATACAACTAATATCAAAATTGGGGAATGTTTATAGGAATTACCTAACAATCTAAATAATCATATGGATAATAATAACTAGTTTTTTAATGATACAATACAAAATTTCATATATCATAATCTTACCGTCAAGGCCTCATTCTAAGAATCGTAAATAAATAGGCAAGGGATATTCCAAGTATGAAAAATAGTTTATTTTATAAGACATATGATGCATTGAGTAAATATAATGGATCCTCCCCTTTACATACTGAATACAATGGATTTATCATATAAAATAAATGAATAAAAATTCAATATATAATCAACATAAAATTTTATATTGAAAAAATATTATACAAAATTTTAAATTTTTCCCCAGTAAATCACTAGAGAAACTAGAAAATATATTATAAAATGAAATATGGTTGATTTTATCATTATATTATATCATAATAAAATCATAAGACTCATTAAATTATGTTAACATAGATAAAAAAACATTTAAAATATCACTGTAAAATTTCTGGAGTAAAATACCATTTTCCTTTGAGGAAAACTATATAAGGACTTCCTAAAGTTTTGGTAAGTAAGATATTTTGTTAGTATTTCTAGAAATAAAACCTAAAATAGATACTAAAATTATACTTGGTAATATAATAGAGGTACTTAGGGGTTATAAATCTAAAAATCATGCATTGCCCTAGACCCGATTGTCACTTGGTCCTTGACAATGAGCCTTATTATGCCCCTAGTTTGACACATTTGGGGGATTTTATTAGGATAATTCACATTTTATTTACCAATAATTTTGAAGTATTTGAATTTATAATGAAAATGAATGACCTAGGATAAAAACTATACCAATTAATGGCCTATGTTAAAATAAAAAGAATGATGTATTTGGGTATTGGGATTCAAGAATTAAATTTTAGAAGTATTTCTTCCAATGATATATTCATATAAGAATCGTGACATATATAAGGATTGTATTATATTTTTAAACTATATATGTCTTAATTAACTAAAGATTTATAGATACCATAATGGGTTAATGAGTATTATATTGACCATATTTTCAGAGTGTAAAACATGTCTTTTTTAGGTTTAATGTGATGGGAGTCTAGCATTATTAAAGACATTTTTTAATAAATTTATGAAAAACATCTGTTTTAGTGGAAACATTGTTTGTGGAAGAATGGTTTTTCATTTTATAGACATAATTTTAATGTTATGGATAATCTTTATGGTTAATAAGATCATTATAGTCAAATAATATTAATAGAATTAGAATAAAATAAGTTGTACTGAAAAGTTTAAGAAAAATGATATTTAATGATTAATTCCATTTCATAGATGTCCATAATATTATTTTTTGGGAATATTTTATATATTATATTAATATATTTTAGAAAAAGGACAACCTGTATGTCATGTGGCAACCCATCATGTCTAGAAATGACAAGAGGATTGAAACCATTACTGAAGAATGATATGGGTTTATCACCTACCACTAGCCTAAACGATGTCCTGGTTAATATGTCACTATTTTTAGGTGAATGATTTTAAATATAAATATTAATTATGAACCAAAAGTGTTAATTTTGAGTTTTAGAGATAATTTTTTGGATAAAATTATATGACCATATTTTTCTTTAAAATATTTGGAGACCCCTGGAAACATATTCACTCTTTTATGGACCTTGTGTTCCATTGAATGATAATTCTAGTTATCTAGGCATAAAAAATCACTTTTGGATATTTGTTTATTTGGGTAAGTTATTAATTAAAAATTGATCAAATAACAACCAAATGATAATTTTGCAATAATAAAATAGAATTGTATCAAGTAATTATAATTCCTTATTTTCTTATAATGTAAAATAATCCCCCAATATTAGGAACATGATCATGAAATATAAATATTATCATTTTACATTCATATATGATGAATCAGATGGACTTTTACATCATAATATATTTATTACTATGAGGCCCTCAACTTTCCACCGATCATTTAATTTATTATGATAATGACATTAATCACTCTTAATAAAAAATTATTCCTTTAGCCACATATAAATTTTTACTTTTCACCAATGTTTACGAACATAGAAAAGTAGATCTGGGTTGTTCCATATAACCATTGTACTTCTCATTTTCTATTATTAATATGATGTTTTACCAACCCTTCACATGTTGTGGGATTTGAACAAATCTATTTTGAAATATCAAACACTTTATTATAAATATATATTTTAAATTCTGAAGAAATAATTTTTTAACATGGGGAATATGTAATTCCCTAAGAAATTAATATATGAACATTGTATTCAATAGCATATATGGAACACAACACCAATATTAGAAGAATATATAACACCTTATACTTAACTATATATTTATTAATTTTTTTTGATTCCATCACACACAACATTTATTTTAGCTTTCATTATAGAAAACAATGAGTTTATTCAATATCTTTCACTACATGAGTGGAGGTGTTTTACTGAACAAAAATATATTGTTAATATTATTATTTAATATGAAAATTATCGTCATGCCATTGGAATAGAAGGTAAGAAATGATTAAATAATGTATGAATATATATTTTTTACATATGTTTATTATATATTAATTTATTATAAATAAAATATAAATGTTTTAAATAAAAAGAACAATTTTCTGAAATATTTTATTTTAGGGTGAAAAATAATCATTATCTCAGGTTGAAATTTTGGTATTTTTCTGAGAAGTTTCATTTTTCAATGAATAGTGAAAATACTGAATTTTGAATGAATATTATCATTATGTTTAATTAATTTTTAAGGTTAAATTATATTTTGAATAAAATAGTCCAATTATATATCAATTTAACCAATTTAGGTAATTAAAGATATTTTTATACTAATCATTGAAATAAAAAGATTTTAATCTTTTGAGCATTCTCACATTAAAAACCTATTTTCTAATCGCCTCTATGAGATTAAATTTAAATTAAATTTTTCCAGTTTGGGGAATTGAATTTTTTAAAAATTATAGAATATTTATAATTAGGATACTTTATAATTTATAATAATATCAACTTTATTTTTGACTAAAATTTATAGTGAATGCATTAAAAAATAATTACCACTATTGAGTTAAATTTGGATTTACTATGGGGTTAAACAAAGAATATAAGGGTTATAATAACCTAAAAAAATTCCAACACCCATTTTAAAGAAATAGATTTAATATTATTAATTTATTCTTGAATTTTATGAGTTTTTGCGATATTTTTCCATTAATGTGACCCATATAAAATATTAAAAAAAATACAAATACAAAAAGTTTCTTTTCTTAGTTTTAATTTCTTTAAATATTTGGGATAGAAGAAAAGATAAGACATGTTCAGTTATGTACGTAATTTTTCAAAATAAATGAGTTATTTATTTAATAATTATTTTTTAGAGATGAATTAATTACATTAAATTCTTAATAAATGGCCAAAAAGTAATTATTTATTTAATAATTAACTAAAATAAATGATACTAAAAATATTAAAAGTGACGTAAATTGAATGAATTATTTTCTTAAATTAATTTTTTAGATTAAAATACCACATTACATATATTTAAATTTAATAAATTCTAATTTAATCACTATCTTGATATTTTTAAATTCAGATTAAATGAATAATGTCTAAATTAATATTAGTTTTGTTTATAAAAAATGATATTTTATTAAAAAAATTAATTTAATAAAAACCCAATATC
The DNA here is from genome assembly GCA_963277665.1 of Viscum album. Taxonomy (NCBI): domain Eukaryota; kingdom Viridiplantae; phylum Streptophyta; class Magnoliopsida; order Santalales; family Viscaceae; genus Viscum; species Viscum album. The sequence continues at coordinate 1,539,383,710 of OY728131.1, forward strand.
TTAATAATTGATTTTTAAATTTTAATAAATATAAAATATGGTCCATTTTTTCAGACCACCTTTCTATTATAATGAATATTATGACCATTAAATTGTAAAAACTATGTTAACATAGTTATAGTTAAAGCATTGTTTTTTCATATTACTTGTGCTTGTGTTAATATTAATTTCCAAAATAAATAGGTTTTTATATTATAATTTAGTTATAATATTTATAAATAGTGTTTATAAATAATATAATATTAATCCCTTTAAATTATTCTTGAATGAAAAATTAATTTGTTGTGAGAACTAGTTACCATATGAGAAACCGAAGCACTAAAAATAAGAAAAATTAGGAGTTGAGGGAAAACATGATTAAAGCGTCTATTATATTGTGTGCTATGGATTTTTATCAACCATATGATCCCTAAAACCCATTAATTATAATTATTGGATCCACTTGAGGTAATATTGACCTCCCAATAGCAGATAATTTATAGTATTTACAAGAATTCCACTCCTCCGCAACTATAACAAGGCTCTCACACCTTTCACAGCCTCACACCTCTCAAACCATTTTGCGTGACAAAAATATGAAAAAAAAATTACCAACATAAATATAATCATCATAAAAGAATTATTTTGGGGAAAAAACAAACCATAGAATGTTTTATTATAAATTAAAGGAGGTAGCCTAAAGAAGAGCTAATGTTTTTCAAAAAGTGTTTTTATTTTATTTTCTTCTCTACCTACTTCAATTAATATTATAAAATGATTATATAATATCCTATATATATTACATATACTTAGTTTTTATTATGTTAATGTAATGACATACAATGACACAAAATTCCATCAAATGGGTTATGAAACCATCATTCATGCGTATTGTGGATTACTGCCTCGTAAACTAATGTCTTTCAATTTTCCACTACCAAATTTAAAGATTGGGAATAATGATGGAAATAATTTTTTTATATTAAATTTATGATATCATTAGACTTATTAATTATTATATCACACATGATTTTATTTTTTCTATTTTATAAGAATACAATAATGTTGTTCATGTGTACGACATACTACTTCCTTGCGAAGCCTTGTTATTCATTCACTCTTTACATAGAATATATATTGGATGAGTATAATAAAAATATGTCATATATATGACATAAAAATGATGCTAAAATGATAATATATATATATATATATCTTTTTTTCAATATAATTATAAAATGGATATAATGTTCATGTGTACGTGCTACATATCATATCCATTAATAATATATTTTATTTTCCATCACTAAATTTGAAATATTAGTCTAAATAAACATATAATAATTTTATATTATATTTATATCATCAATATAATTCTAGATATGATTTAACTATATAATATTCACAAGAACATGAACATTCATGTGATAAACCCGGAAAAGTAACACCCGAGATAATGAAAATAATAAAATATTATTACAAAAATGGTTGATGAGATATTATAGGAGGACCATATATGATATAATAAAAATTAATATATTTATCTTAGAATTTAATAAAAAAATTAAAACCTTTTTATATGAGGATAAAGAGAATTAAACCAAAAAGAAGCTTAAGGTAAGGGATCTTGTCTCAATTTTACTTCATCGATGAATATTGTAATGTCATGCACATAATTTCACTAATAAGGTGTATATATTAACCCTATGAGATGTAATATCATGAATAATTCATTATTCATGTCATTTTAAGTTTAAATATTAATTATTTCATCTAATGTGGTTTGAATTAAATGTTACCAAGTGGAAAGTGATTTCTAAACTAAATTTATGTTAATTGGGATAATCTTATAATTAAATGATTATGTCATTATAATATTATGTGTATAATTAATTTTTAATTCCGAATGTTTTATTTATAATTTTTTTATGTGGATATATAGTCGATAGACATAATCTATTCATTGATTAATTCTTATTTCTACTTTATGATCTTTATAAAAGATTATTTCAGAATCTCATTCTAATCAATATTATTTACTCTTAAATTTCATATGAAGGAAAATATTAAACCATATTATAAAAAACCATTTCATCTAATTATCCTATATTTATTGGTTATTTTTTCAACTAACATTACCATTTTCTTAATTTTTTGTACTTAAAATATATTATCATTTGTTTTAAGAGAATTTAACTTCATTTATCTACTCAGTCCGAAATATATTTTATTATACAAGAATGTTTTCTAAATAAAATTAAAAAAATATTTTTACGCTTTAAAAATGACTTATTAAATGTATTTTAAACCATTTTAAATCATTATAAAATCTTTTGAATGTAATATTAAGTCATTTTCAAAACAATTCCAGTATGGTTATTTCTGAAAATGGGAAACGACTATTCTTTTCATTTTTTAAACAAGGAAATTTAATAACCATTTATTAATGAAAAATGAATGATTTTCATAATTATATAAAATATATGTAATTAACTATCATCATGAACATCATTTATTTTAATCCTCTATTGGAATTTTATGGGGATCATTTTAAAAAAATGTTTTTAAAATTGATTGTCAAAGGTAATGATTTACAAAATATTTTTTAAAATGAACATAATATTTTCCTATAAAATGTTTTAAATATTTTTATGGAATTAATAATAATAAATTAAAAAAATCTTATTAATCTAATGGGTCTATATTCATACCATGTTTAATATTATTCTGGATTATTTTTTATCATTTTGACCAAAAAAAATTATTCACATCCAATTTTAGAGTCATTTTTGTAGTTATTCACATTCCCTTGAATAATTATATTTCATGTGATCATTTTAAATTACATTTACCCTATATATATCAATATTATTTATCATGTATATTTTTATTTTTAAACCGTATAACATTTTTACATAAGGTGTTTACTTTGAATGTTATTTGATTAATGAGGTATATAGTGATAAACTGCATATTTTACTCAATATAGATACTTAATGATAAATAACATTGATTATGAATTAAATTAATAATTATATATATGAGGAATACTTTATATTGATATTATTTGTTTTGGGGACCATTTAAAGTAATCCCCTCGATGAATTGGTAGTCTCATGAGACAAAATCATTAGGCTACAAACCCTTTGTGTTTGTAACCAAGCCATTTTAAACTGAATGATGGATAGATCAGGACTGTAAGTTCCTTGAAAAATGTCATGAAACAAATAATATATGTTTTAAACATCAATTTTTAAACCATTTTGATTATATATATTTATGGTAAATGTATCATGTTACTGGGAAACATAATTTCAAAAATTAATCAATACCTTCATTTAGAATTCAATTATTATTATCCATGATATTTTCACTATGTTATAATCTATGAATGAATTTCATTCTAATATTTTTGATTAAATGGAATGTTTTCTTAGGTACTTAACTTTCCATATTTATTATTCCTTATCCTGTTATTTAAATGGTATGTGTACTCAGTTATTTACCACACCATATTGATTATTTCTTATCCAGTTATTTAATTAGAATGCATGCTCAATTATTAAACTTTCCATGTTGATTATAATTATTTATTTATGATTTCTTCTATTGTACTGAACCCTTATTGGGAATTTTAGATGAAATTTATTTTGTTTCCACTCCCCAGGATTCCATAAAGTTTATTATTACTGACTTGTAGTAATATGTAGTATGGAGTCATGTCAATCTCAAAAAATATATTTCCATTAATTTTTTGTATTAAAATTTAAGGTATGTATATATTTTAACAATAATACTAAACTAACCATTCCTTCATTATGCTTTTCCTTTTGTCTAATAAAAATTCAATGGTTGATGGCATCCTTTCCAGGTTGCTGGGGTTTGGGTCACTATAGTTTCTCTGCTCACATAGACCATTCCAATATGGTTTATAAGGTTGAGTGATTTTATATAGAATCCCATAATTCCATTCAATGTCAGTAAAATATTATTTAAGATATTACCCACCTTTATTAGATCACATATTACTTATATTCTTACCAATTTGATTATGTGATTTATTCATGAATTATTTTAATTTTTCAATGGATTCTGACTTATACTTCATCAAGTATATAAAAACAATTATACTCAAGTCATATGTAAAATTTATTATGTAATAATACCCACTTATTACTTTTAATGGAATATATTGACACACATTAGTGTGTATAAATTCTAGAATCTTTGCGGTCCTTTCACCACATCCAATAAAATAAGCCTATTCATTTTTTCATGTAAAAATGTCAAAATTCATTCAAGTGGATTTAGTTGAGAAGAATAAAAATATACATATTTTTAAATCTATGTCAAATTATTCTCATTTACATGACCAAGATGATGATTCCATGAATTTTTTTGAAACGAGTCATGTGAACTTGATTTGTTATCAATTAATAAGATTAATTTTTTTAATTTGATACATAAATACCATTATTTAGCTATTCCATACCATAAAATATACATTATTATTAAATTATATTACATATTTCCAAAATTATAAATTAATCCATCCATGTCAGGACAAAAAATAGATATGATGTTCTTAATAATAATGGGCACATGATAAAATTTATTTTAAAAAAAATACCATCTCAATTGGAAATGGAAGGTGGTAGTCTTCAATGACTAGAGTATCTGACCTCATACTATTGGTATCATGTAAATAAAAATATCCCATAGAAATATTTTAGAATATATGTGATAAAAATTTATATATCTAATAAACTATTTATGGATATAAAAATATTTCACTCAACAACTAATGCACTAGAAGATTCCCCTTAGTTTGTAAACTGATTGGAGTTATTTTTTCATTGGCCTAACTTTTCACATCGAAGGCCTACCCCTTTTTTCATTTTCTTTATTCCAAATCTTCTTCTTATTGGAAGGACATTTCTCATTATCCTTAGGGTTAAAATAATTTGTGAGTTATTTTTCATTGTTCATCAATTTATTATTTTCTATAGAGACTAAAAACATTTCATACACCCATGTATTTATGAACATATAAAATAAATAAAGAATTTATAAAGGATTTATCTCACTATAGCTCTTATTAAAATTCCCATTGAAACTATATAATCTCTTATCACTACTGGAAATCCAGCATTTCCCAACGGTTCTGCAAACCGAGGGGAAGTAAGCCGTTGGGAAAGGCTTTTCCCAACGGTTTACACAGAACCATTGGGATAGGTCAGAAAAAATCAACCTATCCCAACGGTTCTGCCAAACCATTGGGAAATCAACAGACACTTTTCTTTCCCAACGGTTTACAAACCGTTGGGAAAGGTTTTTACCAACGGTTCCATGAACCGTTGGTAAAAACAACCCTGCAACAAGGTATCCCAACAGTTTCAAACCGTTGGCATAGGCTTTGCTGTGCAAATTGCACAGCAGCCTGCAATTTGCACAGCAGGTCTGGTTTTTGGGCATTTTCAATTCAATTTTCAATCCAATTATGCCCTCGTTTTCAATTCATTTTTCAATCCAATTATTGTACCTGTAACATGTATAATGCATACATATAGAGAACAAACCAACACATACAAATAATGAAAACCAACCAACCAACACATATAATGCATCCTGAAAATATACACATCCATAATTAAAGTAGAATTCATAACATAATTATAAACATACATAATTCATTTAGAATTCATTTTAAAATTTAGATGACAATTATATGTGGAATCCGAAATTCAATTCATAATTTGATCGGTTTTTTCTATACCATATATTTTTACCTCAAATGATGTCCATTTTAAACAAAATACATACACCTGAAGTGATACTGGCCACACCGCACCTCAGATTGAGGCGGGGTTGACTCGTACACGTCAAATTTGATTCATGGATCATTGTGCTAAAGTATCGACACAATCCGAATACGTTTGGTCGGTTTTCCGTATGCCAGTTTATGTTTTTCACTTAAAATGACGTTCTTTTGAAACAAAAGACAGACACTATGAGTGGTGCCGACCACACTGCGTCTTCAATTGAGGCGGGGTTGATTCGTACACGTCACATATGACCCATGGATCATTCTCCTAAAGTTTTAATGGAAACCGAATGTGTTTGGTCGGTTTTCCGTATGTACTTAAAATGTTGTCCATTTTAAACAAAAGAGTGACACTTAGACTAATCCTGACCACACCGCGACTCAGATTCATCCCAGGTTGGCTCATACATGTCACATATGACCCATGGATCGTTGTGATAAATTATCAAAAGATTACGAATGCGTTTGGTCGGTTTTGCGTATGACAGTTGTTCTTTTCATTTATAATCACATCCATTTTAAACAAAAGAGACAGAGTTAGAGCGGTGTCGGCCACACTGCGTCTCGGATTAAGACGGTGTTGACTTTTACACGTCACATATGACTCATGGATCGTTGTGCTAAAGTATCGATAGAATCTGAATGCGTTTGGTCGTTCTTCCGTATGTCAGTTGATGCCTTTCACTTAAAATGACGTCCTTTTGAAACAAATGACGGACACTTTGAGTGGTGTCAGCTGCACCGCATGTCGGATTGAAGCGGGGATGATTCGTAAACGTCACATAAGACCCATGGATCGTTCTCCTAAATTTTCAACGGAAACCGAATCCGTTTGGTCATTTTTCCGTATGTACTTAAAATGGTGTCCATTTTAAACAAAAGAGAGTCACTTAGACTTATCCTGGCCACATTGCGACTCAGATTCATCCTGGGTTGGCTCGTACACGTCACATATGACTCGTGGATTGTTGGGATAAATTATCAACAGATTCGGAAAGCGTTTGGTCGGTTTTCCGTATGTCAGTTGATGCTTTTCACTTAAAATGACGTCCTTTTGAAACAAAAGACGGACACTTTGAGTGGTGTCGGCCACAACACGTCTTCGAATTGAGCTGAAACCACTGTGCGACATTCTATTTATTATCCGTGACGTGTACGCGCAGACGGTACATCAATCGGACGTGCAGTTTGCGCGGTACGACTCAATATTCGTGTTTTAAGTGATGCGCGCGCTTCGTAAACGCGTGTGAGGGGGGTCCAAATCGGCCGAACGAAGTCGGAATGGCCTGAAATCCGACGAAAAATACGGGAGGGTGATTTATGAAGTGGTCGAGCAGACGGCACGTCAATCGGACGTGCCGTGTGCCCGCGGTGACCGACAACGCAGTTCTGGTGTCATAAACGGCCAAAACGGGCGTCCAACGGTCAAATTCATAGCGGACGACCTCAGATTGAGCTGAAACCACCGTGAAACATTCTAATTATTATTTGTGACGTGTACGCACAGACGGCACGTCAATCGGACGTGCGGTTTGCGCGGTACGGCTCAATATTCGTATTTTAAGTGATGCGAGCGCTTCGTAAACGCGCGTGAGGGGGGTCCAAACGGGCCAAATGAAGTCGGAATATCCTGAAATCAGACGACAAATACGGGTGAGTGATTTCGGAAGTGGTCGAGCAGACGGCACGTCAATCGGACGTGCCGTGTGCCCGCGGTGACCAACAACGCAGTTCTGGTGTCATAAACGGCCAAAACGGGCGTCAAACGGTCAAATTCATAGAGGACGACCTCGGATTGTCTTGAAAACACCTTGAAACATTATAATTATTATTTGTGACGTGTATGCGCAGACGGAATGCCAATCGGACGTGCGGTTTGCACGGTACAGCTCAATATTCGTGTTTTAAGTGATGCGCGCACTTCGTAAACGCGCGTGAGGGGGGTCCAAACGGGCCGAACGAAGTCGGAATGGCCTGAAATCAGACGACAAATATGGGTGAGTGATTTCTGAAGTGTTCGAGCAGACGGCATATCAATCGAACGTGCTGTGTGCCCGCGGTGACCGACAACGCAGTTCTGGTGTCATAAACGGCCAAAACGGGCGTCCAACGGGAAAATTCATAGCGGACGACCTTGGATTGACCTGAAAACACCGTGCAACATTCTAATTATTATTCGCGATGTGTACGCGCAGACGGCACGCCAATCGGACGTGCGGTTTGCGCGGTACGGCTCAATATTCGTGTTCTAAGTGATGCGCGCGCTTCGTAAACGCACGTGAGGGGGGTCCAAACGGGCCGAACGAAGTCGGAATGGCCTGAAATTAGGCGAAAAATATGGGTGAGTGATTTCTAAAGTGGTCGAGCAGACGGCACGTCAATCGGACGTGTCGTGTGCCCGTGGTGACCGACAACGCAGTTCTGGTGTCATAAACGGCCAAAACGGGCGTCCAACGGTCAAATTCATAGCAGACGAACTCAGATTGAGCTGAAACCACCGTGCAACATTTTAATTATTATTCGAGATGTGTACGTGTAGACGGCACGTCAATCGGACGTGCGGTTTGCGCGGTACGACTCAATATTCGTATTTTAAGTGATGCGCGCGCTTCGTAAACGCGCGTGAGGGGGGTCCAAACGGGCCGAACGAAGTCGGAATGGCCTGAAATCAGACGAAAAATACGAGAGAGTGATTTATGAAGTGGTCGAGCATACGGGATGTGAATCGGACTTGTCGTGTGCCCGCGGTGACTGACAACGCAGTTCTGGTGTCATAAACTGCCAAAACGGGCGTCAAACAGTCAAATTCATAGCGGACGACCTCGGATTGAGCTGAAACAACCGTTCAACATTCTAATTATTATTCGTGATGTGTACGCACAGACGGCACGTCAATCGGACGTGCGGTTTGCACGGTACGGCTCAATATTCGTATTTTAAGTGATGTGCGCGCTTCGTAAACGCGCGTGAGGGGGGTCCAAACGGGCCAAACGAAGTCAGAATGGCCTGAAATCAGACGAAAAAAATGGGTGAGTGATTTATGAAGTGGTCGAGCAGACGGCACGTCAATCGGACGTGCCATGTGCCCGCGGTGACCGACAACGCAGTTCTGGTGTCATAAACGGCCAAAACGGGCGTCAAACGGTCAAATTCATAGCGGACGACCTTGGATTGAGCTGAAACCACCGTGAAACATTCTAATTATTATTCATGACGTGTACGCGTAGACGGCACGTCAATCGGACGTGCGGTTTGCGGGGTACGGCTCAATATTCGTGTTTTAAGTGATGTGCGCGCTTCGTAAACGCGCGTGAGGGTGGTCCAAACGGGGCGAATGATTTCGGAATGGCCTGAAATCAGAAGACAAATACGGGTGAGTAATTTATGAAGTGTTCAAGCAGACGGCATGTCAATCGGACGTGCCGTGTGCCCGCGGTGACCAACAACGCAGTTCTGGTGTCATAAACAGCCAAAACGGGCGTCAAACGGTCAAATTCATAGAGGACGACCTTGGATTGAGCTGAAACCACTGTGAAACATTCTCATTATTATTCGTGACGTGTACGCGCAGACGGAACGTCAATCGGATGTGCGGTTTGCGCGGTACGGCTCAATATTCATGTTTTATGTGATGCGCGCGCTTCGTAAACGCGCGTGAGGGTGGTCCAAACGGGCCGAACGATTTCGGAATGGCCTGAAATCAGACGAAAAATACGGGTGAGTGATTTATGAAGTGGTCGAGCAAACGTCACGTCAATCGGATGTGCCGTGTGCCCGCGGTGACCGACAACGCAGTTCTGGTGTCATAAACGGCCAAAACGGGCGTCCAACACATTTCGAATGCGTTTGGTCAGTTTTTCGTATTTCACTTTTTGTTTTCACTTAAAATCTTATGGAAATTCATATAGAATATTTTTATATCATATTTAGTATGGATTAGATTTTAGTTGATCGTGCTATGAAACATTTCAGAGCTAATGAAATTAAGGAAGGTGGAGGGGCTGTCCGGGGGGCTGTCCGGGGGGGCTGTCTGGTGGGTGTCCGGTGGGCTGTCCGGGGACCAAGGAGGAGGGTGGGGGGGGGGGGGGGGGGGGGGGCTGTGCGGGGTCTGTCCGGGGGTGTTTGGGGGTTGTTCAGGGGGTTGTCCGGGGTTGTTCAGGGGGTTGTCCGGGGGTTGTTCAGGGGGTTGTTCAGGGGTTTTTCAGGGGTTGTTCAGGGGTTGTCCGGGGGGTTGTCCGGGGTTGTTCAGGGGGATGTCTGGGGGGTGTTTGGGGGGTTGTCCGGGGTCCAAGGGGGAGGGTGGGGGGGTTGTCCGGGGGGCTCTCCGGGGGGCTGTCCGGGGGGCTATCCGGGGTCCAGGGTGGAGGGTTGGGGGCTGTATGGGGGGCTGTCCAGGGGGCTGTCCGCGGGGGCTGTCCGGGGGGGCTGTCCGGTGGGTGTCAGGGGGGCTATCCGGGGACCAAGGAGGAGGGTGGGGGGGCTGTGCGGGGTCTGTCCGAGGGGTGTTTGGGGGTTCTTCAGGGGGTTGCCCGGGGTTGTTCAGGTGGCTGTCCGGGGGTTGTTCAGGGGTTGTTCAGGGGTTGTTCAGGGGGTTGTCCGGGGTTGTTCAGGGGGCTGTCCGGGGGGTGTTTGGGGGGTTGTCCGGGGTCCAAGGGGGAGGGTGGGGGGGTTGTCCGAGGGGCTGTCCGGGGGGCTATCCGGGGTCCAGGGTGGAGGGTTGGGGGCTGTACGGGGGGCTGTCCGGGGGGTGTTCGGGGTCCAAGGGGGAGGGGGGTTGTCCAGGGTCCAAGAATGAGGGGGGTTGTCTAGGGAGTTCACAAACACACAACCACTAAAAGACAACAACATCCATAAAAACAGACAATATATAAAAATAACTCAACTCCAATACTATATTACGAGTCTAGATAAAACCAACAACTAGAATAGATTAAACATCCAATCTCAGTAATATAAGTCAAAAATGTAACGGATCAATATGTCCCACATCAGCATCACCATAACCATCATCATCATCATCTCACCCTCGTCATCGTCCTCCTCATCATCCTCACCCTCCACATCGCCTTCCTCCTCGCCTTCGCCCTCCTTCTCGCCCTCCTCATCTCCCCCCTCTTCCGCATCAGACTCCTCGCCATCATCATCTTCAAGCTGGACATCGGCCTGACCACCACTAGAACTGCCACCTGGTGCACCATATATATAATGTATCGACGACATGTATTCATCAATCGCTGGGCTGGCCTCTGCTGGAAGTGTTGGACGTAGAACTTCAATAAATTTCATAAATGCACTGTTTGCCCTAGCAGACTGTTCTGCCATCTCTGTGGACCTTTTCTTAGCCTGTTATCCCTGTTCCCTAACTTGCTGCAGCTCGGTGGCACTACAACTCGTACCTGAGGCAGGTCAATACCTCGTCGGGGCTATCCTAGGTCGGCAGCATACTCTTCCAGAATGATCCTCTCCCAACACCTGATGTAAGTGATCAGATGGCCCAAAATTGTCTGCTTCTTGGGAATCGAGGGACTCTAAAGCATCCTGTTACAAATATAAATATATTATTAAGTTACGAAATAGATATTAAAATATAAAATCAATAGATTAGAACTTACAATCTGCTGCTGAGTCGCTTCGTTGACATCACTTCCATCCTTTTTTCGTCTACTCAAGCAAAACAGTTTTGCTCGAGGCACACATCCTTCAATATTTTGTACTTGCCTCTACAATGACATTGAAAACAAAATTTATATAAAAACTTTATCAAATTATTAAATAATTGAGGAAACAAAAGAAAATGTAAGTCGTAAAGAAAACTTATAAACAATTGTCATACCTGTTGCCTCTCATGATCCGGCATCGTCGTGCGTCCTAGTGTATGGAGGTATTTTTTTTGCATCAATGTTTTTTTTATTTTTTCCATATGATTCCTAAATAAAATTCGATAATGCAAAAGATAATATTAATGAAAAACTTGAAAGTTATTATTTAAATACCTCAAATGTAATTCATACCTTAAACTGGGTACTCGTCCAATGAGTAATCATCTGACGATACTGCTCTATAGGACAATCATCCACGACTGGTACCGCCTCTAACTCAGTGCCAACTCTAGCACGCCAGCCAATATACAGCTCATGCTTGTAGCCTCTCCAAAGCTCGCCTAAATCCTTTAGACGTTCCAGTCGTGCACCCTCACCATCAGGAAAATTAAATCAAAGCTGAAATCAAAATATTAATTCATATAAATACAAAAATAATTCATGGGATTAAATACAACAGATTTTTTTACCCATATCTCTGCCCAAGCTCTATCTTTGACCTCATGTGGCAAATGTCTCCACGACAGCGGGCTGACGGGAATGATGTCGGAGTATTTGGCAAGCGTCGCCAGAAAACTCCGACATTGCTGCACTGTTTTCTCAACCATCTGATTGTCTTCATTATATTCCACCATAACCTGTGTGCGACGGTTCCACACCGAACGCATGCGTGTACGGCCCCGCCCCCGCCTCCTGTCAGTAGATGTATCTGTCATGAAAGAAAAACAAATATTTTATCAAAACATGTTATAATGAAAATAAATATTTCTATAAAAATTTGTTAGGGTTTTATAAATATACATGCGCTAGTCTGATCAATGAGTGGCGCCGGATCCACAGAACCTGATAGAACACCCTCTAGTGGAACAGGAGTCGAAGACGATGGAATATAAAAGCTCGGAGAGACAGAAGTAGAAGGAAAAGAAGATGGAACAGCTGTATGACCTGATGCTGACTGGGGAGTGGGAATCATCATGGGATGTGAAAATGATGGGGCAGAAGATGCAGAAGGTAGCAAAAACATGGGAGTCCTAAATACCCCGTGTGTCCCTAACGACACACCGGGATCAGAATGTGGGAAGGCTGAAATGTCAGTGGGAGGGGCAGGGTCTAGTCGGGCTCGCGCAGATCTACGTCCACCTCTGGTACGAACCCTCCTCGTACCACCGGCCTGAGTACTAGGACCAGTACTAGGCTCCTCGTCGAATAACTGTCGACGTAATGGTGGATCCTACAAAAAAGTTTACAAAAAAAATTAATCACATGAAATTATATATTCTTTTAAATATATATATATATATATATATTTGAAATAAAGTACTCACTGTAGGCACTAATGGTGGAATGCCCATCTCCTCCATCCGACGATTGTTCTCCGCCATTTTTTTTCTCCGTCTCTCTTCAATTGGCTGCATTTCCTGCATTTGAAAACAAATATGTAATTCATTAGAAAAATAAAATTAATGTGTAAACCAAAAAACTAAATATATGAGGGAATTAGGGGATTTATTGGTAATTTAGCTATCAATTGTTTTAGAAGAGCTTGAATGAATTTAATAAAACATACAAGTTGTAATGTTCACCAAGTTAGAAATATTGTTTGATTTGGTTTGAATACAGTTCAATTCCAAATTAGAAAATGCAATTCAAATAAAACAGCAACCAATAAACATTGAAAATTCACATAACGGTCAAGTCAGCTAGAACATATTTGTGATCAATACTAAGTAAATATGAATATTACCAACCTTAACAACCCAACTCGAGGTAAACCAAAATAATTGAGAACATGGATGAATGATTCTATATATTTCCAACCACAACTTCAGGTTCACAATCAACTCTGACAATTGAGCTATTGGAGTCATCAAAAGAAATAAATGGATTGGTTCCAATGGCAATAGGGACAGTGTCAATTCCATCATCAGCATCATCAAAAATATGTCTTGGAATTACTTCAACTAGACACCAAATTTAGGTTGAAGTTGATCTTTGACATAAAAAACTTGTTTAGCCATTGATGCCAACACATATGGTTCTTCGGTTGCAAGTGTGCGGGTCATATTAATTACTCGAAATCCACAATCATCAATAAATGTGCCATGTCTCGTCATCGAATCAAACCAATGGCATTTCATCATTTTGACTCATCCATGAGAGTAATAATCCAATGTTATTATTTTCTCAATGACTCCATAATAACCCACATTTTCAAGTCGCGGTCTACTATCTGATGCACTGGCATAACAATCTGTTGTGGCAGTAACCATAATACCATCATGTTGTGTTCTCATGTTTTTGGCTCGTTCAGTGACAATAAATTTGTACCCATTGATAACAATTGATTTACAGTCACGAACCACGGTATTAGGACCAAAAGCCAAAGCTCTTATTTCCTCAGAGACAGAGTCAGCAGACAAACTCAATACCTGCAATATAAATGACAGTTAAACTTAAGTAAATATTGAAATAATTAATTTAAACAGTAATATATTTACCTTCAATTTTAACCAAGCAGAAAACTCTTTGCTATGAAAAGTCTCTCTCCTTCTCAAAGATAAAGAACGATGCTTCCTATTTATCATTGTTTTATGTTCCCTGTAGATAAAAAAATATGAATAGTTTAACAGATATATATGTAAGATATACATATTCAATTTTGTTACCTGATATAGTCATCGAACAAATCACAGTTGAACAAAACTGTGCGATGTGCCATCTCCCGCTCTTCAAGGCTTAATGTCTTCAATGTATATGATCCAGGAATTCCTCCTGTTTGAGGAAGTGATGGAAAACTGGGTTCAATTTTCTCATATTGTTCTTCTTCATTTCTCATTGGTCTGTTCATTCTTGTAGTAAGATCAGACAAATACATTGAACAGAAATTCATACATTCTTGAGCTAAGTAACCGTTCACGATAGAACCTTCGGGATGATTCTTGTTTCGAACATAAGACTTTAATGTGAACATATTTCTTTCATTTGGATACATCCAACGAAAAGAAAAAGGTCCTCCAAGAAGTATTTCAGTTGGAATATGGACAGTCAGATGCAGCATGCATGTGAAAAATGATGGGGGAAATATTTTCTCCAACTCACACAAAATTAATGGGGCATCTGTCAACATTTTTTGCAAGAAATACTTGGACAACTTCTTAGCACAAATATCTCTAAACAAATGGCACATCCGAATAAAACCCACCCTTACATTATTGGAAAAAAGATGACGGATTGCTATTGGAAGCAACTCATGCAGTAGAACGTGATAATAATGAGTCTTCAAAGATTTTAGCTTCAACTCTCTTCTGTTGACCCGTTTAGATATGTTGCTTGAATAGCCATCAGGAACTCTAATAGTCTCTAATACTTCCAAAAATTGTTTTTTTTCAGTAGGTGTCATCACATAAGAAGCACATGGAAGTTGCCATTTATTTTCACTGATACGCACAGGATGCAATTCTGGTCGGATTCCCCAATCCACCAAGTCACGTCGAGATCGTAAATCATCTTTTGTCTTCCCCTTGACATTTAGAAGAACTGAAAGAAACATTTCACATATATTCTTTTCAATATGAATTACGTCTAAGCAATGACGTAGCAAATTGGTTGACCAATAAGGCAAATCAAAAAAGATACTCCTCTTCCTCCAATTGTAACAGGTTTTTGTGGAAACATTCTTTCTCTTTCCAGATTTCATTTGACCCTTCCCGAACGAAAAACTGAAATCTTTCAATTCATTAAGCACATCAGTTCCAGACATACGCTGAGGTGGATCATCGGTCTCTATAGTATTATCAAATCTTCGACGATTCATTCTATATGGATGATCCTTTGGCAAAAATCGTCGATGTCCCATAAAACTAAAACTACAACGATGTTTCAGTCTTCTGGATCGTGTATTCTTCATACAAACTGGACATGACAGTTTTCCCTTCGTGCTCCATCCAGAAATCATTGCATAAGCCGGAAAATCATTGATCGTCCACATAAGCGCAGCATGCATCTGAAATATGTCTTTAGAACATGCATCGTATGTGCGCACACCCACATCCCAAAGAAGTTTCAACTCTTTTATTAAAGGTTGCATGTATACATCAATATCAATGCCGGGATCAGAAGGACCAGATATGAGTATACTCATGAAAGTGAAAGATTTTTTCATACACAACCATGGGGGAAGATTATAAATGTGTATAAAAACTGGCCATGTGCTGTGCGAAGTAAGCATCTACCCAAACGGATTAAAACCGTCGCATTAAAGACCCAGCCTCACATTACGCACGTCAGCTGCAAAATCAGGATGTCGAGCATCAAATCTCTGCCATGCAAATCCATCTGCAGGATGAACCAACTCATCATTAGTCTTCTTTCTCTCGGTATCATGCCATATCATTTTTATTGATATGTCATCAGACATAAAAAGATTCTAGAGTCTGGGGATCAATGGAAAGTGCCACATTACTTTCTGTGGAACGCGGGATGGTGTTCCATCAGATTTTGACTTCCAGCGGGATGTGCCACATTTTAGACATTCATTTCGTTCAGCGGTTTCTTCCCAGAATAAACTGCAATCTTTCGGGCAAGCATGAATTTTGTTTCTGGAAAATCCAAGTTCTTCAACCAACTTCCATGCCATATAGTGGTTTGAGGGAATATCTGCATCATCTGGAAGTAAATCCTTCAAGAGGGTAAGAATGTAATCGATTGCTGTATTAGAAATCCCATACATAGTTTTTCCATGAAACAATCGGATTAAAAATTCCAACTTTTTCATTTTATCGCATTGTCGATATACTGGAGTCGTGGCAGCATCATTCAATTTTTTCACCCTATCAATATCATCATTTTCACTAGATTCATCAGTTGTCCTCATATTGACGTCTTCTTGAGTTAAAATACTTTCTTTTTCATGATGATGAATAAACGGAAACTGATCATCTAACAAATTCTCCATTCCAGTCCTTTCATTTCGATCATCACCAATTTGAGATTTCATTTTCTCCCCATTGTGATACCACACAAAGTAGTTTTCTTGAAAACCATTTTTGGTTATGTGGTAGATGACTTCTTCACGACTCAACCAAGGTCTACCAACACAATTGGAACATGGGCAGTGTATGCGACCACTATCTGAAGCATTGTGAAATGCAAAATCTATAAAGCTCTCCAAATTGTTTTGAAAATCACTTGAGATACGATCGGTTTCATACATCCAACTTCTGTCCATTCTGTAAAAAGAATTCATATAAGTCATTTTGTCATAAACAATTCAATAGGATTAAACTTTAATAGAAAATACATTTAAGTAAACGGTAAAGGAAGAAAATAATCATGGTATCAACTACACATGTGAAAAAAACATACTAATGTGTTATTGAAAAAATGTAAAACCAACAAGAACTTAATGTGTTATCACATCAGAGCATGCCTCATCCCATAACCATATTAGTAGGGTATCCTCATATGCGATTTACCTTTTTGAATTAATATGCACTTCCTCACCAGGTACCTGAGTAGATTTCATAGATATAATCATCTCACATCCTGTAAGGCTTCCATTATGTATGATCTGCAGAATAATTTGAGTGATCATGAATCATGCATGGGATCTTCCCATGATCACTATAGATTATGAGAAGGAATTATGATAGGTCACGTGAAGAACATAAAACACATATTTTAGATAATTTGAGACATAATATAATAAAATAATGTATAAATCTATGGAATTTGGGATAAAAGGTGGGTTGTCCACGGGGGTCGATGATGTTCGGACGGGGGGTTCGCGAGAGCACGGCCACCCCCTGTGGCCAGCCCACCCACCCCCCCTGGACAGCCCGTACCCCCCCCCCCCCCCGGGATAGCCCCGCCCACCCTCCCAAACAGCCCACACCCCCTTCCCCTGTAACCCCACCACCACCACCTAGACATACCAACCCCCCTGGACACCCCACACACCCCTCCCCCACCAGGACACCCCACCCAGACCCCCAAGACAGCCCACACCCCCTGGACAGCCCCGCCCACCCCCATGGACAGCCTTTCCCACCCCCGTGGACAGCCCCGGCCACCCCCGTGGACAACCCACCCACCCCCGTGGACGCCCCCTACCCCCTAGACAGCCCAACCACCCCCGTGGACAGCCCACCCACCCCCCTCGACACCCCTTCTCCCTATGGACAGCCCCCCACCCCCTTGGATAGCCCTCCCACCCCCTGGACACCCCTACCCCCTGTGCCCATCCCACCCACCCCCCCTGGACAGCCCGCCCACGCCTCCTTGACAGCCCGACCACCCCCGTGGATAGCCCGTCCACCCTTGTGGACAGCCCGCCCACCCCCGTACCCCCCCTGGATAGCCCCGCCCACCCTCCCAAACAGCCCACACCCCCCTTCCCTGCAACCCCACCACCACCACCTAGACATACCACCCCACCTGGACACCCCACACACCCCTCCCCCACCAGGACACCCCACCTAGACCCCCAGGACAGCCCACACCCCCTGGATAGCCCCGCCCAACCCCGTGGACACCCCCTACCCCCTAGACAGCCCAACCACCCTCGTGGACAGCCCACCCACCCCCCTCGACACCCCTTCTCCCTATGGACAGCCCCCCACCCCCTTGGATAGCGCGCCCACCCCCCTAGACACCCCTACCCCCCGTGGCCAGCCCACCCACCCCCCCTGGACAGCCCGCCCACCCCTCCTTGATAGCCCGGCCACCCCCGTGGACAGCCCGTCCACCCTTGTGGACAACCCTCCCACCCCCGTACCCCCCTAGACACCCCGTACCCCCCCTAGATAGCCCCGCCCACCCTCCCAAACAGCCCACACCCCCTCCCCTACAACCCCACCACCACCACCTAGACATACCACCCCCCTAGACACCCCACACACCCCTCCCCCACCAGGACACCCCACCCAGACCCCTAGGACAGCCCACACCCCCTAGATAGCACCGCCCACCCCGTGGACAGCCTTTCCCACCCCTGTGGACACCCCCGCCCACCCCCGTGGACAACCCACCCACCCCCGGGGACACCCCCTACCCCCAAAATCCATTATCCAAAACATATCAAATTGGTTTGAACACAATCCATAATTCCCACAATCCATTATCCAAAACATGTAAACGTCCCAACTCTGATTTATATGTTTTGAACACTCTCCTTCCAAACATAGAATACAAAAACATTAAAGAAGTCTTCACAAACACAAACAATATCCTATTTAGATATTAATTTCAATAATCAATTAAACCACCAACACCTGGAAAAAATCTATTCATTAAAACAACTACAACAATATGGTTGAGATCAAAATTTACCTATTCGTATGGGGTGTACCTGTTGGGATGGGGGGTGCTGGTGTTCGGATTCGTGAGATCAGTGGAGTCGGATGGGGTTCGCGAGAGCACCTGAGTGAATAGATTAGGGCTCTGTCCGAATGGGGAGAGGAGATCGCGATCTACAATTTGGGGGAAACCTTTGCCAACGGTTTATAAAAACCGTTGGCAAAGGCACACATTTCCCAACGGTTCACTAGAACCGTTGGGAAATGTGTGAGTTTAGCACCCCTTTCCCAACGGTTCTAGTGAACCATTGGGAAAGGTGTGAGTTTTTTCCAACGGTTCCACTGAACCGTTAGGAAATGTGTGATTTTATCACCCTTTCCCAACGGTTCCAGTGAACCGTTGGGAAAGGGTCCACCGAAATTCTCTTTGCCAACGGTTTTCTTAAACCGTTGGCAAAGGCTCACTATACCAACGGTTTAAGCAAACCGTTGGTATACTGCCATTGGGAAAAGACTAAATTCCAGTAGTGTATTTAGTTAGGATGGAATGAGATATATGCATAACTCATCAGGGATATTAAATCCCATGATTTAAAAGGACACTATATAGCCAATCATCTTGACTACATAAATCCCAACCTGCACCTACTCTCTAAAAATAAACGTGAATAGTGAATTGGAGATCTCATATCCCTTTCATCTCACCGTATCTTGATAGTGATCACATAGGTGATACGTGATTATATATGTATCTATATACTCATGTTATTTTAATTCCTCATTGGACATGGATGATAAAATGAAACCTTGGATATCTATTGAATCATTCAAATGTTTCATGTATAGAGACAATTATTCCTCACTAAACTCTTTTACAAGAACACTAGTAATGATATTTTACAGTAAATATAATATCCATTCACATCCTTGTATAACGCGCATGCACCTATTCCATTCTAATAATGTAGTTCTACTAAGAAGGTTATCATCATCTATAATTAATCACTATGATATATTCGATGTCATGTGGAATTCCATTTGAAAATAAATAATATTACAATGATATTAAATTATATGGATTAAAAAATTATATAAAAACATTAAAATTATAAATCTCACACTATCATGTTAAAACCTAATAACCCTCAACTAATTTTGGAAGATCTCATTGCATGGATATTTTATTAGAAATGATCTCTATTAACCCTCTCATTATGCAAGATAAGGATTTTTCATTTACATAAAGGTAGTTAGGTAGTTGTAACATGATAGATCAATTAATTCTAAAATCCTTGATCTGCTAAGTGGACTCCCCAATCTAAAAATCGCGTGTTTAGAATTCCTAGACACTTTGCCTCCAAATTTTTACCCACATTAAAAAATTATACTCCTCTTTATTTAGTTATGTTAACCAAAATTTTTTATAAGTCTCCATTAAATGTGATTATCCATGGTAGGGCTCAATCAAACATGATGATCTATAGGTTCTATTTTAAATTATGTAATGTAAGGAAAAAATAATTCATATATTTTTTGTTTTTTTTTTCTTTATGGGTAAAAAACCCAGTTTTTCATATTACATGGTCATTAATATTTTGTTGATGTTACTTATGATATTAGAAATTCCTAGAAACGTTTACACATAATTTCAATTATATTTTATTCCATTTGAAATGTTTTCTAATTAATTTATTTAATGATTAAATGCCTATAAATAAATATCCATTCAAATTTCAGGAATAAAATTAATAAAGTGGAATTTTCAGGATCATTTATAATAGTCAGTTTATCTAGAAGATGATAAAACTACCCTTGATCCTGGGGAATAAACTATAGAAACCATTATTGGTTTGGGTTATAATATTTCACTTATGTGACTATGTAACTTATAGATTGAAATCACCTCAAAATCAATCTTGAACTGCATCCACATTATTGGGAGCCCCATCCAATAAATAAGATTTTAATCATAAGTAGGTGTGGGGAACTAAAGGATTGGTTAAGCATGTTTACATAAAATAAACCATTGGAATTTAGTATCTTACATAACGATAGGATGGAAAAGACAGACATTCTATTATTTAATTTAATAAATTATAAAAAAGATCTTGAAATAATTAAATAAACCAATAAAAAACTAATGTTACTCTATGGTCATGGAAATCCACAATCACGCAAAAATTACACAAAATCACACTTACTAGAAGTCACTTAAATTCATTATTTATTATTAAGATAAACATGATTGAATTATTTTATTTAATTAATCAATTAATTTTATCTTAATGTCCATATGAAGAATCTTATAGATATGCATAACATGATGAATCATGGAGAAAAAATGTCTTGGATAACATTTATATACAATTACATAAAATTAGATGAGTAAATATTAATTTTTAAAAACTTTTTACATAGTAACCAAACATGTTTCAAAAATATTCATCCATTATTTAATATTGTTGTTAATTATTCCTTATATAATTTAATTCCATTCATTATTGGGTGACTATATGAAACGTTCTAATTAGACAAAAAAAACTATGATTTCTTATTTTTGTATACTTTGGATAAAATACTAGGGACTCTTCATTTACCTAGTTTAAGATACAAAGCATTTACTAATGAGATACACACAATGGGTTCTTATTCTATATGTCTTTGAAACATACCTAATAATTATGTATGTTTCCTGAACTCAAATATTAAAGAGTCATATGAAATTTATGCCAACTATAAACTAATTATTTCATTAATGTTATAGACTACCAGCCTTATGAATTTTGTGGTTTTAATTTTACCCCATTGTTTCCATAAATATTTATATAAAACTGAGTATAATACATGATGTGTACACCAACTACACACCGTGTAATTTGACAATCAGTATTCTAAGATATTCCCATTAATACACAACTTATATTAAATGAACAATTTTCTATTTACTATTTTTTATTTCATATATCCATAGAAATGTCTAAGAGTATTAAACTTTGGTAAACAATTTGAACTTTTAGTCTGACATAATGTATCCATGTCTACCATCTAGAACCCTTTATCACCTCTTGATGATATCGATGATCATGATTTATTTAGCATTAATTTTTCTAAGATATTATGAAATATGAAAGTAGCATATTAATATTTAATAAATTTTAAATACACTATTAATTAAATAATGAATAATATTTAAGGGAAAATATAACAAAAATTTCTCATTATCAATATGTGAATGATAATTTATTTTAAATTATTATAAATTATTACCCAAATTATATTATACAACGTAATGGGTCTAGATGAGTGGAAGCACTTATTGGCTACTTTCAAACTCGATTTTTTTCTTAATCAATGATTATTCCAAGATGTAAATGTTGAATAACATCACAAACAATATAACTAAATCTATGGTTAATTAATATATATTCCTGAAACCATGAAAAGTTGGTATTTTCACATATAATTTTTAATTAATTTATTTTAATTAATAAATACCTTGAATTGAATTTCATTCATCATTTTCGATGTTCAGATGAAGAAATACTGTCATATAATCATTGTGTCAGAGGAATCAAGGTTATATTACCTCTAGTGGTGATCCACAGATGTCCTGTAAACCATTTATTATCACCATAACATCCTCAATGTGCTAGTGTGCATGGTAATACACTTTCTACAAATGCTATTGATTGAAAACAAAATCATTCAAGGTGAGAATGAATCATTTTCATGAAGGAATAGAATTTCTCTTCATTCTTAAGGGTGTTCTAGGTGAGTATCACTCTAAATCTTGAGAAAATCATAAATTTAACTCATTGTGAACAATGATTAAAAAGGACACGGTTTTGGAAAATGCCATAACAAGGTTTTGAAAAGAGATAGGGTTTATAAATAATAATTCCACAATGGCGCTTATTATGTACTTAATCCCTGATGACTGACATGTCTAAATAATAATAGAATTATTATTATGTAATTCACATATTCTAAATTCATGGATAAAATAAAGATTATTTCCATGAATAAATATTTTAATATTTTTTTAAATAATATTTAATTTTAAAATTTTCCCTAGACCATTAAACCAGGTTCATCAACCCTCCCTAATATTTTTTGAACCCTAAATCATAAGAATTTAATTAATGATACAAATATCACTGGATTATTAACTAATAAAAAAATAAATATAATATTTTAAAAAAATGAATTATTATTCATTAAATATAAGGGTATCTCAATAAATAAATATTTAATACCTTATTAATAAAGAAAAATAAATAAATATTATATATTCACATGTTTAAAAAAATAATTACTAGGTGAATAATATTTTATTAAATATTCATCTTGAATGTATATTCTCTTGAATAACTAATTAATAGATATATTTAATCAAACTATAATGAATAATTATTAAACTATGCATGCAAGAAAAATATTTCTAACACATTAAATTCATGTGAAATATAAGTGAGGTTATGAATCCAGTTAGTCTGAGACTCTTTAGGTCCCTTTCATAGTGGAATTAGGATACATATAAAAAATTCCAAGGTTGGCCTCTATAAACATTCCAAGACTCTCATAATGAAAGAATGTAATATTACAATGACTTTCAACCTCCCATGAATGCTTGTAGTTAAATATATTCCCTTTATCTCAATATCTGTAATCAATCATGTTGCCTGATGGTGTCATCAACCTATGTACTCAATGTGTATTTATTTAAATTTACATAAATGAAATTACCCATAGAATATATAGAACCCTGAATTTTAATATAGTATTACTTGATTTTTAACATAAATATCTAATAAATACAACCAAAGGTTTGATAGGCCTAGTGTCTTTGGAGGACTAGGTATATAAAACATGAACAAGAAACCAAAATATAGTTTATTTATTTTTATCTTAATAATGTAAAAATAAGTCAATTTGATCTTCTAAAACTTCATAGGATAATCGGGGGAAAACACAGATAAAAGGGACGAGCTAAAAATACCATTAATTGAATAAACATGATTATAAAGAATTTTATATGCATAAAAAAGTATAACAAGATATCATAAAATACAAGGATACAGAATAATCATATGGGGTTATTAGATAAAGAAAATGTAATCATAAGGTCATAGAAAAAGATAAATTTGGTATCAACCTATAAAATGACATAAGCATAAGACATGGCAAACTACCAATATAACATCACATGGTGGGAAACGTCCCATAATGGATTAGGTTTACTCCCTAATCCCATATATAACTTCTGATTAGAAAAAAATTACCCATTTCATAAGAGTTATATCTAGGTGCACCCATCATAACATGTACATGTTTATTTCTACAACAAAAGGAAATCAATCATTTGCAAAAAATATAATAATTTCTCATGGAAAGAAATGGGTTTCATTAACTTGCCTCATATCTTAATCAAAGATGATATCCTAAATATTTCAAAGAGAAGAAGTAATTAAATATTTTGGCTGATCATATTTGTGTAAATAATTATTTTTATCAAAATATAGAGTCCCTTATGAAAAAATGTCATGTGAAATGGTAGAGAACTAGGTATAGTAATGAACATTCAAAATAATGTTTTATGTTATCAATTAAATAATTTTTTAGGAAGAGTTAGTATAAATGCTTCTTTGAAAATTTCATTAACCCAACTTGGTTGATCCTGAACCATTCACCCAAGTTGATCTATGGCATGGTCCAAAGGGCGTTCCTGATCCCCACAGGCTGGAGACTAGTGCTTAGCATCAACAGAGTAACCAAAGGGAATAATTTGTACTAATATAAATAAATAAATTGAACAAAGTTATAAATGAATAATTCATATATATATATATATCCAAACCAAGTATTATTTAGAAAGAAACATAAAATACAAAAAACTATACAAAAAAACCCAAAACAAAACCTAAGGACCAAAACATCTCCATGTGATTAGGGGGGCCACTCTCTGATACCACGATCAATTATCACCCACAGTGATCAAAACCAAAATGAAGCATTATCCAATGGAAAAAATAATAAATAACTATATATGTGAGTATTAAAACATAGTATACATTCATGAAAAAATATATTTCCAATGTACTTCCTTTAAATAAAGAAACATCAATTTAGGTTTGAAATAAAATATATAAAAGTTACATTTTACACATATTTTCTTCTTTAAGTAAAAACACATCACAATAACCTTTTTCATTAAAATTAAAATAATTTACTATGAAAGATACACTATAATTTTAAAAAAGAATAATGATGTTCTATTTAAAAAGGGGAGTAATGGTGCACACAACATTTTCAAAAACAATTTTCATAAAACTTTGAAAACCAAATAATTAATCTGCAAATAAATACACCACACATGAGAGCACAAAAAATGATCACATAATATGTAATAGGATAATATTCACATTAGAGTAACCAACAAACAAAAATCTCAATCAATCATCACATATAACTAAGTGCTAATAGACATGGGAGAACCTAGGAGAACTTTAAATAATCCAAAACATACTACACATCTTGACTAATCCTAAAAAGCATGCCTTAGTTGAGGAAATAAAATTTCTATTACATGCTTGATCACACCATAAATTTAATTAATGAGGGAACTATCCCATATAAACAATAACAGAATACCTCTCCCTATTATGGGACAATATATAGATCGTAATCTTAACTAGAGTGACAATATTTCTCATAAAATTTGCCTGATATTCCAGGTCTCCATGTCAAGAGTATAAAGTGAGTGAGCCAAATGATACCATTCGAGCATCCAATCAAAAGAATTTATAACATATATAAATAATTCACACAACATAGATCACCCCAAGTCACTCCAAGTATCAATCTATTTTCATAAACAATAGATCTCAAAGGAGTCGACATCAAGGATCTCCCATTCTGGTCAAAGTAAATGTGTCACGATGAGTCCACCATGAGGAATTCCCACCCATGCACATAAATGGATCACCATGATTATAGATAGAGTACATCAAATCTCTTAAATAGAAATAAAGAATTTAGATTCAACAAGGAGGTTTTTTCTTAATAATCAATTTCATAATTTTCACCAAAGTTCCAAATAGGCCTCAAACATCCTTTTTAATGAGTCAAAACCACCTTTCCAAAAAAGTTTTAAATAAACCAATTTCAATTTCAAAATCATTTTAAAAAATATCAATTTAGTAATCACACAACATATTCAAGGCAATTATTTTTATCAAAGTGCCAAATAGGACACACATTCTCACCACATATCATTTCATTGTTAATAAACCAAATATACACAACTTCCAAGACCAAATAATTTAAAAATCTATTTAAAGAACCAGAACCATCATTTATATGTCACAAACATATTTATAAATACAATAACATTACAAAATACTCACAAAAAACAGCCAATTATTTCATTAAACACTTATTATGCAATAATTAACAAAATAATTTCATGTATCATAAACACAAGGAATAAAT
Source organism: Viscum album (assembly GCA_963277665.1). NCBI lineage: Eukaryota > Viridiplantae > Streptophyta > Magnoliopsida > Santalales > Viscaceae > Viscum > Viscum album. The sequence continues at coordinate 1,539,410,118 of OY728131.1, forward strand.
CGTCACTTTAGACACCAAAATATTATTCTAAAGAACACAAATAATTATCTGACATTCATGGAAGGTGAGAAAATAAATAAACCAAAAATTATTAAATTCAATGCAAAGTGAAAAGGGAAACCTACCACAAACTCATGGAAATTTATCAACAAACACCCAAAAACAAAACCCAAAACACAATTCAATGAAAAAAACCATAGATCCACATAACCATGGGAAAAGTATATCTCAATAGAAAATGGAAGGAGAAGGAAGAGGGATAATAGATGAGGTTATTTGATTAAGAAATATAGCCCAAAAATTGATGTAATAACCATATCCACACCATTGGATAGGAGTGAAAGGTTGGAGAAGGAGGGACAAGCCTCATTTGGGTTGAAAGACCCAAAGGGAGAATAAAATGATAATTTTGGTGCTAAAATCCTGAGAGGGTAGAATATGAATTTAACATTTTTAATATATGGGAAGCTCGCATGGTTTGGACACACCTTTTGCTTAACCATGTGTAAACCACGTGACATGGTTATACCATAAGAAAGAACCTTTGTACACTCTTACCTCACAGTTTGACTATCAATACACGAGCCATGGTACCTTAACTAGAAGCATCCTAAGGCCCACACTATTTCTTGGATCATGTCGCACAGTTTCATCTAACCATGCCCAAACCGTCTGCCATCGACTATAAAGCCCAAAAATTAAAATTTTCAACAAAACTCCTGAAGTGAAGTAATGTATAAATATAGGGTAAAAAATAAACAAAAGTCCACCTGAAAATTAGAACCTATCACACCTGAAACTTGAGAAAAAAACCGAGATCCAAAATTGAATAGGAACAAAGAGTCAAATATAAAAACCTAGGTGTGACATTTATCCCCACCGTAGCTCTTTATTCCCCCATAAATCCATCACATTATCCAATTGATCAATAAAAGACAAGGGATTAATTTAAACTACATGGTCCAACCTCTCAATCCAAGAACACCTCAACCACCCCCAAATAAAACACAAAAGTAGATAACATCAAACAAAACCACACATTTCCAACCAACACCATAAAATAAACCGTATAATCAACAAAGGAGGCAATAACAGACTCCCAACTATAAGAAAACAAGTAATACATATTAAATTTAACAAAAACACAACAAGAAAAACAATGGGTATCCCCACCATTTCAAAATTTCAGCCATTTTCCCAAATAATGAAACCCGCCAAACAACCCCCCCCCCCCAATATAGGGGGGTACTCAATGATAGAAATACAAACCCATGTGATAGGATAAAACCAAAATATAATCATGAAGGTTAACCACACAAGGATATAAAAATAAATATTTTCATCACTGAAAAAGAACCACCATAAAAAAAATAAGCAAACTAATATGGGACCTCCAAAGTGGACGAAACCACACCATAAAATCTTAAATTTTTTTTATTACTACATTGAATACCAAACCAGACCAAAGTCCATCACCCCCGATGTTTTGACACTACGCTTGAGGACACTACGGGGCATATGGATAGAGCCCTGATGACTTGAATCATGTACTACCTCACAGTCTTGAGCTGATGATACATGATTAGAACTATTCATTTTGGTTCCACAAGAATCCACGCCTCACCCCAAGCCTAAATAGACTATTGAAATACACCAAGATACTCACTCTGATCTAATAAGGAGTTTTCACAAAAACAGGTACTTAGAAGCTGACCACATGTCATCCACTTAGATTAAATAAAAAACCATAATTTCCAAAAAGAAAATCACACATATATTGAATGCATAAGTTCATAGGAGATCCAAAAATATCCCCCTTACAATTCTATCAAAAGAGAACTACAACAAGAAAAAATACTCCTATAAAAATAAACACTATAACTTGAAGGACTCATATGATAAAAGGAACTTTATCCTAGAACCAAAACAATATCCAACTCTAGGAAATGAATAGCAGTGTCTTGTGATGGGGTAAATATAGCTCGATGAAAATTCTTGGGGACACATCAATAAAACCATTACAAGTGTCCTAGTTGTCCAAAGGCATGGAAATTATTTGGAGAACTTGAAAAAATGGCTTCTGGTGATATGGTTTCCACACTGATAAATCATTAAGGTCCCATGCCCAGAAGAAGCTGGTGAATGATCAAGATGCCTCTTATTCCATGACTAGCCCCAATAGCTTAGGGCCTATTTCCCACTTACTAGAATCCCCTCACCGCTTATAGGAACTGAATTAGAGAATAATATCTAAAGAAATATTTCTAACATAGCTTCAACATGAAAATATTTCTTCACCACATAGATAAACAAGGCTAGACCAAAATCTTGAACATTCAACTATTGACCAGAATGGATCTCATACTCAAAATGATTAGCCTTTGAAGAATATTCCTTATCCCACTATGGAAGGTATAGAATTATATCAAAAAATGATGAAAGTACTCTAACACCAATCCATTACCTATATAAAGACAACACATATCCATTCCCTTTATCAACTTCACTAGATCATAGAAATACCACCAGATGAATGAATCCTTGAAGTACTCTTAGTAGTGATCTTCTAGAGACTTTTTTTAAGAGAAAGACTTCCACATCTTCTTGGTCAGTCCCCTCGACATGAAGGTAGAAAAATTGACCTTTAATGACTTAGGAAACTTAAAGAGATTGAATACCCTTTCAATTTTTTGGATCCACTCTTCTGATTTGATAAGATCCTATTGACCCTAAAAGATAGGTGGATTTAAATTTAGAAACTCAAGAAGGAAATACTTAGGTAGATCAAATAGATAGCCTGATAATGGTAAGCCACCTATGGATATACAAATAATATCCATAAAATCATTGTGGTGGTGTACACTAAGAAATAAGAATCCCAAGATCTCAATCAAAAATAGACTCACAAAAAAATTCTCAAGACTAAACACTGCACATGAAACATACCCTTAACATTGGAAAACAAGCCACACAACTATGGGCTACTAAAACATTATATTTTTCCTCAAAAACCACTTTTAAAAAGAAAAATACCTTGGTGGGTTTTCAAACTCATCAATGGTATTCGATGGAGCCTCACACATGCACATTTCCGCACCACACTCGGTACTCATCGACTTATGCCAATTTAGGAACTCGTCAATCCACATTATCATCCATCCACATTCCCACACACGTTCATGCATGTGAGCACCCATGAGAAAACCAAAGGTCAAAACAAAACATTCCCTTTTTCGAAAACACAATATTCTACCCCTTTTCTTTAAATCTAAATTCACTTCTCATTTAAAAATTCATAAAACTTTTCGAAAGACCACTAACCACTAAGTAAGAAACCATTTTTATAATTTTTTCTTCATGAAAAATCTGAAAACTGATTTTCCACCTTCCCAAAACCAAACCATTACAACTTAAAATTCATTTTTCAAATTTCATAACATGGTTTTTCAAGAAAATTTTAAGAATGATAGATGACCCAAAATAACTCAAAAGAGGGAAACTTGTGTAAATGGGTTACTTGGACATATTTTTGGTAGTCGTATTCCAATAACACCACATCCTTTGAGAGTATTTTATGACAATTTCCCCGAATCTATATGGATTTCTAAGCCATGTGATCTTAGTAATACCATTTTACCAACTCTCTTTTTATATCCCAAACATAGAACAACCAAAAAATCCTGAAGAAATCAAATCAAACATGATTTACCTTGGATACTCAAAGATCATTATAGAATGTGTTGGCCAAACACTCACCCAGAGTTTCACCTAGAGCTCTGAAATTCCTACTCCGTCTACCTAGACATTCCAAATAAAAAAGGGAACTTTGAGAGATATTTCCTCTAATGAACCAACCTCATTATATGAAATTTCTCACAAAAAAACCTTGGTTAACCCCGAACCGATCACCCTAGACAATATATGGTTTAGCCAAAAGAGAATTCCCGATCCCTATGGGTTTTCAACTAGTTCCAGGAAACAACAGAGTAACCAATGTGAATTATTTCCCAGAATATAAATAAATAAAATGAAAATACAAAACAAACAGAGATACCAAATATATATATATATATATATATAACCAAACCGAACATAATTAATACAAAAACTATAAATAAAACATACATCACAACTAAACCCAAAATAAAACATGATGACCAAAATATCTCCATGTGACCCCATGGTTATCTCTTTGATACCAAGATCAGCCATCACCCACAATGATAAAAACCAAGATATATAATGCACCAAAGGATAAATAAATAAATAACTATCGACATGAGTATTAAAACATAGTAGGCCTTACTGAATAAATCTATTCCCAATGCACTTAACAAACATCAAATTCAGGTTTGAAATACAATATATAAAAGTAATATTTCCCCCCACATTTTCCACTTTAAATCACAACATAGTCAATTTCCCTTTTTATTACAAATTCATATTCTTTACTAAGAAAGATACATTTTAATTTTAATGAAGAAATATGGAATTATATTTTAAAACAAATAAAATCATGTGAAAAACTTTTTCCAAAACAATTATCATAAAACTTTGAAAACCAACTCATTACTCTCTAAAGAAATACACAACACATGAGAGCACCAAAAATGATCACATATTAGGGGAAATGGGAAAAGCACACAAGAGTAACCAGGAAATGAATATTTAAATCATCAACCATAGATAACTAAGTGTCTATAGACGTGGGAGAACCTATGATCTCATGAACAATTCCAAAACATATTATACATCTAGAATAATTGTAGAAATAATGCCTCACTGGTTGACATCAAATTTCTCCCACATGCTTGATATCGCCCAAAAATGTCCTGACCAAGGAGAACTATCCCATATAAATAGTTTCAAAACATACCCCCAACTATGATCCACTAGCCAATGAATAATCCTAACTAGTGAAACAATTGTTCTAGGAAAATATGCTAGTTATTCAAAGTATCCATGTCAAGAGTATAAAGGGGTAAAGACAAACAATGAAAACTGAGAATCAGATCATAATCATTTATATCATATATTAATTATTGACACAACATGCATCAACCTAAGTCACTCCAAATATCAATCTATTTCAATACATAATAGATCTCAAAGGTGTCCACACGGAGAATCTACCACTTCGCTCACAGTAATTGGGTCACTAGGAGTCCACAATGATGAAATCCCACCCATTCACATAAATGGAATAAGGGGAATCCAAAATGAAGTAATACTAACCATTAAATATAAATATATCAAGAATATTATCTAAGGAGGGGTTTCATACTAATAATTTTTACCATTTTCACCAAAGTTCCAAACAAGATTCATGTATCCATTTCTAATTAGTCAAAGAAACCATTCCAAAACATTGAAAATATGTTATTTTCCATTTCGAAAACATTTTAAATAATCTCATTTATTTACTCGCACCACATGTGCAATCCAGAACTATTTTTATCAAAGTGCCAATCGGGCTACACATCATCACTACATACGATTTCATTTTCAATGAACCAAATTCCAAACTCTTTCAGGTCCAAACTATTTATAAATCAATTTATAGAATCTAAAATACCATTTATATGTCCCAAAAATATTTAAAAATATAATCCATGATTTAAACATAAAAATATACTCAAAAAATCCAACCAGTAATTTCATCAAACACTTAGTGTGTAATATTTAACAAAACAATCTCATTTATAACAAAAAAGGAAGAAATCATCACTTTTCACACCAACCAATTATTCAAAAGATGAAACAAAATCACTTAACATGAAAGGAAGGAATGAAAAGAAATAAATTAGTGATTATCAAATTTAAAGGTAAGTGCAAAGGGAAACCTAACTCAAACTCATGACACTTCAACAACCCACACCCAAAACCAACTCTTGAAGGTCCATAGATGAAATCATGAACACAAAAAACATTAAACACACAAAAACCCATCCAAAAATAAATTTAAATATAAACCCTAGATCCACATATCCTTATGAGAAGAAGATATCAAGGGAAAATGTATGGAGAAGGAATAGGGAGAAGAGAGTAAGAGATTACCTTGAGAAATCTTTCCCCAAACATTAAGAGATCACTAGATATACACCATGGGAGAAGACTGAAATCTTATAGAAGTATGAAAAAGACTAATTTAGGTTTTAATAACCATAGAGAGAATAAAATGGGAGTTTTGGGGTCAAAATTTCAAGAGGGTAGAATAAGAATTTCAAAATTTTTATGATCTGGGCATCTCACATGGTTTGTCCACACAGTTATGTAAATAATGTGATGATCATGCTACATGGTTGTGCCATGAGATAGAACCTCCTCGAATACTTACCGAAAGGTTTTAATAACCTTGTGTGAACTGTGCACCCTCAACCAGAAGCATTCTAAGCCCCCCATAGTTTCTTGGAGCATGCTTCATGATTTCCTCTAACCATGCACAAAATGTGCTCTACTTGATGCAAAGAAGAAAACTCAAATTTTCAATAAAAACTCATGATGTAATCTATTTTAAAGATATGGGGTAAAAAATAAACATAATATCACCTCAAAATTTGAGCTTATTACACCTAGAACTGGAGTGAAAACTAAAATAAAAAAATGAAATGAAATAAAGGGTTGAATATAAAAACCTGGGTGTGATAGAAAAATAAAATGGTTATACATAAAATATTAATTTATTTTATGAAATCGTTAATGTGAATAAATAAAATAAATGATCATTATATTAAAGGATTAAGGGATAGAAAATATTACCTTAATTAGGTTGTAATTTAAAGAATGAATTTCAGAAATCAACATAACACATGTATTACCCAATCAAATGAAGGAAGAATTAGATATTTATACATGTAATATATATACAACATTGAAGAATTATATAACATAAAATATAGATAGAATGTGATTTAGAGAGATAAGGGTCATAACCTAAATAAAAACGGTTGTTCAGAGAGACCCCTTAACATAGGTTCTTGAATAATTATTGACATTAACATAACATCTTAAATAATAAAATTAACATACTTAATTACTTAATTTATAAACATTACCATATATTTTTTATTTAATATAATTACATTTAGTTTATTTATGACCAATACATTGATATATAATCGTTAATTTTGTTGTTCTGAGGGTGTTTATTTCATGGTTCCAAGGTCAGATTAATTATGGATAATTATTGAAATTTTTTATATATATGAATAAAAATATAAAATAGAAATGAAATATTATTCATGTAATTTTATAAATTCAAGTATCTCAAAATATAATGTTTTTCTGACATAGGTATTCTTAATTAAGTAGAAATGTCAATGTTGCACGATTAGTTCATTTAGAACGTTTTATCAACCATCATGAACTTGTTTCATTTTATTTATATATATATATATCAATTTTAGAATATTAAATAATTTATAATATACTCATTATCATTTTATTAAACCATAATAATTTTTTATGAACAACCTTGAAGTTGGGGAAGAAAAATTAATTACATTGTCTATGGAGGCAGTGAACCAACCATATTGAAAACTGTGTTTTCATTTTAGAATCTAATGAAGGGATGGAATAATATAGATATTCAACAAAAATAATAAATCATCATCTTATTTAGGAAAATTATGTTACTATATCATGGTGGATGGAAAACCCATTGGGGTGGTAAAAGAGGAATAAAATTAAAAGAAATTTATTTTAGTGTTAATCGCTCCCTTTGGTTGTCCCCTTTTAGGCTTACCATTAAGGATCCCTAGAATGGTCTTTGAAGAGACCAGTAATAATAAGACCTGTGTGAGATTATTTGGATGAAATTTTTGAATCTTAAAGTCTTATACGTTGTGTGGACAATGGGTGGTATTTATAAGGGGGTGAGAGGGGTTTTTTTGATTATCGTAATCAATATTTTTTTCTCAAGACAACCAATAATACTGATTATAGTGAATTTATAAAGTAAATTATTTATGTTATTTCAAACTACTGGGTGATTAAATTTTCCAATAACAAAAACTTAATGTATTTAACTTATAATGATGATTGCTTTATTTTACCATAAATCACTATTTATAAAAAAATAAACTATTTTGAAAAAATTCCAAAAATTTATCCTAATTATTTTTCTAAATGTAGATTCAAAAAATAAAATCCTTTTTATGTAAATATTTTTATAAATATGAAAAACTCATTTATTAAATAAAGTACACTTTTAATTTAAAAATACAAATTTTAATATTATGAATAATTTTATGACCCTTCAAAAACTTGCTTAAGTCTCATAAAATGATATTATCATTATAACATGAACAAATATTACATTATAGAACAATTTTTGGAAAATAACATTTATTTTCTATAATAATATTTTTATAAAAATGAAAATAAAATATATATGTTTTACAAATATAAAAAAACTTATCGTTTAATCTTTGAAACATTTATTTACTTGTATCATGATATAAATATGCCATATTTTAATTTTATAATACAATTAAATATTATTTTAAATTTCCATCGGTGATGATATGATTATAACGATCATTTTACTACAATTAACAGTCATTTTACTATTCTAAGGGTTTGGTTACTATTCTAACTATCAGATTACTATTCCAATAGTTGGATATGAAATAATAATATAAGATACCTACTTCATATAGATACCACTGATTTCATTAATTCTTAATTTAATTCTATTTTATCTAAAAGTTTTACATATATATTAATTTCCAAGAAGAATGCTGTATTATCAATAATTATTCATTTATACAGTTTTGTTCGTTAGTGTTATTATTGTGGTTGATCGACCATATCCAAATTTCTATATTTTAGTTATCCAATTTTCTTTTATTTATCCCAATTTAATATTTTAAATTATTATATCCAGGTTTATTTTTTAAATGTAATAGTAAAATTATTATAACATAATGCTTCAGGTTTATCATATAGTGCAACTGCTTCATGATATATCTCTAAGTATGACACAATTGTAATAAGGTAAATTCTATTGATAATATTTTGGGTCATTACATTCTACCACCTTAATAAATTTCACCCACATAACTTAATTTTACATACTAAGGGGAAAATAGGTGAGGGTACTTGTAATTCAATTTTCCTCTAGGATCCCATGTATCCTCTTCGTACTTGTAATTTCACCACAGTACTTTGATAGTGTACATGGTCTGGTTGTTTGATGTGGTGGGAGGTCATCATGGACCTCAAAATTATATTTATAACGCATACACTAGCACAATGGTGTTGGGTTGATCCATAGAGAAGGCATGTGAGTTTTCTAAGGTTTTAAACAAGATAAACTCCAGTGTTGTCAGTAGTGGAGGGAGTGAAAGTCTTTTTAATTCGTTTTTATTTTTTATGATGAAGTGGAAAATGGATGATGAAAAAAGTTTTTTTTACAAATAATCTAAAATCCACACTAAGTACTGATATTATAGAGAAATACAGTTATGTAATATTAAGCAGTAAGAGCAAGGGAGTGCAGACTAAGTAGTCACTCGAGAAATCTGATCTACTGATTAAAATGTTTTACTTGTTCGGTACTTAATATTGAATCACTCCTCAAAGACAAGATGAAAAATCCCCCTCGCTAGGAGACTCGACAAGCAGTAGATTTACTCTTCAAGTTCACTACTCTCGAATCAATCAAACTGTTGAAGGAAGTAAATAAAATAATATTTGGAAATAAACTTGCAATAAAATTTCCAAAGTTAATGACATTAAAAGCCCTGATAAATGATTTCAAAATCTACCCTGCTAGTAGATATTGAATTAATGAATTTTGAAAACAATTGAAGAGTGAAACAATTAAATAGATAATCCTAAATCAATCTCACCGATTGATTATGATTCTCCAAAATTTAAAGCACGTGAAAAAATCTAAGAGTAAAACCAGTTGAATTAGAATTCACGAGTTAAGAATGAATTAGCCTATGAACATATTGATTCAAACAGTCAAAACAATCGATTACAGAGTACTGTGAAATTAAGTACAAGAGGTGAAAAGAACTTCCTCAATAATGCTTTGTTCTCAGCCCCCTTCACATCCATGTCTGCTCTATCATCTCCTGGGAGTCTTTGCTCTTAAAAATGGCGCGTTCGTTCGAGTGAATGAGCATCCCCATCTTATCTCAGATGGATGTGATCGTGAAATGAGTGAGCCTCCCCCCATAAATATTTTTCAACTACAATGCTTTAAATTTCATCCATCATATACTGTTTGTCACTGACCAACTTCCACCGGCATACTGTTTCCTTAATGTGCACCGCACACGTACGTTTTTCTGTAACCAGCACGTCGTGATAGTTTTTCCCCTGTAACTAACTCTGGGTGTGTTAGTTGGATGAACCTAGTCATTATTTAACATTTGGTGTAAACCTGCAAAATGAAGAACAACAAAACAAAATTAAAATGGTTAAAACATGATAATAAAACAGTTGATAAAAATAAAAAAATCACTTAACATTTATTAGCTGAATATTTTATTTATTTAATCTAAAACATAAATTATTAATTATTAAATATTATTTTAAGTAATTATGTAATTAACTTATTGAATTTAATATATTAATTAAAATAACATTTTAGTTTCAAAAAGACTCTCATTACTTTATTAGTTAATGAAATTAAGTTACATTACATAAATTAATAAGTTGTTAAAATTTTAGTTCTAAGAATTATATTAAATAACTAAGTTGATATTGACGATTAATTATTATTTAGTTTTTCATTTTATTAACAAATTTAATTATTAAATAATTATTTAAAATGTATAATTAATTTATTTTTATTAAATTTAGAGGTTAGGTAGGGTTTCGGCGGCTTCGGCAAGAAGCTTCCCAGCGGCTCCCCACGGCGGAACGAACTCCAGAAACAACAGCGGCGTAGCTTCCATTCCTTCACAGTAGTAGTGCCGAAGCCTCATAAACTCCTGAACAGCGGTGGAGGATGGTCTACAATCCAAATCTGTAGCGTACAGCTCTCCTCCACGTAGTTTCTACCAGTGCCGGGTTCGATGAAGACTCACGGCTCACCCTCCTCCTTCAGTCAGCTCGACGGCGTGACCAGCGGCTCTTCAATGCAGCATCAATTTGCACATGTCCAGATCTCAACAATTCGTGGAGGGTTCCCGATCTTCATCAACGGTGGATTCAAACCAGTGGCGATTTCCTCTTCGTGAAGCGATGGTTCTTCAGCTTCAGACAGGCTTTCTGAACATCAACTTGTAACTCGGAGGAACTATGAGGGGTTCTCCCTGCAACGGCGGTTGGCGAGGCAACACCTATTGACTACCCAAATAGCGGCATGGCTCAATTTCATCTTGCGATAGTGGTTTTAAATTTTATTTAGAGAAAATAATTTTTTTTGAAATCTAGTTTGAGTCTATGAATGTGCTCTGAGTCTGATTCAAGTCTGGCAATGAATTGGGTTTGCATTAAAGTTTGTAGTGAATTTTTTTCAGTGGCTCCGGTTGTGGAGAAGGATGAGAAACAATGGCTGGTGAGAAGAGAAACCGTGATGGTGTGTTGTAGATGCGGAAAATGGTAGGAGTACGGTGAAAGAGATACGGTGACAAGGTAATGTGGGAGAGAAATAGTTCTAGGGATGATGTGGGGCTATTTTTGTTGGATGGGGTGTTTTTTTTTTTAATGGGTCGATGATTGGAATAATTAGGGGAATGGGTGTTTTGAGCGCCACTTGAAGTGGCGCTCAAAAGATTTTGAGGCCGAGCGCCACTTCAAGTGGCGCTCGGCCATTTCCGCGGAAAACAGCTTCAGCGCCACTTGAAGTGGCGCTGAAGGTGTATTTAAAAAGCATGCAGCGCCACTTCAAGTGGCGCTGCCTTCAAAAAACTAAACATTTCAGCGCCACTTAAAGTGGCGCCGAAACACCCCCGCCCCTATAAATAGGAGCCTCTGCCACCCCATTTTCCCATCTTTTCCCGACACCCCTCCTCTCCTTTCTCTCAAACTTCTCTCTAAAGTTTTCTGCGGTTGATCTGCCTGCGCCGCCTGCCTCGCCTGCCTCTTCGGTTGCTCTGCCTATGTAGCTACCTCTCCACAAATTTGAGGTAATTTTTTTTAAATTTATTTAATACTTTGATTTAATAATTTAGTTGTTGAATTTATAGAATTAGTATATAATATTTGTATTTTATAAATAGTATGGTTTTTTTAAATGTAATTAGATAATGAAATGATTAGTTAGTTAATTAGTTAATCATAATTAGGTAAATAATTAATGATAATAAGGTTATTAATTAATCATAATTAGGTTATTAGTTAATTGTAATTACATTATTAATTAATCATAATTAGGTTAGATGATTAAATAATTATAAATAGGTAATTAATTAATCATAATTAGGTAATTAATTAATCGTAATTAGGTAATTGATTAATCGTAATTAGGTAATTAATTAATCGTAATTAGGAAATGAATTAATCAATATTAGCTAATTAATTAATCATAAATAACTAATTAATTAATCATAAATAAGTTATTAATTAATCGAAAATAGGTTATTAATTAATCGTAATTAGGTAATTAAGAAATCGTAATTAGGTAATTAATTAATCAATATTAGCTACTTAATTAATCATAATTGGGTAATTAATTAATCGTAATTAGGTAATTAATTAATTGTAATTAGGTAATTAAATAATTGTAATTAGGTAATCAATTAATCGTAATTAGGTAATTAATTAATCGTAATTAGGAAATTAATTAATCGTAATTAGGTAATTAATTAATCGTAATTAGTTAATTAATCAATCAATATTAGCTACTTAATTAATCAATATTAGCTACCTATTTAATTAAAATAAGGTAACTAATTAATAATAATTAGGTAATTAACTAATCATAATTAGCTAATTTATTAATCATAATTAGCTAATTAATTAATCAATATTAATAATTAATCACAATTTGTTAATTAATAAATCATAATTAGGTAATTAATTAATCGTAATTAGGTAATTAATTAATCATAATTAAGTAATTAATTAATCATAATTAGGTAATTAATTAATCAATATTAGCTACTTAATTAATCAATATTATCTACCTAATTAATCATAAATAGCTAATTAATAAATCATTAATAGGTTATTAATTAATCGTAAATAGGTTATTAATTAATAGTAATTAGGTAATTAATTAATCGTAATTAGGTAATTAATTAATCGTAATTAGGTAATTAATTAATCGTAATTAGGTAATTAATTAATCAATATTAGCTACTTAATTAATCGTAATTAGGTAATTATTTAATCAATATTAGCTACCTAATTAATCAAAATAAGGTAACTAATTTATAATAATAAGGTAATTAACTAATCGTAATTAGCTAATTAATAAATTGTAATTAGGTAATTAATTAATCAATATTAATTGTAATTGGGTTATTAATTAATTGTAATTAGGTTATTAATTAATCATAATTAGGTTATTAATTAATTGTAATTAGGTTATTAATTAATTGTAATTAGGTTATTAGCGAAGTAGTTATATTAATCAGCGAAGTAGTTATATTAATTAGCGAAGTAGTTATATTAATTAGCGAAGTAGTTATATTGATTAGCCAAGTAGTAGTAAATTGCTTATGGAATATACCTTTGCATTACATTCTAGGTATGATAATGAATTTAGTTTCCAATCTACCTTGACCTCGGTTTGTAATTGAAGTTATGAACTTGAATTTAGTAGTTCAATATATTTTTTGCATATTAAGTGTTAGAATTATCATGAAATGATTGGTCTCTTGAGTAAAGTATCCCCGGGTAGAGGGGCTTTGGGTCGGACCACCTACTTTCCTGGAGGCTTGCCTTGTCTATGAAAGTGAATGGGGTTGGCTATCTGTCGCTCTGGGCTTACTCATGTGGAGACTTTCAATTTCATATAACTCTATGCTTTTACATGACGTGTTCGTGTACCTCATGCATATAATGCATGTGGATATGTATAAATATATTTGACTTCTATTTTTGGGTAAGTAACACAAACTTGTGGGTTGTGTAAATAGTTACACATCAATATGGTTTGAACATATTGATTTGGTGGAGGGATTAGGATTCCAACCAAAATTACTAGAAGCATGCATACATAAATTGATTCTTTAATCAGATTTAATTAATAACAGTGGTTTCTTTTAGATAAAAAAGATGGTCACCTCTTATATTTATTGCAACGGTCAAATAATTGAGACAGAACAAGGATGTAGTTATAGTATACATCCAGAAGCTGTTGTGATGCTTGGAGGATGTACTACTTTAGAAGCTGTGCAAAGGAAAATTCATCGGAGGTTAAAATTGGCGAGGAATCAAGTGATAGAGTCCATCACATTCAGACATCTTCAATTTATAGATAGGTTTTGGCATGTTCCCTATCCGGTAAATGATGATGATGATTGGGAATATATACTTTCATTGGTTAAGTATATACCTGAGAATCAAATGATGGAGTTGTATGTCACTATAGCTACAATGGAGGTTCCATCGACATTGGAAGTTGACCCATCTCAAATTCATGAGACTATGTCATATGCTCCTTCACATCAAGACGTTCCATCAGCATCAGTAGTTATTCCATCATTTCCATCAGCCACAGTTTCAATGGGTAGTCCTCCACATACTTTAGATGCATTGGTTGATGAATTTGAGGATGATGACAATTTTGAACAAGATGAAGAGGAAGTTGAAGAAGAAGAAGAGCATGCGGAAGATTAGTCTGTACCATCTCATGTGACGTTCAACCGACCATTGAACCATCCTCCACTATTGGCTTCATGGTCGACTGAAGGCATGAATCGCTTGCCAGAATTTGATTATTTAGTTATCACTCCCAGTTCAGAATTTCCAGGAATCATGGCGCACCCACGCTTCTACCGAACAGCAATAGACTTCGACCTAAAGGGAGGCCAAAGTCGACTCGTATTCGGAATGAGATGGATTGGCCTAATGAACATCCAGCTGGACGGCGGTGCAGCATATGCCGCCAGGAAGGTCATACGAAGACACGTTGCCCTAGACACATAGGGCAATCATCTAATGGTTAAAATGAATCATGTACTCTATCAGTTACTGTAAAACTTTGTACATGTAATTATTTTTATCATTTCACCATTTTTAATCATATTTGTCTTACTTGTAAATAGGGTAATTTTTGGAAAATGTACCACGATTTCACGTGACATTTTTTGTCGAACGATCAACATTACATGAGTAGCTTTAAACAGACAACACCAACTCAATAAAAGGAATGTACCTGTATAAGAAAACAAAACCATTTGAACTATTAAATGAAAATGTCATCAGTTTTGTATAATGAAAGATGAACTTACAGTGACTACAAAACAAAAACGAGGAAACTTTGAACGTCTTCACCCCAACACCCCAACACGGAAGACAACAACTAACCCAATGTGTTTATGCTTATTTCAAAATTATATGATAAATTTCATATCTTACATGATAAATGTCATATCTTACATGAAATTAATGTTTTATTGTTTGCACATTCAGATGGAGCAGCCACTTTTATCTGGTCAGGAGACGCACGTGTCGCGCGATGTGTTGGCGCAACGACCTGTTAGACATCTTCATGTTCGGAGAGCGCACCGTTTCCATCATGAGGCACTGCCGGCAGCTATTTGTCCATACCTTAGACGTGCATGCTTTTATGGAGTCGCTATGTGTGACTTCAAGACCATCGACCATCATTTTATAGCTGCGTTGGTTGAGAGATGGCGGACAGAGACACACACATTTCATCTCCCAGAGGGGGAGATGACTATTACATTAGAGGACGTCGCTACATGCTGGGGTTACCTATCCATGGAGATGCAGTTACGGGGGCCAGTACCGGCGATTGGGTTGCAGTCATACAGAGGTTGCTAGGCATTGACGTCATCGACGCACGGGGTGTCCTCCAGGGTTCGCGCTTGCGCATGAGGTGGCATGATCAGCATTTCGACGTCATTCCTGATGATGCAGACGAGGAGACGCTTCTTCAGCACACACGTGCATACATTTTGCGGTTTCTCGGAGGCATGTTCTGCGTCGACTACTCCACCGCTTTGGTACACATGATGTACCTCCCATTACTTGAGGATCTGGATCAGACTGCTACATACAGTTGGGGATCCGCTGTATTAGCACATCTGTACAGATCTCTCTGCACCAGTTGTCAGGCCGATTCACATCAGATTGCAGGTTGCATGGTGTTAGTACAGATGTGGGCCTGGGAGCGTTTTCCACGCATCGCTCCTCGAGTTGTCGCACCGCTTGCACCGGAGCTACATCAGGACTGTCCTCGGGGACTATGGTATGTCTACTTCATTACTTTCAGTTATTCAAGACTTTTGTTATTGTTTTTTATAAACTTACCGTAGGTTACTCTTTTTTCACCAGGTGGAGTCAGTCTCAGAAGTTTGCACATACTCCGAGACATAGTGTGCACAGCTTCAGACAGATATTCGATGCTATAGTGCCGGCTGATGTAAGTTAAACAGTACTTTTTTGTAGGAAAATTTGTTTTGTTATCAATATTTTAAGTTATTTCAATATAATCTCAGTAACATTGTCATGCTACTATATGACTTATTTTTTGAGTTTACATTTCAGGTTTCATGGACTCCTTATACAGGTTATGTCTACGCATCACTTCCACTATACTGCACATCTTTGGCTGGAGATTGTGCTGCAGTGGTGCCACTCATTCACGTTCACATCATTGAGTGGCACCAGCCAGACCGGGTCATGCGCCAGTTCGGTTTTATACAGCATATCCCATTGGCACCACGACAGACTACCGAGTTACATTCGATTGTGCTTATAGGTAGACAGACGACAGACTGGCGACGACATCATGCATCCTATATCCAGCTTTGGGACAGACGTGCACGATTCAGTATCTTTCCACAGGGATATATCACATCACACTCTGATTTATCTGATCAGGGGGATTATGCACACTGGTATCGAGGACATACCATCATGTACCTTACACGTCAGGGGATTGACATTCAGCGATTGGTATGTTTACTAAGATTTATTAATTTTGTTTAACTCATTTTTTATATTAATTTGATTGTCATTTCATTTGCAGGCAGACGCCATTGGTCAGCTTGCACATTCCACGCAGCCTCAGGAGCATGCATATATTCTGCGGGAGGTAGTTCATCGGGATGTGGTGGCTCTATTGGATCATCTCCGGTTGATACGTGACAGTTTTTTTGATGAGGAGCCACAGATATATCCTGATCCATATCTTCAGGCAGAAGCACCTGAGGATGACGATTTCCCTACTATGCCTGCTGAGGAGGATGCACCACCACCGCCGCCGCCAGCTGGACGACATAGACGAGCACATACGGGGGGCAGAGGCGACCACATCGACATCCGAGAGCGGCTCCTGCAGATGTCGTCGCACCACAGAGAGACGATCTCGCCCAGTCGACTGATGATTTTTCACAGCAGGGAGACATTTATATACCGCATATGGCGTCTCTGCAGACTACTATGGACTCCGATCTGGGTGCAGTCACACAGCTTATGGCGGCCCCCTCTCCTCCCGACGAGCCCTTCTTCAGTACCCCATTTCTACCATTTATAGGAGCTTCAGAGCCATATGTCACCCCATATGGTTTTGGGGCATCCTCACATGATTTTGGGGCGTCCTCACATGATTTTGGTCAGTCCTCTACACAGCATCATGAGGAGGCACCAGAAGCACCGGAAGAGGAGGAACCTGCAGAGAGGACACCGGAGCGACACGAACGTCGGACGCGGAGAGGATGTGACATTCAGACACCACGTTGTGGTACCGGGGGGCATCATCATTGATGTTTTTGGATGTAATGTTGTATATATTAAAAAACTTATTCACTATGATAAGTAACTATTGTTTAAGTCGAATAACAAGAAAATCAAAAATATATTAAATACAAACTTATTTCAATTAACTATTAAATTATAAAGTACAGGTACAATATAAACAAAATTTATCACAGCGACTTAACCATTAATAATTAATAATTATAATGAAAAATAATAATTAATAATTATATTACTAACTAATTAATTATTGTATATCAAATAATAAAGTTTTATAGACGTTCAAAGTCACATAGTTGAAACATTTTTAAGTTACAACTAGGTGGTTTTGAAAGCCTATAAAATATTTTCTGTCGACATTTTTACGTAATTTTTTTATTTTCATCTATTCAGTATATGTTTAATCCAAGTTTCAAGTTTCATTCATACTGGTCATATGGATTATGTTTTATAGACGTTCAAAGTCACATAGTTGAAACATTTTTAAGTTTCAACTAGGTGGTTTTGAAAGCCTATAAAATATTTTCTATCGACATTTTTTACGTATTGTTTTTTATTTTCATCTATTCAGTATATGTTTAATCCAAGTTTCAAGTTTCATTCATATTGGTCATATGGATTATGTTTTATAGATGTTTAAAGTCACATAGTTGAAACATTTTTATGTTATAACTAGGTGGTTTTGAAAGCCTATAAAATATTTTCTATCGACATTTTTTACGTAGTTTTTTTATTTTCATATATTTAGTATATGTTTAATCCATGTTTCAAGTTTCATTCATATTGGTCATATGGATTATGTTTTATAGACGTTCAAAGTCACATTGTTGAAACATTTTTAAGTTACAACTAGGTGGTTTTGAAAGCCTATAAAATATTTTCTATCGACATTTTTTACGTAATTTTTTTATGTTCATCTATTCAGTATATGTTTAATCCAAGTTTCATGTTTCATTCATATTGGTCATATGGATTATGTTTTATAGAAGTTTAAAGTCACATAGTTGAAACATTTTTAAGTTACAACTAGGTGGTTTTGAAAGCCTATAAAATATTTTCTATAGACATTTTTTACGTAATTATTTTATTTTCATCTATTTAGTATATGTTTAATCCATGTTTCAAGTTTCATTCATATTGGTCATATGGATTATGTTTTATAGACGTTCAAAGTCACATAGTTGAAACATTTTTAAGTTACAACTAGGTGGTTTTGAAAGCCTATAAAATATTTTCTATCGACATTTTCTACGTAATTTTTTTATTTTCATCTATTCAGTATATGTTTAATCCAAGTTTTAAGTTTCATTTATATTGGTCATTTGAATTATGTTTTATAGACGTTCAAAGTCACATAGTTGAAACATTTTTAAGTTACAACTCAGTGGTTTTAAAAGCCTATAAAATATTTTCTATCGACATTTTTTACGTAATTTTTTTTATTTTTATCTATTTAGTATATTTTTAATACATGTTTTAAGTTTCATTCATATTGGTCATTTAGATTATATTTTATAGGCTTTCAAAGTCACATACTTGAAACATTTTTAAGTTTCAAGTAGGTGGTATTGAAAGACTATATGTTTAACAATATTTCAATTTTTTTTAAAAATAGTTACTTATAACTATGTAAATATATACATGTACAAATATATAATTATACATATACAAGTATAACTATAATTACAATATAATTCTAAATATAATTATAAATATAATTCTACACACACACATACACACACACATATATATATATTTATATATGAATATTAAATATATTTATAAATAAATTTTAAATATATATGTAACAATATTTTCATAATTATATATTTTAAATATATTCATATTCATATAATTATAAATATTTATATTTAAAGATTAGTTTATAATTATATAATTACAAATATATTTTTTATTTAAAAAATATATATAAATAGATTTATATTTATAAATATTTATTTTTAATTATATATATACATAATTATATTTATACACACACATATAATTATATATATACATAAATATAATTTCATAATTATATAATTATAAATATAATAATAATTAATTTAGAATTTTTAAATACATATTTATAAGATTATTTTTAAAATTTTATTTATTTATTTTGAAATTATTTATTAAAAAGAGATGAGGTGGAAAAAAAACTAAAACAAAAAAAAGAAAACAAAATTATATTTATTTATTTTGAAATTATTTATTAAAAAGAGATGAGGTGAAAAACAATTAAAACAAAAAAAAAAGAAAACAAAACCAGAAAAAAAAAATTAAAAGGGTGGCAAAGCGCCACTTCAAGTGGCGCTAGCCACCCGAGTTGTTGAGCGCCACTTGAAGTGGCGCTCAATAAACCCTTTTTCCAAATTAATCTAAACCTAGACCCATTTTAATAAATAAAAAAAAACCTATCCGCCTAAAATCTCCATGATGTGGTGCATTCTGGATCAACCCTTGTAAGAACGATGTCACATAAGCACCACGAAGCAAAGAGGCAGAGGAGGATGAAGGAAGAGGGACCAATATCAGGAAGAGATGGAGGGTGATACTGGTAGAAGGAATGAATCGGTGTCTCATGGAAGACATGGAATATGTGGATTTATGTGTCGTGAATGAGTTAAAGCAGAGGGTGAGACCAACAGTTGTATCGAATGTAGGGAAAACCGTGGGTGAGTAACGACTCATCGATAGAAGAGAATGTGACCGGTGAGACACGACATCAGTGTGAGGATAAGAAAGAAATGAGTATCGATGTGTGTCGTGAAACCGATAGGAGGATTAAATCGGTGAGTCAATGACTCACCGAAAATTAAAAAAATATCGGTGACAATATGTCACTAATAGTTTTAATAAATTGACTCACCGAAATATAAAATAAAAATAATTAACCGATGAGATGTGAAAAAGAGTAATCGGTGCGTTGCGACATCGGTGAGTTACAACGTCTGTGAGAGGTGAGAAAACATTAGTTGAAATAGAAGACGAGTCACCGATAATTAAAAAATGAGGGACCAAAACTGATGCACAGGAGACACCGATGGTGTTTCAAAGTGATCCGTGAGTCATGACTCACCAATAGATATAAAAAAAATATGTGTGACAAAAGACTGGTGAGTCGGGATCTGCGAGTCGCAACATCGATGTGTCGCGACATCGGTGCGTCAACTCACCGATAAAACAAATTGATATGTTAAAAGATTAATTTAAAACAAATAAAAAATGAATAAAACATTAATTAATTAAATAAAAAGTCAAATTATATAAATTGTTAAAGACTAATTAATTAACTGTAACTAAAATTTATCTAAATTACTTTTACAAAATCTAAATAAAAGTAAGTAAATTATTAAGTGAGAATATAAATATTAAGATTAATTAAATATATGTATAAATAAATGAAAAACTCTTACAATGAACTATCCACAATCATAAAAATAAAATAATTAAAATTAACTAAAGATTTTAATCAACAAGTTAATTAGTTAGATGACAAAATGAAAACATAAGATTAAAAAAAATTATTTTATTAAACTTAAACTTATATTGTTAACTTATTTATTTAACAAAATAATTAAAGTAGATAATAAATAATGTTAATTTATTTTAATAAATTATATTTAAAGAGTAATTATTTAAATTAAAAACTAAATTAGAGTAATGAAACAAATGAACAATTAATTAATTAATAAACATTAAAAAGTTTACTAGATTATGATTTTCAAACTAAAAAGTAATTTAATATAATTGGAATATTTAGAATGACTAAAATAACTAATAAAATACTAAAAAACAAATTTAATTTTAAATAAATGATTAATTAATAGATTTAGTATAAGAAATACAAATGTTCCATTGTTTATTAAAAAGTGTAAATATAAATAATTAAATTGTTAAAAATTAAATAAAAGATGTGTCAAAACTATGTAAAAATAGAGCCACATCAAATTACCCCACACTTAAGCATTTTTTGTCCTAAAAAAATCCCATGTTTCATTATCTTTGAAAAATAGATTTTAGTGTATTTATGATTTAAATCACACTCTAACATGTTCAACACTTAAAAATAGAGGACAAAAACATTAAAATAGGATTTTTGAAAAATATGTTCAAATGATATCTTGCCTAGAACATATACCCAAAGAGTAATCAAGAAAGAAAATATCATCCATCAACGAAGTTGTCCTGCCTCATATGTGATACTACTTTTAACGACTCGTTTCAATCCAGGATCAGGTTCTAAATCCAAGAATGAAAAGAGGTAGAATATCAATAGAATTTTGATCTTAATTGAGGAACTTTGTTCTATGACCATTCATATAGGACCCAAATAATAAATATATTTTTCTGAACCACCTTATTGATACAGCCTAAATGATTTCCATATAAATCAATTTTCCCCTTCTTCATTTGGCATTCATCATTCTCATCACCCTAATGAATTCATTTTTGACTCTAGACACTTTATTTAAATTTTCCAAAGCCATGTATCATTGTGCTAAGCACTATGAAAATGCACTTATTCAGAGTGTATAGAGGGCTTATGGTAAACAGAAATGCACCTAGTATATAGGGTCTCAGAGATTCACCGTGGGATCCTAGATGCCCAAACTACTCCAGTTTCAAAATATTGTTATGAAAAATTATTTACATTGTCTCATTAAGATGATTACTTTTACAATTAAAGGAAAAGAAGAAGAATGAAGCCCCTAAGATAGTGTCAAACATCCAGTTCCAGTATCTATGATCTTAACTCCACAAACATGTAACCCAAATCACTTTTAAAGATAGTCCCTAGAACAAGATATCTATTCAATCACTAAGTAAAACCACTCAGCAATCATCCATTATCATTAATTTCATACTCAATTCACAACTTAACTACCAAAGAAATATTGTCCATAGGCAAGAACCATTTAAAAAAAGTTTAAAGCCTAAAATTATACATGAATTTTGAAAAAAAATTAACCATTTTTTTACAAAAATTTTTGAGTTGTTGTGGGAATTGATGGGCTTTCAATTTAGCACAGTTTAGCACAGTCAAGAATTGACCCCCTTCCGCCACACTTAAAACCGAACTTTTTCCCCAAAGTTGACTTCTAAAAATGGAGAAGAACAATTTGATAGTTTAAGTTCAAAACATATTTTCTATAGAGTAGATTTATGACATATATAAAGGGTCTCTTTGAAGATAAAAAATTATTGTTTTCCACAATTAATAACTTATCAGAAGGTTTATAAGAAAGTACATGAATTAATATTTAGTCCAGTAAATAATTTTCAATACAGCTAAAACGTAAATGTGAGGTTTAGGTACACTGTGTTCTGGGTGAAAGCATTTTAACAAAGTATGATTCCAATGGATGTCCAATAAAGAAGTCAAAGTCATGATAAACACCCCAAACTATATAAAAAAATTCAAAAAGAGCCACAACATGTACCCCCCACACTTAAGTTCATGCAATAGATGATTTTAATATAAATAAAATTCAGTTATTTTTATAATGAGGCACATGCAGAATTTTTATTGTCAGCTTAGTGACAAACAACATACTTTTATGTCCACATGAAGCAGAATTTTGAACATATGGTTAATTTTTTTAAAATTTCAGTAGCAAGACATGCAGCCGAATTTTCTAATAGAAGCAGATGTATTTAAACAATAGAACACCTAGACAACATATTTTTTTTTCTAAAAGATTTAGGAGTAGAAAAATGAAACAAAATTTAACATTAATGTACGTCCCCGATTTAATGTTTTTTTATCTGTATTCCAATAAGGTAATTCAACTCCTCCATGAAACCAAAGAAGCATCATGTAAATTAGAGCATGATATCCAAGTACAAATAACCAGTAGAGACAGAATAGACAGAAGTGTACAAAGAAACACTTTATTCAACACAAAATAGTACAAAAATTAAAACAAAGAAAGAGCATGGGTTGACTCCCATGTAGCACTGAATTTAAGGTCTTCAGTTAGAATTTATTTAATCACATTTTTTTTATTTATTAACACAACAAAACCACGGGTTCCCTCCCATGAAATTCTAGTTTTAAAGTCCCATGTCAGACTCAGCTAGCAACTAACCATAGTCACTAGGTGGATGTGCTTTCCTTAATAAGAACCCCCACATATGTTTGGCCAAATTTTTTTTAACAGAACAATGAAAATTGTGAGCATCAAGACTTAACACAACCAAACCTAAACTCTCATAGCCTAAATGAACACCTAAGAAACACCCTTTGAATTTTATGAACATGGTGTTGTACACTTCTAGAATTGTTTTCGAGTTATCAATATTTGAGTTCACATGAAGGGAAAACACAGTACTAGATGGTTCAAAGGGTGTGGCATTGACCTCATAACTATCTTTCTCAACTTCAATAGTAACTGTTTCAAAAACAAGGGAGCTAATGGGTGAGTACAGAATAGTAGGTTCCAGAAGGGATTCAATAGAGTGCTGAAAAGAATCATGTACAATGGGACTCAAGTCTGATTCCCCATCTAGACCACTATTAGTATCATGAGAAGGCTCAACAACCTTCACAATTGATGATCAAAGTGGAAAACATGGAAGAAAATTTATTTAATCACAAACAGGTTCGGGGCTGACAATGTTGTAAATCTCTTCTAAAATATCCTCCTTTGTTAACTCAGACAAAACATCTACTACTTATAACAAACCAATTCTACCTAATTCAAGTGTGTTCTCAACCTCTTTTTCATTTTCTAATTCAAAAGGCTCATTTCCCAAAATAGGGTCTCTAGTGTGTTCTAGAATGTTCAAATCAGGGGGAGTAATGTTCAATTCAGCATCAATAAATTGAAATTCTTGATTGTTCAAATTTAAACATTTACCCCCATATATATCTTCATTTCATTAAATTTCATTATACTCAGCTTCAATCAAACAATCAATCTGAGAAAATGGAGATGAATGATAATAATTTAATATTTTTTCAAACATAATAACATCATTCTCTAAATTATCCAACATAATTTTAGAAATATATGGGTTTGGAGTTTCAAAACATGGAAGAGAAGTTTTTAATTAAGGTCCAATAATTTCAGATTCAATATTTTCCAGCTTATGGTTCTCATACAAATTATACCAAATAACAAGTTCAAACTCATTGTTTGCAATTTCATAAAAGTTGGGTGAAGAGTTATTAACATTCAAATTTTTATTCTCAAATATCTCTTCGACTTGAGTGACTTCATTCCCAAAACTCTTAAAACAATTATTTTTTCTCATGTATAGGAATTATGAATAGAACTGTGCGTTGATTTTCAATTCATTTCAATCCATCTTCAAAATTGTCCAACTCAACTGAATTAAAATTCATTTTGGAATATTCAATGTTATTCACTTGATTCAAAGAGTTAGTTATTTCCATATTTTTTTCAACAGAATATGATTTTTCAAAGTGATTTGTTTCTTTCCCTGTTTCACTAGCACTTTCCTCTTCAACTTGATTTTCAAATCTATTATAAACATTTTATTTTTCATTTTTTTTTTCAAATTCATCTTGTTCTTTAACCCTATGTTGTAATTCCAAGAGCATGTTTTCCAATATTTTCATTCTTTGATCTTGCTATTGAGTGTATATAATTTGAATTACATGGGTTTTATTAAACCAAGAGTTCCAAAAATCCTTCCTAGTATCCAATTTGGTATTAATAAATTCATGTTTAGCTAGGAATTCAGGATTATATTCAATTTGTTCATCTTATTCAATGTAAACAAAATGTTGTGGCTGGTTATAAACACACTACCAAGCAGTGTGCCCATAACAGCCACAACATACACAGTGAGGCCTCGGTTGATCCCAGTTTTCATTTACATCAATTTTTAAACTAAAAAAGGTGGGATTAAACACACAATAGTTCACAGTGATGCAGATTTTTGATGTTCCACAAAACAACAATAAAGCTCACATTTTTTTGTAGTTTTTTTTAAAATAGTTTTTAGTTTTTTTATTCAGTTTTTATAGATTTTTTAACTTTTTATTATATCCTTAGAATCTTAGAGCATGCCTTCCCCAGCAACGACGCCATATTTTGATGTGGTCGGATGACGTCATAGCCCTTAAAATCATATTTATAACTCTTACACTAGCAAAGTGGTGCATGGTCGATCCCCAGAGAAGGCATGTGAGTTTTATAAGGTTTTAAACAAGAAAAACTCCATAGTGGTCAGTAGTGGAGGGAGTGAACATATTTTTACTTTTTTTATTGTTTATGATGAAGTGGAAATAGGATGATGAAATAAGTTTT
Organism: Viscum album; assembly: GCA_963277665.1. Lineage (NCBI taxonomy): Eukaryota > Viridiplantae > Streptophyta > Magnoliopsida > Santalales > Viscaceae > Viscum > Viscum album. The sequence continues at coordinate 1,539,436,259 of OY728131.1, forward strand.
TTTTACAAAGAAACTAAAATTCACACAAAGTAATCATAGTCTAGAGATATACTGTAAAGTAATATTAAGAATTAAGAGTAAGGGAGTATAGATTAAGTAGTCACTCGAGAATTCTTAACTATTGATTAAATGGTTTTACTTCTTTATTACTTCATATTGAATCACTCCTCAAAGACAAGATGAAAAATTCCCCTCACTAGGAGACTCCACAAACATAAGATTGACTCTTCTATTTCAGCACTCTCGAATCAATCAAACTGCTGAGGGAAGTAAATAAGATATCATTTGGAAATAAACTTGCCATAAAATTTTGAATGTTAATGACATTAAAATCCCTGATAAATGATTTCAAAAACTACCTCGCTATTAGATATTGAATTAATGAATTTTGAAAACAATTGAAGAGTGAAACAATTAAATAGAGAATCATAAATCAATCTCGTCGATTGATTATGATTATAAAAAATGTAAAGAACATGAAGAAATCTATGAGTAAAACCAGTTGAATTATAATTACTGAGCTAAGAAAGAATTATCTTATGAACATATTGATTCAAACAGTGAAAATAATCGATTATAGAGAATTATAAAATTAAGTACAAGAGGGGAAAAATAAATCCCTCAATAATGCTCTATTCTCGGCCTCCTTCATATCCATGTCTGCTCTATCATCTCCCAGCAGTCTTCGCTCTCGAAAATGGGGTGTTTGTTTGAGTGAATGAGTGTCCCCATATACTCTCAGATGGATGTGATCATGGAATGAGTGAGCCTCCCCCCATAAAAATTTTGCTGCTACTCTGCATTAAATTGTACCTGTCATCTATTATTTGTCAACGACCAACTTCCACTAACATAGTATGTTTCTTTAATGTGCACCACACACGTACATTTTTCTGTGATTGGAATGTCACACTTGTTTTTCCCTTGTAACTAACTCTGGGTGACTTAGTTGTGTGAACCTGGATTTTTCTAAGCTTTAGTGTGGACCTGAAAAATGGAGAACAAAAAAACAAAATTAAAACTTATAAAACATGATAATAAAACAATTGATAAAAATATAAAAATCACTTAACAGTTATTATCTGGATATTTTATTTATTTAATCTAAAACATAAATTATTAATTTATAAATATTATTATGTAATTATGTAATTAACTTATTTAATTTAATACATTAATTAAAATATCATTTTAGTTTCAAAAAGATGTTTATTATTTTATTAGTTAATTAAATTAATTTACTTTACTGAAATTAATAAGTTTTCAAAATTTTAGTTCTAAAAATTATATTAAATTTGTAAGTTGATATTTACGATTAATTATTTTTAATAATGTTAACGAATAAATTAATTATTATTTTGAAAATTAAATTGTATTTACTATTAATTAGATAGTTTTATTTTAATTTTATTTATAAATTATTATTATGTATTTTATTTTATTAACACATATAATTTTTAAATAATTATTTAAAATGTAAAATTAATTTATTCTAATGTAATTTAGAGGTTAATATTATTTAGTTAAGTTTAATTAAAGTTAAAAAATATTCTTTTTGATTATCCGAAATTATAAATTTATAATTATAAGAGTAATATTATTTGTTTAGTAATTTTTATTATTGTTTTTATTAAAATTTTATTTTTATTTTATTATTTTTTAGACAAATATATCTCCCCCCAAATTCAGCACAATAAGGGGGTAGGGTTTTAGCGGCTTCAGTGAGAAGCTTCCCAGCGGCTCCCCATAACGAACCGAACTCCAGAAACAAAAGCGACGCGAATTCCATTCCTTCAATACAGCAGTGCCGAAGCATCAGAAAATTTGGAATAGTGGTGGAAGATGGCCTACAATCCAAATTTGAAGCACACATCTACCCTCCATGCATGTTCTACTAGTGGCGAGTTCGATGTTGACTTGTGGCTTGCGCTCCACCTTCAGTCAGCTCAACAGTGTGACTGGCAGCTCTTCAAAGCATCGTCAATTTGTGAAGGTCCAGATCTCAAAAAACTGCAGAGGAATCAAGATCATCATCAGCCGTGGCTTCAAACCAGTGGTGGTTTTCTCTTCATGACATGATGGTTCTTCCGCTTTAGATGGGCCTTCTAGACATCAAATTACAGCTCAGAAGAACTTTGAGGGGTTCTCCCTATAATGGCGGTAGGTGAGGGAACACCAATTGACTAAAAAACAGTGACAAGTCTCAATTTCATCGTGTGCCAGTGGTTTTAGATTTTATTTAGAGATAATAATTTGTTTGAAATTAGGTTTGAGTCTGTAAATGTTCTCTATGTCTGATTCTGGTCAGGTGATGAATTGGGTTTGCATTAAAGTTTGTAGTGAATTTTTTTTTTCAGTTTCTCTGGTTGTGGAGAAGGATGAGAAACAGTGGCTGGTGAGAAGATAAACAATGATGGTGTGTTGCAGATGAGGAAAGTGGTAGTAGTACTAGTGAAAGAGATAAGGTGAAAAGGTAATGTTGAAGAGAAATAGTTCTAGGGATGATGTGGTGGATTATGGATCAACCCTTGTAAGAACGATGTCACAAAGGCACCGCAAAGCAAAGCGGTAGAGGATTATGAAGGAAGAGGGACCAATATCGGTAGGATATGGAGGGTGATACTGAAATAAAGAATGAATAAATGTATCATGGAAGATAGGGAATATGTGGATCAGTGTGTTTTAAATGAGTTGAAGTAGAGGGAGAGACCGATAGTTGTATCGGAAGCAGGAAAAACAATCAGTGAGTAACGACTCCCCGATAGATGAGAATGTGATCGGTGAGATGTGACATAAGTGTGAAGAGAAGAAATAAATGAGTATAAATGAGTGCCATGAAAAAGACAAGAGGATTGGATCTGTGGGTCAATGACTCACCATAAAATAAAAAAAAGATCGGTGACCATATGTCACCGATAGTTTTAATAAATTTACTCACCGAAAGATAAAATAAAAAAATTAATCGGTGGGACATGAAAATGAATAATTGGTGTGTTGCGACATCAGTGAGTCGCGGCGTTAGTGCGAGGTGAGAAACCATTAGTTAAAATAAAATATGAGTCACCGATAGTTTAAATACAAGAGACTGAAACCAACTCACTGGAGAGACCGATGGTGTTTCAAAGTGATCCGTGAGTCACGACTCGCCGATAGTTATAAAAAAATTTTGTGTGACAAAGGATTTGTGGGTCGCGATCTACGAGTCGCAACATCTGTGCGTCGTGGCATCGGTGTGTCAACTCAACGAAAGAATAAATTGATATGTTAAAAGATTAATTTAAAACAAATAAAAAATGAACAAAACATTAATTCATTAAAACAGAAGTCGAAATAACTAAATTTTTAAAGACTAATTAATTAACTCTAACTAAAATCTAACTAATTTTTTTTACAGATTATAAATAAAAGTAACTAAATTATTTAGTGGGAATATAAATATTAAGATTAATTAAATATATGTCTAAATAAATGAAAAAAACTTACAAATAACTATCTACAAATATAAAAATAAAATGATTAAAATTATCGAAAGATTTTATTCAACAAAGCTAATTAGTTAGATGACAAAATGAAAAATTAATACTAAAAATACATTATTTTATTAAACATAAACATTGATTTTTAGCTTTATTATTTTACTAAATAATTAAACTAGTTAATATATAATGGTAATTTATTTTAATAAATCTAATTTAAATAGTATGGTTTTAAATTAAAAACTAAATTAGATAAATGAAAATTAAAATGAATAATTAATAAATTAATAAACATTAAAAAGTTAACCAGATTAATAATATTAAACTAATAAGTAATTTCAAATAATTAGAATATTTAAAATGTCTAAATTAACTAATAAAATACTAAAAACATGTTAAATTATTAAAAAATTATTAATTAATAGATTTAGTATAATAAATACAAAAGTTCCATTATTTATTAAAAAGTGTAAAAATAAATAATTAAATTATTAAATATTAAATAAATGATGTGGAGAAACTATGTAAAAATAGAGCCACATCATTGATTATAACACTATCACTATGGTCCAAGATATTTACTAGACACTCCTATAAAGAGATATCTTTTTATAACTATAATACCTCTGAATTCAGTACATGTTGGGGATTTTGTATGTAATACCTCAATAGGGATACATGGAATATATTGTGTACTTGAGATAGGGTTGGTGAGAGTTCTTGTTGAAAATGCACAACTTCCATAAACCTATACTCACTAACTTCATCCCAGAATGCAGGTGTTCTACATCTATTCCCATAAATAGATTCTTATAGAGCCATTTTTCTATTGAGTATAAGATATAATTGTATGAAAACTAATCCAAAAAAATAATTTGACCCCAACCTCTGAAATCCATTTAGAAATATCTCAATATTCCTTCAAGTGTCTAGATAGTTCACTTAGATTAGCCATTGGTTTGGGGATGATAATCCAAACTGATGTTTCATTTAGTGTTTAGAGATTGTTATATATTTCATCTCAAAAATCAATGTAAATATCATATCTTAGTTAGATAGAATCAATAGTGGTGTTATATGAAACCTCCCCGCTTTTCCAATGTACATCCTTACAAGTTGATCGAGTGATAATTCCTCTAAAATTATAATATAATGAATAATATTGGTAATATGATTCACCAAAAACCCTATAACATTATTTCCCATTGGTTTCTTCAAAATACCATTGAAATATACCATGGTAATGTTTTCTCATTTCTATGTAGGTATGGTTAATGGTTTCATCACCCCTTATAATTTTTTCATTCATCCTTTACCTACTGATATACCAGGAATTTGGATGTATATTTCATGATTTCCTTCTTCATATAATCCCATTAATAGTTCTATTAGAGATCTCGATGCATATTTGTGATACCTTGATGGATGGAGAAGGATGAGTAATGTGAATCATTTAATTAACCCTTAATTATCTCAGGATTTTATGGTTCACATAGTTGTGGACTAGAACTTATAACTTGTCCTTTATCAATTTTAAAATCCAGGTTTTTTTCTTATAGATTCCACCTTATTCTTTATTTCCACTTCATATCTTTTAGAATTATATATCTTCTCTAGACAGGATGGTTGAGAAATTAATTGTTAAAGGAATGACGATTTCCTTTATTTATGATCCCAATCTCCATCTTTTATAAGTCTATGATGATTTGATCCTTCTGAATTCTCATAACTACTATGGTTTCTAGATACATTTTACTTTGAGAATCAACTACATTATTTTCATTCCTAGGATGGTATGGGATTGAGCATTCATAATCCTTGATCAGCTCTAAATATCTTCACTAGAACATATTAATATCATTTTTTTGAATGTATATTTAAGGATTTTATGAATCATATATATATGTATATATATATATCACTCCTCCCCATAGAGATAATGCTTCTATATTTCCACATAATGATTATTGAATCCAACTCCTGATTATCCATGGATAGTTATACTCACTTACATTAAAATTATCATCATATAATCTATCAATATATCATTTTTCATCAATAAATAGCCTAACATTTTCCTTATTGAATTTATTTATACTGAGAAAATTTCCCTGCTTAAGGGAAGTGTGATGACTAGTGTATTGATAAACCTCCTTTTCACTTTATTAAAGCACTATTTATATTCACTACTCTAGAAAAAACGTCACTCCTTTCATGTTATCTTGGTTAAAAGGTTTGGAAATCCGATGATGTTTCTCAAAAATCTTTTGAAATACCCAGATATCCCATTGAAATTATGGATTCTATTACAATTGTTGGTTCGGGTCACTCCTCAATTTTCATTTTCTTATAAGGGTCCACAGATATCCATTATATGGGGATAACATGGCCCAAGAATGTCACTTACTCTATCTAGATCTGATATTTACTATAATTTTCATAAATCTCATCCTTTTACAAAGTCTTTAACATATTATTTAAAATTTCCTCACCCCACACATTTATTTTGAATTATATTAGAATATCATCTATAAAGATTACCATTTATTTGTATATATAATCTCTAATTCCACTATTCGTCAAGTCCATAAATATTTATGCAGCATTAATGAGTCCAAAGGGAATTTCTATAAACTCACAGTGTCCATACCTTGAATTAATGGTATTCTTGATGATATCATTTATGTTCACCTTTAATTTGTGATATCTCAAGCGAAGGTGAAACTTAGAGAAATAATGGACCCATGTAGTTGAAAGAGATTTAATTTTTTCATTAAAGGTATACTTTTTATTTTTCATTAATTGTTGTCACCATGATAAAAAATCATAGGCACATTTACCAAACCATTTTCTTTATGAAGAGGAGCGGTGCACCCCACGATGAAACACTTGGGGGTATAAAACCCTTAGCCTTTTTTTTATTTTAACCACTTCTTTAGTTCTTCAAAATCAATGGTGTCCATTCTGTATGGAGTATTGAATATGGGAAGAGATCCCAAAATAAGTTCAATTCAGAACTAAACCTCTCACTCAAGAGGAAGGCCATATAACTCTTTGGTGGAATACAACAATATAGTTTCTCAAAATGGTAATATATGAAATCATGATTATATCCCCTATTTTAATTATTTGATCTATATATTCTTTCTCATATGACAAATATACACACATGATATGAGTATCCCAAAAGAGATTCATTATCCTCCTAACTCTTTAGCTAAATCATAGGATGACTCTAGACATGAAGAGCGATTTCCCTCTCATGATAGTTGATGGTATATTTTTATAAATATAGTCAATACATTTCTATTATATCATCAAACTCCACTAAATAAAGTAACATGATATTTTATAGAATAATAAGTCTAAAAATATTTAATGGGGAGGAGTTATATACTTGATATATACTAATTTTCCTATATTCAATTCTCAAAGATATATCAACCATCATGTTTTGTGGTGGTGTATTAATAGTTCTACTAAAATTAATATTTATTAATTATTTATAGAATAATAATAAAAATAAAAGTTCAATATTCTTAGAGGAATAACTAATATACATATCAACACATCATTTTCAGGTTTTACCATAATAGTTGTGGTAAAACAGTACCTTCCTTGCTCTCTTGTACTTAGAGGTTTTTTTCATTGATTATATCTAACAAACCTTGTAATAACACATTAGATAGAATAATGCATGTTTTCTTTGTAGCCAGATTACTGTACCCTTGGTTGAGTAATGATCAAAACAATATTTTAATCTATAACATTAGTGGGATTATTTCTAGCCCTTAAAAATTTATTAGCAAGGTGACCCACTTCTCCAAACATGATGCATCTACTGGTTCCCTTTAGATAGTTTCAAGGATGATTCTTCCCACACTTTTGAAAGAGATAATTTGGGTTTTCTTTCCCCCTGATATTTATCCACAAAAATCCTCTTTATTTTATGATTTTTTATCTCTAGCTTCAAGATAACACTTAGAGTTAAGAATATTAATCACAAACTTAATGTCAAAACTCAAAATAAATTCCTAGTTTTAAAATTCTATAATCACTAATTTCCTTCAAAACATGAGTTCAACACACTAAATAAGAGGTCAACCTTATTTTTGGTGTTGATCATGAAGCTTGAGGTGTAAAATTCAATCCTTTTGGAGTTTACCTCATAATCCCCAATACATGCATACTATTATTTGATTCATTATGAAGAACTATCTATCTATTTCAAGACGGATAGTTCAGGTAAAATATTTACATAAAAATAGTTTCTTGAATCCTTCGCATTCACTCTATTAAATTTTTTCGTGGGAGATCATGTTCTTGATCAGTGTATGCCACTAATTAGTTTCTCCCTCCATGTGATAAATTTCAAGATTTATTTTTGATTTTTTCCGAGAATTAGAGGATATAGAATATATTTTCAAGGGATTTAGTTCATTATTCCATGATGAGGGGATCAAAAGATACACTAATGGTAGACTCCTCTATTTCACAAAGGAATCAACCCCAAATTGTTTATTCTTAGGAGAGTAAGGGAATTCCACATAATTCATGTTACTATTTATAACATTAGTAAGTTGAGGTAGTACTTTCATGAAGTTCACATATTCTAATACCATAAAGACAAAAATCTAATTTAGATAATAATAAAATTTCCTATCATGTTTTTTGTATGATATATTTCTCACATTTCCCATCATTAACTAAAAAATGAAATATAAAATGGAGGATAATACTAAGACTAAAATTACTGAAAAATGGGATACTATATAAGTAGAAAGAATAAATTATAAATGAAAATTATATCTTAACATATTAATATCTAGGTTTAAATCAATGTTATATATATAAATTCCCCTATTATGTTTTCTAACCAAAAAATATATTCATGTCCTTCATAATTGTTCATAATGAGTTTGTGAATGTTCCAAACCATATCCCTTAGCAGTGTGAAACTAGGTGTGAAAAAAACCATTTTTTTATAAAGAGTGGAAATCAATTTAATATCCAATATACCCTTTTTAGGGAAATTACCCATAGTTAGATCTATGTGAGATCCACATCCAATTGTAGTATATAGACAAGGATGTAATTTCTTAGAAACTTATCACTTTATAATTCACCAGGATTTTCATATATAGTATTATTTAGACATAACCTTAAGGTCATCACTAATGTATTCTAGTTATAATTTTATAAAATAACTATAATATCCAATGATAATATATATAGATATAAAAGGTTTTTTAAAATATTAATATATTTTTTTTAACATAAATATCCAATAAATACAACAAAATGATCAAGAGGCCTAGTGTCTTTGGAGGACAGGGTACATAAAACCAAAAAATGAAAATAAAATGAAATATAATTATTTTAATCTCTATAATGAACTCATAATTCTATTTTTCTCTAAATACTAGATATGATAACATGGAAAATACATTGAGAGAAGGAGTGCACTAAGAATACTTGTAAGGGAATAAACATGATATGGAAGCATTGCATATGAGTTAGAAGGAATAACATCATATAACAAAATACATGGCTCAAGAATAATAATAAGGGAGTGTAACATAAATAATATAGAACCATAAGATCCTTGAATCATAGGGAAGTGGAAATACATATAATGTGATGTAAGTATAAGTCAAGTCTAATGACCAAGATAACATCATATGGTGGACATATTCCCATCATGGATTATGACTACTCCCGAATCCTATACATAAAATCTCATGAGACAGAATCATTACACAAATAATTAGATAACTCTATAGTTTCACCAATCATAACATTTACATTCTTATGTGTTCCACATAAATAAATCAATCATAAGGGAAACACATAACAATTACACATGGAAAGAAGTAGGTTGCATTTTATATCCTCATGTCATAATAAAATAATATTAAATAATGTTTTAAAATAGAATATTGAATTAAAAATTTTTCACACTAATATCTATGAAAATAACCATAAATCTAAACATATGGTTTCTGTTTTGTAAAAAACATCATGAGATTGGTTAGAGTGTTGGGTATATAAATGAACATCCAAAATTGTGTTTTGGGGAATTACTTAATGAATTTTTGAGAAGGATTAAGTATGGAATTTAATTGAAAACTAAATGTAAACCCAACTATTTATAACTAAAATATTATTTTATTTTAAAAATAATCAATTTGAACAATTACATTAAAGAGTTTTACAGATAAGAATGATTGGATAGAAAATTCCCCCTTTAATCAAGTTTGTTGTTAAAGAATGCATTTGGGAAATGAACATAAAGAATGTATTAACCCATAAAATGATGGGATAATTATCTAGGTATATATGTAAGAGAGATTTATAAAGATATTTTAATAATTATATAACATCAAGGAGAGATATATAGTTATTTAGGGAGAAAATGGTTATAACCCAATGAAAGAGTGTGGTTTAGATAGATCTCTTAACATAGGTTCCAAAATAAATATTTACGTACACTTAATATTCTTAATAATAAAATTAACATCAATAATTACTTAATTAACAAACTTTTAAATATATATTTTATTTATAAAATTATATTTTTTCTATTTTTAACCATTGAATTGATATATAATGTTTTATTTCATTATTCTGAGGTCTTTTATTTCATAGATCCTAGGTCAGATCATAGGTGGATAATTATTGTTGTTCTAGTCATATGAGACTAAAAATATATAAGTGTAATGTAATGGTATTAATTTACTTCTATGAATTAAATTTTTTTAATTTATACTTTTGTGTTCTGATATAGATATGATTAATTTATTAAAAATCGCAACATTATATAGTTAGTTCATTTCATTAGTTTTATTGACCATCACAAAATATTTTCTGTTTATTTAATAATATGAAAATATATTAATTAAAAAATATTAAATAAGTTATAATATAATCATTAGCATCTTATTTTACATTAATATAATTTTCAGGACCATCCTTGAAGGTGGTGGAGAAAAAGGAAATATGTAGTTTAGGGAGGTGGTGAACCAACCATATTGATTTTTTTTTCATTTTAAAATCTAAAGCTGTGAGGTATAAGATGAATATTACACTATAATAAAAAAAATAAAATTATATTTACGATACATATATTACTATGTCTAGGATCATGGAAAATTTAAGGGTCTTGTATAAAAAGAATACAATTAAAATAAATATAGTTTAGAGTTTCCCTCTTCCTTTGGTTGTCTCCTTTTAAGAAACCATATAAGGATCATTATAATAATACTTGGTTGATAATAGAAGAACTAGGAAGTTGAGGAATTAATTTTAATATTATTTGGATTGATATTTGGAAATATTAGTTGCATAGATTTTTTTTGGAGAAGGGGTTGTAAGGTGTAGTATTTATATGGGGAGGAGATGAGTGTTTTTAAATATTATAATCATTAGTTAAATATTTTGGATCAATAATATGAATATTATTAATTAATGTTAATTTATATAGTAAATGTTTAATTTCATTTCAAAATATTGGGTGATTAATTCATCTTTGAATTGAAAATTCAGGTATTTGTCTTTTAATTTTAATTAGTGTATTTTACCATATTTAACTATTCCTAAAATACCAAAGTAATTTTAGAAAATAACAAAAATATACCTTAAATATTTTTTTAATATTTAGATTCCAAAAAATAAATCTATTTTACCAAAATAAGTTTTTAAATATGAAAAATATAATTTTTAAATAAAATAATCATTTATTTGAAAAATACCAATTTCAATATTATGACCAATTTTTCCATCATATTATAGATTATGTAAGGTCTCATAAAATTATGTTATAATTATAATAAAAAATTATATGAAATTTTAATCCCATTTTATGAATATAAAATTTCTTTTGATTTATTATATTTTTCATAAAAATTCCAATAAATTTTATATATTTTACAAAAATAAGAACACTTGTTTTATCTTTTTTTAAACATTTATTTACATCTATCAGGATATAAACATGGCATATTTCCATTTTATAAGATACAGATATATAATTTTACACTTGCATAGGTAATTATATTATTTTAATGGTCATGTTACTATTCCAAATGGTAAGATTACTATTTCAATGAGCATGTTACTATTCCAAAGTTGATATTACAATTCGAGTAGTCAGATTTTTAATGATCATATGAGTTTACTACTTCCAATAAACAACTCCAATTTTATTAATTCTTAATTAATTTCTATTTCCTCTCATGTTTATATTTATATTTTCATTTCCAATGTTGATATTGTATTATTAATATTTTTCTTTGTTTATTTAGTGTTACTCATGAGTGTGGTTTTTCTAATGGATTGATTATATCCAAATTTTCATGTTTTAGTTATCTCATTTTATATTCTATATACCATTATAATATTTTCAATTTTTATAGCCCTATTTATTCTCTAAATGAAATATTCAAATTATTATAACAAAATTTTGGTGGTTTCATCATGTGGTGAATGTTCTATATGCTATATTACTATATATGGCACAATTATAAGAAATAATATTATATTGATAAATTTTTTGTTGTTACATATAATTCCATGGCCATGAACATAATTTTAAAGTTTCATTCCCTTAATAGGACTGAGATATATAATTCTAATAAACTATTGTGGTAAAAATTATTTTTTATATTATTCATTAACGTAATATCACTCTGACACCCCCAAAATATCATACCTCACTAAGGGTATATATCATCATGTATTTCATCAATAAATAAAATTATTCAAATCATATCATTCACTAATAATAATTTTAATGTATAAAGTCAATTAAACATGTCAGATGTTAGGGACATCCAATGAAAAATATATGTGGATTTAATACTATCATATAATTTTCATATAATATCAAACTCTAAAGATCACTAAAGGAATAAAACATTATAATGCGTCTCAATTCCCTATGTGACCCTACTATTAGTATCTAATATAATTTTCATCCCATAAAATGATATCATATAGATAATAAAAATATATTTCATAATACTTTCATGACATATATAGGTTCACATAATATTTGGGAACTGCTATTACCTTTCAGTGTGACTATTAACCTCATGAAAATACCACAAACTATATCATAAAAAATAAAAATCATTATGTGTTATGAAACTTATTAATATTTGAAAAATAAATAAATATAATCATAAAGTACATATAAGTTTGTAATTGGGAAACAAGTCTAATAGTTTGTGATGGGATGGTAGGAAAATCTATGATTCATAAAATTTATTTAATAAAGAAGAAATGATCACAGGGTTTTTTGTGGAAAAGGGGAAGTAAAAATATTGCATGTGAAGGATTACTGATATTTTTTGGATAAAGGGAAAATCATAGGTAGAATGTGATGAGTTTTTTGTAAGAATTTTTAAGGCACTCCATTGGGAGGTTTTTTGGGTTACTAAGGTGATGTTTTTTGGGTCTTACTGGTAGAGTGTGATATGTAATTTGAGATTCTACTGGCTGTTGGGTTAATGACGATGGGAAAGGGTCAATGGAAATAGGTAAGGATGTTAAGAGATGACCAAATGACATAATACCCATAATCAAGGCTCTCAGGTTTGAATTTTAGGGTTTTTTCATATAGTTTCTAAGATTAGTGGTCATCATAGGTTGATATACCTTGAGTACACTAATATTGGTTGAGTAATTATATAATAAAACATATGCTAGGGAGTGTCCTAAAAAGTATTTAGTGGGTGTCTCTTGTATCAAATAGGAAGTGGATAAAAGTTTGATTTTGGAAATGTTAATAATGGTTAGTAAGAAGGTGAGTTTCATAATTCCTTTAGGGTTGGAGGAATGATGAATTATATATGGTTATTGGGTCATACCATATTTGGTGATTCATATATATTGTTTGCACTGTAATTATTTATTATAATAGAGGAGGGACATATTTTAGTGATTGGGATGGGCAAATATGATGTGATTTCATCATTCCATTCTGGTGATATTGTCATGTTCTATTTTAGGATTTGATATCATAATGGGTTAATTTTAGTTTTGGTGGAAATAGTGTGTGGTGGTTCCAACTAGAATTTTATAAATGTAATTTCATGTGAGAATGTGGATCTATCACAGAGTATTCCATCATGAATATAATTGTTTAATCTTGAGGATTAGTCTTGAGTTTTTTAAGAACAAACAATTTTTATGGATTGGGTGAATGTGGGTTGGATCCATATTCATTTAAAAATTAGAATTTATTAGTGGAATATGATTTAGATATATAAATAGAGAATCAAGGGATCATCCTATATGACTCTTGGGTATGATAATCATAATGATTGGGAGTTTTTAACAACCCATATTATTATGAGTTGATGAATTCTATAGGAATATTTTTTTTTATTTCTAAAATAGTGTTTTTAGAATTCATATTGTAATTTTAATTTAAGGAGTTGGGACATTCATAGTGTTGTTTTTATCTACTTTTGGGTATTTCAATGGTATTTATAGGTTTCACCTAGATGTAAGAGGGGCGGGTTTCTTCTATAATAGTAGTATATTATCACAGGGTTCCCAATGGATATTCATCTGTAAACTAATGTCATCCTGGGTAATGTTTCAAACATTTTTATTATTAACTATATTATTTTAAAATAAATGACCCCCTTTTATATTTGGACACAAACCCAACCCCTTCCCATACATCTCTCTAATTTTCCACTTCCATATTCACATCTAGTTCCTCTTGAAGGGTAGTCTTATTAAGAGAGTGGTTCCCTAGACATAAAGTTAATAGTAATTTTTTAAAAATATATCATGTATACCGATATCGATGTTTGGTTTATGACTTATCCTAAAAGTGTTATTACTTTATCATATATGATTTATATGGTTTTCTACTAAGATTATTTTCCATGTAAAAAGGTTCTAAGAGTTCCTACATAAAATTAAATCCTAAATATATTATTAAAAAAATATTAAAAATATGTACTATTTTATAAATACATAATAATAAAGGAACATATATGGTTTTTACATTTTCTGTGCTTGGGATCATATATTCTTATTTAAAACATTATATTTCTTGAAATAAAAAAACTATAACACCTAAAATCAAAGAATCACAATACCAATTTTGGTTACATGGGATCTCACCTTAAAGGTGTTCATGAAGATCATGCAAGATTTTGTTCAAATTCCCATTAAATATTATATTCTTCAATCATATCCCAAATAATTAAGATAAATAATATTAGAAAATAAATATCTGATTCCACTTAGTAACATCCCCTTCATGAAACCATCAAAATTGTCTAAGCCAAGGCACCACTTACCTAAGGATCACATCCTCATACACTATAGGATACTTATTGTTTCTAAGGAAAAATGAAATCTAGTGAAGATACTATAACCTCTTTATTTAGGAATAAATAAATGATAAATAAAAAACAACTATACTATAAACACCATAAAAAATATATCTTGGATATATAGATAAAAGTACACCATGATACAAAAATATCTACAAATAAATAATGTTATAGAATAAACATGTTCTAAAATTATACAGTACAAAAGTGGAAACCTAATAGGTAGACCATTTTAAGAATATATAATAAATAAATAATAATGGGGAGACATTGTTATTTTGACAACAACATTTACTCAGTATTTTCATTGGATCCCCATCAAAATACTGATTATTCTAAACTTATACATGAGCCAATATCTTATAAATTAACATTAATCGTAGTCACAACATGTTCATTGGAGAATAAAAGTATTGTGTGTGTAAATAACATAGTAGTCCACCACCAGTTATGTCCCTAACATAATCCATTATATAAGAATGTTCAAGCATAATATGAGTGTTGTGTGATAACAGAAAATATAGACAAATTAAATATAAAAATAAATTTATATTATTATATATATGGTTAAAATAAATGTACTATTTTATTATAGTAATTGATTTCCATGTTTTATAAAATCCAAAATAGAAAATAAATCTATAAACATAGATCCATACTCGAAATCCATAGTGGTATAAAATACAAGCTTTCCAATAGAATATAACCTATTAACTATTGGAACACCTATAAAGAAAGTTAATCACATGAATAAGGAATGATCATATAAGTAGAAGGATAAATCAATAATAGTACAACATGATCATCCATATAGGGGAAAGGGAATAACATATAAAGTAATCTTGGAATCACCATATTATCTGACATAAAAACCATCATGATCTTGATTACCTATATATTTTTTATAATATCCATTCCCATCCACATATTTATCACAATAATGAAAAATATATATAATAATAATAAAACAAATACACAATAATAACTTCCTTGTCTCATTGTTACTATCCTTAATTTCATATTATACCTATAAAAGTAATCAATAAGAATTACGCCATGATATTGTCCCACTTTTAACAATAGGACTGGCCATATATAATGGTATAAATAATATTATACTTTTATAGGAAAAGAATGAATATCATTCTAAAAAGCACATCTTGTAGAAATACATTTCATAACAAGGATAATAAATCACATATATAACTCAATGTAACAAATACTTAAATTTATTTCCATGTAAAATAGTTTAATGAAAAATTAGAATATAATAACATTTCTTTATCATTAATTTTACAATTTTATAGAACTATTCACATAATAATTTGAAAGATTAATAGGTAGAGAATGTATTATTGTAATTTCCCACCCTAGCATATCCATTCCACTAAGGAAAAATTTCCCAAGTCATTAAATGTTCCCCCTATCACTAAAAGCAATTGAATAGCAAAAATTATTGATGAATAATGCTTGGAGAGTGATTTTACCTCCAACGATGGAAAACATCAAGAATATTCTATAATGGATTCCAGATGAAATATTTAGTGTAAATAAACAACAGCAAAATCAAAATCTATAATATTATCATAAATATTTCAACAATTTTCCTATAACTAAAGGTGACCAAATAAAAAAATCCTAGGTAATTAAAAGTATAAAGGTAAATCAAAATATATAAAGATACTAAGTGTGGGTAGACAACTCTTTAAGACTTCAAAATAACATTAAAATAGCTATATATTTTCTCCAAACACCAACTTCTTGTTATAGAGGATCATTTACCATTCATGAAACAACATGTATATAATTTATATGTATAATAGGTGTGTATGTATAATAAGTGAGAATATAATCCTTATTAAAAACTACTAAAACCCCTATTATCCCAATTTGTTTTCTATAATAATATATAAATTGTTTAAATAATTAAATTATTTAACATTTATCATCTTCAACATATAGAAAAAACAATAGGTGGAAATCAGGTCACCAAAATAACTAAATCCACTTCGACCAGTGTCCGCACCTATAAAACCTGGTAGCCAAACCCATGAAATTTCATTATCTCTTATACCAAACATTTTTCGTCAATTGAATAAACATTCCAAGATAATTGAATCAAGTTATATATCATGAAAATTTCCTGGCATCAAGCCATCCTATAAACCCATTCCTAACCTAAGGCCAAGGAAAACACATATATTTCTACAACATTTCCTCTTTCTTGAATTACTCAAGCCCAGTGATAGTGATAAACTTTATGAAACTCATTAAAACACAAAATTATGTATAAATAATATATATATATATATATATATTACATTTCCATTCTAGAGAACTGATAAAAAATTAGCCTCAAGTAATTCAACATGAAAAAGCTAAACAATTTACAAAGCAAAAAAACAACACCAAGAATCTAAACCCACATTTTTATAACTAAACAAATCAATTTCAGCAAACGAATACATTCAAAAAGTTCCCATTTAATACATATTAGTTAACTTTATAGAATAATAAATACCATTCTCCCTTTTACCCATCTCATTAACTATTATTCCCAATTTAAAAAATTTACTGTGCATTAGAATATTCCATAAGTCAAACTTAAAATCACTTAAAATAGTTACTTAATTATAAAAAATTATGTAACACCTTCAAATTCATATCATGATTTTATTTACTATAATAAAAACTATACCTTGCAATTAATCTAATTCACTCTTTGGTTTTCATATTAAAAATAAATAAAAATGCATTATCAACATCAAAACACATGGTGTGTGTTTAACCCTATTTTTTAAGTCATTAAAACACAATGGGTTTCTATTTTTATTAGAAAATCACCTTTTAATATAGATTAATTATAAAGTAACACTCATAAAATATTAACCAAAACTCATATGAATACAACATTAGATAAAACAGTATCAAGTCACTCAAAACACGTCAAAATAAACTTTAAAACATAAATTTGTTCCCTGTTCCATAAAAATTAGTATCATAATTAATGTTAAACTAAATTACATAATTTATTCAACCAAAATCACCTAAGTTACATATCATTAAAAACCTTTTACAAAGGCATTCACAATTAATCACTAATTTTGTACATAAGAAACCTATAATAATTTAATGAAATTTATTTTCTACTTTTACAATCATTTTTGTATGCCAAAAAATTCATAGAAAATAAATAAATTATTTAATAATTAATAAAATGAAATTTAATATTATTCCAGGAACCAAAAATATAAAATAGGTCACCTTACCTAAGGAATATGAATATTTTACACAACATTTGGTTCCCTAACAACTCTAATAATAGAAATAAAAAAAACTATGATAAACTAGAAGTAATAACTAAGAGATTATAACCTTAAAACTTAATTAACACTTTAATACACAATAACCCTTTAACAATTTATATAAATCCATTCTCTAATATTAAAATAATTTTTCAATTCCGAAAAACTCTAATAAAATAATTGGGCCAATTAATAGTGCACAAATAAAATATAATCACATTACAGACACTAAAAATTTTGATACAACCACCATCTATGAGAAAGATGAATCACTTTCATAATATTTTGATCATTAACACCTCTATGAAAAAAATAAAACAATAATATGATGAACTGAAGCTCAAAAGGGGATATCTGAACTTAAAAATGTCTTATCTTTATTTATTTCACACAAAATGGTAATATTTAGTAATAATATATTATGATAGAGCCAACATAATAAAACATTTCTCAAATCCTAGTTGAAATGGAGGAGAAACAATCCTTGAATCTTTGGGATGAAGGAGAGTTATTAGTGATTCATTTATTCATAAAAACCCATATAAATGACTATTATAAAAGGTATATATTTAATTATTTTTTCAATTCCATAAATATAAAAAAATATGCCCATGCTATATAAAATATAGACTAGTGTACATCAAGAACCTATTTGACAAAAATCGGCTACTAGCTGATCACTGGCCACCAATTGCAAGTAAATCCATTATAAGGTGTTTTATTTAGTGGACAGTCAACACTGGATCTCTCACCCAATATGTGTTTCCCTATATCATGTACCTAATTGGATATTTCTAGTAAATTCTACTTGGTTCAACACTTCACTCAATCCTATTTTATATCTCTTCACCTCAAGATCGACTAACAAGATCAAAAGTCACAGAAAAATAAATTCTAATATTTAAAATTAAAACAAATGATAAAAAAAAATTAATATTGTCATTATAAACTCCCCACAAGTAGTATTATTTTCCCCTTCAAGGGTTATCATGAACCACCTATGAAACAATCCAACCACTGAGACTTTATATTCGCTTCTTATTACTAGATGTTGGTCGGAGTTGACACTCAAGAGGGGGTTGAATTGAGTTCCAATTAAAATTTCTGTTTAAAAACATTGTCTTAAAATCCCCAAAATAAAACACAGAATTAAACTGTAGTGAATTTATATCAAAATAAAGGTTCTGTTAGGTTCTCAAAGGATTGATTATTTCCCAGTTAATCAAATCAGAAGAAGTGATTAACTTTTGAAACTAACTTACTGATTTACAACTAATATAAAAACTTGCGAGTTTAATTATCAAAGTGAATTTAAAACAGTTTTGGATTTAAAGTAGGTTGCAGTGGAATAAAAACAAACTTTGAAAATAAATAAGCACAACAGGTTTAACCAAGAGGTTCAGTCTCAAGCTGAGACTTAGTCCTCTCAAAACTTTATATAAAAGTGATCCACACCCTGGATCGGGGTTTACAACATTATATAACTGTCCAGGTCCAAGACCTCTACCACTGTTATCCGTGGGAACAAAAACAATAGCAAACTAGCTGTCCAGGTCATGCACAACCTCTAACACTATCCCAGTGGGAAATAAAAGATGCAAGAGTTTGAGTGAGGATTTACAGATCCTCCAGTTAAAGTACAGGAGACAGTGTGTGTGTTAAATACAGTAGATAACACACACTGCTCTAAATGTAAAAAGTAAATCACAGAGGCAAATATTTAGAGTTTAGAAATGGCTCTAGTGATTGCGGTGCAGCTCTGGACTCCTTTGGATTGATCATAATTGGTTCTGAGTCCTATTCTAATTTTTGTTCGGAAAACAGAGTGTCGTCTGCTTCCTTGACTTCCAGGTGTAGAGACAGAGAAAAAGGTAGTCGATGAAGTTCTTGTTTTGATGTTCTCGTTCTCAGCTCTTCACAGGTATATAGTAATGAATGAGTTCTTTGTGTAAGTTCAGTCATCTCTTTGCATTCACACTCGGTTGTTCTTTCAGCACACCTCATGGTCTGTATGTCTCTGTGTTCATTCCCTTTTTTTGTAGCAGCACATCCTTCATTCATTTAAAGCACGAGCTCTGGAAAAAGAAATGATTTAATTTTGCAGGTACGAGGTACGGTTCCCTGACATCTAACAACACACATTAAATAAATGTCAGTGTATTAAAATATACCTGATATGACTGTTGGTTAGATTAAATAATGATAAAGAAATTAAAGTAGTGTCGGGTTCTGTCTCTAGAATGGTAGCTTTGGATATCAGTAGGTAGATGTCACAGTAGGCCTGAGTAACAATAGCTTCTTGTGTAATGCTAGACTTGAGTAACAATATCATTTCTATCCGTAACCTTTTTATATCGGTAGGCTTGAGTAACAGTAGCCTTTATATCGGTAACCTTTTTATATCGGTAGGCTTGTTATATCAGTAACCTTCCCCGTATCGGTAGACATGCATATCGGTGACCTTCGAGTATCGGTAGGCTTTGATGTAACGGTAACCTTCTTATATCGGTAGTGGTAGCTCTGTCTTGTATCGGTATACTTTGATATATCGGTAGACTTTGATGTATCGGTAGACTTTGATGTATTGGTAGACTTCCTTTAATAACAGTAACTTCAACATATCGGTGGACTTGTGTGTATCGGTAGCTCTGTTCTGTAACGATAGCTATCACGTAGCGGTAGACTTAACTATATCGGTATCTCTATTCTGTTTAAGCATTCTATTGGTAGAATAGGTTAAGTCAGAGTGTACAAACATCCAGTAACCGAAAGACTAGTATTTAAACATAAAATAATAGAACAATACTTAAAGAAAATAAGTAGATAGATTCCCAAATAAGTATTTAACCATTGATCAAATAGGGATGATAAAAATACAAATAATCATAATTGGGATTATCAAAATATAATAAAACAACTAGATTCCCAGAGGGTTCAACAATCTCCCCATTTTTGATAATCACAACTTATGCTAAAAAAATGAAATAGTATCAGAGGGAAAAGTGGAAAAGAAATTAGGTCTCATTTCTTATTTTCTCTCATTCCCCCTTTGTTAACTCTTAGGTCTCATTTCTAATTTTCTCTCAGTGGATAATTTTCTTATTTTCTCCCCCTTTGTGATTAACAAAAATAAGGGTAGTAGAGAAAAGATAAAGACTAGCAGAGAATAAATGACAAAGTAATAAAAACTCAGTAAAGCAGAGAATGGAGAAAAATTTCATTAATATACAAAAGATACACTGATAAAATCAGAACAAAAAAATACAAGTGAATCCTATAAAAAAGATCTAGAAAGACTCAATACTCCACGAGAACAGGTGTCTTTCCCTTAGGATTAGCAGAGGGTTTCGGAATAGCTAAAGGAACAACTGGTGGTTCAGCTACAGAAACTGTACTGGATCTGAAATATTTACTCCTTTGAGTGATCATAGGTGTCAAGCTCCTAATGGCTTGAACTGGAGTCAATTGAGGGGTACTCCCAGAGGCAGAAGTAGGAAGGGCAGGAAGTACAATTACTGGCCTGGCATCCACATGCAGGAAGGGTAGCAACAGGTTCCTGAAATCCATTATAATGCTTCCTCCTCTCTCCATTGCAGACACAAAATCATCTCGATTTTCAGTGAATTTATCCAAAGCAGGAGTAAGCTCCCTGAGCTTACTAACCTTTTCTCTGAAGGCTTGGGTAACTGGAGGCAACTTCATATTTTCCAGTAAGAGCTTGAAATGGCTAGTCAGCTGATGATTGATATAAAGCTTTTCAAAATAAGCATCCACCTTATTCTTGATTGCCTCTTGAGAAGCAGTAGCTGCCCACAGGTGATCACGAACTAAACTACTAACTTCCCTAGTGGTAGCAAGAATCTGAGTATCTGATGCACCACTGGGACTGGCCTTAGCCAATTCTTCCTAAATAATAGTGCGGATCTGGTCAAGGTTCACACTGAAGTTAGATGATGGAAGAGATTTCATTGAGAAGGCCATTGTCTCCTTGAAGGATTGAGTCAGACTACTCACCACCTTATGAACAAGTGTATCATGACTATTCAGATGTTCTTTGACTGACTTCTTAAAGGCCTCAAAAAATTCCAAAAATTGATTTACTACCTCTTTGATATATCTGATATCAGTGTGCACTTGGGTTTGAGAGCTGTTCATGGCAGTCAGAGAAGCAATCGATTGTCTCAAGGCAACCACAGCTCATGTCCAACTCTCAATCTGAGTGTGGCATACTTTAATTTCATCCATCATTTCTTTCACAGGACTGGATACACCATATCCAATGGATAACTCAAGGGATTTCTCCACGCTTTTCATCTCTTCAACCATACTTTTCTTCATATCTGCCACTGATTCCATTAATGATTCTTTCAATTCAGCTTTTAAGGACTCAAGGTCCTCCTTAGTTTCCACATTTTCATCCACAGCAGGTAGTATAACTGATTCCTTTTGGGGCTGGTCTTCCTCATCTGAATCTCCATAAGAAAGTCCAAGAACCATATATCCTGTATCTGATGTCCAACCTTCAATGTTATATAGCACTGATACTGAACAAAGATTCTCCCCCTCACTTGGAACATTCTACTGAGGTATCTCCTCCAATGGTTCTTCCTGAGGTAATTCTGAAACTTCTTCTACAACCACAGCAGATTCAATATCCATTTGTTCTGAGTCATCAATGAGTCTCTCATCGATAGATGCAGCTTCTCCTTCCTGATCAGGCATTGTCCTGAATGTACTGTCTATCAGAGGGCTCAAACTGAGCTCTTCTTCTTCATTTTCCTTATCATCTGCTTCACCAGAAGCCTCCTTTTCTTTATTAAAAACATGATCGGATTCAGTTGCCTCATCCTCTTCAGATGTGTCCTTAACAACATACTGACATGATTTTTCTCCTTCTTCCTCAGTCTCAAAGTCATAGTACTTCAAAATAGTTTCTCTTCATGGTAGTTATTTTGGAGGGCTAGCTGCTCCATAAGAGATATTTTGAGGCAAAGGACTAGGAGGTAAATTAGGGTCTCCTCCTTCCTCGACCGATGTAACTTCCTCCTCAGCTTCATTATCACTATAGACCGGTTTTGGATCATCTGGTCCAAGACCAAGATCCCTCACATCCTTTGGTCTAGAAGGATGATCCACAGGAGTATACATGTCATAGATTTTTCCATTATCATTAACTCATGATTTCTTATAAGGATTCCAACTAACTTTCATGTATTTACAGATAGTCCTGGTGATGCAGAAGTTTTATTTAACTAATATCATTTTATCCCGAGGTCTAGCCACATCCTTTGCTTTCATAAAAACGGAAATCAACTTTGAGAAGAATAGTTCATTTGACTTAGACTTCGGTCTAGTCATATCCTCAATCTAAATCATAATCAATCTACACAGATTTACCTTAACTCCATGCTTCAACAGATGTAGCAAATAAATGTCCTGTAATATCAGTGTAGCAAAGTATCCTCTCCATGGACTAATTACATGTTGAATAAATTTGAAAAGTAGTTTATCCTCCCCTGTCATCTCTATAGTGATGAACTTTCTAGGAGTTCCATCTCCTGTTAGCTCTAACAAAGCATCTTCATAGTTAAACACATCACTAGTTTAGGGAACAAATTTTGAATAGAAAGAACAATCTTTTTCATGAGGAACTCTTAAGTTCCCAGCCCATTCCACTGAAGTAAAAGAAACTTTCTGGCCATTCACATAAGAAATCATTCTGCTTTCTTCTTCAGTCTTCCCAAATAAATGAATTCATAGAACTGTTTCAACAGTCCTGGATAATAAGGTCCATTGTTGTTCGAGAAGCACTCGGTCTAACCTTGTTCTTCTAAAACCTTAAGAACCAAGGACTTTCTCTCAATGAGCCATTCAGCACATACCACTTTCTCAATGACAATCTATCGCTTTGAGAGATACGGGTTTACTGGATTCCTTCAAGCTACACTTCCACTTCCACTGTTACTATCATTCGTTGCTTTCTGTCTTGTCGCTTGCGGCTCATCACTCCCATCTGTAACCTGGGGTCTCTTAACGCATGCCATTACAGATTCGAGGTTTAGGGTTTTATGGCTTGAGAGGCTTAGGTTGGAGGGATTCGAATAGACGAGTTCGCGGTGATATTGAGTGAAGTCTAATGTTGGATTTTAATATCATTTAGGATTCACAAATAAAATAAATCAAAAAAAAATTCAAAGTCTCGTCTTTACAGAAGTTTAAAACAGCACGAGATGTACCGATAAAGTCTCCTAACAGTGAGGTCTTCTAACGGCGAGGTCTCCTAACGGTGATGTTTCTCTAACGGTGAGGATTCTATAACGGTAAGGATTCTCTAACGGTGAGGTTTCTAAAGGTGAGGTTTCTAATAGCGAGGTTTCTAACGGTGAGGTTTCTAACGGTGAGGATTCTCTAACGGTGAGGTTTCTAACGGTGAGGTTTCTAACGGTGAGGTTTCTAACTCTGAGGTTTCTAACGGTGAGGTTTCTAATGGTTTAAGGGTAAGTTATCATTCCTAATTTGTGTCTAATGAAACTTAATCTTCCTGAACATAAAGGTTTAGTGAAAATATCAGTTAATTGGAGTTCAGTGCCTATAAATTCAAGAGTTATATCACCTATTTGATAATGATCTCTTAGAAAGTGGTGTCTAACATCAATGTTTTTCGTTCTAGAGTGAGACACAAGGTTCTTAGAGATGTTAATCGCACTAGTGTTGTCACAGTTAATTGAAACATGTTTAAAATTAAATCCATAGTCTAGTAAAGTGTGTTTCATCCATAGAATCTGTGCACAGTAACTACCAGCAGCTATATACTCTGATTTAGCAGTAGATAATGCAACTGAGTTCTGTTTCATACTACACCATGATACTAGGGATTTTCCAAGTAAATGACATGTTCCAAATGTGCTCTTTCTGTCTAACTTGCATCCAGCAAAGTCATCATCTGAATAACTTATTAAATCAAATGATTGTTCTTTTGGGTAAAACAGTCCCAAATTAGCAGTACTTTTAAGATATTTTAAAATCATTTTAACAACATGTAAGTGTGACTCTTTAGGGTTAGCTTGAAATCTAGCACACATACATACACTAAACATAATATCAGGTCGACTAGCAGTGAGATAAAGTAAACTCCCAATCATACCTCTGTAATTTGTTTGATCAACTGGTTTCCCAGTTTCATTAATATCCAATTTACAGGTGGTACTCATAGGTATATCACTTACCTTAGTACTATCCAAACCAAAACGTTTTAATAAATCCTTAGTATATTTACTTTTATTTAAGATAATTCCATATTTAGTTTGAAAGATTTGAAATCCAAGAAAATACTTAAGCTCTCCCATTATGCTCATTTCAAATTCATTTTGCATAACCTTGTAAAAATCAGTACATAAAGAATTTTTTGAAGATCCAAAAATAATATCATCAACATAGATTTGTACTATTAAAACATCATTTGAAATTATTTTTATAAAAAGAGTTGGATAAGAAATTTCTTTTGTAAATCCTTTTGAAATAATAAAATTTGTAAGTCTTTAATACCAAGCTCTTGGAGCTTGTTTTAAACCATATAAAGATTTATAAAGTTTAAAAACATGATTTTGAAAGTGAGGATTTGAAAAACTAGGTGGTTGTTCTACAAAAACATCGTCAACAATAAAACCATTTAGAAAAGAACTTTTCACATCCATTTGATATAACTTGAAATTCAGATGTGATGCATAGGCAAGTAAGATCCTAATAGCCTCTAATCTAGCTACAGGAGCAAAGGTTTCCTCATAGTCAATTCCTTCTTCTTGATTGTAACCCTGTGCAACTAGCCTAGCTTTGTTTCTAATGATGTTTCCAGATTCATCAACTTTGTTTATAAATAACCACTTTGTGCCTATGGTTAAACTGTCCTTAGGTCTTTCTACTAATTCCCAGACTTTATTTCTTTCAAATTTATTTAGTTCTTCTTACATAGCCATAACCCAAAATTCATCATTGATAGCATCATTGATACTTTTAGGTTCTAACTTTGAAAGAAAATCTTGATGTTCAACCTGATTTCTTAGAGAAGCTCTAGTCTGTGTTCCTCTATCTAAATTACCTACAACAACATCTAAAGGATGGTTCTTTAGAGTCCTAGTTGGTCTAGAAAATGCAGGACTAGAGATTTCAGGTTCATCTACAGGTTGGGGTTCAACAAAAGCAGGTTCTGGAAAATTTCCAGAACTGGATGTTTTAACTACAGGTCCACTGTCTTTATCATTAAGGTTCAAAACAGAGAGATCTTCTTCATGATTTTCAAGAGAGGTCTTAGGTTCATGTGGATCAGTTTCATCAAATTTGATGTGAATAGATTCCTTCACACATTTGGTTCTCTTATTAAAAACTCTATAGGCTTTACTAGAAATAGAGTAACCTAGGAAAACTTTTTCATCACTCTTGGATGCAAACTTATCAAGATTATCTTTAGTATTAAGAATAAAGATGTTGCAACCAAAAACTCTGAAGTAGTTAACCTTAGGTTTTCTATGGTTCCACAACTCATAAGGGTTCTTCTTAAGAACAGGTCTGATCAAGACTCTATTAATAACATAACAAGCTGTATTTACAACTTCAGCCCAAAAATAAACAGGTACGTCATACTCATTAAGCATAGTCCTAGCAATTTCTTGCAGGGTTCTATTCCTTCTTTCTACTACACCATTCTGTTGGGGTGTCCTAGGGGTATAGAAATTGTAACTATAGCCATTGTGTGATCAGTAGGATTCAAACTCATGATTTTCAAACTCACGACCATGATCACTTCTCAGGGTTTTGATCTTAAGTCCACTAAGATTTTCTATAGACTTGGAATATTTAACAAAGTAAGAACATGCTTCACTTTTTTGAGCTAGAAAATATACCCAAGTATATCTAGAATAGTCATCTACTAGAACATAGACATAGTGCTTCCCATTTAAACTAGAAACTCTAGAAGGTCCAAACAAATCCATGTGAACCAACTCGAGAGGTTGAGAAGTTGAAAATTCTTTCTTTGATTTGAAAGAAACTTCATGTTTCTTTCCCTTTTGACAGGGATTACAAACTTTATCAGCTGAGAATTAATGTTTTGGTAGGTCTCTAACTATGTTCTTCCTAGTAAGTTTTCTAAGTGAATGTACATTGCAGTGTCCTAATCTTCTGTGCCAAAGCTAAGAATCATTATGAAAGGCATTTAAACAAGTAATATTTTTCATAGCTAAAGAATTTATATCAATAGCATAAACATTTTCATTTTGTAAGGCTGAAAATACTAAAGCATTTTTAGAATTAAAAACATTGAAAGAATCGTTTTCAAATTTAACATAAAAACCATCATCACATAACTGAGAAATACTTAATAGATTATATTTAAGTCCATAAACAAATAAAACTTTAGAAATTAATACTGAGTCAGTGTTACCAATCTGGCCTAAGACGATGATTTTTCCTTTTGAGTTATCACCAATGGTGACAAAGCCTCCAAAAACTTTTAATAAACTCTTGAAGCATGAGAAGTCTCCTGACATATGTCTTGAACATCCACTATCCAAATAACAAGTATTTCTACAGGATCTCTTCAAGCAGGTTCCCTACAACACCGATTTAGATAGGAAATGATTTTGGTACCCAGATTTTCTTGGGTCCAGACAGGTTAGCCAATAAAACTTTAGGTACCCAAATTTGTCTTATGGGTCTCATAAAATTTTCAGAATCAACAGATTTTGAAAGATAAAATTTATTAGATCTGTAACTATGAATATAACTGGTTGAAGCATATGAAGTTCCAGAACTAGCTACATTCTGTCCAGATTTAGGAATGAATTTAGTTTTGGTAAATTTCCTTTGTCCTGGTTGGTATCCTATACCAGTAGTGTATCTAGGTGCTATTTTCTTACCTAGAATTTGAGTAAGAGTATCTCTACCATTCGTAAACTTTTCTAAGTCTTTCTTAAGTTTCTCATTAGATAATTTCAGTTCAGTGTTTTCCATAATTAACTGATCATTCCTTTCTATTTCAATATCAAGATCAGATTTATGTTTAACAGTTAAAGAATACTGTTTCTTTAAACCTTTATATTTTTCTTTCAGCTCATTACAGCTGTCTTATAACATATAACAATATTCAAACAGTTCAGTTTTTGACATGTTTTCTGAGTTAGAATCATCTCCAGAATAATATTAATTTAATGCAGGAGTTTCAGCTATTACCTCAGATGTGTTTGTCATAAAACACATGTTTGCCTTATTTCTGTGTTCAGTTTCAGAAATTTCAGATTCACTGGAGCTATCCTCAGAAGCACTCCAGGTATCCTTCATGGCTTTCTTATACTTATTGTCCTTTTATTAATACTTCTTCTTGTACTTCATTTTTGGACAGTCTGCTTTTATATGTCCTTTTCTTTTGCACTCATAGCAGACAACTTCATCACTTTTATCTGGCTTTTTCCAATCCTTCTTCCAATGACCCTTTCTATCATACTTACCTTTGTAATTTGATTTTTTGAAGAAAATCTTCTTCCTATAAAACTTCTTAAACCTTATGGAAATGTGAGCCATCTCAGCATCACTATCAGAATCACTTTCACTGTCTTCACAGCTTGAAATCTCACTTATATCTTGAAGCTTCTCCTTATCCTTGTTCTTTGAAGTTGAAGTCTTGAAAGCAACTAACGTCCTTCTAGGTTCATCTTCTTCTTCTTTATTTACCTTAAGTTCTTCTTCATACATCATTAGATTTCCAATTAGTTCCTTGACTGGCAGTTCACCAATATCATACGATTCTCTAATTGAGACAGAAGTTCCTCTCCATCTTTCAGGTAGTCATCTCAGAATTCTCATGATTTCTTCCTTGGATGGAACATCCTTTCCTAGTGAGGTCATTGTGTTGAAAATTTCATTGAACCTGAGATACATGTCAGAAATGGGTTCATCAAGCTTCATCATAAAATTATCATACTTAATAGTATAAGTGTTCAATCTCATTTCCTTAACATTAGTTGTTCCTTCATGAGAAACAGCTAAGGTATCCCAAATTTCACAAGCAGTTTTACAAGCAGATATTCTATTAAATTCCTCATCTCCTAAAGCACAATACAGAGCATTCATAGATTTACAATTATTATTGTAGACTGTCTTAGTAGCTTCATTCCAAGTAGATCTAACCGTAGTCGGTATTTTATATTCTGATTCAATAGAAATCCAAATATCAAAACCCATACTCTCTAAATGAATTTTTATCTTGATTTTCCACTGAGCATAGTTAGTGCCACTAAATAATGGTGGTCTATTGGTAGAAAAACCTTCATGTCTGTTACCCATGATAGCTTACTTAAAGGAAATATTTTAAAGAGATAAAAATTTAGAAATAACAGAAATTTTAAGAACATTAAAATACAACTAAAATCACAGTTGAAAAACAGTGTACTTTAGAAAATATTTTAAATAAACTCTGATACCAAATGTTGTTCGGAGTGGACACTCAAGAGGGGGGTGAATTGAGTTCTAATTAAAATTCATGTTTAAAAACATTGTCTTAAAATCCCCCAAATAAAACACAGAATTAAACTGTAGTGAATTTATATCAAAATAAAGGTTCTGTTAGGTTCTCAAAGGATGGATTATTTCCCAGTTAATCAAATCAGAAGAAGTGAGTAACTTTTGAAACTAACTTACTGATTTACAACTAATATAAACACTTGCGAGTTTAATTATCAAAGTGACTTTAAAACAGTTTTGGATTTAAAGTAGGTTGCAGCAGCATAAAAACAAACTTTGAAAATAAATAAGCACAGCAGGTTTAACCAAGAGGTTCAGTCTCAAGCTGAGAATTAGTCCTCTCAAAACTTTATATAAAGGTGATCCACACCCTGGATCGGGGTTTACAATAGTATATAACTATCCAGGTCCAAGACCTCTACCACTGTTATCCGTGGGAACAAAAACAATAGCAAATCAGCTGTCCAGGTCACACACGACCTCTACCACTATCCCAGTGGGAAATAAAAGATGTAAGAGTTTGAGTGAGGATTTACAGATCCTCCAGTTAAAGTACAGGAGACAGTGTGTGTGTTAAATACAGAAGATAACACACACTTCTCGAAATGTAAAAAGTAAATCATAGAGGCAAAGATTTAGAGTTTAGAAATGGCTTTAGTGATTACGGTGCAGCTTTGGACTCCTTTGGATTGATCAGAATTGGTTCTGAGTCCTCTTCTGGTTTTTGTCCTGAAAATAGAGTGTCGTCTGCTTCCTTGACATCCAGGTGCAGAGACAGAGAAAAAGGTAGTCGATGAAGTTCTTGTGTTGATGTTCTCGTTCTCATCTCTTCACAGGTATACAGTAATGAATGAGTTCTTCATGTAAGTTCAATCGTCTCTTTGCATTCACACACGGTTGTTCTTTCAGCACACGTCGTGGTCTGTATGTCTCTATTTTCATTCCCTTTTTTTGTAGCAGCACATCCTTCATTCATTTAAAGCACGAGCTCCAGAAAAAGAAATGATTTCTTTTTGTAGGTACGAGTTACGGTTCCCTGACATCCAACAAAACACATTAAATAAATGTCAGTGTATTAAAATATACCTGATATGACCATTTTTAGATTAAATAATGATAAAGAAATTAAAGCAGTTTCAGGTTCTGTCTCTGGAATGGAAGCTTTGGATATCGGTATGTAGATGTCACGGTAGGCCTGAGTAACGGTAGCTTCTTGTGTAACGGTAGACTTGAGTAACGATAGCCTTTCTATCGGTAACCTTTTTATATCAGTAGGCTTGGTATATCAATAACCTTCCGCGTATCTGTAGACTTTCATATCGGTGACCTTCGAGTATCGGTAGGATTTGATGTAATGGTAACCTTCTTATATCGGTAGCGGTAGCTCTGTCTTGTATCGGTAGACTTTGATGTATCGGTAGACTTTGATGTATCGATAGACTTTGATGTATCGGTAGACTGTGATGTATCAGTAGACTTTGATGTATCGGTAGACTTCCTTTGATAACAGTAGCTTCAACATATCAGTGGACTTGTGTGTATCGGTAGCTTTGTTTTGTAACGGTAGCTCTCATGTAGCGGTTGACTTAACTATATCAGTAGCTCTGTTCTGTTTAAGTATTCTATTGGCAGAATAGGTTAAGTCAGAGTGTACAAACATCCAGTAACTGAAAGACTAGTATTTAAACATAAAATAATAGAACAATACAAAAAGCAAATAAGTAGATAGATTCCCAAATAAGTATTTAACCATTGATCAAATATGGATGATCAAAATACAAATAATCATAATTGGGATTATCAAAATATAATAAAACAACTAGATTCCCAGAGGGTTCAACACTAGAT
The DNA here is from genome assembly GCA_963277665.1 of Viscum album. NCBI lineage: Eukaryota > Viridiplantae > Streptophyta > Magnoliopsida > Santalales > Viscaceae > Viscum > Viscum album. The sequence goes on from OY728131.1 coordinate 1,539,467,756, forward strand.
ATACTCTTATACATTCCCATGCTTCTTTGGAACAAATATACATTTCAAAACATAATATAATAACTCTATTATATATGATTAAAAATATGAATTATATTCTATATAAAAGAAACATATGACTATATGTCCACATTTATAATTAATCGATCCTTAAATACTTATTATTCCATGATTTTTTACATACGTTTCAAACAATTACACACCAATGATTGAAAGGTACAATGTATTTTGATGATTAGAAACATAAATTTATCATCATAAACCTCAATATGTACTCTTTATTTAAATCTCTACATAGTTCTCCAAACTCCCACAGATTTTCAAAAACTAAATATTATAGCCAGGGAAAAAATATATAAGGAAAAAAGTTATCTAGAAAAACCTGTAAAGGAATAAACATGTTAACAAATCATCACATTATTGTTATGAGGTAGAATATTCTATATGAAATAGAATAACAATTATAATTTATACATTACATAAGAATATGAAATCATAATATTTTGGAATCACGGTATATGTGCAAATAACATAAGACATGACATCATCAACATAAGTCAGGGTTATTCCCAATATCATCATCAGAAAGAGGATATATTCATATTGTGAATTAGGTTTACTAAATTATCCCTTACCTAGAATAAAATCAGATATAAATCTTTACATAGATAATTGGGGGTATATATAATTTTTGGCACGCATATCACATAACATTGTGTGCTTAATCTAACCTCTCATGCACCATTCATAGTGGAAAAAGTACCATAATGGATTATGTTTACTATTTAATACCATACATTATATATCGTATGACATAAATCCTAACCCAGTGTTTGGGGGAAATAAAATCTTGGAACGACTAATCACATAATTAAAATCAAACTTATGAATTCCACATGTATAAAAGAAACCACCCATAAATTAGAAACATGATCAAACTCTTGAGAAGGAAGTGGGTTTAACAATTCAGATTCAAGGAAAAAGTGTAATATAAATGTTAATTATTTCCAAGAGAATAATGAATTAAATTTATTGGGAATTTCATAATTTAAAAATAGACAATGGTCAAGATTATTGAGTTATAAAATAGGAAATTCAGGCAAAGAGATTTTGATAAGAGTGAATATAAACGAACCACTTTGGAGGTTATTCATAAAATATTTACAGATCTTTTAAATAAGGAGATGATTTTTTACCATAAAAATATATTTGAACCAATATGACTATCTTTAAAATAGTGGTGGATTTAGAATATAATAATTATTTAAAAAGAAACCAATGGGTTCATTCTTGACAGGAGACATAAAATGGAATGTTCATTTAAATCAGGTCTACTTTAATGTGGTGGTTTTCATGGGAGGGTGTTTAGGAGAGACTAGGGTAGAGATTTTATTAGACAAGGATTTATAATAGGTAGAGAAATATGATAGAGGTGTTCAACTTTTATAATTTAATAAAAGGGAACTCTTGTAAAAACCTATTATTTCTCAATAATATCACTCCATTATTCAAGGTAAAAGGCCTCAACAATGATGAAAAATAGTGTAGGGATAGAGATAATGCTGATTCTATCTCTACTATCCAATATCATCCTTCTTTTTCACATGTTTTGAAAATATACACTTTATTAAAAAACTGTTACCAAAATTTTACCGTACCATGGTAACTCTACTTTCACCATTGGAAACTAATTTTAATAGGACAAATTAAAATTTACCTTATTTATTTATTTAAAAATATCAATTTCTAATATGTAAATTATTTCATAAAATTACAGAGATTTATATAAATTAAATTAATTATTAGTGAACATTATGTGTTAAAACTGTTTCATCGAAGTTCATTTTAAGCATAAAATATAGGTATGGGATACGATTATCAATATTTTGGATTCTAAAGAAATAAATTGGTTTATTATAAAATCAATAAATTTTATGCATATTTAAAATCATGTCACCACCAAATTTTACCAAAATAATGTTTAATTAATTACAAGTCCAAAATAGTTTTTTTTGATTTTATTAAAATATTAGTTTCATTTTATAAGGTTAAAGACAAGTTTTATAACTTTTTAACAAAATATTTTAAATGAATTTAATAATTCCACAAATAAATATTTGATCAAAAAAATTATAATTTTATTTATTTATTTATAAAATTCACTTTTTTGGGAAAAAGTATATTTTATCCATGTTTCTCTAAAAACCATTTTTTAAAAAAGTCAAAAAAATTAATCCTATGTTCATTTTCTAATAATGTTACCAAATATAAATGTTAATTTATTATATTCAACTTATATAAGTGATAAATAATAGTTTTTGAAGTTAATGATTAAAATTATATTAAATATTTCATTGAAATGAATTTTAATGGAGGATATATATAAATAATTAATATACAAAAATTTATATTTTTATCCCAAAGGTAATATTAATACTATATAATCTTATGAATTAATGAAATAGTGATATTATTTTTTATAATCAATATTATCTTAAAGGGAATACATATATTTTTAGATGGAAAATTTCAATATATAAATGTAGGGTTATTAAATTATTCCACCCTTAATAAATTTTACACTTGAGACTATAATACATAAAATTAGGTGAAAAAATGTGGGCACTTATATTTCATTGTATCTTTTAGGTACCCATGTCACCTCTTCATACTTATAATTTCTCCAATGTTCCTTAACCATGTGATTTATCTTATTGCATTTAACTTTTTCTCTATAGTCCAATATCTCTACCAGATACTCCTCATATAAGAGATCATCCAAAAAATATACCACAACCATGTTTAGAATATATGACGGATATGGTACATAAATCCTCAAGAGGGATTCATTGAATACATCATGAACTTTATACATGTTTGACAAGATAAATTGTTGGTATAACACATCTTTGAGGTGATCAGAAATCTAAAAGAGTCCAAAATATCTTAGAAATAGATTCCCTTTATTACCAAATTTTATGAATATCATTATTAGAGATATATTAATGAACAATTTATCACAAATTTCAAACTTCATGTCTCTTAAATGGTTATCATCATAACTCTATTATTGACTATGCACTTCTTTGATGTATTATTGAATTGTATTTAACATTTATACAATTTATCAATCCATATATGTTCTTAGAAGCACTCATTACCGAACTTCATTCCAATATGCAAGTGTTATATATCTCTTTATATAGATGTATGCTTATAAAGATATTTGGCATCTTTAGTAAAAACTATTTTTCAATGAGAACTCATCCAAGGGGGATGTGTTGGTCCCATACTCCTTTTAAATCTATAGAGTAAGATCTCAATATATTCTCAAGTGTCTAGGTAGTCTATTAATATTAGACATCAGTTTGAGGGTACGATGAAATTAAGAATATTAACCTGGTGTTTATAGAATACTGAATTCTCTTCGAGAAATTTGAGTCAAACCTCATATCTTGATCAGATACAATTGATAGTGGTGTTCCATATAGCCTTACTAATTCTATAATGTATATGATTACATGTTGATCAATTGGGAAGTCCAATTTAATGGAAACTAAGTGAGAATTATTTATAAAATGAAATACCAAAACCCATATGAAATTATTATTTCATGTCTTTAGAAGATTCCTGAAAGAAATCATTGGTGATATTTTTTGATTTCCATGTAAGAATAGATAATGGATGCGTTATAAATATTTTTTTTCCTATAAACCTTCACCTTATAATACATAAAGCACTCAATTGTATATTCCATAATCTCCCGCTTCATATTGTCCAAAAAATTATTTTATTAGTGATATCTGTATATTTTTATTTTTCATAGGTGGATGGAGAATGTGGATCTATGGTCATCATTCAATATCTCATTATCGATATTAATATCTGATGGAAGACAAATTCATTTCCAAAATCTAACAAATCCTTTATCATTAACCATTAATATAGTTTTTTTCCATTCCACTTGGTAGCCACTATCTTCTATTACTCTACATCTTCTCTTGGAGAATTCTAAATCATATCTAGTAGATATAGAATAAGAATCATTTGAGAAAGGTAGTATGATGTTTTTTCTTCACAATTTCTATTTTTATCCTTTACATGTTAATTAATATCATATCCTTATCAATCCCTATAATATATAATGTTACTAGATCATTTCTACTAAAATTTTCATTCAATGTATTTTCTTTCTCTTGATGGTAGTGGATTCCAAAATCGTAATCCTTGATCATCTCAAAACATCTTAATTGGCACAAGATAATCTCCTTCTATGTGAAAATATATTTTAGGGTCTTCTGGATGAATATATATCACACCTCTGTCCATAGATGTAATACCTCCATGTTTTTATCATGAATATTTTTATGACCAACTCACGATCATGAATCAGAAAGTCATATTCATTAAACTTTGACTGTATAATGGCTTAAGGTATCACTTCATCATTCAACATGTGTACAAAAAACCAATATTTTTCTCATGCATCACTATAGTTCATAAATATTTCCCCACTTTTGGGCAAGTAGAGTATACGTGAAATGGTTATCATCCACTGCAAGTCCTTAAATCTCTCTTTATAATCATCTATCTTGTCATACTTATCTCCATTCTGAGTGTCCTTGGATAGTGAGTTTGACATCATGAGAAAATTATCATAAATTATAGATTATACCTATCTAATCTGAGGAAAATATGGATATCCATAATAGAATATGGTCTATAACAATCCTCAATCATGTAATTCATTGCAGACCCCACATATTTTCACTTATATGTGATAACATGCCACAATAATTCTAATTTCTCCTTCCAAAACTCAAATTTACTAAAAATTACATATAACTCAACCTTCCTCAATGTATTCCACATAATACTCAAATTCTCCTTATGTTTTTCCTTTATTTTGGAGTATATACAAACATCACCTTTAAATACTACCATATATTTATCGATGTAATTTCTAAATACTCTATTTATTTATACCATGAATATCATTAGAGAAATCATGTGTCCAAATTTCATAATTATGAGCTAGTTGTTCACATAAATTTTATGAAAGAAATTCATGGGAGTATTACTTTTTTCAACTTTAAAAAATGATATTCTGACCAAGGATCACTTTAGAAAGGTAAAGAGATCCATGTTAATTTTTAAACTTATCATCAATCCATGGAATATGATACTTCTTATTTATCATGATCTTTTTAATTTCATGATAATTGATGTATATAAACATCAAACCATCATCAATCATGAAAAAGAGGAGGGTTCACTCCCTGGTAAAAAAATTGGATAGATAAACCATGTGTTTAGATGTTCTTGTAATTATTTAATTAGTTCATCTAGTTCACTAGGGGATAGTATATATTTATTCCTAGATATCTATAGAGATCTAGTTATAATTTATTTTGATTACTCAACCTACCAGTTAGGAGAAATATCATTAATTAATTTGGGGAATACATCAATATAATCCATTTTAATTTTCATGTTCTTAAGAGTTATCCTCTCATTTGATCCAACAATTTGTTCTATGCATGTTCTATCATAATGTAAAAATATAAATGATTATGAATAATATTTAAAATTATATATATCCTCCTACATACACATGTGTAGAATCAAAGGGTAATTATGGATTAAGAAGGCAATTGTATTTTCTCGATAGTTGATGTCGTCTGTTAATATATATAACCAATCCATTCGTAGAATAACATCAAATTAAATTAATGGGAGTATGAAAAGGTTCACTAGGTGATCTATCCCAAAGATATAAATTGTGGTGGGGTTATGTAATTTTGAAGCAATAATTATCCAATTATAATTTTACACTAAAAACTTAACTTTTATGTTTTGTGGTGGTGTTTTAATATTTATACTAAACATGAATGATATGAAAGACTAGGTTGACTAAGAATCAAATTGTATATTTTCTATTCTTGAATTAATAAATTGTGTACCTATCACCACATAATCATCTTGATCCAACTATAAATTTGTAATATCACAATACCTCCCTTTATCTCTTAGACATTAGGGTTGTTTTCATTGGTTATCTTCAACAAGACTTGGCTTTGTACATTAGTTTTTCTAGTGTCCATGTTTCTTATAGTTAAAACATTTTACAAAATACTAAGTGTTGTTCTAGGAATTTTTAATTTAATCACATTAGTGGGATTATTTTTATCAATTCTACATGTATTATTATTTTTTCCTTCATTTTGAACGCATGAATAATTTATAAGCCCCCAAGATATAGTTTATATAATTCTACTTTTCACAATTTTGACATGTGGGGTGTTGGATTTTAATGTTTCCATGAGTTTTATTTAGTGATCCCATAGAGATACACTATATTAACTGCTTCTTATATCTATTCTTATGTTACCAATAGTAATCAACCATTTTTATCTCAACATTGAGGGCACATGTGGCATATTTTTCATAACTACTAAAGTATCAAATTTATAAATCTCTTCGTATACTCAGTTTTGTCACGGTAATGAAGTATTCAATATTAATTTCTGTGTTGAAGACATTACTCGTGTAATATCATGTAATCCTAGTTAATTTCAGGTCATAATATCCAATTCATTCATCATCATTTTAGATCAGTACAAGGAACTCCCTCTGCATCTTATATCATAGAGTGTGAAGGATTTATTTTTTTATAAATAACCACTTTAATTAATCCCACACTAGAGATTTTATGTCCTCCATGGGATTTTTATTATTTATTAGTGTCCACCACTAATAAAATTATCCCTCAAGGTGGTAAATGAACCAAATAAACTTCCCTTTCACATTGAATTAAAGGATAATAAATATCTTCTCAATGGAGTTAATCCATTTTTCAGTGATTATGGGATAAGAATATCAACTAAAATTTATAGGTCACTGATGCATAAAGAACTCAACTACAACTTTTTCTCTTAATGTGTATCCACATGGTTAAAGATTTTATTAATAAATTTAATCAACTTTTCTAGAAATTTCATGATGTAATTATATTATGCTCTTATAATTTTATGAATTTCATTATATAATTCATCAAATTTTCCATTTCACATTAATTTAACATGATTCTTCCTATGTATAGAAAATTTCTTAAATAAATGATTATTGGGGATGAGAATACTTCTATTAATACATTCATAAATGGTTACCATAAATTTATAAGTAATAACTATTACATGATTTCAATGACCTAAATTATGAGTATTTAAGTAATAATATATGTAATCCATGTAATTGTTTAATTTGGATCTCTTAATCAATTTTTTTTCATAAAAATAATCAAATCCTTCATAATGATTTGCAAATAGGGTGTGAAATAACCAAATAATATCCCTTAAAACTGTCTAGATAGGCATTTAGTCTTATTACCGATAATTTTTCACTAGGTTATGATTGTGTTAATACCTAATATTCCCTTTTTAGGGTTATTACCCTTACTTATATTTGTTTTATATCCACATACAATATCCAATATCCTAAAAGGGACCGAATTTAATGGGAAACCACACAATCTCTACTCTTCCAAAACATTTGGATATTCTATTATACTTACTATTATCCCTTATAATTCCCTATAAGGGTTTCAATAAAGTTTTTTATACCAATATACAAAAATAACAAAACCTTCCACTGATAGCAACTATATACACCCAATCCTTAACCAAATATTATTTAATGATTCTTAATATAATTTTCGATCAATTACGGTCCAAAGATCAATAGGTATAGTTTATTTGACCCATTATAAATATAAATACATCAAATTAAACATTAAAACATAAAATTTATTTAAAATTACACATAGTGATCCAAAATCCAATAAATCATATAAAACTATATATGATACCCTGCAGAAAAATATATAAGGAAAATGTTGAGCTGGAATTACCAATAAGGAAATAAATATGGTAACATAGAATAAAATGTGTGTTAGTATTCATAACATGATATCATAAATAGAATAACCATAAGCTTGGAAACATGGAATAAGGATATGAAATCCTAATATCATCAAAAAAAGAAAGGTGTCACTCCCATGACCATCATCATATAGTATAAAAAATTCCATGGTGTATTAGGTTTTCTCTCTAATCCCGTACATAGAATCTCATGAGATATAAATATTCAAAATGGATATAATAATTTGTGCCCATATTTCACATAACATAGTGTGCTTTAGGTTAACCACTCATTCACCATACATAGTAGAGAATGATCTATAATGGATTTGTTACAAACCCTAATCCCATACCAAACAACCCATGAGATATAAAGATTCACCCAATGCATTAGAGTTCTATATAATTTTAATCCCACAAATAACATAATGAAAACCATACTTATTCATTCCACATGAGGAAAATAAACCATATATAAACTAGAAGCATGACAAAGCCCAAGAGAAGAAAGTGGGTTTCATAATTCTAATTCATGGCATAAACTAAAGCTAAATCATCTAGATTCACAAGAAAAGAAAAAATTAAAATTTTTATACTTTAATAATTAAAAATATATTATGATTTTGAACATTAATTTTTTATATTTATATCTAATAATATTGATTTAGGAGAATACATAATAGGAATGATCTACTTGGTTGACGCTTTATAAAATATGTAATGAAATTTTTTATGTAGTAAATAAATTTTTTTTTTCAATAATACCAAAGTTAAACTAATAGAGTTATCCATAAAACAATGATTGTTTTTATAATCTATTAATTGTTTAAAAAGTTATTTGGTTGATTCTTAACATTAGACAAGAAATATAAGAGTTCCTTTAAATCGAGATTACATAAAAGTGGGTAACTAGAAGTGATCTAAACATATATATTATCTTAAAAATGAAAAGGATATTTTACTCGGTATATTTGTAGGGGACATATATATATAAATAGTATATGTTCATGGAAATAATATTGTGTGAAAGGGTAAAAAACCAAAAATACATGTAACTATTAAGTAATAGAGGTATTACAGAATATCCCTTACCTTATGTTATAAAGTGCTTCTCACTTACAGTTAACTTCCTAAATAATTAAATTAGGTTCACTAAATATAAAAAAATAAATTATTCAACTATATTTAGAATTTTAATGTCTATTTATTATCTTTTGTTATTTATTTTTAATATAGTTTTCACTTAATTAGGTTAATTTTTATTTTATTTTATTTAATTTATTCATAACTCTTTAAATTTTTGGACCATGGACAACATTGTTTTAAAATAAATTCAGGATCTACCAAATGTTTTAGGGATATTTCCTCTTTTATACCATTAGGAAAATATTTATACAATTTAAAAGGTTATCCCAAGGAGATCTAAATTAAGAAAGGTTCCTTGATATGTCCATTTAATGTGGTTACACTTAATATAATTGTTTATTATTTTTATTACATATGAACTATCATATATTATCATTATAAAATATTAATAGTGTAAAAAATATCACTTTTAAATACTAAAGATATCTATAAATTCATCAATGTTTGGTGGTCATAGAAATACAATTGTTCATGGAGGTGGTAGTTCAAACACACACGTGATGACATTTTCATTTCTATCAAGGATTATGAAAGAAAACTATTATGTTAAAATTAAATTAGAATAATAAAATTTTATAATATGAAATTATTTTGTGTTATCATATCTCATTTATTTAAGGGACTTGAAGGGCGTAGAAGAAAAAATTAACTTTGAAATGTTGGGTTGAGATTATTACATTTCCCTTGGAAGTTTTCCCTTTGGTAACTCATTAAGATGACATAGATTTTTATTCTATTGAGAAAAGAATTCAAAATAATAAAGAGGTTATCAATAAGATACTGGGTTATATATTTTTTATCTAAGGATTTTGAATGGGTGGTGAACTGGGGAGTATGTTTTCTCCCTTTATATGCGAAAAATGGATTATTTTAAATATTCATAATTTCTCTATAATGTGACTCCATTATTGAAGGATAAAGTCCAAAAAAAAATTCAATAATAGTGCGGGGAATCAGATAATATATATAATACCTTGACCATCCAATATCAAAAATGTTTTTCACATGTTTTAACCACTTTTACTTTGTTAAACTACATTTACCTTAATTTGCCCTTACCATTGTAACTCTAGTTTCCCATGTGGAAACTAATTTTTATGACTGAAATTAAATTTTTCCTTATTTATTAATTTCAACATAGTGATTTTAAATATATAAATAATTCTATATAATTTTTATGAGTTATTGAAATTAATTATTATATTTGAAAACATGACGCTTAAAAACCATTTCAAAGAAAAATTTCATTTTAAACTTCAAATTTAGATGGGGGATATGGTTTTCAATGTTTTTTATTTTCAAGACAGATTTTTATATTAATAATAGATTAAAATTTATGTGTCTTTAATATCATGTTAAAACTGAATTTTATCAAAATTATGTTTATTGATATTATTTGGCCAAAATAAGATTTTATTAGAACTAAAATATTACTTTTGTTTTATAAGGTTAAAAATTTGTTTTAATTTTTTTTAAATATTATATATAAAATTAGTAAAATTATTCCCAAAATTAATATGATATAAATCAAATTATATGTCTGTCTTTTATAAAAATTAAATTCATTAAATTAGAAAAAAATTTATTTTTTCACTTTCCTTCTAAAAAAATTTTTTTTTAGAAAAATACCAATAAATAATTGAAAGTTAATTTACACACGACAAATAAAAAAATAAAATGAAATTTATTATATTCAACTTTTATAGTTTATAGATTTTGTTAGTTATATTTTCTTAATATAGAATATTTTTTTGAACATTCATTTTAAATAATGAAATATATCTATATTATTACTAAACCACGAGTTATAATTTTATACCAAATAAAATATTTTAAACATAATTAACTAAAAATTAATGATAAGGTGATATTTATTATTGACATATATTTTAAATTAGAAGATATATGCATATATCTAGAAGGTAAATTTCTATGTATAAATATAGTTTTGTTACAACTTTATCATACCGATGTGATAGTTCTAGTTCACATTTCCTAAAAAAAGATGCATAAAAGACATTATGAAAGAATCCATATTTTTGATTTAATGATAATTAGTATGAAATCTCACTGATCATCACTAAAATCTAAAACAACCTATAAATTTGTACGTCCAACTTCCAATAGTTGTCAATTATTTGATTTCCCAATTAATGTGATACTAAAAAGACACATGGTCTCCAACATAAATCTCAATGGGGTGATTCTAATAATTGTAATATGATGTTTAATTTCATGGAACCATAATATTGCTCTTTATAATCATATTTTCATGGTTATAGGCCTCCATAACCATGATAATCCCATTAAAATATGATTAACAATGTTATACAAAGGATACTAGCACGATCTTCTATAAAAATGCTCAAATTGTGATATTTGGATAGATTTATAGTATCTACTTTTATAAATGAACTCTACAAAGGCCCCCTGAACCTCACACATGCCTAATGTGAATAATAAATGCATGTATCATATCTGAAAGAACTCTAAGAAAGTTTTATTCCTTTATATAAATGGGATGTAGAAAATTAGTCATAATAAAAAATAATGCTATTGTTTTTTAGTAAATCCTAACAATATATTCAATATTGAGCTAATTAATATCCTTAAATGAATTAATTTACCTATTAGGTTATAGATGGTAAAATCTAGTCAATAGATTAACTATAAATCAAACTATATCACTAACTATTTTAAACCATGGAAATCCTATCACAAAAATCTATAATATGATTATCTAACTTCTATTAAATAATTGAAAAATATTTTATATCACATATTTTTCATTCATGTTCATCCTTAAAACAATGATATGAGAAACATATTGAGACAAAATAATTCATATTCAACTTCATACAAGACCATATAAAGTGTTAGTGAATAGTCTAAAACATTTTAGTTAATCCAAGACGAACTGGATACCATGAAGTGTGATAATCCCTCAACAACTCTTCCAATAAATATAATAAAAAACAAATTATTATAGGAATAAAACATGAATATACTTATAATAAAATTCAATATGTATTTATTATAATAGTTTCATAAGTTTATAGTTTTATTATTTTACTATAGATAAATATCCACCTTGGAATTTGTTTATAAAGTATTTTTTATAAAAATACATTTTCTCTGAGTATATATCATCTCAAAATAAAATGGCTATAGATATATAACTCATATATTATTTTATAGATTTATATATTTCTAAGAAAATATATAATTTAAAATATTATGGTGGACGAATACCACAAAATACCCAATTGAAAAATAATTCCACATAATTTTAAATGTATGGATAACGAAAACCAACATATTGTATGTGTGGGGTTTTTTTCTCGTGGATTACACTACAAAGAATTTTTTTCCACTACTCAAACCTCATAAATTAAAACACACAGAAATATCATAACCTAACTATCAAAATATACCTAATACAACTTTCCCAGCTTTGGTAGAATTATTTTTTTCAAATTATTTCTTAACTCTTGAAATCCATCCTCACACTTATCATCCCACTAATACTTCCCCCTACCTTATTAATCATATTCATAATTGAAACAAGGAAAGTTAAATACTAAATGAATCAATGATAATTAACCATGATTAACCTAAAATTTTTGACCTCAAAAACATTATAAAGAATCTTCAATGGAATAATCTTAACTTCCTTCTTTTGATATGAAAATATCTCTGATTCAATAAAAAAATGGCCAAATATCCATTTCATTTCAATATAGAACTACCACCTAGAATTCTTAACATACAAGTTATGGGATTATAATTTATCCAAGACAATGACTAAATAATCTCCATTATCATTAAATGATCACAAATATATCAATATATAATCGATAAATATGAAAAAAGAATAAAAATAGGGATGAAATACATGGATCATAAATTATTTGAGGATCACTTGTTTATTTTTGAAAAAAAATGAATCAATATGAATTCATAGTGACCATACCATGTCATTATCCGATTTGAGATAAACCTAACTCAGGAGCCCAGTCTGTTATGAAACATGACCTAAAGGTAATTCCCAAATCCCATGGGCTATAAACCAATGCCTTAGAAAATATAAATAAAATTTTGGGAATAATATAACCAAATAAATGAATTAAAAATGGGGTTCTTGCAAAGAAAAAATCATAACATTTCTATTCCATTAAGATCTATTCCCTCAATAGGTTGTATGAAAGATAAACACTTAATATAAATAATTTAAAATAATAAATAAACATAAAATCATGGAATAAAATAATAAATATCATGATTCAAGTACAACCGTAAATCAAAAACAAATGAAATGGTTTGGGACTCCAAGATGGAGATACATTATACATTCAAAAAGTTTATAAAATATTCCAAAAATAGTAAATAAACTCACAAATCATCTACATTTGACATTGAGTATCATATCATCACCATTCCACCAACAAAAACCATTATATGTTTTTTCATGATTACCAACCACCCTCAAGTGATTTTTTGAAATTTCCCTCAGTACATAAAACGAGGTCTGCATACACCCATGGATGTGTATAGTGTGTAATTAATGATCACATTATGATCCCACAAAGTGTTCCCACACAAATGTTTCTTGTGAATCCAATTTTTATTACCAAAATTCATGAACAAACATAAAGAATTTTCATGAGGCACCTTTTATTGGTGAATAATGATTAGAACTGGTTACTTGATAATATATATTTTTGGTTGATATTCATGTTTCTCCCAACTAGTTACATGAGAAATATCGTAATAATGTTTCTAAAATTGTGAAACATGGAAATAATTATGGATTTCCATTAACCGTGGTATAAAATATAATTTATAACAAAAAAACTAATATTTTAAAATATTTTTAATGCACCAATGTACCTCAGAGAAAAGATTCCATGTTATCCTAATCATTGATGAACCAAATGGGGTAACACCCTAAAAAAGGCACTATCAATGAATATAATTTACTAGGGGTGATTAAATCATTTGAAAAATTACATATGGAGACTCTAATCCATCTTATGAAACTGAAACACAACTTGTATCCTCATCATTTTCTCCTTGATAAGGCTGTGTCCTATAAGAAAAATTTTACAAACCACTATCTAGTAAAATAGAGAGTGGAATTATCATTAATTGTGATCATAAAATTTGGAAATTATAATATAATACCTGTATCTAGTTTTATAGGTATCCCACACACTAAAAAAGACAAGGTCAGATAGAAAAATCATATCTTCAATAATCTTATTTACCCATTATATTTTCTCTTCCCTATAGTGATGGTAACCTGTAATCATCTCTACCTTGGTAAAAATTTCTTTTAAAAGTCCTTTATAGAACCATGATGTAAACCTGGGGTTCCTTTTCGACATGCTATATGATATAACAATGTGATACCTCAAAACCTAATTCTCATACAACTTGTTAAGGTCTCCCACATTAATTATTTCATTAATTAGAGTAAAGTGGGATGATTCATTCAACTATTAAATCATGAATTAGAAATAATTTCATATTTGAGGAGTATGAGTTAGTCTAATAAAAAATTATATGCATAAATCATCTGGATTTTAGGTAGGAATAATTAGATGATAGATAAATCTTGAAGGTCATTGGTGTTCCATTTTTACCTGCTTACAAGTGTAACACTAAGATGCTAATTTATCTATATATATTTCTATAAAAATAATAATAATTCCATTTATATCACAATACATCTTGGATAAACCCATATTAAGAACCAAATAGTACTGGGTGAAGTCTTATAAAACCACATTCTTTAATTAAGATTGGAACCTAAGACTGCCTATAAAGAAAACAACACCTTCTAAAGATAGATATCACTCCTTGGTAACCTGCAAACTATCTAAGGTTCCCCTGATACACTAAAATTAACTATCCACCAATCTATCCCAATTTATTATCTCAAGGAGGGAAGAATTCAACTTGATAATCCTAAGATATATGAAATCTTTATCTTACCTCACTTCAATGTGTAACTCACTCGTAATGATTATGAAATTCCACCCCTCGCTGGATTCCCTCTTGGAATGAGATGCAAAAAACCTATTTAAAGAATAGAAAAACTAAATCCCCTCTCTCTTGTGTATAGGTAAGATAAAAGTCAAAAGTCAAAATTTATTCCACCCATATTCCCTGGTTGAATATGGAATCCATTCTATTTTTTACACTTAATATCAGGATTTATTATATAAGATTACACATAATATAACCGAGATGATTTATTATTATAGTGTCTTTGGAGAATTAGGTACGTTCTATAAAAAATTAAAGGGGGGGGTACATCACATTTATTAAAAACATACTTAAAATGATCATAATAGTCAATTGTAGTTGAAACTATATGGGATAACCTAGGGACATACATAAGAAATGGGTGAGATAAAAAGCCCAGTTAGGGAATAAAAAATGAATCTATTGAATAGAGTGTTACATTTTAGAAAATATGAATGTGAATAAGGCATCAGAGTGGTGGGGATCGTATTCACGAACAATGAGGAACAAAATACCATTAAAAATGCAACATGGGTAATGTGGAAACAACATTAAATATGCAATTATAAACATAGATCAAGGATAACTTCCATAAAATAACTTTTTCAAACATATTGTGATAGATTAAGTACACTACCTAATCCATTTAATGAATTATCACGAGACTAAAACATTTCCCTATTCATTGGAGTGCTATATAATTCCGGGCACAACCATCACTTTTATTTCATTCACATACATAAGTGTGCCACATAGATCATACAACCTGCAATCATTTTTCATCACATTTTATCCCAAAATAATTGACTGTGGAATATAAAAATTGATTTAAAAATAAAAATATGTATAAGTTCATTATGTTTAACACCCTTTATAGGAAATAAGTATGGGTATTCACTTCCCAATTTTTTGTCATGAGAAACCCCGGTGAAAATTAGCAACATGACTAGGGAGCATAAATATTAATGAGAAATATTAATGAAAGTTAAAGGGGACAATCATAATTTATAGAATATAGGGTATGTATGTGTTATTTTATGAAACATATCCCAATAATAAGAAATGTCGATAAAATCATAAGATAATGAAGATTCTTGAATAAATAAGAGAAAGATAGGAAGCCTTTTATTTGAGAGTGTGATTTCCAAATCTTGGGAGGAGCATCTTGAGATCTTCAGGAAACATTTGAAGGACTTTAGAGAGGAGATGGAAGGGAATTGAAGTTATAAAAGGTTATTTAGTGAAGTGGTATTAGAGAGTCGGGGGTGGTTATATTGGAAAGGGAGGTGAGTTCATTATTAATTCCAAAACCTAGGGTTTGGACCCAATTTAATAAAATAATATAAACCACAAACCTTAAAATGGGGTTTCCCCTGGTTTCTAAAAAATATAGGTTGTTTTAATTATTTTATAAGACCAAGGGACTAACATATTACCATATTAACCTTTTTGATGTGGGGTTGACTCATGTTTATAAGGGAATGATTTCAAAACCTTAAAATATAATATAGGTTTTGGCATGCTCATAAAAGCTTTATTAAATTAATAAAGAACTCCCCTCCCTTTCCAATATAACCACCCCGACTCTCTAATACCACATTAACCTTTTTTATGACATTTATCACATAAAATTCGCTTCATTATGATGTTTTAATATGCATCGTATCTTTATACCATAATTAGTTTTTAAATGAAAAGTTTCTCTGTCTTGGAAAATTTTGAAAAATTTACTATTGGATATTTTTGACATTATGATTAAAAAATATTATTTATTTTATAAAAATATTTTTCAAAATATATTAATTTTCACTTTTAAAATATAATTTATATTTATTGAGAAATACTAGGTTTTTTTGACAATAATAGTTTTTGAACCATTAAAAAAATTATATTTGACATCATAAAAATTATATTTTTAGTTAAATTTATCAATCATATTTTAATAATAAAATTTTATTAAAATATAATTTATTTAAAAAATATATTAATTAATCAAAATGAAGGTCTTAATTGAAATTTCATAATACTTAAAAATGCAATTTATATTTTTTCGCATCAAAATATTATTTTTTTCAATCTAATTCCTTAATAATTTATAAGGTAATAGGAATAAAGAAAAAATATAATAATCATTTAAATGAAAAATAAATAAAAATATTTATACTATTATTTTTACTTTTTTGTAGTCTTTGTAAAATTATTTTCCCCTTAATTATCATTTATTCCTTTTACCATGTTATTATATATTTACTATAGTTACTATTCGTATTGTTAAAACATTAAGTTAAAATTAAAACCTAATGTTAATTAAGATGATTAAAGATATGGAATACATTATATCAAAATCAACTCATAATTATGGAATAATTAAATTTAATATAAAACAAACAATCCTGGTTGAATGTGGTTCTCTAAAAAATACATTTTTTATGGAAAAGATGATTTTACTTTAACTCTATTACTAGTAATCTTCATTATCTGACATTAAATTAATTTGTATATGTGTATATATATATAATTTGAAATTTTAATTAGGATAATTTCTTATTAGTGTTTGTTATAATTACAAATAATGGAGTGATATTATACATTTCAGAACATTTTTCCAAAAAATGCAGTTTTAATCCAAAAAATAAACTTATTCTAAAATCCAGTTTAAAGAAGATTTAAAAAAATTAATTTAATTAAAAATAAATAAATATTTCATTTTTAACCTTAAAATGAAATTGAAATAATATTGATACTTTTATACTTCTTAATTTATCAAAATAAAATAAAAATTTACATAACAATAATTTTTTTTCACTATTCTCACACAAATCTGCATTTAAAAAAAATACACGATATTCTCACTATTAACTAACAAATCTATAAAATAATTATAATATTTCTTTATAAAAAAAATAAAAATCATTTTTGATGAAAGCATATCATGAAGAATAAAATAAATTACCAAAAATATAATGATTATTTAATAAGAATTTATCAAAATATTTTGGTCATATATGTATATATATATCATAAATTAGTTGGTCCTTCTCATTTGTACAAAATTTAATGGAAAGGGTAAAGTGGTTAGATTTAAATAATTAGTGCTTTTTGGGTTTTGTGTTGCGTATCACATACGTTATTGAACACTATTTTCTTTTCTTAGAAACACAAGGTGTTACATGTTTCTTCCATTTAATAAATTGTGTCCTCCCAATTTAAGCATGAACTATGTTAGAAATTTTTTGACACTTAAAATTATATTTCTTGAAAACCCACATAATAAAAGGTTTAATAAATCTTCCACTTGAAAGGAGATAAAGGGAATTTTTAAGGTCAACACATAACTTGGTTTCCCAGTAGGAAAGAATTAGTGGGCCTTAAAAAATATAAATAGAAGAGAAAAATAATACAAATAAACTAACAAGGTGTGACCAATGACCCCAAAACCATAAATGTTTTATGGGTAAAAAGACTATAAATTCATCCGAAATGATCATAATATGGAAAAAAAACTTATGATTATTTTTCTAGAGTTAAAGAATCCTATTACCATATATATAAAGGACCATAAGAAAATATACTATATTAGAAAGTAAAATTTCATCATCTAATCAAGTTATACTAAAATATCATCAAAATAAGGATTACTCAATATAATTTTTTATTCTTAATGCACTAAAATAATATTTTAATGAATCAAATAATCCATTAGAGATTAAAAAGTAATTCTTTAAATCATTACAAAATCCAAAATGTTTAGCAGAAATTTAGATAATACTAAAAATTCATAGAAATTAATATATTATTCGGTAAAATTAAACAAAATATACATAATAATCTATAATAAAAATTCTGTAAAATAGATACTATTATTTCCTAAATATAAAAAATAACCTCAATAATAATTAATGATTTAACCTCAATGGTTCTCTCATACACTTTAACTTAAATCACCGAAAAACAATGAAGAATTATTCTCAAATAAACCTTATTAATCATAATGGGTATATACACCTCAAACCAAATAAAAAAATATCCTGAAGTATCATTAATCACCATAAAAAAATACATGATCATGTAATATGTTTCCCAAAATATCATACCAAAATTCCACCACAGAAATCTTCAAAAGTTGTTTCAATTCATTTAAACATAATACTATCCTTATATATATCATCCCAAGTCTCTTTATATTTATCCCAAAATCAAAAAATAAATATTATGTTCTATAAATACTTTAATCATGGATTTTATAAATTATCACTTTATCACTTAATCAATTTTATAGGTTATAATTAAAATTCAACATATATTTCAACTCCTTAATGAAAAATAATATCAAAAAAAACTTAACTATTTCATGATTCTTATATCTAGAAATTCATTGATATATTACTTCTTTAAAAAACTATGAAATACAAATACATAATCACTCTTATCCTTATACTTCAACGATTTCTATATTATAGATTTTTCATTAATCTAGTATTTAAACCTGGGATTATTGAATAGACTTAGATAATGACTATATTCTCCACACATAAGTCCTTAAATAGAAAAAGGTTTCCCTAGGATGTAATTTATTCCCTTCCATCATAATCATCCAAATGTTAATGAAATTATACACTTTATTCCAAATTTGTTGACACATAAAACACCATATAGTTCATTTGTGACATTTAATATGGTAAATCATTCCACATTTTTGACATTTAGAAAATTAAATCTAATTTCATTTATCACCTTTATCTGATACGCATCCTTCATAAACCACTCTAATCTTCATTAACAAGAATAGAAATTAAACTATGTGATGTTTGTTAATTGTTATTTTTGATATCTTGTTGGGAATAATAACAAGATGTATTAACTTATCACCCATCACATTATATATCTCATTTGGGTAGTCATCACATTTCCCATCAAAATTGTTATTGACTTTGGTTTTTTTATTTCATTCATTGACTAGAATGGAGGGAAAATTAGGGATGATTAATTTTAAACTATTAAACTCATAAATGGTAATCCAATAACATTAATCGTATAACTTACAAATGATATAAATTTCATTAACATAATAATTTCTAATCTAAAATCGACATTATCCATTATATACTTCCAAACATAGACTCTTATGTGAATTCTTGTTCCCTTAAAAATGGTTCAAAATTACCTTTTGAATTACCAATTCA
The DNA here is from genome assembly GCA_963277665.1 of Viscum album. NCBI lineage: Eukaryota > Viridiplantae > Streptophyta > Magnoliopsida > Santalales > Viscaceae > Viscum > Viscum album. Next base: position 1,539,488,034 of record OY728131.1, read on the forward strand.
TATCATCCTAGAGTGTCAAATTAATTGTGCATCAGGGATTGCTGTTGTGGATGGGTTACTAATCAATTATAGATCAATTCATTGTTTTTGGGTTTTAATCCAAAGTAAATCTATGTTAGAGCCTCACCCACTTTTTGTATCTAGATAAGGTTGTATTTTCTTGGACACCACTTACTCTATACATTAACAAAATTTAGGGATGTAACCTTATGTTTTACCTTATCACTAAGAATTTTGATAGATTTTTCTAATCTTAATCCCAAAAAATAAGTATACCTGCATTTGATACCAACTGTGAAAACCTTTCTCTTTATTACACTTTATTTCATTATGTATTACCTAAGATTACACATAATACAACATGAACTATTTATTAGCCTTGTATATTTGGGAAATTATATAAATTATATAACAAATTAATACATGGGGAGAGGGGTACATCACCATTATTTAAAACTTCCTTAATGTGATCATAGTATTCCATCATACCTAAAATTACATGGGATAACTTGGGTACATATATAAAAAAGGGGTCGGCTATCAAGACTTGTAAGGGAATAAACATATAATAACATGAATAAATTGTTATATGTTATAAAATAGTGATATTAATGATACATAAATGGGGTGAGAACCATAATCATGAACAATGAGGCATGATATAACATGATAACATAAATAACACATGGGAAATGTGGTAACCACATTAGAAATGGAATCATAAACATATGTTAAAGATTATTTCCAGGAAATCATGGGGTGAAAAGTACCATGAAAGATTAGGTTCACTCACTAATCCATTTCATGATTTCTCATGAGACTAAAACATTACCCAATGGATTTGAGTGATATATAATTCTGAGCACACACATCCCTTTTATTTCATTGACATGCATTAGTGTGACACATAGATCATACAACATGGAATCATTTTCCATCACATTTTATTTAGATATGAAGGGGTGAGTAATAAATACATGGATGTCCCCAATAAATGAATTATAAGTGAATTAAGGTAAACACCCTCGATAGGAAATGTATATGGGTATTCATTAAACAATTGTTTGGCATGAAAAATCATGATGAAATGTTGGAAGCATAATAGGGGAGTACAAATGTTCATTGAAGGGATTAATGGGAGTTAAATGGGTATATCATCATTTATAAAAAAAATTAGTAATGTGGATATGTTATAACTCATCCCAAAAATATGAAATGGATATAAAAGGCATGTGATAATGAATATGCTTGAATAAAGTAGAGAATGAGAGGATCACTTACCTTGAATGTGTGATTACAAGAGCCTATGGGGAGCTTATTGAGAGTTTTGGGGATCCTTGGGAGGAATATATAGAGTATAGTATAGATTAAAAATGTGGAAAAAGGTATTTATAAGAGTGCAATGAGATATTGGGTGGGTTTATATAGAAAAATATAAGGGGCTTCTTTATTATTTCCCAATTGTTGGTTTTGGACTCTATATAATAAAATAAAAAAACCTTCTAATGGTTTATACCAAATAGAGGTGGTTTTAATTTTTTTTAATTCTAAGGGAATAAAATATTATAATATTACACTTTTTTATGTGGCGGTGAGTCATGTTTATAAAGAAATGGTTTCAAAAATTAAAATATAATATAAGTTTTTGGAATATTCATAAATGATTTATGAAATAAAAAAACCCTAAAAAATAATTAATTTTCAATGGTAATCTTTTATTTGATCATGGATATATTTTAGAACATTTATTACATCAAATTTGGGTCATTATGATAATGTAATATGCGCATATTTTTATATTATTTTTAATTTTTTCTAGAAAATTGGAATGTCTCAGAATATTACGAAAAAATCACTATTGAATAATTTCAATGTTTTGATTCCTAAAAAATGGTTTATTCTATCAAAATATTTTTTTAAATAGAGTAATTTTCAATTTTAAAATATAATTAAAATTTATTTATAAATACTTGGATTTTTGACAATAACTATTTTCGAACCAATAGAGAAATTACATTTGACATCATAAAAATTGTATTATTAATTACATTTATCAATAATATTTTAATAATAATATTTTAATAATAAAGTTTTATTAATATATTTTTTATTTAAAAATTACATTAATTAATCAAGAGAAACATCTTAATTGAAATTTTATATTACTTAAAATTATAATTTGTTTTTTATCAAATCAATATATAATTTTTATCAAACTCATTAATTTATAATTTATAAATTTAAGAAATATATAATAAATATTATAACCATTTAAATTATAAATAAATTTAAATATTCCTACTACTAGGGTAACATTATTTATAGTATTTGTTAAATCATTTTTATCATGAATTACCCTATATTACTTTTCAGGTGGTAATAAATCTTTTCTAATGTTTCTATTCAAATTGTTCTATATTTAAGTTGACCATATTACCTAATAATAATAATTATTATTCCAAATACGGAATCCATTATATCAAAAATAATTCATAGATTTTGAATAAGACAATTTAATATATTACCCCAAGCATGAGTGAAAGCATTTTTTTTCAGAAAATACATTTCTTAAGGAAAAGATGATTTTTTATTAACTATATAACTAATAATCATCATAATATGAATTTAAAATCATAAATATAGATATAAAATCTAAAAATTCCATTTATATCATTTATCATCAGGGGAAATTTTAATTAATTATTATCGACAAACATTATTCATTTTAAAATAGTTTCCCAAAAAAATATTATTAATCCGAAAAATAAACATTCACTAAAATACATTATTAGGATGATTAAAATGAAATTAATTGAATTTAATATAAATAAATAATACATATATTATATATATATCAAATTAAATAAATTTTATACATCTATATTACTTAATTTATTAAATGAAATGATAATTTTACCTAAAAATGATATTTTTCACTATTCACTGAGAAATATTCATTTTCTAAAAAACCATAATTTTCACCCAAAGTTATTTTTTTATATGGTGATATAGAAAATAGATATCATTTTACAAAATTAATTCTCTAATTTTTTTATAAAATAAATATTTTTTTTTCATAAAAATAAATAAAAAACATTTTTTAAGAAAATATATTTTGAAGAACAAAAGACATCAAAAAAATTGATTGATTATTTACTAAGAATTTATCAATACATTTAGGCCATATATATATTTCATAATATTTTGGATCCTACTCATATCCTTAAATTTAATGGAAATGATAAGGTTTCCATGTTTAAATAATCAGTATTTGTTTGCGTTTAGTTTTGCGTATCACATATGCTTTTGAAAAAGTGTTTTTTTTATACTATGGGAGTTACCCTAGTTTTAGGTCCTTATTTTATAAAATATAGATAAAAAGTTTGTTATTACTCATCTCCATGATCTTCTCAATAAATAGGTAATGTTACTAACATTTGAATTCATAGATAACAACACGTATCTCTAGATCATGAGTAGGATAGTTTCTATCATGTGGGTAGTGTTGATGAGGGTAATAAGATACAATGTGGAAACCCTAAATTAAAACATATAAAAAACCACAATTAAGGAAATGAAAAATTCCACATAACCCTAAAAAAACTCATAATGGATTAGAATAGTGAATGTTGTCAAACATTACTTCATCTCCTCAATAAAGTCCCATAACTATATAGTCTAAATTAATTTCACTCCCTTCTAGGGGTGTACATTCAGAGGTAAAGATATAATAGTGAAATACTTGACGATTCACTGCTAATACCATGATAACCCAAGATGATACAAATCTAAAAAACAATCTTTTTCTTTAAGTGAGACAAAACAACAATTATACTTCTTAGGGTCTGTTGACACTACATAAAAAGATTCAAAGATTACAAAGGAAACATCTTCAAATCCTCCCATACTCTACGCTATGTAGTAACATCCAGTAGCTTCGCGAGTGAGATACGCGGTTGAGCTTCGTGAAATAATTACGTAGCAGAGCTACGCATGTGAAGATTTTGGATGACCCTACATGGAGAACCTTCACGGTGGACCCACGCGGAATACCTGTACAGGAAAAGTTTCTTCGGCCAGGCCCATCTGCGCCTATAAATACAGCCCTTGGGCTCCCTATTTATGGACTAAAAAAAGCGAAAGACTCTCAGAAGCTCCCATTTCATATCTCTTTCACCTAGATCTCTCAAATTGTCTTAGGTAGTTCACTAAACTACAAAATAAGGAATAATTAAAAGGGATAGGCATGTTTTTATATTCTTTCCATTTTTCAGTCCCCATCAAAACCTACGCGGTGTATCTGCATGCCAAAACTACGCAGTATATCTTCACGCCACACTTGCATGATAAGGAAATGCAGGGTAACTACACGGCATACATACATGAAGTACCTCTGTGTCTAGTTTAAATACACTTCTTTTAAGCCATCCATGGAATGGTATCTCTTTCTTTGGTTCCCTTATCTGAAAGGGGTAAGTTGAAGCCTCCACCAAAACCTTCTGACTTCTCAATCCTTTGGGAAAGACACATCAGTGTGTCTCCAATTTTGGTTTGTATATCCACAGTCAGACGTTTCCCACATTTTTTTATAATGGGGTTAGGATTCATGGGATGTTTGTGGGTTTGTATATCCATAGTCACATGGGCCTTTCTCCCAGGAACAATGTTGGTATGTTTCCAGTTTGGAGGGGGTTTGGGTCCTGACCTCTCCCTTTGTGATGAGATGACCTGAAACCTCTTGTCTCTCGTAGAGAAGGTACCCTTCTCACTTTCCATTCTGCGCAAGCATAGGAAAAGTCTCCCCCTCTTGCCAAGTTCAATTTTTAGGCATCCATCCTGGTATAATCCCCTCACCTTGACCCCTTCTTCCTTACATTGGACCATTGTCCAATGTAAATAGAACAGAGGTTTGGCTCGTCGCCTCACCCTCTTCCATGGTTGACACACCCTCTTTCATCAGTGGAGGAGGAAAATTACGAAGTTTCATTGTTGAAAATTTCACATCCTCTTGTTTCTCACACTGATCATGACTCATGTGGGCTTAGAGATACGTGATGATTACAACATATGCACAAAAACTCAGCCAATAAACTATGAGAACTCTGATTCCTATTTAATCTAGGATACGTAGGAATCCTTTTCAGGGCCCAAGCTCATCTAACCCTAATTCCCCCAATTTTGGGCATCCTCCTTAGGAAATAAGCCCCAAATTCAATCCTTAAATCATCAAGTCATCCTTTTTAGGAATTAAGCCCAAAATCATCTCTCTCAAAGGACCATACTCTTCTATGAGATTCATCGAACTTCATGGGATTTGATTCCCATCCATATGGGATACATAGGAATAATCCTTGAGGTTCAAACCCAACACTTCAAATCAACCATGTTCTCTTTGGGACATATTCCCAATAAGGTCTGATCCTACTTGGAAACTCATATCCTTTCCAAGTTCCTTGGGCTGCTTCAGCATAAGTCCCACAATAAATTTCAACTAAGCACCTTCCCCTTAGAGGTCCTTATCACATGAACTTAAAAGGTATGATTTGTCCTATTAAGAAGCACTAAACTACGAGGGTTCTGATTCCTTTCACAAGGATAAGTAGGTAGATCATTTTATGAGCATGATCCCAAGATTAAAACAAAACTTCGTCTCTTTGGATGAAAATAAATTCCAGAGTGCCCCACTGAGTGGCTTAAAAACTAGTACCATTATAAAAATTATTAAAAAATAATATCTAATAAGTATATTAGAGGATACCATTAACGGAAAACCTCAAATACATACATAATTTTCCACTTTTGAAGAACCTTGAAGGTATACTGATGATTCTAAAATTTACACTTGTTAATAAGTGATTGTAATTTCCAAGGGATACTTATGATATACTTTGTGAATTAATAAGGATTCATGAAAAAATATTTTAATTGTACAAAGAGAGTCCCGGAGAAGACAATATGTCCCCCCAAAAGGGTGTGATGAGTCCAACCTCTCATCCTCTCGACCAATGCATGTTATTAAGTATCGTAAATTTAAAATAACTTAACTAATTTCTACCTTTGGAAGATAGGTCCTCTTTAGATAAAGAACAGTTGGATGTTTCTGATTCTATGAATAAATGAAATGGAAACTACCTGGAAATAGTGATTCTTAAATCTAGAACACGCATTTCAAGTAACTACGAAACAAAAATGGTGAACCCAACGTAAATCCTTAACCAAGTTAATAATTTTACCCACATGTTAGGCCCCTAAAAATTGATAAAGGAAGGAAAAACAAAGGAATTAATCATGCATTTATCCATTTGATAATATGTTGTTTTAATAAAGTTTGTCATTTTCTCAGTTTTCCACATAACTCCCTTCAAACCAAAGAATGGATTTCTCTAAGACAACATCTATGAATTTCCCAACTGCTGCTCAAGCTGGATCTCCATCCATAGGATGGATGTTATCACCAACCCCATGTATTCAATGCTGGGTCTCTAATGTTCTAATTAAGGAATATCTCCAGCATGGTATAATACATACTTTGGAGGCTGCTCGATAGGCCCTCCAAGTCAACAATATTCCTCGATCATCTGACCAACAATGACCAATGAACAAGAAGAAAATAGTGACAACCAACATCCCCATCCATTTCTTGTATTTATCCTTGGAACACACCAATAAATCTCTCTCATACTATAGGGATGTAGATCAAGAGGTCACTAAAGGACTCAATTCAAGAATACATGAGTATTTACTAAGGACTCCAACTAGCAATCGCCACCAGAATCATGCGGTAGTATATCCCCAACATGATGGGGATGACGCCTCTAGACGTTTGGCCCATGTCTCTCAGACCAGGGCATGAAAGATGAACCACCAGAGACAACATCCGGTTAACAGGAAGCAATTTCTCAACTCTACCTCCCCCAGAGAATTCCATCGATTAAAATTGATGGCAAACAACGAACGGGCACATACACCAATTCGTCTTAATTTTATTGATCAGTAGTATCGTCTGATAGAAACCCACCAATGACACCAGATAAACCTAGTGGAGTACCGTTAACATGAACATACACCTATTTACAAGTTATCATCCAGACAAAAGGCTCTTCTGACTACATTTAAAGAGACCCGCCAATCTAATATGGTGGCAACTGGTAAGCAGGAACAAACACTTGTTGAAAATCATCAATTCTGTCAGTAGTATCATCTGCCAATATTGATGGAAACCCATCAACCATACTTAACTGAGAATATCTATCAAGAACATACACCTGTAAATTTTCATCAATCCTACTATTTGTATTGTTTGGTAGCACTCAGAGAAGTCAGTAGGAAAGCTTTGATGAAACATTTGCGGAATATCCAACTCTCTACCCCTATGTATGAGTACTGTCAATATCCCATTGCAGGAGAAGGAGGACAGGAGTAGGCACATACACCTACTCCAGATATAGAATGGGCTTATATTCCCATTCTGGTCACTGAAGTCACTAAACACATCTTGTCAATGGTGAAAGGGCATAATCATATCCCTGCCCATATTCTGGAAGCATGTCAGGATATTTTAACAACAACTTCAGTAGTATCGAGGGAATAGACAGATAAATCTGTCCCCAAACAGGGGATAACACATCGACATGCCATCCCAGAGAAGATACATACCTCTGTTCCAGTCCAAGAGGGTCATGGGGCATACTCCCCCATATCATATGGACAACAAGATTGGGAACATACACCCTTTTCAATTGGAGGTAACTAGTCTGTTCCGGTAACTAATCCATGACAGGCACATACAGCTACCCATGATAACAACTTTTCCAAGAAAGTGGCCCCAAATAAGTATAAGATAACATCCCTAAAGAAATATCACCAAATACCATTGGAAAATCAAGAGTCAAGCTATAATTTATCTCCTCTTAATGATGGAGTTCTTGACGCCCTCAGACATTTATCTATTGCTACTCAAGATTCTACCATCTCATTACCAAATTTTGGGAGTAGTAGTTGTGATTCTGAAGTTTCTAACTAGAAAATTCATCATGAAGGCTTGATTCATGAAAGTTTAGTCAATCCAGAGTGTCTATATTTGGATGAGAGCCTTGGAAACCCTCCACATGGCCAGAAGACCAAGGAGAAAAATGATTTATCCCTTCCTGTAATCCATCATGGTGATCCTACACATGATGGCATTCACAGCAAAAGTCCTCTCCGCAGTAGTATTTCACATTGTCAAAAAAAATCTATAATTGACAATGTAGCAATATGAAAGTCCTTCTATATCGAGGAACTTGTAAACACAAGTCCAATCATGTCTGATGCCTTTCCATTGATAGGTGAAACACTTTCTCAATCAGAAGACATCTTAAGGGAACAATTATTCTCCGAACCTCCCTTGGGTCATTTATCCTCTAATGTAGGGCATCCACTTTGGTCCGACCTAGTGGAGAAACCTCTAGTAGAAGATGATGAAGGCATTTTTAACACGAGGAAACAATTATCTAAAGAAGAAATAAAATTCATGTTCTAGCCTTCAGCAAACTCTCAGTTTGATATTCTATAATTTATGAAAGAAGATTGCATTCATGACATTTGTTTCAACTTATGGAAAACTCTTCGTCATTTGAGAACTAAAGTATTACCATATGATGAATATCAAAATAATATAAAGGTAATAGAAGGGTTACAATGCCAAATTGACTTAGAATCTCTTTCAGTTTCCCAACATCCAATGGTTAAAAAACAAAAGAGAACCCTTCAGCGTGCATGTATCAATGTTCTGAAGAGGCTACGCCAATTAATTTCTGATTCCACATGTAATATTCGTATCAGAGGATGGGGTTGATATGGAGCATTGCATTTCACAGCACTCCAAAATTAACAAAGTCCACCCAAAGTGGTCTCATGCATTGTTATTTCCCACAGCCGACCACAGTCAATAGGTTTTGTGTGTAATCAAATGTGCGCTCAAGGATAGGCCTCAACCAGTTTTCATCAAAATCAGGCCCAACGAAAAGAAATTATTGAACTACCCCTACATCAATCCTTTGAGAATATTTACCAGGTGTCTCATTTATAGGATTTTAGGTGTTAGAGGATAAAAATGTCTAAAATAGCATAGAGATCTTCTGAAGTATGTGATTTAAGTAATTCTCAGACGAGGCATCCAACTAATTTCCAAACCAAAATCCGCAAAATCAGAAGAGCAGTTGCACAAATTTCAGCTGTAGCAGTTCAAGAATCACCCCAAATTTCCAGGCTGGGAGCTCATTTAATGAAACCTTAAAATTCATTAAACAATGTTCAAATATTTGAAGAACAAGAACAAGATCAATCCCAGCCTGTAAGGCTGGGAGCTATTTTACATCTTCAATTCCCTCCTCAACGGTAGTCAGTTTTATCCCGATTAAGGAAGAATCCACAAGGAAAGCATACATATGAACTATTCAATGGTTCCCTTCATGTTACTATCAACCAAATAGTACCAGGGAATTCTTCATATAGGAGAACAGAATTTCGTGAAAGACAAAAAGGGAGAGAATCTACCAGAATCACTGACAAAATTTCATCAATGTGTTATGAGTCAGTGAATGTTATCAATTCCATTTTAGAAGATCCTCTAGAATATAAGTCTAGTTCAAGGGAATCATAAGATGAAGTTCCTGTCCACAATGTGGTACACACTGAGGCAGATGAAGAAGGTGTGTGTACCTAAAATCAAAGGCTTACACAGAATATAGGTATGGCTTCAAATAACCACACCCCTCTCCAAAAGGCTTCCAACAAGGGGAAAAGAAAAAAGTTAGATTGCATCTCACTTTTCCAATGGAGGTCAATATCTTTCACTTTATGATAGACTTACACATCAAGAAGCGGAAATGAAGGAGTTAAAAAGACTCAACACAGAGTAAACTTCGAAATAGAATTTCTACTAGACATACTCCCCAAGAAAGTCCTAAACTTGCAAATCTTGTAGTATCTCCTCAATAAAGGGAATTTTCAATAACTACAAAGGTAGATAATGAATTCCCTCCATTGGGTAAAAATCAAGATAGGATAAAGTACATCCTAATAGAACTATTTCTATAGGTTATCCAAGATAGATATTTTCACCACTGTTAGTGTTCTAACCGGTTATTGCACCATCTCAAGTTCCAGTTTTAATAACTACACAGAATCCAGCTCATCTAGATATTTCCCAAATTCTTATGAACACAATTAAAGCATTAAAAACTCGATTGGAAGCTATGGAGGAATTACACACATTAGTTCAACCAGAAAAGACAGCTTACCCTTAATGGGTGGATGCCATTCCTCCCCCACCAAATTTTGTGAATAACAAATTCCCAATTTTTAACAGTTCAGGAGATTTGAAACAACACTTAACGCATTTTGTTTCTTGTTTTTATACTATGATGGGAACTACTCAACAACAAGAAGTATTTAAGCTTAGGTGTTTTGGGTAGTCATTACAAAGACTATCTTTTGTCTGGTATACAAGTTTGCAATCTCGATCAATTACTGGGTGGGATGATCTCTGTCAGAAATTCATTCTTCAATTTAGCTCAATGTTACCAAATATGAATATTTTTGATCTTACCAATTGTAAACAAAGGTAAAATGAAAGAGTTTCATATTTCATTGATTGTTGGAAGAGATTAACATATTCCATAAGTTTATCACTCCCTGAAAAAGAGTTGCTGCCAATCAGTGTGGAAAATCTACGTGATGAATTATGCACACCATTGATCCCTGTAAAATACACAGGAGGGTTTCGAGACCTTACTTCAATCGCTCAATAGATAGAAGACTCTATTATAGAGACTAAGGATAAAAATCATGTAATTCCATCAGTTTCAAGAAGGAGAATAGGAAAGGTAGAAGCTGCTACAGTTACACTCAAACAGGTACCTGTACCTGATTCTACTTCAAGACCCTCATCATACTGAATGGCTCCACTTCCTGAGAATCAGCAGCAATGAACACCTCATCAAGATAATCAAAGAGATCAATGACGGAAAAAGTTTGAGGAATTAAAGAATATAATCTATTCTTTCATGAATGAGAAAGGTCCTGGATACTTAATCTCAGCCTTATAAAACAATGTAGTTTAGTTTTCAAGGCTGAAGAAGCCAAAGAAAGACATAGATGAAGATCTTCCTAATTATTGTCCCTTTCATCAGATGTTCAGACCCCCCATTCATGAGTGCTTTGTATTCAAAGACCTTTTGAAAAATATGGTAGATTCTAGAAAAGTGAAATTTAAAAGTTCATCAGCTCAAGTAGCATGTCTTACTTCCACTAATCCAGAGAAATAGGGGGAATGGAATGAATTTAAAAGTAAAAATGTGAAAAAATATGATGATTGGATGATCAGAAAAATGATCAACCAAACTCATTATATTTTAAGAAATCAGTTGAAAAAACCAAGTGGGTCTTCTAACAATTTTACCATAGCAAAACCATCTTCATCAAAGGTTCATTCCTCCAAGAAACAAGGTGGTCATAAGGATAAAGAGCAGTCCGAAGAAGACAAGCTCGCATCAAGGCCAAAGTTGTCCTTAACCCTGGAAGATTTTATGCCATCTATTTCAAAATCACAGGCACCACCCCGTCAAATGGTACAACCAAAAACAAAAAATCAGGAAGAATCTTCATCAGATGAAAAATTGTTTTTTGGTTCCGTTAATGTTATCCATTTAACAGATCCTTATGCCAATGGTGATTCTAATTGCATTGAGCCAGAATTCCATGTGCCTAATTGGGGAACTAGAGGAAGATTCCAAGGTTGAGGATACAGGGGAAGACGTGGGAATTCCAAAAATCATCATTTTATCTCCACCCCTACTCAGGCCATATATGCAGTAGAAACTCGTAGAAAAGCCATTTGCGAGCTCAACAAGAACAAGGGGTTTCTTCTATGAAAAAGTAGTCTAGTTCTAGAAAAATTATTCTGACGACTGATTAAAAGCTCCACCATCTTCTCCTTATCATATCAATAGAATTAGTCAGTCTAATTTTCTAAAGTCAATGATAATTCCCACTTCTGTTTCAACACAGAATACATCTACAATAGAAGCATCAACTTCGAAAGCACCTGCAAAACCACATCTCCATGCTGGGAAATGCAGAACTTGGACCAAAAGTATGATGTTTTGAAAAAATTGGCCCAATTACCTTCAATGTTATCAATTTTGTATGCTTTGAATTTGTCAAAATATCTTTAAGAATCACTCATTGAGGCCTTTTAAGTTCTCAAGAATTTGAAATTGAAGTTTCCACTGCTGAAGTTTACCGTATAGTGAATGATTCTACAGAATTTCATGCAGTCATATCTTTTACAGATTAATATGATGTCCATGTGATACATGGACACATCAGACCTTTGTATTTGTTTTTCATGGTCAATGACATGGATATCCGATGAGACTTCATTGATAATGGCTCTGGGGTCAACCTTATTCCCGTTTGTACACTTCATTGATCAAGCCTGACTAAATTGGAGTTATCTCCTTGGACTTTAATGTTGCAAGGATATGAAAAGAATGAACAAGAACCTATGGGAGAAATTACACTCAGAACTAGGGTTGGAGATCTTGTGTCTAATTCATATTTCATTGTTGTTCGTCAGGAAACAACCTTCAATTTTATGCTTGGAAGTCCTTGGTTACATCAACATGCAACCATACCTTCATCATACCACCAATGTCTGAAATATTGTTTCAATGGTCAAATTGGAACATTGTATGGTGACAAGTCTTCATTCAAAACATGTGAATCTCAATATATTGAGGTAGAGTTTTATCACACAAAAAGAACGAAGTCCAGGACCAAGCAAATAACCAGAGTTAATGCTTTAAATGGGCTAGAAAAGATTCTAGAAAATCCATTCATGAATTTGAGTATATATTATGTTTTACCCATCAATCAAGTTGAAAGTGTAATGCCAAATCCATGCACTCATCTAATAATTCCCATTATTTCAATTATAGAAATTATGCCTGATAATATGGGTAAAATTATTAATGCACAAAGCAATGATGTAAGCTTGAATGGTGATGTTTTTACTTCACCTGATGAACTATAATGAGCCTCTACTTTGTTAATCAGAATAGAAGAAATTGTTTCAATATTAGAGGAAGACAAAGATGTTGATTCTCTATCCCTCAATCCCTCCTTACCACAGGAAGACCCTTTTTCATTAGTAGGGTCAGATATGGTAAATTCTTCTTCAAGATATTCAAATATCAAATCCTCCCCTAAATTTGGGAGTTTTTCCTTGTCATCTACCATGATAATGGAAAAAGAAAGGGTAACACATAATGATGAAGAAGAGGAAGATCTCAGGGATGCTCCTCCAGCATTTGAAGAAGGTGTTTCAACCACCATGGATGAACTTAGTGAAATAAATCTGGGTACAAGAGAAGATCCACACCCCACCTTAATTAGTGTGGCCATGACCTCTAAGGAGAAGGGGGTGTATACTTCCTTCTTAAAGAAAAATCGAGATATATTTACTTGGAATTATATGGAAATGCCAGTTCTTAACCCAGATATGGCCACCCATCATTTTGGTTTACCAGATGAACATCGTGGGTTCAAGCAAGGAGCAAAGAGAACACACCCAACTCATGCCTCTAAAATTGGAGCTGGAGTTGGTAGCTTATAAAGGATAACTTTTTCAGGGAAGTTTCATATCCCAAATGGCTGTCTAATATTGTCCCAGTGAAAAAGAAGAATGGGAAAATTAGAGTCTGCATCGATTTCAGAGATCTTAACTAGCATTGTCCTAAAGATGATTTTCCAGTCCCGATTACAAAAAAATATAATTGATGCTAAGGCTAGCTACGAAGCTCTTTCCTTCATGGAAGGATATTCTGGGTATATTAAAATTCGAATGGCCCTAGATGATGAAGAATCTACAACCTTTAGAGCTCCTCAAGGTGTGTTTTTCAATAGGGTAATGCCCTTTGTCTTAAATAATGCATGCACGACAAACCAACATTACATTTGCCATATAATAAATCCCTTCTTAGGGAAATTTATTGAATGTTATGTGGATTATTTGGTAGTCCAATCCAAATGAAGTTCAAATTACTTGGCTTATTTTTAAACCACATTTCGTAAACATCAGCAACATAATTTTTAGATGAACCCCTTAAAATGTGCTTTCGGGGTAACCTCAGGGAAATTCCTAGGATTCGTTGTACGCCATCATGTTATCGAAGTTGATCCTAATAAAACAAAATCAATCCTAGATATGTCACCTCCTCAAAATTTGAATGAATTAAGAGGATTTCAAGGAAAATTGGCTTATATTCGGCACTTCATCACCAATTTGGCAGGAAAATGTTTACCTTTCACTAGAATAATGAAGAAGGGAGTCACTTATCAATGGACTGAGGATTTACAAGAAGCATTTGATATAATTAATAAATATCTCACGAGTCCACCAGAATTGATGCCACCTATCGAAGGAAGACCACTTATTCTCTATGTGACAGCTTTAGAGCGAACACTATGTGCCTTCCTCACCCAAAAGTATGATGCAGAAAATGAAAAAATATTATATTATCTAAGTTTCACAATGATTGATATAGAAACTGGGTATTCAAGTATTGAGAAGTGCTACCTAACATTAATCTATGCTATTCAGAAATTGAGACATTACCTGCAGCATCATGAGGTCCAATTAGTATCTCGTAATAACCCACTCAAATTTATCATCAGTCGTCCTATGCTTACAGGACATCTAGAAAGGTGGGCGGTTATTTTGCAATAGTTTGATATCCAGTTTATGCCTCCAAATGAAATAAAGGGCCAATCCCTTGCTGATTTTCTTATAGGTCATCCATCTGTAGAAGATACATCGTTTAATACTGAACTTCCTGGTGAAGAGGTCTTCTCAATTAACGATAATTCCCAAACATGGGAAATGTATTTTTATGGTGCATCTAGAAGTCCAATAGGGTAGAGACTAGAAAATACTAAACTCAAAGAGGTTGGATTAGGAATAGTACTTACTTCCCCCAAAAAGGCAGTATTGCCTTATTCTTTTCTATTATCAGAAGGTGGTACCAACAATGAAGTAGAATATCAAGCTCTCATCGTAGGTTTGGAATCGGACCTTCAGGTGAAAATAGTTCATTTAAAGGTAAAAGGTGATTCAGAATTGGTAATCAAAAAAATCAATGGGGAATAACATACCAGAAAAGAAGAATTAATACCTTTGTGCGATTACGTCAGATATTTAATGGTTGAATTCTCCTCAGATCCGACATTGTCCTATGTCCCGCAATCAAAAAATACTCAACCAGACGCACTGGCTAATGCAGCTACAACCTTGGCATATCCAAATCAGGATGAGACAATTATCAACATAACCCATCGCCGCATGGTTTTACCTTTTTTTTCAAACCATAAGAGAGGAGATTAATGAAATTTTCCCTACTTCTGAACTATATGGTCATTCCATATGATGGAGAACATCCAACATGGAATATCTTTAAAATGGGATAATTCCAGCAAATAGGGTTGAGAAAGAGAAGATCCAGCGATGAGCGGCTAATTTTACTCATTATGATGGTCCAAACCACCAAAAGATCCTTTAAAATCAAGGTTTTATGGAATTCTCTTCATATGTATTGATGGGTAAGAGACAACAACTTTCATGAAAGAAGTTCATTCAGGAGCTTGTGGTGCCCACCAATCTGGGCACAGACTCTCCAATCAGATCCGAAGGCTGGGATACTTTTGACCTTCAATGACACAGAATTGTACAGACTTCACAAAAAAATGTCATCCCAGTCAAGTGCAAGCCAACTTCATTCATCAACCCCCAGAGTTTCTACATACAGCTAAATACTCCTGGACAATTTCCACATGGGGAATGGATATAGTAGGGCCTTATCCTCTATCCATGGCTAAGCAGTTTAAGTATATTCTCACTTCTACTTATTTCTTCTCCAAGTGGGCTGAGGCAATACCTCTCAAGGAAGTCGGAACCAAAAGAAATACTATTTTTGTCAAAACTAATATCATCACCAGATTTGGCATCCCCCATACTATTTTGATGGACAATATCACCAATTTTTGTTCTGTTATAGTTAAAAAGTTATATCAGGAATATAATATCAAATCCAATCATTCATCTCGCTATCATGCGGTGACTAATGGATAGAAAGAGGCTTTCAACAAAACCCTATCAAATATACTCCAGAAGATGGTGGATAAAGATAAGAAATCATGGCTTCATAAACTTTTGAATTCATTATGGGATTATCGGACTACTATCTGTACATCCACCCAAGCAACTCCTTATTCATTAGTATATGGAACTGAAGAAGTTATGAAAATTGAAGTACAGTTGCCTTCACTTAGAGTTTTAATTTGTGATCAGTTCTCTACAGATGAAAGAACTCAAAAATAATTTATTGGGTTGGAAACATTAGGTGAGAAAAGATTGCAAACTTTGCATCATCAAGAAGTCTATAAGAATAGATTAGTGCAAGATTTTAATAAGAAATTTCATCTCTGTTCATTCCTCCAAGGAGAATTGGTATTGGTCCTTAGGACTCCAATGATACCAGGAAATAAACCTCCAAAACATGAACCAAAATGATAGGGACCTTATTATATACATAAGGTCTATTTAAAAGGAGCATATTCTTTAATTTAAATGGATAGAGAGCTCATTACATCTCCAACCATTGAGAGATTCTTGAAGAAATACATTGTTTAATTATGCACATAGTCCTCACTACAAGACTTTAAACTACATAGTACAATGTATTTAATGCATGATTTAAAACTACACAGCAACCCATGTCCTAGTTGCATGAAATTAAACTTCATAACAACCGTAAGCATCCATGCTGCGAGACATTAAAATTAAAATCATTGTCATCCTTGTCACATGATGTTAAACACATGACATCATTTGTACAACGAATGTTTTCTCTATTTAATGTTAGAATCTTCCACAAGAAAATATCGTTAATATCATCACTACCTCTTAGTAGTACATGAGTCCCTCTCTTTCCTACGTCGGAGTTAGATCTAGATAGATACTATGTTTCAAGAACTATGTATGGATTGATTCTCATTTTCAATAAGATGCATAGAGATGCCTGATTTCCAATTCTGGGTCCAGCTACAATCACCATTTTTTTATTTTCATTTCTTTTCTGGTATATGAATTAGATCTATATAGAGTATTTATTTAAGATATATGATTTGGTCCTTATACCATTTTATGTCTTAAAATTTATCATTCTTTCAGAACATATCAAAAGCCCAATTCCTCATATCAAACTTATCATCAGGAATGATTGTTTCGAGAACTATGTATGGATTGATTCTCATATATTTTTGAGATACATAAAGACGCATAGATCATCAATCTTGGGCCCAGCCACAACAATAAAAAACCCTTTATTTCTTTTATAAAATCAAATCAGCATAGGGAATGTTTTAAAGAAAAACTATGTATGACTTGATTCTTTCCCCAGCAAGAAATATAGTGATACTGGTGTTTTATCCTTAATCCAGTTCCAATATGTCTTTACTTTCATATCAGTTCATTGTCATCCTTACCTCATGATGTTACATTGAATGAGAATCTAATACCCCTATTCTTCATTTGTATCACCTTTGAATTATAAAATAAACCCTTACTGCTCCTTGTTTCTCACAACTAGAATATCTCATGTGGGCTTAGAGGTTGAAAAAATGGATTCTTTATATATGGTGTTTTAATTTCTTATGCGGTTACCAATGTCCTTACTACATGACATGATACTTCATAGTATAATGTCCCTACTACAAGACTTATAATTGCACAATACCAAAGTCCTCACTGCATGACTTAAAACTGCACAGTACCATATTTATCCAAAGGAAAAAAAATAAAGCCTCCATTTTAAATATGAGTCAGATATATGTAAAGGACATCAAATTCATGGAAAACATTGATTCAAATATTTATCATGTACATTGGGCATAACCCCCTTTCCATATCTCACACTCTTAATCTTGAATTTTTCTTTCAAATTTTCATAATCTTTCTAATGTTTTCTGGTGATAAGGTTTTCAATATCTAAGATCTCTTTTTCCTGACTATGCAGCATGAGCCCTTAGGTGGCCTTGCATAAGTTGCATACATAACAGGCCTGTCAGCCAAAAAATGACACTATTTTACAATGCAGTATATGCCCCAGTTGACCCTGCATAATACATACCCCATCATGGTTTTGTCAAATAATGGTAACTTTGTTCTTGTTTATAGAATCTTTTTCACCATTAATATTTAATGATAATATACAGGAATCTATATTTTAAAACATTCATTCATGTATACTTGTCCCATTATCTTTCTCATTCAGAAAGTCTTCAAGACCATGGTTTACATATTTTCCTCATCATGTGTTCAATACACTATGAAATAATTTTGAAATCACTTGGCCACATGTTGTATATTGTTTCCATTCCTGGTCCTAGTTGTATGACCTGAAACTACAGACACCACATCTTTTACATTTGGGTCAGACCTTTATAAAAGTTCTACTCCTTTTATTATTTGGATATCTTGATTGGAGATAACCTTTCAATATTCAAGTACCTTTATCCATAAACCAAACTATGTACTTTAGAAAATCTGAATCTCTATAAACTTTCTTCAACTTTTAGTAATAAAACTTCAAGTTTCTGAGATCCCTTTTTCCTGACTATGTAGCACGTGCCCTTTGGCGGCCTTGCATAATTATCCTATAATAGGCCAACCAGCCAAAAGATGCCACTATTTGGCTATGAAGCATATGCCCTAGTTGGACCTGCATAATACAACCCCCATAATGGTTTTTTTAAATAATGGTAACTTCGTTCTTAGAAAATACTTCTTCTAATGATTCTATCCCTTTTTCCATATCATTCCCCAATTTTAGAAATTCTCAAATCACAGTTTACAATTTTCCCTTTCATACCTGAATATGATATCATATTTTCAAACAAAATTATCATGAAATTGGGAGAGTTTCATACTTTTGGTTAGAGACAATGACCTTAAAATTAAAGCCACCCAATGTCCTCACTGCATGACTGAAAACTGCACAATACCAATGTCCTCACTACAAGACTTTTGGTTTAAAATAGCTCTTTTATTCATAAAATTAATTTCCTTGACAAAACCACCTTTTGTGGTATTTGGTCACCTATGTCTTATTTCCAATATCTATCAACAAAAAAATATTAAATCCCTAAAAAGCTCTTTTATCTGACTATGCTGCATGTGCCCTTAGGTGGACTTTCATAAGTTTCCTGCATAACAGGATTGTCAGCCAAAAGATGCCACTATTTGACTATGCAGTATATGCCCTAGTTGGACCTGCATAATACACCCCCCTAACGGGTTTGAAAAATAATGGTAACTTCTTTCCTGGAAAAGATGCACATTATGTTGATAAAAGCATTAATATTTGGTATTCATAAAAAAATCCAGGCCCAATATTCCGCTTGGAAATGTTTTAAGAATATAAAAGATATTCTTAGCCACAGTGTTTTTTTTGGAATTTAATTTAAAATTTACGGTCAAAGCTATTTTCAACCTTAAATATTAGCCCTTTTCGATCCAACATACATGAGTTTAAATAGCCAGTAACAATAGACTTAGTTCTCATTAGATTGAGAACTTACAAGGGAAACTCTAAACAAAAGTTGAGTCCTAGCTCACTAAACATATATTTTTTATATGATTTTGGTAATATTGATCAATAAAAAAAGGAGTCTAAGGATACAAAATTTGTGGGGTTGTCCATATAACCCTAAAAATAGTGAAATTATGCTCGTTAGGTCCCTTGTCTTAATAAGAAAATTTTGAGCACTTCATTCTTATTATTTTAATAATGATTGTCTATCATGAAAATCAAGAATGAAGATTTATAAGATTGAAAAAAAGTTCTTTCATTTATATGAAAATAGAGGGCATCCACAAAATAGATCCTCTCTATTATTTTTCAAATTAAACTCTCTACATGATTTTTCATTTGTTGGACCGCTTCATAAGCTCTGTCAACTGCCTGTTGAAGTTGATATAGTTGAAAAACTCCAGCCTCATCTGCCTGACGAAGTGCTTCCTTTACTGTTTAAATGGATGTTATCCCCTCTAATTGGGTTTCTCCTAATGTTTGATTCATTTTCTCAAGATTTTTATGAACATCATCCAATTTCTGTGGAAGAGATAATAAATCTTTCCTGGCTTCTTTGATTTTTTGGAGAATCTCACATGATTTGTTGTTATGATTTGCCTCTACCTCAACCATTGTAGCTTGAAATCCATTAATATTGATAATTCATTTAGCCTCTTAAATGTTTTTTCACAGCTTATGCTCCTACTTCTGGCTGTGAATAATCTCTTTCATGGCATCGTAGACCGGCCAATAATTGAACCCACCAAATCCCAACACACAGAATAATGCTGGGAGTATTGAAATATGGAACGACAATTCATTTAAATGATTTTTAGCAATTATGCTCCAAATTTTCCACAATGTCTTTATTCATCCCATTCTAAGAGAATATTGCATCTCTAAATCTGAATCTGAGTCGCTACCATGAGGAAAAATGTACTTTTGAAATAGGTCGCTTAGAGAGCTACCATATTTTTCTTCTCTTGGGATAGTAGAAGATTCACCTTATGATCATTGATCTGATAAACCTAAATAATAAATCAAGGTCATTATTAGTGTCAAATGAAGGAAACAAATATGATTCAGATAGTTGGTTATATTTACCCAACAATATGTCAGCTACTTGATTGGATTCATTCCCTGTATTCTCAGCTCCAGTATTTTGAGGAAATGTTTCTTGAGATGGGATATTTCCTTGAATTTTCTCAGGTATGAAATTCGAAGGCTCTAGAACATCTCTTGATTAAGGATCCTCTATAAGTATTTCTTTAACCCCAGCAGAAGGATAATGTGGAACACCCTATTCCTGAAGAGCCTTTGTGACATTTTCTGTAGATAAAGCCGCATAAGATGAATTTTGATGTAAAGAATCAAGTTGAAGACCAAATTATGTATGGAAAATTCAAGGATAGGGACTTATGTCCTTGAAATTCCTCATGAAAACCTCCAAACTCCTTGATGGAACCTGGAATACAAATATTTGGGTAAAGGGTATACATAATTTCAGTGTATACAACCTGAAATGTTACAGGATCATCACTATTTAAGGTATTCGACAATTTTTGGTTGATTCCCAAATTGGATCCGCTGAAATTTGGTTCCATTGGCTCCTCAATTGATATGGCAGCATCAGATCCTTCCAGATTTGGGTCAACATCAACATCTGTCATAGATTGCTCTGGATTTTTATTCCTTTATTCTAAAGAAATGAGAATATCAGTTTTGATTATTTTTAGGATCCTTTGACAAAATAAATGGGGAATATATTTAATCTTACTAAGACTTTCCTCTCTCTAAACTGAGCTAGGAGCAGGTATAACTGAATCTTTTGACAGTACAAATACGTCAGCGTGAACATGGGTTTCCCCTGGGGCTTTTTTTTCTGATTGTGAAGCATCAGCTCTTAATCCCTTCAGAGAGGAGAGAGACATAGATCCTAAAAGAGAATAAAATGTGGTAACCAGAATGTATTGAAAATGTTTTATACCCTAAGGATTTTATAAATACTTACTCATTTTCTAAACTCTTCGAAGAAATATCATTTCTCTATTGCATTTCTATTCCAAAGCTTGAAGATAGATTGAAAAACTTCTTTTAGCAGGGGAAACTTGAGGTAATGGTTGAGGATTATCTGTCGACATTACCCTAGTCATAATTCTTGATCCTGGATAATGTTCTAGTGACTTGGGAGGATTATTTTTTGAGCCAATGGGAGAACCTGCAGGACTATACAGAGGTGATTCAAGAATCGGTCCAGATCTTCCTTCTCTACTTTCAAGCTGTAGAAATACATTTTCATCCATATTAATGATGCTAAATGATAAATAATAGTTAATACGAAAGAAAAAGGGAAATAAATTTTCAATATTAACATAAATATCCCACTCATCCTCAGAGTCGATAATTACACATTTGTGGACTCCTAAATCCAGCATATGAGATACTCGTTTAGAGGCTAGGATCTATTCATCAGTTGAATATATAAAAGTATCTAATTCTGCAATATACTTCTGTACTTCATCCATGTTATTGTATGGATTGAAATCAAAAGGGGCCTTGATATCACCAGTATCTGGTATTCAAATTCCATGATGAAGAAATGCCCAGGAATCCCTAAGATCATGGGTTATACACTCCCAATGATGAATGGATTAAGTTCACACATAATTAGATCTTGGCCTGGTTGACTATGGAAGAGATTCAACACCTTCATATTGAGGAACATATTTAGACCTTTCTTCCTCAGATTGTTTGATAGATAGAATAGGAATCTCTGTTTGATGATGGTTACTGGATCGCCTTGGCATTTAAGTTATTGATTCTTTAGCCTACGTCTTCCTGGTATACTTCTTACGAAGATGTTTTGAGGGCTCTGAAACCTCTGAAATTTCTGTATCATCTCTGTCCTTGGGCTTCTTTCCATGATTTCCACATGAAACAGTCATTGTAGATGCCACTTTATATACTCCTTTTGTTAGAGACTATTGAGTATATAAAGAAACCCAAGCTTTGGCTTACCTAACTTCTAATCCAATTGATGCATCTGGTGGAGGTAATGTAATTGACAATTTGGATACCTATAAAGTTGTTTGAATCCATAATTGTCGTGCTACACTTGGGTGCTTCTCATGTCTGACATATGTGGGTGGGAAATTATTTGATTGTTGAAGACATCAAAATTGACGAGCAAACCTATAGGGGACATAAGCTTTGCAGATAATTACACCATTAATCCTGGTTGATAATACACCATCCTTGAATGCCATCATATATGTTCTCATCTCATAATTATTTTCATTACCATCATCAGTAAATGTTACAGTTAGTGGATTACCAAAAGAAAAGAAGTTGAATTCTCCTGAGACATTCAAAACCGTCAGTACCTCATTAGGTCTCAATTTTAGAGGCATAATACCAGAAAAGTTCTATAAAAACGGGCTAAATCAACCATTAGGAACTCTGACTAAGTTCAACACTGAGTATGACAAAAAATTTGCTTCAATTCAGCCCCACAACACTTGGAATGGCCCCACAATCCTAAATGGAGCTTTCCCAATGCATAAATGCAGTAGGAGATAGTAAATTCTTTCCAAAATAGGGGTTTCTAGCCCTATATACTTCCCCTCTACCAATTTAGCTTCAATGATGAAAGTCTCTGATCTTACACCTCCTCTGGATTCATGGACTGGAAGCAAATAAACACTTAAACACATATCTTGGATAGAAGTTAAGTGTACATTTGCGTTTATATTAGGTTTGAAATTATAACCCCAATGCTGGTAATTGCCTCTTGCCAGTGTAGGCCAATATGTTCCTGAACTATGTCGGTTATCGATGGAAGGACTAACAGAAGGACATCCACAGGTTGGACCTTAGTCTATTGTTGGTTCTAAGAAGGCTTCTATCCACAATCTAGCATGAATATCTTTCTTATCCTTGGGTAATTTCTTTACTATCTTAATTAATTCATGATCTATTAGGGTGTTCTAGTAACATTACCCCAGGTTGAAGTAGGTGAGAAGAATTCATCATAAATTTTTCCCAAGAATAGGAATTCCCACAATTTGGTAAATGTCCCAAAGACTAATACAAACTTCACCATGCGTCAAATGAAAGGAATTTGTTTGTGGACTCCATCGTCTTAGTAATTCCGGAATGAATTAATTTTTGTAAAAATATATTTTCCCCATCTAGATAGCTTCATTGATATGAACGTCTGATAACTCTTTTCTGAATTCTTCACAAGTCCAACGTACACAGAATTCCCACATCCACTCGGGGTTTACACCCCTCCAGAACGAAGGTCCCAGTCTAATTTCCGAACATTATATTGATCTATTTGAGAATCCTGAAAATTGGAATCATAAAAATGTTTTATTAGCTCTACAACATGATTCTTCATGTTTGGAGTACGGCCACTGCGATGAAGGATGCAACTAATAGGGATCGTTCCTTCTTGTATTTGAACCCCCTTACACTAATATTCATGCAGTTACAGTTGGAATACTGAATAAACCAATTCTTTGCAAAGTAATTTTTAATATATGGAACATTGGAATCCTGAAAAATTCCATTCACATATAGTGGTAAGTAAGGACTTTGTGGATAGTCATGCTGGTGTAGAATTAAACCCTTCCATAGACCAGGAAGAGTACTCTGAATAAAGTCATAAAAATCTGGTCCGACGATCCTCTTCATTTCATTTTGATGAACCTTAGCTTCTTCAGTATGGGTCATAAAATGAGTCATTCTTTCCTACATAAATAATTATCAAAATTTCATGTCAGATTTTAAAGAAAAAGTGAATTTTTTTTGCAAAGGACACTGTTCACGTAGATCCTTCAACAAGGTCCTATGATAAGGTCCTTCAACGAGGTCACTCACGTAGTTCCTTTGACAAATATCCTAGTGTAACTCTATCAGTGAAGTCCTTTTGGCATTGCTCAATCACATAAACAATTTAACATTGAAGAAATTTCAAGAGAATTACACGAGAGCACAACGCGAGAGCACAATGAGATACAGATAAGCGAACGCGCTACGCAACGAGATCTATATATTTCGGAGAAAGCACAGGTGAAAAAGAAATAATGAAAGGATTGAGACCTATTTATAGGAAATAGAAGACCTAAACATCATGGCTACGCGGCATACCTACATGCCATATCTACACGCTAAAACTGCATGACATATTTGTGCGAAGGATTTGCGTAGCACAATTGTGATATCCATTAATCCATCTTGATCTTTTTTCCCAGACATTCACCACAGGACTTGACCCTATTTTTATATTTTGTATCCAATCCTAAGGGGGGGGGGGGGGATTTGTTGATACTACTTAAAACGATTCAAAGAGTACAAAGTAAACATCAAAAAAATACTCCCAAACTCTACACGATGTAGTAACATCCAACAGATTCTTGAGTGAGCTACGCGATCGAGCTTCGTGAAAGAATTACACGGCATAGCTACGTGCAAGAAGATTTGGGATGCCCCTACGCAGAGCACCTTCATGGAGGAATTTCATGGCATAACTGAATGGGAAAAATATCTTCGGCTAGGCCCATTCGTGCCTATAAATAGAGACCTTGGGCTCCCTATTTCCAGATGAAAAAAAGTGAATGAATCTCAGAATCTCCCATTGCGTAGCTCTTTTGCCTAGATCTCTCAAATTGTATCAGGTAGTTCTCTAAACTACAAAAGAAGGGATAATTAAAATGGATAGGCATGTTTTAAAGATTTTTCCGTTTTTCAGTCCTACTCCATACTTACGTGGTGTATATGTGCGCTGAAACTACACAGTATATTTTCACGCCACACCTGCATGATAAGGCAACACGAGGTAACTACGCGGCATACTTGCGAAAAGTACCTATTTGGATAGTTCAAATACCCTCCCTTTAATCCATCCATGGCATGGTATCTCCTTCCTTGGTTCCCTTATCTGAAAGGGGATAAGTTGAAGCCTCCACCAAAACCACATGACTCCTCAAAACTTAGGGTAAGGCACATCAGTGTGTCTCCAATTTGGGTTTGTATTTCCATAGTCATAGGTTTCCCACATTTGTTCTATAATGGGGTTAGGATTCATGGGATGTTTTTGGGTTTGTATATCCATAGTCACATGTGCCTTTCTCCCAGGATCAGTGTTGGGAAGTTCCCGATTTGGAGGGGGGTTTGGGTCTTGACCTCTCCCTTCGCGAAGAGATGACCCAAAACCTTAAGTCTCTGGTAGAGAAAGTATACTTCTCACTTGCTATTACATGAAAGCATAGGAAAAGTATCCCTCTCCTACAAAGATAAATTTTAGGGCAGCCATCCTGGTATAAGCCCCTCACCTTCACGCCTTCTTCCTTACATCGGACCATTTTCCTATGTAAATATTATAGAGGGAAGGCTCGTCCCCTTGCCCTCTTCCACATTTGATGTGCCCTCTTTCATCAGTGGATGAGGAAAAGTATGAAGTGTCATTGTTGAATATTATATATCCTCTTGTTTCTCACACCGATCATGACTCACATGGGCTTCGAGATATGTGATGATTACAAAATATGCACAAATAATCAGCCAATGAACTAAGAGAACTCTAATTCCTATTTAAGCCAGGATATATAGGAAGCCTTTTTAGGGACCGAGCTCATCCAACCCTAATTCCCCCAATTTGGGTATCCTTCTCAAGAAATAAGCCCCAAATTCAATCCTTAAATCATCAAGGAATCCTTTTTAGGAAGTAAGCGTGAACTCATCACTCTCAGAGGACCATACTATCCTATGAGATTCATCAAACTACGCAGGCTTTGATTCCCATCCATATGGGATACGTATGAAGCCTCCTTGAGGTTCAAACCCAACACTTCAAATAAAACATGTTCCCTTTATGCCATATTCCCAATAGGGTCTGATCCTACATGGAAGATCATATCCTTTCCATGTTCTTTGGGTTTCTTTATCATAAGTTCCACACTAAATTTCAACTAAGCACCTTCTGCTCAGAGGTCCTTATCACATGACCTTAAAAGGTATGATGTGTCCTATTAAGCGGCATCAAACTACGAGGGTTATGATTCCTTTCACAAGGATACATAATTATCTCATTTTATGATAACAATCCCAAGATTAAAAAATACCTTCATCTCCATGGATGACAATAAATTCCAAAGGTACCCACTGAGTGGCTTAACAACAAGTATCATTAAAACAATGATTAAAACAGAATCTCTAATCAGTATATTAGAGGATACCATTTATGGAAAAAATATAATACATATATATTTTTCCATTTATGAACCTTGAATTCATACTGATGATTCTAAATTTTACACATGTTAATAGGTGATTGTAAATTCCAAGGGATACTTATGATATACTTGGTGAATTAAAAAGGATTCATGAAAAAATATTTTAATTATACAAAGAGAGTTCTAGAGTAGACAATAATTCCCCCTAAAAGGGTGTGATGAGTCTGACCTCCCATCCTCTCAGCCAATGCACATTATTATGTATAGTAAAGTTAAAAAAAACTTAACGAACGCCTGCCTTTGGAATGCAGGTCCTCTTTGGATAAAGAACTATTGGATGTTTCTGGTTCCATGAATAAATCCCATGTAATACTCCTGGAAACAGTGATTATTAAATCTAAAACACACGTTTCAAGGAACTACGAAACATGGTCTAATGAAAATACGTTTTCAAACACCACATGTCATATACCTTTCACTTATTTCATCCAAAATTTTCGCTTAGAAAAATTCTAATAGATCCAATGATCTCAAATAATCCCCAAAATGGTCTCTATATTTAGTCCAAGATCCTCTCTAGTTTTGGAATAAACCAAAATTTCATCCAAAAATACTACTATGAATAGATGAAAAATATAATTGAAAATGAAATTCATTAGATATTGCAAGACCATAATAGAATTAGTGAAAACAAATGTGATTATAGGGAACTATTAGTTTCTATAACTACTTCATTAATTCATCATTGGGATGGAATATTCATCCACCCTAATCTTATTAAATCCAATCTAATATATATAATAAAAATACAATTCCATCATAAATATATCAAATAGGTCATAAATATAGGTTAATGAATATTTACTTTTTATTTTGACCCAATTCAACTTTTTTAGTCCATACATAATAAGTGTGATCCATTTTCCTTCATATAAAAAAATTGGAGATTCCCATCGAGATATACTCAGGTGAAATAAACCTTTTTAATCTAAATCATCCATATATATTTTTAAATATCTTAATTCAGCTACAA
Organism: Viscum album; assembly: GCA_963277665.1. Lineage (NCBI taxonomy): Eukaryota > Viridiplantae > Streptophyta > Magnoliopsida > Santalales > Viscaceae > Viscum > Viscum album. The sequence continues at coordinate 1,539,515,978 of OY728131.1, forward strand.
AAATTTGGTATGCTTAGAAGGATAAGGGTTTCATTCTCAAAACCAGAATGATTGAGAAAATAACATCTATATTAGGAGGAAAAACTAAAATTTCTACACAAAACACTTTAGGGAAGTCCCCAAGCATTATTGGTAACAAACTTTCATGATTCATTTCCGAAAAATAATATTACAAAGAAGAGCCCATGAATATGATTCTACCCACTCTTCAAAGTAGAGGTATTTAGTTGATGGCTCATTATGCCCATTCTCCTTGTAATAGACAGAAAATACCATATGGAGAAGTGATGGATACCCTTCTATGAAAATAATTTATGAATGCCATGTAAGTCATCATCTAGTACATTACACAGATAATGATAATGGAATCCATTTCCCGAACATGGAATGCTTAATAAAATTACACCTTATATATAAAGTGGACATAATAAGGGGTCCATAATCTATGTTCCTTATTTTTTCAAAGATGATTCAAAATACCCATGGTTTAAAATATATGAATTTAAGGAAGGTTAAAAAAAATCCAAAATTAGATAAAAAATGAATTAGTGAAAGTCACCCATGAAAAATATATAAATACACCTAGATGATGCTAAAAAACCATACCAATCACCGTAGTTATCCCATCTATAGAATCTATGAATTCATGTCCCATTATATGAATCTATTTTATATTTACATGTAACTTTATATGAAAAATATATTGAGGTTCCACTCTCAAATATATACTTCCATGAGAGGATATAGTTTTTCCTCATTATCGTAGTGAACATAATCCTATAACCCTTAGTACTTTATACTAAACCTAGGATCTTCAAGGATCTGAAGACCTTGCAGTAATATTTTCCAAAATATGTATCCTATAGAATGTTTTGAGATATCATAATTTCTAAAATAATTTTAAAGTCATATAATTTTCTATAAATTAAGTATCAATGTGGTTGAGGACAACAAATAATACCTCTGTTTGGATCATTTTTCTTCCAATTATTTTTTATGATTGTAGCTTCACTCCCAATTGGTATCGAAGAAGACCATACTAGTCATGACATTAAAATATGTTCAATTTTGACCATTAGGGATTGCATGAAAACTTATTAATTATTAATTTTCATTATAATAAATTCTTAAATATAGATATCAATTTGAAGTCTCATTTATATCCTATACAATTTTACCTTTTCATTACACACAATATTGGAAGTAAAATGGATGAGTTTGAAAAAACAATTATTATAATCAATAACTTTATAATATCACTGATTAAGGACTAAGAACTCTTGGTATTTTTTCAAATCCATCATTTTGAGATACAAATTATTAGAAAATTCTATATTGACAACTATTCACTCCAATTTTGTTTTATTTCTTGGTTCGAATAATTGAATCACAGAATCATCTTGTTGGTACGTCAAGAATAAAAGTAGTGTATTTCACATTGGTAAAGGAGATAATATCTAGAAACATTATGTTTTAAAGTCATTTTCCAATTAATCTTTAACATCCTAAGGTTTTTGGCCTCCTAAAATAGGAGAAGGATTATTCAAAATAAACTATTGAGCTTTATCATGATTAAAACCCTTCCCCTTTTCTCTATCTTGATAGGGGCCATGGTTTACACCATAATACATGGATCAAACTATTATCCCAACTAAAAAATTATGTTCTGGTTAAAAGCAAGGTTAACTTATGGAATGTTATCCACCTCATCCTTTGTAGGGTAATCTAGGGTTTTTAGAGGCGCCCTACTATAAAAAGTCAAACAAAGAGGAATTCATAAAAATAAATAATGAAACCAAAAATAATATATATTAGAGTTTATTAAACACCAACATGAAATCTAAATAAGTGTTTATATATAGATACACTCTTCCATAGGATGGTTATATGTTCATGGTCTACAATCAATGAATTTTGAATCAAAAGAAGAGACAACCAAATCAAAACGTAAAATTTAACCCAAAATATCCACTCGGAAGTCAAGGTAGTACACCAAGAGTATTTGGTAGATAAACCTTCACATTGAATTTCATTGAGAATTGATAATACTATCATCTGTGTACCTCAATATACAAAATAATATAGATCCTATGTCAATGGATCTCATACCATTTCTTAATAAAGCAACATAGGATTCCCATGACCCAGGAACCTAATATAGTCCGAGGAATGAATTTTTTTTCTTGAACCCCACCTACTGGATATATGTTTCTGGGTATCTAAGGATAACATTTTGGGAATGGTTTTACCAAATATATGAATCAAATATGGGGCCCTAATGAAGAACCCAATATGGCCTTACCATACTTTGGTGAGTCATGCTATCAATAGGTTATAAAAAAAATCAAAACATCGAGTAGTAAATAGAAATAATAAATAGAAAAAAATCATAAAATAATATACTAACCTGTAGGATAATATTACCAATATAAAATAATAAAATAAATGGATTCTAAGGATTAAATAGTGATACATGATACATGAGAATAGTTTATAAAATATATCAAAAGAACAAAAGACTTCTCAAATAATCTCCATGTAAGATGAGGTATCATCCCACCACCATTTCAACACCGTAATCCTAGGTTAGTCTAGAATGAGTACCCACCACCTCCAAGAAGTACATTTCACTATCCTTTATCTGAAAAAAGGTCTTCATATACACATGGGTGTATGCATGTTGAGAGAATCTATCCCTATAGTATCCCACCATGTTTTATATATCAAAACTTTGTTTTAAAAACCAAACATTCTAGTATGGACATAATACATGAAAATAACCTTGAACATTATGAAATAAAATAAAATATAGTTGTGAGTTCAAATTATTAAGTATAGAATAAAAGGAAATGCTTTTAAAAGTAACATTTCAAAATAATATCATGGTATAAAACATTATATTTACCAAGTCTAGGAAACTAATAAATTATATATAACTAAATAGTGTAATGTCCTCAATTAGTGGGATATGTCTAGTTCTATGTCTCATTCCGTTGGGGGTTCCAAATACTACATACATAGCATTTCAATATGTGGGGGTAACCTTATCTAATCTAGGTTATCCCACCTAAGTACCTTAGAATCCAAAATATTTGTTGGAAATCAAAATTACTCATTAATAACCCTTTGTATCAACTATTTCACAAGAAAATCCAATTTCAAGAAAAATAAAACAATTTCCCCATTTTAGTTCATAAAACGTAATATTGATGACATAGTATTTATTAATTAATTTGAAAATAATTACATAAAATTATTATTTTTTAAATAAATTAATTAAAAGGGGAAAAATTATAAGATAAATGAGGAAATAAAATCATATGGAATCACCTAAAAAACCATTCTATACTGGTGGAAACTAATCACCTCTAATTAAAATCTATTTATAGTACCAAAAGCGATCCTAGAGAGGAAATAAGATCCCATTAATAAAAAATTGCACACCTATAAAAATGAGAGAAGAACCCTTACCCTTTATGGATTTAGGGAGAAGTTAAAACTGCGAAATAATGATGGATGAACATAATGGAAGGGAGGGGATAAGGTTATATTGTGATTAACTTAAAGATATATTAATATAACCCCAAGAAATAATTACTTAGTAGAGTTGTGTCTCATTCATGAGGGAAGATGGAAATTGAGTGGGAGTTCCAAATAAAGGTTAAGTATTTAATTTTAAGTAAGGGAAAAAATAAATTTCATTAAATTTATTAGATAGGCTGCATAGTTTGACAAACTATGTAAAAACTATGTGGGTTATAATATATCACCTGCGTGCTCACATTTTTTGTCCAAATGGTTTATTAAAACAATAACCAAACATGAAAAATTCATCCATTAAAAAATATAGGTTTTCCTCACGGTTGTTACACAGTTTCAACTAAACATGTGATAAAACCATGTGACAACTCTATTTCATGCAATTTTCTCTCTATTTATAAAAATATAGTCTGTAATAAAGGGAAAAACTAAAATCTATAAAATAAAACATATAATAGGAAACAATTACATTTGAGGTGTGATGTACCATGTCTTGAAATCTATATTAGGTACATCCTTAGCTCACACCCTCATTTGTTGATAAACCAATCATATATTTATGTTAGAAAAAAATAAGGCACCCATCAAATGATCAAAAAAGTGGATAATTTATATTAAAAGATTCTGGTTTATTAACAACATTCAATCTATGGTAATAAAAACATAATGGTAAACTCTCATCGACCTTATTATTAGAAAATAGTAGAGCACCACATATCAACACCGTCTATCAAATGAACTCCTTGGATTTAATATCCTCTATCTGTGTATTTAATTTCTCTATCTTAGTAGGTTATATATGATAAGGGTATCATGAAATTACCTTAGTACCTTGTTCAAAATCTATCACAAACATAATATTATTATCTAAAAGAAACCTAATAAAATATTCAAAAAATACTTCTCGATACCAATCAAACATAATAGGGATAAACTAATATGTTAATTCAATAAACTTAACATAGATATATCTCTTTGAGTTGAGATATAATCCTACATAACAACCCTATGTAATATCTTAACCTACTATCATGATAAATCTACTCAAAGTAAATAAACAATTCACTAGATGATTTATAAAGTGATAAATATCTCTTGTAACCCTCAATATGTTTCCAAAAAAGTAATCTACAATCCGATCTTGATAATCACAAAAAAACTAAATCTTCATAACAAATAGATCCCATAGATGTAAAATACTAGAAATATCAACTAAATATGATAAAAATTCTTTAATATGATCTTCTAACCATCATAATTTGGTATTAATATATAAAAAATTGAATAGAATCTCCTAACCAACCCCAAATCTGAAACTAGAAAAACATAAATAATGAAATGAAATGTAATAATATAAAAAAGTTCTACATGTTTTGGTAAACATTATTAGACCTCTATATAGGGAATAGAATTTTCTAGATCCATTATATTACAATCAACCTAAAACAACTACAAAGATCCAACACCATGACTCTACCTTTGAGTTTCTCGACACCCCTATATAACTTCGCATAACTATGCCTGTGAATGAGAACCACATTTTCCACCAAGACCAGATTTACCAAATGATATTATTCTTGAAATCTATTATAATGCACTTTCCAAACCCCATAACACCTATATATAATTTAAATTATAAATTCTACTTCACATAAATCATTTATAAAAAATCATTCAACGATTCCCCACAATGTAACATGAGTGTAAATACATAGGATCACTAGGTAAAATGGAAAAATTATGGACTTTTATTTAAACTTATTACACTGCAATGATGCCCCTCATTTGATAGGAAGTGATGAGTATGTCTTAAATTGATCTTCTAATTTCACTCCACCTCAATGTAGATTATATCTATCTATATTATTTACCCCACTAGATATACTTACTCCCATTAAAATTATGTTCTCATACTCATGTTAATTTTCCACTATAAGATACATTCGTACCACCTTTGTGAAATTGGGTAAACAAAATAGTTGATTTTTTGATCAAATATCTAAATTTATCACATAATCAAACTGATGGGACCTATATAACTCATCTCCTCCCTTGATATGATAAACAAAAGGAAATTACCTAAATCTAGATGAATAATCATGGATGAATGTTTTCCCTTTATATTCAGATACTCTTTCCCATATCCATCCTTAATGTCAAAGGATGAAAGTTCTTTAATTATTACACATAAAACTCATATGAAAACCCCTAAATCACCTTTACCTATAATATAATAACTTATTATTATGTTTTTGTATTCATAATAAAAATTCCCACTTAAGCCTTCTTATATTTAAGATCATTGATCATTACGAAGAACTAGACCATCCCCTGAAGCCACTATTTAGCTCCTTCAGGAATAACATCACTACTAAAGGTAAGAGAATGTTGTGATTACAATTATTTGATCTTATGAACCACCAAATCTACCTCCAAAGGCTTTATTGATTATATATCAAGAATCAAATTCAACAAAATCTCAAAGATATTATTCTTTACCGATGTCTTTAAGACATCATATATGTGAATATAATGATCTTTCCCTACATATGTCTCTCATTATAATGATCTTTCTCTATCCCTATTCCTTGAGGTTCTCTAAATTTTTTCTTTTTCATATAATCTTACAAAAGCAACATCATACCCATGAATAACAATAATAAAATCCCAATAAGGAAAGTATCACACACCACTTCATGCACAAAATCACAAAATTAAATTTTTATAGAAACTAATCACACTACATCACTAAATATGTTCTAAAAAATATTATATGTGTAATTAATTATTAATTATTCACTCAAGAAAACACATTTTTGGTTATTAATAATTCTATTATTTTCTTCAAATATTTGATAACTAATCAATCACAAACACATGTATAAACAAATGCATGTCATATCCCTAAATTATAATATGATGCACGAATACCATATTAATCACCCAACCCGATTGACTATCATAGACCAAAATCATTTTGTAAACTGAAAAACATAATTACATTCCTCCATTTTAATATCTTTTTTCTAAAATATCTATTATAGTCAAAGGCACACATATAGATTCCATGTCGAGTCTAGACTCTTATCCTCCCCTCTACCAAAACCAAAAATTCAAGAATCTTGAAAATAATGACTATGATCCCATTTTTAATCCTCCCACCCTATAATGAACATTCCACCAATGTGAAATACCACATATCCTCAAGTGTGATCCCCATATAATAGAATTTGGTGACAAGCACTAAGGGTCAATAAAAATACACAGGGAGTGATTTCCCCTCCAATGATCCATCAAGTTAGGAATAGATAATAAATGAGTCAAAAATACATAAAAATCTCAAATTAAAAATAAAAAACTCAACAATCTATAATACCATCAATTATATGCATATAATTTTCATTCAACTAAACATGAATCAAGATAAAAATAATAGGTATTAGAATATTTAAAGTATAATTGAAAAAATAACCAAGTGAGTACCACCCACTTTTTAATATACTAAATGAAAATGAAAAATATAAATATAGTTTATCTAGTAACCAACTTCCTGATAAAAAAAATTATTTCCCTTTATCGAAATATCAAGTATATAATTTATAAATACATGAGTTGTGTACCTACATTAAGTGAGAATATAGTACTTCATAAAAAACTCTTCAAATCATTCCATCCAATTTCTTTGTTTTGATAATATTAAAATAGTTTAAATATTTAAATGATCTAGTATTTATGCTCTTAAATACATAGAGAGGGAATAAGGTTCAAATTAAGTTACTGGAATAACTCGTTATGTCTTCAATTAATGCCATTACCTATATAACCTAGTATCCCAAAAAATCCATATCACCATCCCATATGCCAAACACATAAAATTAGTTCGTTATACATACCAAAATAATATAAATAAGTTATCTAATATTACAAAATCATATAATAAAATAATTATATAAACCTAGGACCAAAAAAATTACAATATAAACATATTGATTTCCACATTATTTTGACTTGAATATCCTAACCAATTTCCCAATAAATTAACATAAATCATAACACTCCATCATAAATAAAAAGTTAATATAAATCACTGACAAATCAATTTATCATTCTAAAATTTTATCAAAATTAAGTACCAAGATATTCAACTTGAATACCCAAAAAAAATTCAAACTATATTTAATCAGTAAACATTACCACCTACATTTTCATCACCAAACACACAAATTTCCTTCAGTCAATAAATTCCAAAAGACTCTATTTATGCCAAATTATTTCACTTTAATGTTAAATAAATATCAAAATAATCATTTAATTTTTAATATTTAATTACCTGAATATAAAAAATTTAAATACATACAATTATACACTATAGGTCTCTATTTATGTTAATTAATGGTTGGAAAAATACCTCAAGGTAACATTATAGTATATTTTGTATTATTGTGTTTGTTGACAAAGTAAGTTTCTATGATAACTTGGGGAGATCCAGAGATATTGTTGACATGGTATGTTGAAAAGGTTTTAAGATAGAGGAATGGATACCCTGTAAGACGTATAGAAAACTTCCTACATTAGGTGATTTTGTTTCCTAGTGTTTTCCAAATTTATAGGGTCCAAAATTTGGAATTTGGATAGAATCATGAAAAGTACATTCCCTTGAATCCATTATGAAAATATGGAAAATGAATGAGTTTCATGAAGATGGGCTTCATGATGGGTGTTTCACAAAGGCTAAAAAACTGATAGTGATCTACAAGACAATTATGGGCCTCATGAACAATGAGGGTGGGGAGCATAACTAGTGGAGCATCACGATGACACCAAGAGTTTGATGGTGATCTCTATGAAAAAAATGGGCATCAAAATTAGGGAATGTTTTTAGAGCATTATGAAAATGGAGAATCTTGGTAGAAAATATGGAGCATCGAGAAATTGTTTTAATGTGGAATTAATGTTCTATAATCAATGGAAATATTTATAAATAGGAATATACCCCAATCATAATATAAGGGAGACTTAAAAAAATATTAAGGATTCAGAATGGTGAAGTTGGTTCATGAAGGTGGTTCATGAAGATGTTTTATACAAAGATGTTTTCAAAGGTAATAAAACCCAACCAAATGTTTTAAGAATCATGAAATTAATGGATGTCATGAATGCTAAGTATGCTGCATGAAAGAAAGGATATTCATGAAGGATTTTTGAGCATCATGAAAGAGGTGTTCTTCATGAAGTCTAAGTGAGATTCATGAAATGTCAGAGAAATAGGAATGATATTTGATCTTCGTGAAAGAGGATCTTCGTGAAGTAAGTGAGCACCACAAAATATATTAAAAAGGAATTACCCAGTAAATCTATTATAAAGTGGTATTCATCAGTTCGATGAAAGGGAAACCTCAATAGAGAATATACGAATAATTTTGGATGCATGAATTCATGAAAATTATGGGACCTACAAGTCCATACATTGTGAGTGGATCCCTTCCAAGAGTAGTGAGAATTGGAAGGGGAAGACAAAAATGTTTTCCATTGATAGTGTTCTAGAAAAATAGATATTGGGAATGACCCTTGGCAATGTAGTGAGAAGACCCTAGTTCTTATAAAGGTAGCGAGCTCGGGTATTGATGATATTTATCCCAAACCATCATTATTTCCAATAAGCCTCAGTAAATTTGGTAAAATCGGTACATTGTCATTGTATGATCCTAGGATATAGCCCAATAAAGGTGAACCAAGTAAAAATCACGGTGTCTATGTTCTTGTTTTCCTACATTACATTTAAAGCATCATCATCAAATAAATAAGGAAAGAATAAGATAAGTATTAACACTTAATTTCAAACAACTTAAACCTTATAATAAATAAGTAAAGATATAGCAGAGTCATAAAAATTTATGAAAGAATATCCATAATCTGATTCACCCCCTCTCAGGTTATGTAATATTCTTTTGGCCATAATAATTAAATTAGTTACTCACAAAATTAATAACCCATTTTCCTTTTCTAGATTACATTATTTATAAAACCAAAATCAATCAAGTTGTAATTAACCTTTATAACCCTTTGGATTTCATAAAACATATCCATAAAAACACAACATTGACTTTAAAACCCAAGAAATGTGTTTAACCACATTTTACTAGGCATTAGCACACAAATGATAACAATTTTCATCAACAAAAAACCAATCAATACGTATTTATTTTTAATTAACATTCAATAATTTTAATTACCCATATATGTATGGGTTGAATAATTAGTTGAATTTGAATTATGGTATTCAAAGAAATATTTTTTTGAGAAGTATTATCTAGATAATGAATCCGTAATTTGGGAAAGTTCAAGGATTTTTTTTGATATTGTTTAAGTCTTGGTGACATTTAGGTGATGAAGAGTTTTTTAGGATAATCCATGTATTGGAATTATATAAATGGACATCGTTGAGGTGTTCACAGATACAATTTGTGATAGGGTAATATGATTATGATATGTTTAAACTATTATATGGATGAAAATATTAATCATTATTCAATGTATAGAGCTTGTAAAGGGGTTTAGAAAACCACTATGTGGTCACTGGTACATTGGTGACCCTTTTTTGAGAAACCATGATGTATTCAATAGAACGTGTTTAATCCTTACATGGAATACCCCTATGTGGTCACCAATACATTGGTGACCTATTCGTGGGCACCATTACATGGTTACCCTTACACAGGTGACCCCTATCTCGGTGACCCATATATGGGTGACCCATATACAGGTGACCCCAATGTGGGCCACCCTTACATGGGTACCCATTCGTGGATAACCCCTATGTGGATCACTCTTACATGGGGGTCACAATTTTGTTGATAAAACCAACATTGATGACTTATAAATGGATAATCTATAATAACACAACATTTTAATTGAATATTTACTTTGAAATAAACTTGTTTTATTTGATACCTTCCTTTAAACATAACCTCATGTATAAAAGAATCATGATATGGTCTCCTATTATAAACAAATAATTAGATTGTTGGGTATGAATAGAATTAAATTCAATAAGAAATTAGTTTATAGTGACCCTAATGAATAAATATTTATTGGCTTATTCTTAGGAATTAAGTATTCAATTATTAGGGAAGTTGTTTTATGCTTCAAAAATATTTTTTAAAAAATTTTTCTTTTTTGATTTTATAAGAAAATATTATTATTAATTTGAGACAAAATTTTAAATTCTATATTATAAAAATTATAATTTTTTTGGAAATAATCATATCCAAATTATCTTAAAGTGTAAATTTGTAACTTTTCTAAAAAGAGTAATTTTAACTTTATAGGAGAAAACCAATATTATAGAAATTTTCCTCTTCATTTCAAGTACTTATAAAGTACAATTATTTAGTGAATTGATTTTAAAAATTTAATAGTTCCATTTTATTAAATATAATCCAATAAATTTCATTTTAATATATATTATGCTATATTTTAGTATAAAATTCTTATCATAAATAAAATCCCATTTTTTTAGAAAAACATTTTTCATCTCATTTTGTGGATTTATTTTAAAAGGATTTTTCCACTTATTGAGATTTAATTTAGTAAAATGGGTTCCCTATTTGGAATAATAATTATTAATATTATATAAAGTTCAACATAATTTTTTCTAAATATGAATAGTAACTAAGGTAAAAATTCATTACTATGTTAAAAATTAAAAAGGGATTACATGGGACATAACTAAAGAGGTAAGTGTTAAAATTAACTAAATATTTTTCTAAATACTATTAATTAAATATATCTTTTTTATATTGAATCATATATTTAAACAAGATCAAATTTGGATCTATTTTGGATGAGTAAGACTTTAATATATTTTAATATTTTTAAAAATTCCAATGGTGTCCTCCCCCCCTTATATAAGTTTATCACCTGTCATCTCTTCCTCACACTCCCAAAACCTTATATCTTGTCTAATCCAGACCAAAATTTCTTATTAAAACCCTTCACTCATATTATAGGGTGTTTTTTTTCATAATACTATCATTTTAAGGATTAAGTAGTAAGATAATGGATTTTTAGTTGTGAATAGATGATTTAAACATACATGAATAAAGATGAGACTAGATATAAGGGGTTAATGTTAATATATACTTTATTTTTAGGATTATATATGATAAATTTAAATTGTAGAAAATTATACTAATTTTATCATTTAAAGGGAATTTATTTTCTTCCCCCTATTTATTTCTATAATGATTATGAATTAGTACCATTTTTTCTCTTTGGTACATAAAATGTTTGAGAAAATGTTTTTTTAATAAAATCAGACCTTATTTTTTATTTGGTAGATAAATTTTTCTTCCGTACTGATAAAATTAAAAAAATATTTTGTGAAATTTATTCCATAATCAGGAAGTATTTTAATTTTTTTTTCACTACCTCTAATATTAATAATTTTTTAAAAAAAAATAATATTTCGAAATAATATTTTTTGAACAAGTCATTTCCACAATTTACAAACATGTGAAAAGAATGTTTTCTTCTAACATATATGAAATTAATAGATTTTCTCACAATCTGGTCCATTAATTTATTTGAAACATCCTTTATATGTTCCCATGTTTATTTTCTAATATAATAATTATCTTCACATTTTGAGAGTTTTTAATTAAAATTTTATTAAAAGAAAATTACATTTACTCATGTTTTTCTGAGAATGGTTTTAATGATAATTTAAAGGTATTTGTCATCTATTTCAACATACATAAATTATTTTTATGCATCACTAGGTATATGATCATATGACACAATCTATATTCATTCTTTGGGTGACTTATGAGGATGATGATTTAAGGATGACTCTATGAATCCAATTTCTTTCCCAAGGTTTAATTATGTTATGATGATATATTTATGCAGAATATTTCATTTACATTTGTTATTATATGATGAAATATTGGAATAAAATTAATTTCCTTACTATTTTTTATGATATAATGAATTATTGAATATTTTTATGATCTTGTGGTATATTTATGGTTTATTATTATACGATATACTGGTCTGTTATATCCCCCAATGCATTAGGTAAAGATGGATAACTTATAAGATAATTATGTTATGCATGTAATTGAATTTATTTGTACAAAATTATGTATGGACCCGGTTTTATTTATGTACGTTTATGCATGGACCTGTTTTAATGTTCATAAGATTATGTGTGGACCAAATTACATTTCATTAACATAATAATAAACCTGCTATGATTTTTATATGTTCAAAATGTTATAGGATTATACCAGTTCTATATTCTTATGTTTATGAAACGGTCTCATGGATCATGACTAATTTCAGATGATTTTTCACTCTTATGATTTTTTATTTTATTATGATAAAGTATTATTCCATGACACGAGATTAAGGATATTTTTATGATTGTATATGAAATAATTATTTCATGACCATGTTGTCATACCATTATGATTATGTATGATCATTTGTTGGTATCTCATGTGTTTACATCTTAATGGTATTTCAAATCACCCTTAATTTTTTTCCATTTTCCCTAGGTTATGAATAAATGTTTTATGTAAGCAATGTCTAAGGAAAGTACTATGATAAAAGAACATTCGTAGATATTGTAGATATCCTCTATGAAATAAGTTCTTTAGTATTTAGTCTCCAAATATATTATAACATTATGATTCTAGGGGTATTTATAATTGTTTCATATATTGGATATTATTATATAATTATTTAATATTAATGTATGTTATTATGGGGCCACCTAATCTATTATCATATCAGGGATTAATATTTTTTAAATATATTGAATAGAGAACATTGTTGGAAACCATATCGATAGGACTATGTATATGATAATATTCTGAAGATTTGGTAAAGTAGTGATTTTTTTGGTGTTCAAAGAAAACATATCCTTATCTGGATTTTGGAAAGGGATTGCAGCTATGGTAGAGATGCACCTGGGGGTAACAGCTCTGAAAGGGGTGTATTGGGTATTAACATTATTATCACTAGTTCACGATGAGTGAGTCTAATAAAACATGCCTAGTCAAACAATCCCATGGTAGATGATGAGGTTGATTCATTTTTTCATTGTGATCTATTATTAAAGATTTGATTGAATGATGTTAATTTAATTCATCTATCAAACCTAAGGTGTTAGATATTGATAAAAAGGTGTCATAATTTAGGGTATATTAGGAATTATTTTCATGAATATATGATTATTCTCTGTAATTTTTGAAAATTTATGCATACACTATGTTTTTGGTTTTAGTCAATGGATGGAACATGATGGAATCATATAAACAATGAATGTCAATACCAATAAAATTACCATATGCATGATAAAATGAATGGATTAAGATATGGGATGCAATATCATATGACTATACTAAGTCGAATCTCTGATGATATGAGTGGTAATGTGGACTATGTTGAACTTCTGAATGCACCAAAGAAGTAGAAAAAAGGCGTTGAATATTTTATACAAAAAATATCCCACTTCCATTATTGGCCATCTAATCCACTAGTTACCCTAAAATGGATCAATATGATAGGAGAAATATTCTTGACTCTTCAATGCTCATACCATTAGAAATATATCTTAAATTATATCACTAAAAATAAAAATATGATCAATGATGGAATTTTATCAAGAATAAAATGACTAAATAATAAATAATCTCCATAGAATGGGAATAGTTTAAGATACTATTCACAAAAAAATGATTTCCCTAAAATCTTTATACTAAAATGTAAAGGAACTTTCTATAGTTGAAGAAGAAGGAAAATGTATCCATTGGTACCTATGGATAAAACATTAAAACACTTGAGATGTACAATTATAGTTTTCTCATTAACCCATAATGCTATATTGATCTATTATATAGCTGTTTGAAACCAATTCAACGAATGTAATCAACCATAATAGACATTGAAATCTATGGAGACATGCATTTATATGCACTCAAAGTGGAAATGAAAGCTATAAATTCTCATGGTTATGGTGTTAAGAAATGGTTGATAGAGTTTCATGTATGCTAAAATGGTATGTCATATAGATAAGAGAAGTGTTTTTAACCTCATAAATAAAAAAAATATTGCAATGAACCATCAAGTAATTCTATAAATTGAACGAGAATATGTTTCATGTGTGGGAAGTATAGCCATTAACAAAAATAATATTGATGTATTGTAAAGAGGATAATTAATGAAATGAATATTTAGAATTATGAAATGAATACACAAACCCAATTAATTTTTAGATTAATGGATCTTGTGAATTATGTGAATTGATGACCTTATCCATGGGCTAATGTGGACAATGAGCCACAATAACCACTAAATCCAATGGAAAAAGTGAAACCACATGTGATCTGGATATTCAAAGGGGTTATGAGAATAACATGGTGAAGGGTAGACTTATCATCCACTGTAGAATAAATAATGTTTTATTTTATATTGGAACTTCCCAATCATTGATATAAAATTAATTTACTAGGGGTTTTACATTACCATAAAAATTATTATATATAAAGTCAATAGTGAAAAATAAAAATTGTATGATGATCGAATATCATGTTTGTAGATACTCATAGATATAAGTGTGTGGGATTTTTATTCCATAAATATTTTTATTCTCCCTATAGTTGAATTTGATGTGATTTTCGGTGTGGATTGAATATCTCTATATAAAGCCTATATCAATTTCTGAGGAAGGGAAGTCACATTTGATATCCCGAACCAACCTATAACCATATTTATGTGAGAGGATGGATATGAACATAAAATAGTAGTTACATATGTTATATTGGTCATATTACCTATTCATGAGGGAAAACTCTTCTCAAATGGTTAGGTAGAAAATCAAGATTAAAGATATGGATATTTTTTAGGATTAGGATAATGTATTTCTTGAATAATTACATTGTCTTCCCCCAAATCATAAATTTTAATTTTTAATAGAACTAATTCATTGTGTTCTACCAATTTATAAAACTTCATATATATTGGCCTTGATTGAGTTGATGGAATTAAAGAAGAAACTATAGAAAAATCTTGACAGTGGATTGATGTGAATGAGTGCATCACCATGGGGTGCACCTATTATTTTTTTAATAAGAAATATTTGTCAATGTGTCTTTGTAATGATTATCAAGAAAATAAAAAGACCACTATTAATAAAAAGTATCTCATACCATCAACAATGACGAATTTTCATTGTTTTTTTAGGTTGGTTGGAATCTACTAATGCCTGATGATAAATTTATCCTAGATATGAAATACAATAACTAATTGAATGCATAAGTAATAGATTTTTTTTAGAAAGATAAAAATGAGAATAATTTCAAGGAACTAAAGATAAGGTTGATCAATGAATTTGTGGTCACACTACCCTATTGTAAAAAATGGATTGTGACCTATAGTCTTGCATTGAATATAAGAATAAAATTCTTTCTCATATAGAATGATTTAGTGATATCTTCTACCTTATTCAAATTAGAAATTATTGGGAAACATTACTGAAATTGTGATTTGGAGTTGGTGGTAATATTTTTTTCATTCCAAATATCTAGGCATTATCTATATGATGAAATGTGGGATATATATATATATTTATATATATATTCTGATCTATTTTTTTATTATATATTCACATAGATATAGTTGAATATGTTCCAACAAAGATCTTTTTAATTTATTAATTATTATCATTGATCAATACACTACCACCCTAGGAAGTTGAAAAATGAGTTTGATTCTTTAAGTCAGAAAGACGATGATAGTTTGTCCATGATATGGATAGGAAAGGTTCAAATATTTATATATTTTTTGATTATGTATCTTGAAATTATATGGAAAGTGGACCTATATTATTTTTATCAGATGAATATTAAACCACCCATACAAATTAGGATTAAAAAGGAATTGAAGTAGGATGTAGAAATATAGAATATGGTGATAAATTTCTTGAGTTCACCCAACATTATGATGTAATATAAAATTTTAGAAACAGAGTATGTTTCCCACCAATATTATACTTTAATTAAGAGTAGTTGGATGAATCACATAGTTCATAATTCTCTTTTCACTATGAAAGTATGAATATGTATAGTGTTTTCAAAAAGTATTTATGGTGGGATAACATGAAAATAGATATTGAAATGTATGTATCTCAATGCCAGGTATGTCAGTAAGTTATTTCTAAGAGAGAAAAATCTATATGGATTTTAAAACCATTTCCGATACTAGAATGGAAATTGGAAAACATCCTCATGGATATTTATAGAACTATCCAATACAGATAAAGGGAATATGGATATTTGGATTTTAGTTGATCACCTTCTAAAGTCATAATAATTAATTGATGTTAGAGAATATTTCTCTCCTAATAAACTTACTTAGATATTTTTATGTAAGTGGTAAGATAACCACTCACAATTGTATATGATTTTAATATGATATTTACCATGAAGTACTCTAGAAGTATTTTATAGGATCTGGAGATAGAGTTGAGTTTTAGTAATGCATATCATATGTAAAAAGATGGCCTATCTTATATGATCATTATAATTATAAAATACATGTTGATATCTTTATCTATATATTTCAAAGCTATTTGAGACTGACACTTTCCTTTAGTGGAATTTAATAAGAAAAATATCTTTCACTCAATCATTTAGTATGCTCTTTATAAATCCATCTATGGAAGGATGTGAAAGAATCAAATATTTTGGGACGAAGTTAGATAAAGAAATATATTAGGAGTTAAACTAGTTGAGAAAATGGTAGACACTGTTATAACCATTCAATATCACATCAAGGATGCTCCTATTCGATATAAAAGACACATTGAATATCATCGATGAGATATGTGATTCAAAGTTAGTGAGAAGGTATTTTTTTCATTTTATCTATGGAAGAAGGTTATATGATTCATAAATAAGGGAAATAATATCCCTATATATATCATAGATTTTGTGATTTAGGATATTGTTAGACTATTTTCTTATTGATTGTAATATTTATCAATCCTCTCTCAAGATTGGTATGTGTTCCATGTATCTCTATAGATGATGTACGTACCTAATAATTCACGTTTAATGATCTCAGATGTCAAAAAATTGAATAATGATAATTCATATGAATAGTAACTGGCATAATAGTTTGGATGTAAATATAAGTTTCGATGAAAAATATACAACTCACTAAGTTAATTTTCTATGGAGGAATTAGAAATTCGAGGAATCTACATGGAATCTTGAGTATGTGATAAGTAGAGATATTCTCAATTTTTTGTATCAGAGTTATAAAATTTAAAGGGAAAATTCATTTTTATTGGGGTATAATGTGACACCGCAATATTTTAAATGTATATTTCATTTGAAATAATCATGAGGTATTTTATACCATGCTTTACAAAATACCCTATGTCTAAATGAACCATGATATTGTATACCTTTATAACCTAGTTATTAGATTGGTGGTTATGAATATGATTAACCAATTATGATATATATATATATATTGGTCATACTAAATAAAAATTTATTGATTAATTATTATGAACTAAGTATTCAATATTAAGTGAAGTTTTTTTATGGTTTAAAAAAAATTCTAAAAAACTAGTATTTATTGTGTTTTATGTGAAAAAATATAATTAATTTCTACCAATTATAGAAATAATATTTTTTAAAATGGATATACTTTTTTAAATATTCATTTTAATATTATCTTAAGGTGATTTTTTTATTTTTATGAAATTATTAATTATTCATTGAATAGTATATAATACTAGTTTTATAGAAAACTAAATCTTCCATTAAAGTATTTAGAAAGTACCATTTTATTTTTATTTGATTTTAAAATATCAATAGTTTATTATTATTAAAAATATTCCAATTATTTTCACTATAATCAACATTATTCTTAATTTAGGTATAAAAATAATTTTATACTTAAAAACAAATTTTTAAGGAAACCTATTTTTCATCACATTTTATAGGTTAATTTTAAAATGATTTTATAAAATATATAGAGATTTAATTTACTAAAATATATTCCATATTTTTATTCTTAATAATTAGTATTATATAATAAGATGAACTATTTTTTTGGCCATTATGTATTGTAATCAAGGAAAAATTTGATTACTGCTATAAAGGTTAAAAGAGGTCAATGAGGGGTTAATATAAAGAGATAATTGTTGAAAAGGCCAAAAAAATATCTAAATACTATTTGATAAATATATCTTGTTTATATCTAATAAAATCTTCAATCATGAGCCTATTTTTAGGAATTTGTCTTGAGAAAGAAAGAAATATTTTAATATTTTTAAAAATTTCCATGTGTGTCCTCTCCCTCTTATATAAATTAATAACACCTCTCCTATTTTCTTCATACTTCATAGGACTACTAACTCAACCAATCCCTTCCATAATTACTTCATATAATCCCTACCAAAATCCTCATGGTTATTTTTTTATCAAAATACCAACCTTTTACGGTTTAAGGTAAAAAATAAAAGACGTTTCTCAGGATATTTGAACATGTATGAAGAATTATATGACTTGATATAAGGGATTCCTTTTACAATCTCATTTATTTATAGGATTTCTTATGATAAATTTCCATTGAGATAAATTATATGGATATTACCCATTAAATCAAATATATTTCATTATTCTATTGTTACTTCTAGAGTTTTTATGTATCCGTACTATCTTCCTCACCTTGGTACTTAAAATGTCTGAGAAAATATTTTTAAAGAAAATATAACCTTATTTCCTATTTGGATGAAGAAATATTCCTTCAATTTCCATATTCAATAGGAAAAAATTATGAATATTGTTATCTATAATTAAAATCTTTTAAAAACATTATTTTTACTACCTTTCATTATTTACAAAGGCCAAAAAATGAATTCTTTAATTTATTTTTTTTCCATTCAAGTCATTTTTTTGTATTTTTTAAAAGTTTGAAAATAATTTTATCATTTATATTATATATTATGAAATTAATTTTCCACTATCAAGAAAGTTATTTTATTCAAATATTTATTTATAAGTTTCCTTTTGTTTTAATGAAAATGAATATCTCAATATTTTGGGAATTTTATATTAAATGATATAAAATTTAAACGATATTTTCAAATATTTTCTAAGTCACAAATTATATTTTAAAGTTATTTTCAATTAAATTAACTATACTTTAGGGGTTAGTATTCTTAATTGGGGATATTTTTTTAGGATACCATTCAATTTCATTCACTAGGTGTCTTATGAGGATGATGATTTAAAGAAGATTCTATTAAACACATTTCATTCCAATAGGTTAATTGAGTTATGAGGAAATATTTATGAAACAATTTTTTTTAATTTTTTTATTCTATTATTAAATGATATAATGAAAGCTATTTTGTTTCCAGAGTTTATGATAATATAAATTGATGAATATTTTTATGATCATATAAATATTTATATTTTATGGTTATCTGATAGATGTTTATGTTATATACACCCAATGAATTGTGTAAATATGGATAATTAAAATGATAAAATTATTAAAAATGAATATGATTTCATGTTCACAAAATTATACATAGACCTGGTTCCATGTCCAAATTTTTATAAGTGTATATTTTTTTATATCCATAAGGTTATGTGAGGTCTTGATTTCATGGCCTTAACTTAATAAGTAAATCTATTACTATTTATACATGTCCAGCATGTTAAAATTATATTTATATGACACATTCATATACTTATGACATTCTGTATTGTGTCATGATTTGTTAATAATGATTCTACACACTTATGATTTTTTTAATTTGTTAGAAAAAGGATGATAGAATGAATCAAGATTAATGATTATTAATTGATTAGGTGTAACTCACTTAGTTTATTACCATGTTCTCATAACCATAAAATAATTTATGCCCATTTATTGGTATCCCATATGTTTACCATTACTAATAATCTTAGATCACCATTTCATATATTTCTATTTCCCCATGGTTATAGGGAAATGTTTTAAGTAGGGAATGTATAAGGAAAGTACAATGACATAAGAACATTTTGGTAGATGTTTAATATCATTTATGAATTGTGATATTTTTATATCAAATATCCAAACTCACTACACATTTATGGTTTTTGAAAATTTATAATTATTTTTGAATTTTATATTCATTTAAAATGATGTTAAATCCATGCATGTTATGCTCTATTTTCCTCAGGATCCCTATACCAATGAACCCTATGTGGATATCCAATATGTGAATGAATCTTATGTGGACCTAGGACTCCTATATATCTAGAATTCAAAAATAAAATTAGAAAATTAAACAAATTGGATAAGGAGGTTTGGAAGAACCATACATAGGATTGTAACATGGTTCTTGGGGTTGTTAGAATTCAGTACCTATGTTTTACAGTGAGGGAATCAGAATCTATTTCTTCAAAGTTTATCCAAATAGATAAAGATTACCATAGGGTGAACAAAAAAAAATTTATACAGTATTTTTAGAGTTTAGAGGCCAGCTTTAACT
Organism: Viscum album; assembly: GCA_963277665.1. Classification (NCBI taxonomy): domain Eukaryota; kingdom Viridiplantae; phylum Streptophyta; class Magnoliopsida; order Santalales; family Viscaceae; genus Viscum; species Viscum album. The sequence goes on from OY728131.1 coordinate 1,539,537,084, forward strand.
TTTCTTAATGATATAAAAAACTAATTAATTGAATTAGTGTATTAATGAAATTATAAAAAAAGTGATAAGAGATTCTAGTTTTTTAAAAATATTAAATAAATGTTAGACAGATATTTTATGATAATATGTGATTTTCCCACCCTATTAAATTTAAGCTCATACAATGTGTGTTTGTCTCCCCTCTCTTCATTCCATGGGTGTATCTCCATCGATTATTTCAAGATTCAAGTTTTGTTCAGTCTGTGTGATATAGTTTGAGATAATTCTAACTAATATTGTTGGAATACCCCCAATATAATGTGGCTTTTACTATGTTACATCCTAAATAATCAAATAAATAAATAAATATTATTATTTATGTTTATTAACTTTATTAATTTATACTCTTCATAGTTTATAAATAATTTTATGAATGTGTTCAGTTGAAAAAGGAACAGTTTTATTTAACTACATTATTTCTACTTGAATTATATTAATTTTTTGAATGAAACATTTCACGATTTTAGTAATTAAATTTTATAAAAATAAATTAATTTTTTAATTAAAATTACAAATATAACTTATAACTATTTTTTGTGATTATTTTTTAAAAAATCATTTTAAAGTTAATGTAGAAAATGTGTATTTTTGTTAAACTATCATTTATTTTCATTAAATCAAACAATTTAAAGGTACCATTAATTTTTAGATTAATTTTTAAATTAAATTAAGATATATTTTATTGAGAAAATATAAATAATTATATTTTAATCAATATAATATTTTATTATATAATTAGTTCATTTTAATGATTAAAAAACAATTTTATAAAAAACAAATTTTCATTTCGTTTTTCACACATATACTAAAAATCAATATTCTCACTTATAAAAATTTATTCATGAAAAATTTATTTCATATTTCAAATAATTATGTTCAAATTTATTAATTATTTGAATTTCATTTTTTTGATTATGAATAGTAACCATGGAAAAATGTGTCAGCATGATAAATGGTAAATTAGGTCAATAAGGTAAAAATTATATGATATGGGAACAAAATAGTATCTTAATTATTATTGAATTATTTTATTTATATAATAATCCGATTTTGTTATATGTTTGAATGTATTTGAGAAACACTAATATGATTAATCAATTATAATATTTAAAATTTTAGAAAAATTACAAGTGTTCCACTCCCCTAACTTAAAAAGGGAACCTCATATATTATCTTCATCACCCATTATAAAAATTATAATTCAAAAAATATGTATCCTAAACAATCAAAAAAGATCCTATAAACGTTTTATAGGTATTTTTATTCTCAAAATACCAATCCTTGAATGCCCAATGTGTACACCAAAGGGAGATATCTGATAAAAACTATATGTATAAACCAACCTATTTTCATTTATTTATTCTTATAATTCCATAAAATATTACTCTACTATGATGAAATAATAAAATAATTTTATTTAATATAAATAAATGTTATAGTGATTATTTTAAGACCATTATTATGTAAATATTCCATCTTATGATTAATAGAATCTCCGCTCGTGCATATGTGTTGAATACCACATCCACGAAGCGATGTGTTTTAATTTTCATCACCAGATCTCATGGATGGTTAAAATGACTGAAAAAATGAATATATAAAAATATGTGTGTGTTATATTTATGGAATTATAATCTTTAAAAGATAATATATTAATTATCTTCTTATTTTTTAATCTAATAGATATTGATGACATCACTCATGCGTATGTGTGGAATACCACCCCCATGATGAGATGTGATTCATTTTTAATTTTAAAGATACAAGTATGGTCCTAATGACTTGAATAATGAATAAATATTAAATTTATAACATATTTTATTAATATATTACTGTTAAATGTTATCTGACTTTATTATTTTCTACCTGTTTGAAAAATTAAAATGTCGTTTATGCATACGTACAAACATCCCATTCCATTAAACACCATGGTTCATTTTTCAAGACCCATTTCCACAGTTATAAAAATTCTATCTAATGTATATATAAAATTAATAAAACATGTTTTAGATTATTTTGTTTATGTGACCATAACCACTTTTACCATGATCGTCTCACATATTGAGTTTTGGTGTTATAAACTGAACGACCCCAAAATGTCGAATGTGAAATTAACTATTTTAGTAATTAAATAAAAATGGTAATAAATTATATAAAATGAATGAAAATTATAAAAATAACATAAAAAATGTTATTAATCATTTATAAATATAATATAATTTTATTATTTAGAAGTTATATAATGTTAAATATTTTCTTGGACTTAAAGTAAGGGATTATTCATTAAAAAATTATCTTAATGTATTTAGTTAAACTATTTTTCATCTATATTCATGTTTTAGAAAATGTTACATGTATGTCAATATTTATACATACATGTTTTTATATGTTCAAAATTCAAATTTTTTAAATTTCTTATTAAAGTATTAAAAATGAATCATTGAAAAATATTTAGTATATTCCATATTGATGTTTTTCTAATGTGAAAAATTAATTTTAATAACATATACAATAAGAGAAATATTTCCCCCAACATAGTAATTGTAAATTATCATGATTTAAATAAAATATTACACGTTTATTGTCAAAACATATTTCTCCCAATATTTTAGGAATACATAGTTGTAAAATATTTTTATACAAAAATGGAAACTTTTATCATCATTTTTAGATAACTAAAAGTGTTACTTTTTATGCTATTGAATGAAATTTAAAATTTGTTTTGTTATTAAAGTGAAATATATATTCATTTTATTTATGTTATTTTTCTTGGAAATTATATATAAATGAGGGCTATGTAAGATATAACTTTGATGATGGGTGGAATTGATACAACTATTTAATGAATTTGGTAAAGTGATAGAGTTTATCAATAATAGGTTACTCCAAAGATATGTGGGAGTATTTTTTTAGGTGTTTCTATTGTAAGGGTTCATAAAAGGGTGGATGTAAGGGTAATTTACGAAGTTACCTATATAATATTCATTCAATGGTTTATAAAGGAATAATTTTGATTTCAAATTGTAATAAAATGAGTTTATGTTTATATAGAAACTTTATTACCATTTTTAAAATAACGTTAAAATGATTATTTTCATGGAAATGAATTTATTAGTTTTTATATATTCAAAGAAACCCTTAGTAATTTTGTTTTTACTCAAAAATTTAATAAGAAATGAATTATGAAAGTTATTATGAAATTATGCTTCTTAATTGAAAAAGTAAATGAATATTCAAGGTAAAATGTTCTTTGTAAAAAAATTAATTTTTATTATGGATTTTTTAGGTTTAAAAATGAAATAATGGGTTTATTTTATTTCATTACCCTTACTAATTTTTTCCACATCCCATATTTTTAATTTATTTTTCCATAAGCATAAGGATGGGTTGGAAATTTAATAAATTTAGAGTTCTAGGTAAGATAGATACCATCAATGATGAATGTTTTTCATTATAAAGAAATCTTTTTATTTGAAAAATAGATATTATATAGAAATTTACAAATTTTTATTAAATTTAATAACTAATTATCTAAAACACTAATGTAAAAAGATCGTGAAAATTTAATAAATTTAAACCCTATTACAAATAAAGTAATTATGGGGTTTTTATGTTATATGGTGTTATTATTAGTGTTTAAGAAATATTTTAGAAAATAATAGAGGCTAGAAAAATGTAAAAATTTTATTTAACAAAAAAATATTGTATGATATATATAGTTTCAAATAAATTTTATTTCTTAGATATCTTTCTTTATATGCAACACCGAGTTCAAATGAACCTTGATATACTACTGAACATTTTTTATTTAATTTGACAGTATTCTTCTAGATGTTGGATCAAAGGGTATGAATCAGAATAACTAAATTATGAGAAATAATTTTTTATACATGTGTAAAATTAATTTATTTGTTATAAATTGTTTAGAAATTAAAATTAAATCCGTTAATAATAAAAAGAGAAGTTTTTTTGAAAAATTGTTTTATTTGTGAAATGTGTTTTTATATATTTATTAATTAAATTAATTAATATTGATAATTAAATTTGAGGAAATTTAATGATTATAAATTAAATAAAATATAGTAATAATTATCTAATTGTTTTTATATGGAAATTAATAAAGATAAACTAAATTTTTTAATTAAAAATGTATTTTTCTAAAAATAGTTTTGTTGCGTGTTATTTACATATTAAAAAATCAATATCTAATACTCATAGAAATTGAATCTTGTAAAATTTATTATATAATAATCATGTAAGTTAATCTAATTTCATAATTTCAAATTATCTTTTTAACAATGAATAGTATGAATAAAAAATTGTTGTTACATCAGTTATGGTTAAAAAAGTTTTATAGGGGGTAAAATAAAAAGTAAGGGTATTATTACCAAATAAATATATATTAATCCAATTTTATGGTAATATTTGGGGACTATATTATTATAAATTTTAATCCCTATCCATTTTGAATCATTTTTATTGATTATAGATTTGTTAAATTTTAATATTTCATGAAATTCCAAGTGTGTCCTCACCACCACTTATAAAAGGGGACCTTTCCTATCTCTTATTTTCACTACATTAAGGCAATTAGATAAAAATTTAATGTCTCAGATTTTTGGTGTATTATTTTTAAATAATATATGGAATTATTATGAAACTAAGAACAGAGACTACACATCATTCTGAGGCCCAATGAACCCGGAATGGTAGTTTGAACTTTTTTTTAAAGTTAATTGAGTCAGAACTTGTGCACGGTTGTGGTAGTTTCCAAACGAATGCTTGGATTAAAAATATGAGGACACCATTGTGTCTGAGATGATGAATTTATCAAAGAACATGTCTAACCTTGACCACTGTGGGTCGGGGGAACAAGTTAATTTTAAAACGTTTTCAGTAAAATAAAATAAAATAACTGGAAAAGTTTATTTTGTTTTTATAGGGAAACATTCGCTGCAGCGCAATGATGGGATGTTTTTTAATAAATAATGACATTTCATAATGAACCATAAATGACAACTTGACTTTTTTAATGCCAAATAATGATGGAATTCCAAAACGTTCTTACCCTTTTTAATGGGTTAATCGAATGCTGGTTGTTGATAGAAAATTGAGATGAAACTCGGGATAATCTATAGCACCTTGGAGAAAACTCTTAGTGAAGAATGAAGATAGTGGCCCGAACTCTTCATCATCAATCGATTAATTTTGAGGTAGGTTTTTATTATTTCAATTCTTTTTCCCCGTTTTTTATTTAAACATCGAACACGGACCAACCCACGAACAGGTTGATCCGTGGATCACGTGTTCTAACGGGAGGGTTTTCATTGTGATATTTTTGAGGAATAATCCATGATTATTGTTTATTATTTTGATCCTCCTCTATTTGATCCTACTAATGGGAGTGGATTAATGTCGTGATGAATGAAGACGAATGTTCATTCCTCAATTTATTTTTTTGTATTTCCTTCCCCTTTTCTTTTCATGCACACTTCATGTTCTTCATGGGGCGACGAACAATGGATTTTTGCACATCCTTTTTCCAATGTAACCATCCCAAATTTGATGATCTGATGTCACGACGACCTAGCGGAGGTACGACGATGATAACAGACGACGAATCGGACTGGACCGAAAAAGACCATTCTTCGAGCGTTCTTCGGTGGGAGGATAGTTACGTGTTTTCGAGACCGATCGGAGGCACAAAAACAATGGAACCAGCTTCATGGTTTTGGGGAAACCAAAACCCATGAGTTTCATGGCGATCAGATGGCTAGATTGATGAATAGGTCAGCATGGAAGGCACAACGGAAGAAGTCAGTGATTCTGGAAAATTTTAGGATACAAAACATGTACTTATAAATAACACATCGTGTAGTACCAATGGTGGTAGCTAGGGTTTCAGGGGTTAGAGAGGAATCACACGACATGTGACCCTAGTCACACGGTGTGTTGAACTTTCCCTGAAGCTCGGCGTGTATTTTGGAAAGTACACGGACACGGGATGGACTACACGGATTCAGAACATAACGTGTACTCTCTACGGAGCATGGAAGAGGCGACTATGTGGGAGTCGGTGTGTATCCAGTGGATACATAGACACGGGGTGTAGTAAATGGCTGTGTACTATAATACATGTCCAGGTGAGGCCAGTAGTGCAGTTCACCTCATGTACCGATTACACGAGTTGGAATACACGGGTTGAGGCCATATACAGGCACATGGCCAACGTACACGGAGCTGACCCCAGTCACTCGGACACGGCGTGTACTCTTTTACACACGCCTTGTACCTACATTTACCACACTACCAGCCTATGGACATGGTTTTTTGTACAAGGGATGTACCCGAGGTTATAATAAAAGGCGTGTGGATTTTCTACATGCCATGTAATTTTTGAAAAATGGCATGGTCCTCTTGTCCACGAAATCATAGAAATTTTTTGTTAGGGTTAGTGCCCCTTCTTCACATTTCCCTGAAGTTTAGGAATCGTTTCCTTCTACAAAATTATGATCCCTTCATTAGTATTTTCTGTGATAGAGTCGGTATCCCTCTGAGAGTCTCAGAGAGCGATCCTCTATCCATTCTTAACCCTGGGTAGAGTTAGGCATCGACGTGATCAACTATACTGGGCATTGATCCTCTACCTAGAAGATGAATCCGGATGAGTCACAGTATCCTCCATGTCCCTGGTAGTGATCCTCATCTATGTATCATGACCTTTCCCTACTCAGAAGTGTGTTCTCCGATAATGAGTGTATCTATCTATCATGATCTTTCCCACTCAGTAATGCGTTCTCCCGTAATGAGTGTTTCTATCTCTTGTGGTTTTTTCTGATGAAAAATGCTTCTCGGATAGACGTCATTAGAGCTAATAGAATCGTGGAGTGTGTTCTCTTAGAACGAGTGCTTCGTGGAATCTTCGAACTGAATCCCTAGCGAGTGTATGCAGTTGTGTTACTTGTCTCTAGACTACGGGTTTGGGTTTTGAGAATATATGGATTTTCATCTCCTATTATATGTTCAGTAGACATATAATATGTAGATTTGACAATGCCTTTCTTTTGTGTACGTGTTTTGTGGTCTTTGGGGTCCTCTACTGAGTATTGTTATACTCACCTCTGCACGGGCTTTGCCCGCACGTGTCGTGTCTTGTAAAGACGAGCAACCTTTTGACAGAGTCTGAGGCAGACCAAGACAGGACCAAGATTTATGAGTTCCCTAAAAGACGAGGCGTTCCTACAGCTACGAGCAGTAGTCCCAGTACCTCTTTGTGTTTAAAATTTTGAATTTTCAGTTTTTAGACTCTTGTTTTTGGTGGGCTTATATTCCAGCCCAAGTTACTTTTAGCACATTACTTTCTGTTGTACTCTATTGGTTCGGTTTAGTTGTATGCATGCATTTTGTTCCTTAGTGTTTCTATTTTTTCTTAATTTTAGAATTTGTGGGTTTGGAGATGTGTGCGTGTGTACAAGTTCTTCGGCAATTCCTCCCATGTTTGCAATATGCCTACTCACTGCTAGTCACCAGCCCCTAGCCTGTTGGAGGCAGACTTGGGGAGTCTCGGAATAGGCCCTATTGGGACGGGTCATGACAAAAAAATCAATAAAAGTTATCTTATAAACATTTAGATCCATTAATTAGAGGTAATCATATTTTGAAGTGGCCATTATATGTATTCTTAAAAATGGATCTAAATGTAGTCTACCGATGAAGAGGTAATTGGGCAACCTGACCTGTTGTAATTTATTTCATATTATACCACCTATAAATATATTATATTTCTAATAATATAATATATTAATAATTCTAAATATCCTTAAATTTCAAAATTATTTAGGAAAAATTATTGTTAACACTATTTGACATCAAATTGAAAGTGAAAGTATCACCCGTGTGTGTGTGAACTACCGCCTCCACATAGAGATATTCTTAATTTTCCACAACCATAATATATGGTTGATTATTATGATGGATTTAAAATTTATATTTGATAATTATTATATAATTATTATTTTTAACAACAAAATATTATTTATCTTTCCTACCCCATTTCTATTAGAAATTGAAATTAGTGTTTATGCATACGTACAACTTTTCAACTCCATAGAGGGTATAAATCATTTTTCAATATCTATTTTTCATAGATAATTTTAAATATGTATATAGTGAATATATAAGTTATTAACACCATGATTTATATTTTATCAATTTTCTATCCATTAACAATGTGAAATAAATGGAACTTCCTCATCGAAATGTCCATGGAAACTGCAATTGTTAACACCCGAAAACAATGATTCTAATAAGGAATTGGTAATAAATGGAAGTTAAGATAATATAATAAGATATTATATGATATCATAGGTATGTAAATGAATATTTTATATAATTATAATAAATTTAAAATCAGTATAAAAGTGTCTAGATTTCTTTCAAATCATTTCAAACATGAGGTAAGGGATATAGGTTTCAATATCATTTTAATGGGGATTTTTTATGATGAAATTTCTATTGATGGAAATTGAATGATTAATATCTAATAAAACCATTGTATTTTCTTTTCATATATTTATTTATGAAATTTTAAAGTAAGATAACCATTTTATTCTTATTGGTACATCAAATGATAGGGAAAATGTTTTTATGAGAACATACAGTCTTTACTCTTTAGTCTAAAATATCTTTCTTCCATATCTATGTTTTATTTTTAATTATTTCAATAATTTTATTAACTATTCTCCTATAACATCTTAATTTAATTTTTACCCATGTATTAATTTATATATATTTTTTCTAAATGAATCTTTTTATATTGTTCAAATGAGGTACTTTTGACATTTACTAAAAATGTGAATGGAATCTTTGTTTTATGGTAAATAAAATGAATGGAAATTCCTACCATCATGACCAATCACTATTTTGATAATTCAATAAAATTTTACCAATGTTATTTTCAAACAAATAATTTTTCCTAATATTTTTCAAATATATATATTTTTAAGTGATTTTAAAAGAAAAAGTGTATTCTTCACAAGAAATATTCCAGTTATATTTTTAAGGATTCTTTCAACTATGATAACATAATTTGATTTTATGTATGATTTAAAAGATAAGTGATAAAATTATATAATTTTAATTATTCATATAAATATTTTATTATTTTTATTATTATGATACATTTATAATAGTGTTTGATTTTCAATAGATTTATTTATGATGAAATGTTCATGAAACCTATTTTCTTTCTATGTGTTATGACATGATGATATGATATATGTTTTATGATATTGTGGAACACATATGAATCGATTATTATTATTTTATGGGTGGACCTAAGATTATAGAACCCTCTAATGTATTGCGTAATGATGGATATCTCATAAGGTATTTAGAATTGGAATTGAGAGTGTACCATGTTTAGTAAGGGAATACGTATAAGGCCCCAGCCTTAGACCTTACATAATCTTGAGTTATTAAAGGATTACACGTTGAGGATCTTTTCAGGTTTAGAGTTTTAGAGAATTAGATCATGAAACTTGCATTACATTCCACCTTTAAACAAAGTGGTTACATAAAAGACAGGATTCATTCTTCCCATTAATGGAAACATAGTTAAAATAAAACTTGGATTCTTTCTTGACACATCCTTTACTCTATCAGCTTATCATGTACCTTCCCCGTGACCTGTGAAAAAACATTTCAAAAACTTGGGATGATCATAAAAAGCTCATTAAGGGATACACAAAGAATAAAAACTGTTAGTTTTTCAATCATCAAGTAAACCATGTATACTCTATCAAAGTAATACCTTCACCTTCATGAGGTAGTAAAAACTCTTAACTGAATAAAGTATCATTACTTACCTTTTTGTAACCAAAGGATTGCCTTAAAACCCATATAAATAACACATAACATATATAAAGGTAACTTGGGACATAAACATACTTAAGTGTAATAACCATATGGTCGACTTCCACACATATCACTTAATGGAATAGCCATACGGCCAATTTCCATACATACTTAATGGAATAGCCATACGGCCAACTTCCATACCCAATGCATTGGAGGTTATAATGTAACCACCCATCCTGGTATTAATGACACCACCCATCATAATGTCCAAGTACCATTATTACACATAAAATATTGAAAATATAAACATTTCAATAACAACATTTCATTTGAAATCACAATAAGTAATTCCCAGATATTGAATTAATCAATCCATTTTCAAAAACCATTTAAAATAGATTTTTGAATCAAAGTGTCCCATACCACTTTGAAGCTTTTAATGGAATTATAATTTTAAAACATTAATGTCCATATAAATAAATACTGAAAACCATTTTTAAAACATGGACATTAAATATAAATATTTAGAATAATAAATCTTTAAAACATTTAAAATGATATTTTTGTTAAAGAGTTTTTTAACAAAATGAGATACTCTTGAATACAAATAATTATGGAATAACATTTAATCCGAACTTTATAATATCATGAGAATAAAGGGATTCATGATATAATATGTCAAAGGACAGTATACACACCATATAATAGTGAATTGGTGCATACCAACAATGAAGTCTCAATAGAAATGTCAAATGTGATGAAATCCCTTATAAAGAAGGTATCCTTAAATTAAGGATAAATCAATCTCAAAATTATGTGTGAAAAATATAAATACACCCAATATAAGTGGATATTAAGTGTAAAACAATAAAAGGTCATTCACACATATTCAAAGGATGACATATTCAATAACTACATGTTGAACCCAAAGAAATCGAAATTGGGTTAAGAAGTTCCCTTGATAGCCTAACGACGTCACATCAAAATGAGTTGATGAGAGATAAAAAGCGTATCTCATCACTTGGACACAAAATTTACATCAATAAGGATATATGAGAACATATCCCAACATAACAATATGTAAATTAAAAGACCCAACAAAATAAGTCTTTTAAAAAGAGGAGGGTGAAAGGTTCCCTTACCGACTTGGGTATCTTTCAAAACATACTCCCCATGAAAGAAGGACAATACATCATTGATGTAAATACTCATAAACGAAATTATATTACACAAAGAGTAGAATAATTGCAGTACATACACCACTCAACGGAAATTGTGGCAAATGTAGCATAAATCTCACAGGAATAAAAGTGAGATGAAAAATCCCTTACGAAAACTCGGCAGCCTAACAGCGCCACATAAAAATTACAAAAATGGATTGATGAGATCAAATAGGGTATCTCATCATATTAAATTAAAGTTTATATAAGGATGAATATAAAATAACATCCCCAAACATAAAAAAGAGGAGCTTAAAAGAAGGGACATAAAGGAGAGTACTTAAAAAGAAAGAGAGAGGTTAGATCTCCTACGAAAATTCGGTAGCCTAACGGCGCCACTCAAAACTTAAAAAATGGATTGATGAGAGAGAATAGGGTCTCCCATCACATGAAAAAAGAAATTACAGTAAGTGTAATATTAAAATAACATCCCAATAACAAGAAATATGAGCTTTAGAGGGAATGACATAAAAGAGTGTACTTAAAAAGAAAGAGAGGAGTAGGATCCCTTACCTCGTATCCGACCTGACCTGACCGTTCTTTAATCTCCTGAATAATAAACTTGAGTTAATCTCTACTTTCTTAAGAACCTTTTTCAAGTTCATTATCCCTTTTTTACCATGTTATTAACATCATGTAATCATTTAAGTTAATAATGTTCATTTTGTCGGTATTTGGTTCCTAAGTCAAAAATAGACTTCTTACACTTACATGTTGTTAATTTGGTCAAAGGTTCATTATATCCAGAATGATATTAATTATTTGGATAACATATATATCATATATATTCAGCATATACCTGTATTTATAATATTACATCACATTTAGAGATAAGAAATGAAATGCACCGTTCATGGAGACGGTAAGCCGTACGTACGCATGAACGCTACTTCCATTTCAATTTCATATTTTCTGGAATGGAATCATAATGATATAAGAGTATATTATAATTCCAGTATAATAACATATATAATATCATTAACATTATCCTTTACACATCCCACATATGGTATTAACGAATCAAATCACTTTCAGGGGGCGGTAGTCCGCACTTCCTAAAATGAAGATATCGCGTATACCCATAATGGAAGCCATAAAGGTAAGCCACAAATGAAAAATACAGAAGCTTAAGTAAAGGATAAACATATTATATATCATATATAAAAATATTGAAATCATAATGTCCACCTTTTAAGGTGTTAAATGAGTATTGAACAATCATCATTTCGGGAGGCAGAATTTCGCCATCCACAGAAACCGTATGTTCTTTAACCATTTGATGTAGTTTTGTGAGAGTTTAGCTCGAATAAATCTTATAACAAAATCCTAGTATATTGAAGATACTGGTGTTGTTATAAAATAAGTAAATAAAAAGAGTTTAGGGGGTTGGAGAAGCAAAATAAAACAAATGAACATGAGAGAATGAATTACCTTTAAAAATGTAACTCCTTTTGATTTGAGCCTAAAGGCTTCCTTTGAAAAGGATTCTGCCCAAAGGAAATCCTCTAGGATGAGGAGAGGGATGGGGAGAGAGTAACTGGTCAGGGTATGGCTGAGCCAAAGGCTTGAGGAGTGTGTGAAATGAGGTAGAGGTGGGGGCCTTTTATAAGAGGAGAGGAGGGGCACTTTTAGAAATCATGAAACTATTATTTTATTTTCAAAAGTGTTTCGAATTTCTAAGGTCCCAAATTGATATATTTAAAATATGAGATGATAAGGCTTCTAAATATTCCCATATAATAGTTTTTGGACAAGTGTAGGTCTTAGATATTACATTATCTTTCCATTTTATTTAAATCGTTAAATAATGAGGTCATCGCTGCATCATAATGATGTCATAAATAATTTAATTTATTTAAGGTCTAAAAATTATAAAAAAAAATATGATGTAGGAAATATTATTATCTTTCTAATGAATATTTATAGTTAAAATTTGGACTTGTATAACCCCATTCAAAAATTGTTTTAGTAAAACAATTTATGTTAGTGTCATTTTCACCTTTATTTAAAAAAAAGCATTAAAGTCATTATCTCACCCAAGTGGCTCCATGGGGTCCCCTAAATCGACCCATGGGTTTTCTTGGTCGGCCATGACTCACCCAATAGGTGTAGGACAAGTTTCATGGTGTTTTCACATTTTTATAATATCATTTTTACCTTAAGTTACACTAATTACCTCTAATCATGATTAATGAAAAAAAGTTACTATTCACCAAAAAAATATTTTCATCCCATTGAACCAAATTTTACATACTAATGACAAACATGTATGTCGGATTTTCAAAATTCAATAAACATTAGTGGTAATCTTTCATATAACTGAAAAATCAGTTTGCTTGATTACCACTTAGTGGTTTCACTATTCTTCAAAAATTGGAGTTTTTCAGAAAATTACCAAAAATTCACTCTAAGCTATATTCGATATTATGAATTCAAAAATGAAGTCTATTTTAAAAAATTCAAAACATATAATTCACATTAATTAATTTAATAATTAATTCCCGCTATCATGACAAATAGTGTGTTTTTATGAAACAATAAGTATCAAAAGATTGATACTAGTTTAAGTCCGATTTCAAAGTGAAATTAATTCCAAAGACCACTATTGGATTTAATGGTAAAAATATTTTCTAATTTCACTTTAAAACCAATTCAAAAGATTATATAATCATATAAATAAGTTATATTAAAAAGCGGTTTTGAATTAAAATACAACATTTTACACTATTCATTAAAAAATGAACTTTATTGGAAAAATACCAAAAAATTACACAAAGTAAAATTTGATGTCCCGATTCTAAAGAAGAGTTTTATTTGGTCCAAAAGAATGGATAAGGGTGATCAAAACTATATTTAATTACAGTTCTCCATCAAAAGGCGATAAGTGATCCTTTAGTGAAAATTAGGGTATAAAAGCCTAAAATTGAATTCTTTCCGTATTTTAAGCCTTTACCTTTTATTGGATAAATGTAAAAACATTTAAAAAACATATATAATCATATTTTAGTTATTTCTATCCATTCCCGCCAATACAACGGCTACCTGTTAACTACCATTTAAAATAATATTATTTTATTATTAGAGTGCAACGTAAGATTCCCAAGAAACACGTTGTTGCGTGTTGGGTACGCCATTGAGAATAGCGTCCCCTTTAAAGTCATATTAATATTTCATTCATGAATATGGATAAATATGAAAATGTAATATTCTTTATTTACCTGGGGTGTTACATCCTTCCCCCCTTTTGGGAATTGCTTCCTCGCAATTTTTAAAATTGAGCTTGGAAACATCCTTGAAAGTCCCACATCGGAACAAGAGTTGGTAAAACAATCACTTTAAAATAAAGAAAGATAAGTACAGAGGTCACCTGAGTTAACCAATACTAGGATTCCATGTAGGAAAACATGGACATGGAGGAGAAAACATAGGGTCATGTTCTGATGGAGAGTGATAGAAAACATGTTTAGGAGAAAGTTAACCATGAGAAAATCACAATCTTGTGATGGGTTAAACGGCATTCGATTCCACAGTAGGAAAAGTTAATAGACAACATTTTTGTTTTAAGTTACTTTTTATTGAGGAATTTATTCACAAGGAAACATAATCACTTATCATGTTGACTTTCAACTTTTATTAGATTCCTTACACAAACTCATATTTTCTCCAAAAGGCGAGTATTTAGGAAGACTTGTTCACATTAAGAGTACTATAATCAACTTCTAGAGAATCACCTAATCCACAAAATAGAACTATATACTTCCCATATCTTTAGACCTTAACCATAACCAAAACCAAAAAAGCTAGTACAAGATCAGATAATCCAGAAAAGGATTACTCTTTATAAAAAGAAAATCTATTCTTAATCTCCAAAATTTGTCAAACAAAACCCATTGTTCAACAAGGATCATTTGATAAACAATTTGTCCATAAAATTATTCAAAGTAAACTAATCTAAGATTGAAACCCAAATATTTGAAGGATTTAGTCACATAGTCTTCCAAGTTAAATCGTAACATTTATCTCCAAACAACATCAGTTTCTCCTAAAGTCTCATATTGAAAAGTAATTAACCTAATCACATATCCTCCATGATAGGTTAATCATTTTAATAAATTATCCAAAATCAACTTACTCTTAATTCATAAAATCATATAACTAAAAATAATCAGTCAAACTAACCAGGGACTTCACGTAGTCTAGTGGTAGGCGTTAAATACCAGTCGCACTTTGGTTGTGGGTTAGATTCCCGCAGCTTTGTCCGACGCGATGGGTGGTCTACGTGTTGTCCTTTTTCCAAAACTATATAATTCTCAAATCATTCCCCAAAAGGGATAGAATCATTAAAAATAACCATAACATAATTTAACCTCAAATTTTATCTCATGCCTCTCTCTTCAATCATAACATATAGTAACCCATAATTACCTCAAAAGTAAGGATCATATAAACCCAAATGGTTCTTTAAAACTATGTCCACAAAAGAAAAGATAAATATTCCTTGAATACAATTTGCCTGTATTAAACATCAGGGTTACACATAATATAAAAAGTCTTCTAATGTAACCCATCATCAAAAGAGACTTAATACTCTTAAGAATTTCACCATAACTCTTGAAGCCCTTATATGTTGACATCTTACTCATACAACATTCTTCATGATCCATTAACCATTCCTTTCCAACTTATTCCGAAATACCTCTTTCCTACAAACAAAATCATGAATCATATCCTAAGATTCCAAAATAGGAAAACAATAGTCATGAAATAATACATACCTTTGATTGGTCATTGTCAGTTTCTTCATCCTCAATCAGAATGGCATTAGGTATTGGTAAACGAACATTTGTATTCTCTTGGTAACCCCATTCACGAAACGTCTTCATAGGACATGTGTTTGCATAATGACCATTCACACCACATTTAAAACATTCAATTGATCCCTCAGAAAGAACGTCTTTCCCTTTCCTCGAGTCAACTAGATGCTTCCTTTTTCCATGGCAGGTTCTTGCTTTATGACCTTCATTTACACATCTATAGCATATTTCCGTCCCTTTGAAACATTTTCCCAGGTGTTTCTTTCCACATCTTTGACACATAGGTTTTTGAACACACTTACCTTTATGATTATTACCTGTACTTCCGTAGGGATTTATTTCTTGTATATATGATGCCTTAGAGAAATCACCAAAGTTTAGGTGGTCAATCATGACTCCAGATAGTTGGTTGAGGATAATCATAAGATTTCTCATTCCAGCTCCCATATCATTCAGTTGCTTGCTCAAAAAACTATCACAGTTTCCATCACATCCACTGTTACTTTGGTGCCTGCTAGATCCAGCCATTTACTAAAACCAAAATGGTCAGTGTGAGTATATAAAAAAACCATCAAGTACTAATGAGGAAGATAAACACTAAGATATACTTACTCATTCACTTTATCTAAAACTAATACTCTTTCTGAAATCCTAACCATTATGGTAATGCCACTTATGCTTAAAGAATACCCTAACCTCTAAAGTTATCTAAACCGACCTTTGTTACCAACTATAAGGCCCCAGCCTTAAACCTTACATAATCTTGATTTATCACAAGATTACATGTTGAGGATCTTTTCAGGTTTAGAGTTTTAGAGAATTAGATCATGAAACTTGCATTACATTCCACCTTTAAACAAAGTGGTTACATAAAAGACAGGATTCATTCTTCCCATCAACTGAAACATATTTAAAATAAAACTTGGATTCTTTCTTGACACATCCTTGACTCTATCATCTTATCATGTACCTTCCCCGTGACCGGTGAAAAACATTTCAAAAACATGGGATGAGCATAAAAAAGCTCAGTAAGGGATACACAAAGAATGAAAACTGTTAGTTTTTCAAACATCAAGTAAACGATGTATACTCTATCAAAGTAATACCTTCACCTTCATGAAGTAGTAAAAACTCTTCACTGAATAAAGTTTCATTACATACCTTTTTGTAACCAAAGGATTACCTTAAAAACCATATAAAGAACACATAACATATATAAAGGTAACTTGGGACATAAACATACTTAAGTGGAATAACCATACGGTCGACTTCCAAACATATAACTTAATGGAATAGCCATACGACCAATTTCCATACATACTTAATGGAATAGCCATACGGCCGACTTCCATACCCAATGCATTGGAGGTTATAACGTAACCAACCGTCCTGGTATTCACGGCACCACCCGTCATAATGTCCAAGTTCCATTATTACACATAAAATATTGAAAATATAAACATTTCAATAACAACATTTCATTTGCAATCACAATAAGTAATTCCCAAATATTGAATTAATCAATCCATTTTCAAAAACCATTTAAAATAGATTTTTGAATCAAAGTTTCCCATACCACTTTGAAGATTTAAATGGAATTATAATTTTAAAACATTAATGTCCATATAAATAAATACTGAAAACCATTTTGAAAACATGGAAATTAAATATAAAGATTTAGAATAATAAATCTTTAAAACATTTAAAACGATATTTTTTTAAAGAGTTTTTAACAAAATGAGAGACTCTTGAATACAAATAATTGCGGAATAACATTTAATCCGAACTTTATAATATTATGAGAATAAAGGGATTCATGATATAATATGTCAAAGGACAGTACACACACCATATAATAGTTAATTGGTGCATAACAACAATGAAGTCTCAATAGAAATGTCAAATGTGATGAAATCCCTTATAAAGAAGGTATCCTTAAATTAAGGATAAATCAATCTCAAAATTATGTGTCAAAAATATAAATACACCAAATATAAGTGGATTTAAGTGTAAAACAATAAAAGGTCATTCACACATATTCAAAGGATGACATATTCAATAACTACATGTTGAACCCAAAGAAATCAAATTTGGGTTAAGAAGTTCCCTTGGCAGCCGAACGACGTCACATCAAAATGAGTTGATGAGAGATAAAAAGCGTATCTCATCACTTGGACACAAAATTTACATCAATAAGGATATATGAGAACATATCCCAACATAACAATATGTAAATTAAAAGACCCAACAAAAGAAGTCTTTTAAAAAGAGGAGGGTGAAAGGTTCCCTTACCGACTTGGGTATCTTTCAAAACATACACCCCATGAAAGAAGGACAATACATCATTGACGTAAATAGTCATAAAAGAAAGTATATTACACAAAGAGTCAAATAATTTCAGTACATACACCACTCAAAGGAAATTGTGGCAAATGTAGCATAAATCTCACGGGAATAAAAGTGAGATGAAAAATCCCTTACAAAAACTCAGCAGCCTAACGACGCCACATAAAACTTACAAAAATGGATTGATGAGATCAAATAGGGTATCTAATCATATTAACATAAAGTTTATAGAAATAGGAATATAAAATAACATCCCCCAACATAACAAAGAGTATCTTAAAAGAAGTGACATAAAGGAGAGTACTTAAAAAGAAAGAGAGAGGTTAGATCTCCTACGAAAATTCGGCAGCCTAACAGCACCACTCAAAACTTACAAAATGGATTGATGAGAGAGAATAGGGTCTCCCATAACATGAAAATAAAAATTACAGTAAGTTTAATATAAAATAACATCCCAATAACAAGAAAGATGAGCTTTAGAGGGAATGACATAAAAGAGTGTACTTAAAAAGAAAGAGAGGAGTAGGATCCCTTACCCCGTATCCGACTTGACCCGACCGTTCTTTAATATCCTGAATAATAAACGTGAGTTAATCTCTACTTTATTAAGAACCTTTTTCAAGTTCATTATCCCTTTTATACCATGTTATGAACATAATGTAATCATTTAAGTTAATAATGTTCATTTTGTCGGTATTTGGTTCCTAAGTCAAAAATAGACTTCTTACACTTACATGTTGTTAATTTGGTCAAAGGTTCATTATATCCAGAATGATATTAATGATTTGGATAACATATATATCATATATATTCAGCATATACCTGTATTTATAATATTACATCACATTTAGAGGTAAGAAATGAAATGCACCGTTGATGGAGACGGTAAGCCGTACGTACGCATGAACGCTACTTCCATTTCAATTTCGTATTTTCTGGAATGGAATCATAATGATATAAGAGTATATTATAGTTCCAGTATAATAACATATATAATATCATTAACTTTATCCTTTACACATCCCACATATGGTATTAATGATTCAAATCACTTCCAGGGGGCGGTAGTCCGCACTTCCTAAAATGAAGATATCGCGTATACCCATAATGGAAGCCATAAAGGTAAGCCACAAATGAAAAATACAGAAGCTTAAGTAAAGAATAAACATATTATATATCATATATAAAAATAGTGACATCATAATGGCCACCTTTGAAGGTGTTAAATGAGTATTGAACAACCATCGTTTCGGGAGGCAGAATTTCGCCATCCACGGAAACCGTATGTTCTTTAACCATTTGATGTAGTTTTGTGAGAGTTTAGATCAATTATATCTTATAAAAACATCCTAGTATATTGAAGATACTTGTGTTGTTACAAAAGAAGTAAATAAAAAGAGTTTAGGGGGTTGGAGAAGAAAAATAAAACAAATGAACATGAGAGAATGAATTACCTTTAAAAGTGTAACTCCTTTTGATTTGAGCCTAAAGGCTTCCTTTGAAAAGGATTATGCCCAAAGGGAATCCTCTAGGATGAGGATAGGGATGTGGAGAGAGTAAATGGGCAGGGTATGGAAGAGACAAAGGCTTGAGGAGTGTGTGAAATGAGGTATAGATGGGGGCCTTTTATAAGAGGAGAGGAGGGGCACTTTTGGAAATCATGAAACTATTATTTTATTTTCAAAAGTGTTTCGAATTTTTAAGGTCCCACATTGATGTATTTCGAACATGAGATGATAAGGCTTCGAAATATTCCCATCCAATAGTTTTTGGACAAGTGTAGGTCTTAGATATTACATTATCCTTCCATTTTATTTAAATCGTTAAATAATGAGGTCATCGCTGCATCATCATGATGTCGTAAATAATTAAATTTATTTAATGTGTAAAAATTATAAAAAAACTAATATGATGTAGGAACTCTTTTTAGATTTATAATTAATATTTATATTCAGAATTTGTACTTGGATAACCCCATTCAAATTTTTTTTAGTAAAACAATTTATGTTAGTGTCATTTTCACCTTTATTTAAAAAAAAGCATTAAAGTCATTATCTCACCCAAGTGGCTCCATGGGGTCCCCTAAATCGACCCATGGGTTGTCTTGGTCGGCCATGACTCACCCAATAGGTGTAGGACAAGTGTCATGGTGTTTTCACATTTTTATAATATCATTTTTACCTTAAATTACACTAATTACCTCTAATCGCGATTAATGAAAAAAAGTTACTATTCACCAAAAAAATATTTTCATCCCATTGAACCACATTTTACATACTAATGACAACCATGTATGTCGGATTTTCAAAATTAAATACACATTAGTGGTAAACATTCTTTTAACTGAAAAATCAGTTTGCTTGATTACCACTTAGTGGTTTCACTATTCATCAAAAATTGGAGTTTTTCAGAAAATTACCAAAAATTCACTCTAAGCTATATTCGATATTCCGAATTAAAAAATGAAGTCTATTTTACAAAATTCAAAACATATAAGTCACATTAATTAATTTAATAATTAATTCTCACTGTCATTACAAATAGCGTGTTTTTATGTAACAATAAGTATTAAAAGATTGATACTAGTTTATGTTCGATTTCAAAGTGAAATTAATTCCAACGACCACTATTGGATTTAATGGTAAAAATATTTTCTAATTTCACTTTAAAACCAATTCAAAATATTATATAATCATATAAATAAATTAGATTAAAAAGTGGTTTTAAATTAAAATACAACATTTTACACTATTCATTAAAAAATGAACTTTATTGGAAAAATAAAAGAAAATTACACAAAGTAAAATTTGATGTCCCGATTCTAAAGAAGAGTTTTATTTGGTCCAAAAGAATGTATAAGGGTGATAAAAACTATATTTAATGACTGTTCTCCATCAAAAGGCGATAAGTGAACCTTTAGTGAAAATTAGGGTATAAAAGCCTAAAATTGAATTCTTTCCGTATTTTAAGCCTTTACGTTTTATTGGATAAATGTAATAACATTTAAAAAACATATATAATCATATATTAGTTATTTATATCCATTCCCGCCAATACAACAGCTACCTGTTAACTACCAATTAAAATAATATTATTTTATTATTAGAGTGCAACGTAAGATTCCCAAGAAACACGTTGTTGCGTGTTGGGTACACCATTGAGCATAGCGTCCCCATTAAAGTCATATTAATATTTAATTCAGAAATATGGATAAATATGAAAATGTCATATTCCTTATTTACCTGGGGTGTTACAATACGCCCACTAAGATAGTCTTGAGTGTGAACCTTAACTAAGTATATGATAGGATCAAGAGTGAAATAAAAACCACATAGATAATCTTGGTAGTTATACTTAAGTAAAAAATTATTTTATACAATCATATGTATGCCAAAAAAGTATGTGTGATGAAAATGTTATGCTCTCGTGGATTTTTTTTATTTGATTCATTTATGATTCATTTTTTATAAACTAATTTTTTATCTCATGACTCGTGTTTATGATCCATGATTTCCTACATATTGTTTCCAAATTATAATATAATTATTTCATACCCTAATTCTAATTTTATGCATATATGATAATTGATATATCCTTTGATTTCCCATACAGATAATTTGAGCTAACCCTATATTATGTTTCTTTTTCCCTTGGACAGGGAGAAAGGTTTTAGATATGATATATCTGATAAGGGTGGTAGCTATAAATAACTATATGGTAGATGATGCATATTTTTTATATACATATTTTTTATGTATCCATGTGTCCAATGACACTAATCCTTTATGGTAATGATGAGGTTCATAATGTTATATAAATAATATTAATATAATAAGACATATTGTCTATGCATGAAGAGTATGGGTCATTATATTTTGTATCAGAATTGTATTTTGTTAATATTTTATGTTTTTTAGAAAACATTAGTGAAAAAATGGGGATATGTCAATTTATAGATAAAATATTAATGATTTTGTAAATTTATAACATTATGATTTTTATATATTTTATTTTCCTATATACTAACTTTTGGATGCAGCTATGTCAAAAATGAACCTAGGGGTAAAAAATAGAAATGGGGGTGATTGGTTATTAAATATATAATAAATGGTGAATGATGAGTGGGACTAATACTGAACACCCATCAAAATATTCATGTGGGATATACATGAGCTAATTCATATTTTGATAATAAACTATTATGATGGATTTGAATAGATGATGATCATGGGTTACCTAGGTTAAACCTAAAGTTTCATATATTAGAAATAATTTTTCAATATTGAGATATCATATAAATTATTTTAAGGATTATATTATTTACCACTATGATTATTATTACACAAACTATACTTTTTTGGTTTCAGTCAATAGATGGAAATAAAAGGAACCATGTTAATGATAAATATGATTGACTATAAAATCATTGTAATATAGAGATACACAATATTATGGGATATGTATTGAAAAATATTATTTCTATGAAAATATAACTTTCTCAATCTATGGATTTTTTTTACTTCCAAGTGATCAATGGATGGAAGAACATTTTGTTGAGTCCTACATGATGCATCATCCATGTTCTTTTAGTAGTATGTTGGTCAACTAATTGTTAAGAAATGGATCAGTACTGCTGGAAAGATATGTTTCAATATCTAGTGTTTTTATCATGGAAAATATATATTGGTTTTTTATCATTTTTAAGTAGTATCATATCAATATTTTACTGTCATCAAGAGCAGTAGGAAATAAAATTAAATTAACTCGAAGTAAAGGGAAGAGTTTTTAATGTTTCTTTTAAATAAGTAATTTCCTCATATTGTTCATTTTATAAAAAAAGAAGGAATTCTATGAGATAAATGAGAACGATGGGCCCCTTAGTAAATATGAGGAAATTTTTATAATAATTTCATGGCATAATTATAAAAATATTGTGGTGATGAAGATGAAATATCATTTATGTTCAATTTGTGGTTAGAAACATGAAGGAAATTGTCTTAATGAAAATGGTAACATTTTTAATTATGAAAAATAAGGTCATAAATAAAATTAATGTTGTTGTTTTATGAAGATAGTAGTCAATGAAATAAATAATAGATAAAAATCAATAGAATAAACCACTAAGACTTTAATGTTTCAAATATAATAAGTATTGGAATTATAATGACATGTGATTGAATCTAAAGGGTAAGTATGATTGTTGATGTCAGAAACATATTAAGCCCAGAGTGAAAGGGAACCCTCATGAGATCACTTTTATCAATATGGGGTGTAATAATGAAGATTGTAAAGGAAAATTTACAGTCTACACTGAAAATTCTATTATCTTATATGATTCCAGAAGTACCCATTCCATTATATATGAATAATTTTATAAGGATATCATAATTTCATCCCAATTACTGGATGAAGAATTAGAAGTGAAAACTCTTAATGGTATGATGATTTAATCAATAGTTTATATCACCTCTATAATAATAGTTTATGGGAATATAATTTTTATATATCTTATGAATCTCCCTCTAGTTGATTTTTTTTATTTTGAAAATGTATTGGATCTATTTATATATTTTTCATATCAATTACCAAGGAAGGGAAGAAACATTTGATATTCTGAATCAACATTTAATATATATTTACGGTGTGGATGAACATGAACTTATAATGGATGTCAATATCAACTTATGGGTGTTACTTCCCATATATTACTGATATTTATCTCAAATGGTTGGTGATAAATTCAACATTGAAGATATTCATATTTTTTGGATTAGGATGAGGTATTTCTTATCTATTATTCTAGTCTTCCCTTGAATTTAAAGGTTGAGTTATAATTAGAACTCATAAAAAGTCTTAAATATATTTCTAGGGATCTATATTGAAATACCCCAACTGAGTTTTAAGAATTTAAGATGAAACAATAAGAGAATATTGATAAGGGATTCAGAAACCCTAGTGCATCACCTTAGGTGTTGTGATTTTTTGTTAATAAGAAATATGGATCGATAAAACATTTAATTGGTTACCAGGAATATAAAAAGATAAATATCAATAGAAATTATAATATACCTTATATTGATTAATTTTTTGATCAACTATACAAATATCAATACATTTCCAACATTGAAATTTATTCAGGATATCATTTATTGAGGGAAAATGAGTATATGTCTAAGATAATTTTCCATATGAGGAATAATAACTATGAATTTATTATGATTATATATTTTATACTAATTACCACTATATATTCATATATTTAATGAATATAATATTTAGATATTACCTTTATCAATTTTTTGCAGTCTTTATAGATAGAATTCATATATGTTTTAAGAGTAATGAAGTACATGAAGATCACATGTGAATTATAATAAGGACACAAAAGAATAAGATATTGTATGAAAATTTTTCAAAATGTTAATTATAAAAAAAACATTCATTTTAAGGACTTAAAATCTCAAACAATAGTATAATTGTGGATCCATCAAAGGAAGATGTTAGTAAACACTAGCTCATACATACGATTATAACTCAGATCCTTTGCTTTCACAAGTTTTTGTGTAATTATTTATGTTTTTTGAATAATTTATCACAAATATAATAATCACTCACCAATTTAACTTTAAATTCAGTTAATATTCTTTGTAAATAGGAATATGAGGAAAATTTTAAATAACTGAATAGAAGATTAGTCAGTGCACATATTCTTATACTAAAATATAGTAGAGAATGGAATGTGATATGTAGTGACAGATTTAAGATATAATTGGGATTCATCCTTATGAAGAATTATATTTTGAAAGCTTATTCCTCATGAAAATAGTTTTTTCATGATAAAAATTACCCAACTCATGATTTTGAGTTAACTATAGAAATTTAATCATTTAAGAACAATAAGAAATATATTTATGGAGAAATGTGGGATAAATATAATGATCAAAAAATTTTAAATTATATATTCACTTCTAAATAATTGAGTATGCTCCAAAAGAGATGGTTGAATTTCATTAATGATTATGAGAACTCAATAAAATAGAATAATTAAAAGGAAAAATATATAGATGATGTTATAAGTCATAAATACAAGGATACTTTTTCTATAATGATTAATGAATGAGATAAAATATTTATAAATTTCCAAATAATGATCTTAAATTTATGAGTGAATGGGAAAGTTATATCTTTCGTAGATGAATGTTTAATCGACTATCCATGTGATGATTAAGTGGGAAAAAAGAGGATGTGAAACAATAGGTGGTGGTGAGAAATATTACCATGTTCATCCTTGATTGTGATGGAATAATATGTTTTATAGATATATATTTTTCCTCGCCAATAAAAGACATGAATAAAGTGCTATTGGATGACGCTCATTGTTAATAATTATCTATTCATCCAAGAACTATGAAGATTAATAGGGATATAAAAGAGTATATCTTGTGGTATAACATGAATATGTATAATTCAAACTATATATCATTTCTAGGTATATCATAAATTTATGTATGAGGGGAATAAGTCTAAGGGGATGTTACAACCATTTCCCATACCAGATTATAATTTTTAATATATCATAATGTATTTTTCTATCAAACTCTATTAAAAATATAATGGAAATAATTCTATTTAAGTTGTAGTCGATCACCTTATAGAGTTAACAAACATTATTTCAAAATACGTAATATTTCACTCTTGATCTTATTGCTATAATATATATTAATTTATATGGTTTCTTATGGTACTACATTTTATTGTATTTGATCAAGATTCAAGGTTTACCAAAAAGTAATGGATAATTCTTCATCACGCTCTAAATACAGAGTTATGTTTCAATAATATGTATCAATATTAGACAAATGGAATATCAATGGGGATCATTCAAATCCTAGAGGATATATTGGGATATTTTTCTATGGATTCCAATGGTGTTTGGGACTTATACATTCCTCTTGTAGAATTATCTTATACCATTAATTTTCACTCTAATAGTAAGATCACTCATTATGAAGTGGAATTTTTTTTAATGCTGAGATGAATTTGTATAATGAAATTTATTATGGCATATGAAATTTAAAAATAATAATATAGAAGTCTAAATCCATTCTGTAGTGCATCAAGGATTCCTAGAGTGGGAAAAGGAGTTATGATGACAATCATCAGTGATATGTGAAATAAAAAATTAGTGAGAATTAATTCCTATAAAATTAAACATAAAATAATGTAATGAGAGTCAATAAAAAGGGAAATCAAATCCCTAGGTATATTGGTCCAATCAATATTTTTGATCGAGTTGTGAATCTATCTTATCACTTATTGATTCCACCTAATATCTCTAAAATTCATTAATTTTTCCATGTATGTATCTTGATGAACTAAATACCTAATAATACATATATACTAAATGGAATTTTTTTACCACAAGTGTATGCACTTTCATATAAAGAAAATATAGTAGAAATATTGGATCATAAATATAAAGTTCTATAAAACAAGACCACTCATCTGGTTAAAGTTTTCTTCAGGTATTAGAAATCTGATGACGTTATATCAGAACCTGGGGATGTGATAATGTATAAGTATACTAATTGGTTTGTATTAGAGTGGTATAATATCAAGGGATAAATTATTATAAAGGGTAAAAAATATATCACACTAAGATTTTATGATAAATTTATCTCAAAATAAATTTTATTTCTTTTATAGAATCATTTTACAGACAACACCAAGTTCAAACAAGCTGTGATATAATATTTAATTATTAATATTAAGTTTAATAGTTATTTTATATCTATTTGATTGGAGGGAATGAATAGTGAAACAAAAAATATGAATTATTATTTTCACATGTTTAAAATAATTCACCATTTATAAATTTGTTGAAATTAAAATAAAACAATTTAAATATAAAAATAGGTTTTTTTATAAATAATAGTATTCAGGCATGCATTTGGTTTTTTATCAGAATCAATTAAATTAATTACATGTGAGGATTAATTTGAATGAAATTATTAAATTAATAATTATGTAAAATATTTTAACATTTATCTAATAGATTTTACATGGTATGCAATGATGGAATACTGAATTTTATTATTAAAAATGGGTTTTTCTAAAAATAATTTAGTTTTGTTTTGTTAAATTATTTAAAATAAAAATATACCACTATTAGAATTTAATATAATAAAATGGGATAAAATTTAATGTTCATTGTAATAAAATAATTTAATAATTCCAACTTAATTTTTGTGCATAATGAATTGTAAAAACATTAATTGTTTTATCTTTGTTATGTTTAAAATGACTGTACATAGGGGTTTATCTAAGAAATAAGGGTACACTTACAAATTAAACATATCTAAATCATATTTAAAATTGATATTTAAACACTATTTTATCCTAAATATGAATCCTTTTCCATTTTGAGTTATGTTTCTTATATATGCAATTATTTTATTTTAATATCTTGAGAAATTCCAACTGTGTCCTTTTCCCCACTTTTAAATAGAAGCCCCTCTTATCTCTCTTCATTACCCCACATTGAGCCAAAATTATCACCCAAAACCTAAAAAATTAAGTTTTAAAATTATATAACCATGAATAAGAAGTTATGGTGTTCTTAAAATACTATTCTAATTGTCATTACAAAGGGATCCATATAAGGTCTACTAAAAAAGTGACAATCTTCCTACCAAACCTATTTCAATTTATTTCTTCTTATACTACATTAAATATATGTTATTTATCGTAAAATAACAAAATAATTATCCTCAATATATTTAAATGTTGTTATTATTTTTATAACAACATTATTCACCCTCTTTTCCATCAAATGTGAAATAAGATTATCGCTCATTTGTTTGTGTGGACTACCGCCTCCACCTACCAATATATTGCCTTTTCCCTCACCCAAATTAATACATGATTATTATCAGATTTTTAAAATTTATATTTTATATTAATTATATAATTTTGGTTCTATAATTATTAAATATTATTTTACTCTCTTTCCTTTTTTTCTTTAGAAAATGAAGACAACGTTCATGCGTTCATATGAACCACCATCTCCCAAAATGGTGTAAATATTTTTTATCTCTAAATTTTGTAGATGATCATAAGTATTTATATAGTGAATATAAGTGATGTTTATATCTTTATTAAAACTGAATATATTATATGACCATGATTAATGTACAAGGACATGAACTAAAATTTTTAATATTTCATCAAAAATAAAAAAGTTAACAAAAAACAATTTTAATAAGGAATAACTAATAAAGGGTTATTGAATGTTATAAGTGGATAATATATGATATTATTAGTATTTAAATAATTCATGTGTATATATATAATAAATATAAATTTATTATATTCTATATTATATTTATTTCAAATTAATTGGAACTTTATGTAAGGGATTTAGGTTTAAGTCTCATTTGAATAGAAAATGTTTATGAATAAATTTACATTAAATGAAATTATATAATCCTTATATAATTATAAATTTTTACTTTAATATCCCCCCAGTAATTCATGTTATTTTATAGTAATAGTACCATTTTACACTATTACGTAATTAAAATTATTAGGAAAATGTTTTTATTAAAAATATATATTAATTTCTCTTTGGTTTGGAATATTTTTCTTTCTTGTCCATATTTTCTTTAAAAAAAATTAAATATTATTTGATAAAATATTAAATGAATATTTAAAGTAATTTTTTCACATGTTTTTTTTATATAAATGTTTCAAATTAATCTTATAATCATTTTCAAAATGAGGTATTGTTGGATTTTAGAAAAAATGCGAAAAAAATATTTTTTTAAACATAAAAAGCATAAATGAAATAACTATATATAATGAATGATAAATGATTTGGAGAATATTTTAAAATTTATCATTATTAATTTAATATTATTTTGTTCATTAATATTTTTGAATTTTTTTTTTAAAAATATGACTTCAAAATGTATAGGGTATTATCTTATAGGAACATTCCAATGATCTTTTTAAGGAAATTTTTATCTATGATTACATTCTATGATGTTACTTATGATTTAATAGTGATATGTTATAGTGATATCATCCTTAATATTTTATTGGTTATCTTATGATTATGTTGATGGTACGATTATGGAACCCATTTATTTTCCATGGGTTATGTAATGATAAAATGTTCAGAAAACCACATTTATACTATTTAGGATATGATGATACGGGGGATTTGTTTTGATACTATAGAACACATATGAATAGATTATCATTATTTGATGGTTGGACTAGAAATTATTTTGAGCTAAAATTAATTAGGTAGTGATGTATATCACATTTGATAATAATAATAAATAGCATTTGAAGTGAAACTAGTTTAGTAAGAGACTTTGTCTACTAAGATATTGATTAGTGTCAACCTTGAATAACGATGTGATGGAATTTGGTGCGGAAAAAATAAACTATGATATTGTTAGAAGTGATCCTTGAATAAGGGAATAATTTTGTATGCATATTCATATGAAACAAATTTATGTCTTATATGAATGTTATACTCTCATGTATCATGTTCTTTGATTCCATTATGATTCATGTTTAATGGACTTCCTTGTTTTATTCCATGATTTATTTTTATGATCAATGATTTATTGGGTGTGGTTTTAAAATTTTATGTCCATTTTTTCAAGACATTATACTCATATTAGGATATTATGATCATTTATATATCCATTGATTTCCCTTACTAGGAATTTGAGCTCACACATTATTTTGTTTCCTTTTCCCCAAGATATGAAGGAAGGTTTTTAGTGTGACATGTCTTAGAAGTGTTTTAGTTTTGAATAAAAAAGTGTGAGATGATGTTGATATTTTATTTACCAGTTATCTATGAATCTAAGTTTCAAAAAGAGAAAAATCATCAATAGTTTTTCCATAGACAATAATATTGTTTAGAGAATATTTATCTAATAATATGTATTATCTATATATGGAATGTGTCAGTTTATATTCATTAAATAGACTCTAATTTGAGGTTATATTATCTTTAATTAAATTTTGAAGATTTATATGATTCTTTATCTAATAATTGTCTATTTAGAATGGTTTTGCATAGAGGAAACATGAAAGTTGAAGTAAAAAATCTATTAATAGTATAATAACCTTTTTAATCACCAATAAAGAGTGGTTGTAATAGAAATTATATTTGATGTCATACCCTAGATGATATGGTATATTAATGGTGACACCCATTAAAGAGATGAACTAAATTATCTATAGAGGAACATGACTATTGTAGGGAATTTCATGAAACAAACCCATCTGATATTTAGTGGGTCTTCAGACCCAATGAAATATGATGAATGGTTAAATTAACTTTTATAGGTATTTTAGGATTTAATATGTTTAGAATATCATATTGAAGCCCAATGTATCTTCCATTTTGAAGGGGATTCTTATTTTCAGTGGTCTTCTATTGAGTACACTAAAGAAAAATATGAAATTGATGTTATGGAAGAGATGATATTAAAAGATCTATCCATTGAAAACATATTTTTATAGAATTATTAGAATTAAAATGGAAGGTCAATTTATAGAGTTTATAAAAAATTATGATGGGTTTGTTTCCACCCAGGAATAAAATCTTACCTGATTGGAAAGGTATGAATCAAATTTTATTTACGACTATTATAGTAAAATTTATTTATTTTTGTTATGATTAAATCCATGATTATGAGGGGATTTGGTAACTCGTTTGTTTCAAAGTTATGAGGAAATTTTTTGGTTTTCTTAGAAGCTTTGGATTAATTTTTTATTATTTTAAAACACTAAAAATAAAAATTAATATAGGTGGAATAATCCTTCATAAAAGAAAACTAAAGGTAAGAAAATTTAATTTCCAACTTTTGATAATTGTGGAAATAATTGTTATAGGTAATTTATTAGGAGATATAGGATGCATTACCAATTTCAAAATCATAGAAGCATGTATTGTGACTTGAAATAAATGTTCAATAACAATGGTCTGACCAATAATGAAAAGAAACAAGTGAAATGGTTCAATTCATTTAGTTGGGACATTATGAAAATACATGCCTGGTATTAGTTAGTATAGGTGGGAATCATAATGACAAAACATTGAACAGTGTAAAAAAATATTTTTCCACTTCTATAGTAGATATGGGACCCTCAAATCCAATGGTGAAAAGTATAGTACTTATTTATTCGGATTATTCTTATGATTTTTTTTATTTAGGATCTCTTCATTCTTTAATTTATGTGAAATTTTCAAGATAAATAGATATAACATTACAATAAATGAAGTTATAACTCTAGGTTAAAACACTCAAATGTTATATAAAAGAAATAAAAATATATAAAAATCATCATGTTATCATATGTGCAATGGTTTATCCTATATTCCTTATTTTATTTCCTATTGTAGGGCTTGTTATTATTTTGGGTATTAATTGCCCTTCAATTTATCATTGTAAAAATGATTACATAGATAAAGAAATCATGTTCTATTTTTAATTTCTATTTTAATAAATATATAATAATGAGTTTATATCTTTGATAAATAATCAGGAAACTAAAAAAATAATACATGACAGAAGTGAAAATAATCTTATGTATATTTCTGAAAATAAATAACTCTTCAAATTTATAATCTTCCAGTAGTGAAAGAATATATTGATATATTTATTGATTATTTACATATTTCTATTACTAATTAGAAGGTTGAGTATACAATTGACTGAGTTCGTTATGAATATCCAATTTTGAATCTTCTTTATCAAATAAATTTAGTTGATTTTATATACTGGAAAAATATTACATGAGTTTATTGATTAGGGTTTCATCTTCCCTAGCACTTGACCAGGGGGTGATCTTTTTTTTTTGTTAAAAATAATTATTTTTCTATGACCTTGTGTTCTGATTATAGAGTGTAAAATAACATCCCTATTAAATAAGAGTATACATTTCCTCATATTGAGGACTTGTTTGATAGGATATTGGGTGTGTACTATTTTTTTGAAGATTGATCGCAGGCTTGAGTATCACCAGTTAAAGGTGATTGAGGAAGACATTCTTAGGGAAATGTCCCATACAATGTACTTTCACTATGAGTTTTTGGTTATTCTACTCTGGTTAACAAACACATATAAAACATTTATGGATGAAATGAATATAATGTACAATAATAGTTTTGATAAATTTGTGGTTGTGTTTATAAATAAAATTCTAGTAAACCATGAAATCCATTTAGATCTTAAAAAACTCATAAGGATTATTTTCTCATGCTTCAAAAAAAAAGTTATACTTAAAATTTACAAAATATGTAATTTTCTCTTTAGTATATTTCACTTCATGAGCATATTGTTTAAAAATATATCATAACTATTGAAAAAACTAAAACCAAAGTGGTTGACGAATAGAAAAACCCACAAATTTCACTATGATTAAAATATTTGTTGTATTAGAGGGTTATTACAAAAAAATTTGAAAGCATTTCTTGGTTATATGGGCCTATAAATAGGTGAATTTTAGAAGGAGTTAAATTTATATAGACAAAAGAATTTGATGAATTATTTTAGATATTAAAAATAATATTGGTTAATTCTATAGCGTTAGAATTTTAAATAAGAAATAGTGAATTTTTTATTTGTTGTGGAGTTTATTTTAAGGTTCTAGGTTGTGTCATTATTTAGAATGATTTTTTTACATTTTATTCTCATTAATTAATACCCAATATTGAGAAACATGTAGTTTTTTATTTAAAAATATGGATACATCATCTATATAGGGGAAAATGTGAAATATTCAATCATCATAAAAGTTTAAAGTATATAATCAGTAAAAAAGAGTTGAAATGAGATATAGATTATGGATAAAAATGATTAGGGATTATGATTTCAAAATTCACCATCATCTAGTTAAAGAAAACAAGGTAGACAATTCCTTAAGTTAAAAATAAAATATACCGTTAACTATATTACCATCAGAACACGATTCTTTAGTTAATGATTTAATTAGTGTTGGCCATGAAGTTATGCATATAAAAACATATTATATTTTGTTTCATGTATCAGTGTAATCATATTTTTAAGAATTAATTAAGCGGGATCTAAAGGAAGATCTTAGTTTACATGAAATAGTATAATCCTTCAAGAACTGTATGTTCCCTAATATTAATTTTTATAAAGATGGTGTTATTGAATTTGGAAAGAGGTTATGAATTCTATGTGACTCCCAATTTAAGAAGGAATATTTATGTGAATATCAGGACTCACTATTTTCTATTCATCCTTGTAGTAGTAACATGTATAGAGGTATTTAATAATAGTATTGTGGGATAACACGGAAGAATATATTACTAATTTTATAATGATATGATTGAATTTTTAATAGATTAAATCTGATCAACAATTACCAAAGGGTAAGATTTATCTTTTTCTAATGCCTTGATGAAATATAAAAATATATCTATGGATTTGATGGTTGGATTTCCAAATATATCTCTAAGTAATAATGTGATTTGTGTTATTGTTGATCCTTTGACTAAATGATTTTTTATTTTATACCTATATATGATACTATTTCTTTGTATTATCTTTGAATATTTTATCTTAAAGAGGATGTCATGTTATTTGGAGTTCCTCTCTCCATTGTATTTGATTTTGATCAAATATATACCTAACATTTTTGGAAAGGACTTGAAATACATTTGGAAACTGATTTATATTTCATCAATTATTTTCATCCATAGTATAATGGTGAGTTAGAAAACAATTCTGACATTGGAAGATATATTATGGGTGTCCTCCTTATATTATCAGTGAATGTTTGGATCGACATATTTTAGTAGTTCAATTTTTTTACAATATTAGTTTTCATTAAATTATATATATGAATTCCTTTCAGATATTATATGGAAAATTTTTCTTGAATTCAGTGTGTTGGGGAAAATTCTTTGAAGGGAGGTTTTTGGGACTACAATTATAAGATAAAATGATTGATAAGGTAAATATGTGTCAACACCACTTGGGAGAACCATACATCAGAAAAAATAGTTATATAGATAATAAGTGGTAACAATTTTCATTTGAGGTAGGTGATCATGTGTTTCTTACAATATCTCCCAATAAAGGTGTAATGTGTTTATTTAAAATGGATTTTGAGCCTATGATTCATTGGACCCTATGTAATTATGGAAAAGTTATAATTTTTTTAGAGATTATATTTGAACTGATGTTTATCTTATGTACATGATATGTTCAATGTTTCATTGTTATGAAAGTATATACTTAATTGATCTCTATATTAAGCCCTCAGGTGGTATAGTTAGAGGAAAATATATCTTATGAAAAAAAGTACTTAATATTTTTGGATCATAGGGATCAAATATTATAAAATAGATTGATCCCTTGAGTAAATGTTTTATAGAAGAATCACTTGGATAAGGAAGAAACATGGTAATCAGAAAATTATATGAGGGGAAAACCCTTACTAATTTCAGTAATGATTAATAATTTAAGATGCAATATCTTATACGACGAAGAATGTGACTATAGATAATGAAACATTTCATACAAAAATATTACTTCATATTAAATAAATATTTATTACACAACATTACTTTCAAATATGTAACCATAAATTTTTAATGTTTTTGGAAAAAATATTTAAAAAATCTAGTTTATAAAATATATACATAATCTCCCACAATTTCCTTTGAAACTTAAACCATTCTTAGACATATCTCACTTAAAACTATTATTAATATCATGGGGAAAAGAAATGTAATAAAGGGTGATATGATATTCATAGTAAGGGTAAATGGGCGATATCAATGGGCATTTAAGAATAACATAAAAATAATGGTATGATAACATGAGATTAACATTTTTAAACCATACCCATTATATTATATATAATAATCAGGATCCATTGCATAAATGTTTACAATTTATAAGACATAAATCAAAATGTAATCAAAGATACTATGGCATCAAATATTAACATTGGCATAAGATCATATCATAATTAAGTGGAATCTAGTGCAGAACTATCATAATAATAGATATCTTATGTAAAGTATACCCACCAATACATTCATGAAATGTTTTCTTTGGGATAACATCCTGTCAACTTAGTTTAGGATAGGGAAAACCACCAGTGTATCATCTCTATGTATTAGTATAACCTCATGTGGATCCTTTTTCGGTCTTGGGATAACCTCTCATACACCATACTTTAGGATTTAAATAACCTTAAATTTACCATTTGTGAAAATAAATCTATTTATCATTACCTAAGGTAAAAAACCAGGATATTTTAAAAAGAAAACAATGTTCTATAGCATATATGTCACATAACACTAAACCTAAATGACCAATTAAATATTATTATTTAAATATGATTGTTATAACTTATCCATTAAATTAGAGAGTATGATAGGGCTAAATACTTTTTTAACTACAAAAAAAATCCCAAATTAAAACACATTTAATAAAAAAATTAATAATTAATCCGTCAATATTTTTAAAATTCATTTTATTATTCAAAAAAACATTTCCTTCAAGGATTATTTTTATTTTTTTTTGGTGATTGAATAATATTATGAATCGATAGAAATTTTAGAAATTTTATTTGATAAGAAATTGATATTATTAAAATCATCAAGTAAAAATTATCTTAGAGTGATATTTTGAGAATTTTCTAAAATGATTGATTTTCAATGAATAGTGAATAATAATGTTTCTTATTGAAAAATATATTTTATTTTCATGTATATGAAAAGTAAAATTTTATTTTTTATTAGTTTAAAGTTTTCATTAATTAGTGTTTATTAAACATATTATTTTACTATTATATTGGATTAATTATATACTTAAAATTGGTATAAAAAATATTTATTCTTAAAATGACATTTTTTTCAGAAAAATTATTTTTCTTCATGTTTTATGATTTTATTTTAAATTATATTACTCAATATATGTGAGTTTGAATTTTAAAAATCAGATTTCATAATCACAATCAAGAGATCTAAATATGGAAAATTATCCCCTTTTATTTTTAGAGATTATGAATTGTAACCATTATAAATAATTATTACCATGCTTAATATAAAATGGGTTAAATAAGGTTAGAAATAATTTTATAAATTCTAAAAAATTTTCTCTAACTACTTGATTAATTTTATTGGATGATTAAATTTCATCCATAATCATTGAACATTTGAATATATTACACTTTTTTCCTATATGACCATGAAATTAAATTCTATTGTAATTTATGTAAATAAAAGTCAAAAGTATCATTATCTATGTTTTATTATCTTTTAATTTTTGACACAGAGATAAAAAGAAGTTATGTTTAGATAAAAATATTTATTTTAATATTAATATTTTTTATTTACCATGGTTGTTAATTTAGAAATTTTAGTGAACAAATAATTACCTTAAA
The DNA here is from genome assembly GCA_963277665.1 of Viscum album. Lineage (NCBI taxonomy): Eukaryota > Viridiplantae > Streptophyta > Magnoliopsida > Santalales > Viscaceae > Viscum > Viscum album. Next base: position 1,539,573,817 of record OY728131.1, read on the forward strand.
TTATTACCTAACATTGTGAAAAAAATTATTTAGTTAAAACTAAAATAAAATAAATATAACATTCAATGGGTAAAAAACTCCATCTTTGTAAGTGAATGGTAAATTGTTGTTTATCAGGGTTGTTTATTAAACAATTATTTAATGATATTATTTAAATAGATAAATGAATTATATTTATTTTGAATAAATATAACATTTTATGTATGTGTGAAAGGTATTTATTATAATTCCATCTTTGTAATGATATTTTTGAAGTTAGATTAAATTATTAGTTTCTAAATTGACATTAATGATGTTTTCTAAAAAATAATGTTTTATTCAGTGATTTAAAATTAAAAAATACCATTTTTTAGATTAGTGAATCGTAAATAGTTTATATTATCAGACTTGGCCTATTTTTGGAATTTTTATCACCTTATAGTAACTTTCATTACGCCTAAATATTAAAAACCTTTATACCATGTTAATTGTCAAAAAGGGTTAACACTTGTTAAAACAAAAAGAAATTGTTGAAAAAATCACCTAAAATTGTCCAATTTTTATTGGATGAAATTTTTTATACTTATAATTATCTTATATTATAATATTATCAATTTGGATCCATTTTAATATGAAATTTAATTTATGTTAATTTAAAACATTATGAAATTCCTAGCATGCCCAACCCCTCTCTTATAAAGGGGACCCTATTGTTCTCTATTATTCAGACATAATTTTTTTTTCAAAAAATAACTATCCAAATAAATTCATAAAATCCCTCTACATTTCCTGAATTCCTTTTTTAAAATCATATAAGAATCATAGGAATGAATTTTGTGTAAACCTTAACAGGTTATACAAAGAAGTGTTATTGTTCATAATCCACCATTTTCATCTTATTTATTCTTTTACCACCTTATAAAATTATTGAAACATAATAATATAATGACAAAAACATCTTAAAAATATGTAAATGTTATTATATTAATGTAATAATCTATTTACATCTCCACTACCATCAAATGGTATATAAATCCTTTGTTCATTGTACGATGAACTACAACTACGTTAACAGATGTAATTCATTTTCCTACACTACCTCTTAAAGGTTGTTATAATAAATTATTTTATGTATACACAAACACACACACACACACAGACAATATATTCATGAAATATCACTCATTTTGGATAAGTAATATATAATATATTTTTATAACTTTTCATTCACAAAAAATGATTGTGTCGTTCTTGTGTATGTGAGGACTGCCACCTCTAAGAAGCAATGTGATTAGTTTTTCATCACCACATCACATGGAAGATATATATATATATATATATGTATATTTATTACAAAAATATTTTATTTATGACATGATTATCATTATTTTAATAAATATTAATAATTTCCTTCTTTCTATGATGATCAGTGAATGAGAATGCATCACCTACTATCTCAGTGATTATTACATTGTACATTTTTCACAAACAACATTCATATATTCCATTAAAATATTTATTTATATATAATAATTATAATTATTTCATGGGTATTATTGTGTATATGGAGGGATGATGACCACCTAGACTATAGTTAACCTACTAATGTCATTTTGGGCATATGAGCTGAATATCCTCAAAACATACAACATAACCTCAAAGGATTAAGTAATTGAATATAACATGGTTATAAATGAAATAAAATGTTATAATAAACATGGAATAGGTATTTATGAAATTAAATAAATGCCATTAATTTATTATTCTAATATATAAAGAACCTAAATCAAAAGTCAAACCCAATGTAATGGACATTCCTTTAAAAATACAATTTTAATGTTTATGTTAAAAATAATTTTTATTCCAAATACATATTAATAAAAAAATTTAGGGATATATACATATGGAAATAAAACAATTATATAGTATGTCTTATTCAACTTTTTAATTAATTTCAAAATTATTGAAATGGAATATTTTTGACATATTTTATATTGAATGTTTTTGACTTTATTTTTAATCCACCTAATGAATGGTCTATTTTAACATATATGACATTAACACCATTTCCTGAAATAGTAAAAATTAATTGATTTGTGCATTAATTTATATTAAAATATTTTTTATTCAATAAAAAAATATTTATATTTGTTTTGGGAATTTTAGATTTGAAAATTATATTTTAACAGAAAGGAATAAATCAATGTCTGGAAACTTTTCATTTGGGAAAAAAGAATTTTGAAAACTATAAGATTTTATGTATTATGATTATTTTATGTTTCATGGGAATTATTTGTGATGAAAAGTGGCTCTTTTATAAAACAATTATGAATGTGTCTGTGATATAATTCTAATGAATTAGGTAATATTTATGTTGGAAGCCGACCATGAGGGTCTTTCCACTTGTAACCTTGAAGGTTAATTATAAATGTGAAGGTTAGTGAATTTGTAACCATGAAGGATATTAAATTTAAAAAAAAGAATGTTTTTATATATAATAGTGATATGAAAATTACACCTAATGTTTCCCATGTGATTTACATATTCATGTAATGTTTTTATTGAAATATTATTATTTTAAAAATGTATGAAATGAGCTTATTTATAAAGGAAAGTATATGATACTTCTTAACGATAAAAATTATAACTTTTAGTTAATTTTTTCAACCAATTTTAAATATTGAAAAGAAAAACTATGGGATTATTTTGCCTCAAATTTTTTTTATGAAAATATTTATTAAAATCTTTTTCTATAGAAGATGATTTCTGGGTTAAATTTTTTTTACATGCAACCAAAAGTTTATTTTAAAAAAGTTGTATTTTTATTATTTTTTTAATAGTTTGATTCCTTTTGTGTCCCTTAATAATATTTTTTATGGTCACAAGACATTTTAAAAATGTATTTTACATAGTTTTATGGATAATAAGAGGCAATGATAAGTTCAATATGATATTTTAAAGATGTGTTATAACAAGAAAAATTGTTCCATCTTAAAATTTCAATTTTATTGAAATAATTGATAAAAAGTTAAAGCTTCCACTTTGTGGTACAATACTTATTTATGAAAGGGTGATAATCTAATTACCTATAAAGTAAACCTAAAAGATCATTTAAAATTATTTAAAATTAATTATTTTACAAAGACATTAGAATATGTATTATTTAATTCCATGCCCTTATAGTTGGTATCATATAAATGTTTTGGATAAAATTGGATATTTGGATTTATTAAGAGTCGTGGATATCAACATGGGGTTTCAATGAATATTTTATCATATGTTATATGGAATACATAACCCTTTTATTAGGGTTTATGTCCTGGGATATTAAAGATATTAATTAAATTTTGTGAGATGTTTTATTTGGTTGAGGTATATGTAATGCTTTATTTTAATGTTAATGATTACCCCTGAAGAATCCAGTTACATTTTTGGTTTTGTAAGAATACAGGATTGAGATAACCTTTGAGATTAAAATATTTTTTAATTTCTATGTCAGTGAGGTTATTTTTAAGGATTTTAAAGTTAAATAATTCTAGAATTTATACGAGGTTTTTCTTTATAAGGAATATTTTTATTTTTACATGAAATAATTAATTTCATGTTATAATGTTTTTATTCTAAACAAATTGATGATAATATATCAAGATGAAAGGGAAAAGATCTCAAACAACCTTCTAATCCCTTCAACGTTATCTAATCATCACTATTATGGAAAAATATTGCTCAAATTATTTTGAAATCAATTTAAACATAAAAATAACTTATAAAAACCTATTAGACCTTTCCAACACCATTTCATTTTAGAAAATTTTAATGGGTCATAATTTTTCTTTTAATATATTTCAACATGTAAACTCATCCATCTCAATCATCCAGGTAAATAAAACTATGTACTCATATAGTTATTTTATGAAGATATAAAAATCATGATAGAATATAAATGTTATAGAAATAGCATAAAGAAAGACCCTGATGTCTAAATTTAAGTTTTTAATTACTTTACTATGTTATAAGAATGAATTATTATTGATCTTATATTGATGAATCGTAAGGAAATATTTCATATCATTGAATAAGATGAAAAATCATGGTTAATGGTATAAGAATGAAGTTTAATAAAGGGTATTTATATCAATGATATTTTGATATATTCTAAATATTAAGATAAATATGAAGAAATAAAATATTTATTTTCTTGTCAAAATTTGGAAAAAAATTAAATTAAATTGAGACATAGTTATATGTTACTATATATGACCTTCATATTTCCATTTCTCTCATCTCAATAAGAATTTTTATTAATCATATTTACAATGTAGGATTTCAACAAAGTTATTTTCAGATAGAAAACATTTTGTTATCAAGATAATATTTAAATTTAAAGGAAACAATTTGTTAAACATGATTATAATTTAACACCTTGGTATTTTAAAAAGAGAACAATGTTTCCAAGAATATACCACATGTAACACCTTATATAAAGAAACCATGTTATATTATTATTTTGATATTACCAGTATAACATAGTTATTAAATTGGTAGGCATAATTCATATTAACTTCATTACAAAATATATAAATTTTGTAATGATTATATAAATGTATTTATGAAATTGTTCTGAATAACCACTCAATCTTATTTTATTCTTTTTATTTTCAAAAATATATTTCCTTCAGAAGTGATATTTATAGATTTTTATGAAAGAGTATTATAATTAAGATCCAAAAAGTTTATGAAAAACTATTTTATAAAAATGATATCATTTATGAAATAATCACGTCAAAAATCAGATTATATTTAATTATTGATAATTTTTTGAAATGATTGATTTTTCAATGAATATTGAAAAATATCGATTTATATTGATAATTGTAATTTATTTTGATGTATTTACACAGTCAAATTATATTTTGTACAAATTTTTAAATATAATTATTGAATTTTAATTAGAAATAATATAATTATATTATTTTGAATGAGTTTTAAATTTTAATTTAGTATAAAAAAATTTATAAATTTAAAATTAATTTTCTAGAAAAAACTTTTTTATCACATTTTGGCAGTTTAATTTTAAATTAAATTATACCGTTTTTCTATTTTGAATCTTGAAAAATGTATTACATATATGTAATTTGGAGGTAAAATATTGGACAATATTCCCCATTTTTTTTGTTCATTTTGAATAGTAAATGAAGAAAATATGTGTCACCATGGTAAGGGTAAAATTGGTTAATAATCATTAAGAATAAATTGATAAAGATTAAAAATTTACTATAAAATTTTATATAATTTTTTTAGGATTAAATTGTTTCAATAAAAAAATATTATAATATATAACTTTTTTTGGCATATGACCATGTTTATTACCTTTATAGCACTTTATGTAAGGCAAAAAAATATTCCTTTATATTTCTTTTATTATATTTAAAATTTTGGCATTAGGATAAAAATAATCCATGTTTTATTATAAATATTAATTTTGAGGATAAATAATTTTTTTATACTCATAATTTATTTTTATTTTTTTGATTAAATAATTACTCTAAATTCTAATTTAAGGCCTATGAAATAATTATTTAATTAAACGGAAAATAAAATATTTGATTTTAAAAAATTAAATGTTATATAATTTAAAAAAATATTATATTATTTTTTTTTTGAAAAATATAACATTTTAATGAAGTTTTTAAGGTATAGATTCTAATTCCATATTTATTGATGTTTTAAAGTCAAACTAAATAAATAGTTCTAAAATTTAATATAATGATATTTTATTATAAATAATGGTTTATTAATAGATTTAAAATTTATAAAAAATAATATTCTTTCAATTTAATTGTAAATGGTTGATAATGTAATCCATGGTCTATTTATGGACCGTTTTTTATTTATATTAACTTTCTTGACCCTTAAAGTGTAAAAACCTTAATACTGTGGTTATTTTAAAAAAGGGTTAACACAAGTTAAAAGAATTGTAAGGGTAAAAACATCTCATAAACATACCCAATTTTTATTCTATGAGATTAATCTGAATAATTATTGTCTCAGTTTATTATATTATTAATTTGGATCTATTTTAATATAAAAATTAATTTATAATAAGGTAATACATTAAGAAATTACCAGAGTGCATATCAGTTCTCTTATAAAAGAGAACCTCGTATTCTATTTTCTATGCACTTCAAGAACTCTTTTATTAGAAAATAACAACCCAAATATCTTTTTAATATACCTAAAAATTTCTTAGAGTCCATGGTTTTAATAGAAAACCATCATAGAAAATATTTTGTTTTAACCCTTATGATGTTATATTTGTATAGAGGACAACCTCCTTGGAAATTTATATAATTAAATTTCCATTACATCCACTCAAGAATAGTTATATTAATGTATTTAATATATATATATATTTATTATATTCAATACAAATTTATCATTCTTTATAATAAATAAATCCATTATTTTATAAACATTTCATTTACTAATAAATGATAATATCATTCATGCGTCTTTGTGGAAAAACACCTCTATGAAGTGATGTTGTTCATTTTTCATCACTACATTAAATGATAAAAATATATAAATAAATTTAAATAAATAAATGTAATTTAAGATATATTTTTCATTCTATAAATATAAAATATTACTTACCTTTTTTCTGTCATGACCATTAAAAGTTTAAAATTTTACTCATGCGTATGTACGACCTATCGTCTCTAAGGTTGTAATATAGTAGATTTTTCATAACCATAGTTTATAATTAGTATTAAAAATAAAATCTATATATAAAATATATACTTAGGTCATGAATATTATTCTTGAGATAATGTGATGTTGGCATTTTAATCCATAATCAACCTACCGAATCCATTTTGGACATATGAGATAAATATCATGAAAACTTTGGAAAAACAAAAATGATTAGGTTAAAAAATATAACATGATAATAAATAAAATTAAATAATAAAAAATAAAATTGTATCTTAATCAAGTAAAAAATTAAAATAGTTTAATTATTTAGGATGATAAACAATTTACATGATGATTTAGACTCAAGGTATGATACTTTATTTTAAAAATCCTCATTTAATGTTTCACATAAAACTATTTTTTATTATATATATATATATATATTTAAAAAAAATTATTTCATGAATATATATATATATTACATGAAATAATTATAAATGTTTTTTAATTTCTATCATTGTTTTTCAAAAGCAATCTAATTTAATTATTTTTTATAGAAAGTTTTCACTTTCATTTTTAATATAAAAATGAATTTTCAATATTAATATATACAATGTATATGTATTTTCACACAACCATAACCATTATTTTTTGGATTATTTTATTATCGTACTTTTTCTATTTAAATAAAAACCATCTTTCCCTATACTGTATGAATTTTATATTTTTAATTTTTTTAACAGAGAAAGATATATCAGTTTCTAGAAATGTTTTCTTATTGGTGGAAATAATATTTTAAAAAATGTATGTATGTTTGTAATATTATAATGTAATTTTTATTTTTATTTTTTTTAATTATGGTTGTTTCTGTTATTAATCAATGGAGGGTGGGTCTATGGTAACCCTCAAATGCATTGGGTATGATTTATTTTTTAATTTGGAAATAATGGTTTTTTCTACTAATAATTGTGAAGGTAATTTGAAACTATAATGGTTATTTTATTTATAACCATGAAGGTTATTACATTTATAACCATAAAGGTTATTATATATTTAATAGTTATATGAAAATGAATCTTTATGTTACGTATATGATTTATCTTTCCTTTCTCTGTTTTTAACGAAATTTTAAAATTTTAAAAAATGGTAGCAACAATATTATTTTGAAAGTAAAATATATTATACTTTTTATGGGTGAAAAGTGTAATCTTTTGAAAAAGTATAAGTAATATCAAAGGATGTTATCATAGATGAAAAATACCTTCTAAATATTATTGGAACATTTCTTAAGGAAAATATAATTGTCATTTTGAAATCAATTATATAAAATAAAAAATATGTGGAATATTAATTAAAACATTTTATTTGAAAAAAATTATTTAAATATGAAAATAAATATTCAATGTATTGATCGATCATTATAGAAAAAAATTCAATTCATGTTGTGTATGATAAAAGAAAGACTACTTTCACATTTTTGGTAAAAAGTCAAATGTACCTCATTTAGTAAATGTGAATAGAATTTATTTAAAATTTTTATAAAAATTCAAACATGTGAGAAATTGAATTTAAAAAATCATAAAATATTATTAATTTTTTTTAAATCATTTTATATAAAATATAGATATTGAATAAAATGACTCCGAAACTAATAGTAAAATAATGTCTGTTTTGATTAAATACATTCTTTCAGTATCTTGAGTACCAAAATGGAGAATAATGAATTTTAAAAAAAATATAATCTATATAAATAAATCTATGAAAAATAAAAATCATGACATTTTTGATAAATGAAAAAAAATATCATTATCATAAATTTAAGAATAAAGAACCCCGATAAACTATGTGATTGTAATATAAACCCATTTTCTAACATTCAAATTTCATCATAAAGAAAATTAAAATCTATTTAATATTTTTAAATTTAATTAACATATATAATTAAACCATATTAATACTAACTATATCAGATATGTTCCACTTGTAAAATTTTTACATCAATTTATTGATAATTCATTATTAAAATCAATGTTTCCCAATTTTAATTGTTTCATTTTTTATGATGGTTTCCATTCAGATGTTTTTGTACTTGTATATTGATCATGGTTCCATGATATGAAAAGAATATTTCATTTCATTAGTATAATATTTAATCATTATATACACATTTATAATTATCCATATAAAATGGTGATGAAAAATGAATTATATCACTTCATGGAGACAGTAGTTCATAAACATGCACGAGGATAAACCATGATATTTTTGGAGGTTTGTACCTTATTTCAATTGATTTTTACCCTTTGAGAGTTTTTACCAAGATGGACTAGGGTATTGGGTGGAAAAATCAATTACAAGAAGCGTTCAATTACTGAAAGGGGATGTTAGTCAGTGCTCTAGTGCTTTAGTTTTTAAAGGAGTGTGCAATGTTTGAGTTATTTTTTAAGGTTTCGCATATAGTATTTGGATGAATGTTGATTAAATAGAGGGAATCAATATTTTACTGGTGAATCTAGTTATATCACCACCTGTATAACCTTTCCACTCATGATCACGATCTAGTAGCGGTTGTGTTTGCAATGAAATTGTAGGAGTATTACCTTATTTGGAAGAACTACATGGTCTTCACATATAACAAGTGGTTGAGGTATATATTTTATCATCATTATCTAAATATGTGATAGAGAAGGTCGATTTATTTTATTTATGATTAAGATTTTGATATCTCTTACACCTCAAGAAAAGGTAATGTTGTTGATGATGCTTTGAGTAAGAAGTCATGGGAGAATGTTAGTCGAGAGTTTGGGGATACTTAGAGAGAAATAGATGTTTTGGTTCCTTTATCTTAGATTCAATAGTGGATTATGGTATATGATATTTTTTTTAAAGATAATAGATTCTTATATTATTCTATAGGTGTATGAGTCTCAGTGGGGAGACTCAGAGGCAGAGGTGATGCATACTCATGATGGCCATAATGATGCTTTAGAGTAATGGTCGGAGGATGGTCAGAACCAGATGTTTATTCATGAGAGTTTTTTTTGTTCCCTTAGGGATACAAGAGTTATTACTTATTTAGTTTTATACCTCATATTTGGTAGTACACTAATAGTTTCCAAGATATACCATGGTTTTAAGATGTAGTTTTAGTGCCCCAGGATAAAGTTGTAAGTGGCAATGTTTGTAGATAACTTTTTGGTTTATTAGTATTTGAAATTTTAACATCATGTTACTAGTGTTTTGTTCCATAATTTGGATGTTCCCATGTGGAAATGGGAGAAATATTTATGGATTTTTTAATAGGTGTACCACAATATTATGGAGGTTGTGATCCTATATCGGTGATTGTGTATTGGTTGATGAAATCAGACCACTGCTTAGAGATCAAGGATTATAAAAAATGGATTCTATGTGTAAGAGGTATGCGGATGAGGTGGTTTGGTTTCATGAAGATATGAGAACAATTTTATCAAACCAATATTAATATTTTACCTCATGAGTCTAGAGGGGATTACCATATATAGTTAGAACTCAGTTATGTCTTAACACATCTTTCCAACCACATATGGTCTAGATGATAGAGTGGACTATGCAAACATTGGAGGATATGTTGTGTGCATGTGTCCTAAACCTTGTTGTATATTTGGTATTCACCTTCCATTGGATGAGATTACATAAAAAACCTACTATCACTCTTCCATCATCATAGGTCCATTTGTGGCTTTGTACATGAGACTGGGTTATTAATTATTGAGATAGACAGAGGTTGGGGAGATAATAGTACTTTTCTCAATGTGGTATTGAGAATGAAATAGAAGGTTCATCTCTTTCATGAGATTATTATAGTATATAATGACACAAATAAGTCTTATGTCGATCAGAGGATGAGGTCTATAGAATTCAAGATTAGGGAACATGTGTCCAAGAAGGTTTTCACTCAACTTGTGCATCAATGATTTGACAGGAGTAATATTTTCACATGGTTTGTTGGTAATTTGTAGTTATTGGGGTGGGTTTACACAATGTAATATCGGTTGACATTTCCACCACATCTTGAGAAGATCCATGATGGCTTCAAATTCACTTAGCTTCATCATTATCTTCATAATGAATACCATTTCATTGATTAGGGAATGTTTGATATTGAGGATGAAATGACATTAGTGGAGTACACAATAGAGATCCGTGATAATTGGGAGAATGTGACATGAGGATGAACCATCCCATGGGTTCATTTGTAGTGGATTTGTGATTGTCTAGAGGAGAATACTTGAGAGTGGGATATGTAGATTCATACCTTGTGCCCAATGTTATTTTTGAGTTTTCCATTGTTTTTAGTTGTGATATTTTGTCTCGAACTTGTTGTTTTTTTAGAAGTTACATTTTACTCATGTATGATATATGGTAATGTTTGGGAATATAAAAACGGTAGGTCTTGATTCTTATTCGAGATGTATTCTACTATGATGATATAAAACTAGTGTGTGTGAGTAAGTGCCCCCCTGAGTGGGTAGTATCTTATCATTTAGGATAGAATTATATCATTCATATATTTGGGTCCGTGTGGTTATTGGTTTGGGATGTATGGAGGCAGGATGGTTGTGGTGATGTTGATGTATAGTGAGAAGGTTGTGTGAGTTGTTTTGTGGACATTCAGTTTTGTGTGCTTCTATTGTATTGGAATTTGAGTTATGAAGAGATCCTTGAAAGGTATTTCATGGGGTGGTTGTTCAAACACCTTCCTCCTAGGCTGTATTTTGTATATTGTAGGGAGAGAATAATTTTAGTGGCATTTTATGTAAAGGATTGTGCCTTCTCAGCCTTTTATATTTTCTTTTTTGTGATTTTAGGTGTTCGAGGGATGTTATGGGAGTTTTTTTAGGAAGTTTGAGGTGTATTGGACCTGCAATAAGTAATAAACATCAGGTATTATTTACACAACGTGAAATAGTTGTTCGAAACCTATGTAGAGAGCTATTTCTTGGTCTGTAAACCAGATAAGGGTAATCTATAAAACATATTCACATCATGAAATTGAAATTCAATATGCGTAAATAAATAAAACATGATGTGACTCTTTTTTCGATGAATGTTGAATATTCAAAAAATGTGTCAATTACATGACATAAAATGCTTACAAGATGTGGAAATGGTGGGATACATGATTTATTGTCCTTTTGTTTGAATTATTTCATTCACTCCTCCATGCATTCTTCCCCTATGATTTTAAATAAACCCCATGCACCCTGAGTAGAACATCTATTTCTCTTCTTTTTTTCATCATTTCTTTGGTTCTGGTGGCTATTTATGGTGATCTAGAGTGAGTGATTCTCCATTCTTCATGGTTTTCTTTCATCATTATCTTAAAGATTCATTAAGGTAATGTTTAATTGGTATTATAGGATTGATGGGATTCATTTTATCAACCCATTTATGAGGTTTAGGTTTATCCATGATATCATGGTGTGTTTAATATTTTGGGGAAATTCTTTATTTCTATATAGTTCACAATGAATTGGAAATTCTACACTAAGGTAGGAAATCAAAAATTTACCTATATTGTGTGTCATATGGGGTAGGTTCAATATTCTTTATCTATGGGAGATGGGTTTTATAGCTAAATCATATCTAAATAATTAATTAATTGAAATTAAAGGGGGAAAGGGGAATGATTTTCATGTAACTAAAACATTGATATTATTGTAATATGATTGATTATACAGTCTTGACACCTCATTGAGAATTGTGGCCATTGGGTCCTTTGTTTATTATTTAAGACATTTTTTATGACTACAATATCAATTGTTATTGTTTTCATTCCACCATAAAATCAAAATTGACTAACCACTTATATTTTTATAAAAAAAATGGTTACCCTTGGATTTATAGATTATGTGACAATACCACTAAAATAAATTGAAATGTTAGAAATCCCATTTATAAATATGTAAAACGTTATTTGATGTATTGTTATGTTTGGATGTGATTTTGGGGTGGTGGGGAGGTTGTTTTTGGGTGTGATTTTGGGGTGGTGAGGTGGTGGCAGTTTTTCGATGCATTTTGGGTAGTGAGGTGGTAGTTGTTTGAATGTGATTTTGGGGAGGAATGGTTCAGGTTGTTTGGATGTGATTTGGGGGATTCAGGGTGGTGGTTTTCTATCCATTCATTAGGGGAAGCGTGGTTGTGGTAGTATTTTCATTCTTGAGGGGAGTCTAAGTGGTGGTTTGATGGGAATGATGAGCTACTTGTGATGTTTGGTTGGGTTGTGTTTGATGCCTAGGTGGTTATGGAATCAAATAGTTATATAATAATGATTAAAATTGATGATTAAAAAATAAATGTTAGGATGTGTGGTTGAATTTGGTTGATAATTAATAATAAAATAAATAGACATGATATTTGAGTGGTTAATAATTTGAAATGGGGTTTGTGGATTATTGTATAATTTGATGAATTTATTGGTGGAAAAAGTGGGGATGTTATTAGTTGGATAGTGTTTGATTGTGATCCCATAGTATGGTATTGTATGTTTCTATAAGAATATGCTTGTATATTATGTGTGATTTCTATATGCACCCCACTTGTATCATGTAATATGCGAAGACACCTATATTTTCCCCCGAGGAATGTTTTTACCAACATATTGGTGATGAGGATAGATGGATGACTTCTCACTCCTTCCTATTCTCTCTTCCATGTGAATATATATGAATAAGATATCAGGGCTAGAAGTCTGATGTGAATTAGGTTATGAACTTGTTATTTTCAAGCTATATTTGATATGAACGTGTTATGGAGTGGTGGCCTGGGTGTTTTTGGGTGAGATGTGATATATATGTGCTATGGGGAAGCTTATGACGGAGGTTGTTCATGATAGGGATAGGGAATGAGGTTGATTCCCTTTTTGTCAATGATACCCTACTACTATGGCCATGCTTGTGATGTGATGGCCTAGGTGTCTATATGTGAGATGATATGTGACCCTGTTGTGGGGCGGTGGCCCAAGTGTCAATGGGCATAATGTGATGTTACCATGTTGTGGGGATGTGGTATATGTTATTCATAGGAGATGATAATTTTAGGTCATATAACATTGGAGTGTAAGATTATAAAATTAGTGGGAAAGTGGTTTAGTGTACCTGTTATTGACATTCTTGTAATTATGTTACCATACATGGATAATATTATTCAGTGTATATGCCTTGGTGAGGTTTCAATGGATACTTGATATGTGTAGGAACTTTTGGTTCTTCTATTTTTTCATTGGTTCATTTTTATGATTCTTTCACATGTTCACGAGAGATTTTTTTTCATATTGTGTCTACTTTTATACCAACCTTATGTAAATAATCTATTTTTTTTGGTTTCTAGAAGAATAACATGGATCGTTATAGAAATTACTATCTCATAAATTTTTGGATATTTACTATGTCTCTACTTTAGCTTGGATGTTTGGTGTTTTACTTTTAGATAATTTTACCTCTATCAATTTTATGTATGCATGAATTATAGGATGGTTTTGGTTTCCTTTTATATTATTTTATGGAGTTGTTTGTGAATGATTCATCATATCTCTAGAATATATATTATTTAAGATGGTAATCCCTTCCATTTCAAGATACTTTTATAGCAATGGTGTTATTTCCCAAATCGGTTCCTACTGAAGGCAACCCTCGGGGGTCATTATCTGTCTCCTCTCATTGAAATACCTTTGGAGGGAGGGGGTTGTGATATGAGATATGCATGGAAAAAATTCTCAGAAAATTCCATCGAATAATAATCATATACTTGAGAAACTGGCATCATATCATTAGAGGTTTTTACTTGAAATTCAACATCTAATCATTGAGGTGATAATGGGACAATGTTAAAAACATTTCTAGATATAATAGAGTGGGTAGAACCAAACTCAAATAAGACATTAACAGTTATATAGTTTATTATAAGTGTATTTTTACCACTTTTATTACATACCCCAAATCGATAATAATTCTCTAATGATATTTATCATTATAAAATAACTTAATATGTTTTTGAAAATGATCATCGTCATTAAGAATCAGATTCGACCAGTGGTTACCATAACTCCAATATTGCTTGCATGTGAAATACTAGATTATGGGGGCTTCATTGTGCAGATGTTTTTATATATTCACACTATTAGATGAATTATTCCCATTACTTCATCATTAAATTGAAATATGAGCATCAATTACATAACTGAATAATTTAGTAGTCTCCTTAAGACAATTTCCTCTATGTTTCCTTCCACACTTCCTGTACAAAGGAAGACACAACTTCTTCAATTTGTGGGTGTTATAAAGGTAATTCTCATTAAACTTTTCCTTTATTATTAAAAAAATAGATTGATGGGAAACTATAATTGGTATTTATTTCTTAGTAGAACATCAAACAATTTATTCAGAGATATTTATTTACCTTATGTATTATTTACTTTCAATTTTTCATTTTATTCCACTTAAGATTCAATAAATATTAGTGTTGAGTTTAATGAAAATACTGGAAGTATACCTTGCAATTACTGAAATATTGTCTTCATAGGTACGAATGGATTCACCATCCTTATAGTTTAGATCAAAAAAATACTTCACAATTTTTTACATTGAATATTAATATAGTTATTTTTGAAATATAACCTCCTAAACTCATCCCAGTATATAGAGTAAATTTCTTCTTATTTCCTCCTTTTCATTATGAGAGTTCTCCATTGATCTGCTTCTCCTTTCAAGAAATCCAAAATAACCTTTTCACACTTTGAAAACTAAATAATGGAAGCTATATTTTTAGTGGTTCTAATCCTTTACTCAGTGACTAATGGATCAACAGAACTACTAAAATAATATGATTTTTTATTCATAAAAAACCCAACCAAACATTGTTCCCAATTTTCATCATTTGAAATTTAATATGATTCCATGATATAGAAATTAACAAAATAATAACAATGATATTTTTCATTCAATATCCTATAACATTTTTTTCTCAGGTAGATAATCATTTCATTTTCCATCAGATTAAATGATAATATAGTTTCTTTGGGTTTTATCCATTTTATAAAACTAAAAATCATTGTTCCAAAAAAAATAATCATAGGAAGGAACAACATAATCTTGAAGAAAATTGTAGGATCTATAAATCATGTAACCTTTTATTATATGATACCTTATTATTTACCTGGTCCATACACGATCATTATCGTTTCATTTACACCATAATAGTTATTAAAGAATATGTGAATTAACCCCAAAAAAATATGAGAGTGTTTATAATTTTTCATAGACTTATACCTACTCATCATGATCCCAAGAAAATGGATTTAATACCCAATATACATATTCATATTTTATTCCTCTTGTTTTATATGTGAATCAACCACATTAAATTGCCAATATTTTGAAAAGGATGTATTTTTTAAGAAACCACACATCATTATATACCATATCTTTAGGATGTTTTCTTATTATGAGGGTTATATTAAGGGTATTCACTATAGTTTTCTCATCATAGATTATAAAAATAACTAAAAATTTATTGGATACCAACTATAGCCACAAAATTATTTTATACCAAAAAATTTACATCATATTTGATGTATATTAATTACATTTCATTATAAAGAATGATAGAAAAACAATTATTTAGTGTATTTGAAAACATGGATACATAAAACAATTGTTCATAATATATATATACATTCTATATCTAATATATTAATAACTAACACCATTCTTAGACATATCATACTTAAAACAATTCATCATATCATGATGAAAAAGTAACATAATAAAGGGTTATCTAAGAGGTTTAGTAAGGTTAAATTAGGGATATATAAATTATAATTTAATATTAACATGAGCATAATGTTTTGATAAAAATTGATTAATATTTTAAAACCATACCCAATATATCATAGATCATAATCATGAGTGATGAAATAAATCATGATAGTTTATAGGACATGAATAACAAAGGAATCAATGAACATGATCCATGAGAGCATAACATTGTAATATATTTATATCATAAAATATTATCATAATTTTTTACATAATAATAATCACATAACTGATACCCACCAATAAATTTAAAAAAATTAGGATTTTTCTATCTTTTTCATGTACCTAGTTTTGTCTAGGGATAACCTCTAGTATACCCTCTTTTAGGTATGAGATGACCTCCCATATAACCTATTTAGGGATTGGGATAACCTCCCATGAACTATCTATCGATCATGGGATAACCTTACATGTAAATTTTGAGCTCATGAAACATTAATAATTATTCAATTTATTTGAGGGATATAAATTGTTTCCCACCAATAATTTATCCATAATTTATTCATATATGTAAAACATGATCCTGAAATACTTTATCATTCCATCATAACATAACCCATGGAAAAGAAAACTATTTTCATTGAAATTTCAGTATCTTAACTATAAAAAATCCAGAGAAATAATAGGGATGTTTTCATAGAATCATATCGTATCGAATCACATGTTACATCAAAGGATGTTATCATACAAAGAATATTATTTTTAAAAACCATTACAATTTTTTTGAGGAAAATATTCTTATCAATTTTAAATAAATTATATAAAACTGAAAATTTTATATAATATAAAGGAAAAATTTTAGTCAGAATGAATAGTGGAAACATTAAATGGAAGATTAAATTCATTAAATATTTATAATGGAATAATTTTTTTTATTCTGTGTATGTTAAAACAAAGATTCCATTCAAATTTCTAGAAAAAAATTCAAATGTAATTCTTCTAGAAAATGAAATAAATATTCCATTTAGTTATTTTAGATATTAAAAAATGGATAAAATTTATTTTAGGTTACTATATGATTATAGAAATAACATTTGTGAATTTATTTAAAAAAATATTTCCACAGAAGAAAAAGATTCACGATCGAATAATAAACCGAAGTCAGTTTTCCTTAAAAAGAATTATTTGTTTTATCTTGATTACATAAATAAGGATAAATGAAAGAAAAACATGAAATGTAAAAATATAATTAGAGGATAAAAAATATATAATATTTTTAAGAGCTAGATCATAAATTCTGTTTTTTTAAATAAAGGAGTAAACAATACCGGTAAACAAGGAGATTGTAAAATACAACCCTTATATCAAGTTTGAATTGTTTCATAAGAACTCTAAACTAATTTATTGTAAATTTTTATATATTATATTTAAATAAAAAAATATATTCATACATATAATATCATAAATTTTTAACTAATAATATTTTAACAAATAATTATAAATATTTTTTTATTAAATTCATTTTTTAAAGGTGTTAACTGTTTGTTTTTTCATAAAACATTTGTTTAATAAGTACTATTAATTTTATGTCAATTATAAAGCCATTATACCAAGAATTATAATAAATTAATTATTATCATATTTAAACATTATATAAACCTTTATAACTATCAATTTAAAATGTTTAGGAAAAATTAATTCAATCACTTCATGGAGACGATAGTCCATACATACACATCAGTGATGTTTCCATGCATTGATGAATGGAATGAATGAAATGTAAAAAATAAATAATCTACATATAACCATAATATTATAATAAAAGTGGAATTTATTTATTGAATACATCATTATAAGAATCCTTGTGAGGTGGGGATAGAAAATTAATCTCATCTCTTCGTGGAGGTGGTAGTCTACACAAAAG
Source organism: Viscum album (assembly GCA_963277665.1). Lineage (NCBI taxonomy): Eukaryota > Viridiplantae > Streptophyta > Magnoliopsida > Santalales > Viscaceae > Viscum > Viscum album. The sequence continues at coordinate 1,539,592,210 of OY728131.1, forward strand.
CACATGTGATACTTTAATTTCCAATTTGATGGAAAACAAAGATGAACAAAGTTATCACATTAACACAATAAAATAAAAATATATTGGAGACTCTGATTTTTTAAAATTTTAATGTTTAGGAAAACATTTAATTATGTAGAATAATAAGTCAAATTAAATACATCAATTTAAAATATTACCTCCTCTTTGAGATACCTCATTTGGATTTCTTTTTATGGACTATAGGGATGGTATTTTGAGGAGAAAATAACCTATAGAACGTGGAAAACTATGTATAATATAGTTTTTAAGGTTTATTCATGATAAAGGAGTCATGGTTATTTGAATAACATAGGAGAAGAGGTATCCTTTTATTGGGAAGGAAATGACACACTTGAAATTACTTACAATATTTAAATATAATAAATTCCTTTTCATGTTAAAGTGGATCCAATTTGGAAAAAATTTCAATATATTATATATTAAATAATAAATATATTTATTAAGTACCAAAATATTAGGGTTTTATTATATTTTAAATTTTATCTCATAGGTTAACCCCATATAATACTTTTTTAGAAAAACCATAGTAACAAAATTTTGTTTTTCATACTATTTATTATGAAAAAACAATGTTCCCCTTATTAAATTATATTAACTATGATGATTGAAAATAGTGGATACAATTTTAATGATTAAATTTCTATAAGATGAATAAATTCATTTTAAAAGAGGCACTAAAAACACAATAAAAACTGTTTTTAGAAAAAAAATGCATTTTACGCATAGAATTGTATTTATTCTTATTCCATCTCAAGTAAAAGCAAATTGTGGACTGCTTAAAAATTAAAAGTATATATAACATATAAATTAAATTGAAATAATTAATACATATATATTTATTTAATTTATTAATGTAATAACACTTTATGTGCATAAATAATGTTTTTTCAGAAAAAACTATATTTACCATAAAATAATTTTATTCTCATTTGAAACCAATAGAGAAGAAGTGATTTTTTTATATACATGTAAAAAATTATTTCTCATAATTAATTTAGTCTTATTAATAGAATCCAATCTAACATCAAAGTGATAACTATAACATTAATTAATTATATTTCATTGGTATAATGAGGTTTATTCTAAACATAGTTGTGTGTTTAAGGAAAGCTACAAAATACTTCCATTTTATTTAAAAATAAAAACCTAAATATATTTTTTTTATAAGAAAATTAATATATTCATGGAAAAAAATCAGTATTATTATTTATAATTATTCATTTTATGAATTTATATTTATCATAGTTTTGTAAAAAATGATATAATGTTTTTCAGTCAAAAAGGAATAGTTTTATTTAACTATTTTTTCATGAATTATTTGGTTTTTCTTTAAAGAGGAAATTATTTTTAATATGAATTGAATATGAAAAAAATTAATTCATTTTTTGAATCAAAATATTAAATAAAATATAGGATTAGTTTTTGGGGTTTTTCTAAGAGGATTGATTTTGCATGAATAGTGAAAAATACTTATTTTTGTAAAACTGTCATATATTTTCATTAAATTAGGAAATTTAAAATTACAATTTTATTTTGGATTTAATTTTAAAGAAAAATAATAAAAATTTTATTTATAATGATTTAAAAATTTCAATATGAATCAACATTTTATTTTATTTTTTAATAAGATCATTTTTATATATAAAACACAATTTTCTAAAAAACTATTTTTATTTGCCTTTTGTGCGCATATATTAAAATTAATTTCATCCACTTATAATAAATAAATATTAAAAAATTTATTAAAATTTTTAAATCCTTAGTTTAAAATTTATTAATGATTTTAATTTAATTTTTTGGTCATTATGAATTACAACCATGGTAAATCTGTGTTTCCACAATAAGGTGTAAATATGGATGATAAACCTAAAAACTAAGTGGTAACATAAAAAAATTATCATAATTTATATTTATGGTTTCGTTTTGTTCTATATAACCTTATATTTTAAATTGGATAGTTTTTGAACCAAATTCCAATTATTATGTCTTGATAATATTTAGAATATTTTAAAAATCACAAGGGTGGCACTCCTCTCACTTATAAAAGGGATCCTTCTCCACTCACTTGCTCACACATTTTGATAACTATATTTGGATAATAAAATTCATAAAATTTTCTTTGCATCATAACCCATGACCTAGAGGTCCCATTATTATCAAAATACCAATACTATAAGGATTACTGTATAATTCATAGTGAGATATCTAAGGAGACGATTTACATCCAACACAAACCCATTTTCAATTATATTTATTCTTATACCTATTTAATATATAAATAACCATTAGAAAAAAATATAATAATTATTTTTAATATAATAATATGTTATAATGATAATAGTAAAAAACATTTTCATCCCCTTTTCCATCTTACAAGACATAGAAACATCAATCTTGTATACATGTGGAATACCACCTCCAAGAAGAAATGTGTTTGGTTTTCCATCATGAGAACATATGGATTGTAAAAATGATTTAAAATATGAATCTATACAATATATATGAAATAAATTTTATTTTATAAATATATTATATTACATACCTTATAAATATTTCTATCTTTTGGATATCGATAATGTTGCTCGTGCGTATGTGTGGTTTACCACCTCCACAAAGTGACATGATTCATTTCTCATTTTCAACTTATATGGATGGTAATTGTGATAGAAATAATGAATAAATATGAAATTTAAAACATATTAATGATTATATATAATCAAAATATTTTTTACATATAATTATTTTTGATAGTTTAAAAATTTAAAACACCATTCTTTCGTAAATTCAGATTACCATCACTGTCAAATGGGATTCTTCATTTTTCAGGAATTCATTAAATGAAAGGTTTTTAATAGTTTATATAATGTATAAATATTGCAAATATTAAAAGTCTGATATTATGTATTTAATGGATCCAAAACCTCATTGAGGATGGTCAATGCACCGATGTGGTTTTGCCGTTATAAACTGAACGATCCCAAAACATCAAACATGAACTTAACTACTATAGTAACTAAATAAAATAAGTTATGAGATAAAATAAAATTATTAGTAAAAATTAAATAAACATGAAGTTCTTTTAATCATGTTTAACTCTAATATAATGTTATTGTTTTAGAGTTATAGATTTTACAAACCTAGCTTGGACAAAAGGTAATAGATTTTTTCATTAAATCCATGTTTTCAATCATTTATTTAAAATAATTTAATTCTATATATATGTTATTAAAAATTTATAACTATTTTATTAATTATAAAGAAAATATTTTTAGTATTCATTTTCATATACATTTAACATTATTTATAAAGGTTTTAAAAAGAATTATTGAAACATTTAATATATGAGTCATTTTAATGTTTTTTCCAAAGTGTAAAATGGAAATTTCTAATGTATATGACATTACAATTTCTTACCACAATAATAGAATCTATTATTTATCAATATTCTTCTACAAAATTTGATTATTATTTTCAAATAAATTATTTCTCTTATTATTCTAGAAATTTTTAGTATTAACTTTTTTCTAAGAAAATAGAATTTTTACTCAAATTTATGAGAGAACTAAAAGTGTTACCTAAATAGATAATTCCACTATCTCTTAGGATTAACCTATCAATGATAAAATCATTCACTTTACCGAATTTATTTGAGACTGTTAACCCTTATATGATTAGATCCCAATTCAGACACATTTTATGATTAAAGTGAAAGATATATTTTTATTATTCATTCTATGTTTATTGTAAATATTATATGAATTTTGGATGAGACTGATATAGATCTTATGACTGGTGCTTCTAGTATAAATCTCGAATAAAATGGTTAAAGTGAAGGATTTTATAATTTATAGGTTACTCTTAATAGATATGGAAATTATTAAGTTAGGTAATACAATTTAAAATGTAATTTTAAGGGTAAATGAAAGGATAATATATAAAGTTTCCTACATAATATTATTGTAATAGGATATAATAAAATTGTTTGGTGTACAAAATTTTAGAAAATTAACGTTTGTGGTTAAATAAAGTTTAAGGATATCATTTAAAATAATAGTAAATGTAATGTTTTCATTGAAATTTCTTTATGAGATTTCATGTTTTATAAGAAAATATTAGGATTACTATTTTTACATTATGATGGAATATGAAATGTTTTTTGAAAATTATTGAGAAATTATCTCAATTTAATAAAAATTAAGTTGATATTTGATGTCAAATGTTCTTTGAGAGAAAAGGAAAATTATTTTATCTATTTTTTATGTCATCAAAATGGATAATGAGTTTCATTTTTTTGTCCCCTAAAGATTTTTTTCACAATACCAAGTCTTAAAATTATTTTCAAAGGTATTTAGGATTGGGAGAAAAGTAAATAAACTTATATTTAAAAATATGAGAGTTACCAAGATTGAAGCCAATGTGTCTTTATGATGATCCTATTTTGATAAAAAAATTGATAATGTGTGGATGTTTCCACTTTGATATGTAATTTTTTACATAATTATATAAAAAATATACAATTATAATATTCTAGAAAATTAATTATGTGTAATTATCTTTATATATCCTGAAATTATGAGTAGTTAAATTTACAGGGTGTTATATACTTAGTCTAGATAATGGACATGCTATGAGGATGATCACACTTTAGTGCTCATTATTTCATTGAAGGTATGGGTACATGTAAAGAGCGGACAACAACTTGTTTCTTGATGTTTTAGTGAGAATATTTCACTTGGTGCTTCTGAAATAATACGAGGCTTGGATAAGCTTGGGAAAGGGTATCTATGCATCACAAAAAGTAAATAACATTGCATGAGTTATGTGTTACCTTAAATTTACCCTCAAGAAAATTAATTCTATTTTTGTATCATGTGATATGTGGTCTCAACATTGTGGGTGATCAATAATTTAATTTAAACCAAATAATTTTTAAATACAAAATTCAAATCAATGGTCGCAATTCTGATGGGCTAGGATGAACCCTTGGGCACTAACTTGATACCATGTCATTCTTTGGAAAATGAATTATCTATGAGATATATTCATTGATATATATATTCTCATAGGTGTAAAAATTAATTGAAATGAATTAGAAGAGTGGACTTGGTATTGGTGACCATAACAAACTCCTTATAGTTGAGTGTGTAAGATTAATATGGTTTTCCTTCAAATTAAATAGAGGAACTATGAGGTAACTTATATCCATCTATATATTCTATTAGTGAGTGGGGTGAGTGTTCCTCACCCACTAGTATGTGAATAATTGGGGTGGGTGTACCCTGGGGAGATTTCAGATTGGCTGGGCATGTGGACTGTCCTTGGGATGTTGGTTGGGAAGAATAAAATCACCAATGAGAAATGTTGAGTGGAGATTATCCTATAATGCTAGAGAGTACATTATATAATCATGATGATATATATATATATATATATGATATTACCTATGATTTATGGGATTGGCCTAACATTTCATATTGAGATAGATGAACCCACATAGGATGTAGGTGGTATTATATAACCTGGGGGACTCTAGTGGCTTACATGTGTTATGTTAACTATAGAGAGTGTTAGTGTGGTAATGGGTATAGATGATTTTAGGTGTAATATTAGAACCTTAATCATTAGTTAGAGACTTGAATAGATGTAGTGAAGTGGTCTAGTCAGGTTCTTAAGATGCCAAACCATGTTATAGGTTACATGTTTGGTAGATGGACAACCCTGTATTATTTTATATTAGATTCTACCTGGTAGATACCAAACCTAAATAATAAATTTTGAATAACTGTTTGAAACCTTGTATTCTATTTTCCTTCCTATATGAAATTCCATTGATGATATTTTGGTTTTAATGGTTATTCATATACTGAATGTTTAGGGTGTAACCTAGGATTCATTTATACACTTGATAAAAGTGGATTCCTATTATGCCTAGGATCATAATTTTTCCCCAAATACTATATAATTTTAATATTCATGGGATCCAAATTGGTAATCTTGATGACCATGGATAGACAACACGCCTTGGATTAATATTTTATTACTATTTACATGGATTCTAAGGTTTCCCGTAGGATTTGATGATGATTTTGATGACTATGGATTCCTAGGATATTTACTAGTATTTGGATTTAGAGTCTACTACAATATAGATTTCTAGGATACTTAATGGAATATATATTTTGAATCAGATGACTTATGGGATGGATAATATACTTCTTAGTATTTAACTTTATGCATAATGACATATTCTATCCGGAGACATCTAGAAATGGCTGAGATACATTGTATTGTTTCCAAATTTCATCTTAAAACATGATTATCAACCATGTTTATTTTATTTATGGTTACAAAATGTATTATTTACTAGGAGTATATGACTTGTGTTTGTAGTGCATTACAAGTTATTCTTAAACCCTATTGGTGGTTCCCTATTAAGTTGTACTTAAACCCTTCTTGAGATTCCATGACACTTTGGTACCTGATCATACTTAACTATTTATTCATTTAGGTAGGATAGATTCCCATTGTTTTGTGGTTTTGAAATAGATATCTCTTGGAGTCTAGATACTGGGATATGACTAAGCTTAAAGATAATCGTATAACCTTATATTTTTTATTATTTATGTTTTTTTCTTATATGGTTTCCCTTATGGGAGAATTATTGTGAGGTATGACTATATGACTACATTTCACTATTATAGTATGTTATGATTTATTGTGTTTGTGTACTCTGTTTATTTGTTAAAAATAATATATGGTGATTTCTTCAACAAATTATCACTCTAAAACATAGGCAGAGTCTCCCCATGGTTTCGTCATAGTCCCTCACTCCATGTTAACTACCTATATTGTATGGGTAGGAATTCATGAGGTTACATAGTGACCACTATCCTTGAAACCATTTGAGTTGTCTAGGGAGCCAGGGTGTAACACTCTAATATTTTATAATATATATTTTTGAAAATAAATTTAAATTCATTGATAGCTTCCAATACATGAAACCCAGTATCTAAATGAAATGTAATATATAATAATATTATAAATAATACATTAAATTTTTGGTATTAATAGTAATAACAAAAATTTAAAAATGTGTATAATGTTTTTAGATATAGAAAATATATTTTTAGTAAATCCTCAATATCCTTCAAAAAATACTTTTCCCCATTTTTTTTATTTTTGTAAGAAAACATTATTTAATTTTTCTCCAATTATAGATTTTTTTTTGAAAAAATGAACTTAACTTTTAAAATAAACAAGTAAAAATTTTCTTAGAGTAATTTTTTTGATAATTTTTTTACATGATTATTTTTTTGATGAGTTTTGATAAATACTAATTTTTATTAAAAGAATCCTATTCATTTAATGAACTTTAAATGTTACATTTTTTTATTTTTTAAGGTAAAATTAGTCATATTATATTATTATTAATCTAATTATTTTCATTGTAAATAATTTAATATTTATATTTTAATTAAAATATTGTAGAGTTAAGAAAACATATTTTTCAAAAGAGTGTTTTTCAACACATTTTGTGAGTTCAATTTAAATTTAATTTCTAAAACATTTAGATATTGAATTTGATAAATGGATTAAATATTTGTAATATTCATGTCCACATTTTATAATGAGGACACATTCATTTTTTCATAATGTAATGTAAATATAATAAATACTTTTTACTGTAATTATGTTAAAAATGGGGTTTCTTTAGGGGGGTTGAACCCAGATATGAGTGTAATGTTTCTAATTATACATGTGTAAATATTATCTTATGGAAATATTTAGTCCTCATACTACCCCAAAATCAAATATCTATACATTTAGAAGCATTTTTCTTGATAATCACTTCAAAAAATTTTAAACTATTAATAAATTCTGAGTGTATCCACTCACCCACTTATAAAATGGAACCACTTCCTTCCATTCATTACAAGATTTGAACCATCTAGATCAATTAAAAACTTTTTGAATCTATTGTAAAATTTATTATTCTATACTTATATTTTCTTTTATTCTCAACATATCATTTCAAGTGTCCTTAAAGAATGATGTAATGGATTCCTTCTGAAGGAGTGGTAATCAACATACCCGATATTGGCCTCCTTTTGTTTTAATTCTCACAAATCATACTTAATTATGTTTTATTAAGTTACATCTTATTTAACCGTTATTACATTTAATATTAACCTCTTTTGTTTGTGTTTATATCATCAAATAAGTTAATATAATTTGGATAAGTTTAAGTCACTGATAATTATAAGCCACTTATACCTGACCTTCCAATAACTAGACCCACTGATAGTGCGACTAATCGATACAATTTTTTTTGCAAAGTATAAGATAATGATATCTAAGTTACCAAAATATTACCTACCGATAGAGTACCTACAGACAGATTACCAATCAATAAAACAATCTACCGACAGTCTAAGACACCGACAGAATGAGACACCGATAGTCTGAGACATCGACAGACTGACCTATAGACCCTAAGACACCGTCATTCCTTCCTTTTAAATTTAAATTATATATTTACTTTAATGTACATATTAATTAAAATTAGTACTACTTACTACACTAATGATATTTTCTGTCTTTTGTAGAAAACATTTCATAGATATCAGAGACTAGTAAGAGGTATGACGAACTAGATAACATACTACTTGTTTGAAACACCTTATAAAGTGAATATATTAATCAAAAATAAAAAAGACTTTACCTAAGAAAAAATATTTACATACTCGTACAACATAGAAAAAAACAACAACTACTAACTTTCAAAAACAAAAGGAGTGTTGTGAATCCTAATTTAAGAAAATATACAACAACAATTAATGAGTGGAGAAGAACACTTTGAGAAAATATCTACCAAAATAAGAACAGAATACATAAGGATTTATAACCCTCTATTTTGAAACTTGTTCCTGAAAGTCAACCCCATCTTCACTTAAATATATCTTCTAGGAGTCTCAATCTGCAAATCCAAAAACATAGAGCTTTCTAACACCATTCAGAAAAAAATTATCTATGCTTGTGTACATTATTTACAATATGAGTAGTGTGTGTATATAGGATATATAAAAACACATTGTATCTTATGCATAACTAGAAGATACATTGATATATTAAAAAACTTATCTTTTTTACATCTAACACCCCAATAAATAATAGTGGAATAGGTCATTTCATGTCTTGTTTTATTTTAAAATCCCATGAAAACATGTGGAAGTTTTCTTATTGACCTGGGATGCTATGTATATTGTTGTGTACCCTGATCAAGGGGGTGGATCACAATTTATTTATCTAATTTTCTTCGTTGAAGTTCATAAAAAATAGATAAAAATAATTATAAACTTGAGACTAAACAAATAGATTCAAAATCATATATGTATTCAATAGTACTATTTTCACTATTTTATCCAAAAACATTACTTCACTTTGATAGTTAATCATAGATAGTGTAAATATTAGAATTTAGTTTTATAGAATGATTTAAAAAGATAAAAACATGATCTACATTTTTTTAACTAAGAACAGACTAATCATTGATAAATCATTCAAAAGATCAAAAAATTTATAATTTTTATACTTTAGTCAACTAGGTTGTATTAGATTTTAAATTAGGGGACATGTAAATAAGTACTTTAGAAAGACATTTTTAAAGGAAATCAATTCAACCCTCTTGAGTGTCCTACTCCAAGCAACATTTGATATCATAGGATTTCAGGTCTCAATGATTTTACATAATTTAATCGGTGATTTTTGATGTGTTTTAAAGATCTAAAAAAAAATCAGTTCAAAATTTATAGTTCATTAAACACTTCAAAATTTGTTCTAAATTGATAATAAATAGAAGGTTTATGATATCAACAGACCTCTATATTTCAATGGAATAAATTATTCCCAGTGGAAAACTAAATGAAAATTCATTTAGAAAGCATTGGTTTTGAGATCCATTTTTCTAAAATTGAGCATTATAATATACCTTGTACTGATAGAAACACTTTGTATTATTCCACTAAGGAAGACCATGCACAGAGACGACACATCATTCCGAGGTCCAGTGATCACCAAATGGTGGTTTGAACTTTTTTTAAGTTAAGTGAGTCGGCTTGTGTTCCATTTTGGAAGTTTCCAAATGGATTCCCGGATTAAAAATATGAGGGAACTGTTGCGTCTAGGATGGCGACTTTACCTATGAATGGGTCTAACCTTGACTGACGCATGTCTAGGGAAAAAGTTAATTTTTGGACTTTTTAGTAAAACAAAATAAAATAAATGGAAAAGTTTATTTTATTTTTATTTGGAAACATTTGCTGCAACACAACAATGGGAAGATTTTTAATAATTAACAACATGTTATAATGACTCATAAATGCCAACAAGACTCGTTAATGCCGCAACATGATGGATTTACAAAATGTGTTTCCCCTTTTTAAAGGGTTAATAAAACGATAGTCGTTGACGGTAAATTGAGAGAAGACTCTGGAGAATCCATGGAGCCTTGGAGAAACCACTTTTTGATGAATGGCAACGAATCAAAGCTGATAATCACTGCGCCAATGATTTAAAAAATCTTGACAACGACTATAGCATGACCTCTTCATCAAAGATCGATCCCTTTTGAGGTAGTGGTTTGTTATTTAAATCCTTTCCCCTGTTTTCAGTTTAACGTTGAATGCGGACCAACCAATGAACAGGTTGATCCACAGATCATGCGTTCAAATGAGAGGGTTTTTATTGGGATGTTTTTGAGGATTAATACATGATTATTGATTATTATTTTGACCCTACTCCATTGCGTCCCACTAACGGGAGCCGATCAACGCTATGATGAACGACGGTGGAGGTCTGTTCTTCAATTTCTTTTTTTGGATTTCCTTTCCCTTTTCTTCTCATGAGTTCTTCACATTATTCATGGGGAGATTAACAACAAATCATTGCACATCCGTTTTGTGACACAAAAATCCCAAATTGGGAATCCTACTTCGTGACGACCTAGTGGAGGTGTGACCGTGACATTGGCGTTCAAATCGTCACAGTTCAAGAATTACCGTTCTTCTGGCGTTCTTCACGCGTGAGGATCAAAATGAGGTTTCAGGGTTAAACAAAGGCCCAAAAACAACGGAGAAAACTCCGAGACGTTGGGGTGACCTAGATTTTGGAGTTTCATGGGGATCGGACTGTCAGAATGAATAGCGGGGCATCATAGGAGGCTCACCGGCGAGAAGCGTCGATTCTAAAAAATTTCAGAATACACAGCGTGTACTTCCGAAGAACACACCGTGTAGTACTTGTGGCAACATCTAGGGCTTCGGGGGTTAGATAGGTATCAAAGGGAGTGTGACCCTGCTCACACGACATGTTGGACCTTCCCCAAATCTCGGTGTGTATCTCGGGTGATACACAGACACAAGATGGACTACACGGCTTTAGAGCACGATGTGTACTCTCTATGCAGCATGGTAGAGGTGACTACGTAGGACTCAGTGTGTATCCAGGGGATACATGGACACGAGATGGAGCACACAACAGTGTACTCCACCACACGGCCAGGTGAGTCAGAACACGGGTTACCCCATGTACGGATTACACGGGTTGGCGTACATGGGTTGAGGCCGTGTACGAGCACATGGCCAGCGTACACAGAGTCGACCCCAGTTACTCAGACACGGAATATAATCCTTACGACATGCCATGTACTAAATTTTTCGACACAACCAGCCTTATGACACGGGTCATTGAACATGGGTAGTAACCGGGTTCATAAGACACAACATGTGACTTTCATACATGCCATGTACTTTTGGGAAAATGGATTGGTCTACTTGTCCACCGTATCTTGGAAATGTTTCATGTTGGTTAGTTCCCCTTATTCTCATTCCATTGAAGGGCAGTCATCATTTACTTCTATAGTAGTGTGATCCCTTCAACAAGACTTTTTGTGATAGAGTCGGCATCCCTCCGAGAGGCCTGGAGTGAGATCATATATCCATTCTTGACCCTATGTAGAGTCAGGCATTGACATGACCAACTCTACCAGGCATTGATCCTCTACCTAGTAGGTGAATCCATGTGAGTCTCAGTATCTACCATGGCCCTGGCAGTGATCCTCATCTGTGTATCATGATCATTCCACACTCAAGAGTGTGTTCTCTTGTAATGAGTGTATCTGTATATCGTGATCTTTCCCACTCAAGAGTGTGTTCTCCCATAATGAGTGTATTTATATCTCAGGGATTTTCTCGATGAACAGTGCATCTTATACGGACATCATCAGAGCTATGAGACATGTGGAGTGAGTTCTCCTAGAATGAGTGCTTCATGGAATCATCGATCTGAATCCCTAGCGGGCGTATGCAGTTTTGTGACTTGTCTCTAGACTATGAGTCTGGGTTTTGAGTATATCTAGATTTTGTTCTCCTATTATATGTTCAATAGATATATACGGCTTAGAGATTACTGTGCCTTTCCTTTGGGTATTTCTTTGTATTTTTCGGGGTCCTCTACAGAGTCTTTATATACTCACCCCTGCATGGGCTTTGCCCCAACGTGTTGTGTCTTGTGCTGATGAAAAACCTTTTGACAGAGTTGTGGGAGGATCGGGATAAAACCAAGCTTTCTAAGTTCCCTACAGGACAAGGTGTTACTATGACAATGAGCAGTAGTCTTAGAACCTCTTTGTGTTTACAGGTTGGACTCTGTTGTTTTCAGACTCTTCTTTTTGGTGGGCTTGTATTCTGGACCAATTTACTTTCATCACTTTACATTGCATCGTACTCTGTTAGGTTGGTTTAGTTGTATGCATGCATTTTTTTCCTTATTGGTTTTTACATTTCAGCATTTTTGGGCTTGGAGATGTGTGCGTGTGTACAGGTTCCTAGGCAATGCCTCCCATGTTAGTAATATGCCTACTCGGTGCTAGTCAGCAGCCCCTGGCCAATTGGAGGCATACTTGGGGAGTCGCGGCGTGGGCCCCAATGTGATGGGTCATGAAATAGTGGTATCAGAGGTGGTCGGTTCTACATTTAGACCAAGAGTCTATGATATTGATTTGGCGAAATAGTGTAAATTGTTTCGAGTTCGACTTTCAGGCCAGAGACTCTAGTGTTGGTTCGGGCGACTGACATATCCATACACCAGAACTCTGATAACCAGCTTTTCGACTCAGAACGTGAAAACACTAGTTTCATGGAAATAAAAAAATAGTACATGCATCATATATTAATGGGTTGTTTTTTCCATATCCTTTGTGTCAGCTATCAAGATATACTCATTAACCAAGGTGCATCTTGTTTCCTTACCAGATGCCTCGGCGATACATACTCGCAAGGATTCAACAGTACGATCATGAGGATGACCCCCTCAGTGATGAGGCTTCAATATTGGGACTAGTTCTCCCATCATTCCCACAAGGTGGTGCACATTCTATGCCACCACTAGTGGAGAATCCCATGGTACCTGAAGTACCGACTGATGAGGAGCACAAGATTAGCGTGCTCCATGAGTTCCATAGACAGAGACCCCTCAGGTTCCGAGGTGAGCCTGACCCTCAGGCAGTTGAGGAATGGATTTAGGCAGTGACTAGAGTCTTCTGTCTAGTGAGGAAACTGGCAGACCAGATGGTGATCCTTGGAGAGAGCCTTCTTCCGGGTTTAGTGGGACGATGGTGGAGGCTAAGCACACATACACATCATGAGGAAACTCTTTCATGGACAGAGTTGAGCGAATCTTCAGGGATGAGTTCTCTCTGGTTACGTTGAGGGAAGTATGTATACAAGAGCTTCATCATCTCTATCAGGACAATATGACGGTAGTAGACAATTCATTGAGGTTCACCAACCTTTCCAGGTACTCGATGGATATTTTTAGGGATTAGTACTTCAGAGCTTGGACCATTGAGTGAGGTCTACGATGGGACATCCGAGATAGTTTCGTGCCTCTATGAATTTAGAATTATGATGGATTGCTGGAGTGGGCCTTAGTGATCGATAGATTCATGCAGAGGAGAGACAACCGACGATAGTCAACAGCAGGCATTTAGGTCCGGAGACCTCAGCATCAGAGAGCCAATGTTGGACAAAGGGATCAGGACGTGGGAGACTTCAGAGGAGGACCCATGATAGGGAGTTGAGAGCCCAAGTCTCTCAGGTTGAATCCAATCATCCTAGGGAGAAGTAGTGCTAACCGTGCGATGGAAGGGGACATCTCACTAGGGATTGTCCGACCCTTCGAGCTACTTATAGGGAAGTGGTGGATGGACCACCAAGGTAGAGGTAGAGATTGGATCAGGTAGAACCACCAGGTGGTGGATGTGGTAGAGAAGTTGGGAGTGATGTAGGTGTTGTCAGACTCTTCGACTTACTTCCACTACCTCCCCTAGGAGGTCCGCACCAGGCTCAAGGAGTTGGGGTACATGGGCAGGGACAACTACATGCGGTTGAGGCATACAACCAAGGGGCTCCAGGGATGATCTGAGGTATGATTTGTGTCTTCTCTACCTTAGATTTCATACTTATAGACTTAGGTTCTAATCATTCCTTCTTCGCCACATGTCTTGTGCGAAACCTTGAGATTTCGGCAGAGATGTTGACTCGATACTTATGCTTGGAGACACCAACAGGAGGAGACTCGATGATCACACTCCTTTGTAGATAGTGTGATATACCCTTGGAGGCAAGAGTTTCAGTTGGAACCTCTTGGTGGTAGCATCAAGGCCTTACAACGTCATTCTCAGAATGGATTGATTATCTTCAGTCCATGCCCAGAGTGACTGTTTTAGGTGAAGAGTGCAGTGTGTCCATAGTGATGGGACAAATTCTATTTTGAAGGAAAAATGGAGACCTAGGTAGCACAGAATTAGCTCAGGAATAAGAGGGTGTAGATGGTCACTCATGAGTTAGCTATCCTTTCCCTTGGATCAGTCGATGTGATGAGCTCCCAGTTCCCAGTAGTAGTGTTATAGTTAGAGTAATTCTTTCTCTAATATGTACCAGGACTAGCTCCTGGCTTGGAAATCAACTTCTGCATCAACTTAAACACCAGGACAACACTGATTTCTCCATCAGCATATCTGATGGCTTCTGGAGGGATTCGTGAGTTGAGGGTGTAGTTGGAGGATTTTTAGAGAAAGGGTTTTGTGAGACCCAGTGTTTCACCATGGGCTTCCCCATTCTTGTTTGCAAAGAAGTCAGATGGGAGTTTGAGGTTGTGCATGGAATACCAGCACCTGAATCAGTTAATGGTATAGAACAAGTATCCACTTCCGAGAATCGAGGACATATTCAATCATCTTAGAGGGGCACAATGGTTCTAAAAAGTTGACCTTCGATCAGGTTATCACCAGTTATGAGTATGGTATGAGGATATACCAAAAAAAATATTAATATGACACTACAGTCCTTATGAGTACTTGGTGATGCCTTTTGGCATGACTAACTCCCTCGTAGTGTTCATGGGACTGATGTACCAGATTTTCCAGCCATACATGGACTGGTTCGTAGTGGTCCTCATCGACGACATCCTTGTGTACTCGACATCAGATAAGGATCCCACGAGACACCTGCAAGTAGTTATAGATGTACTCCGAGAGAACCAGTGTTATGGGAATCTCTTGAGGTTCCAATTATAGATTTAGGAGGTCCACTTTTTGGGGCATGTCATCTCAGAAGATGGAGTAGTCATGGACCCAACAAAGGTGGATGCAATGTTATCATGAGATCCACCTTTGAGCATGAAGGTGTTTTGGAGCTTCGTTGGGTTGGAAAGATATTACCATAGAATCATTCCTGATTTCTCCCTTAAATCAACACTAATGATAGCCTTGACTAGAAAGGGGAAACCCTTTTTGTGGATAGAGAACTACATGTAGTCTTTTGAGAAGTTGAGACAAAGTTTGATGAGCACCCCTATTTTGAGATTGTTGGAGGAGGGTGTCAAGCACGTTTTTTTTCTGTGACGCATCAGGAAACGGGCTTGGCTGTGTCCTAATGCAGAGGCAGGCAATGATTGTTATGGTTTGAAAAAAATTAGGCCACATGAGTCGAACTATGAGACCCATGATCTCAAGTTGGCAGGAGTAGTCTTTGCATGTAAGATGTGCCGACACTACCTTATGGTCAAGCGGTTCATCGTGTACTCTGAACACAAAAGCCTCAAGTATATCTTCTCATAGAAGGATCTGAATATGTGGCAGAGGCATTGGCTAGAGTTCCTCTAGGACCATGATTTTGAGATCATATATACTCTTGGGAAGGGGAACAAGTTGGTGGATTCACTTATCATAAGGTCGATCTCACATCTATTGAGTGAGGTGACCAAATAGTTAGCCACATTGCAGTTATCCTTTGTGGATAGATAGGATACAACTTACCTACAGTCGATGGTTGTCACCCCTCTACTCTAAAAAAGAGTTAGGGAGGCACAACTTGCAGATGTCAATTTTGAGGCTTTACGTGCTCAATTTTACACATGACATGTTCCAAATGGATATTCTCAAGGTGGGGAGAACATACTTCTTTTCAAAGGACACATTGTTGTACTAGTAGCGTCACAGGAAGTGGTCCTAAAGGAGTTTCATACATTAACCTTGGCGGTACATCCTAGAGTGGAAAAGATATACCAGGATCTTTGACGATAGTTCTTGGTGGCTAGGATTGAAGAAGGAAGTATCAGAGTTCATTTCCTGATGCCTCACATGCCAAAAGGTGAAGGTTGAGCACCAGGTTCTAGTGGGATTAGCTCACCCCTGTAAGTTACATAGTGGAAGTGGAATAGAAAATCAATGGACTTTGTGACAGGCATACCACAGATGTCCAAGGGGCATGATTCCATCTGGGTGATCATTGACTGACTCACCAAGTTGTCCCATGTTCAAACTATTAGGGAGAAGAGTTTCATAAAGAGCTTGGGACGCCTCTACATACAGGAGATAGTTTGGATTCATGGCGTCCCTTCGACAATAGTCTCGGATCGAGACACCTTCTTCACATCCCGATTGAGGAAGGGATTGAAAGAGGATTTCGGGACTCAGCTATGCTTGAGCTTGGAGTTCCATCCCTAGAATAATGTTCACATAAAGTAGACTATTCAGGTTTTGGAGGACTTGTTCTGGTCCTATGTCTTGGACTTTGTTCGCAGTTTGGAGGACCACCTAACACTGGTGTAGTTTGTGTATAATAATAGCTACCACTCCACCATTGGTATGGCTCTATTTGAGGGCTTTTATGGGAGACTTTTCCCGTCACCACTTTGCTAAACCGACCCCAGATATTCAGAACTCATGGGTCCAGAGTTGGTGCGAGCTACCACCGAGAAGATGGAGGTCATCTGAGAGCAGATGGAGACTTCATAGAGCCTACAGAAGTCTTATGCTGATAGACGATAGAGACATTTGGAGTTTGAGGAGGGAGACCATGTCTTTTTTTAGGTCTCACCTTGTCAAGGATTACAGAGATTTGGTCAAGGCAGCAAACTATCTCCAAGGTTCATCGGAACTTTCCATATACTATATAGAGTTGGTGAGGTGGTATACCACCTAGCATGGATCATAGTGTTATACATGAAATATTAATCTATAAAGATGTGATTTTTATGTATAAAAAGTTTAAGTTTCAATACATGGAGTAATAAAGTGGTATGATATCATTTTTAACTTATCATAACAATTTGTGAGATGGTATATTGGTGATCTAGGAATGTTTTTTATTTTGGGTCAACCTTGGACCGGTGCATCATAAACACATTTATTGATGGGATTTTTACATTACCAGGGATATGGGATTTTGGTTATTGGTTTTCTCTATTAATTTAGATATATTGTTATAAATATCATGTGTGTATTTGATAAAATTATTTTGGGTTTTGGTTGTTATACTATGGGAATGAGTGCTATGTATATGAGACATATTTATCATGTGGGACTTATATGATACTTTTTTGCATGTATGTGAATGAATTCATTGAAAAAAATGGTTTTATTGGTTAATGTATCAAAAAATATATATGGAATTTTTATATATAAAATGGTTGTATAATTTTACATTGATAAACCATGATACTTTCTTATGATGATAGATCATATTTATTATATGGAGGGATAATCCTTAATAATGATTATACAATACCTCTTATAATGTGTGTAAAGTGAAGCTTTGTGGGATGATGTTTGAATTTGATGTATTGATAAGGATTTTTTACCATATAACTTTTTTGTTTGCATTCCACATAACAAAACCATATAACTATTGTATACTCAACATATATTGTCATAGAGTAATTCCATTATAGGATGATGTATGAGTCTCTAGTCCTCAATGAGATAGTATCATTTGTAGATGACCAATGAGGATTTTTTTCATAATTGGATGATGAAATGGATTTTTATTCCTCATATAGGTATATATATGAGAAACCCAGAGTGGGTGTTTAGGAACATCAGTACAATTATGATATTTGATATGAGATAAGGGATATTTTTTATGAGTTGGGATCTATATGAGACATTATTTGTGTGTTAGGTCTCATATCCTAGTAACATCAAGATATGAAGCAATATAATTGGTGGTGAAGTGGAATTAATGAGGGTTCATTGGGTTTAGATGGGGTAAAAGTACTATAACTGGATGTTTTTATTCTATAGATGTAAGTTTTGTGGGAAGGATTAGTGGGATATTTGGACATATTTTTTGGGGGTGGAATCTAATGAGATAGTAGATTAAGATCCTATATGGTGAGATGTATGATGGAAAAAGTAGCTAGATACTTGATTTTTGAACAATACTCATGTGGTTGTAAATTTTTTAATTAGAAATGGAATTGGTGAAATTATAGGATTATTAAAAATTTCATTGAAGTGTTTCTCATTAGATTAAATTGGAATAATTTGATCATGGATAGTGGTTTAAGAATGTGAGACTAGGTTGATGGCAGGTAAATCATGGGAGTGTGAGATGGTTTGTGTAAATGGATAGTACAAAATCCAACAACTATTAGTTTTGGAATAGATAATGATAAATAGTTTATAAAACTTGTGAGAGTTTTCATAGAGAATAATCAACCTCATAATCGGAATATTCTATGATTTAATGATTTTTCGGGGAATAGTCACAATGTGTGAGGGAATTTTTGCATTGGTTAGGCATGGGGACCATTTTTTATCGATCAATGAGCGGTTCTGTATGAGATGATGAATGATGAATTCAATTAAATTATTATGGAAATAGTTACAATAGAGTTTTAATGAAATGGGAGATTTACCTCTATGGTGAGATTTTATATAAGGAATCAATCGGGGTTTTGTGTTATGGTATACCCGAGTGTGTTCCTCAACATTATTTCTTAGGAATTAAAGTTATTATAACTATTTGTGGTTTCACTTAAGGAGTGGTATACATGAGGGAATATAGTGGGGATTTTACCATTGTACATTGGAGGGTGTGACCTTTATTTTGGATAGAAATTAAAAGAATTCCAATTTTGACATTGATGATGAGATGGGAATGGGTTAAATTTGGGTTTTTTGTTGGATATTAGTTATGAGTGGGATAGTTATGTCAAGTCATTATATTGGGTAATGGATAGATCGTTGTCCATAGTGGTATGAACGTATCATGGGTATAGTAATAAATGCAATTAGACTATCCCATAGATAACCAATGTTAAATTTGGATACTAATGAGAAGACAAGTCTAATTTTATCTAGATCATTGATATGTACTAGATTTGATACACAAATATGAAATGGGATGGATTCCAAGAATTTACATCATGCTTAGGATGTTTTTTATGTGATTCATCAGTGAGTCATATTGGGGATACAATAATACTAATGGGTGGAGTAAAATAGATATTTTGGTTAGTTGAGGACCCAACCATGGAATTACAATGAGATTAAATATTAGACTTTTTTGTGTGTGTTCATATGATTTTATTAATTATTTGGAAGTCAAGGAATCAATTTCGGGCGATGAAATACATCACTGGTGGGTGAGGCCTTTTTTTGTAAAAGGTTACACATGGAAGGTTTGACTAGTGTTTTTAGATGAAATTAGGTTTGTTGAGATAGACACCACAGTAATCATGTAATTG
The DNA here is from genome assembly GCA_963277665.1 of Viscum album. NCBI lineage: Eukaryota > Viridiplantae > Streptophyta > Magnoliopsida > Santalales > Viscaceae > Viscum > Viscum album. The sequence continues at coordinate 1,539,612,343 of OY728131.1, forward strand.
AACTATTGGGAATTCATTTCAGTAAGCAGTTCTAATGATTAGGAGCACCATGGATCAAAATTTTCCCTTATGATTGGAGAGATGTGGTGGGGAGAACTTTGATATTTTTAAATTAATGTTTAGAGACAACATCATGTCCTGAGATATATGGGAATAGGTAATTTTCATCTTAGTTATTTGATGATGGTGGCATATAGTAGTTCTGTTTTTAGTGAATAGTGTGCCTTGTGTTTACATTTTCATAGTATAAACTTGATCAATATTTTGGTATTGAAAAATGTGATTTAGTCAAGAGTTGATGATTATTATGGTTTATAAATGATTGATATAATTCAATTTAGGATTATCAAGGTTTATTATATTTATAATTGGTAGTTTGTAAAGACCCACATCTATATGGTTTGATAAAATTCATAGGAATTTTAATATATTTATATAGAGTAGTAGAAGTTTTGAGAACCAATATTTAGATCAATAATTTATGAGGTGGGACATCCCAATATAATATTTTTTTATATTATTTGAGGCTTGGGTGGTGTCACAAGTTCACGAGAGAAGTGTTTTGGGTGATCCATTTGTGGAATTTGTGTAAAGGGACCATGTTACGGTGTTGGGTGTTGTAATGTGTGATTGGGAGATAGGTGTAGTGTTCGGGTAAACTTGTATGTGGTGGAAATTTCCAAAAATTTGGAAAATTCAACTGCTAGAGAAGTATTCTATAAGACCCTGACATGGTCACATGAATGTTATAACCCTTAAATAGAAGAGCCCTATGTGGCCACCCATACTTCGGTGAACCTTTTATGGAAGACCCCTTCTTGGTCACCCATATGTGGGTGTCCCAAACATGGAAACCCTTACATGTTCACCCTTATATGAGTGAACAGACTGATGAGGACCCATATGTGGGTGAACCTTATATGGTCCACCTATATGTGGGTGATTTCTATGTAGGCCACCAATATGTGGGCAACCAATACATGGGTGACTAGTATATAATTGATTAAAACATTGGTGAACTACATACGAGTGAATGATACATGGATCACCCATACATGGGGGATGCCACTTACATGGATAAAAAATATGTGAATTTCCCCTATATAGATAACACCTATTTGAATGACCCCTTTATGGTTGACCCTTATGCAATCATAAGACACTTTCATTGATAGATTCTTTGAAGTTTTTTAAAAACATCCCTGTATATGAGAAGGGGGACTAAAAGACGCATGTGTGGGTCTGGAAAGTGGAAATTGAGGTTGATGGTAGTTATTCCCTTTGTTTTATAGTGAGTTCATCGAAATATGTTTATCTAAATAAGTTCCGACCAAAAGAATACCCCTGACATGTGAATATCCAGTAATTATACCTAATGTTCAAGGTCCGGGGGAAAATTTCAAATGGTATTAAGGATGGAATAAGTTAATTAATAGAATAACTGAATAAATTAATTGATAAAAGGTTGAATTTTTTTTAAATTTTTTGAAAATATGAATCAAATTTTAAAGGTACCAATTTATATAAAATTAGTGTTTCTCACACCCTTTAAACATAGAGCATATATAATCTTAGGTTCTCTCCCATCCCTTCATCACTTGAGGGTATCTCACTCAATTGTTTTCTCAATTCAAGTGTTTTTTGATATGAAAGTAATACTGAATAATGGATCCATTTAATCATAGTGTAACAATATTTATACAAGGAGGAATTTTCACAGCATAGATATAGGACATATTGGAGGATTATATCTCTGAAATTATCACTGTTTCATTGAAGGTTTGAGTCTATATTATAAGTGGATCACACCCTTTTATCTATGTTTTAGAGAGTGGATGTTACTTGATTCTTAGGATATGATACAAGGATTTGATGTTATTGGAAGAGATTTGAAAATCATCTCATAAAAGTGAACGAATCTGTATGAGGAAGGTTGTACCTGAACTATTCCCTTTGGTAAATTTGTTCTATTTATCAATCTTGTGATATATGGTCTATATTCCAAGGGTGATCAAACATTTTATTTAAAGAATTATTTATTTAAAATAAAATTTATATGGATGAATTTAAGTTCCAAGGACCATAATGGACCATTGAACACTGGAATGATTCCTTAACCTCTAAATATTGATGGCTTGATTAGGAAATATATTCTATAAGATATATTTACCCATTTGGGTATATATTAAATGAAATGAATAAATGGAGTGACCCTGATATTGGTTACCTAAGATAGTTTCGTGTATGGGAGAGTGTGATACTAAAATGATTAGCTTGAGTAGGCCATATTAGGACAATGAGGTACCTTATAGTCCTAAATCAAGATTATTAGAGAGTGGGGAAAGTGTGCCTCTACTAATATATTTTGAGTAATGTGGTGTGTATTAAATTGTTAGATTTATGATAAAATGGTTGAGTCGAATACTCTATGATGATTTCGACAAGTGTTATGGGAATTAATCCATTTATTTAGAGAAATACTTAGTGGGGATTATCCCATGATACCAATAAGGCTATTATATGATCATGATGATGATGAAATGAACTATTCTTGTTGAATAATGTGATTGAACCAAGAGTTATGATTGGGAGAGTGGAACCCATGTAGGTTTTCTGTGCTATGATATGCCCTAGGGGACCCTGGTGGGTTCCCTTGTGTTATGTTATGCCCTGATAGAATTAGTGTTGTAATGGGTATTGATAGTTTTAGAAGCCAACATAGAAATAGAATTTTGGGTGTGAGAATGGTATTATAACAATGGTTGGGTCCAATCATTCACTTGAGTGGTTCTCCCCTATTATGGGTGATAGGTTGGGTGGCTACTAAATCAATAAATACTTTATACTCTATTCTATTGAGTAGATGATGACACCAATTATGGAAATTAGAATTCATGGTAGATCACCTAGGATTTAGCATTCATGCTTATATCAAATGCATAGAATATTACCAATAATTCAATGGTTATTCCCTTGTTGAATTATTGGGGTGTGACTTGGGATAAGATTTTATGAAAAATGATTATGGATGCCTAATATTCCTAACATATTACTTTATAATTGTTGAATATGGATTCACTATAATCCTAGGATATAGGTTTTTTTATTAGTAATTATGATATATGAAAATTATTCCTAGAATAAATCTTCTTAGGGGTGGTAAATATAGATACCTTGTATGCATAAGATCCATATTTTTTATCTAATGACGATTGATTACTATTATTCATAAGATACTACTTTTATAATCAATTACATAGATTTTTAGGTAACACATAGTATATAAAAATGATCCAAATGAATATGGATTCATAGGATACTACCTAATCCCTTTATTTTGAGCTTACTACTATATGCATCCATGGTTACTTCATGGGATCTAGATTTTATGCCTGATGACATAAAATAATCCAAAGTTAATTTCTTAGATTTCCCTATTTTCCAAATGAAATAATATGTTCAATGTCATCAAACAATATTTGAATAAGTATTGGTAAATTCTATGTGTCACCTAAGTATTTGAGGATTAATAGTGGTAATTTTATTAATACTACACTATTGTTTTATTTTTATATTCATATCACTTTTTCCTATAATGATTTATTGGTTATTTGGGGACGTCATTAGTGGTTCCCTACTAAGTTCCATTAAAACTATACTTGGGTGTCTATGACACTTGGGTTTCAATGAAAGCATAATTGATTATAGGTTTATGAATGGTAGAGGCCCAATGTTTCATGGTTGAGTGAGATAGCTCTGAAGAAGTCTAGAGACATGGATATTATTTGGATCTATGATTGTAGTAGAGGATCCTGTGTTATTTTATTTTATTTATTTTTAATATGTGGTCATCCCTATGGGTGATGAATTGTGATATATAACTATTTTCTTTAATTTCACAATTATAACATGTTATATTTTATTACACCAGCATAATGTGTTTAATTTTTATGGATGAACATTGGTTATTTTTCAACAATTTCTCACTATGATATGTAGTTATAGTCTCTGAAATTTAACACAAAAGACATTCACTATTTGGAGGTAGCCACTAGAATAGAGGGAGGTTCAAAAGAAATCAAATAGTGTCTTCCAATCATGAAACCAATCAAGTAGTTTGGGTAATTAAAAAAATTTACAAAACAAATATATACAAAACATGAGATAATGTATTAATGATTAACATGAAACACTTTGAATTTATGTTTTAAACTTCAATATGAGCCATCTTTACTAATTATTAATATCACTAATATGTTTTGACTCAAATCTAAAATTTATCAACTAATATTTCCATAGATTTAACAATTTAGACACCCTTAAATAGAAACTAACCACTTAATCAATATTTTATCACATAAGAACACATTAATAATTCCTATAAATTATTCTCTCACTTTAAACTCATTTTACTATTCCAAAAGAACTTATAAAATTATTAAATCATATTAATGTTCAAAACATATATACAATCACCTGAAAACACCAATAAATTTAGAGTGGTGACCTACCAAAATGAAAATAGAATAGTAACACTATATTTGGATTCCTAACATCTATAAGAAAAAATGAAAATAAAAATATGATAAATTCAATTAAATAAATGGGAAATTACAACATGATAACGAATTGACCTTGTCCCCATCACACAAAATGGAATGATTCAAAAATCCCCAACTGAGACAAAACCTAACACTATACAAAAAAACAAATCTAGTTTTAAACAGATGAAGAACTGATACTTAAATATTGGGATGAAATATATAGAGTAGAATATTCATTTTACCATAAAAAATATTTTAAACAAATTTTATAAAGTATAAATCTAGATTTAATGTAAAATTCAATGATCATGATATGATAGAAATTCCCTTGTTAAAAAATCAGCTTGGATCGAACCGAGTATGCCTATGAGCCACACTAACCACTAACTAGATCATCGACCCCTGATATTGGGTTACCAGTCACCCAATTAGTGATATAGGGGACCTATAACACTACTTCCCCCACTAAGAACTCAATATCCCACATTGGGTACTTTGTAGGCTAATACTAATGAATTCTAGTAGGTTCCACCACTCAGTCTCTCTATCTTACCTTCCTTTCACCAAAAGATCCACAAACCAACAGAAAAAATACCAAAAAATAAAATGAAATATTAAAAATTAAAATTCAAGATATACGTCAATGATCTGGGTTGGTATAATTAACCTATATCAAAAGGAAATCTCTCACAAATACAAAAACCCACTCCAGCTAATGTTTATATATATTCACTTCCCTTAAAAACGTTATCATCAAAATATCATTATAGAATTCCAATATATTTCTTAAAAACAAACACTCTAGGTAAATAAATCATTGGTAACCAAAAACCTATTGTAATTTTTATATCCTAGTGGTCCCACATATTTCCCTATGAGGGGTTAATTGGAGTTTCTTTAAATAACTTCTTTTCTTCATAAAAAATTCGATATTGTCTTTGTGATGGAATTGCTACTATGAATATTTTTCATAAACAAAACCATATATTAATTAATGAAGTGCATGATATCATTTTTCCATTACTCACCAATAAAATGATATATCCAAGGAGTATATATCAATGATCTATTAATATGAAAAACAACCACTAATTCACTTGTATGTGATTATAGGACTTGTGAAGAGCTTTCTACCCTACCAAGGTCCAAAACCCCTTCCTCTCTTTAGCGCATTTATTTCAAGAGGGATACAGAGGTGGAATCAATATGATATTCAATCTTATAAGATTTTAGACAATGAAATCAACACCTAACAATAAGGGTGTTCTTTATGATGCTCTTTTATTCTTTTTAACATCATTAATAATATCCAAAATGAAAAATTCTTCCAAACCCAATCTTTAATATGTTCATGTCTTGCATTTTTCACTTCCCTAATAAATGTATTCAATGAAATCTCTATTCTCCTTGATGATTAATATTCTATACATGTAGTATATGTATATCTTTTAAATTTTTCACTGTAACAATTCTAAAAAAACAATATATTTGAATTTAAAAAATTGAAATTCAAATAACCCTTAACTTATTTTAATTAATGTCCAACCTTTTGATTGGATCGAAGATGATATCCATTAGTTAATTTTATATATTTAGTTATTAACTATTAAACTAACTTCCAAATTATCACTAATCCACAATATAACCACCCCACTATATAACCACCTCTGTTTGAGTCATGTACTAAAACCTTATCCCTAGTGTGACATTTTGATATATGGTGGACATAACTATTTCTATAAAAATTCTATCAACTACCAGATTAGTCATTGTGTGACTGATGTGTTTGAAAATAAAAGCACTACAATTCTAAAACCACTTGAATCAAACAAAATTATTTATTGGAAAGTCTAATTGTATCATGACATACTTATATATTTACTAGGATCCATAAAAATTTACTAGCTTCCTTCACAATGAATCATTGACTTGGTTGAATGATACTTAAAAATACAAGGATACAAAAATCTGGTCGTAGATCCATTTCTAGGTGGCTTATTTTGTTAGAATGAATCCCAGATATCTCGAAATTTGATAAAGGAAAAAATCATACATATTTAAATATATCTTATAAAATTCTAATTACATATTGATTCCCATAGTCGTAATTAATATAATTCTTACATATCCATTCCTTATGGTTTGATGTTTAGTTTTTTAGTATAAACCATGTATACATGTCACGACCCAACCCAATGGGGCTCGAGCCGTGAATCCCAAAGCCCGCCTCCCATAGGCAAGGGGTTGGATACTAGTGGTGACTAGGCTATCACACACATGGGAGGCATTAGGTTAAGGTACCTGTACACATGCACCTACACACACATCCATGCAACAGTGTAGAGAAATATATTAAAACTAAGAAGAAATGCATGCATACATCTGACCCACAAACAGAGTACCGAAAAATTACAAAAGGTCAAATCATGACCCACCAAATGAAAACAAAAAAGCATCCAACCTGCTCAGAAGGAGGGAAACACTGACAAATGCACCCACTGGTAAGATCCTCGGCACAACTCTGATAAACACCTCGGTCAATCTCACTCACTAAGCTCCACCTGATCTGGTTCCTACTGGGATTCCATCAAATTGACTGTGCTCGGCACAAGACACAAACATGTGCAGGCAAAGACCATGTAGGGGTGAGTATAAAAATACTCAATAGGCACCCAAAAAACCCCAAAATAAAATGGAGCAAATGAAAGTCAATAGTCACGTCATCCCAGCTAGAGGGAACCCAAACGAGAGTGAAACTTCATCTCGAGACCAACCTCGGCTAAACACGACTAGTCAGCTCAGCTCAGGTGTATGCCCATACATACACCATGAACATCCACTCATGTTTATGCCCATATGTATACCATGAACAACTAGATATACTCATCCATGCGCAAAGCCTCATGAGGTTTCGTCCCATCTCCCACAACCGTTACATAACTAGGAGAACACAATCCATGACCTCTGTCACCCTAGATGACACTCGTCCGAGAGATACACTCTGTCAGGTCTCACACCAACATCCCAGATTCCCATCCAAGAGATCACGCTTGTCATATATTGTCACTAAGAACATCACACTAAAACAGTGGAAACACTAAACTTCTCAGATAAGAGATCACTCCTAGGGTCTTCTAGGGAATACAAAACCCACTCTGGTATCTCGAAGATCTAACAGATATGGTATCACTCCCAAGATCCACTAGGGAATACTAGAAACCGATCTGACGTTCTAAAGTTGACATCACTCAGATAGAGGATCATCGCCCATGTGAATATGATAAAGATGATACAAGAAACTCCATTAGGTATAAATTACGATGTAGGTGATCGAACTGACGATGCACCAACCCTATCGAAAAACCATGCGCTGAGTAGGGGATCGTATAACCAACGATGTCACGACCCTACCGAAGCCTCAAGCTAAGTAGGGGATCGTATAACCAATGATTTTGTAACCCTATTGATGCCTCGTGCTGAGTAGGGTATTGTATAACCAATGATTTCTTAACCTTACAAGAAACCACATGCTGAGTAGGGGATCATATAACCAACGATTCCACAACCCTACCGTGCAAGACCCATTATATAGGGGATCATATTCCCGATGATTCCTCAAACCCTACGGGGTTAACCTGCTATATAGGGGATCGTCGCCTGTGGATAAGTGGTCACAACGATACCAAGAACCCGATCTATGGAAGTGAAGATAAAGGATCTCACTCTGAACCCACCAGAGGGATGCAACAACTCTATGATAAATTCATCCTATCGAGGGGATCAGTAACCTATACAAAGGTTGTAATGTCACATGAACTATCATTGGAATGAACCAAGGGAGTACACTAAATCACTACTAGTCTGAATGTCACTAACCCAATAAACCCCCAACATCACAACACTGCAAACCTCCTGGGCCAAAATACTGAGGCCACCACCACGATCTACATGAAAAAACACGCAAGATAGGTTATTTACTCGCCCAAAATGGACAACCGGTGAAAAAGGTACTATTCACCGAACCAAGCCCAGGTGTGTCCCATGCCTCTATCCCAGAACTCATCAAGTAGACTACACCATTGCGATCCCCTTGGAAAAATGCCCGAGATCAAATACTCATTCGTCCAAAACGGACACCTGACAAAAAATTTGTGTTTCTCCATAAATTCCCAAAAGAAACCTCGTGGGTCCCACATCATGATCTCCATCCCAGTACTCAAAAACTACATTTAAAATTCCACTCTACTAATAGGATCACAATGTCACTGATGTCACGTCAATCGGATGCTCCGAGCAGAAGTTACGGAGGGTCGAAGTTTAATAATAATAAATTATTATTATTATTACAACGTTTTGTAGCCCTGGTCCACATAATAGACTCATAAAATTATAAAAGTGAGTTCAAAAGGCCCTTCTAGACAAAAGAAATGTGTCTCCACAAACGTCTTGCAAATCAGAGTTACAGTTTTCTATTTATAGGGGTTTAGAGAACCCCCGAAAAATCCAGGTCGGACCACCGTCTGCCTAGCTGGAAGCCACCATGCTGCAGCCAGAAACCGCCGAACTAGAGCCTGAATACACCGGGCTTCCACCGTGACACTACTTCCCTTGCCGGAATCCGCCATAGCTACCGCCAGAAATTGGGTTTTCTAGAAAGCATCTGGGATCCACCGGGAGCGTCCCGGTGATCCAAATCCAGATCTATAACATGTTTCGGAAAGCTCGGGACATGAACTACAAAACCCAAATGACGATTTTAAGAAAAACAACGCATAAAAGGGATCCAGGATTTTAAAACTCAAACCTCCTACCTCGTGGGCGAACCTCTGATGCTTCTAGGCCAGATAGGTGCTCTGAAGCTACTACTACACCATCTGAGAGCGATTGCCGTCAAGATCTGAGATCAACGACACCTTATTCTTTAATTTCTACCAAATTCATCACTGAAGGAGGGAGGAGGGGGTTGATGATCATACAAGGGTGGGGTGAGAGAATATTAGATATTTGTTTTTTTAACAAATATCAACTCAACTTCCCGGCCCGACACGCCCCCGACCCGACACCCATCACCGACAAAGATTATGACGCACCTGGGGTAAACACGACGTTCTGAACTCAACTATAGTCTCAGAATTTCGATCTATGACTCCGTTCAGAAGTTATTTGAGTAGATTATCATAAATAAAATCTTCCATCTATTTATGAAAATGCCCCTGGTGGCTTTTTCTACAGCAGACCCGCGCGTGAAAAGTTTACACCCTTCCTAGGGTAAACGACATGCTTCAGACACAACTGTGCACTCATATTTCAGATATGAGATACCATTTAAGAGAAAACAAAACCCCGATATGTTCATAGTATAAAAAAAGTAATATTTTTATAAAATTAATTCTAGGCACACCGGGCCTCGGAATCACACCTCGTCTTCGCGCCTAGCTCTGGAAATATTTGTAGGAATATTCCAAAGTCTTACAGTGCCAAAACCCGAGTCTCTACATCCTCCCCACCTTAAAACATTTGGTCCCTGAAAATCCGTAAGCATAAGGAAAACAACTAAACTCTCAACTGGGTATCCCATGCTAGCAAGTTCACCAACACACACCCCTACCCAAACACATAAGTCAGAGGGAATCATCCACCACACCTCAAGACTTTCCACTTTGGGCATCATTGAATCACCCGAACCATTTTAATGGCATCACAAAAACAAATCTCATTGGGGGAAGGATCCCTCTTCCTCATGTATTTGAAGCATGCAAAAAACACCCACACAGGGCCTTACTAATGCCCTGGACATAACTCAAGAAAGAAACATAATGGAAAGAGTACTGCTAAACAATGTCTATTAAAACAACTGTAGAAAGTAGAAAGAACACAAGGCGTACCTCTATCCATCAGCGGAGCCTCTGGGTCAACAGCCTCTAAGGCCTGCAGTTGTCCTCTCCCTCTCCCTCCAGATCCCTAAGCGCGATGTGGACCACCTGGGGGTGGTGGTGGAATCTGTTACCGCCTACAACCTCATGTTGCTGCACCAGCTCCATCACCACATTCGCTGCCCTGCAGACATCGAAACTCAAGACGTCGCTGCTGCCAAGGCGTCCTATCAACTGACTCCCTCTCAACAACATGACGGGCCTGAAAATCTCCAGCAAGATGTCCCTCATAATCACAAGCGTAACACGGTCTCTCCTATGGATAACCAAAACTAGCCTGTGAGCCTTGTGAGATCTGAGCCTCAGATCATCCATCCTGGGGTCGCCTCCTAAAACGTCGGCCATGTCCAGACCCCTACGCCTACCACCAGCTACCTACTACTGACAGCGCAGCTACCACTTTACCAACACTGATGGACTGAATCTACTCATCTAGAAATCTCTCCACCACTAAGGCTAGCTCCAGTAATCCAGCGTAGGTGGGTGGGCACAAGGAAACCACAACTACACAGATGTACCTGTGTAGCCCCTGATCGATGGTCAGAGACCTAAAGAACGGTTCTTGAACCATATCTAAGAAGTAGTGTGATAGGTCTCTAAACCTCACTCAGTACTCCAACACAATCATGCCCTCTTGTCGAAGCTGTATAAGCTCCTGAATCCGCATTGAACTCAGCGTCACCGGATTGAACTCTTATATGAAGATCCTATCAAACTCTACCCATGTGAGAATCTCCTAAACATGGGATCACATCACTAAATTCCACCATCGCCCAAACAAACCATGCAATAGGCTTGTCACTAGGACCACCATCTAATCTGGAGGTTTCCTCACTAGGTGGAAAACTCATGTGACTGCTTCAAGCCAGTCAGCCGCTGGCTGGGGGTATGGATCCCCCTGAAACCTCAAAGGTCCCTTCCTCTGGAACTCATGCAGTGCACTCTGCCTATGCGCATCCTCATCCTGCACTACCGACACAACCAGCTGCTTGATAGGTGGTGGCTCAATTAGAAAACCACCTGGAGGTCCAGCCTTAGAACTTGCAACCTGGTCCATAGCCTCTACACAAGGAGGATCTTCACCACAATCTCGCTAAAAAAACCTTGCGGGTTTTCATCGTGCTGGCATCCTGAAATACAATCAAGACGCACCATGGTCAAAGAGTTTATCTGGGGAGCTGACTCAAGAAGAACAAGGGAACCCAAATCCCAGTTTTATATGATGCATGTACCGTTATGTCCCTGCATCTAGTGTCCTAATTTCCCGAGTCGAAAGGCAGGTTATTAAAGACCTGGTGAATGGATACTTCGGATGTCACACCAAAACTGGATTCCCTGGTTTGAATGTCGAACTCAACACATCCTAACACCACCGCGATGCAAAAAAGAAACAAACTCACAGCTATAATAGCTGTGCTATGAGATCCCAAAGGTGGAACCTCCTCTAATAACACTTTGTCACATCCTGATCCAACGGGGATAGAGCCACAACTCCCCAAGCCCACCTCCCATAGGCCAAGGGCTGTCAACTAGAGCTGACTAGGCTATCACATGCATGAGAGGCATTATTCTAAGATACCTGTACACACGCACCCACACACACCTCCATGAAACAATGCAGATATGTATATAAAAACTAAAAATATATGCATGAATACATCTAAACCACAACTATAGTACAACAAAAGTTCAAAAGGGAAAAATAGGACCCACCATAAGAAAACTAAAAAGCAACCAACCTACTCAGATGGAGGGAAAAATGCCAAATGCACCTGCTGGTAAGATCCTGGGAAAAAACTCTAGTAAAAAACCTGATCAGTCTCGCTCACTAAGCCCCACCTACTCCGGGTCCTCTTGGGACTCTTTCGAACGGTCTTCTGTCTACACAATACACAAACATGTGCGGAGAAAGGCCATACATGGGTGAGTATAAAAATACTCAGTAGGCACCCCAAAAACCACCAAATAAAAGAGAGCAACTGAAAGGAAACAGTTAGCTCATCCCAGCTAGAGGGAACCCAAACGAGAGTGAAACTCCATCTTGGGACCATCCTCGGCTAAGCAAGACTAGTCATCTCAGCTCAGGTGTATGCCCATACATACGCCATGAATATTCACTCAGGTATATGCTCATACATATACCACGAGAAACTAGATATACTCATTCATGCACCAAGTGTCATGAGGGTTCGTCCCATCTCTTACGACTAGTACATAACTAGGAGAACACACTCCATGACCTATGTCATCCCAGATGACACTCATCCAAGAGATACACTACATCAGGTCTCACAGCAACATCCCAGTCACCCATTCAAGAGATCACACTCCTTGTATATCATCACTGAGAACATCACACTGAAATAGTGGAAACACTAAAATTCTCGGATAGGGGATCACTCCTAGGATCTGCTAGGGGATACAAGAACCCACTTGATATCTCTAAGAACTGACAGATAGGGTATCACTCCCAGGATCTGCTGGAGAATACTAGAACCCGATATGACGTTCTACAGTTCATATCAATTAGATAGAGGATCGTCTACTATGTGAAGATAGTCATGACGATGTCAGAAACCACATATGGTATAACTCGTGATGTAGGGGATCGAACCGACGATGCACCAACCATACAGAAAACCCCCGCACTGAGTAGGTAACCGTATAACCAATGATGTCACAACCCTACTGAAGCCTCATTCTGAGTAGGGGATCATATAACCAATGATGTCACAACCCTATCGAAGCCTCACGCTAAGTAGGGGATCGTATAACCAATGATTTCATAACCCTACTAGAAACCACATGCTGAGCAGGTGATCATATAACCAATGATTCCACAACCACACTGTGCACATACCTCTACGTAGGGGATCATATTTCCAATGATGCCTCGAACCCTATAGGGTTAACCTGCTAGATAGGGGATCGCCGCCCATGTATAAGCGGTCACAGCGATACCAAGAACCTGATCTATGGAAGAGAAGTTAGAGGATCTCGCTCTGAACCCACAAAGGGGATGCCACAACTCTAACATTAATTCATCCTATCGAGGGGATCAGAAACCTATACTAAGGTTTTAATGCCACATGCACCCTCATAAGAACGAACCAAGGGAGTATATTCAACCACTTCTGGTCTGAAGGTCACTAACCTGAGAAACCCGCAACATCGCCACACTGCGCACCTCCGAGGACAAAATATTGAGGCCACCACCACGATCTACATGGAAAAACATGCAAGATAGGATATTTACTCGCCCGAAATGGACAACCGGTGAAAAGGTACTATTCACAATAGAAAGCCCTGGTGGGGCCCATGCCTCGATCCCAAAACTCATCAAGAAGATAACACCATTGCAATTCCCTTAGAAAAATGCCTGAGATCTACTACTCATTCGTCCAAAACAGAAACCCAATGAAAAAGTCACGTTTCTCCATAAATGACCCAAAGAAGCATCATGGGTTCTACATCCTAATATCTATTCTAGAACCTGTAAACTATCTTGACAATTCTTCCTTACTCTCAGGATCACAATGTCACTGACAACACATTAATTTAACGCTCTGTGTAGAAGTTACGACCGGTTGAAATTGAATAGTAATAAAATATTATTATTATTTTAATGTTTCATAGCCCTGGGCCACAAACTAAACTCGTAATATTCTCAAATGGAGGTCAAAAGAACCGTCTCGATGCAAGGAATGGGTTTCTGCAAATGGCTCACAAATTGGAGTTACATTTTGCGAGTTATGGGGGTTTAAAGAACCCTCATAAAATCCTGGTCGGACCACCATCTGCCTCGCTGGAAGCCACCACGCCACCGCCGGAAACCACCATGCCAGAGCCAAAATCTATCGTTCCGCCGCCGAGCTGCTTCTGCCCTCATCTTAATCCACCGTAGATGCATATGGAAACCTTATTTTCTGCCGGAAAACATCCGGGAGCCACAGGGAGCATCCTGCTATTCAAAATTCATATCTGTAAAATGTTTCGGAAAGCTCGGGTCTTGAACCTCACAAACCTTATAAATATTTGAGAAAAACAATGCATAAATGGGATCTGAGATTTTAAAACTCAAGCCTCCAACCTCGTGGGTGAAACACTGATGCTTCTAGGCTAGATACACACTCTGAAGCTACTACTACACCATCCGGAAGCGATCATCGTCAAGACCTGAGCTCAACGACACCTTATTCTTCAATTTACACCAAATCGTCACCGAAGGAGGGAGGAGGGGGATGATTCTTGTACAAGGGTGGGAGAATATTAGATATTTATTTTTTTAACAAATATCAACTCAACTTCCCAGCCCGACACACCCCCAACCCGACACCCGACGCCGGCAAAGATTATGTCGTGCCTAGGGTAAACATGGTGTTCTGAACTCTACCGCATTCTCAGAATTTTGATTCGAGACTCCATTTATAAGTTATTTGATCTGACACTCATAAATAAACTCCTCTATATATTTACAAAAACACCCATAGTGGCTTTTTCCATAGCATGCCCATGCCCAGAATGTTTACACCCCACCTATGGTAAACGACATGCTCCAGACTCAATTGTGCCCTCAAATTTATGATCTGAGCTACCGTTTAAGAGAAAATAAAACCCCTCCATGTTCATAGTATAAAAAACATAATTTTTTTAAAATAATTCCGGGCACACCGGGTCTCAGAATCACACCCCATCTTCGCGCCTAGCTCTGGAAATATTTGTAGGAATATTCCAATGTCTTATAGTGCCAAAATCGAAGTCACTACAATACAATTTTTTTTCCAAAGAGTCATAAAATGTTCTCATGGTGAAGTATTCTATTCCATGGTGTGACCTAGTTAACTTTGACTATTATTTTGAAACAATATCTAAAAAATATTTAATTTTTTTCATATAACTTCATGATTTCCAAAAATTAACAATACTTAAAATTTAAAATAAAACCATCTAAAACAATATTCGGTTATAAAATAGCCCCGTTTTAATTTTCTTTCAACCATGGTGTCAACCATCATAATAATTTTACCCACACCAAAACATAATCACCATCTAACATACGCCAACCTTATTTTTGAAATTTTGGACCCCTCACTGTTATTCATAAATTTACCTTTTTTAATACTCCCATATTAGGGTTCTCCCGGGGTTACCATTCTCCCTTCTCATTATTTTATCCCTTTATTATTTTTACCCTTTGAAAATAAATTACAATTATATTTTATATTTTAGTTAAAATCATAATATTAGATTCTATTATGTTTCTATTGTTTTAAATATTATCAAGGATCAATAAATTAACATATAATAATAAAATAGTAAATTATTAGTGTAAGAAATTACATAAATAACAAAATTCATCAATTTTATCACATAAATATGATAAAAACCATCATTTCATTCAATACCTATGGATAGTTTCAGCCCCTTTCTTATAACATCTGATAAAAAATCATTTCATAAAGACACAAATAATAACCAAATTTATATGTTCTTCATGGAGATAGTCATTTTTAACATATTTAGATTGATAATTTTGGCTGATCTATATGGTTAAAAAAATTCCTCTAGAATACATGTTCTACTAATGGTTTGGTCAGGATATCATCCACCAAATATTTAGTTCCAACTAGTTTTAGCTACAAACTATTTTTCTCCACATTCTCCACTATAAAATGATAACATATCTTAACATGTTTCACGAGAGAGTGTTTTACTAAATTATTGATTAATTTTAGTACACTTTTTTACACAAAATCATCATTAGCTATTTCACTACATCACTAATGTCTTATGACTAATTCTACTTCTAGATAAGATAAGTATATAATATGATGAATAAAATATACTCTTTCTCTTATTTGGTTAAAAAATACAATATTATTTATTTCTTAACCATTGAACATAGCTTCATCTAATATAAAAATCCGGAACTATTGATGATTTTTAATACAAAATGTAACAAAGCCAATCTGAATTTGAACCACATTACTCTTATATATATTCTATATAATTAAAATTTATACAATAATTCAATGTTCATTAAAGATTCCTCATAATTCACATCACTTCTTATAGATTACCTTTTTTGTAAAATTTTGGAAACATGGTTACAAGAACATAGAATAAAATATTTCCATCATAGTTATAGATATATAAATTAAAATTCAAGAGATTTTTTTAGATTTAAGTATACTCCCTCACTATTTTTGTGATTTATTAGTTTTATTCTAATTGTTGTTGGAGTGGAAAAAGAAGTGCAATATTACATTTTGAATTTTGTCATGATTTCATTTTTATAAATCTATTGTAATGTAATTAAACCACCTTATTTTTTTATATTTACTTTAAAAAGTAATTAAAATATTTTATCAACGTCATCTCAGATTGAAAATTTATCAATTTAGAAAATTGATAAAAAATTCGCTTCTTTAATCTAAATATGATTTAATCCATAGACACATTTATAATAAACAATTATTCATGTAAAATATTTAAATAGAGATTATAAATAAATCCCCCAGTGTTGAACTCTAACTTTCCCAAGAAATAATTCATTTATACATACCAATAATGAGGTTCTTCATATCCAATAAAAAATTAGTGTCGTTGTTCAATATATACCTCTTAATTTAATAATCAATTATGAAATTCCAACTTTAAGTTTTTTGATTCTTTTTTAAATTGTTTTAGTATCCACCACTAGGAAAATTATAATAGACACCATTTTTAAGACTATTACACAAGTCTCATTAACATAAAATCCATCAACCTGAGTATATCCATGAAAAATCATCCCTAATATATTAAATATTATTTTTACTCATTCAACATTCTGTTCTTGAAAAAACAATATTTAAAAAGAAAGCTATAATTTTCTAGTATTCTCATAGGCTCCCATGTTTAATTTTTACTAATATAATCCAATTATTCCTTCTTGGTTTCTTCCCATGATTCTTCCTTTGATTATTCTTCAAATGAATTGTGTTCATTCAGAGATAATAGAACTATGTGTTCCATTCTTCTCAACCTGTGGGTACAAGTTAGAGAATATTTTTCCCTGATAATATTACATGAATCAACATGAATAATATTTATTCATGATTGATTCAATGGTTGAGCCAGTTCATTAATTATTTATTAAACTTATACAATTTTTGAATCATCTCCATCCTCAATATTGTTAGGCTATACCATCTTTTTATTTTTTTAAACATTTTTCAAACACTTCTTCATGGGTATAAATTATTTAAATTTGACATTACTCTCAAAAAAATTTACATCACCTCTCTCGAAAATCTTATTGTTTCTCTTATTGATACACCTTTAGGCCTTACTGTTTAGTAATTATCCTTAGAATATATCATTATCCATTATGTCTCCAAATTTTAAATGATTTCATATTTTATTTTGTATGAAAATAATTATTCTAAAAACCATGATATTAATCAAAGAGGATTTCATTTAAATCTATATGTTTTATTATGTTTTCTCTACTACCACACCATGAAATACTTTATTTTTATTATATTCATCCTCTTGAACTAATTCTATCTATTATCATCATGAGATTCAATAATGAATCAATAAAATATTTTCCACATTGTTAACCATAAAATTTATTGTTTCTAAAAACCCATTCTTTTGGGGGATATGTGGGATCTTATTGAAGATACTTATTGTTTAATTCCATGATTTTGACGTTAATTTTACATTTCATTGAATGTGTATTCAATTTTATTGTCTGATATCATAATTTTTATAGTAATTTTTGTTTCATTTTATACTCTTTCAAGAACATCTTGATTTAATATAACACATATTTTTTGACCACATAAATATAAAACACACCATTCAACTGTAATAATATAAATATAAAATAAAACAACACTCACCATGGGTTATGATCTGACTAAGAATACCGCACATATCCAAGTGACCCAAATTTTGAAAAACTAATCCTCTCTTATTATTTTGATGATAAAGATTTCAATTAATATTTCCTCCCATAAAAGCTCCATATATCATTCTTTTATGTTTCCTCAAGTTATGAATATCATCTACAACTGTAAATTAAAATAATTTTTTTATATTATGTTAATTAACATGAACTTGAATATGGTTCCACAATATATCTTCTTATTCCATTATTGGATGAAAAATATTCTCTCAACTATTAACTAGATAAATTTATCCATTTTTTCTCCATCCTTTCCTTAATGAATTCAATAACATTCCCTCGATATTGAAAACCTTATGATTGAATTTTGTTTAGTTCCATCACAAATATTATGACTGAATGTGAATTTTAAAACTATATAAAAAATATAAATATCCCTTTGTAGTCTATGAAAAGAAAATCAATATGGATTAATTTATTATTATTATTTAATTCTTCACAAGTTTTTCAGGTATTTAAAATTTAATTTTTTCTCCAATGCTATATCATTTCTATAGTACACTATTCCATCAAATCTTACTTATATATATTTTTTTGAAAATTAATATTAATTTTCATATGACATGACCACAAACTATCCAATGTTTAGGTATAAACATTATTTTATGTTTTCATTACAAATGTATCAAATTTTTAATTCTCAGTATTCCTTCATTAATTCCATAAATTTCCCAAACTAGTTGATATTTTTATTGGTCACTTCCCATTATTTTCATTACAAGTAATTAGTAAAAATTATTTTTATTCATGTGGATAAAAAATATTCTTTAGGGAAACTAAATTAGATAGTCTTTCATCAACATCATCTATCTTCTACAATAATATCTTCAACTTACCTTCATATAGACTATATCATTAGATCTAAAGTACAAACAACAAGGACAATATCTATAGAAATAATTTCTTCCTAGATATGAAGAGTAAGTTCTATCTCCCCTTTTTCAACTTCAAATGGATTCTAATCATTAGTAACTATAAAATTTAGGGAAACAGAATATTATGAAATAAGAAAAACCCTAATGAGGAAATTTAATAAATGGAAATATCAGGATACTATCATCTATCCTCATATCTAAAAACATTTAAAAATTGCATGACTATTGATATATTCTCTTTGGTTGATATCTTTTTCCTTTTATCTACTAACTAGTGATATTAACATTGGTTAATGTTTTTTATGTACTTGATTCAAATACAAAAAAATATGTTCTAGGATAATTATTCATTGATGAATAATCATATATTTAAAATGTTTAGTTCCATATTCTATCCTTTCTTTCAACACTTCATTCAAGACCATTTTGAACTGAATCTTTTTCATCAAACTATCTTTTTTAATTGAAAGTTCACATTTTTTTCTCAATGAAACAATTTCAACATCTTGTATTTTTATCTTCTTAACTTTATCCTGGACATTGGTATAATGATATTAAACGATCTAGATAAGATCATAAATATTAAATTTCTTATATGTTATCTAAATTATATTTCATATGATTATTTTTAAAATATTTTAACACATTCCCATGATATCATATATATAATCAATTTCAGTGAAATAAAATTATGATTCATTTCGTAGACCTTGAATTTTCTTATTATGTTTTCTTTGTAAATCACACTCATCAACATCCCCTTCCAAATCCACGTAAAGGTATACAAATCCCTCTATATGATAATTGTCTTATTATTTTTCAGTTTTATAATTCTCTATTTAATACATATTAACATCCTATTCATCTAGGATAAAATCAGTTTCAATAACTTCTCATGGATCTTACTCAACATATTCCTCTTGTTTGATAATAACAAATTTCATTCAAAAAATTCATCCACATGAGTTTTGAGTGTTGAAATTATTTCTAGGATGATATTTCTTGTTATATTTAATTAGAATTAATACTCACCATTAACATTATCAATATTTTTAGAAAACCTTTTATAATTATATCCATATTTAAAAAAATAGAAAAAATATAAACGTAACTTAACATAAAATATAATTTTTAATCTTTTAATAAATACTCGTAATAAGTGGTTAAAAATCATTAATTATATTTTCAAGTGTTGTAACTTTGTGATTTTACATTAGATATAACATTATTTTGATTTCTTTCATAATATAAAAAATACTTTTTCTCATGATGACGTCCAAATATAAGACCTATAACTTCTGTAATATGGGTAAATAAATTATTTACCTTTTTACTAGAACTAATATTTATATCCTTAAAATATAGGAATTTTTATCCCAAATACATTTTTACATTAAATATCCCTTTAAATTCATATAAAGTTGATGGGATAATTATCCTATATTAATGCTTTTTAGGCCTTGGTATCATAATTAAACATATACATATCTATTTATGTCATAAACGTACTAGTATGATCATTGTAATAAATCTAATTAATTAGAGGAAAGTAAGTATCCATTCTATGAGAACTACGATTTGATCTAATCCTATTATTCCAAATCTTGTAGATTCTCTAATCAAGTAATAAAAGTCTCTTTTTAATCACAACATTTACCATTATTGCAGCTATCTTTGAACATATTCACTGAAAATGAATGATTTTACTTCAACTTATTGTACTATAGTGGTTCCATTTAATAACCTAAAAGGTTTGGGGGTGTGGTGAATTAGGGTGTGTTAAAATTTCATCCTTTATTTTGAAAAAATATGATCATATATTTATATTTGAAAATACAATATGAATTTGTTTTAAAAAAAACATACGTTAAAAAATGAAGAACACATATACCAGATTTTTACATAGTACACCCATAAAAGGTTACATACAAGGAGAACATATCCATTATGTATTAATATGTCACATAAACACAAATTCTTATGTATTAGATAATAATATTTAGGAAGAGCTCAATTCTTAATAAATGTACATGAAATCTTCTTATCTTTAATGAACTACATCAATTAGGGATAAAAATATTCTATTAATATAAAAGTAAATCTTATAATATTTAAAACAAATAAATAAAACCAAAATAGAAAGGGTGTTCTCAATGATTATATATTTTCCATTCAAAATAATTAATGATATTCTTAAAAAACATTCTTCTATACCCGATTTTAAATATAATTCACTCTCACACATTTTACTTTTTTAATTAGGATAATCAATGAAATATCATTTTTCCTCAATAATAAATATTCATTACTTATATTTTGTTTGTATATTTTATATTATTCATTATAATAATTATAAAATAGAGGGTGTATGAAATTATAATTTTAAAATTAAAACTATCTTTAACTACCATTAACTAAAATCAATACTTTTGATTGGTCCTAATATAATCTCCACTATTGAATTATGATCGTTAGTTATAATATGATGAAATAACTACCAAAACATGAACTAACTTCAACATAATCACCAAAGTTGAAATCCTATAAAAACATCATTTATGGAATGACATGTTGCTTTGAAACATGGCATAGTGATTTTTTTGAAACTTCTCTCAACGACCCAATAGGTTGTTGTGTGGCCTATCTATTAAATGATGTAATAACTTAAAACTATAGAAACACTTGATTTTTCATAGATTAATTAATTGAATGAATAGTTACATCAGTTTGTAGCTACATCCATTCAATATTTACTTAAAAATTCTGTGATTTCTTGTTCACACGACATTGAATACAAAACACGACACATAAAAATTTAGTTCAACCAAAATCTATTCAAATAACCTTTATGAAGTGACCAATTATGTCATGGAAGAACCCACATACCTCAAAATATTATAAATTAATACATCATACGTATTTCAATATGTCTTATGAAATCCTAATCATGGAATGATTCCTATAGAATGATACATATATTTTTTAAATATAAATGTTTCATCGAATGACTTTTATTTTCATAGAACACGTAAATAATATGAAATTTTCCTAAGTTTCTTATGAAGTCTACAATACACGACCTTCTATAACATGATACAATATATGTCACTTATAAAATTTTGATAAAATATTCTCATGTAATTTTCCACTTCATTCATGGAATTTAAAAAATTCCAATCATAAAATCGACTTCACATTAAATAAAAATCCAACCAAAATAACCTTTGGTTATAAAAATACCCCTAATATAGTCAATCATAATGAAAAACAAGGCAACATGTTATAACTCAAAAACAATACCATTAAAAAACATGAGACAATTCACCATTTGATTCATTTTAATAAATAGTTTCTAATATACCCTAACCCATTACCCAAATAAACTCACCTATATGGACAAAAATTTCAAACAAAATTCAACTAAATCATACAGGGCTATACAAGACTT
Source organism: Viscum album (assembly GCA_963277665.1). Lineage (NCBI taxonomy): Eukaryota > Viridiplantae > Streptophyta > Magnoliopsida > Santalales > Viscaceae > Viscum > Viscum album. The sequence continues at coordinate 1,539,635,100 of OY728131.1, forward strand.
ATTTTGTTGTTGAGAAGCCCTTATGGGTTCAAATTTCAATTATAGATAGCCATAAATTTATTTATATAATTATCTAACAATGCCAAAATATCCCAGAAGCCACTTGATATATATTCTTAGGTTATATATGACCCTAATAATCCTCACTCTAATACCCCAATCCTTAACATGAACATATCGAGTCATATGAACCCTATTGCAATATATTTCCCTCATAAAATTCATTAAAATTCATATATGCCGAGGGAAAATTAAAATGACAAAATTTATGATTTTAATAGGATAATGAAAATCCATTATCATAGATTAATTATATATTTATTTCCGAAAATAAATGATGAATAGAAAATACAAAAAATTAGGGATTTGATAAGGAACAATATGTAATGAATAAATCTAACAACAAAGGGGTGAATGGGATAAAAAATTTAGGTTGGAGCATAATTTCATAAATTAATTAAATATTAGACATAATTACAAGGAGTGATGGAAAAAATAAAGAGAGGTGGTAGAGGGGTTAAATCCTCCTTGGGTTTCTAGCTAAAAATATTTTGGGATGGGTAAGTTATTATGTTTTTTTTAAATTATTTTAATAAAATTATTGAAAATATTTACAGAGGACACTAGGTACAAATTGAATAGAAATATTTTTTATGTTGGTTTGTATTGGATCTTTCCCATCACCCTCTAGAGCTCACTAGGAACCCAATATACATTCACTTGGTAACTAGTGGCATCCCCAACATTAATAAGAAACACCACTACTCCCACCAGATATCTAGTAGGACTCCCCTAGGTGCTTAGTAGGGTTTGTGATTCCAAAAACTACCATGTAGGATTTTACTATCCACTTACATGATTTTTAGTACCATGGATTAACTATCACTAACACATATTATTCATAAAAATATGATAAATCCTATAAACCCCCATTAAATGATATATATATATATATAATGAAACTTGAAAAACCTAATACAAATCTCCTAAAAATGTATAAATTTATTTAAAAACATCCTCAATGAAATCATAAAACATCAAAATTTAAATTTTAAACTGAAATTAAAAATACCATAGACTCTATTTCAAATGTATAATTTTTTTATTGTTCAACTAACACACGAAGATGTAGGTAATTAAATTTTAGATACACTATGTGTGAGAAACAACCTGATATTTCATAAATTTTTACCAAACTACCACACAACCCGAGAATGTTCCTTGGTCTCCATGTATTGGTGTGTAGCAATAAGGATATAAATTAATTTATAGAGAATTATTTACAATATTTTTGTTGTAGTATAGGTTAATTAAAAATTCTTATGAACATTTGGAATGATTTATCTTTATATCATACATCTCCCAATATTTGAACATGTATGCCTAAATTACCTTTATTGTTATATAATGATGTAAAATAATTATCTATATGTATAAAAAGGATATAAAAATGCTATGAAAACTCAAATTAGATATAAAATAATATACATACTTACTCATGATAATACTCAAACCTAAAATTTATGTTATTCCAAGGAAATCTCCTGCTAAATATATTCTACCATGATCCATTACCAAGAAGATAACAGACATTGTAATTCAAATCCAATGTCTAAATAGTTTTTAAATCATATAAGAAACAATATTTACAATTACTTATTCATAAAATTCCACATGGTGAATTTTTTTCCCACTAAGCTACACTTATAGGGCATGAGTACGAAGACCTTTTAGTCATTAATAAGTTACCTCAACACCTATACTTGATTAATAAGTCCATTTTGTATGAATGTGTCTATGTAATTAACATAAACACTAATTTATACATATAAATAGATTAAAAGACATATAATTCTTGAAATCACCCATCATATAAGTCATATAATAATAATAGATAATTTATAAACCATAAGAAGGATTCAAATAATCTTTTATCAATACTCGAAATCCCTGATGGAGGAAACATTTGAATTTAATCAAGTTCCAACGACACACTGATATAGTAAAAGGTATAAACATATAATGAAATAAAATTCACACCCATAAGAGTAAATAGATACACATTTTATGTACAATTATAGTAAAGGAAAGAGTATTCCATACTCCCTAATAATTCTTATATATCTCTCTATATGCACTATTATCAAAGACTTGTTTATCAATATTGGTGGAACTAGAAAACAATTTATATCCATATATCTATGATACTAACATAGTAAAATATTTATACAGTATATACCTATCAACAATCACAATAACCTATAATAACAATAACATACGTTGTAGAAACCATCATCAGTTGTCTATGGTACCAACACAATAAATTCATAAAAATAAATGAGTTTTACCAACCACATTAACCTATTTGGAAAATATATGTAAAAAAAATATCACTAATTAGAATAGAAAATATTACTTTCCCATTTCAAACATGTAATAATAAATTTATAACAATTTTAACAATACCATAACCTCATGGGGAACTACTACTCATTACATAGGTATGATCAATAAAAATATAAAATATAAACTAGTACAAATATTTATATAATAGGAGGTATGAACCAGTTTCATTAATAAAAAGATTCTTTTCATTTACCTTTCAACTTTACCCATTCCACATTCATTATGAGAGAAAATGGGAGATCACATCTCTTTATTTAATACACCAAGGAAAAATAATAATAATAAAATGATACACACACCTTATGAAACACATTTCCTCTCCAAGGAATTATACTTAATCTATTGTTTACAACCACGTCACACACTCTATGATGTTTTCAGGTCACACAGTAAGCACCATCCATAATGAAACATGCTATAATACATATACCGCACTAATTGAATTTTAAAAATCCAATTAAGTGCACAAAACAAATCGATATAGCAAAAATAATAATAATAATAAATAATTTCCAAAATAACATTAATTTATTAACCAGGGTAATACTTGGAATTTCCATTAAGAAGTTTCTAAAAGTAAAATAAAAAATAATTGGAAATTAGAAATTAATAATAAGGATAATATAAATCAACTCAAAAATAAATCCCAAGATAAATTTAAAATGGAATCAATTAAAGGGAGAGAGAGAATAATTCTAAGTCAAACAATCCTCAATTCAAGGATATATAAGAAGAATCATGAAGAAATAATGAGAAATTAAAACCAAAATTGGTAATTAATATATGAAATAAAAATATTTAATTAATATACTCAAATAAAAAATATCTTTGTATGAAAGCATTCTAAATAGTTATCCAAAATTACATAACAAGATAAGTATTCAATGAAATTGATTATATATAGACTACTACCCAAATTTCCTATACATATAGTGAAGAGGGTGGAAATGTTATGTAAATTAATTTATAAAATACATGTTTAAACAAAATACTATTAATATCTAGAGGATAAAATATTTATATCTGATCCATGACACCTAGTCACTACATCACTACTAAAGACATATATTAATCAATGGTTGAATGCTATTCATTGAGTTATAATTAAATAGTCAATTTATAAGTGGAAGGGATTTTTTTACTTATAAGATAATTACAATGGTCTTAGGGAAAGATTTTAACAACAATAATTATATATGTAAAAATATAAAAAAATACATGGTCTTGTAATAAATCATTATCATGTGAGGAATAAACTAAAAATAAAAAATAAACCAGGAGAGTTTTACCTAGTATCAAATAATGATCTTCCATTTTTTACCAATTCAATATAATAACATCTACAGAAGAAATTAAAAATTTACATAATGTAAAATGAATATTTATCCATTAATTAACAATTTAACTAGAAATAGTAAAATGTTATAATAATTGATAACAATAAAAAAACTACACATTCTATAATAACATTATAATAATTCCACATAAATTTAGGATGGAAATTCCTTTTTCTGAAATCCTTAATATATATTTTTAAAACCCAATTTAACTTTATAATCTTTTTATATATAATGTTTTGGGAATTTCATGGAAGAAACAAAATTAATCCCATTATGGGTTGATAATACCTACTATTATAACCTATATGTGTGGTTATCATACTCCTATGTGCACTGATTAACTCCCCATAATTTATAAATTACCATCCATAATTAATTAAACACATATAATAAAACATTATAAATAATAACCAAAATACTATTTCTAAATAACTCTATAAAACATCCAATGAACATACAATAGAAAAAAACAATTAAATCCTTAACGAATAACCTTAAAAATTATCAATTTCAATTGAAATTAATGAAAACCTATAAATATCTTGAGAATAACAATCCAATAAAAGAATAATGAGTAATGAAATAGAGTAAAACTCCCTTAATAACTTATAATCCATTAAAATGAAACCAATTTCAATTGGAAGTGATTAAACTATGATATAGTGGAATATTTGATTAAAATACCTATCCAAGTGGATGAAATTAAATAATATATAAGAATAATAAGAAATTCAAGAGAGGAGGATTATTTTACCTTAAAGAACTAATGTAGGAAAAAAGCACAAATGATATATAAAGAGGGAAGGAGGGGAGAAATTGGAAATGATAAGGATGTCCCCCATGTGTAAATTGCTTATCTGAAGATTCCAGAATGTGGTATTAATAAAATAAAGGGCTAACCCATTTTCCCTTAGTTTTTGAAAAACAATCCCAATATATATTAGATACACATTCTCACTCCATTACATGTTTTTGGGCCATCATAAATTTGATGGAATCTCACTAAGTGCCAAGTGGCACTACAGTGAGGATACCCCTTCTTGTGGGATAACTAGTACATGATCACTCCACACTGGGCATCCATTAGATTACCATTGCTAATTATTTTGAATTTAATTCTATAAGAAACTATACATTAAAATTCCCACTTCTTCAAAACATATAATCATATCCAAAAAAAGGAATTAAACATCCCAAAGAAACTACGAATTATCTCAATGTCTATTAAAACTGAAAAAATTAAACAACCCTATATCTTTACTATTTAAAAACATAATTTAAGTCTTTTCAAATACTATGATTTTAATTAAATCCATACTAATTAACAATTTCCAATATAAAAGTTTTCATCCTTGATAATCCAAAGAGTACATCCTCCAGGGAAATTCAACTTATTCTAATCACTATTTGATTATAAATACATTAAATCTTTTCACATGGTGATTGTAAAACATCTATTTAATAACTCTAAAAATGTAAAAATAACCCTATATACAGAAGGTTCTAATAATAAAAGAAATTCTAACACACTTATTTCTCCCATGATACGTATAACCCACCTAATACTATTGTGTTATCCATTTACAGTCCTTCCACAATATTTCTTGAATTAATAAATATATATATCTACCAATATACTTTTACCAAAATTTCACATTAATATAAAAAATAACATCCTAATTTCATTTTAAAAAACCTTCAATCTAAAAAAACTAAAATTAATTTTTAAATTCTAATTATAGAATATAGTTTTCATTTTACTATGAAATAAATTTCCCTAAATAAAACTAAAACCAACATTTTAAATCCACATATGTTAGAACATTTATATGAAAAATACATTTCATTTAACTATTAAATTAAAAAATATTTCACTGACAATTTAAATATCAAATCTTCAATAAATTCTAGAAATCATATGATGAATTAATGAACAATTCATCAAAAAAATATAAAATACATGTGAGTAACATTATTTTAAAATGTCACCCCTAGTCATGTATTAATGAAAACAATAATTTCATTAATTAATGATTATAATTAATTAAATTAATTAACATATAACAATCATAATTGTAGATAAGCTTATGTACTCTGTTACACTATCCAGATGATGCATGACACAATGAAAAAAAAATATATTGATATATAAGTCAAATAATGAATTTGATATTTTCTATACATGAAACAGTTAAACCAAAAAATCACTTGTACATAAGTTGACTATATTTATAACCTTGACGACATTAGAATATTTATCTTTCAAAATTATTTGGTGGATCATATCTAATTATGGGTTACTTATCGAGTCACAAAATTTTCTATCTCTTGTATATAAAATCTAATAAAACCTAAACATATCTATTATAATACATTATAACAACATGAACCATATCTCATATCAATTTAAACAAGGTTAACACATTCCATAATGATTTCCAATGATACAATGTTTCTATATACTAACACCAAGTGTCTAAAGAAACCAGTTTAGAATAATTTACCACTTTAGTGATAATCTAGGCCAATGTCATATTTTACTGAATATCGAGTATGACCCCTTAAAATTTTGATTTACTTATAGAACTAAAACATGTATTCATAGGGTACCTATTATATCTATATAATGATAAAAATATCCATCTATATTTTTGTACTAGATATAATAAAATAGTACAAAAATAAAAAACTAGAAATTTTACAAAAGATTTATGTACTCGAAAAAATAAAAAAACATAAAAGGGTTATATTCTATATAATTATCCTACTGAATATAAATACCATTTATATATCAATGGTAGAAACCTAGAATATTAATATGACTAAAAAATCATGCTTTTAATATCTAGTTTTTTTGGTTTAAGTGACTATGGTTTTAATAAATTTCTATGATGGCATTTTAGGAGATTAAATAGAAACAATTTTAAATAATATTTTAGCTTTTTTATGTGGTTTTTGGTTTTATATTATTTTGGAAGACTCAAAATGATGTTTGGAATTGTTTAAGTGAGAAAATGAAAAGAGTGATAGTGAACTGGGCATAATCAGAACACTATTGGAGGTCCACTAGAAGTGTGATGTAAATCTAGTGTCTGTATAGCCACTGAAGTTACACCAAGTCTCTGATGGGGGGTTACCTGAACTCCAATGGCCACATCGACATAATTTTTCTGAAAAAAATAATTAATAGAAAACTTTTAATTTAACTATAACCCGTTAAACCCTTGACCTCTCTCCCTTCTCCCAATATTTTTCCTTATACATTCACCATCCATGGGCACTCGACATCTCCCTTCAGGATCCAATAATATTCTTTAAGGATTAATCATGTATATAGAGTATATATATTAAGGAAATGGTTGGATAATACCATCATAATCTCTTCTTTTTTATATTCCATTATTATTGTTCTTTATTTCCCTAACTTTGGTGGGTTCTATGATTATGGATTTCAGAAAAATTATAGTAAAAAACATTTTAAGGATTATGTATATTCTTATTTGAATGGGAGAACACCTAAGTGAGTTTTTTTCTATACTTTTATTCATTGATCTAAAAAATTCCACTTGTATAGTGATTTTATTATCATTTACATTATTTTAAGCATTAATTTAGGGAGTTTTTTTCAATTATTCTAATTATAGATTATTATAGATATGAAACTTTGATTCTTATTGGGGCATTAATTTTAGGTTTTATATAGTATTTTTATGATATTTTTAATTTTTTTATTTTGATATATGTGTATTGGAGGACCACTATATGATCCTTGGTAGTACAAGACTACAAAAAAAGAAATATTTCTCTGAAAACAATTTATTAGAAAATAAAAATGAAAAATCATGTAAAAAGAATACAGAGTTTAGTGATACATTGAACTTATTCTTCCTTATTGTGAGGATGATACTTAATGAATATCACTATGAGTAATATAAGAATAACAACTCCCTCTGAGGTGGGTACACTTGCTGTTGGATCTACTGATGTTTCATGGGGAAACCTGAACAATGAAAGGGGTTCTATCACAATGATATGTTTTGATGAATGATGCTCAAATGGAAGAAATATTCTATAAACTTTTCATGAAACTCATGATTACCATAATACTAAAATGAATGAGATTTTTCTACACCATTAATGAATATAAATCATTATCTTTATATTGGTGAAACTTTATGCTTCATCATGAATAAAGACTACATGAGGTGTCATGGGTGTGGTCAAATGGAACCCATGATTTATGCCTCATTAAAGAGAGAATTTAACACATTCAATTATCATTAAGAAAAGCCTCAATAAATTCCAAAGGGAATAATATAATAGGAATAACCATATAAAGACACAATGTTTCTATATAGGAATGGACATATAGTAAGCCTTTATTTCCAGGTGGCATGGTATGGAACCTGGTCTCATGTATACTAGAATCCAATGCATACATTCTACATGAATCATATCCATGATTACATACACGCATATAATGCTTGTATAATATGTGTACTATAAACAATATATATATATTATAGTATATATTAACATGAAATACATAGGAAATACATGAATATATATATATATATATCAATACTGCATGTATCAAATAAACTTGTTTCATATTTATTTATATTTTAGTTCACATCCCTCAATCTTATAATTAAACTAAAATTACATTGAGACTTAATACTATACATCATAACTCTTTTTTAATATATAATAACACTTATTTATATGATTTCATAAAGTTATATTTTTTTGGGTCATACACTTTGTCTAAAACATTATCCTTATCCAAGGGACTAACTATGTAAATATATGGGGCTTAGAAGTATTGAAAAAAAAATAAAAAATATATATTTTATTGATTTAAGAAAATAGTTTCCACTAGAAAATAATATGGGCCACTCAATATACTATATGGTCCCATGTGATCTTTATCAGACATGTACATATCTCTATACAAGCATGTCCACCACAAGATGATTAACATACATCATATATATATATATATATATATATATATATTTTATTATCCTTTTTCCTATACATCAACTGACGACAAGACATAGAAAAATATCAATCTAGTATAGTTTATCCCATCATTTCATCATATATAAAAATATTGATCTAATTGATGAAAACATCACATATAATGTATTTATTTTATGAGTATATCTTATACCCTCATCTCTGTTTCTAAACAAAAAATATGTGACTTCTTTAAGCATGTACGTGAATTTTATCAGTGGAATTAAACCAAATAATACATTTATTAAATCATCATACAAGTGACAAAATATTATTATTATTTAATATAAAACAAAGAAATGATCAACAACAAACCTAACAACATCATCATTAACTATTATAATTAAGGTATCAAAGTATGAAGGTTATCATGTTTGGTATCTCTACAACCTCAAGTGAGAAGGATTGATTATAAATATAAACCCATAAATATAGTGATGACTTTAGGAAATTACATGACATATACAGTATAAGGTTAATACAAGTAATAAGGATTTACTTATTAAATTATGAATCTATTCTTCATATCTCATATACAAACCTTTTCAAATGAGTAAACTATTCTTTTAATGCTAACAATAATATTACAAATCAACTCATTATACTCCATGATGATCATCAATTCACGATAACTCAATAAAATAAGGGATATTTATCATTCTACAATTCATGAAAAATTGAATCAACCATGAATGAATAATAAGTTTATATTTACATTATTATAAATCCTTGATAAATATTATATTTCTAAAAAAGTTTAGAAATATTTAACTAAAATATTCATAATAACATATTTATCATATCATATAAGATAAACTACTAGATTATCCTTTTGTATTATGCATTCTTTTGGTATTATTATTTCACTATATATAAATTTAATTCGAATTGCATCCCTATCTGACTACCTAACAAAAATCTCTTACAAAAAAATATTATAAGGAAAATTAATAAATTATGAAATTTTGAATAATAATAAAACATGTGAATAATATTCATAATGTTTAACTCTTTGATCATATTCAAACTCCTAAACATACTGGCATCAAATGTTACAATGTTATATTTTTATCATTTCTTAGAATCATTCTATGATTAACATCATCATTCCAAGAACCCTATTTCAAAAAAAAATCCTTAAACTAATGTTACTATTTACCTTATTATTTACCAGAACATCTTAATCTTATTAAATATAATTTTACATTCACATTAACTGGTATATTCATATATAAATAGTGAATCTCACTTTCTCATGAAAGCAAAATGAAACAGTTTACTTTTTTCTATTACTATAAACATCTTAAATTTCATTATGATATTCATTGAAATAACTTTAACTCTACACATATAATATTTTATTTGTTTACTATGAACTTCTCTGAATCCAATGATACCACACCAATCACTTGTGTTATTTTCCTTTAATAATATCTTGTTAATTAAAAATAAATTTTTTTTAGGAAACATCTCTTATATTCTATTAGTACAAATATTAATTATTTTTTTTCCATATAATATAGGGTATTTTATGTGTATAGTGAATTTTCTTTAAGCAAGGGTAATTCTTTAAAATACACTATTGATGAATGGTTGAAGGATCATATTATTATTGACAAATAGTGTGAGGAATGAGGACCAGGTGGATTAAATATTATATGAAAATTTCATGAAAATAATGACCAATAGTAACATTGAGAGAATTTAATTCATCCAGACCGCAAAATAAAAGAAACAATTCTCCTTATATAGGCGAATTCTGATACTCCATCATGAATGAAGAATGCATCAGTTGTGTTGGGTTCCATATAATGGTATCAATTATTTAGGCCACATTGACGAGATCATAAAAAATATTCAATGATAATTATTAAAATACTTAATCCAAAATTTATTTATTTATATTAGATTGAAAAAAATGAAGAGGATGATGTTTCCATATAAGAATACATATGTAGAAATCCTATTTTTAGACTGTATTAAACGAAACCTCTCTAGATGTATGCACGCATCACATGAAAGTACTCTATATGCCTCACATGCTTGTTTATATACATTAATCATATTAAATATTAAATAAATTCATCATATTCATGTATTATATATTTCTTATATATTTTTTATATATATAGTATCATATAAAGTATATTAATATGCATGATATATGTATTACACACATAAATATATATATATATAATACATTCATATAATGTAAATGAATCATATGCATCAATATTTTAGTGCACATACGACAATAGTTTCAAGGAAAAATCATTTAGATTGTTATAGATTATTTATAAGGGTATATTAGGGGCTACATAAGGATATTTTGTGATAGATTATGTCATCCAATGGTTATGGTATGGGGTATCCAATCCTCAATTTAATTAAAAGATATGCCTAAACTATACATATTTTTCTTTCCCAAAATTTATTATAATGAATCATTAACTATTTTTAGAAGTATAAATTAATGGATACCAATTTTTATTCATAAAAAACGAAAAAAACATTAAAAACAATGTTTTAGAAAATACTATAAACTGGGTGGATTGGAAATTATTGTTCTTTAATACTATGTAATTAAATTGTGTAAGAATGAAATTTATTAATTATGTTAATGTACAATTTATTCACAAAAAATTATTCAATTATTTGATTTTTTTTTCATTTTATCCAGATATATATTTATTTATTCTAATTAATCTAAAAAACATTAATTGTAATTTTTTATTTCACAACTATTTGATCAAAATGGGAATTCATGTATTTGTGTGGGATAAAATATCATGATATATTTATTTATTTCAAAATGATGATGACCTCTCTAATATTATTGTTCTATTAATGTGACCATTCCTTAATAGTCCAACTTTTCTTTAATATTTTATTTGAAATTCAATGGGATATCATTTCATCAAACATGAAATTGAAAGAGTTACAAGTTAATGATTAAATATTAACTTTAGTTGGTAGTTTCATTTGTAGTGTGGTGATGAAAACATGAATTTTTGTAATGAAATTATGTCTCTTGTTTATTATTTTTCCGTATTCTTATAAGTTTATTTAAATATAAATTATTGTATTAAACGCTGAATTCCTTTCCAAATACCAGATGTACCACTATATTTTGATGGATTTATGTCTTAAACATAGATAATGAATTTATAATACTATTTCTATTTAGGAAAAATAAATTATTCTTCTGCTAATAAATTTGGGATTTCAACATAATGGTTTAATGTGTAGTGTAATGTGTAAACATTTTTTAAAATATTATGATTTTGGAAAAAAATCATTTCTGTAACATAAAGTGTTTCATCTTTTGAAAAAAAAATCTCTCAATCTTGTTTTAAATGAAATAAAATTCATTTAATGAAAACCATAACTTGTGAATTAGAATGAAAAATTCAATACTTGTAATTCATTTTAATTTTTCATTGGGGTTATAATAAATAAGTGTATCTTTATTTCAAATACTACTCATAATCAATTATCTCTTCTAACTCTAGATTATTTCCTTACAATGATTGGAATCTCATATTCTTAGATTTTATACATATGCTAAGATGAAATTAAAATGAGATAAATGACATGACTTGAATATACACTTGAGTTATCTAAAGAGAATACTATATAAAAAAATCATATGTGTGTTGAATATTATTATAAAATATGAATTTTAAAATGGCTAATTCATCATGAATTTATATATGATCTAGGAAAACCTTATGTTTTTTTAGACAAATAGAGACATGAATTGGTCACCCAATTCATGCCCCTAAGAAATTTATTAAATAAATAGTGTTACAAGTCATTCTCGTTGTGTAATGTTTTTACACAAACACAAAAATAGGACATACATAAAGATAAATCAAAAGGTCTCCAACAACAACCCACAACGAATCAAGAAACACAAACAGTCTGCCTTCAAAAAACACCTCATGCCAAAGTGCAGTAACTTGGTCCTGCACTGAGACACATCATTCACGATGGCTTGTGAATGCACTCGAGGTAGTAAAACATCAAAATTATTCACTGGCCTACACTGACAAGCAGATTCAGAAGCTTCACAATCAACAACATGCAGTAGGCGCCAGAGGTAGTGTAGCGGCAAAGTCCAAAATAATAATACAAACAGTAAATTGTCATAGTCTAGTCCAATTTGCATGGACGTGTCCCAGAATCTAGCATGGATCTTCAGATCAAGAGGGAAACTTGATAGAAGGTCATCAAAAACCTCCCTTCATCTTAATTAGGGATCACAAAGTAGAGGAAAACAAGGGGTGATGCCAAACTGATGTAGACTCATGCCAAAGCATACTAGAAAAACAAGTGGTTCACTACATCATCTCCGCACCAAGAAAAAAGAAGGTCGTGAAAAACCTGATTCTAGGAGAATAGTACATGACTCTACCTTCACTCATGAAGACCACAATAACCACATATAGAGAAAAAACCAATCAAAAATGGCATCTCCAACAGCAGGTCTATTTCTTTTTAGTCCTATTGCAAGAATGTGAAGAATCCATGGGATAGACAGGAAGTTCCATATCTGAGAGAGTATCTGACAAGAAGTCCAAAAGAGCATCATTACAGTTGCTAAAGGATGATCCAACCTTGTTGAAGACATTAGAAACCTCCAGAGAGCGGAATAACAGTTCATTAGTCCACATATCTCAATCTTAGGAAAAACCATATAGAATCAGTCCATCTGGAAGTCGAACCACAAAAAAATGAACGAAACTATCCAGAAGCAGATCTAGACAGATCGAGGAAACCAAACCAAAGACATAGGGTACCATCTAAATATAGTTCAAACAGAAGTATAGAAAATCTATGATTCTCAAATATAGACAGCAAAGAAAACTCTGAAACAGCTTCAAAATCTATCGACTGATCATGACATCCCAAACATTAATACAGTCAACTTCAGCAAGCACCAGTAGAAAAAAAGTATATGTAGCAACCAGAAAAAACCAAAGCCTGCAATTCAGAGGCCGAAAAAACATAAAAGATTAATTAAGGAGTTTTTTTGAGACTTCCTCTTCAATATTTCATTGAAGATATCCAGCTTAATGTCCAGGTAAGTGTTCTTTGAGATCTCCCCTTTTTGAAAAGATTTATATAAGATTTCATCTCGGATCTTCTCCAACTGGGTTATGTAGTTTTATGTATGTTATTTTCATATAAAGTATTTAATTAAGTATTTAGGTTAATGTTGTACATGGTTGAATAAACTTTTTTATGAACCTAAATATATTATACTGAATTCCCTTATCTATAAATGAGAAGACTATAAATTGTAACCTGAAATTTTTTTTACATTATTACCATTCACCTTTAACTAGAAGGTTGTTTTAATTTGAATTCACTAGGAAGGGTTTCATGTTAAACCTTTAATTCACTCATTAGTCCATCTCATATTGTAGGTTGCGACCAAAGTGATGGGATATGAATCCCACTTTAGTAAAACATACATAGAAAACTATAAGGATTAATTACAGATGTTTACTGGTATGATGTTATAATAGTGGTAAAATAATCCCTCTTATTCATAAAAGGGTGATAAAACATTTATATTTTCTGATTGATGTTTTCATGTGTAATAGTCATAGTAGAAGAAAAAAAAGGTAAATATTGTAGAGTAATTCAGGTTTATCACCAGGATAAGAGGTCAGATGAATAGGGTTACCATATATCATCATTCACCATTATTAAATTTAGGGACATCTATAAATATTTCTTGTTATTTCTAAAAATGATCAATTTGATACTTTTATATAAGGGAATTTAGCCCCCCTTGTTTAGTGAATTTTATAGTTATTTAGATATGAAAATGATAAAAAAAATTATGTAAGAGCTAATTTATATAAATAATCTTTACTAAATAATTTTTAGTTGAAGTTCAATATCAGTAAATTCAAAATTTAATGGAATTTGTATAAATGATTATTCTATAGATGTATGAAACATTATCTATAGTATAAAAAACCATATGTTATTTAATTTTTTGTTTTTCCATTAGAATTTTTGTGATGATTGAGGTTTCTTAGTGTGTGAAAGGATAAAAAAGATGTTGTTTGTAGGTTGTGTGGCTTCCAATATTTCATGTAACCCCATGAGTTTTTTATGGATTATTTTTTTTAAATAAATTAAATTTTTTCGATACCTTGTGTTACATGCAACACTGAGTTTTAAAAAACCACAATACACTACCAATATATTTATATTAAAAATTAATATAATATAATTTCCATTAAAATCAGTATAATTAATAATAAAACCACCTTTATGTCATAATATAATGTTTTTAAATGAAATCAAATTGATAAAAAAGAACTTCGTTATTAGTAATGTCATTCTTTGTTTCAAAAATTCAATTTTATAAAAAAATATTTTTATATATTTATGTGAACAAATAATTTATTTAATTTTTAAGGATTTAATTTTTTTAAGAAAAACTAATCTTGAAATATAAAATAAAAAATTATTTTCGAGTAAATTTTTGAGAAGTTTCTACGACGATAAATTTTTTTGATGAATAGTAAAAAGTATTGATTTTGACTAAAGATATTAGTTTTAATTTAAAATATTTATAAAGATAAATCCTTTGTAAAAATGGTTTAAAAGAAAAATTTGTTAAATTATATATTTATTAATCAAATTTAGTTCATTAAAATCATTTTCAGATTGAATCTCGATATTAGAACATTATATACTTATGAAAATTTATCTTTGAAAAAAAAAACATTACCACTATGTCTATGAGAGAAATTTTAATATAAAATTTTCCACCGATAAAAATTGAATTTCTGAAATGGATTAAATACTTTGAATAAAAATAATTAAAATTATATTTTAATTTAAGCTTAATTTTTTTAAAAAATAATTGTAAAAATAGTAAAACTTTATTATCAAAGTTAAGGTTAAAATGCTTTTACTAGGAGAATAATCTATAATAATATGGGGTAAAATGAAAAAAAACATATCTAAATCCCATTATTTAAACATATATATTCTTTATATCTTATAAGGTTTTTTAATAGTCAATTATTTAGCATCGTTTCATGTTTAAAACATGGGTATACCTTTTTTTTTCAAAAATTGAATGTGTGTCCTTTCTCATACTTATAATAAGAATCAAAATATCCTCTACACACATTCAAAAACTTTATTTTTTCAAATAAATAACAGAATAAATTCCCTAATTCAATAAAAAAATTTATAGGACTTATTTTTATTATTTAACCTACCCATTAGGGCTTTATGTTTAAACTTAAAGGAGTTCTCTGAAAAAGTGTTTTAGTCCATAACAATGTATTTTAATTTTATTTATTCCTCTAACTAATTATAACATTTTCAAACATGATAATATAATAAAATAATTATATTTTATATAATTATATGTATTTATGTTAATTTAATGACATAAATCAATCTCCTCTTCCATCGTGTTGGAAATGAAACCGTTAATTATATATATGGATCCAGACTTCCACCTCATGAATCAACATATTTTTTTTTTCATCATATCCTATCTTAGCTAGATATAATGATGGTTTTAATATTTATATAATAAATACATGAAATTATAATAATAATAAATTTATAATACCATTTCTACCTTATTAGATTCAAATTCCATGGGAAATGATAACATTTTTTGTGCATATTTGTGGACAACTACTTCCACCAAGGAATGAGATACATTTTTTTAAGTTTGAAAATGATGATAATAAGGATAGATTAAATAATTATATATTATATAAAAATTATTATGAAAAATGTGAATTAATATTTAATTTTATTTCATTCCATCCATCTTGAAAATGGAAACATCATTCATGCATTTATATGACTTACCATCTCTAAGAATGCCATAATTCATTTTCTATCTCTAAAATTAGTGGATTTATATAAATACATTAATAATTAATATATATTATTTTTATATAATGGTTAGAATTATGGAAATTATATAACCATTAACAATTAAAATGGACTAATAACAAAAAACCAAATCATACATGAAAAATGAAGTTGTTATTACCCGAAAGTTGATGTTAACAAGTAATTGATAATATATGGTTATTAAAAGAACATAATTAAATAATATATGATATATATATATAATAGAATAGGTGTTTAATAGAAATTTATTTATTATAATATAGGTTCTAATGTGTACAAATGAAGTGGATATTTATGATAAGGAACTTTTGTCTATCTTTTATTTATGTGGGACACATGCCATATTCACCACTAGATTATTTTGTGTGGGGTATGCAATAACCATGAATATATTTTAAGATAATTATAATTATAATTATGGTATAAAAAATCAATATATTTTTCTCTATTTCAATGGGCTTATGATTCAAAGGTTATGGTAGTGCTAAAATTTCTATGTTATAATATCATTGTTTATCAAGAGTACTTATGATTATTCCTGAAATAATGATATCTCACAATATAACTCTCATGAAACTCATGAAGAATTATTATGCTATATATATTTCATTGAATTTTATATATTCAATTCATATTCTCCTATTTATGTTCTAATTATTTTAAAATATTATTTTTATGAAAAACTGAGTTTATTTCCCTCTTCGGTTGATAATTCTTTTTATTTAATGTCCATGTTTTCTAAACATGTGTTAAAAATGTTTTCAATGTTAAAAAATTATTTTTTAATTTAATTTTTACCTATATGTAATTTTTTAAAAAATTATTTAAAATAATATTCTTGTCAAATTAAAAAAAGGCCCTCTTGAATTTTTCTAGAAAATTTTGAAATGAATCGTAATTTAATCATATATGACATTCTGGTATTTTTTTATCCCATGGATGATTAATGATTTAAATATTACATTGAATTATTCTATGATTACTTTTAAATAAGTTATTTTATTTAATATTTGAGAATTTTTTATATCTTATAGTTGTTTTTTTAAATGGAAATGATATTTTCCTCAAGAATGTTTTAATGATATTTTTATATAATTTTTATTCACAAAAAAACTACTAGTGTTTCTTGTGTATATGATAAAATTATCACATACATATTATTTTTCATGATGGTTTATGATTATTATGATGAGATATTTTTTAAACTAATTCCTTTTCCAAGTGTTGTGCTATGAGAAAATGATAAGATGATTATAAAACCCATTTTCTTTCTATGGGTCATGATATGATGAAATTTTAATAAAATCCATTTCATTAATATGGGTGGTGATATGATGAATGATTTAATAACTTTCATCAGATAAATGTAAGGATTTTTTGATTGATGGTACATATATCAACATCGAATACATTGGGTAATGATTAATGTACTATGATATCTGAGTGTACAAATGAGGTTATGCATAGCCTAAAAAAGAGGCTACACATGTGGTCATCTCAACCCATAAAAAGAGGATATATAAGAGGTTATCCTAATCCTGAATCAGGTACCAGGGTGGTTATCCAAATCCTATCATGTTATTAATTTCTTGGTTGGTAGCTTTGACCAAAGGTTTTTTATTCTCATATGTATGCCAAAAATATATGACTCATTCCAATGTTATGATGTCATTGATTATAGTAATAATTATTTTGATGATTCTAGTCTTATAAAATACCAAGATTTATTCCATGACTCATGTTTATGATATATGATAAACAATGTATGATTTTAAATGTTTTTCTCATATTCTCAAATCCTTATGCTTATGTTATATTGATATCTACCTTGTTTACATTTACTGATTTTTTGGGTGCACCCTTATGTTTCCATTTCCATTTTATGAATAAATGTATTATGTATGATATTTATATGATGGGAGGTAGTTATTAATAGGTAATTTTGGATAAAATGTTGTTCACCAATGAACCAATTGTTTCGATATCCAAGTTTCCATTAAAACTTGACCCATATAATTCTAGTATGTATCATTATGTTATGTAATGAATATATTTTTATTAATATGTGATATCTTTGTAAAAGAAGTGTCGTTATTTATAGTTGGTATCATTGGACGGTTTATTTTACCATTATAAAAGAGGATGATAAATAATTTTTGAGATACCTAATCATATCATTAAAGATAACTCTAAAGATAAGTCAAAGTATATAACAAATTCTAGGAATTCAGGTAAAGGATTAATTGTATGTTTTACAAAAAATTACATCAATGTTTAGATATGATCAGTGGATGTTTTTATGAATCATTTGTACCATGGGGTAATGACTACAAAAAGGGTGAATTGGGATAGACATGATCATCACCTGGAATATGAAAATTGGCCATTTTTCAAACCTGGTTTGACACTCCCAGGGGATATGATTTTTATATTCACAAATTATTTAAAAACCATCACAAAGGATTTGAATTGTGACCATGAATAAACTCGGTTTTGCCTATGTTGTGATATATTGGAAATATGGTTTCATGATTTTGACAACCAATAATTTATTTTTAATGATTATGTGGTTTCATGTGATAAATATTTTTCACACATTATGATTATTATTTTAGTCAATGGATGGAACTTGGAGTAGTTATGTTAATACAAAATGTAATAGACAATGAAATGATTGTCCTCCTGAGAAACCAAATGTTATGGAATATGGAATTAAAAGTCAAATTACAATACACATAAAATATTTTCTGTATATTAATGACACTAAACTTTTAAATGATATGTAAGAAAAAAATAATATAGAGTCCTTCACATAGAAACAACCACCTTTTTGTGGTTTTACTGATCCACTAGCTTCTATGAAAAGGATCAGTACCACTAAAAATGTAATTTACATTCTCTAATTTTTTAAGAATGTAAGATTAATTTTATATGTCTATAATTTATAAGTAAAAGAGGATAAATGGTGGCATATTATCAAGAATATGATGCAATATGAAGAAATAAACTCCATGGTGTGGAATGACTTTAAGAGATTATTTTTTAGTAAGTACATTGTTAGTATTTTTTTAATGAAAATGGGGTATTAATTCCTAGATATTAAATAAATGGATGATGAATCTATTTGATTAAATGATGAAACTTTTACAAGACATGCTTGGTACACTTTTTGCATTTTCATCTAACCAAAATGTAATGTTGATCTATTTTTCAATGTAATAATATTAAGTCACTGAATACAATTATCTATAAGGGAATTCATTAGCTTTGATGTAATCATTCTATGTGATATAAATGTGGAAAGTGAGATTAGTGTTACACATAAATATTTGAGTTTTTATATGAAAATAATGGTTAAATCCAAAGGAACTCTAAAAACCACAGATGTACAAATATTATTTTTACATCATGCTTAATATGTGGATGGAAACATGGAGGAAATTTTCAAAAGGGGACAAATATTTTTTTTATGTGTGGAAGGAATGGAAATAAAGAATATAAATTTTAATTTGATAAGTATAAGTTAGAAAAAGATATGAATAAAGATAAATATCTATAGAATGTACTCTGAAAATTCATTGTATCAAATTAATGCAGTTTGGGAATTATGTTAAAAGGTTATAAAATCTTAATGTTTGTGACAATGATCAATGTAAACAACCTCTTATGCCAAGATAATATGGTAAATCTCATGTGATCACAAATTCTTATGGGGGTTTGATTGTTCCATTGTGAAAGGTATAGTTAACACCCACTCTAGAACTGGTAATGTCTTATTTGACCCTTGATTGACCCAATCTATAGTATATAACTAATTTTATATGGGTATCACAATACAACCTCAATGACTATATGGTTAACTAATAGTGAAAACTCATGATGGAATAATGATCTCATCTCAAGTATATGATTCTTCCTAAGTTAATATTTGTGCTAATCTATTTACAAAAAATATTAATATTCTCCCTCTAGTTGAACTTGATATTATCTTAGGAATTGATTAGATTTATCTATATAAATCACACATTAATTTCAAATTAAGGGATGTCAAATTTGATATTAAAAAAACAACCTGTGATCATTTACCAATGTGATGATAAAAATAAACATCCAATGGAAATTCACCAATTATATGGGTCTTGATTTATATTCAAAAGTTGGTTTATATCATATGGTTGAGTAGAAACTCAACATTGATGGTATTCATTTTTTTGGGAATCTGTCGATATCCTTTCAAAATATTTCCCTAGTGTTTTATCAATTCATGTTGTTGATTCATAATAAAATCAAAACTAGGTGTCACAATTATCTAAAGGGATACATATTTAATGGACTAGTTTGATTTTTAAGAATTAAAGTATAATATCCCATAGAATCATGGCAAGGGATTTATTTTACCATGTGTTACACAATGGGGTGAACCTTTACTTTTTGATTAAAAAAACATAAATTGGTGTCACTCTGTATTGATTATCAGGAACTAAAATTGTTCATAATCAAGAATATGTATCTTCTACACCATATTTATGATTTTTTGGACCAACTGTGTGGCGCTCAATACATTTCCAAGACTGACCATAATTATGGATATAACAATTTATTTTTAAGAAGTATGATACCAGGACAATATTTTTACAGGGTATTACCACTATAAATATATACTGTTACTATTTGGTCTTACTAATTCCAATCCTATCCTCATCAATTTAACTAATAGAGTCTTAAGATATTACCTTTTTTAGATATTGAATCTCATTAAAGATGATATTAATATATATTTAAAGATATATGAAGAGAATTAAGATCACATGGGAATTGTACTAAATACCCTTAGGAATGAGGAAATATAATAAAAATTTATAAACTTTAAATTTCTGATATAAAAGGATTTATTTTTATGTCATATAATTTCAAGAGAGGGTATATAGGTGTACCCATAAAAGACAGAGGCTATTGAACCTTGGACGAGACCAACATTGGTTAGTAAGATATAATGAATTATAGTTTTGAATGATATTATGAACTGTTTATGGAAATAATCTCATGGATGTCTAATCTACTCACCTAGCTAACTCATAAGTGATCGATGTTCCTCTAAGTACATGAATGTTAAAAATTCAAGGAACTGAATAGGAGAGTAGTCAGCACACATGTTCTTACATTAACTAGTAGTGGATATGGCCATGTAATCTATATTGATCAATTGAGGAAATTATTGGGATTAATTATAGTGTATATTAATATGGTGAAATATTATGCTTCATTAAAATTTAAGGTTCTTGAGAAAAATTATCCAAATCAAGATATTGAGTAAGCTATGAAATTTTTTGCATTAAAAATATTGGTGCATTATCTTTACTTTGAAAAGATAGATATATATACTGATCATAAATACATAAATATAATCACATAAAAGTAGTTGAACATGTTAAATAGAATATGGTTGGATTTGAGTAAAGATTACAATTTCTCGGTACACTACCTCACTGGGAAAGAAAACAAGGTGGTCAATGATCAGAGTTGGAAGGATCATTTCATCATATATACATTGAGGATCATAAAATATCAAATATTTATTGATTTTTAAAGAATGTATCTGGATGTCTTGATGGAAGGTTAGAAATAATATATTTATTAAATGAGATTTGAGCCTTCTATCCCCGAAAATATTAGAGGGGTACATAAGGAAGTTACAGAGCTGTGGAATAAGGATAGAAATGTTCTTGAGTTTAACCTTAATTATAATAGAATAATAATATTCAGAAACTTTGAATGTGTTTTATTCATACAAGATATATATAATAATGATATGTTATAGGGTTAAATAGTTATTGATTCTCCTTTCTTCCTAGAAGTTTGAATGTTAATAACCCAACCCAAGTAGAATAGAGTAGATGGTTATTTCATTTCATTAGATCACGATACATACAATTTCATCCCAATGGAAGGAATAGTTTTATAGTATTATTAATCATGAAATATCATTGGAATTATTATTAAATTTAAAACCATAAAATATAACATAGTATTTTCTTTGAGAACTCTATTACTCCCCAAAACATATCCCTTCATATCAATCATAAAACACATCTGGGTATATTGGGTAAAAAATAATAAATAGTTTAGATAAGAGGATTAGTAAGGGGAAAAGAATTATTTATGATATAAAAAATAAATAGGAATAATAAATTTTTAAATATAAATAAATGAAATACATTCTCCTTAAACAATTACCTCACTATAAATCGGTAAGAGTGATTTATAATCAAATAAATTCAGATAAATAATCGCCCGAGCTTGAGAATTATTCATGGATATTTCAACTAATAAAATAACCACATTGACATAAATATATAATTTCATAATTATAGATTGTATAAATAAATACATCGGAAGATTCCATCGAGTTCTTTGTCAAGACATATAAAAATACTATCAAGGAGTAGTTTTATGACATATGAATAAATGGGTAAGTCCTTAACCAAAACTCAAGCTAGTTTGTTTAATGAGAACAACCAGTACCTCGAGGGTCTATATATGGAATACCTTTACTTCATAAGTCCAATTAATTCTGAATAAAAAACGAAAAATACAACATAAGCAACTAACCTTAAAGAAAATCAATAACTGTCCTTATTCGAAGAATTTCTATATAAAATATCAAGAATTTGTCTAATCAAAATGATCATAAAAAATAAAAATAAATATGAAAAATGGTATAGTTATAGTTCATACTCACCATAAGATTACACAATAGAATTTTACATAGATTAATTTACTCTAATTATATTACTATAAAATTTATTAATGAAAATACCCTTTTTAATTTGAAAATATTTTTCCAAATCTAAGAACTACGAATGTAATAAATAAATAATTTCATATATAGATACCATTTTAAACATGTAATTTATTATTCAAATAATTTATGTGTAATTATTGAGGTAAAACAAATTACTTCCATATGATTTTAAAAAAATTCCTTTCACACCATTTATAGAAAAGTAAAAAAGTACCTCATTCAGAAAATGATAAGAATATTCTCTTTAAACCAATTTTAAATTAGAATTAGAAAAAATGTAATTTTAAAATCATAGGATAAAATTAAAAAGATTTTTGTAAAATGTTGATATGGAATATAAATATTATCCAGTGGAGACTTAAACATAAACAATCCTCAATAATGATGAGATTGTAAAATAATGCCTTGCCACATTGGATACATTTGAATTGTAATCCAATTAAAACAAATAAAAAAAAATATTAAATACCATCAATACAAATAGATTCATTATATAATATATCAATGGTGTATTATATACAACACATAAAAATTAATTTTGAATATGGAATATGTCTCAAAAAAGTAAAAGTTAGATGAGAAATCATTAGCTCAAGTTTTATTTCATTTGTAAGTGTTCAAAAATACTATGAAATTAATATATATTTATTATAAATATATTAAAATACAAAACTCTTATATATCATACCATAGATGATTTAATTATTCCATTTTATCACATGTTTATTATTAATTCATTATAAAAACAACTTTTAGGTCGTAATTGATTCATTTTTCATATATTATTTGGTTCGATAGTTTCAGTCAATTTATATTTAATATCATTTTATTAAGTAAAGTTTTTTTTTCATGTAATAAAAATAATATATATAAATATTTTTCGTGTCATCCATAATATATAGAGATTGAAAAATAAATTACACAATTCATGGTTATGGATGGGTGTACATACACAGGAAATTTGTTTTCAATTTTCAATAGATGCAATTAAAAAAGGTGAAAAATATTATCTTTTTAAAAATAATTGTTATATCATATATATCATATATGTTTATTTAATAAATGTTTATTTCCATCCATGTAATTTGAAAAAAAAATAATCACATCACTTTGTGGATTTGGAACTCAACACATACGCACGAGAGATGTTATCATTTTTCAAAGGATTGGAAGGTAAGAAATAATAAAATAAATTATATTTCCAAAGTCATAGTAAAGTAATATTTGTTATATATAATTGTTAATTACATATTTATATCTGTAGATGTAATTTTATGAATAAAAAACGAATTACACCTCTTGGTGGAGACGATATGTCATTTGTACACATGAGTGATGTTATCAATAATCATATAATGAAAATGAGACGGAATATTTCTGTCAGATATCATAATAAAATCTTATTATATTTATGATAATATATTTATTATATTATTATGGTTTAAACACCTAAAGATAAAGTTAAATGATTAATAAACTTGAAATATTTGGTGAAGATGATTACCATTTTTCATTGGACTCAATTTAGATCTCTTCTTAAGGGACCTATGATTTCCAGTTCCGAAAGGAAACAACTTTAATAAATTGGATAAGTATGTTTAGAAGATGAAGGTTTAGAGTTTGGTCTATCTATAATACTCAATGTGGTGTACACTAGTAAGGGAGTAGGTTCCCTTTTATAATTGATGTGATGGGCATTTTTTGAATTTCCAAAAATATTGAATTAATATAAATTATTTTTTATTATAAAATGGATCAAAACATATTTATTATTATTATATGATGACTTTGAGTTGAAATAATCTCATAAAATAAATATAAAAATAGTTTTAACTATTTTTTAATCAATAACATTTGGTTTTAACCCTTCATTATCCTAATTTAATTTTACCATAATGACAAGGCTCTTTAATTTTTAAAGGTCAAGGAAATTAGTATAAATAGAAAAAAGTCTCATAAATGGAGCAAAGTTGATATTAAAAATCATATTATAATCACTTTTATGAATCTTAATTTTTTAGTAATTTTATGTCAACTAATTATATATTATACAATATCATTTATGTCAATTTTTTAGTAATAATCATTAATTTGACATTAATAATATCAAGGAAAAACATAAAATTAGAACCAAATATTATAATATATCTCAATAGGGTTATCGAAATAAATAAAATCCATGTATAATATTATTAATGTCAAATTATATTTCTTTTATTATTTTATGTATTGTTTTTTTTATTTTTCCATTAACTAAATAATTACTACGTTAATGTTTTGTAAGAATTTATGTAAATATTTGTTTAATAATAATAAAAACTAAATTAACACGACAAAGATAAATATATAATATTTAAAAATATTATCAATAAACCAAAATATATAATGGATAATACCATGTTAAAAATAATATATTTCTTAAAAACAAGAGTGTGAGATGATTGAGTTTTCTTGAAACTAGATATTATAAAGGTCATAATCTATTCCAGATGTCCATAAACATTCTATATGAACTAATATTAGAAGATTATGTATGAAATTAACTCATTAAATAATATAATTCAAAGAGTTAGGTACATTTTATAGTCCTTGTCATTTTATTTTTAACTTTAAATACCATATTTAATCTTTACTATGGTGACAAAAATTACTATGGTTAATATTCAGATTCAACTAACATAAAATGGGCATATATAAATAATTATTAAACTATAAATCCAAATATAGAATCTATTTTTTAAAATTTAAAACACATAAGTGAAAGAACATAATTTAAAATTAAACAATAAAAACACAACGAAAAATAATTTGTAGAAAGATTCTTTTTAAAATTTAGAAATGTTTTAATATAAAATGTAACAATAAAATTAATTCCAATTTAATTAATTTGATAATTAATAAGGGATATATTTTTTAATTTTAATCTATTTTAAAACCAAATTACAAATTTAAATTTCTTGAAAAAAAATTATAGTTTTTAAAAAAATGCATTATTTTTTACTATTAACTAGAAACTCAATATTTCTAGAAAAATAAAAATAATTTACATAATAAAAAAATGTAGGTTTATTTTAAAATTTTATGTACATTTTTTAAAATATAATATATTAAATTTAGTAATATGATATAACATTATTTTCTCTTAAAAAGTAATAAAATTCATTTTTTAAGAAAATGACTTTTTGGAGAATAAATTTTGTTCAAAAAATTTTAAATTGGGATTGTTAATAAAGGATTCAGACTTTTAAATTATATTTTTAAAAAACCCAAATCATAATAATGATTAATAAAACATCCTCTTAAAAAGAGTGAAATAGAAATATGATTCTTATAAAAAACTAGGTTTGTTAATAGGGGAATATTGGTGGAAAGTAAAAATATAAACATTAGAAAAAACATAATTCCCAATGATTAATAGAGAATGATAAGGAATATGGTCATGATAATTTAACCATCATAAAACAGAAAATTTTTGATGGTTTTAATGGAATTGTTTTTCTTGGTTAGAAAACCAAAGAGATCATTTTTTTTATTTTGATAAAATTTTCCTAAAATCAGAGGGATAATTTTACTATAATGGTAAAGCACTTGAGAAAATTAAATTAAATAATTCATTAAATTTCAAAATCATAATCTAGTAATCTTGTTTTTATTTGATATAATTCTACTTAATTATCAAGAAATGGATATTTAAGATGACTTTTTCATTCCTGAAGCACTTTTAATGAATTAAATGATCTCTTGGGAAAACGTTTCTCAATGTAATGATTCATCATTTTTGGAATGGTTGTGTTTATTTATAAGTCTAGTTTCCATGATAAGTTGTGGATTCCAGAGATATTTGTGGCATTAAATGTTTAAAAATATCCAATATAAAGGAAATTTATTCCCTATAAGTATTGTAGAAAATGTTGCACACAAGGTGATGTTGTTTCCCAATGTTTGCTAAATTTTTGGCGTATAAAATTTAATGTTTTTATAGAATTTGGAAAATTGTATTTCTTGAAATTAATTATGAAAATATGAAAAAGTAATGAGTTTTATGAATAATTAGTTTCATGAAGGGTGCTTCATGAAGGTGCTAAGGATTGTGACAGTGAGCTCCACGATTATGACGAGCATCGTGAACAGTGAATTTTTCAAGAGAATTGAGAAGAGGGGAGAATCACAACATAAATAAAGAAGAATCACCAAAAAGTTATTTCAGGGATATAAACTTCTGAAATTAGTTTAAATTCACATAAATAGGCCTCTATATCCATAAAAATCATACTGAGACATAATGAAAATGAGGCTTCGGACCCAACCTTTAAAAAAAACATAATGAAGATATGATGTCTCCAGATTCGGGAAGGTGGTTCATGCGAAAAATTTTGTGATGGCTATAAAAACATACTTCATGTTCTGAGCATCACAAAATTAAAACATTTCATGAAGGCTATAAAAATACTAATGATTTTTTTTATCTGAAATGGATAAGTGAGTTTCTTGAAAGGAAGGTTATTTTTGAAGTCTAAGTGGGATTCATGAAAGGAAGGTTCTTTGTGAAGGATAAATGAGCTTCACGAAACGATGGTTCTTCATAAAGGCTATTTTTGCGTTATGAAAGACTGATCTTCCCAAAGTCAGTGACAATCGTAACAGTTTTATAAATGGGATTCCCAATGAACCATGGTAAAGTGGTATTAATCAATTGAATAAAAGTGGAAGTTCAACAAAGCATTCTTCTACAACTTAGGAAGTATTCATTAGGGATAATGAAGGGGCCTACAAGTCCATAAACATGGGGTGAATCCTTTACAAGCATAGTGATTAAAGAAAGAGGAAGACGATGATCATTTCCACTAGTAGTGAGCTAGAGAATGATACACAAGGAGTGTCCTATGGGAAAAGAGTGAGATGACCCCAAACCTTGTAAAGGTAGTGAGCCTAAGCATAGAAGTTATCTAGCCTGAATATTGTATTTTATAAGTGAGCCTTATTGTGATTGGTAAATTGGAGTATCTCCATTGAAATCTCCTTGGATATATCCTAGTGAGGGTGAAATAAGTAAAATAAATTATACTCTTTCATTATTTCATTTGTATTCATACATTACTATCAGACAAAGAGAGAAGAGGGTTTTGTTTAAAAACAAAACAAGATCTGAAGATGCAGTAGTTTTAAACTCTCATACCCTAAATCATCCTCCCTCTTAGGGTATTTAATCAAGTGGGACTAACATGATTCATAATTCATTATTTTGGCCTATAAATATATTCCAATAATAATGTGTCCAACACATGTTATCCAATATGATAAATAATATTTTGAAGAACAATAATATACAAATTTCAACTTAATCTATTCTAAAAGTAGTCAATCTCAATTCTCCTAAAAATTATTTCTTCACAACATAAAAAGTAAATAAAAAATTCAGGAATAAGTTCACTAATTTTCCAATATATACTTATCATTAATACCATATAAGGTATCTATTAAAATTACATGTAAATATGTTGGAAGAATATTTTCCAAAATAGATGGTAATAACTCGAGTAACTATAAAACATTAATTAAATCACTTATGATTCCAAAAATTAACACTCTCCTTATCCAATAGTTAATATTATTGATCATCTATATTCTATAAATCCAACAGTTCATTAATATCGATCAATGATAACATAAAATACATTTTTCTCAAATCATAAATCTATTTCTAAGTCCTCAATACTATCTCATTTACATCATTAATATCAATATTTTATTTATCCCAACTAAATATTATTAACTCAAAATCAAGAACATATTATGGGTTATATTTTTCATTACCTTACCACTAATAACTTTTAATTATTGTCTAAACCATTTAATAGTATATTTCAAGTCCTTAAATAAGACTACTATATTAAAATATATATACATTTCATTATTTTATAAAAATAATATCATTGATAAAATATTTCTACAATATTAATATTGAATCAAAATACTATATCATTTTAATCATTCCACTTCATCTATAAAAATATCATAATTCAAATATTTAACCCTTTGTTTATTTTGATCTATATTTTCTTGTCTCTAGAAAAATTCATGTATGTAGTGCCCTATCTTCATAATGTTAAAGTGTTGTACATTGGAAGCTTATTTCTTTACCAATTAATAACAAGCCTCATGAACATCATCTCCATGCTTGTAGAAAAATACCATTCTATTCAATAAATCACAAGGATGTTTCATTCTATAATTATAATATGTGGTAAAATCATTGTTTTCCTTATTCCCTTTATCCATTTTTTTGTAATACCCTTAAAATCTAAAGTAGGAACATTGTATTATATAGTTTGTATGCCACACAACACCAATCACATAAGGGTATATAGTAGAATGAAAATTTAAAATATATTTACTATTTTTAATAAATTAAATATTTGATATAGCTTGAAATGAATGTGATACTGAGTTAGCATGTGTAGCACACAACAATGAGTTTCTTCAATGTCTTGAGTTACACGTAAGACCATGTTTTATTGAATAACAAAATATTATTAAAATATTATTATTTAATAAAAGTAAATATAAAATTGCTATTAAATTAGAGGTTATGAATATTATTAATATACTAATGAAAAGATATATTTTATATAAATATAATATGATTTAATTTGTTACTAGTTAATTAGAAATGAAAATATAAACCAATTGAATAGGAATGAAAATATTATAAAATTTATATCTCTTAAAGACGATATATCATAATAAATTAAATTAATTTCAATTATTGAGTTATATTAATGTAATATATATTTATATATATTATAAATTCAAGGATTTCTTATATTAATCCAATAGATGTGATAGATATAAGATACGAACAAACACAATGTTACACATAAAAATCAATATTTTTAATAAGGTATATTTACAGTCTCTAATTGGAGAATCTATTTTAAATCCAATTTTTGGAACTTTTATAGATATTATATGTCAAAATAAACTTAATTATAGAATTAAGATCATAAAAGTTTTTTTAGCATGAATTTTTAATATTTTCAATGAAGTTTCATTTTTTAATGAATAGTTAAAAATACTGAATTTTAATTTAAAAAATCCTTTTTCGTCTAATTTAATTATAATTTTGAATTATATTTTTAATTGGGTAAAAGTTTATTTATATATAATGTTTATCAATAAGACTAATTTAGTTCATAATAATCAATTTCAATTTGGACTTGAATATAAAACATAAAAAAACATTTGAACGTTTTTACCTTTTGAAACCTGTATTCCCATCCCATCCATGGGATTAAATTTAAATTAATTCATGCCACTTTTTATTGAAATTTTTAAAACTTTATTCCAAATTTATAATTATAATAATTCATAATTTTTAATATGTTAATTTTTAGGACAAAAAATCTTAGTGAAAGTTACTAAAATTAATTACAACTATTAAGGTGAAATTAAGCTTAATATGGGAATAATCCTTAAACTTATGGTAAAAAATGACCAATAAACTTTCCTAAATTCCATTTTATGGCACTATTTAGACCCTATAATCCCTTTTATCCAATGATTTACATTATTTGATCCAATTTCATTGGGAAAAAATGTGGGTGAAAATCACTCTTGCAAAATTTACCAGAGTGTCAATCCTCCTCCACAATAAAAAGAAACTAAAACCTCACACTTCACCAAACCTCAAAAGAAACATAGGATCAACCAAGATAATTCCAAATATCTCCTAAAAATACCTCCCATAATCCTATAATACTCCCCTTGGGTATAAAATAATCAATGTAATCCTTTTGGTTCTAATAAAAAAGGATTTACCAAAAAAAGAGGTAACATATTTCCTCAAGCTCTTTAGTATTATTTATATTCCACACCCTATAAAATATCATAATTATATAATAATATAAAAAAAGAGTCTCCAAAATATACTAATATGTTTTTATTTTATAGTTTCTACCTACACTTACACACAAATTCATCTAATGGGTAACAAACATACAATTTTTTGTACGATGAACTACCACCTAATGAAATGAAGTTATTAATTATTCATTTAAAAAATATTATGTTATGAAATTAAGATATAAATTATATTTATATATGTTATTTATTATATTTTATTATTTCATTATACTTCAGTAATTATTTTATAACAAGTACTTTTATGCTTTTCATTTCGTGTAAATATGATAAAATCATTTGTGAAAGTGTGGACTAAAACCTCCTAAAAGAAATGTTATTTGATCACATGATACATGGAATGTATAAATTATGGTTCTAATAAAAAAATATGTTAAATAAAAATCTTATATATTATATTTATTAAATAATTACCTTTCTTGAAATATAATATGTATATCATTTTTGTTATTACCCTTTCATACACTTAAAATTTTATAATGTCCCACATGGATGTGTGGACTAATGCCTCTTTGAGAGGATGTGATTTCCATAACATAATAAGAATTAAATAAATATTTATTTATTAATAAATAATATGGTATATATGATATAATTATAATTCTAAAAATATTAATTTCAATTACATTCTTTCCACAATGATCATTGAAAAGTGGGAACGTTACTCATGCGTATGTACTTCCTAACATTTCCATGATTGTAACATTGGTTTTCTTTTCATAACCATATTTAGTTATTAATTTTATAATTATACTATATATATATTATAATTAATTCATTATTATTGTTATATATATGTTATATAATGACCATATTGACCATAGTTTACCAACCAAAGTTGTTTTTGACACATAAATCAAATTTGGTCAAAACACCAAATGTAAAAATAATTGTTTAATTATTTATATAAAAAAAATTAATAATTGAAATAAAAGTAATTATACATATGAAAAAGTTCATCAATAAAGTAAATAATTAATAGATGTTTTCTATTCATAAATATAAAGACTCACAAGACAAGTCAGAATCAAGTTAAGTGATTTTGTATCAATTTACATTCCATAGAGAATTAATTTTTTTTATAAAACTAATTTATTTTATAAGGTGTGAATAAATAAAATTATTCATATAATATCTTGGTTAAATCATTATTCATCATATTTCATGTTTCAATTTGAATTATTTTATATGTGGATATTTGAGTTCAATATTACCATGTCGAAAATAATTTCATAATCCAATTTCTTTTCATTGGGGTATACAACTTCCTCGTTGTCATTAATATAATAACATTATGTGTATAATAACATTGACTATATATTGGTGTATTTTCACTTCTATATATGGATTTACATTTTATAAAAATAATCTACTCATTTTTTTATTCTCACTCTAACATTATAATCATTTAAATGGTTTACTTTACAATCTCATTTTGTTCGGGATTTTTTACACTTGAATTTATATCAGAGGAAATTATTTGATCATTTTGAAATAAACCCATTAATTTTATTATCCTATGATTATTAACAAACAATGTAAAAATAATAGTACCATTTATCCAGTCTTTAGTACTTAAAAATATTTAGAAAATTGGTTTCTAGAAAACCTAAATTACTTGCTCTCATCAGTCGAAGAACCTCTTTTCTTATAAAAACATATTTTTCAAAAAGGGTTTTCAAAAAATTATTTTAGACATTCCAAAATGATTTATTAAACACCTTTTTACTATTTTTTTCTGTTACGAATGTTTTTAAAGTTAAATTCTTGACACTTTCCCAACAAAAAATTTTCTATCCCTTTTACCATACAAAAGAAATGTTCTTTTACCTTATATGACATGTATAGATTTAAATGAAATATTTTATTTGAATAATAATTTTAAGTATGAAAAGGTTATTCTTTTATAATAAAATAATTTAAAAATATATTTTCAATGAAACGGATTTTCAAAATTTTCTTCTAAATAAAAAGGATATCTTTTTCCAGGATGTTTAAAAGGGATCTTTTATTATACTTTCATTAATCAACAACAGTAAGAATTCATTTCCACTACACTTGGGATATGTAGTATTGATTCCATCCATATTATTATTATGGATGGGTTAAAATTTATTTTTCCCAGGATATTGTTCGCATTCCATAACATGATTCCTTTATTCATCCCCATGAAATATTCAATTTTTTTATGTTCATTGAAAATTTAATTTAACATAATAATCTAAATATTTTATATAAGTTATATTGATTTCCTAAACCATATTTAATTTTCACAAAGAGTGTTTAGTTAGGTATTTATTATATTAACTAGTAAAATATTGATATATCTATATAATTTACTCAATAAAAATATTTGGTAAGGAACTTTGATTTTTTAAATGGATTACATGATATATTCATAATGCTTGGGACATTAAATAAATTGGTTGGGGAACATTTAATTAAATCCAAATTGGTTCTGGATTGGTTAATGAAATCCCCACAATGCATTGTTAGTCTCGTGTGATGAAACTAGTTGGTTAGCCTAAGCTATTGGGTTTTTACCTAGTACCATTCAAACCATATTAACAGTAAAGGTATCATGTGCTTGGGAAACATGAAATCCAATAAATTAAGAATTTTATTTATTTTTATTTAATTATTATTATCCAGGATATTTTCTATTGACAAATCTATGGATGTATTCCATTATTTGTTCACTAATAAAATGGTAGTGGTTTTAAGTTACTTACCTTTCAATATTATTTACTTATTTACATTTCAGTTATTGAATACATATAAGGTTTTATTAGTAATTACATTTTTTATATTGATTATTTCTATTTATTCATTATTTATTATTCTATACTTTACACTTTCTGGTCATTTGAGCTCACCCTTATTATGTTTTATTTCTCCAAGAATCAAATAATTGTACTACGAAATATATGCATGGATAAGATTGTTGGAATAATGTTATTACATAAGAAAGAAAAAAAAATTATCATACTTTTATTATTAATTATTAACACTAGTCTCATGTATGTATCTCGTTTTTAAACACTATTAAACTATTCATTCCTTTGGGATGTGATTTACATGTGACCTATGCTGATGAAATTGAAAGCAGACACCAGATCTATGCTTTTTGGGGCCAGGTCACTATAGTTGGAATCAGAGGATATTTAGTAGCAACCTTGTAAACTAGATTTTAAAAACATCTATTAGAGAACATAACCCTGAGGTAGAATTTGAGGATAAGTATAGAAGAACCCCCTAAATTTTTCGTAAATTGTAGATTATGTGGGTATTCTAAGAAATATATCCCTATCTCGATACAATTAGTGGACCTGGTTCTGGAATAGATGTACCTAGAAGTAACAACTCTAATAAGGTGTGTTGGGTATAACTCATAATTACCTAGTTCATTAAAATGTGTATTACTATGAACCTATTTTGACACTCCCAAGGGATATGCATAGTTTAATTCACATTTTTTACAAACCATTGTGAAGGATTTGGATATATAACAAATTTACTAGGAGAAAAATAAGATTTTTCGATTTAAAATATGTATTTATGATTTAGATATCTTATAAATGATTATATTCTTTTCACACAATGACTAGTATTAATCAGACTATCCTTTATAGTTTTTGTTAGTGGAGGGAATGTGAAGAAGTCAAGTTAACATTTAACATGAAGGAAAAACTTGTGAAAATCAGAAACTAAATGAGGTGTTGATAAGAGTGAATTATATCATGTTTTTACAAGATCAACTTTCTTGAAAAATGATTAACAACATATACTTTAACCAACTAACAAACACAAAAAAGAAGAGAAGAATATAGTCTTATAAGATCTCTAATGGTGGAGACTATAGAGAGAAAAAGGCTCGATTTCAATCATGAATGAACTATGGAAGGAGACACCTTGAAATGTGTCTCAATGGAATGGTAGATGCCAATATGTTTGGGATATAAGTACATAATGGAATGAATTTATATGGAAAATTGAAGAGTGCGATGGAAGTAAATGAAACTCATCCTAAGGAATCCATTACAATTCATTTGAATAAATTTGGAGAACCTGGTCATTACCCGGGTCAATACCAACTTCTAGAGGATAAATTCTAGACCAAGGAGGGTCCTATGTGGAAATAAGAAGGTGAATTATTTATGTATTGGGGAGTTTATTGGGAACTATAGTTAAAAGGATATTTATTTATTAACCTTATTTTAAGGACTTTCATCATATTTATTTTGGAAATTATATTAATCTGGTTTAAGAAAAGAAAAAACATGTATTCTAGGTGACAACTAATCATGTTCGGCAAGGTTGTCAGTCTTGAACCCATGATCGAAGGATGATAAACATTTCACGCCAACCAATGACCTTTGAAATGTCTTAGTTAATATGTTATTAATTTTATCTAAACAATTTTATGAATAAATATCAATGAGGAACCATTATTGTTACTTTTTTGGTTTATAGATTAATTTATTAATAATATCAGATTTTGAGAATAGTTAAAGACCATTAGTTATACTTTTGACTATATTATTGCCCATAATATTCATTAAAATTATATATTAGTGCTTTAGGTATCAAAATTTATTTTTTGGATAACCATTACGTAAAGTAAGGGGTGAATTATAATTTGATAGTAGCTCAATCAAAAGATGGAATTGTTCAAATGAAATTAAATTCTATCAGGTAAGTAAATTTCCATATATTTTTATGTATTAAAGGAATCTCTCAACATTAGGAAACATAAATTAAAAAATGTTTCTGTAATACCATTATTTTTTTAAACCAATGGTCCTGTAAATCATCATAGATTTATATCTTTTTCACCTTCAAATTTCTATTGATCCTTAACTTGTTTGTGATTGATGAACTCAATCACTCCCTATAAATATTTACTCTTTTACTCCAAGTATATATCTCTACATTCCAATAATATTCTCCTATATAGATACATAGTTATATGTTTTTCCATGTGACATTTGTACATCCGATTCTCTCTTTTCATGAGGAATTCTTATGAATCCTATTCATGAAGTGAGATTTCTAGAATAGGAAATATCAAACAATTTATCACATAGATCAAGTTTAAATTGCTAGGATACAATTTAATTAAGGTGATGAGAATGAAATTCCCTGAAAATATAAATTAGGAACATTGTATCTGATATCATGTAAGACATGAAACACTAAGCATGTAATGGAATATAATATCACAATAATTAAAAATATTTTTAATAACTGAAAGAAATTCTATTTTTGATATAACATCAATTGAATGTGATACTGAGTTAGCATGTGTAGCATGAAACAATGAGGTTCTTCAATGTAATGTGTTATACAAAAGACCATGTTTTACTGAATATCAATATATTATTAAAATATTATTATTTAATATAATAAGATATAACAAAGTCATTTAATTAGTAGTTATGAATATTGTTAACTATATTACGAAAAAACATGGTTGATTAAAATCTAATATGGACTCATTGGTTACCAATTAATTAAAACCGAAAACAAAAACCAGTTGAATATTAAGGAAATATTATTATCTTTATACCTCATAAAGATGATTTATCCTAATAATTGAAGAAATTAAAATAATTATTGGATATTAATGTAATATATATATTATAAATTGAATGAAATATTTTTGATATTCCCCCAATATATTCAATAAACATAAGATAATGCCAAACCCATTGTTATATATAAAAACCAATATTTTAATTTAGGAACATTTATCATCTTTTAATGGAAAAAGTATTTTAAATACAACTTTTGGACATTTATAGATCATACATGTCAAAATAAATGTAATCATTTAAATCTAAATAGAAAAATTAGGATCGGGTGAATTTTTTGTATTTTTCTATAAAGATTTATTTTTTTAATGAATTTTGAATACTACTGAATTTTAATTCAAAACTGCTTTTTTGTCTAATTTATTTATATGTTTAAATTAAATATTTAATTATTTTTGAAGTTTACTAACATTAAATTTTTACTAATTAATCCAGTGTAGTTCAATGGAATCAATTTACATTTTAATTTGAATATAAACACTTAGAAAACCTTTGAATGTTTTTAATTTAAAAACCCCACATTGTCATCCCATATTTGGGATTAAATTTAAATTAATTTCAGACAATTATTTTATTGAATTTGGAAATGATGGATTCTATATTAAGATCCAGAATAATATATAATGTCTGATAAGTTAAACTTATTTTTTTACCAAAAATATAAGTGAATGTTATTAAAATGAATAATAATGATTAAGGTGAAATTAAGTTTTTGAAGGAACTGAACCTTAATCATAAGCACTAAAATGACCTATAAACTTGTCCCAAGGCCCTTTTATGAACATATATCGATCATATACTCCATTTTCATGAATTTGGTTAATTATTATATCCACATTCATTGGAAAAAACGTGGCTAGAAATAACTTTTCCAAAATTTAAAAGAGTACCACTCCTACACTATAAAAAGTGTACCAAGCCTCCCACATCCCCACCCCTCTGAAACCACATTGGATCGAACAAGATCTACCCAAATAGCTACTCAATATCCCTAAATTCATATTAGAAGCCTCCCCTTGGTTAGAAATCCATCTAAGGAATCCCTTTGGTGAAAACCAAAAAGGAGTTCGCCAAAGAAGAGGAATCATCTTTCCTCAATCTCTTTAGTATTTATTCAATTATACCCCCTCTCAGCCCTCCTGATTGCATGTTTATATAAAAACCGGTAAAATAAATTTACTAATATGTTTTTATGTTAAGGGGATGACCTAAACTTTTATAAACATCCATCTAATGGGTAACGAACATACCATTTTTGTTAATGGAAAACTACATCTTCATGATTTGAAGTTATTCACTTATCATTTGACACCTCTTGTGGTTTGTAATTATGATGGAAAATATGTTTATATATTTTATATATTATATTTATAATTTTATTATACTTCTTTAATTTTTTTATAACATGTAACATTATATTTCCATTTCATGTAAATATGATTACATATTTTGGGGAAGTGTGGACTAAGAACTCTTAAAAGTGATGTGATTCAATCACACCAAAAATATAATGTATAAAGGATGGCTTAAATTAAAAATACGTGACATAAAACATATATAAAATATTTCTGAAATATTTTGCTTTTGGGAAATATATATATATTCTTTATTACCCTTTCACGCACTTAAAAAGTGATGATGTCGTTTGTGGAGGTGTAGACTACCACCTCCTCGACACGATGTGATTCCTTTGCATCAAAATAATTCTATATATATGTATATATGATGAAATAATATGATATCTATGTTAAAATTATATTTATAGAATTATTAATGTTACTTACTAATTATCCACTGAATGAGGATAATTTTTATTGTTAATATATTTAATATTCATCCGCTTCATTATTCATAAACACCATTATAGTTCGTTTTACACTTTGAACATCATTCCACATTATGATTGTAAGTCCTTCTTAAAATCCACTATTACATTGTACATTTTGGAACCCCATATAAAATACCCAATGATATTGATTTTATTTTCATATTTAATTGTCAGTTTTTTAATTACATTAGTAATATTTCATACTTTTGTAGTACTTAAAGATTCACATTAGATGACCACCAAAGTGGGCCTTGAACAAACAACATTCTGGCTTAAGTGAACTAGAAAAAAAACCAATAAAACAACTATATCGGCCAATATCAATGCCCAATAATTCTTAAAATTGATTTGAATAAGATAGGGAATCAAGGGAAACATTTCATCTAATAGTTAAAAGAGCTAATTATGATGTTTCAATGGAGTTCTAGGTGGCCCAATTTGAAGATGAAATTTTAGACCTGATTCTATAGACCAGAAAAGTATCCCACTAATTTGATCATATCGAGATAATAAAAATTTCATTTGGGATGAAAATTTACAGGTTGTTAGGTGACCATTGAAGATCCATTTTATTCCTATACTATCCACTCAAATTCAACAATCTAGAAAGTCATATCGGTTTTTTTTCGTTGGAAGAATGATGGATTCCACTTTGGGTCAAGGGTCAAGAAGTACACCCTCCCTTAATTTACACCACCCTAGGACTACCATAGTCAAGTGATATGATTTGTGTTGTTTGGAGTTAAACCCACAACTTCACAAATTACTATTTAAGGCGGCGGTGGTGAATTACTTAGGGAGGGCTTGTTTTATTTTCAAGTGTAATGTTGTCCTACAATTGTGTATTATCATGTTTGTGCTTTCACATGTATGTTGTTCTAATTCACCTTATTTTTTTTATAAAACTTCTTCTTTTTCTCTTTTTCTGGCATTTTTCATGACATGTTGATACTACTGGCTCATGGTGTGAACGTTTTCAAACAAAAACCTGTGAAATTCTTTACAAAATGATGGAATGATAGTTTTTCCACATTTGATTATTCCTTCTTCAATTCCACCATCAGAAGTCTACTACCCACATCCATTGATAGAATAGCATCAATGGAGGGATAAAAAATTTATTTTTAGATCCATAGGAATGTCAAGAGGATTTATTGGATGTTATTTCTCAATATATTTATATTTTATCACCAAATTTGGTTGAGATTTTTGTTGGACGATATTCTTTCTCCCTATTCCTTATTGAATTTTATCACCACACCTTTCATGTGTTGATACAATCCTTTACCTTGGAGTGGTAATGAGAATTATCCACCTAATTTATAGGTGATTATTATGTGAACATGAAGGTTTTAAACCAGGAAGTCATGAGGATAGTTTTAATTCATTGAATGAATCATTCGGGAGATAATGAAATTAAAATCATTATAAAAAATAAATTTCACCCTATCCATCCCCTATAATAACATAGGATCTTCCTTTCTCATAAAATTTATTCAATTAGGTATCTTAGTGTTCATTTAAACCATCTCTAAAAACCCAAGGTGACCACTTCATAGCCAAAAATCCATCTCTTTAATTTTGGGTCTATAGTTTCTTCTTAGGTTTTTAAGGATTCGAAAACCCAAGATACACTGAAAATGACCACATAACCATTAGAACTTGGGTAAATTTTGGTGAGACCAAATTTTGGCACTGTTTTCGGGGACTAATTAAGTTTCTTAGACCAAAAACATTCTTTCCTCACCCCCATTCTTCTATTCTCTCCCAAATTCTCTTATCTTTTCCTTTTCTCACTTTTTTACTTTTGGTTATTGTCCTCCCACACCCGTGATAACTAAAATAGATTAGTTAGGGAGGAAAGTACTTGGATAAGGGAATGAAGTGCACCTATGGTATTTTTTACATTAGATTCAAATCTTCTGGAAAACCCAAATTCACTAATTGAAACAAGTTTAATAGAGGGTCTTCCAAGAAATCAAATTGTAAACCCTGTGGGGGATCAAATTGGAAACCCAAAACAAGAAGCTCCAAACATTGGGAATGTAGTCAATCAAACCATGAATGTCTATCAAACTCCAGCTTGTACCAATGCCCCCTCATGCATTAGAAACAATTACCTATGTGATGACAAATACTTCTTCAAAACCCATGTCCTAAACCACCTTCCAACATTCAATGGAATGGAGTCCGAGATGCCATTCTTTAAAGTTAAGGAGTTCAATTACATTGTAGAAACCATGTGTCTCCCACATCAACTAGAATCATATAAGACGAGGATATTATAATTTTCATTAAAGGATCAAGCTAAAAATTTGATATAAATTTTCAGACCATCATCCATCACCCATTGGGACCAATTACAATGAGAATTATACAAAAAATACTTCCCCCACAACAAAACAATTTCAATTAAAAAGTTCATTCAGAACATTTTTGAAAAAAAGGGAGAGTGATTATATAAAACATGGGAGAGGTTCAAAGACACCCTAAACATGGTTCCACACCATGTTTTTCTATTTATGAACATTTGGGAATTTTCTATGATGGTTTTGGCCGGGGGAACAAAAAATTCATTGATATGATATGTAATGAGACCTTTTAAAAATACCCAAATGATTCTTAGAAGTATCTAGAAAGCCTTGATAAAAAAACCAAACATAGGAAACATCAATTTATTCTGAAGAGAAACAAATAACTACTGGAATGCATACACTTCGATAAGATTAAATCCTTAGGGATAAACTCGCATCACTTACTAGGATGGTTGAATAGATATTCCTTATGAAAATTCATGTAATCCAAACTGTAGACCCTGTTTTCACAATTTGTGACCAACATGACCACAAAACAGACAACTTCCCAACCATTCCATCAATTTTAATCATTTTCTTCTATGAGGACCACCTGATAAAGTCAATTCCCTAAAATTCAAAAATCCCCAATACCAAAACACATTCAACCCAATGTATAATGACCACCCAGACTTCCACTCAAAAAATAACCAAAAAACTATCCAACCATAAGGACCAAACCCCTACCCTATGAAATTTTTTGAAAAACATAACTAATTCCTACCAATAACAG
Organism: Viscum album; assembly: GCA_963277665.1. Lineage (NCBI taxonomy): Eukaryota > Viridiplantae > Streptophyta > Magnoliopsida > Santalales > Viscaceae > Viscum > Viscum album. The sequence continues at coordinate 1,539,677,013 of OY728131.1, forward strand.
TCCAATAGAAACATCCTCCTATCCAAAAAAACAACCCATCTAGAAACCCATCCAAGAAAAAAAAGTATCCTCTAAGGATAAACCAACCAAAACAATCCCCTCCTAATATGTCCCTCTCCCAATACTTGAATAGTTGTGTAAACAAAATGAGAAAATGAACATAGTCTCATACCATAAAAAAGAAATTCAAACCATCAAAACTAGAAAGGAACCCATTTCTACATAGGACATTCCACAAAAAACATCAAGGGGAGACTCAATTTTAACTCAAACAACTCATAATCAACTAAAGGCTGTGATAGTTTTATAAAGTGGGAAATCGATTGAGAAACATGAAAAAATAACTCAAAATCCATCTAAAGATTCAAAATCTAATGAAAATTAAAATGAACTACATTATGAAATTGAAAAAATAGATAATAATGTGAAAGAAACAACTCTTCAACAAACAATTCCATAATCTGTACCATTTTATCAATGCATGAGGGGTAAAACCAAGCCTGAATTGAGTGAAACATTAAGGGAAATATTCTTGAAAGTCAAGTTGAACATTCCCCTCCTTGATGTTTTCAATCCATTACTTTTTAATCAAAATACCTAATGGAACTCTGTACAATTAAAATTAAATTATCACATAAAAACCAAGACCTTATGGTATAAAATGTTAGAAAAAAAATCCAAGGAACCCTTCCACCAAAGATAAAATACACAGGATGCCTTTTCATCAAGGTTGAACTAAGAGAGGACAAATTTTTCAATTACTTCTGTGAATTATGTGTGAGTTTCAATATCATTCCTTATGATTTGTACAGCCAGTTAGGCCTTGAAGATATCCAACCAACACCTTTCACACATCAATTTAATGATCATAGCATTAGGGTTTCAAAAGAGATTTTAAAGGATGTTCTAGAAAAATTTGAAAACTTCATCTAACATGCCTACTTCGTTTTAGTTGAAAATAATCCTAACATTGGAAATAAAGAAACAAACCCCAGTCATCCTTGTTTATCCCTTCCTTGAAACAATCAACTCTGTTATGTGATTCTGAAATGGGAATATGACCATCACCTTTGGAAACATGAGTGTAGACTTGAACATCTATAATGCAAGCTCACAAATAGTTAATGATGATGATATTCATGAATTAAATATGATAGGAAGCATTGATAATGAATCCATAGAACATCAAAGAATAATTGAGTAATATTTAAGATAGGAAGAGATTAATTTCCTTTATTCACATGAAGGAAGTTTATATCCATGGATTGAATCACTTTTATATTTCTCCTTTGATCAAATATTAAGACCAATAATCACTGAAATCTTTTAGGAAAGAAGATTCATAGAGACTAGTCCATTTCTCTTCCCTAACAATAATCAAACCATTCTAGTAGCATAAACTTCTATAAATGGAGAATCAATCCTATATGAAACTCAAAAAAATAAATTTATCATGATCCAATGTCCCAATATTATACTATGATTTTGAACCAACCTGATATTGAATTAAGAGAACTTCTTACTAAACTTAATTATTCCTTCCTATGAGAAAATAGAACACATTCTATTGTCTTTTATTCTTCCCTTAAAGACAGTTAGGATACGATGCTTCTATATATCCTTAAAATACATATAAATCTACTAGATGGGCCCTGTAAGATATTCCTGGGATTATCCAACTTATCGGGACTCATAGGTTTGTTTTAGAATCTGATTCAAAGACATATCCTCAACCTCAGTATTGAAGCAATCCTAATAACAATTAATTAGGGAGAAAAGAACTTTTAAAATTGTGGAAATCTAGTATTATCTATCCCATAACTAATAATGAGTGGTCATCACCATCCAAATGGTTCCAAATAAATCCAGAATCATAGTGATAACCAATAAGGGTGGATAGATTATTCAAACATGGGTGGGTTTTGGACGTAGAGTTTTCATCGACTATAGGAAGCTAAACTCATATAACAAGAAGGGACATTTCCCTATAACATTCATTGACCATGTTCTTGAGAGAGTGGAAGTTCATGACTTCTACTATTTCATAGATGGGTACATGGGGTACAATCATATTGAGGTCTCCCTAGAGGATCAAGGGAAAACTACATTCACCTATTCATTCAAAACCATTTAAATCAAATGCATGCCCTTCATATTATCTAATGCCCTTGGAACCTTCCAGAATTTCATGATGGGAATATTCTTGGACATAGTAGGGGATTTTATAGAGGTCTTTATGGATGAATTCTCTATTTTTGGGATTACATTCGAGGGATGTCTGAGGAATGTGGAGAGAGTTTTTGAAATATGTGAAAAAAAAGAATCTGGTCCTAAATTGGGAAAAATTACATTTCATGGTTAAAGAGGGATGATTACTTGTCCATGTAGTCTCTAGTAGGTAGATTTAAGTCAATAAATCCAATGTTGAAATCATTCGTCACCATCCATCACCCAAAAAATTCATGGAAGTGAGGTCTTTATTAGAACATGATGGTTTTTATAGAAGATTCATTAAGAAAATTAGTCCAATAGATCGTTCCCTTTGTGTTAAATTAGTAAAGGATGCTCTATTTATTTAGATAGAAAGATGCGAGGGTTCGTTATCAACCCAATAATAATCTCTCACCTCTCCTCCCATCATAAAATCCTCAAATTGGAACCTTCATTTGGAACTCATGTTGTAACACCCGAGAATTTTATGAGTAATATTTTGTTTCTATATATCATCAAAGGAATCTTTCACTACATACTAGCTTGACTTACTTTACACGCAATCACGACCTTCCTCGATATCTTGCGTCGTACGCAATACCGAGTTTCACTAAACAACGATATGCTATTAAAATATTATTAAAACTAGCCGTTATGAATAGTAATAACCACTTTTTGAAATTTTATAAATTTTATTTTTCAAAATGGACTTCATTTTTGGATTTGGAATACCGAAATTGGCCTAGGGTGAAATTTTGGTATTTTTTCTGAAAACTTTCAATTTTTGATGAATAGTGAAACCACTAAGTGGTAGGTTAAAAACTAAATTTTGCATAAAACGTAATTTTACCGCTTCTGTGAATGGAATTTCGAAAATCCGACAGACACGGTTGATATCAGTAAGTAAAATGTGGTTCAATGAGATAAAAATAATTTTTTGGTGAATAGTAACTTTTTACTTTTTTTTACCGCGGTTAATAGTAAATAGGGTAACTAAGGGTAAATATGATATTACTATTACCCTAACACAAGTCCTAATTCTATTGGATATGTGTAATTCGACCAAAAACAACCTTATGAATAAAATATGACCACTTAGGCCCACCTGGGTTAGATTAGGACATTTATTATTAATTTATTTAAAGGAGGGTTAAAATAGTTAAAATCAAAGTTTAATAAGTAAATCATTTTTAATATGGGGTTATACATAAGATAAATTCTACAATAAATATTCATTAGAAAGCTAAAAAGATTTCCTACATAATGGTATTTTATTTATAATTTTTAGACATTAAATAATTTAATTTAATTATGACACAACGATGATGCAGTAATTATCTTATTTATGAAATATTGACATAATTGATGTTATAAACACCAAAATAAATGTAATTTGAGACTTTTTATGAATTACACTAATTTTATAGGTTACTATGATATATTAGTATTGATTTAATCAACTTGGTTCGAACATATAATTCTGTTATAACTTTCACAAAAATCATATATCAAATAGTGTCAAAATTGACACAAAATAGTTTTTAAATCAAATATTATATTATTAATTGTTATTTTATTCCTAAAAATCTAAGGTTCGGCCAAATTACTTATATAAGGATATATATATTAATAAAAAACAATTTGGGGTTCGTTTGGAATGTTATATTAAGTGTATTAACCATATAGTGAAAGATAACAAAAAGACACGTTAAAAGTTAAATTATTTAACTTAGAGTTAAATCTAATTTATAAGGTTAAAATAATACCCTAAACATGTCTAAATCCTATTTGTTGATAGGATTTCGACCCATCCCCACTTTAGCTTCGAAATAAGACCCTTTGGAACCATTATAAACCGATATTGACTTTAATATAAAATAATATTTTGAGATATTCCTAAGGTGCCCCTCTCCTCCCTTATAAAAGGGCACCTCCTCCCCCTCCTCCTCACACCAATTTGAGCACTCAAGATCGGACAACCCCTGCCATTTTCTCTTCTCCACTTCCCTATAATAATACTAGAGGTCCTGGTCTCCTTCAAAGACCAATCTTAGTTCCCTAAGTGGAGGATTCAAAGAAGCGTTCCAAAGAAGAGATAATATCCATTACCGATCTTTTCAATTTCATTCTTCTTCAACTTCTTCTTCTTTAGTTGTTTCATGATAAAGTAATAACATCAGTATTACTTACATACTGATATGTTATTATAAATATGAAACAACCCTAATTCACCTTCTGTCCATCCTACGGAAAAATGAAATCACCGCGCGTGCGTACGTACGGAATACTGTCTCCACGCCGTGGTGTAATCTATTTTCCACCATCACTTTACAAGGATGGGTATAATGGTGTAATGAGTAACTATTTATGATTATTATTAAGTAATATTTATACTGAAATAATATATATATACTCCAATACAATTCCATGATCATAGGAACGATATCATCACTCGTGCGTACGTACGGAATACCGTCTCCACGATGTGATGCGACTCGTTCTACATGATCATCATTACATAGTAATTATATAAATGAATTGAATGAATAAATATGATATATGTTACACTAATATCATTCTGGATATAAGGTATCTATAACCTTAAAAGAAGAATAAGAATTTATTAGACAAAACACGCATAAGAACAAAAGGCAATAAAGACCAGAGTAACAAGTAACAATGAAATATTACTAACAAGAAGCTAAGAATATGACCATATATGATATCATATCAATATGTATGATTCTGGAATAAGTCAATAACATTATTTAAACAATTATACAGGAGCTTCGGACACGTACAAAGAAAATCGGACCTAAGGTAAGGGAAATATCACAATCTCATTTTTATCCGAGATTATTTATTCGTAAGTATTTACTGGGGTGTATTTTATCATCCACATCCATGTTTCATCAATATGTAATATTATTTACATCCACCTAAAATTGTTTAAATCCATTTTTACCCTTCGGTGAGTTTTTAGTAATATGTGTGAAAGGAATCTTTTGTCGTTTTTCGTACGAGGTACTTTTTGACTTTTCCGACAAAAGTACGAAGATTGTTTTTTTTAACTTATACGGAATGAATGGATTTTTAAAAAAGTATTTCCAAGAAACTTCCTTTACAAGTTTTCAAGTTTATTTTTAATCAAATTATTTTATTTTAAAGTTGTATGACATATTATGAAAGGAAAGATGTTTTTGAAGTAGAAAGGATATTTTCCTCAAGAATGGAGTTCAAGTATTTTATCAAAATTATTTTCCATCTAAGATAATAAAAGGGTTCTGTTTTTATCTCTATTATTACATTGGTTGATTATGTTGTGATGGAAATATTTTTATGAATTCCTTTATCTTATATGAATTGTTTTATGATGTCATGTTGTTTAAGAATTCCATTTTTATTACATGGGTTACGCTATGATGTATGGTTTATGACTATGTGGCACACATAAGAAAGGATTCATTATAAGATGGGTGGGACCTATATCTCCCTCCAATGCATTGGGTAAAGATTTTATATCTCATGATATAGACATGGCTGGAATGGTAGGTTATACCGGTTCAGTGAAACAGGACTGGAACGAGGGTGACTCGGTTCAGAAAGGGACTTTGTCCACTAAGATAGTCTTGGCAATGAGTCATGACTAACAAGAAATGATTTTCCATGATTATGTGTGCATGCCACAAAGTTTCAAGTTTTATGTTATGATTATGGGGATCTCATTTTCACTTATATGATTTGTTCCATGTTAAGATATTATGATCTCTTTTGCAGGTTATGATTTTCAAAAAGATATGATATGATTTTTATTTCCTTTATTTTCCCTTGCTGAGCATTTGAGCTCACCCTTTTATGTTTTCTTTTCCCCAGGTCAGGAAGATGGATATTAAGTAGAATATGCTAATGGGACCCTATATATGATGAAATAAATGGGAGACACTGTAGAAGATTTATGAACCAGTTATTTAGGTTTCCCAGTTTCTAAAGACACTATACCTATACGGTCCATTGTGGTTTTGTCATATGTTGTAATAAGTGTGCTTCAATTTTGAAGTATTAACAATGTATGTAAAGTATGGGACGTTATAGTTGGTATCAGAGGAAAGGTATAGTCAACCTTTGGAAACTAGGATGTGAAAGCCTTAGTAAGAACCCTAAGGATAAGTCTAAGCATAGAACACAATCTTAGTGTTTTAGAAATGGCCATGAATACCCTAGGATAAGACCTTAAGTGTGAAATTTTGTTCTTGATTATGTGGTTTTCCTATTATAATTAGTGTTGATCACACTATTCTTCTTGGTTTTATTCAATGGCTGGAACCCGAAGGAACCGTGTTAATGCGGAATGCGATGGGCAATGCAATGATTGTCCCCCTGAGCAACCAAACGATATGGGAGCTGGAATGAAAAATCTTGTAGCCATGCTCACACAACTTTCTCAAGCTATGAATCATGCAGGACTTCCAAAAGAGCAAAGGAAGGAGCAACATTATGTTGAATCCTTCATGAGGCAGCGTCTGCCTTCTTTCAGTGGGTCTACTGATCCATTAGTTGCTGAATAATGGATTAGTACTACTGAAAAGATATTTTTAGTTCTTCAATGTTCTGAACATGATAAAGTCATCCTAGCAGTGTATCGTTTAAAAGGAGATGCTGATCAATGGTGGAATCTTATTAAGAATACGAGGCAAAGGGATGAAATTGAGTCTATGGAATGGGATGAGTTCAAGAACTTATTTTTCAATAAGTACTTCCCTCGTATTCTCCGAACAAAGATGGAGAAAGAGTTTCTTGAACTGAAGAAGAGGGATGATGAATCTGTTGGTACCTATGAAGCAAATTTACAAGACTTGCAAGGTACGCTTCTGGTATTATTATCCAACCTGAGAGTAAGATCGATCGATTCTTTAGTGGCTTAAAACCAAGTCTTCGAAGGGCGTTAGCCATAAGGGACTTCAATAGCTATGAGGAAATCGTTTGATGTGCTCTCAAAGTCGAGATGGAGATTGGAGTAACCCATCAGTCACATGGGTTTGATAAGAAGAGGAAGATGGAATTCAAAGGAAAATCTAAAGAGCACACTGAAAAGAAGATGAGCTTTCCCTTATGCTCAAAGTGTGGAAAGAAACATGGAGGGAGTTGTCTTAAAGGTACAAGTAAATGTTTCAAATGTGGAAAGGAAGGTCATCGGGCATTTTAATGCCGCGATAATGGGAAGAAGATCTCTAATGATGCAAACAAAGGAAGGGATACACAGAATGAACCTATTATACTTCAATGTTTCAAGTGCAAGGAGATGGGGCATTATGCCAATCAATGCCCAAATCCAAGGGTTGATGATGATGGTCGACGTCAACAAAATCTTAAGGCTAAAGACAAAGGAAAGTCACATGCAATTTCTATCAGTGATGTGGAATACGATAACGAAGTGGTGAAAGGTACACTTACCATCCACTCTAAAGTAGCAAATGTTTTATTTGATTCTAGATCCACCCACTCTTTTATTTCTGAAAAATTTTCTAAGGGTATCACCGTATTACCTCAACAATTAGATGTTGAGTTAGTTGTGACAACACCTAATGGCACAAAAGTCGCATCAAAAGTTTATAATTCTTCTCCGATCGAAGTTTGTGGGAAAGTGCTTCCTGCAAATCTTATGATCCTTCCTTTAGTGGAATTTTATGCGATTCTTGGCATGGATTGGCTTTCTCTACATGGAGCTCATATCAATTGCCAAAGAAGGGAAGTCACATTTCATATTCCAGATCAATCTACGATCGTCTATCGATGCAAGGATGAACATAACCTTCCAGTGGAAATTCCTTCCATCTTATGGGTCTTGATACCACTAAATGAAGGTTATTTATCTCAAATGGTTGGTGAGAAAATTACGATTAAGAATATGCCCATCGTATGGGAGTTTGATGATGTCTTTCCGGAGGAATTACCAGGTCTTCCACCAAATCGTGAAGTTTAGTTTTCAATAGAACTCGTACCGGGTGCTTTTCCTATTTCAAAGAAACCTTATAGAATGGCCCCAATTGAGTTGCAGGAATTGAAGAATCAACTCCAAGAGAATCTTGATAAGGGATTCATACACCCTAGTGAATCACCTTGGGGAGCACCTGTTCTTTTTGTTAAGAAGAAAGATGGATCAATGAGACTCTGCATTGATTATCGAGAACTTAACAAGATCACTATCAAGAACAAATATCCTCTCCCATGCATTGATGACTTATTTGACCAACTATGTGGAGCTCAATACTTTTCCAAGATTGATCTTCGTTCAGGGTATCATCAATTAAGGGTCAAAAGGGAGGATATACCAAAGACAGCTTTCCGTACAAGGTATGGACACTATGAATTTAAAGTGATGCCATTTGGTCTTACTAATGCCCCTGCTATCTTCATGGATCTAATGAATAGAGTCTTTAGAGACTATCTTGATCATTTTGTGGTATTCTTTATAGAAGATATTCTTGTCTATTCAAAGAGCAAGGAAGAGCATGAAGATCACTTGAGAATTATATTGAAGACCCTGAGAAAGGAGAAGCTTTATGCCAAATTTACCAAGTGCGAATTTTGGCTTCAAAAAGTTGCATTTTTGGGTAACATAATCTCAAAAGAGGGGATATTTGTGGATCCAGCAAAAACAGAGGTTATCAAAAGATGGTCAAGACCAACAACAGTAACTGAGATCCGAAGTTTTCTTGGTTTGGCTGGATATTATCGACGTTTTGTAAAGGATTTTTCACGATTATCTAATCCACTCACCAAGTTGACTCGGAAAGGAGTTAAGTTTGTCTGGACGGAAGAATGTGAAGAGAATTTCAAGGAGTTGAAAAGAAGGTTATCCAGTGCACCTGTGCTCACACTACCTTGTAGTGGAGAAAGGTTTGTGATATATAGTGATGCATCCAAGAAGGGATTTGGGTGTGTTCTTATGAAAAATGATATGGTGATAGCTTATGCCCCACGACAGTTGAAAATCCATGAGAAAAATTACCCAACACATGATTTGGAGTTGGCTGCGGTAATCTTTTCATTAAAGATTTGGAGGCATTACCTTTATGGTGAAAGGTGTGATATTTATACTAATCATAAAAGTTTAAAGTATGTTTTCACACAAAAGGAGCTGAATATGCGTCAAAGAAGATGGTTGAAGCTGATTAAGGATTATGACTGCTCAATCCATTACCACCCTGGGAAAGCAAACAAGGTGGCAGATGAATTAAGTCGACAAGACCATGCTAGTTTATCTATGATGAGGATCACAAAAGATCCAATATTTATGGATTTACAAAGGATGGATATTGGAATTATAATGGAAGGGGAAAAATCTTATCTTTCTCAAATGAGTGTTCAACCATCTATACATGTGAAGATTAAAGAGGCACAGAAAGAAGATGTAGAGTTAAAAAAGAAGGTAAGAAATGTTCCTGAATTCAACCTTGATTGTGATGGGATAATAAAGTTCAGGAATCGGGTTTCTGTTCCTCCCATCCCCGAATTAAAGAAGGAGCTGCTGGATGAGGCTCATAGTTCATCATTCTCTATTCATCCTGGAAGCACGAAGATGTATAGGGACCTGAAAGAGTACTTCTGGTGGGATGGAATGAAAAGAGATGTTGCTGAATATGTCTCTCGATGCTTGGTTTGTCAACAAGTTAAAGCTGAGAGACAAAAGTCTAAGGGGATGTTACAACCATTGCCCATACCCGAATGGAAATGGGAAAACATCACTATGGACTTTGTCACAGGACTTCCTAAAACATCCAAAGGCAATAATGCTATTTGGGTCATAGTTGATCGTCTTACAAAGTCTGCACACTTCATTGCTATTAGAGAGGATTTCTCTCTAGATCAGCTTGCCAGGATATATGTAATGGAAGTGGTAAGATTGCATGGAGTACCACTTTCTATTATATCTGATCGGGATCTGAGATTTACCTTGAAGTTCTGGCAAAGTCTTCAGCATACTCTGGATACAGAGTTGATTTTCAGCACTGCTTATCATCCCCAGACAGATGGTCAGTCTGAAAGAACAATTCAAACCCTAGAAGATATGTTGAGATCTTGCTCTATGGATTCCAAATGAGGTTGGGATCAACACCTACCTTTGGTGGAATTTTCTTATAATAATAGCTTTCACTCTAGTATTCAGATGGCTCCTTATGAAGCTCTCTATGGAAAGAAATGCAGGACTCCAACTTGCTGGGATGAAGTTGGGGAAAGAAAGCTATTAGGACCTGATCTTGTTGATGAAATGGCAGAAAAGGTCAGATCTATTCAACAACACATAAGAGCAGCTCAGAGTCGACAGAAAAGTTATGCCGACAACTGAAGAAAAGACCTAGAGTTTGAAGTGGGTGATAAAGTGTTCTTACGAATATCTCCCTAGAAGAGGGTTATGAGATTTGGAAAGAAGGGGAAGTTGAGCCCTAGATATATCGGTCCTTTCGAAATACTGGATCGTGTTGGGAAGGTAGCTTACCGATTGGCGCTTCCACCGAATCTCTCTCAAGTTCACGATGTGTTCCATGTATCTCTCCTGAGAAAGTACATACCTGATCCTTCACATGTACTCAGCTCAGAAGTTGTACCGCTGGAGCAAGATATTTCTTATGAAGAACAGCCGATAGGGATTCTGGATCGTAGCGAAAAAGTCCTACGAAACAAGACCACTTGATTGGTGAAAGTTTTATGGAGGAACCACCAATTAGAAGAAGCTACATGGGAGCTTGAGGATATGATGAGGGAGAAGTATCCTCATCTGTTTGTTACAAAGTGATGAATTTCGAGGGCGAAATTCTTTTTAAGTGGGGTAGAATGTAACACCCGAGATTTTTATGAGTAATATTTCGTTTTTATATATCATCAAAGGAATATTTCACTACATACTAGCTTGGCTTACTTTACACGCAATCACGACATTCCTCGATAGCTTGCGTCGTACGCAATACCGAGTTTCACTAAACAACGATATGCTATTAAAATATTATTAAAACTAGCCGTTATGAATAGTAATAACCACTTTTTGAAATTTTATAAATTTTATTTTTCAAAATGGACTTCATTTTTTGATTCGGAATACGAAATTGGCCTAGGGTGAAATTTTGGTATTTTTTCTGAAAACATTCAATTTTTGATGAATAGTGAAACCACTAAGTGGTAGGTAAAAAACTAAATTTTGCATAAAACTTAATTTTACCGCTTCTGTGAATGGAATTTCGAAAATACGACAGACACGGTTGATATCAGTAAGTAAAATGTGGTTCAATGAGATAAAAATAATTTTTTGGTGAATAATAACTTTTTACTTTTTTTTACCGCGCTTAATAGTAAATAGGGTAACTAAGGGTAAATATGATATTACTATTACCCTAACACATGTCCTAATTCTATTGGATAAGTTTAATTCGACCAAAAACAACCTTATGAATAAAATATGACCATTTAGGCCCACTTGGGTTAGATTAGGACATTTATTATTAATTTATTTAAAGAAGGGTTAAAATAGTTAAAATCAAAGTTTATTAAGTAAATCATTTTTAATATGGGGTTATACATAAGATAAATTCGACAATAAATATTCATTAGAAAGCTAAAAAATATTTCCTACATAATGGTTTTTTATTTATAATTTTTAGACATTAAATAATTTAATTTAATTATGACACAACGATGATGCAGTAATTATCTTATTTATGAAATATTGACATAATTGATGTTATAAACACCAAAATAAATGTAATTTTAGACTTTTTATGAATTACACTAATTTTCTAGGTTACTATGATATATTAGTGTTTATTTAATCAACTTGGTTCGAACATGTAATTCTTGTATAACTTTCAAAAAAATCATATATCAAATAGTGTCAAAATTGACACAAAATAGTTTTTAAATCAAATATTATATTATTAATTGTTATTTTATTCCTAAAAATCTAAGGTTCGTCCAAATGACTTAGATAAGGATATATATATTAATAATAAACAATTTTGGGTTCGTTTGGCATGTTATAGTAAGTGTATTAACCATATAGTGAAAGAAAACAAAAAGACACGTTAAAAGTTAAATTATTTAACTTAGAGTTAAATCTAATTGATAAGGTTAAAATAATACCCTAAACTTGTCTAAATCCTATTGGTTGATAGGATTTCGACCCATCCTCACTTTATCTTCGAAATAAGACCCTTTGGAACCATTATAAACCGATTTTGACTTTAATATAAAATAATATTTTGAGATATTCCTAAGGTGCCCCTCTCCTCCCTTATAAAAGGGCACCTCCTCCCCCTCCTCCTCACACCAATTTGAGCACTCAAGCTCGGCCAAACCCTGCAATGTTCTCCTCTCCACTTCCCTAGAATAATCCTAGAGGTCCTGGTCTCCTTCAAAGACCAATCTTAGTTCCCTAAGTGGAGGATTCAAAGAAGCGTTCCAAAGAAGAGGTAATATCCATTACCGATCTTTTCAATTTCTTTCTTCTTCAACTTCTTCTACTTTAGTTGTTTCATGATAAAGTAATAACATCAGTATTACTTACATACTGATATGTTATTATAAATATTAAACAACCCTAATTCACCTTCTGCCCATCCTACGGAAAAATGAAATCACCGCGCGTGCGTACGTACGGAATACTGTCTCCACGCCGTGGTGTAATCTATTTTCCACCATCAATTTACAAGGATGGGTATAATTGTGTAATGAGTAACTATTTATGATTATTATTAAGTAATATTGATACTGAAATAATATATATATATACTCCAATACAATTCCACGATCATAGGAATGATATCATCACTCGTGCGTACGTACGGAATACCGTCTCCACGATGTGATGCGACTCGTTCTACATGATCATCATTACATAGTAATTATATAAATGAATTGAATGAATAAATATGATATATGTTACACTAATACCATTCTGGATATAAGCTATCTATAACCTTAAAATAAGAATAAGAATTTATTCGACAAAACACGCATAAGAACAAAAGGCAATAAAGACCCGAGTAACAAGTAACAATGAAATATTACTAATAAGAAGCTAAGAATATGACCATATTTGATATCATATCAATATGTTTGATTCTGGAATAAGTCAATAACATTATTTAAACCATTATACAGGAGATTCGGACATGTACAAAGCAAATCGGACCTAAGGTAAGGGAAATTTCACAATCTCATTTTTATCAGATATTGTTTATTCGTAAGTATTTACTGGGGTGTATTTTATCATCCACATCCATGTTTCATCAATATGTAATATTATTTCCATCCACCTAAAATTGTTTAAATCCATTTTTACTCTTCGGTGAGTTTTTAGTAATATGTATGAAAGGAATCTTTTGTCGATTTTCGTACGAGGTACTTTTTGACTTTTCCGACAAAAGTACGAAGAATGTTTTTTTAACTTATACGGAATGAATGGATTTTTAAAACATTATTTCCAAGAAACTTCCTTTACAAGTTTTCAAGATAATTTTTAATCAACTTATTTTATTTTAATGTTGTATGACATATTATGAAAGGAAAAATGTTTTTGAAGTAGAAAGGATATTTCCCTCAAGAATGGAGTTCAAGTATTTTATCAAAATTATTTTCCATCTAAGATAATAAAAGGGTTCTGTTTTTATCCCTATTATTACATTGGTTGATTATGTTGTGATGGAAATATTTTTATGAATTCCTTTATCTTATATGAATTGTTTTATGATTTCATGTTGTTTAAGAATTCCATTTTTATTACATGGGTTACGCTATGATGTATGGTTTATGATTATGTGGCACACATAAGAAAGGATTCATTATAAGATGGGTGGGATCTATATCTCCCTCCAATGCATTGGGTAAAGATTTTATATCTCATGAGATAGACATGGCTGGAACGGTAGGTTATACCGGTTCAGTGAAACAGGACTGGAACGAGGGTGACTCGGTTCAGAAAGGGACTTTGTCCACTAAGATAGTCTTGGAAATGAGTCATGACTAATAAGAAATGATTTTCCATGATTTTGTGTGCTTGCCACAAAGTTTCAAGTTTTATGTTATGATTATGGGGATCTCATTTTCACTTCTATGATTTGTTCCATGTTAAGATATTATGATCTCTTTTGCAGGTTATGATTTTAAAAAAGATATGATATGATTTTTACTTCCTTTATTTGCCCTTGCTGAGCATTTGAGCTCACCCTTTTATGTGTTCTTTTCCCCAGGTCAGGAAGATGGATATTAAGTAGAATATGCTAAAGGGACCCTAGATATGATGAAATAAATGGGAGACACTGTAGAAGATTTATGAACCAGTTTTTTATGTTTCCCAGTTTCTAAAGACACTATACCTATACGGTCCTTTGTGGTTTTGTCATATGTTGTAATAAGTGTGCTTCAATTTTGATGTATTAACAATGTATTTAAAGTATGGGACGTTATACATGTTTGATACCAGTGACATTAGTTTATGAGATTTTTTAGGAAAATGTTGTGATATAACTCCCCATGTAATTTTATATTCTAGTAAATAATTAATTGATTCTCAAATAAACTACACCACCAATGAGAAATAGTTACTTTGTGTTGTTTTTTCTATAGATAAGTTTAGGTCCTACCTCTTCGGATCCCCCATCAATTGTGTTCACTGACCATTTCCCACTGAAATACCTGTTCTAGAAACTATATTCCAAGGCTAGATTGGTTAGGCGGGTCATTTTTTTACAATAATTTGACCTCACAATCAATAGAAAAAAGGTGTTTAAATTTTTTTATCTGATTATCTCTCTAGGATAGAATTTGATGAGAAATTATCTGACCTATATATGTCTGATTCATTCCCTGATGAACACCTATACTCTATGAGTGACTGCCCATGGTATGCGGACATATCCAACTTTTTAGTTACAAGAGTCAATACTAAATTCTATATGAATCAATATAGAAGGAAATTACATTATAATTTCAGGAACTATGTTTTCAATGATCCATACCTCTATAAATTCGTCGATGTCCATGCCATTAGGAGGTTTTTCCCTAAACCTAAATAAGATTCCATCCATAAATTTTGTCCTAATGAGGTGGGTAGATGTCACTTTTCCTCTAAAAAACATTTTATAAGGTTCTTCAGTGTGGTATATTCTTTCCCACCCTCTCAAGTGACTCCAAAAATTTTTTTCACAGTTTTCCTAGGTTTGAATAAGTTGGGTCTATCACAAAAAGGAATAAAATTTCACTCTCTCCCATCATAGTGATTGAAATATGTTATTGTTAGGGAATCGATTCCATGGGTCCCTTATCAAACTCTATATGACATCTATACATTATTTTAGTTGTAAATTATGTATCCAAATGGGTTGATGCCATTCCTATAAAATCCAATGATCATAAATATGTTATTATAATTCTTAAAGAAAATATCCTCCCTATATTTGTAATTCCCAAAGATATCATTAGGGATCATGGATCTCATTTTTGCAATCATCCATTCTCATCAGTCATGGAAGAGTGAAGAATTAATCACAATGTGTCCACTACTTAACACCCATAGACCAATGGTTAATCAGAGTTAACCAATCGAGAAATCAAATAAATCTTGAGAAATTTTTTAATCAATATAGAATATATTGGTCGAGAAAACTCATAGATGTTATTTGAGCCTATCAAACTACATTTAAAACCTTTTTAGGAATGCACCCATAGAGGTTGGTTTATGGTAAAGCATGCCATTTTATAGTAGAGATTGAAGATAAGGCCTTTTGGGAAATTAAGAAAATGAATTATGACCTCTCATTGGTCAAAAAATAAAATTGGATATAAATGGACTTGAGGAACATAGGATGGAGGCTAATGAAAATTTAAGGATTCATAAAGCTAAAGTACAATCCCACCAATCTCATAATCATAAAAAGAAACAGGTTGTTCAAGGAAAAACCTATTATTATTTATAGTTATAATTGACATTTACACCCAAGAAATTTGAGGTTCAGATCATCTAGTCTACACATAGTGCATATGGTGTACCCCCATGGGGCTGTAGAAAATCAAGATCCTACCAATGGTCAAACCGTTAAAGATAATGGTCATATATTCAAACCATTCATTGAACCATTCCAAAAACATTAATTTTATGAAGACTTCTACAAACCAACCTTATATGAGGAAAATACTTATAAATTTAGGGGTCTATGTCAAGGTAGAGATGTTATACAAAAGTGATGAATGGGAGGAAACCCATAGTTTTCATGCTTCCAGTCATTATTAATAATATTTATTTTTCATGTAGGATTAATGAATCATTTTGATATTTCAAAAATTACTTAATAAATCAACTCTGAATATGATAATACCTTATATTGTTTACATGTTATTCTATTATAGTATGGATGGGTATAAAAGGGGATTGTAGTATTCATATGTGTCACGTGGTGTGATCCCTGAGTAATACCTTATACAAAAATTTAAAAATCAGACAATGTATCATCAATTTATTTTATTTTATTTTTATGTGTTTTTAGGTTAAATGAAAAAAAGGACACTTCATAGGTTTTGGGGTAAACCCCATCACGATTGGTAAATATGTGGGGACTCAAACCTGGAACCAAAGGGAGACATGGGGCACACCCTTTCCACTAACCTACAAATTATTGAGCTTCCTTATTCTATAATTTTTCTATATATACTTATATTTTACTTATATATATAGTTTTTTTCCATGTTCCACTATGGAATTCTATGAGTGACATGGATATCAAAAGACTAAATTGGAGTAGCACGAATGTCAACATCAACCACCAGGGGACTTCATTCCATGATTCTCATTTTCATTTTCATCTTTGAACTCCACTCCTATACCCCCTTCTATGTTTTTATTTCATTAAACACTAGAGATAGTGTTTTTCTATGTTGGTGGGGTGAAATTAAAGAACAAAATCATTTAGAAAAAAATGTGTGTAAATGGAAGGAAAATTTCCTTTAACTTTGAACATGGTAATACACATAGAAAACATTGAAACTGAATATCAAATAATTTAGCAAGCCGTGATTCTTATTTTAATCCATATATAATTTTATAAGCTTAAATTCTGGATGTTGTGGCTGTCTAATGTGATATTTTGTCATTTGTATTTTTATGCACATAAAACAATTCACAGTGAATGCCCTTTGGATAGTGGGGTGTTTGTTTGATTTTTTTGGTCCCTCAAATAAATAGCAGAGTTTTAGTGATCATTTTAGTTTTAATATGATTATTAAATAAAAAAATAAAAAAAAACTTCAAAAAGTAGATAAATTTGTGCGTAGAGAAATGAAATGACCTATTGTGTGGCTTTCAGAACATAGAGATCACAAATACATAGTTGTCTAGCTCAAATTTAGTAATTTTATCTCTAGTTGTGGTAATTTGAATTTTTTGACTGAGTAAACTCAATATTTGAGCCTAGGAGTCATAGATAAAGTCTCACTACATGAGTTGACACTATTGGGTGCAATTTCAATTACCATGGAAAAATTGAAGAAAAAAAAAATAAAAAACAAAAAAAAATGGAAAACTCATCTTATTATTGAATTGTGATTCTTCTGACTGCTTCCATCATTCCCCATTGAATAAAGATGAACCCCCCATGTCTATTATGATAAACATCACATCATTATGCTTAATAGATATTGGATGAAATTTGGAGATAAATTTGAACAAAGTAATGGTCTGGGGATTGACATATGATTATGAGAATATCTTGTATTAAAATATTTTGATGGATTTTATAATTGTTTTGTATAATGTTTTTTTGTGATCATTATGTATTAAAATGTTTTTGGAATAGGGAATTAGAATTTCATATTTTGGAGATATATTATTCATGGGAATAGAAAAACTCAAGTTGGGGGGGTGTGATTAGCCACTGAATGAGGCTAATTTTCATTTTTATTATATTTAATATTAATGTAATTAATTATTCATAAACACCATTTTAGTTCATTTTATACTTTGAACATTATTTCACATTATATTTTAAGTCCTTCATAAAATGAAATATTACATGGTACATTTTTTAACACCATATAAAATACCCAATGATATTGATTTTATTTTAATATTTAATTTTCAAGTCATTCATTAAATTGGGAACAATTCATACTTTTTGAGTACATGATGATTCAAAATGGAAGACCACCAAAGTGGGCCTTGAACTAACAACATTTTGGGTGAAGTGAACTAGAAAACATCCCAATAAAACTACTACAACAGATAATATCCAAGCCCAATAATTCTGAAAATTGAATTAAAGATAGAGGAAATCATGGTAAATATTTCATCCAACTATCAAAAGAGTTCATTCAGATGTATTAATGAGGTTCTATGCCACCAAATTTTAAGATAATGTTCTATTCCATATTCTGTGGAATAGAAACACATCCCAACATTTCGATCATATCTCGCAAAAAAAATTCCATTTTAGATGAAATTTTACAGTATTTTAGGAGAAATCAGAGGATCCAGTTTATTCCTCAATGGATTATTAAAATTATACCATCTATAAGGAAATTGTGGCGACTCTATTTGGTGGATTCCAACTGGCTACCACTTCCGGTCAAGGGTGAATAATTCCACTCTCCCTTACTTTCCACCACCCTAGTCCTACCATACTTCAGTGGGATTCTTTGTACTGTTGGGAGTTCGACCCAATAATTAATAAATGTATATTTAAGGTAGTGGTGGTGAATGAGTTGGGGAGGCCTTGTTTTATTTTCAAGTGTAATGTTATACTTCTATTTTGTATTTTCTTGTTTGTGATTTCACATGTAAGTTGTTCTAATTCACATTAGTTTCTTTATAAAACATCTTCTTCTTCTCATTTTCTGGTTTTTTTCTTGTCACGTTTATGATATTTGCTCATGGTGTGAACATTTTCACACCAAAACCTATGAAATGATTCACACAATGGTGGAGTGATCATTATTTCACTTTGGTTTATTCTGTCTTCAATTACACCCTTAGGAGTCTACTACCTACTTCCATTGATAAAATATCATCAATGGAGGGATTACCCTTTTATTGGTTGATCCAAGGGAGTATCAAGGGGCTTTATTGGTTATTAATTATCAATATATTAATATTTTATGACTTAATTTAATTGACAATTTTTGAGATGATATTATTTCTTCCTATTCCTTATTAGATTTTATCACCACACATTTTAAGTGATAATACAATCATTTAAATTGGAGTTGTCATGAAAACGATACTCTTAGTTCATCGTTGATTATCATGTGCATATGAAGGTGTTAGAGCAATAGGTGATGAGTTTAGTTTGAATTCTTTGAATGAATCCTTCTTAAGTTAATGAAATTGAAATAATTATAAAATGAAATTTCACCCAATCCATCCATTGTAATAACCTAGGATAAACCCTTCTCATAAATTGAATTCAATTAGTTCTCTTAGTGTTCATTTAAACAATATTAAAACAAACCCATGTTGGCCAATTCATAGCTAAAAACTCATCTCTTTAGATTTTCAGTCTATAGGTTCTTCTATGGTCTCTAAGGATTCGACAACCTAAGCTACGCTGCATGCAACCTCTTAACCCTTAGAATTTGGGTAAATTTCGGTGAGACCACTAACCTTCTTTACATAATGATCATTGAATAATGGTATCGTTACTCATGCATATGTATGACCTACCATCTCCATGATTGTAATGTTGGTTAATTTTTCATAACCATATTTAATGATTTATTTGGAAGTATAATTGATGTATAAATATTATAATTATTTTATGATGATTATTATGGATATGTTACATGATGAACCTCTTGATCTTAGTTTACGTACCAAAGTTGTTTTTTACACCTAAACACAATTTGGTCAAAACACCCGACATAAAATTAATTTTTTAAGTAGTTGTATAAAAAATTATAATAAGTTAGATAAAAGTAATTAATAAAAAAGGTATCAAACTAGTAAATAAATAATATAATTTTATTATTCTAGAATATAAAGACACATAAGATAAGTCAATCTCAAGTTATAAGATTTCGTCTCGATTTACATTATTTGATAGTTATTTGTTATTATAAATTGAGTTTTATTTATATGTTGTAGATACTTAAATATTTTAATATAATATAATGATCAATTCATTATTCAGGATATTTTGAGTTTCAATTTGAATTATTTCATCTATGTGTACATGAGTTAAAAGTTACGAAGTGGAAATGAATTTCATTACCCAATTTCATTCTATTAGATTATATTACTTCGTCTTTGTTAATATTATATGATTATGCTTATAATTAATTTGACTATATAATGGTTTATATAAAATTTCCTATGTTGATTTATAGTTAATACACATAATATACACATTTATTTATTCTCACTCAAATATTAAAATCTTTTCAAGGATTTACATTACAATCTCATTTTATACATGATTGTTTACACATGAATTTCCATCAGAGAAAATTATGGGATAATTTTCTAATAATACCATGAATTTTAATATCCTATGGTTATTAATTTTATTTATCAAATAATTGTACCATTTTCCACTATTTTTTAGTTAAAATGATTTAAAAAATTGTTTTCATGAAAAACCAAATTTGTTTATCCCTTCATTCAGAGAACCTATTTTATTATAAAAACCATGTTTTCTAAAAATTCTTTCCAAAAATGTTATTAACCATTATAAAATGATTTATTAATTAAAATTTTACTCTTTTCGTATTTGGCCAATTATTTCAATGGAATATTCAATTTCCACCCAAACAGGTGATTTTTCTAACCTTTTTATCATGAAAATGGATTGTTATTTTTACATTGTACGGATTTACCCATCGTATTTATTTGAAGATTCATTTTCAAGTTGAAAAGGTTAATCATTTTAAAAGAAATTTTTTCCAAAATATATTTTCAAATAAATCTATTCATTTTTTTTCAAAATAAAAAAGGATATATTTCTAAATAATGTTTTCTTAAAATGATCCTTTATAGTATTTACATTCATCAATAAAAAAACCCTTTATTTTTACTCAACATGCGATATGTTTTATTAAAACTATCTTTATTTATACTCTAGACGGTTTATGATTAATTTTTATAGGGATAATATTCAAATTCCTATCAAGGATTCCTTTGATAGACAACTTGAAATATTCTTTTCTCTATGATCAGTGAACATGGAATTTACCCTAATTATCCATATTATTTATAATGTATATGTTCATTTCCTAAATGATATAACATTTTTACATACAGTGATTAATTTAATAGTTATTTTATTGAATGGATAAAGATTAAAAAATTTGTATTCTTTACTCAATATGAATATTTGATAAGGGGCATTGTTTGTTTAAATCGATTTATCGATATATGTAGAATTATTGGACAAGTAATACATAAAATGATGACCATTTAATGAAATTAATATGAGTTTGGGACCAGTTAATGAAATCACTATGATTCTTCATTAGTATAATGGGATGAAATCAGTTGAATAACCTCATTAAAAGGGTTTTACCTAGTACGTTTTAAACCATTTTTGCGGTAAAGGAATCATGTGCTTGGGAAACATGATGTCAAATAATTGAAATTTTCCTTTATTTTATTTAGTTATTGTTATCCATGGGATTTTTACACAACATATTAATGGATTCATTTCATTATCATTTCATTTATTAAATGGAAGTTGTTTCCAGTTATTTAACTTTCCATATTATTTACTCAGTTCCTTTTCAATTATTGAATGCATCACTTGTGTATCAGTTATTTAATATGAAATATTGATTATTATCATTGATTAATTATTACTTGCATTTTACTTTACCCTCATAGATAATTTTAGATCACCCTTATTATGTTTACTTTCTCTAGTAATCCAAGAAGTTACTAAGAACAATATGCAAGGATATGATAGTTAGAATAAAGTTATTTCCCTCAAAAGAAAAAATATGTTTTTATTAGTGTATTAATTTTTAATATAAGATTATTGTATTAATCTCATTTACCAATACCAATAAATGGTTATGTCCATTCAGATATGATTTAATAGTTTCTTTTGCCAATGTAATTTATAGAATACACTGGCTCAGAGATTTTTGGGGTCAAGTGAATACATTATTCTTCCACACATTTCTTATCTTGAATTCCTTATAGACCAAAATACATATAAAATACATTGTCTATATTGATTAAACATGATATTATGTCCTCATATAATGGGAATGTAAGAGATAATATTGACCTTTGAAGGATTGGTTTAATTTTAGTAGAGAAATTTTTAATTTTAATGTTTGGAATACACATATAGTCCATAGGATTAATTGATAACCCTTTATAGTTGTTCGTATACATAAAAACATTTTCCCCTTCCATCTGTTTTAGAATCTAGAATTTATCCACATATCTTCTCATTGTTCTTAAGAAAAACATTTTTACTAGAACATTTACCTAATATCCTTACATTCCCTACTAGACATTTATTCAACATAATTTGTATTTTGAGTCAATGATCACCATTTATCCACATCCCCTATAGGAAGACAAAATACCTTTTAAACCTTCTCCCTTTAATTAATTCCCAAAGAGAAAAATAAATTCCTTAAGGAACTAATATATTTCTTAATTATAAATGGATTTATATATCTATTGAATGATAGAGGTTTTTGATTCATGAAGGGAACTAACATCATTATACCAAATTATTAGTCAATAGGTTTCTTTATATGGGCCAAAATATTTCACACAACATGATTCATCTATCCCAATATAGTTATTATTTTTCAATAACATGTTAAAGCTCCAAATCTATATTCATTTTCTTTTCCAGGAGGGAAATACATGTATAGATTACAAGCATTCATACATTTTCCATTCCATCAACTAGGAATTATTTCAATAAAATTTATAACACCAGATAAGATAATGACTTTTTGAAACATAATTTATAATATAAAATTTATTGAAACACATAATAGTAATTGAAAGGATACGTATCAATAATCTCTAAACCATATTATTTTTTTCATTAGGAATATATCCAAATTCTCTTGTAGGTTAATTATTTATTCTATGTTTTACTAAATATAGTTATTAGGGTTTATACAAAATATTATCTAATAGGAATGTTAATGAACCCTACCCAAGGGGACCAGATTGGGTGGGTAATTTTTTATATTTGCAATAGAAATACTAAATTTCTTCCCAATTTTCTAAATAATTTCATAGTATTGGTAATGTAGACACATTCCTAACATTATAATTACATATAAAAACATTAAATACAATACAATATTTTCTTTGAGTATGCATTATTCTTCTTATAAAATCCCTACATATGAATCATGAAAAACATCCCATTATCTTAGGGAATATAAAACACAAGAATTAAGTGAGCTCATAATCTTAGTAAGGGTAAATGTACAACATGTTATATCATTAACAAATAAGTATAATCAATATATAAAGGTAAATAACTAAAACACACGCCCTTTAATCAATAACTTGATCATAATATGGAAGGAATATTAGGTGATCAAATAATTCCATATAAATAATCACAAGGGCTTGAAACATATCCATGGATATTCTAACTATGGGAATAATTACATGACCATCAATAAAATATTTTATAATGATGAAATTCATAATTCTAGATAGCTGAAATATGCCATTGAGGCCTCGACTAAGACATCTAAAAATATAATCAATTCATTGTAAAATGATATCATAATAAATGGGTAAGGCATCTTCTAATACCCAATCCATTTTGTATCATGAGACCTAGTGATGAATCAAGGGGATATGGAGGGCCCTTAATATCACTTAATAAGTCCAATTCACACTAAATATGACTTATTGGTGCAAAATAATCAAAATTCCTTAAAGGAAACCAATAATTATCTATATTGAAAGAACTGGTCTTAAAAATATCAATATTTTTCAGAATATAACTGATCATAAATCTTCCAAATCAATATGAAGAATGGTATAATTAGATTATATCATCAACATATGATTCATAAATTTATATTGACATTTATTAAAATACTTTAATGATATTACTAGAATATTACTTAAAAAATAATTTTTTTTAATTTTAAAATATTATTTAAAATATTTAAATGATTCAAGTAATAAATAAATTATTTTCATTAAAAATAACCTTGAAAACTTATAATGTAATATTAAATGAATTATGCTTTCATGAATGTAGAATATTCTATTCACGCTGTATAAATAAAAACCAAAATTTCATTCTCACTTTTTCAAGAAAAATAAAAAATATCATATTTAGTAAATGATTAAAATATTACTTTTAAAATATGTTTTAAAAATAAAATATGAAAAAAAAATTAATATTACATGGATTATAGTAAAAAATTGATTTTTCTAGAAAACTTCCATATAAAATTTATAAATTTCCTATTAGAGACCTAAACATAAACAATTCTAAATAATGATGAGATTATAAAATCAACCATTACAACTCGGGTTTCTTTTGAATCGCAAGACCCATAAATAAAATAAATTTAAAAAAATCATTAAGTAAAATTAATAAAAATATATTATTGTTATAACATATCAAATTGTAAGTGCATACCCCACATTAAATAAATAAGTGTTGAATTAGGAATATGTCTCACTGAAGTAAAAGTTAGATGAGAAACCCTTAACTTGATTACAATTTACTTTTCACATGTTAAATACTCTTGTATAATAAATATATATTTAGTATAAATAAACCATAATCAAATATATAATACCATATATGATTAACTTATAATATTTTATTATATTCATATTTTCAATTCACTGTTAAAATCATTGTTTCTGGTGGTAACTACTTCGTTTTTCATGTATGATTTGTTTGAAAAGTTTTATACATTATACATTTATTATTGTTTAATCATATCCAGAATAAATTTCATGGTATTAATGTCATATTATATATATATATATACTTCCACAATATATATGTGTGTAAAAATAAATTACATCGTTTATAGAGATAATAGGTTATACGTACACATGAATGTTGTTTTCACTTTTCGACAAATGAAATTAAAGATATATGAACATTAATTTAGAATTTCAGAATAGTTATTATATAATATATATA
This sequence comes from Viscum album, assembly GCA_963277665.1. Taxonomy (NCBI): domain Eukaryota; kingdom Viridiplantae; phylum Streptophyta; class Magnoliopsida; order Santalales; family Viscaceae; genus Viscum; species Viscum album. Next base: position 1,539,702,359 of record OY728131.1, read on the forward strand.
ATATATATTCCATAAATTTTAAAATATTACCTCCCCGTCAAATCATAATTAAAAAATCGATCACATCGCTTCGTGGAGGTGGTAGTCCACACATACCCTTAAGAGATGTTATTTTTTTTCAATGTATTAAAAGGTAAGAAGTCATATATGATATAATAGTCTATAAATAATATTTTTGCAATATATATAATATATATAAATTATTTACATCTTTATAACCATCCAAGTAAAGTGGGGATGAAAAAGTGATGGAATCTTGTACATCCTCACAAGTGATGTTTTCACATTTCATGTGATGGAAAATTGATGGTATATAGTAGTACCATAATCATAAAAAATATTAGTATATTTACGATATTTGTTTTATTACTTAATTATGGGGATAGCACATAAATATAAATTATAAGAAGAAATAATATTGAAAGATTCGATATAGATTATTACATTTTCTTCAGTGGACTCCCTTTAGATCTCTTCTTATGGGACATAGGGTTGCTATTTTAGAAGGACAAGGACCTCATAAAATTAATAATATTCTTGAGAAGAAGAATTTTATATTTATGGTTGATATATATTTCATAATGTGGTATAAATAATTAATATATGAGGTTTACTTTTATAATTGGGCTGAGGGAACTTTTGGAATTTACTAAATTATGAAATTAATATAAATTTGTTATTAATTAAAAATGAATAAAAACTTATTTATTTAAAATATAGGATGAGTATGGGTATAAATAATCTAGTACAATAAAAATTATAAATTTTTTTACTATGTTTGTATCCTTATCTTTTGGTTTTAACCCGTCATGAACCCTTTTTAGACTTCCCGTAACAATAAGGTTTTCTACTCTTTGAGGGTCATCATAGTGACTACAAATGGAAAAAGGCCCGTAAAAGGAGTATTGTTGATATTATAAATCATATCCTCATAATATATATATCTAAGTATTTTTTATGATTTAATATAATATTGATTTCTATGAAATATCAATAATGTCAATTTTTAGAACCATTCATTAATTTGACATTAATTAAATCACTAAAACACATATATTATTATTTTTAAGTATATCCCTAAAATTTAATGTTATTCAATAAAATAAATTTATTAAACTATTTATTTAAAATTATATCACTTTTAAAATTTCAAATATCATTCATTTTATTTTTTTGTTAATTGAATAATTACTTCATCAGCGCTGTGTAATCATTTAAGGTAATTATGTGTACGCTAAAAATTATTAATAAATTACGCTAGTTAAGATAAAATATTTTATATTTAAAAATATCATTTTTAATAAAACATATCTTCTATATTACCCCATATTGAATATATTATATTTATTAAAAACAAGAGTGTGACTTGTTGGACTTTTCTTGAAATAAAATACTATAATGATCTTAACATCTTCCAAATGGATATAAAATGCCATATAAATGAATATTGGATTATAATGGAAGAAAATAACCTAGATAATAATATTTATTCTAGCGTTTTGGTTATTTTATAGTCCTAATCATTTTATTTTTCAATTTAATTACTTAATTTACACTTTACAATTATAGAAAACATCACTAAGGTTACTATTCATATTGAACAAAAATAAAATGGACCTATTTACTAAATTTAGACTCCCTAAGTCCAAATATTGAATTAAATTTTCAAAATTAAAAACTATTTACTACAATAATTTAATATATTATTAAATAATAAAAATGAAATCAAAAACTGTTTTTCAGCAAAATAAATTTTTATGTATAAAAATGTTTTTATACGAAAATCAAACATAAAATTGATTCTAATGAACTTAATTGAATTAATAATGAGGGAAATAATTTTTAATTTTTAAATACATTTTCGAAAATTTTACTTTTATGATGCTTGAAATAAAATATAGTTTTCAATAAGATACTATACTTTCAGTATTCCCTGAAAAATAAAGCTTTTCAGAAAAATATCATAAATTAATCCAATGAAAATCTTGTTATTATATTGAAAAAAATTAAAGGTAATTTTATAAACTAAATTTTATAAATTTTAGAGAAAAATTATTATATTATTTTCTCAGAAAACGTAATAAAAATCATTTTTGAAGAAAATGTATTCTTGGAGAATATATTAATATTAATAAAAATTTAGTTTTTATTTCACAAGAATTGAATAATTAATTTGTATTTGTTATGAATTTTTTATATTGTTCATAATATGGTTGATACTTTTCATACTAACCTATTTAATTACATGGTATTAATGGTCATATTTAAATAAGAAATTGGGGGGGGGGGGTTTACCCTCATTGTTCTATGTTGTATATGCTATCAAACATTGTGTTTTTTAAAAATCACAGTATTTAACAAAGAATATGTATAGAGATATGAAATAGTGTTTCCGGTGGGGAAACATGGGGGGGGGGAGATATTGAAGAATATGTATCTTGATTCTTGTCATGTTGAAAAGTTAAGCTGGAGGGAAAAAGTATAAGGGGATGATATAAAGAGTACCCATATCAGAATGGAAATGGGAAAATATCAATATTTTTTTAAATTGGACTTCACCAAAAAACTAAACGGTACAATGTTATATGGGTTATAGTCGATCACCTTAAAAATTCACAAAACTTCATCACTATCAGATAATTTTTTTCTCTTGATCTTCTCTATAGAATATACATGTAGGAAGTGATATGGGTTTAGGGACTATCACATTACTTTGTATCTAATCTAGATTTAATGTTAACCATGAATTTATAGATAGGTATTTATCATGAACTTCATACATAGTTAATTTTCAACACCAACATATTATCCTCATAAAGATGGTACTTATAATAGGAAAATTCAAACCCTAGAGATTATTTTGAGAACATTATTAATGTATTTAAACAGTTGTTTCGATCAAAACCTTCCACTGGTAGAGTTTTCATAAAAAAATATATTTCACTCAATAATTTAGATGGATCCTTATAGATACATATACAAAAATAAATATAGAAATCCAATATACTAGGATGTTGTTGGAGAAATAATTAAATATGTACATGAACTAGCTAAATAATTGGACAAGTACGATAGATCCATCCAGTAAAACATAAGGGTATCATAGAGTCTATAGATACATTATATTGACAATAGATAGTGTGATATAGAATATAATATTGGTGACATGGTGTTTTTAATAACATCCACCAAGAAAAAGGTAATTATATTCTAAATGAAGGGAAAACTAATCCCTAGGTATAATGGTCCATTCAATATTCTTAATTGTATCTGGATGATAGATTATCTATTTTCTCTTCCACTAATCATCACTCAAGTCCGTGATACATTCCATGTATATCTACTTAGGATTTAAATACATAATATTTCACATATACTTATCATAGAGTTCATACTAGTGGAACATGATATTTATTATAATAAAAATATGGTGGAGATTATAGATAGTAAAAATTAAGATCTATGATATAAGAACACTCACATAGTCAATGTTCAATAGTGACACCACCAATTTAACGATTTTATGTGGGAACATGATGATATGATGAGGTATATTTATCTAAATTTATTTGTATTTGTGTGACGAATTTCAATGGATAAATTCATTTTAATAGGGATATAATGTCACACCCTTTATTTATATGAATTTATTTAATAAATTAAAATTTTTAGATAGCTTGAATTATACATAACACATAGTTATAATGAACCACAATATACTATTAATATTTTTATTTAAACATATCCATCATAAAGTTGAAAATAAAAATAGTGGACTAAATGTGAATAATTATTTGAAAAATTAATTTAATGGTTTTATATAAATTAATCATATTGATAAAAAATAATTTCTTTTTATTAATGTTTTAATATCTTTTTAAAATACTATTTTCTCCAAAAAAATGTTTCATTCATTTTTCACAGTAAAATAATAAAAGTTTTTTTTTACAATTTTATAAAATCTTTTTTAAAAAATAAACATCATTTTTGAAATATACATGTCAAAATTATCGATGTAGGAATTTTTTATAATTTTCTATAATATTTTATTTTTTAATAAATAGTTAAAATATAATGGTTTTTTTAAACAGTTTTTCATTTAATGTATTTATAATTTTAAATTTTGTTTCAAAACTATTTTAGAAGTAAAATTAGTTCAATTCCAAATTTATTAATATAATTTATTTCATTAACTTCATATTGAATTTTGATATTAAAAAATAATATACATATGAAAATTTTCTCTTTAGAAAATCATTATTGCATTGCATATAAGGGTTTAATTTTGAATAAAATTTTATACTTTTGTGAATTAAATTTTGTAAAATTGATTCTATATTTGGAATAATAATATATAATATTATATAATATGATCAACTAAATTTTGTTCCAATATGAAATGAAAAGATTATAAAAAATAATTATTGTTGTTATATATAAAATGGGTTTACTAGGAAATTAAAAAATATATATACATGGTTAAATGATTCGAAATCATGTGAAACACCAATTTTGTTTCCACATTTCTAAATAATATCATTTTTGAAATATTAATTACCCATTTTGGATCCATTTTTCATGTTTCAAGTGAGATTAAACATTTTTCTTCCCAAGAATCCCAAGTGTGTCCTCTACCCAACTAATAAATGGAAACCCCATCTACTCTCCTATACAGACTTCCAAACAAATTTTTTGGCCAATACCTACCCAAACCAGTTCGTTAATTCCCTCCCCACATCATAAAGGCCTCATATTCTGTACAATGGTAACACCCCCAAATAATAATGGTTTAAATGACTAAATTTTAGACTCATGTCGAAAAGTTACACCTTTAATTTTGAGAGCCTACTTGAATAAAACTCCACATTTAAGAATGGATTTTCTGGAGTAGTTATCATGATTGGTGTAATTTGGTTATGTTTCCCAGGGTGTGTGTGAGTGAGGAAAAATACCATTAAAAGAAAATGTGTTGTTCTATTGGGATAATCATTAGTCTAATGATCTGTTATAGAATGTGGGTGGAACCCATGTATGGGGCCACATATTTTTTGGGAAACTGGTGGTACGTGTCTTGTCCAGACCCAACAACTATGTTAAGGAGGGGTGTTTGTTCTATCAACGGGGCCTAATTATTAAATTTTAATATAAAGCAGAACACACCCTTAAGTACAGTGGAATTATCGGGGTTGAGTTATAAGGTCTAAAATGAGGATTTTGTTCTTTAATGGGGGTTAATTTAACACTCTAGAATGATAAACTTTTTTATGACTAAATGATATGACTTATTCCAACAAGGTGCACCTTTCATTTCAATATCCTACCTAATTTCACCTCCACAGTTATGCATGCCTGGCCTCAAGTAATGATCATGATGGGTGACCTTTTGGGATGTTTCCCTGGTTTTGTGCAAGGTAGTAAAATCCCACTAGAAAGAACATGTGTTGGCCTATAGAGACAATAATGATTCTATTGACTCGTTCAAGCATGTGAGTGGACACCATATAAGGGACCATGTGTCTATAGGGAAATATGTGCTACCTGGCATGACATCACCCAATGACCTTGTTCTTGAGGGGTGTTTATTCTGTCAGTGGGGTCCATTTGTTATAAGGACACCCACATAAATAGGATTTAGGTGTAAACCTAAAATATTTCTCCAAAGATGATGTATAGTCCTTAACTATGCATTTTCATTTTATTTATTCATATGACACCATTAAATATTCTTAAACCATGATTATATAGTAAAATATGTATATCCCATAAAATTAGTTGTTATTAAGTTAATTTTATAGAATAAATATATCTTTTCTTCCATAAAATGGGAAATCAAATTGTCGATCATGTATACGAAGAACTACCACTTCGCGAAGCAATGTAAATAATTTTCCATCAATATGTATCAATATATAAGATAATTATGGATATAATTTTAATATATTATATTCAGGAAATTATTATAATTCTTAATTTATAATATCACATCTACACTATTACCTTCATTTCCCCTAAGAAATGATGACGTCAATCAAGCGTACGTGTGGACTATTGCCTCTATGAATCTGTGTGATATGTTTTTCAATTAATTATGAATTTTATAGTTATAAGAATATATTAAATGAATATATATGATTTATTTGATATAGAAATTATTCTTTAAAAGAAAATTAATTTTTATTTTTATTTTTTTCCATTAATTGATATAATGGAAACAATGTTAATGCATACTAACGACCAACAGTCTCCATGGATTGTGTAATTAATTTTTAATCTAGAAAATTAATGGATTTTTAAAAATATATATATGATTAAGGTGTGTGATATTTATTTTGGGGTTAAAATTATAGATATTATGTAACCATGATCAAAGTAAAAAGACCAAACATACTAAACTAAACAATACAATAAAAAATATGTTTTTAGTCGACTTGTCATCTTAACAAGGGGTTATTAATAAATGGGAAATAAAATGTCACATTTAGATCATATATTGTATGATATGTGTACTTATATTTATTTAATATATGTATATCAAACCCATATTTATTATATATATGGTTAGAATGTGTACAAAATAAGTCCAATCTTAGGAAAATAGATTTTTATCTAACTTTCATTTCTGTGGGACAAATGTTATATTCAATACATCTATCTTTTTTTCATGTATATATTTCTCATGAAAAAAATTAATGAGTATTTTAAAGAAAATAATGGGATATAATATCCAATTATATTTCTTTATATTATAGATAATACAATTAAAAGGTTAACAAAGTGTTAAAATTTTTATGTTTCAGTGTCATTACTTTTTAGAATTGTTTATGATTATTCTTAAATAATTAGATATTATGATATAAATCTCATAAAACTCATGAATTTTATTGAACTATATTTAATTATATAAATTACATTATTTACATTAATATTATTCTCATTATGTACAAAATATTCTAAATGAATTTTAAAAGAAAAATTGAATTTCATTTTTTCTTCATTCAAAAACCCATGTTCTTCCATGTCCATTTTTTCTAAAAATGATTTTATATAATGTTTTAACTATTAACCTGTAACTCCCCATGCTTCCACGGTACGCTTCTCTTTGAATAATACAGTAGTGTGTGTTGTACGCATCTTCGAGATTCTAACACACTACGACCAATCAAAGTAGCTGTTATGAATAGTAATACCCACATTTTGAAAGTTTACAAATTTTATCTCTCAAAATGGACTTCCTTTTTGGATCCGTAATATCAAAATTATCCTAGGGTGAAATTTTGGTATTTTTCTGAAAACATTCAATTTTTGATGAATAGTGAAAAAACACTGAGTTATAGTTTAAAACCGAATCTTTATTTAAATAATTATTTATTTTATTTAAATTTAATTAAGGTCAAAATAGATAAATAATACCTATATAAGTTCAATGTAATTCATTGGAGTTAGTTTAGAATAATGTTTGATATATATAAATTTTATTGAACTTTTCACCGTCTTTTACCCACCTCCTAGGAGAATTTAGAAATTCACATAAAACTTAATTCTACCACTTCTCTGAGTGGAATTTAGAAAATCTGAGATACACGGTTAATATCAAGGAGTAAAATGTGGTTCAATGAGATGAAAATAATTTTTGGTGAATAGTAACTTTTTACTTTTATTTACCACGGTTTAAAGTAAATAGGGTAATTAGGGGTAAAAATGATATTAATATTACCCTAACACATGTCCTAATTGTATTGGAAAAGTGTATCTCGACCAAAAAAAACCTTAGGAATAAAATATTATCATTTAGGTCCACTTGGATTAGATTAGGACATTAATTATTATTTAATTCAAAGAAGAGTTAAAAGAGTTAAAATCAAAGTTTAATAAATAAATTTTTTTAATATAGGGTTATACATAAGATAAATTAGATTGTAAATATTCATTAGAAAGATAAAATGAGTTCTTACATAATGGTATTTTATTTATATTTTTTAGAAATTATAAAATTTAATTTATTTATGAAACAATGGTGATGCAGTAATTACCTAATTAATGAATTATTAAAATAATTGATATTATAAATATCAAAATAAATGTAATTTGAGACTTTTTATAAGTTCAACTAATTTTATAGGTTAATATGACATATTAGTATTGGTTATATAAATTTTGTTCTAAGTAATAATGATGTTATGAAATTATCAAAAACAAAACACCCAATAGTGTCAAAATTGACATAATAGAGGTTTTAAAACAAATATTATATTATTAATTTATATTAAATTCATAAAAATCTAATATTTTTCCAAGAGACTTATATCATGATAGGTTTATCATTAATGGACCACTTGGGGGTCTCTTGTATGTTTATAGTATGTTTATTAACTATATAATATAAAAATACAAAGTGACATGGTAAATGTCAAACTAATTAACTAAGAGTTAAAAATAAAAGATAAGGTTAATATATTGACACAAACCTGTCTAAAACCTATTGGTTGAGTTTTTTAAGACCCATACCCACCTTAAAATTTAAATAATCTACTTTGGATACATTATAAATCTAATATAAATTTATTATAAATTAGTAATTTAAGTTTTTCCTAAAGATCCCATCCACCCCCTTATAAGAGGACACCACTTCTAACCAATTTTTCACACCTTCAAATCCTTTTAGTTCGGCCAAACCCTGCCCAAATATTCTCAAAAATTCCCTCACTTAGACCTAGAGTCTTTTCTTTAGTCATAAAGACAACCTAAGGATCCCTTTTCATCAAATCAAAAGGAATAATCCGAAGAAGAGGTAATGTTTTTCACCACCCTCTTTCAAGTTTCTTTCTTCTTCAACATCTTCTTTATTTGTTATTATAATTATAAAATAATAACTCCAGTATCTTATATATACTGTGATGTTATTATAAATATGTTACAACCATATTCAGTATTATATCCATCCTTTGAATGACATGTCACCATACGTGCGTACGTACGGCTTACCGTCTACACGTCGTGGTGTAATTGTTATGCAAAACATTATTATTTGGATTGGTATAATAATGATGTTTAATTCATGTAAATAATAAATATAACATGATAATTATTCAGTATATATGATATACCATCCAATTATATATTATTTTAATATCAAAATAATGATATTGTCGCTCGTGCATACATACGGGCTACCGTCTCCACGAATGCGATGAGAATCATTCCCCATCATATCCATTCAAGAATAATTCTCATTTAATGATTAAAAATAATGTTTAAGGACATGATATCATTATGGATATGAATAACATACAAACTATCCATAACAAACATGTCTTATGTAACAAAACATATAAAAGAAAATGAGTTAGTTAACACCCGAAACAACGATAATAATAATATATTATTGACAAATCAATGTTAAAAGATAATATATGATATCATATTAATTTATATTATTCTTGTATAATTTAATAACAATTATTTAACCATTATATAGGAGGTTAACCTACCCTCAACCAAGGAAAAGTACAAGGTAAGGGTTTATTTCACAATCTCTTCATTATCTGAGGTTGTTTATACGTAATTATCTACCGGGACCTCTTTATCATCCACATCCATGTTTCCTAAAAATGTATTTAAAATAATTCTTAATATTTTACAGACTATGGGTTAAAGTCATTTATACCATTTTTGACTTTTAATATGATGTTTATAAAGGAATCTTTATGTCCTTTTCCAAACAAGATCCTTTTTAAACTTTTCGATAGAATTAATGTAAGAATGTATTTTTTAACTTATACGGCTGGTGTAGCTATTTTTTCCATTATAAAATCATATAAGCTTCCCTTATAAGCTTATAAGAATATTTTCAAAGTAAATGTTTTATTTTATAATTATGTTACTTTTAAATGATTTCAAAAAAAGAGATATTTCTCTCAAATAGTTTTGTTTTCATCTATGTCAACATCCTTTGATGGATTTTAATATTATTCGAAGTTTATTATGATACAAAACATCTATATTGTATTGAAGTTTATGTGATATGTTTGACAGTGGATGTGTTATTTTTATACCATTTATGGTTTATGGAGAAAGTATTGACATTTGGTATGCTAGTTTTAATACGAATGTTTATGTTATGTTTAAACCTATCTGTATGAGGAATGCATTGGACTTAATATGTGACGGTTGGAGCCCTCTATAGATCCTCGATGCATCGGTAGGTCTCATGAGACAAACTAGTGTCTTGGCACAATACCTTGACTAAATATTATTTGTAGTCTTGGCAGGAGGCCTTGGCTATGTGGTTATGATAGTCTAGCATTATGCATTCCATCATTATGAAAGTGGTTATTGATATTGCATGTGATTATTCAACTAGTAGAATATCCATGTGAATAATTAAATGGAATTATTTCATATTATTCTTTCCATATTATGCTGAAGTTCATGTTTAAAAGGCATTTGTTTTATTTATACATTGCCTTAAATGTTTATGCTTATTTATAATAGTTTCTGCTATAATGTTATCTTTACTGGGCATTTGAGCTCACCCCTTTCTATGTTTTATTTTTCCCAGGATGTGAAGAAGTATTTTATGAATGAACTGTAGGGATAGTATAAGGGGATATGAGTGTGGATACAAGATGTTGTTGTAGTTTTCAGTTTATGATGTAATGTAAACTTTAGGAATTTATCTAGTGTTTCCAAGACTACTAAACTAATAGGTCTTTCGAGACTTGATATTTTGTGATAATTCCAATGTTATGTAATAATGCACTGACTCTGGGTAACTGGGGTCCGGGAATTACAGTTGGAATCAGATAATGTTTAGTACAAACCTTGCAAGCTAGATTTAGATATACTCTGATTAGAGAACATAGATCTAAGATGGACTTTGAGGATTAGTATAGAAGAACTTCCTAGATTTTTAGTATTGTAGAGATTTTGTGAGTTTTCTGAGAAATACATCCTTGTCTATATATGAGTAGGTAGAGGTGGCTCTGGCATAGATGTACCTAGGGGTAAAACCCAAAAACACCGATTTGAGCTTGACTCGAACGAGAACTGGTGCACGACAACGGGCCTTGCTGCATTCTTGGTTATGACACTCCCGGGGGATATGCTTAGGATAATTCTCAATTTCTTTACAAACCATTATGAAAGGTTTATGAGTATATACTTACTCAAAGAAAACATTTTTATGATTATGGATTACATCCATAAATAGTTCAATTTATGTTAAGTGTTTTATAAGTATGGAATTATGTATTTTGATTCATAACCTGATCTAGTTTATGCCATTATTTATAAATGGTTCCTAGTGGAAGAAATGGAAACTGTATCAATGCACACACTCCATGTAGGGATTTCCCTCCTACTCAAGATAATTATAGTAGAGATGGTGATAAAACTGGTGCTGATCAGTTTATCAGCATACAAGGACAACTCACTCAGGTTATGAATAATAACCTTACCCGTATTAAGTACCCTCATCCACAATGTGGAGGATCAATGATAGATTGCTTCATGAGGAAAAAACCACCAACATTAAATGGGATTACAAATTCATTGGTGGCTGAGTAATGGATATGTTCCCAAGAGAAAATATTTCAGGCTTTGGGGAGTAGTGAGAGGGAAAAAGTTGTCATTGTAGTTTATCACCTCACTGGAGATGATGATCAATGGTGGTCATTGATTCAAAACACAAAGGAAGATGATGATGTATCAAATATGGTATGGAGGGAGTTCAAAGATCAATTTTTAGAAAAATACTTTCCTCGTGATCATCAAGCAGATATGGAAAGGCAATTTCTGAGTCTAAGACAAAAGGAGGATGAGAATGTCGCAAAGTATGAGGCTAATGTTACAAGGTTAGCAAGGTATGATGGAGATTATATATGTAATCCAAAAAGTAATATTGATCGTTTTTTTGATGGGTTAAAACCGTTTCTCCGTCAAGTATTATTCTCATAATCCTTCTCATCGTAAGAAGAAATTGTCTCATGTGCTATCAGGACAGAAAAGGAATTCTCGAAGTCTGATGACTTTAAAGCAGATCAAGAGAACACGAGATCTACTGATCAATCTAGGAATGGAAATAATTGGAATAAGGTAATGGTTGAATATCCATCCTATAGTAAATGTGGGAAGAAACACCCCGGTACTTGCTTAAAAGGAATAGAGTCTGTTACAAGTGTGGTGAAAAAGGCCACCAAGCTCGTGATTTCAAGGGGAAGAAAGAAGCTACCGATGTTCAATGCTACAACTGTAGAGATACGAGACATTATGAAAATGAAAGTCCTAATAATTAGGGGAACTTACCTCAGAAAAGGCCAAGTGATTAAGGCCAAGATTATGCTATCAGTACTGCTGAGGTAGAAGCTCCGAAAGACGTGGTCACAGGTAATTTAATGGTTTCCCCATGTTTAGAAAATGCATTATTTGATTCTGGATCATCACATAGTTTCATATCTTCCCAGTTTTCTAAGAAAATTTGATATTTCCAATTTGATTTAACAATGGAGTTTTCAGTTAAAACTCCTAAGGGAAGTATCATTGAAACAAAGTTTTGTGAATCAGTCCCTATTAGAGCACATAAATGTTCTTTATCCACTGATCTCATCGGCATACCTATGATTGAGTTTGATATAATCCTCGGTATGGATTGAATTTTCGACCATGATGTGAATATTTATTGTTAGTAGAAGAAGGTCACGATTTTTTATATGATAAGGAACACCTTATCTTTAGAGAAGAATCATCACCACCCAATTCTTATCTAGATCCACCCCTAGCCACACAACTAACTTCTATTATTTGGGAGGAAGAGAATGAAATTATTGTGGGTGAGTAAAGGAATGTTAAAATAGAGTATTTATCTATTGTGAGAGAATATGTAGATGTGTTTCTAGAAGATTTACCTAGACATCCTCCAAAAAGAGAAGTTGAGTTTTCCATTGATTTAATTCCTGGATCAAGGCCTATATCGAAGACCCCTTATAGAATGGGCACTGTGGAATTAATTGAACTATAGAAACAACTAGAGGAATTGAGTTATAAGGGATTTATTTTCCCTAGTGTTCCTCCATGGGGAGCCCCTGTTCTTTTTGTTAAAAAGAAAGATGGATCTATGAGGTTATGTATCGACTACAAGGAAATCAAAGCTATAACAATAAAAAAAGTATCCCCGACCTTGCATTGATGATTTATTTGACCAACTGCCTAGAGATCAAGACTTTTTAAAGATTTCCCTTTGATCCAGATATCATCAGTGGTGTGTGAAGAAGGAAGTCATTCCGAAGACAGCATTTTGAACCAGGTACGGGCATTACGAGTTTACAGTAATTCCTTTTGGATTGACTAATTCACCTTCTGTATTCATGGATCTAATGAATAGAGTTTTCAAGGAATATCTTGATGAATTTGTGGTTGTATTTATTGATGATATCTTGGTATACTCAAAAAGCTATGAGGATCATGAAAATCGCTTGCACATTATCATGAAGACTCTGAGAAGACATGAATTATATGGGAAGTTTAGAAAGTGTGAATTCTGGATTCAAGAGATTTATTTCTTGGCCATATTATCTCTAAATATGGTATCTCTGTTGATCCTAATAAGACCAAGGCAATCCAAGAATGGCCCTCACCAACGAGTATAACTGAGGTACGCAGTATTATTGGTTTAGCAGGTTATTATCAACATTTCGTCCAGAATGTTTCCTGGTTGGCTAACCCATTAACAAAGATCACACGTAAAGAGGTTAAATTTGTTTGAAAAAAAGAGTGTGAAGAATGTTTCGATGAACTGAAGAGAATATTAGTCAATGCTCCTATAGTGACTCTACCATCATGGAATGATTGGTTCATTATTTATAGTGATGTATCTAAGAAAGAACTTGGTTGTGTCCTTATGCAGAATGATAGGGTTATTTCCTATGCATCACGATAGTTGAAATATCATGAGCATAACTATCCTACTCATGATATCCAGTTAGAAGTTGTGTTATTTTCTTTGAAGATATAGAGACACTACCTCTATGGTGAAAAATGTGAGATTTATACTGATCACAGGAGTTTGAAGTATATTTTATCACAAAAAGAACTCAACATGAGGAAAAGGAGATGGAGTTAATTACTCAAGGATTATGATTGCGCGATACACTACCACCCGGGGAAGGCAAATAAGGTGGAAGATGCTTTAAGCAGAAAAGATCATGGAGTTTTGAACAATATGAGAATTGAAATGGATCCAATTTTTATGGATCTAGTGAAGATGGACATGGGAATAACCATGGAAGGTGAAACATTAATTATTTTTCAAATGATTTTCGAACCATCTTTACTAGAAAGGGTAAAGAGTTCTCAAATCGGTGATGAAGAGTTTCAAATGAAGGTTAATGTTGTGAATGATGGGAGATTGAGTGACTTTGTGTGTGAAGATCGAATTTTAATATTTGGGAAGAGAATTTTTATTCCCGATATACCTGATCTGAAAAGGGAATAGTTAGATGATGCTCATAGCTCCAATTTCTCTATACACCCTGGGAGCACCAAAATGTATAGAGATTTGAAGGAACACTTTTGGTTGGACAACATAAAGAGGGAGATTTATGATTTTGCATCAAGATGTATGGTTTGTCAACAAGTGAAAGCCGGAAGGTAACATCCTGGAGGAGTCATGCAACCTCTTCCCATACCTCAGTGGAAATGGGATAATATCACGATGGACATTGTCATGGAACTACCAAAGACTCCTAGAAGGATCAATGCAATATGGGTTATTGTTGATCATCTTACCAAGTCATCACATTTTCTTTCTATAAGAGAAGATCTTCCACTGGAACGTCTAGTAAGACTATATATTAATGAAGTTTTGAGACTTCATAGAGTACCCATATCGAATGTTTCTGATCGTGATCCCTGTTTTAATGCATGATTCTAGAAGAGTCTTCAGAAGGCCTTGGATACTGAACTTCATTTGCGCACTGCCTACCACCCTCAAGCAGATGGACAATCAGAATGGACTATTCAAACCTTAGAAGACATTCTGAGGTCATGCTCACTAGACTTTCAGGGTATGTGGGATCAATATTTACCTCTGGTAGAATTTTCCTATAACAATAGCTTCCATTCGAGTATTCAGATGGCACCATATGAAGCATTATACGGAATGAGATGCCGCAAACCAACCTATTGGGATGACGTTGGTGAAAGAAAACTTGTTGGCCCAGAACTGGTGGAGGAAACAGTGGAAAAGGTAAACGTAATCCAAAACCACATCAAAGCAGCTCAAAGTAGGCATAAGATCTATGCCGAAAACTGAAGAAAGGATTTGGAATTTCAGGTAGGAGATAATGTTTTCTTGAAGGTATCTCCATGGAAGTGAGTTATATGTTTTGGTAAGAAGGGTAAATTGATTCCCAGGTACATCGGACCTTTCAAAATTCTAGAATGAATTGGGGAAGTATCTTACCATTTGGCAATTCCTCCAAGTCTCTCCAAAGTTCATGATGTGTTCCACGTATCACTGTTGAGGAAATACATGCCTGACCCAACGCATGTACTCACCTATGAGGAATCAGAACTGGAACCTGATCTGTCTTATTGTGAAGAGCCCATCAGGATTATTGATACAAGAGAACAAGTGTGGAGAAACCGGACGACTCATCTGGTAAAAGTTCTATGGAGGAACCATAAGATGGAAGAAACAATGTGGGAACCCGAGGAACTTATGATGAAGAACCACCCAATTCTTTTCATGCGATAGTATTATAGAAATTTCAATGGTGAAATTATTTTAATAAGGGGAGAATGTAACACCCCAAGCTTCCATGGTACGCTTCTCTTTGAATAATACAGTAGCGTGTGTTATATGCAACATTGAGATTCTAACACACTACGACCAATCAAAGTAGCTGTTATGAATAGTAATACCCACTTTTTGAAATTTTATAAATTTTATCTCTAAAAATTAACTTCATTTTTGGATTCGGAATATCGAAATTAGCCTAGGGTGAAATTTTGGTATTTTTCTGAAAACTTTCAATTTTTGATGAATAGTGAAAAACACAGAGTTATAGTTTAAAACCAAATTTTTATTTAAATAATTATTTATTTTATTTAAATTTAATTAAGGTCAAGATAGATATATAATACCTATATAAGTTCAATTTAATTCATTGTATTTAGTTTAGAATAATTTTAGATATATAAAAATTTTATTGAACTTTTGACCGTCTTTTACCCACCTCCAAGGAGAATTTGGAAATTCACATAAAACATAATATTACCACTTCTGTGAGTGGAATTTTAAAAATATGAAGGATACGGTTAATATCAAGGAGTAAAATGTTGTTCAATGAGATGAAAATAATTTTTGGTAAATAGTAATGCTTTACTTTTATTTACCACTATTAAAAGTAAATACGGTAATTAAGGGTGAAAATGATATTAATATTACCCTAACACATGTCCTAATAATATTGGACAAGTGTACCTCGACCAAAAACAAACTTAGAAACAAAATATTATCATTTAGGTCCACATGGATTAGATTAGGACATTAATTATTATTTAATTCAAAGTAGAGTTAAAAGAGTTAAAATCAAAGTTTAATAACTAAAACATTTCCAATATAAGGTTATACAAAAGATAAATTCAATTATAAATATTCATTAGAAAGATAAAAATATTTCCTACATAATGGTATTTTATTTATAATTTTTCAAAATTAAATAATTTAATTTATTTATGACACAACGGTGATGCAGTAATTACCTAATTAATGAAATATTAAAATAATTGATATTATAAATAACAAAATAAATTTTATTTGAGACTTTTATGAATTAAACTAATTTTATAGGTTAATATGACATATTATTATTGGTTACATAAATTTTTTTCGAAGTAATAATGCTATTATGAAATTATAAAAAAAATACTCAATAGTGTCAAAATCGACATAAAAGAGTTTTTAAAACAAATATTATATGATTAATTTATATTCAATTCCTAAAAATATAAGGTTCGGCCAAGAGACTTATATCATGATAGGTGTATCATTAATGGACCACTTGTGGGGCCTTTGAATGTTTATAGTAAGTTTATTAGCTATATAATAAAAAAACAAATAATTAACTAAGAGTTAAAACTAAAAGATAAGGATAATATAGAGACCCAAACCAGTCTAAAACCTACTGGTTGATTTTTTTTAGACCCATACCTACCCTAAAATTTAAATAATCCACTTTTGAGCCATTATAAACCGAATAAAAATTTATTATAAATTAATACTTTAAGTTTTTCCAAAAGAGCCCCTCCTCCCCCTTATAAAAGGACACCACTTCAAACCAATTCTTCACACATTCAAAGCCTTTTGGTTTGGCCAAACCCTACCCAAATATTCTTTAAACATACCTCAATTCAACTTAGAGGCCTTCCTTTAGTCAGAAATCCAACCTAAGGATCCCTTTTGATCAAATCAAAAGGAAGAACCCAAAGAATAGGTAATGTTTTTCACCACCCTCTTTCAAGTTCCCTTCTTCCTCAACTTCTTCTTTCTTTGTTATTACCATTATAAAATAATAACTCCAGTATCTTCTTTATACTGTGATGTTATTATAAATATGGTACAACCATATTTAGTATTCTATCTATCCTTTGAATGACATGTCACCATATGTGTGTACGTACGACTTACCGTCTCCACGCAGTGGTGTAATTGTTATTCAAAACATCATTATTTGGATGGGTATAATAATGATGTGTAATTCATGTAAATAATAAATATAATATGATAATGATTCTGTATATATGATATACCATCCAATTATATATTATTTTAAATTCAAAATAATGATATTGTCTCTTGTGCGTACGTACGGACTACCGTCTCCACAAACGCAATGAGATTCATTCCCCATCGTATCCATTCAAGTATAAATCTCATTTAATGATTAAAAATATTTTTTAAGGACTTGATATCATTCTGTATATAAATAATATAAAACCTATCCATAACAATCATGGCTTATGTAACAAAACATATAAAATAAAATGAGTATGTTAACAATCGAAACAACGATAATACTAAGATACTATTAACAAATCAATGTTAAATGATCATATATGATATCATATTAATGTATATGATTCTTGTATAATCTAATAACATTTATTTCACCATTATATAGGAGGTTAACCTATCCTCAACCAAGGAAAAGTACAAGGTAAGGGTTTATTTAACAATCTCTTCATTATCCAAGGTTGTTTATACGTAATTATCTACTGGGACCTCTTGATCATCCACATCCATGTTTCTTAAAAATGTATTTCAAATCATTCTTACTATTTTACAGACTATGGGTTAAAGTCATTTATACTGTTGTTGACTTTTTATAAGAAGTTTATAAATGAATATTTCTGTCATTTTCCAAACAAGTTCCTTTTTAACCTTGTCGGTAGAATTAAGGTAAGAATGTCTTTTTCATCTTATACGGTGGGTGCAGCTATTTTCCACCATTATAGAAACATCGAAGCTTCCCTTACAAGCTTATAAGAATATTTTCAAAGTAAATGTTTTATTTGATAAGTATGTTACTTTTAAATGATTTAAAAAAAAGTGATGTTTCTCTCAAATAGTTTTGTTTTCATCTATGTCAACATCCTTTGATGGATTTTAATCTTATTTGAAGTTTATTATGATAAAAAACTTCCATATTGCATTGAAGGTTTTGTGATATGTTTGACTATGGATGTGTTATTTTTATACCATTCATGGTTTATGGAGAAAGTAATGATATTTCGTAGGCTAGTTTTAATACAAATGTTTATGTTATGTTTAATCATGTTCATATGAAGAATGCATTGGATTTAATATGTGATAGGTGGAGTCTGCTATAGCTCCTCAGTGCATCGGTAGGTCTCATGAGACAAACTAGTGTCTTGGAACAAGGCTTTGAAAAAATCTTATTTGTAGTCTTGGCACGAGGCCTTGGCTATGTGGTTATTATAGTCTGGAATTATGCAATCCATCATTATGAAAGTGGTTATTGATATTGCATGTGATTATTCAACTAGAATAATATCCATGTGAATAAGTAAATGAAGTTATTTCATTTTATTTTTTCCATATTATTTTGATGTTTAAGTTTAAAAGAATTTTGTTTTAGTTATAGATTACCTTAAATGTTTATTCTTATTTATAAAAGTTTCCGCTACATTGTTATCCTTACTGGGCATTTGAGCTCATCCCTTTCTATGTTTTATTTTTCCCAGGAAGTGAAGAAGTATTTTATGAATGACCTGCAAGGATAGTATAAGGGGATATGAGTGTGAAGACAATATGTTGTTGTAGTTTTCACTTTATGATTTAATGTAAACTTTATGAATGTATCTAGTGTTTCCAAGACTACTAAACTAACCGGTCTTTCGAGACTTGATCTTTTGTGATCATGCCAATGTTATGTAATAATGCACCGACTCTGGGTAAATGGGGTCGGGGCGTTACATAACCAGTGGGTGTTTAATGAATTTTTTTCCAATGTTTTATTTTTTTAAAAATGTTTTAAAAGTAATATTATTTTCAATTTATGAACAAGGTTCTATTGAATCTTTACCAAAAATGTCAAAGGAATCCCTATTTTAACAAATACGACCTACTGAATATTTTTCCATCATTATAACCCCACTAATATTTATATTTTGTTTATGAATAAATTAGATTTCAATTATGGATTTCATTATATACATCACCATTTTAAACATTCACTAGACACAACACCACCTTAGCTTGTATTATAAGAAACATAGAGTTTCCATAAAACATAATTTTATTATTATTATAATTTCAACAAGACTATTATAGAGAATATTTTAATAATATTAATATGAATACTAAAAACTAATGTTTTAAAAAATTTTAAAATAGTATCACATAAATAAAACATATTGATAATGTAATATTTAATTTTGGGTAATGTCTTTTTGTTGGGAAAAATAGTATTTTCTAAAAAAACTAATTTTCATGTCCTTCTATTAAAACTAATATAATAATTTTAGTAAATTTTAGAAATATAATTATATAATATAAAATTTATTTTTGAAATCATAATTTCAAAATTATCTTATAGTGATTTATTTGGGATTTTTCTAAAAAACATCATTTGTAAATGAATTATGAAAAAATAAATTGTAATTGAAAAAAAAAATTATCTATTTTATTAATATTGTTAAATTATATTTTAATTTAGTTTTAAATTAAAATTATTTTTTATTAAATCAATTAATCAAATTATAGTCATTAGAATCAACTTCTCATTGAAAATGGATATAAAAAATTTAAATATTTTTAACATTTTCACATTAAAACTAATTGTGTCATCGCATCTGTAGGATTAATTTTCAAATATTTTTATCCAATTATATGATTAGAAATCATAAAAATGGATTCTATTATTTTAATAATCATAATTTATATTGTCTAATAAGGACAACGTTGTTTTTTTAAAAAAATATCAGTGGATGTAATTAAAATTAATTACAATGATTAAGTTATAGACGAGTTTAACTAGTAACTAATCATTGAATATATGGTTAAAAGTGACCATAAACAAGGAAAAACCAAATTTTATATCCTTATTTCAACCTTGAATCATCATTTATTGATGTATGTGTGTCATGGAAGCCTCTTGATTTATAAAAAGGTGGGGATTATACACTTATTTTCAAAAATCCCAAGTCTGTCCTTTCACACACTTATAAAAGTGAACTCAAACCCTCACTTATTCAAATATATAAATATATTTTTATTAGATAAAACCTAACAAAATATGATTCTAACTTCCTCCAAATAATCCTAGAGGATTCAAATTATTCATAAATCCAACCAAGGAATCCCTTTGGTAAAATCCAAAAGGAGTTTCCTAAAGAAGAGGTAACATCCTTTTGAAAGATTTTTTTATTTCTTTATCCAAACGTAAATTATTATTATTCCATGATAATATAATAAACTATGTATCCTATATATTCTTTTTTTATGTTTACAACCTATAATGAAACACACTTTCATCAAATGGGATATGCAATCATCATTCGTGTGTAATATAACCTACCGCCTCACAAACCGATGTCATTCCTTCATCCATTACCACTTATAATGGTTAGAAATAATGATTGAGTTACAATTTTATATTATATTTCTGATTCCTTAATGATTATATCATTATTATATAATATATACCTTCATGATTCCTATTTTTTTGGAAATAAAAAGTCATCATTTATGGATGTGTAGACCACCACCTCCTTAAAGTGATGTGATTCGTTCACACTTAACATGGAACATATTAAGGGAGGGTTTAATAAAAACATGTGATATATATGAAATAATAATTATACTATAACTATAATATATATATAAATATAAATATATATATATATCATTTAATTCTCTTCCTTATTTCAATACTCCAAGAAAATGGAAACATCGTTCATGTGTACGTACCACCCACCATCTTCATAAACAGTGTACTTCATTTCCTTTTCACATATATTATAGATTATTATAAATAAATAATTAGTTAATATATATTATATTTATTTCATGTTCATAATTCTAGATATAAGTAATTCATTATATTTAATAGGTTATAAAATCTAGAAATTCAAAACACATGCGAGAAGCAAACTAGTAATTACCCAAAATGTATAATTATCAAAGAAGTGTTAATAAAGTGGTAATAAAAGGTCCTAAGAATATAATATATGGTATAATATAATTTAATATGTTTATTTAATATATTTATAAAAATCTTATACTGATTATACATGAGGTTTGAATGAATACAATGAGGGTCCACACACAAGGTATGAGAATTGTACCTCACTTTTTATATCATTGAGATACATTCCATATTCACCACTCGTTTATTTTTTATAGTTTATATATTTCCCATGAATTTATTATATGAATATTATATTTAAATTAATTGGTATATACATATTAATTTGATTATCTCTATTACATGGTGTTTTACTATTCAAAAGTTACTAAATCGGTAAGGTAATTTGGTCAAAATATTCCTTATTTGAGACAAAAGTTTTGTTATGAACATATATTCTTTTATGAGGTGTATATACTATTGTTTTAAATTTTATATCATGAATCTATTTTCTTTCATGATATTTTAAACGTCAATAAATTTTATTCTCTACTGGGTATTTTTATTCAATGTTACCAAATGGATAATAGTTTATTGATATAGTCTCACCATTATCGGGATTATTTAAGATTATTATTCTATTGAGGTGGGATGGAGGAGTAATGGGTCTCATAGCCTCCAATCATGCGGAAACCATTCACTCCATTTTAAAACCCTAGATCTCTTCCATAATTCCTGTTGATTTTTTTATGCGTGAAAGTTCCTTATCTTCATCTGGGTGATCCTCAGTTATCAATATCTTTGTCGGAGTTTTTTGAAGCATAGATCCATTTGGATCTAACACTGGTGGAACAATTCAATCAGCGAAGGCCCTCGGTTGATGACTTATAACACTTCATCTTTGGTAAGTTGGATTTGCATGACTGCGTAGTTTTTGGTCTTCTCAACAAATTCCAATTCATGATTCGGGTTTCCTCGGAAGATGATTTGATTCGGGCCTAGTCCAGTTCCCCTCGTAGATGAAATCACTGTCGATTCATCCTCCTTCACTGGTCATTTGATCTATGTATGAATTATGATCTATCAACCATTGTGGCATGGGTTAGTCTCCCTCAACTCCCTCTTCCTTTCCAAAATCCTACAATTGTTCGTATGATTGGTAATATGGTTTGTCGGTATCTATGTTCCGATGTTCAAACATCCACTATAAGACATCCGGTGAATCCCCACCTCTGTGTGGAGGTGGATGTTGCAAGTCCATCAGTCGATTGGATCTAGCTTACCATGGGTGAAGATTTAATATGGAGGCAGGCCGTTGTATTTGAATATTGTGTAGACTACTGCAATACCTGTTGTCGATTGGGGAATATGGCTTCGAAGTGTCAATGTGAGGTGATGAGCAGAAGAACCTCTAACTCGAGGGAGAGGGTAGGCAAGGCCTCTGGGCCGAGGCTGATGTCTGCTGAAGGTGTGCTTTCTAGAAGTGCAGATGGTGTGGAGAACCGAGCTGCAGTGCCTTCGAGGGATGCAGCGGCACCCCCCATATCCATATGTTTCTACAGTGTTCAGTAGGCTTCGACATAATATAAAATTTGGGGATGGGGTGACACAAGCTAGTGCAAAGGATGCTTCTGGTACTGGCTAAATGGGATGTACATCAAGTGTTAATGTCGTTGTAAAGGACATACAACATGAGGATTTTGTGCCTTTATCTAATGAAAAGGATAAGGGTTGGTGTAAAAGAGCAACAAATGCGGTTGATGGAAATATGGATGTTATTGGCTGTGATAGTGGTCCTTTTGAGGTGATGGAAGTTGCTAATGGGCCACAAGGAAGGGATGTGAATGATAGGGGTGTGGGGTTCACAGTTGATACTAGAAATAACATCCAAGAGTTGGATCAAGAGAATGTGGAGGAGGACATCCCAATGAATTAAGGTCCCAATATTCAGCATGGGTCTCCTTTATGGGAGGTTGGAAATGAATCAAAATCAATGCAGCAGGGGACAATGGTTAGTTATGAGTTTATAGAACAACCAAGGCGTCTCACTATGATTGACACCAATGGCCAATTCTATAAGGGAAGTAGAGTGAAATATACATATCATGAGGTTCTCATCCTGGGGAAATGAAGGGATTGCTCTGAGAGTGATAAAGAGAACTATAGTGGGATGATCAAGCCTTCATTTAGTGATGTGGTCTAGGGTGGGAGGAAGAATGTGGACGAGATTCAGGAAGTCAATATTGCTCCACCGTGATGCAGGTCAAGGAAGGACTAATCCTACCAACCAAAGCTGATGTCCACCAGGCCTTCTATTAGAAACATTGAGCTCTTATTCTTGGAATGGATAAATCTGTGAAGAAGTTATGCTAAGGTTCTGAAGCATTATGAAATTTTGTAATGTGAATCAGCTACTGTAGGGGAATCATTCCACGAGGGATGCGGAGACGAGAATGGTTTTTAGGATATGTAATTTCCTTTTTTGGCATGTGGTACTTGATTACCATTCTTTTCTTTTATTTTAATAAATGGTCATGGGGATATCCCCTAGCTAAGCTTCTCTGGTATTATGATCCATATCTCAGAAAATTTAATGATTATTCTATATTATAGTTCCTCATAACATCATTAGGTATTGGTACAATATTCCAACTATTTGGTAATTAAGATAACTAACATTTTTTTTAAGAAATACGAACATTATTTCTCCCTTCAGTCAGAAATTTATTTTAATCCAAAAAAAAGTTTCTTAAAAAAGTTTTCAATTTATATAAATAATATTTTGAATTTATTTTCAAATAAAAAGGATTTTAATTATTTAAAAATCTTCCTTTATATGTTTTCAAATATATTTTCAAATAAAAATGTTTTCAAAATGATTAATGATTTAAAAAGGGGTTTCCAAATAAAATAAAATAATTTCATCAATTTTTTAAAAAAAGATATATTTCTAAATTATTTTATATCTAATATGACATCTGTTGGTGTTACTCATTCTTTTATATGGATAGTATCTAAGGATATCATTAATATAATTTCTATAATTTGATTATGTTTTAATGGAATGATGTATATGAATCCCATTTCTCTTTCATAGGTTATATGTTTATAGAAACCATTTTATTTTGCATTGGTTATATTCTTTTTGGAACCCATTTATCATTTAAGGGTTATATTCTTAGGGACATTGTTTCTTTTTATGGGGTATATTCTTTTGAAACCATCTTATTTTGATGGGTTATTCATTGATGACATGACTACGAAACCCATCTATTTTCCACAGGTTTTGATATCATGACATGTTTGTGATACCCATTTCATTTCATAGTAATATTTTTAATGATACAGTAGAATAGATATTTATGATTTCATTATGAGATGGGTGGGTAATATTTCTCCTTGAAATTCATTTTCAGATAGATTTATATATCATGAGATAGATATGGATAGAATGACAAGTAAAATCAGTTTAGTAAATGACTTTTTCAGCTAAGATGGTATTGGGAGTGAACCATAACTACTAATATGGTCATGGGAGTGAACCGTGACTACCAAGATGGTTTTTGGGTGAATCAATTATACTAAGGTGACATTGGTATTAATCATTTACTCATATATAAATCTTTTTATATGATTATGTGTTGTCCACAATTCCATATTTTATTCCTATGTTACATTTTCTTTCCTCTTCTCATGATTCCCTTATGATTCATGTTTTATAAACTGAAAATATTTGTGAAATTACTTTTTTACTATGATATTTTATGTGCAGGGTATGATCTTAATGATTTATTATCATGTTCACATACCCTTATGTTCATTATTATCCTTATATATCTCCCTTGTTTTCCCTTACCAAGCTTCTAAGCTCACCCCATTTATATTTCATTTCCCCAGGTTATGAAGATATGAATTATGTATATTGTGTCCAAGATGTGTTTTATTCTTGTATAACCTAGTTTTTGGAAATCTTTCCCACTTATGTACCAGTTTTTATGTTTCCATGTTTCTAAAGTCACTAATCTAATAGTGTTTTTGGGTGTTTTTTATTTAATTTGTTAAGTATTAGGAAAATATTATGTAATGTCTATGTAAGGGAAGAGAGGGTAAAAATAGTTTGTGTTAGAGAATTTTTTTTCAAACATTTAAATTAGGAGGAGAAAACCTTAGTAGTATCTCTAAGAACATTCCCCTAAGGAGAATTCTAAGGATCATCCAAAGTATATGAAAATGTCCCAGAATTTTGGTCAAGGATAGTGGGAGTGGTTTCCTTGAAATAAATACCTATATAGATACTACATGCGGATGTGGCTCTAGAATAGATGTGCATAGGGTAAAAAACTCTAAAACACGGTATTTAGATATTCTCAATCGAGATAATCTAAAAAACAATATTCCTTACTGCACATATGGACTGACGCTCCCTAGTGATATGATTTTAAAGTTTACAAACTCATCACAAATCATTATAAATGATTTAAATATAATATGTATTTTAATAAACTAGGATAAACATAATGGGTTATAGTTGGAATAATTATTCATAATTTATATATCCCATAAGTAATTCTATGATTATGTGGTTCCCCATTATGATAATTTTCTCTTACGATATTATTTTTGAGTGTAGTCAGTGGTTGGATCCTAAAGGAACATCATTAATGCTATGTGTGATGGGAAATTAAAGGATTTTTGTCCTGGGGATTTGAATAATATGGTATCTGAAATAAAAAATATCATTGTTATTCTCATACATTTTTTCATGCTATGAATCATGATGGACTTCCAAATGATCGATGGAGGGAACACCGATCTGTTGGGTACTTCATGAGGAAATATCTTTATTATTTTAGTGGGTCTTATGATCCTCTAGTTTCTAAAAATTTATTAATACCACTAAAATGATATTTTTCATCTCCAATAATTGGAACATTATAATTTCATTCAAGCTATTTATTATTTATAAGGACAAGTGGACCAATCATGTACTCTAATCAAGAATACAAGGAAACAATATGAAATTGAATCCATGAAATGGGACGAGTTCAATAAATTATTTTTCAGTATGTAAATTCCTCGTATACTATTTACAATGACGTTCAAAGAGGTCATTGAATTAATAAAATGGTATGATGGATCCATCAACACCTATGAAGCTAATTTTACATGATTTGTGAGGCATGGTTTTGGTATTCTCATCCAACCTAAAAGTAATGTTTATATATTATTTAGTTTCTTAAATACAAGTCTCAGAAGGGTGTTATCCACAATAGAATTTAGTATCAATGAATATATTTTTCATTGTGAAATAATGGTTTAAATGAAGGTTAGAGTTTCATATCAATCTCATGGTTTTTATAAGAAAAGTAAGATGGAGGACAAAAAAACTAAAAACTAAGGAGAGAAGAACATGAGATTTTTGTATCATCCCAATTAAGTAATGAATAATAAGTATCTTTATCTATGTTTATTAATGAATTAGATAGTGTTTAAGAGGCTTAAAATGAAAATAAATCCAATCTTAAGCATGGAATACACTAATATTTTTTAAATGATTGTTTTACTGCCTTTTGATGGAAAACCATTTTTGAATCTATATTTTGAAAATTTTATAAGCTATGTTTGTCAAAATAAACTCATTCTTTATGATTGGGACATAAAAATTTACTTTGGGTGAATTTTTGGTATTTTTCTGACAATGTTAATTTTTTAATGAATAGTGAAAAATACTGCATTTTACATCAAAACTGCTTTTTAATATACATTATTTATATGATTAGATTATCTTTTTAATTGGTTTTAAAGTTAAATTAGAATATATTTTTACCATTTAATCCAATGGTGGTCATTAGGATTAATTTCACATTGGAATTGGGCATAAAATAATGCCAATCTTTTTATAGATATTGTTTTAAAAAAACCCTATATTTGTTTTGACAACGGGAATTATTTTTAAATAAATTATTGAAATTTATGTGTTGGAATTTGGTAAAATGGATTAAATATTTGGAATCATATGGTCCAAATTATATAATCAAGACTCTTTTGTTTTTAGACATTATGAATAGTAATGATGGTAATTATCTTTAATTATCTTGATTAATGAGTAATCGGGTAGTTAAGGATAATAAAATGATATCATAATAAAAAAAAGAAAACAACATGTGTCCTAAGGCTACTGGTTGTCTCCTGGCCGACCATGGGATGCCTTGTTCTAATCTTGGGGGCCCCATTGAATCACTTTTGTGAGAAAGTGACTTTTTATCTTTTTTATTTTTAAAGAATGTTAAATGTGACAAAGAATGTATCACCTAAGTAAAATATTTTTAATTTTGTCTACATAAATGATCTTTTGGACTAAAATTTTAATTATAAATCTAAAAATATTTCCTACATCATGATATTTTTTTCATAATTTTTATAATTAAATAAATTAAATTTTTTATCACATCATGATGATGCAACGATTACCTCATTAATAATGGATTTAAATAAAATGAAATGATAATGTAAAATCTATGACCTACACATGTCCAAAACCTATTGGATGGCTGGATTTCGAACCCTTATCACCATACCCTCTAATTATATCAATGTGGGACCTTTTGAATCCTAAAATTAGTTTCAAATAAAGTAACATTTCTTTACTTTCCAAGAGCGCCCCTCCTCTCCTCTTATAAAAGGCCCACACCTCTACCTTCTTACCCACACTTCCAAAGCCTTTGGCTCGGCCAAACCCTGCCAATTGTTTCTCTCCACTTCCCTCTCTTACTCCTTGAAGCCTCACTTTGGGCAGAAGTCTTCCCAAGGAATCCTTTGAGCTCAAACCAAAGGGAGTTACCCGATTTTAAGGTAATGTCTTCACTTGAGTCCTTTTGTTTTATTTTTCTTCTCCAACCCCCTAAACTCTTTTTATTCATTTATTTTGTAACAAATCTAGTATCTTAAATATACTAGGATGTTTTTATAAGAAGGATTCAAACTACACTTACACACACCAACATCTAATGGTTAAAGAACATACTGTTTCCGTGGATGGCCAATTTATGCCTCCCGAAACGATGATTGTTCAACATTCTTTTAACACCTTAAAAGGTAGCCATTAAGGTGTCACTAGATTTATATATGATATATAATATGTTTATGTTTTCCTTAAGCTTCTGTATTTTTCATTTTGGGCATACCTTTATGGTTTCCATTATGGTTAAACACGATATCTTCATTTAAGGAAGTGCGGACTACCGCCCCCTCAAAGTGATTTGATTCGTTAAATACCATATGTGGGACATATAAAGGATGGAGTTATGATATTATATATGATATTATACTAAAATTATAATATAACTTTATATCATTACGATTCCATTCTATAAAATACGAAATATAAATGAAAGTAGCGTTAATGCGTAAGTACGGCTTACCGTCTCCATGAACGGTGCATTTCATTTCTTACCTCTAAATGTTATATAATATTATAAATGCATGCATGTACTGGATATATATAATATCTATGATATCTACACCATGAATAACATTCTGGATATAATGGATACATGAACAACTTGTAATTATAAAGGGTTTATTTCTGACTCAAGTACCAATGATCATTAAAACGACCATTATTAACTTAAATAATTACATAGTGTTCATGACATGGAAATAAGTGATATAAAAGGAATAATGAACTTTAAAAAGGTTCTTAAACAAGTATAAATTAACTCAAGTTTATTATTTAGGAGATTAAATGACGATCGAGTCATGTCGGACCCGAGGTATGGGACTTCGTCTCAATCTCCATTCATTGAGGCATATTTTGTTTTATACATAACCTTCTTTTATATGGTGTATAAAACCCTTTGAATTTTAAGTTTATTCAAAAAGGAATCTTTTTATACGAAGAGTTTACTAAATGACAAAAGGGAATGTTTTTGCCGTACGTATGCGGCGACAATGACTTCTCTGCCGCCGTGACCATTATTTGAGTTTCGGCATCCTCTACAAGCCATACCTTTTTCTAAAGAAAAATAAATACCATGTTTTACTTTTATTTTATTTTGGTATTGAAAATGGTTTTCATAATGTATTTATATCAATGTGTTGTATTGATATCTTGTGATTGAAAGGTGGAAATGTTATGTTTCATTTATGCATGTTTTATGTGATACGATTATGTTGAGGCTCTTGGGAATTATTATAAAGACGGGTGGTTACATGATAAACTAAGGGCGGGTGAGCCCGATATAGCTCTCCAATGCATTGGGTAATGTGAAGGAGTGAAACGTTAAGGTTTCTCCGAAGATATTTAGGGAATATACTGTGATGGGTATTCCAAACGTAACCAAGAGGGTTACTCCCTACGTAAGAATGTTATGAATGCCTCATGTTACCTTTATGTCTTATGATTTCTATGATTTATTCATGATTTGATGAGGTATGTTAAAGTGCTTATGTTTTATGGGTAAAATATGATTTCATTCTTATGTATATATGTACCCATGTTTCCTTTCCATATTTTTATATCCCTTACTGAGCTTTTTATGCTCATCCCAAGTTTTTTTGAAATGTTATTCACAGGTCAAGGGAAAGGTACATGATATGATGATAGTGTCAAGGAAGTGTCAAGAAATAATCCACGTTTTATTTTAAATATGTTTCCATTGATGGGAAAGAAGAATACTATCTTTATGTAACCACTTTGTTTATATGTGGAATGTAATGTATGTTTTATGATCTAATTCTCTAAAACTCTAAACCCGAAAAGATCCTCAATATGTAATCTTTTAATAACTCAAGATTAAGTAAGTTTTAAGGCGGGGTCCTTATAGTTGGTATCAAAGGTCAGTTTAGATAACTTTAGGAGTTAGAATTCTATTAAATGATTATCCAAAAATATTTTTTTATGGTCAAATTGAAGTGATATAGCATTTGAAGATTACCATGTTCCTTCATCTAAGACATGTTTGTTCAGAATGGTTTTCCGCAGAGGAAACAAGGAAGCAGTGCTAGGAAGGAATACAGAAGGAAATAACCTTCCGAATCAGCATCCTGAGATGGTCAGAATTGGAACTGAACAGTTTGTTGTAGTAATGGAGCAGTTGACTCAAGCGATAAATGGTGGTGGTATCCATGCACGAGATCATCCAGATCAACCGCAATGGAACATGTCAGTGGTGGAACATTTCATGAGGCAACATCCCCCATCATTCAGAGGATCATCTGACCCTGTGTTAGTTGAAGGGTGGATTAAAGCACTGGAGAAAATTTTCGATGCCATGGGGTGTTCAGAAAATCAAAAGGTAAGTCTTGCTATTTACCATTTGGAGGGTGAAGCCGATCAGTGCTGGTCGATGGTTAAAAATATCAGGGACTCCGATGAGATTGATGCTCTTGACTGGGATGAATTCAAAGGTATGTTTCTTGAGAAGTATTTTCCTAAGGCTGTTCGACTTAGGATGGAAAATAAATTCTTGGAATTGAGGCAAGAGGAAGACTCAGTGGCTACCTATGAAGAAAGGTTCACTCGATTGGCAAGGTATGCTCCAAATTTTATCCGAGACCTTGATAGTAAAATAAATCATTTTTACTCAGGATTAAAGCCAAAATATCGAAGGGAATTAGCTTCTCGTGAGTTTAAAAGTTATGAAAATCTTGTTCGATGTGCTAAGAAGGTGGAAATGGAGTTTGTCGGTGATCAAGTGTTCTATAACAACCAGTAGAAGAATAGACCGAGGTGGCAGGAGAAAGGGAAGAATTTTTCAAAAAAGTCTGATGGTAAGAAATCTATGTTTCTAGTTTGTGATAAATGTGGTAAAAGGCATGATGGGGAATGTCTTCTGAATTCTGGAAAGTTCTACCAATGTGGTAAGATGGGACATAAGGCTCGTGATTGCACTGAAAAAGATCAAGGTGAAGGTAAGACCAAATTTTATTTATAGTTAGTGAAATGTTTTAAGTGCAATGAGATGGGTCACTATGAAAACGAGTGTCCGACAAAGAGCTTGGGTGATGGGAAGCAGTTAGACTACAAGCAGAAAGGGGTGGTGAAATCCTTTGCAACTACTTTAGTAGATGTTGGGCCATCAAATGAAGTTGTATCAGGTACTTTCTTTGTTTTTTCAGATTATTCCAGTGTGTTGTTTGATTCGGGGTCTACACATTCTTCCATCTCTGAAAACTTTTCTAGTAAAATGGGAATACCATCTCAAGAAATGACTCCTGAAATTTTGGTAAAAACACCTGGGAGAAATGTTAAGGCAAAGAGAATTTATAAGAATCTTCTTATCCTTATCTGTGGAAAGAACCTACATGCAAACCTTATTGTTCTACCTCTAGTAGCGTTTGATGTTATCCTGGGTATGGATTGGCTCTCTATTTATCATGCTAAGATTGAATGTAGATCTAAAGAAGTTTCTTTTCAGATAGACTTTCAGTTTGTGTACAAGAATGAACCCTTACTATTGAAAACTTATCAAGAGGCCAAGAAACTTGTAAAAGATGGAAATGAATGTTACCTTCCACACATCATTGAAAACAAAGGAATTGTTCAGATTAATGATGTGCTAGTGGTAAATGAGTATCCTGATGTTTTTCCTGATGAGTTTCCTGGAATAATACCATATCGGGAAGTTGAATTTACTGTTTACTTAGTTCCTGATGCTAATCCAATTTCAAAACCCCCTTATCGAATGGCTCAAATTGAACTTTTAGAGTTGAAGGAGAAATTGCAAGATTTATTAGAGAAAGGTATCCTTCGACCTAGCACATCACCAGGGGGTGCTCCTGTTTTATTTGTTAAAAAGAAAGATGGTTCAATGAGACTTTGCATTGATTATAGAGCATTGAATAAAATCACTGTTAAGAAAAAATATCATTTGCCTCATGTCGATGATTTGTTTGATCAGCTCTAGGGAGCTCAGTATTTTTCAAAGATTGACTTGAGATCGGGGTACCATCAGCTGAAGGTAAAGGAAGCAGGCATTCTGAAGACTGCGTTTAGTACAAGATATGGCCATTATAAATTTGTTGTAATTCCTTTTGGGCTAACCAATGCACCTACTGTATTCATGGACTTAATGAATAGAATTTTCCATGAGTTCTTGGATAAGTTTGTGGTGGTTTTCATTGATGATATTTTGGTTTTTTCTAAAAGTAAAGAGGAGCATGAAAGACATTTAAGGGTTATATTACAAACCTTAAAAGAAAAGAAACTGTATGGAAAATTCATCAAGTGTGAGTTTTGGTTGCAACAAATTTCTTTCCTTGGTCACATTGTTTCTAAAGATGGGATAACTGTTGATCCTGAAAAAACAAAAGTTGTTGAAGACTGGCCAGGACCCACAAATGTAACTGAGATTCGTAGCTTCCTTGGTTTTGCAGGCTATTACCGAAGGTTTGTTAGAAATTTTTCACGGTTATCTAGTCTAATAACTAAGCTAACTCGGAAGGGTGTTAAGTTTATCTAGACAAAAGAATGTGATGATTGTTTTCAGAAGTTGAAAAGAATATTGGTGAATGATCCAGTTTTGGCACTACCTTCCAGGAATAGTGAGTTTGTTATCTACAGTGATGCTTCATTGAAAGGACTTGGTTGCGTCCTATTGCAGAATGATCAGGTAATTGCTTATGCTTCACGACAGTTGAAAACACATGAGGTAAATTACCCTACACATGATTTGGAATTAGCTGCTGTTGTTTTTGCTTTAAAAATATGGAGGCATCATTTGAATAGAGTAAAGTTTGAAATATATACAGATTAAAAAAGTTTAAAGTATATATTCACTCAGAAAGTGTTAAATATGAGATAGAGGAGATGGCTAGAATTAATCAAGGATTATGATTGTACAATTAATTACCATCTGGGAAAAGGAAATAAAGTGGCTGATGCTTTGAGTCGAAAAAGTAATGCTTCATTAGCAATGTTGTGTTTGGAACGTGATCCTTTGGTTAAGGATTTGATGAACTTTGGCATAGAAGTTGTTGGTGTAGGAAGTTCTTCTGTTTTGTTTCAGGTATCAGTGAGATCATCTCTATCAGATATAATCAAGAAAGCACAGAAGCAAGATAGTGAGTTGCAGAAAAAGGTAGAGCTGGTTCAGAAAGGTAAGTTGCCGGAATTCAACATTGATAATGATTGTGTTTTGAGATTTGGGAAGATATTGTGTGTGCCATGTGATTCACAGTTGAAGAGAGAGTTGTTAGGTGAAGCTCATAGTTCTCTGTTTTCAGTTCATCCTGGCAGTACTAAGATGTACAGATATCAGCAGGAGTATTACTGGTGGGATGAAATGAAAAGAGATATTGCTGATTTTACTGTGAAGTGTTTGACTTGTCAGTAGGTTAAAGCAGAGCGGCAGTTACCGAAAGGGATGCTTCAGCCTTTACCAGTGCCAGAGTGGAAATGGGGAAACATATCCATGGACTTTGTTGTGGGATTACCGAGGACATCTCGAGGTAATAATGCAATCTGGGTTATTGTTGATCACTTGACTAAATCTGCTCATTTCCTTGCTATACAAGATACTTTTTCCCTAGATCAACTTTCCCGTTTGTATCTTAAAGGGATAGTTAGGATAAATGGAGTTCCCCTCTCCATTGTATCTGATAGTGATCCCAGGTTCACTTCTAACTTTTGCAAAAGCCTTCAGAAGTCGTTGGGTACTGAATTAAATTTTAGTACAGCATTTCATCCTCAATCAGATGGGCAGTCGGAATGAAAAATTCAGACGTTGGAGGATATTCTATGAGATTGTTCGATGGATTATCAGGGAAGTTGGGACCAACATCTTTCTTTGGTTTAATTTTCATATAATAACAGTTTTTATTCCAGTATACAGAAGGCACCATTTGAGGTGCTATATGGGAAGCGGTGTCGAACTCCAGCTTTTTGGGATGAAGTGGGTGAAAGGAAGTTGATGGGACCAGAATTGGTAGAAGAGATGTCAGAAAAAGTTCAGCTGATTCAGAAACACATGAGAACAGCTCAGAGTAGGCAGAAGAGTTATGCAGACAACAGGAGGAAGGATCTAACTTTTGAGGTAGGTGATCATGTTTTTCTCAAAGTATCACCATGGAAAAGTGTGATGAGATTTGGTTAGAAAGGAAAGCTGAGTCCATGGTTTATTATACCATATGAAATTCTGGAGAGAGTTGGATCAGTTGCATACCGGGTGGCTTTACCTTCGAGTTTATCTCAGGTACACAATTTTTTTCACGTTTCGATGTCGAGAAAGTATTAGCCAGATCCATCTCATGTTTGGAGTCCAGAGGTAGTTCAGCTGGAAGAGAACCTATCTTATTAGGAACAACTGGTCCAGATTCTTGACCATAGGGAGCAAGTGTTATGAAATAAGGTGATTAATCAGGTAAAGGTTTTGTGAAAAAACAACATGATGGAAGAGGCAACATGGGAATCTGAAAATGCAATGAGGGATAAATACCCCCATTTATTCGATAAGTAAATAAATTGCGGGGACACAATTTTCTAAAGGGGGGAAGGATGTAACATCCCAAGTTAGTAATGAATAATAAATATTTTTATCTATGTCTATTAATGAATTAGATAGTGTTTTATAGGCTTAAAATGAAAATAAATCCAATCTTAAACATGGAATACACTAATATTTTTTAAAGGATTGTTTTACTACCTTTTGATGGAAAACCATTTTTAAATCTATCTTTTGATAATTTTATAAGCTATGTTTTTCAAAATAAACTTATTCTTTATGATTGGGACATCAAAATTTACTTTTTGTGAATTTTTGGTATTATTCTGACAATGTTCATTTTTTTAATGAATAGTGAAAAATACTGCATTTTACATCAAAACTTATTTTTAATCTACTTTATATATATGATTAGATTATCTTTTGAATTGGTTTTAAAGTTAAATTATAATATATTTTTACCATTTAATCCAATGGTGGTCATTAAGATTAATTTCACTTTGGAATTGGGCATAAACTAATGCCAAACTTTTCATAGATATTGTTTCAAAAAAACCCGCTATTTGTTTTGACAACGGGAATTATTTTTAAATCAATTATTGAAATTTCTGTTCTGGAATTTGGTAAAATGGATTACATATTTGGAATCAGAAGTTCCAAATTATGTAATCAATAATCTTTTGTTTTTGGACATTATGAATAGTAACGACGGTAATTATCTTTAATTATCTTGATTAATGAGTAATCCGGTAGTTAAGGATAATAAAATGATATCATAATAATACAAAAATACCACAATATGTGTCCTAAGGCTACTGGTTGTCTCATGGCTGACCATGGGATGCCTTGTTCTATACTTGGGGGCCCCATGGAATCACTTTTGTGAGAAATTGACCTTTTATCTTTTTATTTTTAAAGAATGTTAAATGTGACAAAGAATGTATCACCTAAGTAAAATATTTTTAATTTTGTCTACATAAATGATCATTTGGAGTATAAATATTAATTAGAAATATAAAACAATTTCCTAAATCATGATATTTTTTCCATAATTTTTAGACTTTAAATAAATTAAATTATTTATGACATCATGATGATGAAGCGATTACCTCATTAATAAAGGATTTAAATAAAATGAAATGATAATGTAAAATCTATGCCCTACACATGTCCAAAACATATTTTATGGGTAGATTTCGAACCCTTATCCACTTACCCTCTAATTATATTAATGTGGGACCTTTCGAATCCAAAAATCATTTTCAAATAAAGTAACATTTCTTTACTTTCCAAGAGTGCCCCTCCTCTCCTCTTATAAAAGGCCCCCACCTCTACCTCCTTACCCACACTTCCAAAGCCTTTGTCTCGGCCAAACACTGCCCATTTTGTCTCTCCACTTCTCTCTATTACTCCTTGAATCCTCACTTTGGGTAGAAGTCTTCCCAAGGAAGCCTTTGAACTCAAACCAAAGGGAGTTACCCGATTTTAAGGTAATGTCTTCACATGAGTCCTTTTGTTTTATTTTGCTTCTCCAACCCACTAAACTCTTTTTATTCATTACTTTTGTAAAAACTCCAGTATCTTCAATATATTAGGATGTTGTTATACGAAGGATTCAAACTACACTTACACACACCCACATCTAATGGTTAAAGAACATACTGTTTCCATGGATGGTGAATTTATGCCTCCCGAAACGATGATTGTTCAACATTATTTTAACACCTTCAAAGGTGTCCATTAATATGTAACTATATTTATATATGATATATAATATGTTTATGTTTTTCTTAAGCTTCTGTAATTATCATTTTGGGCATACCTTTATGGTTTCCATTATG
Organism: Viscum album; assembly: GCA_963277665.1. Classification (NCBI taxonomy): domain Eukaryota; kingdom Viridiplantae; phylum Streptophyta; class Magnoliopsida; order Santalales; family Viscaceae; genus Viscum; species Viscum album. The sequence continues at coordinate 1,539,739,289 of OY728131.1, forward strand.
GGTAAATGCGATATCTTCATTTAAGGAAGTGCGGACTACCGCCCCCTCAAAGTGATTTGATTCGTTAAATACCATATGTGGGACATATAAAGGATGGAGTTATGATATTATATATGATATTATACTGAATTTATAATATATTTTTATATCATTATGATTCCATTCTATAAAATATTAATAGAAATGAAAGTATCGTTCATGCGTACGTACGGCTTACCGTCTCCATGAACGGTGCATTTCATTTCTTACCTCTAAATGTTATATAATATTATAAATGCATGCATGTAATGGATATATATGATATCTATGATATCTACATCATGAATACCATTCTGGATATAATGGATACATGAACAACTTGTAATTATAAAGGGTTTATTTTTGACTCAAGTACCAATGATCGTTAAAACGACCCTTATTAACTTAAATAATTACATAGAGTTCATGACATGGAAATAAGTGATATAAAAGGAATAATGAAATTTAAAAAGGTTTTTAAACAAGTAGAAATTAACTCAAGTTTATTATTCAGGAGATTAAAGAACTATCGAGTCAAGTCGGACCCGAGGTATGGGACTTCGTCTCAATCTCCTTTCATTGAGGCATATTTTGTTTTATACACAACCTTAATTTATATGGTGTATAAACCCCTCTGACTTTTACGTTTATTCAAAAAGGAATATTTTTATACGAAGAATTTACTAAATGACAAAAGGGAATTTTTTTGTCATACGTATGCGGCGACAAAGACTTCTCCGCCGCCGTGACCATTATTTGAGTTTCGGCTTCCTCTACAAGCCATACCTTTTTTAAAAAGAAAAATAAATACCATGTTTTACTTTTCTTTTATTTTGGTATTGAAAATGGTTTTCATAATGTTTTTATATCAATGTTTTGTATTGATATCTTGTGATTGAAAGGTGGAAATGTTATGTTTCCTTTATGCATGTTTTATGTGATACGATTATGTTGAGGTTCTTGGGAATTATTATGAAGACGGGTGGTTCCATGATAAACTAAGGGAGGGTGAGCCCGATATAGCTCTCCAATGAATTGGGTAACGTGAAGGAGTGAAACGTTAAGATTTCTCCGAAGAGATTTAGGGAATATACTGTGATGGTTATTCCAAACATAACCAAGAGTGTTACTCCCTACGTAAGAATGTTATGAATGCCTCAAGTTACCTTTATGTCTTATGATTTCTATGATTTATTCATGATTTGATGAGGTATGTTAAAGTGCTTATGTTTTATGGGTAAAGTATGATTTTATTATTATGTATATATGTACCCATGTTTCCTTTCCATATTTTTATATCTCTTACTGAGATTTTTATGCTCATCCCAAGTTTTTTTGAAATGTCATTCATAGGTCAAGGGAAAGGTACATGATATGATGATAGTGTCAACGAATTGTCAAGAAGGAATCCAAGTTTTATTTTAAATATGTTTCCATTGATGGGAAAGAAGAATACTATCTTTATGTAACCACTTTTTTTATATGTGGAATGTAATTGATGTTTTATGATCTAATTCTCTAAAACTCTAAAACTGAAAAGATCCTCAATGTGTAATCTTGTAATAACTCAAGATTAAGTAAGATTTAAGTTGGGGGCCTTATAATTTTCATTATGCTATAAGTGAGGGATAAAGTATGGGGTAAATTTTCATAATTTTTATAATAATTTATTTATGTGAATAAGATAATTTCATCGGTCATTTTATTAATGATTTTATGGGAAGAAGTTAGCTAAAAATGTGAATTGAAATAAATATGCATAGAATGAACCTCTCCCACTCCAGTGCATCTTGTGTAAGGAGAATGGAAAATTTTCTAACCAGTTTAGAAAATAGAAGGTTAATGATGATCATCGACCTCATCAAACCCTAAGTTATGGTATAAAGGGAGATCCCTTGTGATCACTCTTTCTAATGAGGTTTGAAATGATGAAATGGAGAAATTTACACTTTCCATATACTATATAAATTATAATATCTTATTTTATTTTGGATATATCTACTCTTTTGTATATAATTTTTTTATGAGTATTAATATTCCTCCCAAATTATTATATATATAATTAGAAGAGAAAGTCCATAATGTTATGATGATTACATCCCAAGTGTATGATTCCCCTCCAGGTAACATGTTTGGTAGTGTGCTTTCTGAAAATCTTTTCATTCTTCCTTTGGTTGAATTTGATGTCTTCTTAGGCATAGATTTCTTTTCTCTACAAAAATACCATATCAATTTTCAAGTAAGGGTGATTATGTATGACACATAAAACTAACATATTGTTTTCTACCAATGTGAAAATTTTCGTATACTCCCTATGGATATCTCATCCTATTTATGGGTCTTATTTCCAATTGAGATGGTATGTTTATCTCAAATGGTTGTGGAGTAACATGACCTCAATGATACTTCTATTTTTTGGTAATTTTTTAGGTATTTAAGGAAGAGTTACCTATCCTTCCACCAAAATGAAAAGTTGAGTTCTCAATATAACTCAAACATATTCCCACAAAAAGTTCAAAGACTCCATATATCAATCCTCAGACCGAGTCGTAGGAATTAAAGAAGAAACTCCAAGACAACAATGATAAGGGATTCATTTGGACAATTGTGTCACCATGGGGATGAGCCTATCCTTTTTTTAAATAGAATTATGGATCAATAAAACTCTATAGTTGTTATCTATAGTTGAAAAATATCATGATCAAGAAAAAGTATCCTATTTACCATACTAATGACTTGTTTGATCTACTGTGTGGGGTCAATACATTTCGATGATTGACCTTTGTTCTGGATATCATCAATTGGGTTTTAAGAAGTATGATATAACTATGATGAAATTTCATACATGTTATGGGCACTAAGAATATATTGTTATTACTTTTGGTCTTTCTAATTCCCTTCCAATCTTTATCGGTTTAATGAATAGATTCTTTAGAGACTACCTTTATCAGTTTGTGGTAGTCCATATAGATGATATTCTTATCTAGTAAATGATAAAGTAATATCATAATGATCCCTTGATAATTTTTCTAAATACCCTAAAAAGGAACAATTATATTAAAATTTTACTATGTGTGAATTTATGAAACAAAACGTTTCATTTTTCGGTCATATAATCTAGAGATAGGGTATACTAGTAGATCCATCAAAGATGGAGGCTATTAAAAATTTTCCTAGACTAACCATGGTGACAGAGATAAATAATTTTCATGGATTAGCTATATATTATTTATGGTTTCTAGATAATTTCTCATGACTATTTAATCCTTCATCTATGTTAATTCCGAAGGGAGACAAGTTATTTTGGATTGATGAATGTAAAGAATATAACATAGAACTAAAGAGAAGGTTAGTTAATGCACATGTGCTACATTACCCAATAGTAAATAAGGGTTTTTAATCTTTAGTGATGAATCCATGAAGTTATTGGGACATGTTTACTTTTATAATAACATGGTTATAGCCTTTGCCTAACGATATTTCCATATTTATGACCAGAATTACACAACTCATGATTTGGAGTTAGTTGCCATAATTTTTTCATTAAAGATATATAGGAATTATCTTTATTGAGAATAGTGTGATATATATACCAATCATACAAGATTTAAATATATATCCACCAAAAAGTATTTAAACATGTTCCAGAGAAGGTGGTTAATGGTGATAAATTATTATGTCTACTCAATACATTACCCCCCAATGAGAGAAAACAAGGAGACTAATGTTTTGAGATGAAAGGATAATTATAGAATATCCATGATGAGAATCAGAAAAGATCCAATATTTATGGATTTTCAAACTATTGATTCGGATATCTTGAATTAAGGGGAAACTATTTTATTTCCCAATTGATTGTTCAAAATTCAATCCATTTGATAATTAAAGAATCATAAAAGGATGATGTTGAACATTAAAAGAATGTTATAAATGTTATTGAGTTTAACATTAACCAGGATGGAATGATAATTTTTAGGAACTGTGTATTCATTACACTCATACTAGAATTAAAAAAGGAGTTATTAGAGGAAGATCGCCATTATTAATTCTCTATTCATTAGAGAAGTAGAAATATATATAGATATTTAAAGTAATACTTATGGTTAGATTGCATGAAGAGGGATATCGTGGAGTTTGTATGTCGATTTTTGGTAGGACAGCAGGTTAAGGCTGGAAGAAAAAAGTATAAGGGGATGTTTAATCCATTACCCATACAAGAATGAATATGGTATAACATCACTCTAATTTTTTTGGACACCCCAAATCCTCTAAAGGTAATTATGATATGGGATGTAGCCAGTCGCCTCAATAATTATTCACAATTCATCGCTACTAGAGAAAAATTGTATCTGGATCAGCATTTTTAGTAAATATAATAAGTTGTAAAGTTACATGGATTACCACATTCCATTATATATTATTAGGATTTTATGTTTACATTAATGTTCTGAAAAAATCATCAATAAACAATTGATATAGAATTGAGTTTCAGTAATTATTATCCTTCATAGATGGATGGTCAGTCTAAAAAGAATAATTCCAACTCTAGGGGATTTGTTGAGATATTGTTAGCTAGATTTAAAAGGTGGATGGGATCAACAAATTACTCTAGTATAGTATTATTACAACAATATCACTGACTCTAGCATTTAGATGGATCAAAATAATCCCTCAATAGAATTAAATGAAAAGCTCTAACATGGTGAAATGTATTTATAGAAAGAATGTTATTGGGACCCAAGATAGTAGAAGAAATAGAAGTGATGGTTTTAGCCTTTCAGAATCACATCAAGGTAGATCAATGTTGGAAGAGGTTTTATGCTGATAATTGTTCGTGTGATAAAGAATTCGATTTTGGTGATTATGTGTTTCTATGAATATCTCCCTAGAATAAGGTTATGAGATTCAAAAATTTAGGGAAATTAATCCCAAGGTATATATGTCCCTATGAAATTATTAATCATATTGGGATGGTAGACTATCACTTGGAACATCATCCAAATATCTCCCATATCCACTATGTATTCGATGAATCTCTCTTGAGGAAGTACATACCTAATCATTCACATTAACTGAACTCATATATCATACCACTAGAGCATGATATTTATTATGAGGAATAACCAATTGAAATTTTGGATCATATAGAGAATATTCTATGAAATAAGACCACTTACACTGTCAATTATTTTTGGAGAAACCACTTGTTAGAGGAATCTATGTGGGAACCTGAGGATATGAGGAGGCAAATTAATCCTCCTTTGTTTGTATCAGAATGAAAAATTTTGAGGGATAAATTATTTTTAAGGGGGAAGAACGTAACACCCTATGTTTTTATGTATTTATTTTTTGAATAAATAAAATTTCTTTTATTTCCTGTGTTATACGCTACACAACGTTAATCCTTCTCTATATGCAACACCAGCTTACCTAGCATTACATGCAACACCGTGTTTCTACAAAACAAATTTTTTTATTATATTTATTTAAACTAGAATGTTATGACATTGAATTCAAAAATTTAATATGAATAGTAATAAAAACATTTTAAATGTTATTTATAATGGTCTCACATCAGTATAATATATTTAGAATGAAATATATAATTTTTAGAATAGTCTATATGTTTTAAAAAAATACTATTTTCTCGAATGAACATCTTTTTATATCATTTTTTGAAAAATAATAAATTTAATATTAGAAACTTCTAGAAACTTAATTTTATAAAATAAATATCATTTTATAATTCATAATTTCAAAATTATATTATGGTGAATTTTTTTTCTAAAAAACATTAATTTTTGGATAAATAGTGAAAATACCATGTTTTAATTGAAAACTAATTTTTCATTTTATTTATTTATATAATTAAATTTTATTTTAATTTAGGTCTAATTTCTAGTGAGGTTAATTTAATATAAATTAATCCAATGCAGGTAATTTGAAACAATTTCACTTTTAAATTTTATATAAAATCATTTCAATATTTTTATCTTTTTCAAATCAAAAAATAATCTTCACATCTCGTATGTGAGATTAATTTATTACCCTTTTTTATTTATAATTTATAAAATTGATTTCATATATGGAATCATAATAATTTATAATTTCTAAAAATGTAAACTTATTTCTGACCAAAAATATTAGTGAAAAAATTAAAATTAATTATAGTTATAAAGATAAAACGAGATTACATTATAATTAAACATAGAATATAGGGTTTAAAAATTACCATATACTATTCAAAAACCCATTATCTGGCCATATTTTGTCCTTTACCTTTCATGGGTCAAATTTTGTTTATCATGGAAGCATCTTGGTGGGTAAAAACGTGGGGATCACAAAAATATTTTCAAAACATCCATGTCTTTCCTTTCCCCCACTTTTAAAAGAACACTAACCTCCCTCATTTATTAACACCTCTGAAGATATTTTTCTTGTAAAAAACCTGACATAATATAATTATAAATTATATCCCTTCCTCTTATAGGCATCTTTTTGTAAAAAAAATCAACTAGGAACCACTTTGGTGCAAACCAAAAGGAGTTACCCACAGAAGAGGTAACATCCTTCGGCAATAATTTTTTTTTCATTCTCCACCCACACATTTAATATTTATCATTACTTATATTGTAACCTAATTATCCAAAATATACTAATATGTTATTATGTTAAGGTTAATACCTATACTTACACTCACTTCCATCAAATGAGATACAAAATAATCTTTCGTGTGTACAACAAACTACCGCCCCACGAACAGATGTCATTATTTCATCCATTACCACCTTTTATGGATGGAAATAATAATTATTTTACTATTTATATATTTTATATATGATATTTATGATTTATTTATTATTAATTAGTTATTATATAACACATACCATCGGGATTTCTATTTTTTGGGAATACTATAACTTTATTTGTGGACATGTGGCCTACTTCCTCCTCAAAGTGATGTGATTTATTGATGATTTACATGAAATTGTTTAAATATGGATTGAATAATTTTTTTATACATATGAAATTATAATTATAATTTAATTATAATATATATATATATTAATTATCTTCTATCATTCAATACTACGAGAAAATGGAAACAATGTTCATGGGTAGGTACCACCTAATTTCTCTATTAATAGTGTATTTAATGTCCTTTTTATATCTTTTATAGATTATTATATATAAATATATAATTCATATAAATGACATTTAGGTTAGTTTTATCATTCTGGATATGATTAAATCATCGTATTAAAATAACTTCAAAAATATAACAAATCAAAGAATATGCAAAAAACAAAGCGGTTATTACATGAAACATAACTTTTATGGGGAACTATTAATAAATGGATAACAAAAGTTCATTATAAAATAATATATGGTTTAATATAATTTTATATTGTTCTTTAATATATTTATATTAAAATTATATTTAGTATATATGTGTTTTTAATGAATGTGATGAGAGTAAAGACATAAGGTAAGGGAATGTCATCTCACTTTTTATATCCATATGATACACATCATATTCCCCACTCATTTAATTTTGGGGGTTTATATACATCCAATTAATACATTATACAATTAATATCCTTAAATTTATGGTTATTTAAATATCTATTTTATGATCTCTATTGCATGGGGTTTAAAATTTAAAAAGTTATCGAATTAGTACGGTAATTTTATCTAAATTTTCCTTCTTTGAGACACATGTTTTATTTTAAACCTATAATCTTTTATAGGGTGTATATAATTCCATTTGAAATATTATATAATTAATATCATTATTTTTATGATATTTTATACTTCATGTAATTTCAATCTCTCATTGGTATTTTGATTCAATGTAACCAAAGGGATAATATTTTATTACCATAATATCATTATTATCAGGGTTGATTATGATTATGATTCCATGGATGAAATATTATGATTTGTCTCTTAATAAATAACAAATATTTTTTTCTCCTATGTTTATTCATTATATATTCATGTATTGGTACCATTTTCCACCCTTTTTTAAATAATATTATTTATAAAAGTTTTTAAGGGAAATATTAATTTACTTATCCCTTTGTTCAAACAACTATTTTCTTCCAAAACAATGTTTTATAAACACATTTTCAAAAAAATGATATTTTTTTACAATAAAATTAAAAGGTTTTGAATTATTTCAAAATATTACTTTAAATAGTTTAAAATATATTTTCAAATAAATAGGTTTTCAAAGTGTTTTATATTTTTAAAAGCATTATTTAATTCAGAAATCAAATTTTCCTCAATAGTTTTTTTAAAAAGATATTTCATAATTTTTTCCATATATGATGACACCCATTAGTTTTTATAATGACTTTATGGGTATATTGTCCAAGGTTACAATTAATATTTTTTCAATTAATGGTTTATGTTTTTTTAATTCTGTTTATGAAACTCATTTATCTTTCACGAGTTCTATGATTATAGAACCCCTTTCTCTTTAAGGGGTTATATTCATTATGGAACCTATTTCTAATTTTTTTATTATTTTATTATGGTGACCATTTCACATTCATGGGTTTTATTCACTTTAAACATAATTCTTTTCATAGGATATTATTTGATGAAATAATTATGAAACCTAAATCTTTTCTACAAGTTATGATATTATGACATGTTTTTTATACCAATTTAATTTAATGGGTTATGATATAATGATTTTTTATGATCTTTTGGAATACATACTTATAATTTCATTATGGGATAGCTAGGACCTTTATATCCCTCCAATGCATCAGATAAATATTTATATCTCATTAGATATATATGTGGTTATAATGTGGAGTAAACTCTATTTAGTAAAGGACTTTTTCCACTAAGATGGTATTCGGTGTGAAAAATAATTACTATAAATTTTATGGGAGATAACCGTGACTAATAAAATATTTTTTGGAGTAAAATAATTCCACTAATATTTCTTTCACATTATGGATTTACTACTATGTAATTCATTTTATATGCTTATGTGTCTCTAACAATTCCATTTCTTATTCTTTTGTTATTAATTCATTTATTATTTTCCTGATTTCCTTATGATTCATGTATAATACATCGCCAATATTAATTACATGAATATTGAGTGTGATATTTTATATAAAAGGTATGATAATCTAATGTTATGATCTTTTAATGGTATGATCATGTTCTTATACCCTTAGTCTCATGATTAATCTTATATATCTCTTTTATTTACCCTTATTGAGTGTCTAAGGTCACCCATTTTTTATGTTTCCTTTATCCTGATTAGGAAGATATGTATAATGTATGATGTGTATAATAAGTTTTATATACATAAAGAACCTAATAATATATAATGTCGCTCACTTATGTACCAGTGTTTATGTTTCTATGTTTCCAAAGGCACTAAACTAATAAGGAATTTGGTATTCTTTTTGTGTGATTTATTAAGTATTCCACAAAAATAATGTAATGTATATTTATTGGATGTGAGGGTCACTGTAATCATTAATTATATATGATTTAAGGTTTCCAATAATATTTTCAAAGGTTCTTTTTTAAGAAGTTTTCTTCATTAATATTTGAGATTTTTTATATTTTAATGAAGTGTTTTTAAAATGAAAATAATATTTTCATCAAGAATGTTATAATGACATTTTTATAGAATTTGTATTCATAAAAAACAAAAACCTTTTTTTTCTTTGGGTTTTTTTATGTATGTGATCTAATTTTACCCTCCTTAATGTTTCTCATGAATTTTGGTGATTATGATGAAGATATTTGTATGAAATCATTTCCATTTTTATGGGTTATGCTATATTGAATTGATGAAATAATTATGAAACCCATTTACATTCTATAAATTTTGATATTATTAAATGATTATGGGACCCATTTCCACTCAATGGGATATGATATGATGAATGTTTTTTGATCTTGTGAAAAAAACGTATCGATTTTGTGATGGTTGAGACCAATATATCCCTCTAATGTATTGGGTAATGATTAATGTTATATGATATTAGAGGGTACTCGAGATGTTATCCCAAGACAAAAAAGTGGGTATATGGGTGGTTATCCCAAGACTAAAAAAGATGGTACACAAGAGGTTATACCATGCCTAAATAAGTTATAGGGTTTCCTAGACCAAGCCTCACATGTTATGGATTTATTTGTGGGTATCATTGACATTTGGTTTTCTATGGTTAAATTTATGCCACAAATATATATCTTATGACAATGTTTTGATCTCATGAATCATGTTATTTTATTTATTCATGATTCACATCTTATTAACCTCCCTGATTTATTTAGTGAATCAAGTTTATAATCTATGATATGTATTTTAGAAGTTTCCATTCCTATTCTCTTGTTATCATAAACAAATGCTTATGTATTGTTGACATCTCCCTTGTTTAGCCTTACTGAGCATAAAATCTCATCTTTTTATATGTTACCTTTCCCAAGGTTATGAATAAATGTATTATGTGTGATATGTCTAAAAATTATTCTAGTTATGAAGATCTAAATGGGAGATGGTGTATTTCACTTATGAACAAATTTCTTATGTATTCTTGTTTCCAAATTTACTATACCCATACAATTCAAGAATGGATTGTAATGTTATGTAAGTTATATTATTCTATTAAAATGAGATATATATGTTTGAGAAGTTTGGTTATTTACATTTCAGTACATTATGAAAAGGGATTCTTTCCAGGTGACCATGTTTTTAATCCTATGGAATCATTATGAGGTTTGACTATTGATGATCATATTTGCTGGTTAAATCACAATAGGTGGTATTAAAGTTTGTCGATAGTTTAGCTTACTCGAAGAATAATATGAGGTGAATATGTAATTTCTCACTCTTTTCTTAACCATAGTTCTATTTTTAGGGATATTTCATTAATAGGATAATCAATAGAATCAGATGAAGCTAATTTCAAAATAGATTTGTTTCATTGGATCAATTTTGTTCTCTATAGAATATAGATTGAGGATAATTTTATATAATAGAGAAAATATTTTTTAACAATTTTTCAGGTAGTGAAGATGTATATTGATAAATTATAATGTTTGGGCTCAATGAAACCTATTTTTAGGGCATAACTAGAAAAAAACATAGTCATTAACATTAGATAAATGAAAACTATAATTGAGATCCTAAAACCCCTACCATATATGTGTATGAAACCTTCAATTCATAATAAATAATTCATGATGTAAATGAAATTTATCTAGAGGATATTATATGTATGAATAATGGAATATCATGATAACTATTTAAATATGATCCATGTTAATATAAAATATGTAACGTTAAAATTATATGATTATGTAAGTGAACATTCCCTAATTTCATCACTACTGGAGTCTAGAGACATTATGATAATGAAAATGAGAAATACATATTAAAAAACTTATTCAATATTTTTGGATCTCTATAACTTTATCCTCAATGAAGACATTACAAATTGGGATACCCAAGAACCATTCAACAATGAACTAAATTCCGATGGTCGAGTCGGGTCACCCCATAGAAGGTATTATAAGAAAAAACATGAGGATATGAAATGAGGGAAAAACATAGGCAATTTAGGTGGACATAATCCTACATGTTGTACTAATGGGAAGAAATTAAATCTCAAGAAGGATTGTAAAAGTCATAGTGAATAATATTTATGATCAAATTGTAGTATCTAAAATCCCACTAATTCATATGAATGACATATAAACATTTATCTAAATATAAATTTTCTAATTTCGTCCTTGGTGATTAGATTTAGGGAATATTTAAATAAAAATAGACTAGATATGTATGTATAATTATGAGTTTTTAATGTTTTAATGGTTTATTTGGAAGATATAATGGCTATGTAAATATTTAGGAAATGTTATTTTAATGTTATGATAAGGAAAATAAGATTTTTTAAATTAAAGGAAGTAATGCACATCTAAGTATTATGGAAGAACATAAATTCCACAAGAATCATGATGAGCTATGATATGGGACTAGAATATTAGATTGATTATGAATGGTCAATTAAAGTTACCTGGAGTTTTTTGTGGAAAAATAATGGAACCTTTTATTTTAATAGATAATTAGATAGAGTTATATTTACCAAAGAAATAACAACCAAAAGTGTATATTTGTGGCATTACAAAGTTAGAAATCTCAATGAGAAGAATATAATGGTTTCTACAAAAAAATTAACATATAATATTAAACACATTAAAACAAAAATTCATGACAGTTTTGTGATATAAAAATAGGGAAGTGTGATGTTCATATTGAATAGATAAAATCCCATAGGTTAGAGTTTATAACAAGTTTAATAAGACATTTAGGGACATTCTCCAATTTGATCTCATGGTCAGTGAATTTACATTATTGTATTCATTAATTATTCTACTAAGAATATATGGGTTTACATCATAAAACATAATTCTATTTTTTTTGAATATAAATATTCAATGGAAAGCCATGGAAAGAGTAAAATAAGATAGATTTTAAAATTTATATGGTCTAAAATTAGTGGTGTATATAATATATGAAATATCCAGAAGATCTATGAAAATAAGGAGACAAGGATAGAGATAATTATTCTATTTGGACTATAATAAAATGGTTTGAAAAAGGGATAAACTATAAATTGACTAAAAATTATCAATTTAAAAATATAAACTAATAAATTCGCAAGGAAATTTAGTTGGAAGAAGTAAACACAATAACATACTAAGTCACTAGTGAAGAAAACATTTTTTACGACGGTTATTTTCTTTATGTCGTCTTTTGGATGACGTTATTAAAGGAGATGTTATAAACATTGTTTTTTACATCAGTTATTTTATAACCGATGTAAAAAACACAAATCCGTAGCATTTTTCACATTTTTTGATAAAAACCCAATGTGCAAAATTCATGGGAGTCATGGTTTATTATGTTAGTTTTTTAATAACTAACGTGGCATATACCTTTTCACATCAGTTATATAATAATCGATGTTATAATTCAATCCTTCGAAGCATTTATCATGTCGGTTATTTTTATAACTAACATGATAAAGCTATCTTCCAAGAAGTTTCCAATATCGGTTATATAATAACCGATATGAAAACATATGTACGACATCAGTTATAAAATAACTGACATAAAAAACTATCCATTTCCATTTATTACGTCGGTTATGAAATAGCTGATGTAAAAACCATTTCCCATGAAATTATTACATCGGTTTCCAAATAACCAATGTCAAAACAAATTCAAATGCATTTTTTACATCGGTTATGAAATAACCGAAGTAGAAAACAATTTTTTTCAATAAAACTGATCAACCATTTCTATGCCCAGCCAAAATACCTGAAACAGACCAAAAGGTTATGAAAAAACAGACCAAAATAGACCAGAACCACCCCCACCCCACTAGACAGCCCCCAACACACCCTTGAAACCCCCCCGCTCCCCTAGACTACCCCCACCCCTAGAAAACCCCCACCCTCCTGGGCACCTCCACCCCCTAGACAGCACTCCCACACCCATGGACAACCCTCCCACACCCCTAGAACCCCCCACCTCCTGGACACCCCCACCCCACTGGACAGCCCCCCCACACCCCTGGAAAACCCCCCATCCTCTTGGACACCCTCCCACACCCCTGGACTACCCCCACCCCTAGACATCCCCCACACCCCTGGACAACCCCCACCCTTCTGAACACCCCCACACCCTGACCAGCACTCCCACACCCCTGAACACCCACCCCACTGGACACCCCCAGACCAAAAATAGACTAAATCCTGACCATAACCCCCCCCCCCATTGGACTACCCCCACCACACCCTTGGACACCCCCCACCTCACACCCCTGGACTCCCCCCCACCTCACTAAACACCCCAGACCAAAACCAGACCAAAACCAGACGAGACCCCCCCCCCCCCCACACACCCCACTGGACATCCCCCACCACAACCCTGGACACCCCCCACACCCCTGGACTACCCCCAACCCCTGGACACCCCCCCACACCCCTGGACAACCCCCCCCCCCCCACCTCCACCCCTCCTGGACACCCCCACCCCCTGGACAACACTCCCAGACCCCTGAACAGCCTTCCCACACCCCTAGAACCCCCACCCTCCTGGACACTGCCACCCCACTGGAAAACACTCCCCTAGACGCCCCCACCCCCACACACACACCCCAAGAGACCCCTAGAACACCCCCCACTCACCTGGACATCCCTCTCACCCTCCTGGGCAACCTCCCACCCCACTGGAGAGCCCCACCACACCCCTGGGCACCCCACCTCACTGGACAACCCCAAACCAAAAACAGACCAAAACCCAACCTAAACCAAAGCAGAACCCCCCCCCCCCCACTGGACACCCTCACCACACCCTTGGAACCCCCCCACCCACCCTTGAATTCCCACCCCCTCACTAGGGAATCCCCACACACCCTTGAACAACCCCTACCCTCCTGGACACCTCCACCCCCTCGACAACACTCCCACACCCCTGGACAACCCTCTCACACGCCAAGAACCCCCCAACCTCTTGCACACACCCACCCCACTGGACATCACTCCCCTGGACAAACCCCCCACACCCTTAGAACCCCCACCCCCTAGACTACCCCCACACCCCTGGACACCCCCTGAAAATCCCTCCACTCACCTGGACATCCCTTCCACCCTCCTGGACACCCTCCCACCCGAATGGATATCCTCCACACACCCCTAGACACCCCCACCTCACTAGACACCCCCATACCAAAAAAAAACCAAAACCCGACCAAAACCAGACCAGACCCCACCCCCGCTAGACAGCCCCCACCACACCCCTAGACACCCCACACCCCTGGATTTTCCCCACCCCATAGACAACCCATGGATAGCTGGTATAGGGAGAGGAGGCACCGCTATCCCTAAGGGAGATGAGCGCCACTGGAAGGTACTCATCACTCTCAAATGTGAATCTTGAGCTCTCAAAATGATTCACTAATGCTTTTTCCCCTATAAAATTCATTCATTCTATCACTTTGATGCCATTGTAACTAGGGGAAATGCCGTCATGTGTGACTATAATACATAGATCTTGGTGGTGGCAATCTCTCGGATCATGCAGGACTGTAAATTATGCTCCAAAGCTTCCCATGAGATTCCTGAAATGATGTTAAAAAAATAACGGTCGTGGGAAGAGGGCACTAGTTTAGTTGGTGGAGAGGGACACGAAGAAGATGACAGTGATGATCTGAAATATACCCAACAAGTACACGTAAGTGACTGTTTATTTTCCAAAATTAGATGATTCAACAAATATTGGGTTGTTTGGGTGTTTTTTTTGGTGACAGATGCGATATGCTGGTAATGTTCATGGACCAAAATTTCATGGAGGAGACTAAAACAACACACAAACAACCCTATATTTTTATAAGCATCTAATTTGGAAAAATAAATAGCCACTTACGTGTACTTTTTGTGTATATTTTTGATCATCGCAGTCGTCTTTTCCACGTCCATATTTACCAACTAAACTGGAACCCTCTTCCCATCATCAAGATTTTTGTTAACGCAATTTCAGGAATCATTTGGGTATCCTTGGGAGCATCATTTCTAGTCCCATAAGATCCGGGAGATTGCCACTGCCATGATCTA
Organism: Viscum album; assembly: GCA_963277665.1. NCBI lineage: Eukaryota > Viridiplantae > Streptophyta > Magnoliopsida > Santalales > Viscaceae > Viscum > Viscum album. The sequence goes on from OY728131.1 coordinate 1,539,754,970, forward strand.
GGTATTTTAGTCACACATGATGGAGTTTCCCTCTAGTTATACTGGCATCAAAGTTATAGAATGAATTATTTTTATAGGGGAAGAAAGCATTTGTGAAAGATTTTGATATCTCAAGATTCACATGTGAGAGTGATGAGAACCTTCCATCAATGTTTATCCCCCCGAGGGATGGCAACACCTCCTCTCGCACCCCCCTGGACTACCCACCCCCCATCCCCATGGACACCCTGGACACCGCCTGCCCCACTGGACAACCCTCCCACCCCCTGGAAACCCCCCTCACCCCATACGACACCCCCACACCCCTAGAAACCCCCTGGACACCCCCTACTCCCTTCAACAGCCCTCCCACCCTCCTATAAATGCTCCCACCCCCTGGACTACACTACCACTGTCATGGACACCAAGGACACCCTCCATCCCACTAGACATCCCTCCCACACCCCTGGATACCCCCACCCCACTAGACACCTCCACACCCTTGGAACCCCTCCCCCAGACCAGAATCCATACCAAAAGAACCATCATAAGTTGACCAAAACAAGAAGTAGAGAAAAATTAACCATTCACATATATAACATTCAAAACATATAATTTCAACATCAAAAAACTAAATCCAACCTAAATGACTACCAAATACACAATTACAATGACAATATTCAAAATTACATTTTGCACTACAAACAACCAAAATTCAATCAAACCTGTAAAATAATTTGACCATTCCACTTGTAAGTGTTTGACATCTTGATAATTATAGGGCTGAGGGTCCTCAAATAGCTACAAATTAAAAGGATAGTAGTTACTGTGTATAATGAATAAATCAAATTAAATATTATGGCGATGTTTACAAGGAAATCATACCATGTCAAAGTTCACAATTGTTCCAGTTGTTATTATTTCATATATAAATCTTAACATATAATATCCGCATTTAATGACGCCTTGTTGTTCTTGAGAATTCTGTTTGAATGAGTTTAAATTCAATATATTATTTTTATGTAATAAATCAAAAAGTACAAATTATAAATGGAAATTTACCTTTACCTTTACATATTTGTTCTTCGCACTCCTTTTCCTTGTGTTTTTTCAAAATTAGACACATGCCCTGTTACAAAATATTACGAATGGGATAAATTTAAAATTCTTTATAATATATAATACTATTGAGAAATGAAAACATACTTTTCCAACATATTCTTAAAACATTCCCACACATCTCCATGGACAGAGCATATCCAATGATGTGTTTTCTCCCTTGGGAAAAAAACCCCTAACATTAAATGATCACTGATAAAAGAAAAATTAAGGTTAGTGTTTTTTCTTGTTAAAAGATAATTAACTCTTTGAGAGATATGTGTTTCATACCTCTCACAAAAAGGCATCATCCAACATTGTGTGACTATATTCTGTTCAATTCTTTCAGTAATATAAAGCTTTCTTTGTTCCTCATCTAATGCACATTCTTCAGGGGAAATCAAATGCGGGTCCATGAATCACTATACATCTGTCCTCTAATTATTATCAAAAATTTTATAAATATTCCTCATACAAAATAGGCATATTTATACATTTTTAATAAATATAATGCAGGGAAGGGGTGTTAAGGCTTACATGGAAAAAAATTCACCATGTTGAATCCCAACTTATCTCTAGTAACGAGCTCCATGATATCAGTTTTCACAATCCCCACAGTTATTCCACGTCCACAATCATGAGCTTCCATTGGAAACTCATAATGATCTGCCAACAAATTTGAATATCCTGACAATCTGTCAAGAATACTAGAATATGTATCTGTTGTCATAGCTATTTGTCTTTGTTGTGGTCTATATAGTATTTCTTTACCTTTGAACTATTCCTATAAAAATAAATAGAAAAATATATTAGTTGTCAAAAGATAAAACCAATTTAATAAAAAAAATAAAATAGAAGATATAACATAAAAACCTCTAGGGTAATGAGTCACAGAAGTCTGGATGGACAAATTAAAAAATGGCTGATACTATGCCCAACTATCATCACCTCATCTATAAGTAATGGTACTCGAGCCGATCTATCTGTAATATCATGTATAGTGACCATATGATTCTCTAACTCTAATCTGGGATGATAAACTATATCTCCTATACAATATACCAACCCATATGAAACTACATGATGTTGAGGATCATCAACATACAACTCACCATAATTAGGAAGCTGTAGTGGAGGATTAGGATAAGAAATGGGGTCTACAGGCTGAGGTGGGGGAGTGGGAGCTACTGGCAGAGGTGGAGGATAAATAATGGGGTCTTCAGGGGGAGGTGGATGAGTGGGAGCTGCTGGATGAAATTTTCATTGCATATCGGTAAACATATACTATACCGATGCTCTAATATTTTCCTCCATCATTACATTAATATTATGAACATTATCCTCCATGGATTCTTTTTTTTATAAACTACCTCGACGTAAGAAGTTGAAGAATGTGGCCACACATTTCTTACTGATACACCTACTGGATATCCTCATACATGACCAGGATGTTCGGGCTTTCCCGATACTGCAGATAAAATATCTTGCCTCCCTGAAGCTGCAAATACCCCATATGAGCTCTACTCGCCAAGAGAATCTTTTATTAATTAATTGAACATTTCTGTAATTATTGAAATTATATGAAGAAAATAGTTAACTTAAATAAATAAAATATATATCTTACAATCCTCTTAGCTATGATTCTTGAATATTTTGAAAGATATTGCCCTTTTTTCACATTTGAGCTCTCTTCCATTTTTCATGTCTAGATGTAGGGGATGGAGGGTCCACCTCTCCAGAGCTTGAAGACTCGTCTCTTAGTTTTTGTAATTTTTCCACCATCATTTGTTCTTCCAATAATGTATACCCTCCCTGAGATAAACTATGAGGGTATAAATTTTTATATTAGATATCCTGATGAGATTTCCTTGTTTGCTGTAAATAATGAATATGAAATCATTAAAAAACAATAATAAGATCATTTATATAATAATGCTTATAAAAGTTTACATTGCCCTTACTAAAAATGAATCTTTTATTATACTTTCAACAAACTGTCCCCATGTGTCTTCATCTATAAAAGGATATATACGACATGGATTTTCATGAATTCTATGACCAAAAATGAAATCAGATGAGAGGGTTGATTTGAAATCCCACTTTCTCCTGGCAGCCATCGATAAGCATTTCTTCCTGACTCCTCCAGTGTCTGGAATATCAAATATCATTTGATAAAGAAGAAGTTAAACATGTTATATATATACCAGAAACATTTAAAGAATAGGAAAGCAATAGAAAAATATCTTACGAAAATCGTCTCCCATATCTGACATATTATCACTCTTTTCACACTTCTCTAGTCATCATACAAATTGATTACATTTTTCTTACCCTGAGTTGATACAAAACTCTTAAAATATTTTGCATTTGGACCTCTAAGAATATCATCCTCATAAAACTAAATGAGTATCATCTGATCTTCTGTACGGACAAGGGATAATTTTGGTAAATGTGTGAACCCACGTGTACAAACTCTTGAACTCTTTGTTGTAATGGGAGCACTTGAGGAAGATTGGGGAACATCAAGAGGAACATGTGAATGTTCCTCCCCAGAGGTATGACCAATATGTTCATCTCCAGAATCATGTGGTTAATCAACAGATTTCTCTGTCGTTATCCTTCAAATCAAAAGAACAAACATTATATCATAAATATACAAATTCAAATATTACAATACTAATTTAAACAGAAAATATAAAATTGCTCTAAGTTATGTAATAATAAACATGGCTAATAAGGTATGCATGTTAAACAATGGTAAAGATGGTAAATATGGTAAAGATGATAAAGATGGTAAAGATGGTAAACATGGTAAACCTGGTAAACATGGTAAACATGGTACTGTAATTGTCATTGATCAAAAATAATAGATATATAATTTATATAATTCTAAACATGATAAAGTAAACTAAACAAAATTAAAACAGAAAAAAACTTATAATTATTTGTTTTAATACATATTTTAATAAAGATAAAACATAAAATATCTAACATTTTATGAAAATAATAAATGTAAACAAGAAATTAAAAAATGTTACCTGTAATTTTAGGAATGTACAAATGGATTGTTTTCCCAAATTCCTTCTTCATGATCATTCCTTATGGCACAAACCAAGTCTTCAATATGCACATCATTATGTTCTGTTAATCTTTCCATGGAAGTAGGGATCTCACATAAATCAGTAGCTTCATCACTTTCATCCTCACCAACATATTTTTTTCCCTTGTAAAACAATATCCATTGAATATATGATTGATCTACTACATAGATTTTTTTTTGCATGTGTTTCCATTATAAAAGAATCAGTTGTGTCTATAGATCTATTCAGATTATCAACTATCATTCCAAATTCATTGTGTATGAAACTTTTGTTACTGATAAAACATTTACAATTAAAAACAATAACTTTAATTTTAAAGTAATCAACCTCCAATATTTCTTCAATCACTCCATAATATGAACTAGATGCAGAAATTGTGTTTTTGTCTTTAGCACTCGAGAAATGTGTTGCTTCTGCAAACACCAATACACCACTATTCTGAATTGTACTTCTATTGTCTTGGGCTTTCATATAAAATGTATATCCATTAAAGTCATAACCGGACCATGTTATCAAATTTAAACATAGACCACCCACTACCCATTTTAATGTCTATGATACATCTAATCTACCAAACAAGGTCTTTTTTAAACCATGACAAAAATGATTTGTTGTGCTCATTCAAAATCCACATTTTTTTATTCTTTGGATGACATTGTTTCAACTAATTAATATGCAATGTGATATAGGGTTGAGAATAAACTATGTTATGCAAGATATATAATTCTAACTTCTTTATCTGTTCAGCTAACAACGATTTGACTTTCAATCCATGAATCCACTTTCCCTCAATATTATCTCATTCATGGTGAGATGGAGGCAAATCTATGTACTATGCCATAGCCATGTAGCTCGTACAAAACTCTGAAACCTCCTCAGAAATATACTTTTCAATAATAGAGCCTTCAGGTTGATAGGGATTCTTAATATACCCCTTCAATATTTTCCTATACCTTTGAAAATGATACATCCAACGAAGGTATACAGGTCCAAAAATCATTATTTATCGAACCAGATGAATCATTAAATGCACCATTATATCAAAAAAAGTTGAAGGAAAATATATTTCCAATTGAAAAATTATACAAATTGCATCCTTTTCCAAAATTTTCAATGAATTCACATTAATCACCTAATTACAAATTTAATTGAAAAAATAACACAACTTCATTATAGTCTTTATGACACAGATGGGAAATATTCCACACAATGAAACTGGTAGAAGCTGTTGTATCATGACGTGACAATCACGAGATTTCAAACCTATCAACTTCAAGTCCTTCAATGAGATTTTTTTTTACATTTGTAGATTAACCTTGAGGCACTTTGATACCATGAAGATATTGAAAAAAGCTATTTTTTCTATCTTGGATAATGTATGACATGTCAGGGAAGAAATTTTCATCTTCCATTAAGAGTGGGAGCTAACTCCAATTGTATTCCCATTGATAGTAAGTCTAATCTTTCATTCAACACATCTTTTGTCATTCCATTAATATCTAACAATTTTCTAATCAAACTATCACCGTTATTCTTCAAAACGTTCATGACATCAATATTATATTTAACTTCATGATATCTCCAATATGGTAGCTCAAAAAATATTAACCTTTTCTTCCAAATATGTCTATCAGTACCAGATTTTTTTGTCTTTCCCAATGTCACATCATGGTTTTCCACCATCTCAAAATATAGATCTGGGGATAATGTTTTTGGAGCAATATCAAATTATTTTAAACCATTGATTGCCTTTTATATTCTTCTATTACACTGATCCATATGAAAAAACTTTCGATGACCCATGTACACTGTTTCCCTCCCATGATGCAATTGACAATATGATGTCTGTTGTTTGAAAACTGGACATGTTTTATGCCCTTTAACATTGTATCTAGAAAAATTTTCATATGCTGGGAAGTCAATTATAGTGAACACAAGCACTACATGTAGTTGAAAATATTCCATTTTATAAGAATAATACACCCTAATACCATCCTCCCATAAAAAGTTTTAAATTATCAATCAACGGTGACATGAAAACATCAATACCATTGTTGGGTTTCTTAGGACCGGAGATCATTATACTCAAAATGAAATATTTCCTATTCATACAAACTTTAGGAGAGAGGTTGTAAATTACCAATAAAACAACCCCTGAACTATGTGTGCTACTGAGGGTTCGGTATGGATTCATTCCATCTGTGCACAACCCTAGTCTGAGATTTCTAATGTCATTTCCAAATGTAGGATACTGCTCATCAAATTTCTTCCATTGTGTAAAATCTGCAAGATGGAATATTTTTCCATCACATATCCACTCATCAGCATGCCATCTTAACATTTTTTCATCATGTGAATTATCAAATAAACATTTGAAATGATGAATTATAGGAAGATACCAAAATAACATTGAAGGGATATTTGTAATATCTACATCAGCCTATGATTTTTCTATCACCTTATACCGTGATGTCCCACATTTAGGAGACTCTGACAGAAATTCATATTCCTTCCTATATATCATACATTCATTAGTACTGGCATATATTTTCTTGTATCCTAATCCCATCAGGCATAATATTTTCATGGCCTTATAATGTGAACCTGGAAGATCGTTATCTTTTAGGAGAATTCCTTTCATCAATTTTAGCAACTCCGTAATACTTCTATCACTCCATACATGTTTCGCATTCAGGTTAATAAATCTTAACACCACTAACAAAACCATAAAATCTGAACAACCGAGATACAATAGTTTTTCAGCATCACCATATAGACGCGCAACTGTCAGCTCTATCTCAATTTGTTCTACTACAATATCTCGAATCATTTCTTCAATTCCATAGGAGTTACCATCTTACGAATCATCATCATCAATAGATATAACATTATATATAGTTTCACCATTCCAAATACAAGGGCTATAACTTGGATTAAAACCATGACAAATCCGATGATCTTTTATCTCTCTACTTTTAAACTTCTTCGTATTCAAAAATTTCAAGTAGGGATAGAAAAAAATCTCACTACATGGAACAATTCATTTAGCAAATTCCAAAAAGGCATCAACACCTTCCTCATATTCATTTCCCATTCGATGTGTTGTAATCCAACTTCGACTCATTATTACCTATAACAAACATCAAAATTATACATCTTTTTAAGATAAGGAAAATATATTTTTATATGAAAAATATCATAATTTGAATGTTAAAAAATTTTGAAATATAAAAAAAATCTATGAATATTTTAAAAAATATGCTTGAAAATGATTTTAAAAAGAAAATATAGTAAGATATAACAGTTTTAAATTCATGTTGGATCCTTTCATTTTAAGGTTCACAAAGAATACATCCTGGTACAACTGGGTACCAAATTCACCCTTCCGTAAAAAAGAAATATGATGTATAAATATTAAAATATTTATACATTTACTATTGAAAATTACAAAGATCCTAATGATTTGAAACCTCTGGATATCCCCAACCCCTCTTGACTACCCCCCACCCCCTGGACACCACCCCCACCCCTTTGGACACCACCCCCACCCCTTGGACACCCCTACTCCCTTGGACAACACCCCACCCCTTTGGACACTACCCCCACCCCCTTGTACACCACCCCACCCCTTGGACACCCCCTGGACACCACCACCCCCTTGGGCAGCCCCCACCCACTAGACACCACCCCCACCCCCTTGGACACCCCCTGGATACCACCACCCCCTTGGATAGCCCCCCAACCCCTTTGAACAGCCCCCACCCCTGGACAACCCCCACCCCTCTAGACACCCCCTAAACCCTTGGACACCCCCACCCCTACTAGACACCACCCCCACCCCCTACCCCCTTGGACACCCCCTTGGACACCCCTAACCCCCTAGACACCCCCACCCCCTAGGACACCACCCCACCCCCATGGACAGCCCCTGGACACCACCACCCCCTTGGACATCCCCCACCTCTCTGGACACCCCCACCCCCTTAGACACCCCCACCCCTCGTAATAACCCTAGAACACATTGATTACGATAAAACCATCAATTTAAAAATGACAAAACTACCATAATAATAGAAGGAAGGATGGAGAAGAAGAAGTGGACAAAGAAGAAAAAGAGGAAACAATGAAGAAATTAAGAAGAACATGGAATAAGTAAAATATTTAAGAAAATATCTTGGAATCATAGAAAACCATGGGTCCTCCAATGGTTGATATAAAATTTGAGAAAATGGAGTAAACCTGAGAATCAAATCAAATTTAAAATAAAAACATGGATGAAGAAAATCACTATGTAAAGCCTATCATCATGGAACAATGGGGTTAGGATAACTGCGCATCTTAGAAAACCACGACATGGTCTCCCCCATAACCCATAATTTTCTCATAGTTAACATCGGGTCAAAATATATATAACCAAACATAATCAAATTGCAAAATGCCTCATCTTTTCATAATGCTTGAATCTCAAAAAATCATTGTAGAAACCTCAATCATAGACTGTACCGACCCCCTTGGACATCACCCCCCCCCCTTAAACAAAACTAATAAATTATAGCCTAATATCCATGAAACAATACAATCATCATAGCATAATCTCACAAACCACGATGAAATAGTCAATCCCAACAGACACTTATCCCCCACCCCCTTGGACACCACCCCCTTGGACACCCCCTTAGACATCCTCTGGACACCACCACCCCCTAGGACAGCCCCATACCCCTCTAGACAGCCCCCTCCCCCGGGACAGTCCCCCACCCCTCTAGACAACCCCCCCCCCCCTTTGGACACCCCCCTCTTGGACACCACCCCCACTCCCTACCACCTTGGACTCCCCCTAGACACCCCCAACCCCCTGGACACCCCACCCCCTTGTACCGCACCCCAACCTCCTTAGACACCCTCTTGAAACCACCACCCCCTTGGATAGCCTCCACCCCCACCCCTCCTAATAACCCTATAACACATCAATTACTATAAAACCGTCAATTTAAAAAATGACCAAACATCCCTAATAATTGAAGGAATGAAGGAGAAGATGAAGTGGACGAAGAAGAAAAAAATAAATAAAGAAGAAAGAAAGAATAACATGGAATCAGTATCTTATTTAATAAAATTCCCTAGAATCCAAGAAAACCATGGGTCCTCCAATGGTTGATAGAAAATTGGAGAAAATAGAGTAAACCTAAGAATCAAATAAAATTTAAATTAAAAACTCAGATGAAGAAAATCACAGTGTAAATCCTATCATCATTGCACAATGGGGTTAGGATAAATGTGAATCGTTGGAAACCACAACATGGTCTCCCCGATAACCCATAATTTTCTCATAGTCAATGATTGGTAAAAATATATATAACCAAATAGAATCATATTGTAACACCGCTCATCTTTTCATAATGATTGAATCCCTAAAAATCATAGTGGAAACCTCAAACATTGACTATGCCGACCCCCTTGGACACCACCCCCACCCCCTTGGACACCACCCCACCCCCTTAAACAACACTAATAAATTATAGACTAATATCCATGAAACAATACAATCATCATGTCATAGTCTCAAAAATCACGATGCAATAGTCAATCCCAACTGACACTTATCCCCTACCCCCTTGGACACCACCCCACCCCCTTGGACACACTATAGACACCACCACCCCATTGGACATCCCCCACACCCCTAGACACCACCCCCACCCCATGGAAACCCCCTGGACACCTCCAACCACTTGGATAGACCCCCCACCCCCTGGACAACCCCCACCCTTCTAGACACCCCCCCGTTGGACACCCCCACCCCTCCTAGACACCACCCCCACAAACTATCCCCATAGACACCCCCCTAGACAACCCCAACCCTCCGGACAGCCCCCCAAACCCTCTGGACAGGCCCCCACCCCCTTAGACAACCCCACTCCCACACACCCACCCCCTTCAACACCGCAACCCCCTTGGACCCCCCCACCTCCATGGACACCCTGGATACCCCCAACCCTCTAGATAGCCCCCTGAACCCTCTACACAGCCCCCACCCCCCTTGGACAGCCCCCACACCCCCTGGACACCACCCCCACCCCCTTTGACATCCCCCACACCCCCTTGGACACCCCCAACCCCCTTTGAAAGCCTCCACACCCCCTGTACACCACTTCCCACCCCCTTTGACATCCCATGGACACCCTAACCCCACTAGATAGCACACCCAACCCCCTAGACACCCCACCCACTTGCACACCCCCCCCATAGAAACCCCCTATATGTGCACACACACATGATAGAACACACAAAAATCATAAACTTGCATGATATAAATTCCATAGGTTTATTTTACCAGAAAATAATTTAACATGGTATAGATGAGCACTATAAAACATACCATGATAGCAAGAATAAAGAAAAATAACATCTCAAAAAATTTGTTTATGGCATCGTGAAAAATAAAAACTAAAAATGAGTCATGTGAGGCTTACTTGAGTGTTGTGAGTCTACTTGATAGATCTGATGATGATAAATATAAATAATGATGTTGGAAAAGCGAGTCCGGAGGGCACGACATTGAAAAATTGTTTCTAGGTTTTCTGCATGAGAGAGACGAGTCGCAGGTCGCCCGATCGGATAAAACATAACGACTGAATACGGGGTGCAATAAATCATATAAAAGATTTATCACGTTGGTTATTTAATTAATGATGTGGTAAAATATTTTTTTTCTTTATAACATCAGTTATTTAATAATAGATGTAGAAAAATATTTATCACGTCGTTTATAAAATAACTGACATGATATATGTCGCTTTATATTGATGTGATAAATTTCTAAGATTAGCTTTATCACGCTGGTTTTTTTATAATTGATGCAGTAAAGCATAGATATTTATTTTATCACATTGGTTATTTTATAATAGATGTTATAAAGCACTGATTATTCTTTTATCACGTCAGTTTTAAAATAACTGACCTGATAAAGTGCACCAAATTCAATTTTCACATCGGCTATACAATAACTGAGGTAAAAAGGCTGATCTCTGTATATTTTATGTTAGTTATAAAATAACTGATGTAAAAAATGGATCCTGATCAATATATCATGTCGGTTATTTCATAACCGACATGATATATTTACCATTAATGCTTTTCACATTGTTTATATAGAACCGACGCGGAAAATGCCGACGTGTTAAACTTTTTTTTCTACTAGTGAGTTAATAAAGGATTTTTCGGAACTATTTGATATAATGTTCTAGAACAAATATGATTTATTAAAGAACATGTTTTTGAACACATCAACATTTTTTTAAGTCTTTCACATATTCTTATTGTAGAAAAAAATAAAGAAAATCTAGAGGAAAATTCTTTGGAATGATTTATATTAGGATATGAAGATGAAAATTTTGGATTCCAATATTTGTATTATGAGAAGGGACAAGTCACCTGCAGTCGTTATTTTCAAACTAATTAGAAGGTTTTTTGGAAGGAATAAAAGAATAAGGAAGAGGAAGTTAATATAAAATATTCAACTAAATGAATTATAGTTTTCCCAAATGGGAGTAATGTATGAGGACATATTCTAATTAATGTAGGTAAAATAACTTTATCTCCTTATGTGAGATTGAAAAAAGTTATTAAATTGAGATCAAGTTTTGTTGAATCTTGAGTGGGAGTACTAGAAGTTAGGTCCTTATTATTTAGATAATTAGACATTGTATAATTAGAAAGAGTTAAATATCATGTTCAATTGTGAATATCTCCTCGTGTTAAAAATATAAAAAATTATGGTCGACCTAAACACAATACTTATAATGGATGATGGTAAACCAAAAATACTATAGGAGGTAGAACACTTATTGACTCTAAATAGTGGGTGTAAATAATGAAAGATTAATTGTATTGATTGAAATCCAAATTATCATAGGAGATGAATGATCCACTATATGGGAAATGAGACCATGAGAACAATTGGGTGTTCTGTTTTAAGGAAGAAGATTATAGATGGAGATGGTATAAGAAATATTGTCTGGTGAAGTCATTTTAACCAAATAAGGGAATTTATTTATTGAAAAAAATCCAACAATATTGAAGAAAATTTCCATTTAAATAGTTTTAGTCATAATTTCACCTAAAAATATGCCTCTTTACTAAATGGTTGTAACGATAACACTTTTTCATTGGAATTTAGATTAAGAGTTAAACATAAAGAAACCACTGGTTCCAATTGATGATATGATCTAATAATTGTTTTGTAAGATGAAAAAATCATTTATGGAGTAAAAAATTGATATAGGCTTGGAATTATTTGTTTTTGTATTTATAGTTGATGAAGGAATTACTTAGATTAATATAGACCCGTGTTTCTATTATAATGAGTAGAATGATGAGAGATTCACCATTCTTATCATATATGTTGATGAAATGTTGTTTTCTAGAAAATATGATAAATGGATTCAAAACTATAGTAGGATCTTTCTAGGAGGTTAGAGATAAAAGATCAGAGATAAGGAAAGAAGATATTTGGAATGAATATTGAGTGTGGTAGGTTGTTTTATATTTTGGTAATGTCTCAAAGGGAGTATGTATAGAAATTTATAAAAAATATTTTGGATGATCGATTTCAATATAATATCAACTATATAGACCAGAAACAAAAAAAATGTCCAAGGATAAGGTTAATTAAATAGAATATATAGTTGTGTATATAGAAGAATTTATATTTTAACTATTGGTTGGATGTTTTATTTACATCATGATATTCGCATTATTGAAAATTACATTTATAGAGGGAATTATTATCTACTGCATAGTTTTTCCAAGAAGGGAAAATATTTATATTGTGAAATGGATCATCCTATACATAAAGGGATCAAAATATACTACTGTGAGCATTAGGATGAATGATATATTGTGAGAATATTTTCATGAAGATATGATTGGGAATTTAGATACCAAGAGAAGAACCCCACAATTTTTTCTTATATTAGAGGAATGTTGATCGATTAGATATAAAAAATACAATGTATGGTTACACTTAAATTGATATAAATTATAAGAAGTATTTATATTGGTGTATACTTATTATTTTATATCCATAGTGATATTTACTTGCCTTTGAATCCTATTACTAATGCACAGATGAAACATATTGACTTGAAATCCACTTCATTCCTATTTTTTTGGAAGAAAATGTGTTCGATTTCTAAAAGATGAATGGAAAAAACCTAATTGAATTTTTTACCTATGTGTTAGATCAAATAAAGTGTATGATTTTTTTTCATTTGTGGGTCTTAGGTAAATTGAATGGTAATGGAAAACACTTCTTGCTGTAGAAGTGGATGTTAGTTTTCTATTTTGTGCCAATGTGTTGGAGAATAACCAAAGGTTCTTCAAACCAGTATTCATGTGGGAGATTTTTGGTATGTGAATACCACTTCAATTAACAAGATGAAAATAACCAAATAGAGTTACCCTGAACATAGATCAACCTGATGTGTGTATAGTGAGAGTATAATCTCCCAAGTGGATGATAATGTTATTAGACATTAATATTGTTCAATGGATGTGTTCACAATTAATGGATGAAATTGAGGTCTAATGGGATATCTTGATGTAGTGTAACATGGGATGTTCATTTTGGGAGTTATCCAGATTTAAAGGTATAGTGGATATCATTAGTCACTATTATAAATGGAGATATTCCCAAATATATAGGAAGTCATAGGTATAGAAATGTATGGAATGAAACATATATAAAATGGATGTGATGAACCTATACATAGTGGCATTAAATGTTAAATATATTATAAATTTATATTAAAAATATATAAGAGTTAAATCATATAATTAATCCTTATTGACTGCTGTCTTAATTGAGGTGTAAAATTTTATCCTTTTTATTATAATGTAAATAGATATAATGTTTCGTCCATTGATATAGGAAATGATTTTTGATCTTATTTAACCCTTATGTCCATTAGTTTATTAGATTTAAATAATTTTTTTATTGTTTTAGTTTTTCTTGATTGTGTATGTTTATCAGCATGATGCGGTGGGTAGGGTGCATGATTTTCTATATTCTAGCATACCATTTTGAGGGAGTTCATCCATTTGACCTTTATTTTGATGTGGGGAATTAATTTGAGGTTTGGAATATGGTGATTTGTTTTTTTTTCTGACTCCCAACATGAGTTTTGTATGATAGGTATGGATCCTTTTAGTATAGGGGGTTACTTGATTTTTTTCATTGTTTTTTCATTATTATTATTATCATGCCATAATGTTTGAATGTAATATTTTTTTATTATATACATATGTAAACTAGTATACATGTTCTTTCATACACCTAGGTTATTTAGTATTGATTTGAGCCATGTTGTGGGTGATTTAATGAGTATGTATATGATCATGAATTTCATAGACACATTGATAGGAATTCCCCTCTTCATTTAATTCTATTTAGGAACCTAGTTATTAGAGGAGTGTTTATGGAACCTTTAGTGTTAGGTATCACTGGCATCAACCTCATGGGAGCTCATATCACAGGTGGATTCTTTTATAGTTTCTGATAGATGTTTAGAGTGGATTCACATGGGTTATATAATATCATCTCATGAGGTTTCCAACCGTGTACCGTACTTATTTTTTTCAGTAATTCCATGTTTTTTATTCCTCAATAGTGTTTAGTGATCTTTGATATTTTCTATCACTTTTTGAAAATTATGTGTGATCTTGGATAGGTTTAATTTTTATACATGATTATATAGACATTTCAAGGTGATATGGTCCTCTTTTATAATTTAATTGGAATTATAATGGTGATGGATAGAGGTTTGGTCAATTTATTTTATGAACACTAGGTTTTTACAAAAATTTTGGGCATACCAGACATATTTCATAAAAATATTTTCTAATAGAGAAAGGAACCTCCAAAATTTTTAACCAAAAAAAGTGTTTATACCAACCTTTGGTGAATTAGAGGTACACCTATGGTTTTCGATAGAATGATATAGTTTTCTAGGTTTTTATAATTAAAATGTATTTTTTATGATTCCATAACACCGTCTCGATATATACCCCTACTAGGTCGGTTGTGATATAGGGGATGACACCCAAGACCATATCTAATATATCACGAGATGGAGAATAGGATCTAGGGTATACAATTCATAAATGGGAGGAATTATACTAAATAATATATTATAGTACAAATGAAAAGTTCTACCAATCAACTTCATCACATAAAAAATCAATAAGGCTTCCCAATATATGAATGTACTGTCATAACAAGAATAAAAAAATATGGTTATAAAAACCTCTGAAATGACCATAAAATACAAAAAATCCTAAATAACTCCATGAACTATTATTTTATATATTTATCAATAACTAAAAACTAAAATATCTATATATATGGAGTGAGGATACAATTATACTTAGTATAATCCTCTCCAAAAACACTCATGAAAATATTAAAATTTCATAATAAAGCCCAATGAATAAAAAGATGAAACACAACTATTACCTTTGTAGGTAAAACTATATCAAATCCACTCAAAGTATAACTCACTATATAATATATATAAGTAAGTAAAATCATTTCAAAATCATAAGAATATTATGACACATCCACTTTCCCACTTGTTTATCTCTCTCACAACCCAACAAAAAACAAGATGTTTTTAAATACGTCAAAAAATCAGGAAATAAAATCAGGTATATACTAAAATCTATTATGGACAAGGTCTCATCCATACCAACACCTTCCATACATAGGTTCCAATACTGGTTGTTCGAATTAGTCTATAAAAACACATCATCATCTAATCACGTAGCATGTGTACACATATCTCCAGCACATCCATATACATATATCAAGATTGAAATCCATCACATAACATATATATGAAAAATTACTAAATCCACTATTTACCATGAAATTAAACTTATTATAACCAGACTTAGTACATACAGAATATATTTGTATTCTATAACCTTAATCCACTATATCCCACACAAACATATATGGTAAAATTGAGATTTATCTCATCTCATATGAGAACATACCTTATTCCTAAATCATTTACTTCATGATTATTTATACATAATATGATATTAATAATATGATAGTGGATAATATGGAATATTTTTTAAGAAATTTCCATACCTATATGGATGTTTTGGAAAACACCTTGAACCCAAAACAATAGGATGTTGGCTGCTTCACTAACTATATTTCTAGAGCGTGCCAAATAAAAAAATGATAGTCTATTACACAACCATTAAAATGGAAACTATCATATATTAGATTGAAACTATAGATATCATCCAAGATAAGAAACTTGTTTCTGTCTATATGACTAGAAATCTATTGATCATCCATGTACAAAATCATCAGAGGCCATCATAACTATTCATCTGATAATTTAACAATAAAAATTTAATTAGTACAATATATTTTTAAATTTAGGTTTAACTTATTTAAATTAATCATCAAAACCCCCGGCGATTTTATAATTCATATTTTTAATTTCCCATTTTAATGATGTTATCTTAGAGCTTCCATTCCAAACCAATCTTTTATTTCCTTACATTTTATAATTTTCAAATTCAACACCCAATTCAATGAGTTCATTATTATTACCTTATAATTTTGTAATAATAGGCACTCTATGATTTAAAAAACCCATTTCATGGATAGATAATTCCAAAAGTAATAATAAACTACATCAAGTAGAAAATAATCAAAAAACCCATCAATGAAAAAAATAAAATTAAAAAGTTCAATCCCGTCTATCAACCCATCGAATCTATTTCATCAATATATCATCTTCACCAATCCACATACATAAATTATTGATATGACAGTTTTTTTCCATGGAACATCAAATATTATAAGTTTTAAAATTTTATTTAAAGAATAGGGTCTACCCTAGGTCATATTTCAAGGGATATTGGATGTTTAAAATGTGTATTTTTAATAAAAAATGACCAAAAGTGGGGGTCAATTTGGAAAAAAATTATGTTAAACACTATTAATTAAAAAACATAAATAAAATGAGAATGTTTAATTTAAATACTATATTTCCCGGTCCCATAAATGTTGTCTGTTGAACCATTTTTCTTTTATCTCATTATTGGCCCCCCAAATCACCTCCTCCCACAAAAAAACAATCAAAACATACAAAGGTTACCATTATTATAGTAATTAAAATCAACCAATTTAATTAAATGAGAAGTTTAATTGGATATTAAATTTGTAATTTTCAATAAAAAATTGTTTCATATAATAGAGTTTGGGTGAAAATGAATTAGTAAATCATGAAGCACTTGAGCTCTTTCACTCATGGGAAAAGTAACTTATCATAAAATTAGGCATATATATATTATAAATATAATTATTTATTAACAATAATTAAAAAAGTAAACTCATTTTAGAAATGTGAGAAATGAATAACCACACAAAATATTTATTCTTTGTTAATGTATAAAAATATGTCACATAAATTGTATGATAATGAAATTTGTCGAGGTACATGGTATCATACATAAAATGAATTTCATGAGTCAACCATTCCTCCAAATCACCATGTTCAAGTATATGAACTATTCATTGTGTATTATTTTTCATTTTATTATCATAAATATATGTCATTTTAATTTTTCTATCTTGCTTTATTATTTCTAGAAGACCTACACTACACCATTTACAATCTAAATTTCAAGACCAAACCAGTTATGAATTTCATGGAGACACATATTTATTGATTCTTACTAAATTTTGTTTTATTATTTTATTTATAAATATTATTATTGTTTATATATTTCCTTTGTTTTTTAAATTTTATTAACAATACAAATATTTGGAATCAACTATAGGTCAATCCGATGTAGTAATGAATGTGATTGGATAAGTGATGAATGTATAGAAACATAATTTGGGAACATTAATAAAATTAATTATAAATTTTATATACAATTATTTATATATAAATGATTCAAATTTTAAGGCCTTGTGTAATGAGGTGTGGAGATATTAAGTTACATATATAATCCATAAAGTAATCAGACATAGGGTATCATTAACTCAATTGTTTAGCAAAGATAAAACCATTTATATCGTCTAAAACAACTAAATTACTAAAAATAATTCTTCAATTATAAGTTATATATGAAACTCACATTTCATCAGTGAAAAAATTAATTGGATTGAATGTTTAAGAAACATGAATTGGGCATTTTAACATTTATTTTCAAACAAATACATGATTATATGGTCATTTCAAATTTTTATTATGAAATAAAATTGAAAAAAATACATGGGGTGTAAAAATAACATGCATCAAGAAAAAGAGAGGAAAATAAGAAAGATAAAAACAATACCTAATGGCATTAGGAAAGTGGGGAAAAGTTAAATACCATGTAGAAATTCAAAATGAATAATTGAAATATAATTCAATTCTTAACTAACATTGGAATATATCCACCCACAAATACTTTTTACAATGTACTCATTATTATAAAAGATAATGTTAATGGAAGGATAAATCCTAGTGGGTTTCATTGATATTTCAATTTTGGTACAAGGAAATCCTCTGATGGTGACTACGGAGTGGTGTCTTGAAAGATCTCCAGCCACTTGCTATTGAACAATGAATATTTTTTTTTCTTTATTTTGAAGCTGCAAAGACCAATAGATTAAACATTAGTCACAATATATGGATCAAAAACTGGTGAGAATGAATATTACCTAGGTGAAACTCCATCCTTGCATTGAATATGAGGACCTTCTTTAGAATATAAAACTATTTATGAATGAAGATATTATTGTGGGAAACCACGGTTTTCTTATAATAGATTCTGGTGTTCTCATGTGGACCTCTTATTATTTCCTTGAGGTCCTGAATTAGAAATTTTCTTAGAACACGAAGACTAAAAATAATTTAATTTCAATGTTTAATGGTCAAATATGATCAAAGTTCTATCTCAACAGGGAGGTGGAAACACCTCCAGAATAAAATACCCTACTGTTACATGCCAATGTAATTTTTAAATTAGTATGATAAGACCAAAATTAATTATCAATTCTAAGACTATAGTATTTTCTATATTGTTGGAATTTGTTTCAATAAATTTTTTGACCTCTCTATATGAAACTTTTGATTTACAATTTTTTTGGGGGTGATATTCATGTTGAAACTTTATAAACCGTCCCATACCGAGTTAAAATTTATTGTAATGTGTTTTTATATATTTTAGAACCATGGTCACTAATATTGAACCTTGGAAATCCAAGGAACAAAATATTATTTTTCTCAGAAATAAAAAAAATATCTTTGAATAATCATTCTTTATTTCATATACATCTACGCATATGGACACATATCGAACTGCTATAAGAATGTACAATTTACTAAATGAATTAAAAAATTTATCCATATTTTAAATTTCCCAAACATCAAAAATTTTATAAAAGAGAAAGGGTTGTTGTCGAATTTCATTTCTTTTAGAGACATTCCTTATACATTTATTATTATGAAAAGCTCTAAAAAAAGAACGGGCATCCCAAAATAGTTTCGGTTTAAATAGACCATAATTGAGGACCTCCTATGTAGTTCACTGGGGAATGATGTATTCCCCTCATGAAAGAGTGTGAAAGAACCTAAGGACTAATAGAAACCCTCTATCTGGAATATGATTCCTATGGATGTGGTCAGAACATGTGGATAAAAGTTTAGGGTCTTCGAAAACATGACAACATGACTCATATTTTGGCTGATTATTATTTTTTTATAATAATGAGTAATAATTCAAGATGCTAATAAATATTTACCAATATTCAAAAAACAATGAATACCATCTTTCATTTAATATAATTTGTCATCAAGAAACCATCCACTCTTGGGAATATCAGGGGATGAGTCAACATTTATGTATTCAAGGATGATAATAGTATAGTTATCTACCATATTATCTATTCCATTTGATCCCTAATTTCTAGATTAATTTTCTTAATGATGGGTATTTAGAAAATTATATGTAGTCTATCTTTCAGTTTCTCAATTACTTTGGACTGTAAAAGATATGAAATTAACAAATACAAGGAAAAACAAATGGATATAAATAAATTTTAAATTGGTGTGTTGTTTACATATGTAGGGTATAGTGTGACTGTGGCGTATGTAATGACCTATGGATCTTGTTTGACCCTTTGGGATAATATTTCCTCAACTTCATAGTTAGACGCATCACAGATGAGCTCAAAGGTTAAATCCCGCCAAGGTAGTTGGATTACCAAGGGTGATGTTAGTATCTATTTCAATTGGTTTAAATCAACATAATAATTATTATTGAACAAAATTTATTTATATTTTAAGGATAATAAAGATATGGGGAGTTCAGTCTTATTGAAGAAATGAATTAAATGATGATAAAATCCATCATGACCTAATAATGACAGCACAACCCACTCATTATTGCAGAATGATAAGAAAAAAAATTAAATCTAGTTTTGGTTTATCTACATGGATAAAATACCAAAAAATTACATTTTTAAGTATTATATATTTTCTTATCATGATATTAAATTAGATATAATTTAATGCATGATTCTTTTCAGTGCCACAATGATGGATATAACTAATACTACTCAAAAACCGATCAAAATAGGAACCATAAACAGTGAAATAATTTATGAATACTTCAATAAAATTATATGAATAATATAAAAAATAGTTACCATATATTATTATAAATTTCATGGAGAATTCCATAGAAAAAATTTCATCCTCCTATATGAAATTTTCCAAAACGGACTAGTGGAGGTTGTTTTTTCTATATCTTTAATGTAAATGTGGATATGAAAGTAACCAAAATAACCATGAAGGAAATAATAGTGAGATTTCCATTCTAGTAATTGTATCATTTGTCTAATTAATGAAAATGGGAATTTTTATATTCATGTATAATTGTTTAGTCAGTGATATTATTTATAGATATTCGAACTATTCTATACATGGGTTGGAAGCAATTCATTATTTACATTTTTTATTAATATAAGACTAATTTTTTTGGGAATTTCCTATACTATATGAACACATTTTATATTAGAGATTGGGTAAAGTATCCTTGTATCAAATAATTTTTTTATGTCTATTTTAAAACATATAAAAGCTTTGGGTCCAATTAACAATTTTCCTTTATCACTTATTTAGCCTCTTCGTTTGATAATATATAATGCATGAAAATTGATGGGATAATATTGAGAATTCCAAAAAAATCATCCAAATTATTTTTTACAATCCATTAAAAGGTGAATAAATAATAATTTATGATTTAAAGGGATTAAACTATAAATAATGTTTATAAACCTATTTTGATTATCAAGATGAGAATATTTTAAATTTGGAGGTAGTTAATTAAGTTCCTATTTAGATGTATTTTAGATTTATGGGAGTAAAAATAAAATTGAGAGGTAAGTGATCTCATATAAATAAAAAAATTATAACTTCCCCATATGAGGAATAATATTTTAAAAGTATATAAATATCATCAGTGGTTATAGGATCCTCATTTTATAAGAAATTGTTAATTAATGAACTTGTGCAACATTTTTCCAAACCATTAAAACATTCAGTACAAGAATTATTTTCTTGAATATCTACCCAGGATGAAAATAGAAAAAGGGGTCATGGGAATAAAATAATGTTTTTTGGGTGAAGTTAGTACATTAATTAAATTAATTTTGGGTTATGAATGTTCTTTTGAGCGGTTCTTCATGGATTCAAGGATGTTAAATTGTAAAATGTCACCACAAAACAACCTAGAAAATATACCATTGTGTAAATTAATTATTTTTTAGAGGTTTTCTGATAAGCTCACCCAAAACTAATTTGGTCATGTACATTCATCCTAACATATTCAATTTTATCCACACAAAAAAACATTAATTTTTTTAATTTTAACCCTTACAACAACATCCACCAACACACCAGTTGGGTGTGTGATGGTCTGGTTTTAAAAATAAATGACTATTTATATAAGATTAATCTATCAAACATGTAATAATTAGAAAATATGGAGGGGAATAACATTTTTAAAATTACCAAAATCAAACATATCATTAAAAAAGAAAAAAAAATCTATAATGAACAAAATGGAGAATTTTAAAAGATTATTTCATTTAGTGGGAAGTTATAGCTCTATTAATTGTTAGATTTTCCTCCCAAGCTCAACTTTTAATTACCTTTATGTCACTTTTAGTGAATACACATCTCCTCTAGAATCATAGGAAATCATAAATTATTAATTATGATATTAATCAAGGGAATGTTAACATATAATTTTTGATTATTTCATAGATTTATTTATCATATATAGGTTCTATAAATGTCCTCATTTGGGTGGAACCAGAAGAAAATTATAGAGTAATGGTTGGTTTAAGAGGATATTTATAATATAATTTCATTAATTTGATATGGTTTCTTTATGAATAAGGATTTTTTATCATTGAATCATTTTTGAGTGTTGGAATATTGGTTTTCCAATGAAGAGATGACTTTAATTTAGGGGTTATTTGGAATTTATGTTGTGTTCCACTCTTAAGGATGGTGGTACTCACATTTACCTTTCATTTTGTTTTTATTATTTGTTGAGAAGGAATATTACCTGACCCTTGACATTTTTCTTCACCCACCAGGTTGGTTAGTTTTTCTTATTGAGTTTTATATTATTTATGGATACAAGGATTGTTTTTTGGAATTGGATATTATTTGTGGAAATTTATTTCAATAAGTATTTATGGATAAGATTAGATTTTGGAGAGGGGTTTTAGTAGTTATGGGGATTTTTGTGGTGGTATAGTTTGAATACTCCACCTTAGATGGTTCCATGATTGATGAGGTCGGTTTGGATACCCTCTTGTCTATAATTATAGTTTTCTTTGCACCAAAATTTTATGAATTTTATGGTTATTACATAATAAGATGGTTATGGGGGGCCTTTGAATATTTCCTCCCAAATTTTATAATATTCACTCATTTCAAGGAATTAGTCAACGTAGTGGGTGTCAGAATCACAAATTACACAAAAAAGAGGAGAAGAAGGTTGGGATTTACCTTAAGAAAGATAAATTTTATAGAGTATTGTCCTTACCCCTTCCAAAATCATATCTATTATCTACTAAAAGCCCAAAAATTTCACCTTATTAACTCCCCTAAAAGGTAGATTGTACATTATACTGAGTTTATTAAGAGTTTCGTCTATGTTATCAATAATATGCATTACAGTGATTAATATCTTTTCCACTAGGGAACCACATGCAACAATATCAATCTTGTTGGAGTCGATTAGAATTAAAAATTCATAAAATTATTTTATTAATAGTTTATAAATTAGTTTTTACTATGGAAAACATGATCATAACCTTTTACATCATTCCCATTTTTCATGAACTGATTCCCCTTGAGATTTTCTTATTCCACAAATTTCCTTCCTTATTTTTTCAATTTGAGTGGTGAGGGAGTATTTTTCAATGAACAGGAATTTTATATCCACAACACCTAATTAAGGAATTTGAATAGTATAGATAATCATTTATAGTGTCTTATAATGATAATGGTAATGAAATAAGCTTAATCAAATCTTTATCCACATTTGTAGGGTTTAATGTTAAAAATGCAGCATGGAATTCCATTGTGATATTTTATGGGTATTATCCAGTTAGTTAATGAAATTTTTTCAATAAGTTAATGAGTCCTAATTTAAGTTAAAAATCAGGTTCTTAACAATGTAATTGAATATATTCAAGTCATATATCTACACTTGGTGGGGTTAGTTATTTTAATTTCTTGTTATTTTCATACATATTATCAATGTTAATTATGGTTTTGATTTTAGTTATATAATAATAAGGTGTATTTAGAAGTATTTATTGATGGTATGTGTTTACTCCATCCATTTAATGATTTGTGTGTCTTGGTATCAAAGAAATTTTATCCTCTATGGTTAAAAATAAAAATGAGATAGATCTTCTAAGGAATAATTCATCATGTATATAACCTATACAAAAAATGAATTAAAAAAATATAATGTATGAATATAAAAAACAAATATTAAAAAAATAAAAAATATCTTATAAAAAACTATAATTAAAATATATATTTGTCCATGGGAATAGAGCTAAAATTTTCAAGCACATTCATGAAATAGTGGATTGATTATGTTTTCAAATTTTATTTATATCATAGGGGAGATCTAGTTTGTCTATAAAGGACGAGTTGAGGTCTAAATTGATGATTTATATTAAAAAGAACCAAAAATAATGGGGTGGTTTTGAAAAATATATTATTTATAATAATCATAATAAAATAATTTAATAGTTGATAAAGAAGTTCATTTTAAAAAATATAACATAAACAATTCATTTTGAGTTCACAACACACAGATCAAGTTCCTTGTTCTTAAAAGATTATTTAGGATTGTGTTAGGTCCTTGGATAAGATTAATCGAAATCCTAATTGTTGGACTCACCTATTTTGATAATCCCATATCATTATTTGATAATCCAAAATCATGTTTATATCAAAGTAATAACTATATACTTTTAATCACACTGATCTCTTGTTTAAGATATCTTTGAAATTTTTTTCTATGTATAAAAGATCACTGATGCAAGGTCACTGATGCAAGGTCACCTATGCAATGTCACCAATGAAGTTAACAGATTCAAGGTCACGGAGGAAAGGTCACCGATACAACGACATCGATACAATGTCACTGAAGCAAAGTTACCGATGCAAGGTCACAGATGTAAGGTCACCGATTCAAGGTCACTGATGCAAGGTCACCTATGAAAGGTCACTGATGTAAGGCCTCCACCGAAGGCAACCTTTGATGGTTATCGTTGAGAAAGTCACTGATGAAGGCTATTGATACACAGCTACTATTGAAGCCTACCATTGTGAAGGCTACCATTACTAGTATACTGATACCTATCCTTCAATAAAATTTCAAATTATTAAGATTATTCTAACATTCATATTTGGTAACTTCAATGCTTCTGAAATTAATTAATGCTGATTATAGACATATCATGTCACCATATCTATAAATAGTATGAGGTATGAGGAGGACCAAATTTGATTTACTCATTCCAATTATCAGACCTCAAATATAAAAGAGAAGATCGAGGAAGAAAAGTTGTGTGGTGGTGAGGATGCATACATGTATGAAGAAGAAAAATATACAAGAAAGAACTTGTGTACGAGATCAATGAAGAACCATCTAGCATTCACACTATGAACAAAGAAGCATCTCAAAGATTATATGGGAGATCAAATTTATATCTTCTATCATTCTTTAACTCTTTGTCCAATTAAGAAGTAGAACACCTAGAACCTAGAGTTGCGACACTCTATTTCGAGTAAAACATTCAAAAAAGACTAGAACTACAATTTCTTCACTCCAAGGAGTCAAGATCTGATATACAGACACCTAGATCCATATGAACTAAATCCTATAAAATTTTCTCTACCTGAAAATTACTATTTTATTATAAAAAACACTTTTAATGGAAAAAGTGAGAACCACATACAACCAAATAAAAATGCTTGAACCGCCCCATCCCAGCAAGTAAACAAAAAAACAATTCTTCATAAACATGAGTCCCTTGGAAAGAAGTCCCATGCAGAAGCACGGGCACAGACCCGATGGCGAAGCCATACCCTCTCAAGCATCCAGTTCCAAGGTACCTGCGTCGAAGAAGAAAAGATGCCCAAAACCCCTTCCAGGGCGGTCCATAAGAATACAAAAAAAACAACAACAGAACTTCAGAGACAAATGATCCGAATCAACGCAATCTCACACAACCCAAGCATTCTTATCAGTCAACCACAACCACTAGCTTAAACTAAGTCACTAACCAGAAATTTGATTTTACCCGAGTCTTCTTCCCTAAATAATTTCCATGTTAAGGAAGATAAATTGAAGCTTGCATCCTCCAAAATCCACTTCTCAGAAATAGACACAAGTTTATCCCAGGTATGGATGTACTCCTCAACACTAATATTCCCATGGTTGAAACCGCCTACCAAAATTGAGTCTTGTTTATCGATCCAAGAATATTGTTCCTCGTTAACCAGAAATTTTATAAAATTTTCTCTACATTGTTCTTTTATTTTACACTTCTGAGAAGTGTGTTTTTGTGTTACACACATTGTATCTGTTAGGTCTACTAGGTTAGATAACCTGAGTGGGGGGGGGGGAATCAGTGTATGATAGATTAAAACAACTACCCCTATTGATCTTGTCTCACTGTTAAGAAAGTCTCTCTTCTCTCTCTTACCTGCAGTAAAGTATAAACAGAAACTAATGCATGCACATGACATAATGATTTTTACTTGGTTAACTCTCACTAGGCTACATCCAAGGAGCATACACTAGAAATGTGCTGATGTACCAAATCCACTAAAAGCGGACATATATTTACACATTTTGGGATAGATCACTTCTATTCCCAAGATCACTACCTTTACAATGTTTAGGGTTAGCTCACTACTTTCCCCAAGGGTCACTCCCTGGTTCTCTCTCTCTGGCTCACTACCAGTGGAGAAGATCTCCTTCTTCCTCTTCCTTTTCTCACAACTCTAGAAAGGATCAACTAATAGTTTATAGATCTGTATGTCTCTTCATTATCACAAAAAAATACATAATTTGTTGTATGTAGATGCACTGTTGAAGTCCATATTTCACCCATATATGAATCTCACGTTGCACTAAAGTTATCATGAAATCTTCTAGCTTTCACGCAACCCTAAATCACTGCCATGCTTCAACCATACCTAGAGCCCTACTCCAAGACGTCACGCAAGTCTCGGCGTGGAAGTTAAAACTAGCGTGAATGTTCACCTCAACCACTTGCACAACACTTTCTTCTTCAACTCTAAACTTGCTTGACTCACACCATTTTACACCCAAACCAATTTTGGCACGCAACTATCAACCATCGCGCTTCTTCAAATCCTGGCATGCATGTGTTACAAAACCACTTGCACGAAACCTTCTTCTTCAACTCTAAACTTGGGATACTCCCTTCCTTTATCACCCAAACCACTCTGGACATGAACAAATCAACTGGCGCGCAACTTCTACTTGTGCGAGCACACCACCACTTACGTAACAACCGCACCTACGCGATTGCAGGTATTATTTCTTCTAATTGTTGAACTCACAAAGAATTAGGAGGGATCGACATCTATTTATAGGAATTTGAACACATTGCGCAACAGGCACGCAAGTCTCCTCTCGGCGCACAAGTACAGCCACCCTAGTCACTGCCACACAAGTCACTTGCGTGACCAAACATAAAACATCGTCTCCCCTTTCCCCTTTTCCAAAATTTGATGTTTTGATCTTAAAAAAAATATTGCACACAAATTTCTAATCCTACAAGACACCGGCAAAGATGTCCCTTTTCCAAAAACACTTATCTCCATTTCTTGATTGTGAGGTCCAAAAATTTGGCAAATACTGGAAAACGGAACCACATTGTATCTGTTCTTTTTGAACCGCCTCTAGATCGATCATTCCTTTGTAAACATTCTCGAATCAACATGGATCGTTAACCACATCCCTTGAACTCTACATGCCACCATGAAATCCCCTTTTTCATCAAATTTTTATGTTATGGTTTTCCTGGTCAACAAACACAACATGGAGATAAAGGTAAATCAAGAAATAGATGAAGAACCAAGAAAGAAATCTATAGAATTCAAGATTTCTACCTCAAAGATCAAGGACTAAGAAAACGTTCATGATCCTATAGACACTTCCACCAGTGAAGACCCAGACTCTGACAATGATGATGAGACGGTTCATCTTGCTAAGAGATTAAAAAAGATAAATCATAAGAAGAAGATATTTATATAGTAAAACTATAAATTAATGTATGATAATAAAGGATAGTGAAAAAAGGACAGAAAATGGAATGGCAATACAAATCAGATAGTCTGTTATGAGTGTAAACAAAAAGGTCATGTAAATGCTGATTTCCCCAAGATGAAATTTAGAAAGAAATATGAAGACAAGGGAAAGGGATATAAAAAGGCTATGAAGGATACTAGGAGTGATTCAGAAGATAGATCCAGTGGATATAGCACTTCTGATATTGAGAAGAATAAACATGAAAACCTGTGTTTCATGAAAGAAACATCTGAGATAACACCCTATTCTCCTATACCTAATTCTTAATGTTTTGGGAATGAAATTGAATCAAATAATGATGATAATATGACTATAGATATAAAATTTCAATACTATGGAATTCTTGAGGATACCATTAATGGACTCTTGGATAAATATAAATTATTAAAAAAGACAACATTCTTTGAATGGTAATTGTAAGTTTGATCTAGATATTGATAAAGAAAAATGTACTAAGCTGTTAAAAGATAATACTGAACATAAATTATAAAATGAGAAATTAAAAATGGAGCATGAGAATTTTTTTTGTAGGTAGAGGTACCTTGACTCAGTTTCTGGGAAAACAAATGACTCCAAAATACAAAACTGGTCTAGGTTATCAGCTAGGACATAGAAGGATTATTAAAAATAAATTTGTTCCAAAATCTAGATAGTTCACTGCTAGTTCATGTTCTGGACCATATTTTGAATTTTCTAAAATACCTAAGAAAGTTTTCATGCCTCAAAACATATCTGTTGATTTTAGGATGCCTGTGAGACAATTATGAGCTCCCAAAGTTTTACTTGATAATCTCTCTAGACCCAATAAAATCTGCATACCAAAGTTACCCTACACTTAATCTGTTTTGCAAGACAATTTCCTGAAGAGTTCCTGGAGAATTATATGGTACATGGAATTTGTATGTTCAAGACATATGACATGATACTATTCATGACTTAAAAGATTAATTAAATTTGATGGTGGAAATTTTACATATGGTGACAATGCCAAAGGGAAGATCATTAGCTTATGCCATATTGATAACTCGAACACAATATTAATTTCAGAAGTACTTTATGTTGATGGATTAAAATACAATATGATTAGTATTTCTCAGTTGTGTGATGATGGTTTCAATGTTATGTTTTAAAATTATGCATGAAATGTTTTTAGTTCTAAAAATGATTTAATATTCATTGATCTTAGAATTGAAAATGTTTTTGTTATTGATTTAAATTCGTTATCTAAACAAAATGTTACTTGTTTAAATTCGATTCATAAGGAATCATCGCTATGGAATAGAAGATTAATGCACTGCAATGTGCACTCACCTAGGAAAATAACTAGGAATGTTTTAGTTATAGACTTACCTAAATTAGAATTCCCACATAACAAAGTCTGCAATACTTCTCAAATGGTAAAACAACACAAATTTTATTTTAAATCAAAAAAAGAAGTTTCTATTTCTCAACCACATGAGTTAGTGCAAATTGATTTGTTTGGACCATCTCGAGTTTATACTCTAAATAGGAATTACTAAGTTTATATTCTCGTATATGATTTTTCTAGATGTACTTGGGTATAATAGTTAGCTCACAAAAGTGAATAACGCTCTTACTTTATTAACTATTCCATGTCTGTACAAAATCTTAGTGACTTAGAATTAAGACCTTGAGATGTTCTAATACCCCGAACCAAGTTACACAGAATCAGTGCATTATTAAATCATATTGACATGATACAAGGAATCATGTCCCAGAAGACCGATCAGTTTAGTAGTGTTGGAAATACTAGATACAACATAAGTTTTACATTACATCATGAAATAAAAAACAATGTATCCCCTTTGAACACTTTTATATCCTTTATCGTATTCCTATAGGTTAATTTTAATATTATTATTTGCATCATAGGAAAAATAAAACATAAGAATGGAGTGAGCTCATATGCTCAAAAAAGGATAATAATATAGTGGAAACTGTCATAAATAATAAAAAACATTTAAGGAAATGTATAATACTTGAACAAAAGCCTTTTAAACATAAACTTCAGCATAATATGGAAAAGATAAATAAAATAGTTTCATTAAATTATTCACATGGATATTTTACTAGTCTAATAATCACATGTAATCTCAATATCCAATTTTATAATGATTTAATGCATAATGCCGAACATCATAACCACATAGTCAAGGCCTCGTGCCAAGACTACAAATATGATTTTTTGAAGGCCTTATACCAAGACACTAGTTTGTCTCCTAAGACCTACCGATGCATTGAGGAGATATAGAGGGCTCCATCCATCACATCCTAAGTCCGAATCATTACTCCTATGAAATTTTTTAAACATAACATAAACATTCATATTAAAACTAGAATACAAAATGACAATAGATTATCCATAAACCAAGAATGGTATAAAAATAACACATCCACAGTCAAACATATCATAAAAGCTTCAAAAAAGTATGAAAGATTTGTTTCATAGTAAATAAACCTCAATCAATAATATTATCCTATAAAGGATATTGACATAGTTGAAAATGATCAGTAAAAATATTTGAGGGAAATATCACTTTTCTATGAAAACATTTAAAAGTGTCACTATTTATCAAGAATATATTTAAAATAGATTTTTGAATCAAAGTGTTCCATACCTATTTGAAACTTTTACAAGTAAGTTAATTGTTACAAAATTAATATCGATATAAATAATAACTTAAAACCAATTTTGAAACTTGTACATTAATGAAAAATATTAAGAAGAATAAATTTTTAAAACATTTAAAATGATATTTTAGTTAGAGTTACTAATCAAATAAGAGATGCTTGAATAAAAATAATTGAGGTAGTAGAAACGTTATAATATCATGAGAATAAATGGATTCCTAATATACCATTTCAAAGTATAGTATATACACCAAGTAAAAGTGAATTAGCGCATAACAACAATGAAGTCTCAATGGAATGTAAATTGAGATGAATTCATTTATAAAGATTGAATCCTTAGGTTAAGGATAAATAAATGACATAATTATATGTTAAAAATATAAATACACTCAATATGATTGGATATTCAGTGTAAATCAATCAGAGGACATTCACACTCATTCTTGTAAAAACAACACATATGACTGGGATGTTTAACTCAATGAATATAAATTGAGTTAAAATTACTCTTATCAAGTTTATATCGATGACTTGAGAATTTATAAATGGAGTGATTATGTGTATCAAAAGTATATCCCCATAAAAGGGAGTGGAAATTACCACATAGCCAAATAAATATTTATTTCACACATAATCTTGTAGGAATGTAATCAATGATGTTTGCGAAAAATCGAATGAGACAAAATTGAAATTTTAAATTCCCTTTCTGATTTGGAAACATACAAAACATACACCCCATGAAAGAAATATCATCAAATGATGATGTAAATACCCATAAATTAGATTATATTATTCAAAAAATACAATCATGGTCAGTACATACACCACACAAAAAAGTAATAGTAGAAAATATAGCATGAATCTTACGGGAATAAAAGTGAGATAATACCCCTTACCACATTCTAATAAACTGAGTGGTATGAAAAAAAGTTAATAACCACCAAATGAATCACAGAATACCATGAATATAAATATAATCATGATAATATATATATATATATATATAATGGCAGTACACAATACACCACATGCAATAAATAAGTGGCAAACAATGGAAATCACACAGAATTAAAAGTGAGATAAGAAACCCCTTGTACTTTTTTTAGTATAGGGCAGGTTGACATCTTGTACAATTATGAAATCATTGTTATTAAATTATTAAATAACTAAATACATAAATATGATATCATATCTGATCTTCTAATATTTATTTGTTAATTATATTTCAGTAGTATCGTTGTTTTGGTTGTTAACTAATTAATTTTTCTTTATATGTTTTATTACATAAGTCATTTTCGTTATGTATAGGCTGTATTTGATTCATATCCAGAATTATATTAAGTTCATAAAAATTATTTTTAATCTTAAAATGAAAATTATTCTAGAATGATTATGATAGTGAATTAATCTCATCGCGTTTGTGGAGATGGTAAGCCATACGTACAGACAAGTGACAATATAATTCTTTTGAAAGTGAAATAGTATATAATTGTATAGTATATAATATTTAAAAAATAAATAACATGTTATATTTATTATTCATATCAGTTATTATCATTATTATACCCATCCAAATAATGACGTTTTGGAATAACAAACTACACCACGATGTGGAGACGGTAAGATGTACGCACGCATGTATGGTGATTTGTCATTTATAATATGGGTTGAATAATGAATATGGTCTTAACATATTTATAATAACATAAAAATATGTATTAGGAACTATAGTTATTATTTTGGTATGGAAACAAAAAAGAAAGAGGAAGTGGAAGAAGAAAAGAACTTGAAAGGGGGTGGTGAAATTATTACCTCTTCTTCGGGTGTTTCCTTTTGAGTTGATCAAAAGGGATCCATAGGTTGTATTTATGTTCAAAGTAAGGAATATTCGGTGATTTTAGAGATGTTGGGAGGATATTTTGGTAGGGTTGGGCCGAGCCAAATGGCATTGGAGGTGTTATTTTTAGAGAAGGAGAAATACCCTTTTATAAGAGAGGTGAGGGTCACTTTAGGAAAATCTTGAAATATTTTCAATTTCTAATAGATCCAAATTAATTTATTTAAAATATATGGTAGGTATGGGTCGAAATCCTCTCAAATAATAGGTTTTAGACAATTTTATGCTACCATAGTAAGCTTATCTTTTATATTTAACAATTAGTTAAATAGTTTAACTTTTACTGTGTCTTCATGTATTCTTACACTATATGGTTAATAAATATACTCTAAACATCCAAGAGAAACTAAAGTGGTTCATTAATGATATATATAATATTATTAAATCTCGTTTGGACTAACCTTAGATTTCTAATAATATTATATCAACCAATAATATAGTATTTGTTTTAAAAACTCATTTATGTCAATTTTGATATTATTTAGTATTTGGTTTTTGTGAAAACCATAAAAACATGATTACTTATAAAAAAATTATTTAATAAACCCTAAAATGTCATATTAACCTATAAAATTATTTTAATTCATCAAAAGTGTCAAATTACGTTTATTTTGATATTTATAATATCAATTATTCTAATCTTTCATTAATATGATAATTATTGCATCATCATTCTGTCATAAATAAATTTAAATATTTAATGTCTAAAAATTATAAATAAAATACCATTATGTAGGAAATGTTTTTATATTTATAATTAATATTTATAGTTGAATTTATCTTATGTTTAACTTTATATTTAAAATGGTTTAGTAATTAAACTTTGAATTTACTACTTTTAACTCTTCATTAAATAAAATAATAATAAATGTCCTAATATAATCCAAGTAGACTAAAAGGGTCATATTTTATTCCTAAGGTTGTTTTTGGTCTAATTATAATTATCCAATAGAATTAGTACATGTGTTAGGGTAATTATAATATCATTTTTTGCATTAATTACCCTATTTACTTTAAATCGTTGTAAATAAAAGTCAAGTGTTACTATTCACAAAAAATTATTTTAATCTTATTGAACCAAATTTTAATTATTTATGTTAACCGCATCTCTGGGATTTTTGAAATTCAACTCACAGAAGCTGTAAAATTATGTTTTATGCAAATTTATAAATGCACATAGAAGGTGGGTAAAAGATGGTAAATCTTCAATAAAGTTTTATACATCTAATTTTATTATAAAAATGACTCCAATGAATCAAATTGAATTAATATAGGTATTATGTAACTATATTGACTTAAATAAATAAAATAGATAATTATTTATATAAAAAGTAGGTTTTTAAACAATAATGCAGTGTTTTTCACTATTCATCAAAAAATGAATTTTTTTAGGAAAATATCAAAAATTCACTCAAAGCTAATTTTGATATTAAAAATTCAAAAATGAATTATATTTTTCCAAATTCAAAACATATAAGAATAATTAATGAATTTAAAATTAATTCTCTTTGTCAAAACTAAAAAGCGGGTTTTTAAGTAGTAAAAACTATCAAAAGATTGACATGTGTTTATGTCAAATTTAAATGTGAAATTACTAATAATGACCTACATTGTTTTAAATGATAAAAATATAATATTATTATACATCTAAACCATTCAAATTCATAATTTAACACTCTAAATTATTTCGATTAAAATAGTTGTTTTCAATTAAAATTTAGTATTTTCACTATTATTTATAATATGAATATTATCAGAAAAGTACAAAAAAATTAATTATTCAGTTAATAATATTCATAAATTCTTTTTAACGGTTAGTTTGGTAAGTCATGGTGTTCTCGAACTCAGTGTTTTGTGTAGCGCATGCTATTGAATTAAATTAAAGAAAATAACTTACTATGAAATCTTGGGGTGTTACATAAGTGATCAAGGTCGTGAGTTTGAAAATTAGAAATTTGAATCACTTTTCTCACATAATGTATATACTCACAATTTCTCTACTCCTAGAACACCCCCAACAAAATGGAGTTGTAGAAAAAAATATGACGCTTCAAGATATTTTCCAGACAATGTTAAATGATTACAATCTACCTATCTATTTTTATGATGAAGCTATTAATACAGCTTGTTACATTATCAATAGTGTCTTAGTTAGACTGGTTCTTAAGAAAACCTTATATGAGCTCTGGAATAATAGGAAGCCTAAGGTAAATTAATTTAGAGTTTTGGGTTGTAAAATTTTAATCCTTAAAACTATGGATAACCTTTAAATGTTTTCTTCCAAGAGTCATGAATGAATTTTCCTAGGTTACTCAATCTCTAGTAAATCTTATTGTGTATTCAATAAGAGAACCAAATGCGTTGAAGAATCAGTTCATGTAGAATTTGATGAGACTGATCCACATGAACCCAAAAACCCCATTGAAAAACTTGAAGAACATATGTCAATTCTGGACGTTAATGATATTGACAGTAAACCCTTAGTGAAAATTACCAGTTCTGGAAATTTCCTAGAATCAGGGAATAATGAATCTAAACATATAGACAACCCTGATGAGTCTCGGTTAACTCTTTCAAGAGGTATTAAAACTCCCAAGAATCATTATTTAGATGTTGTAGTAGGGGATCTGAATGGAAGAACAAAAACTAGAGCTTCTCTAAAAAACCAGGTTGAACGTCAAGATTTTCTTTCACAACTTGAACCTAAAAATATTGATGATGAAATAAATGATGAATTTTTGGTGATAACTATGCAAGAAGAATTAAATCAGTTTGAAAGAAACAAAGTTTGGGAATTAGTAGAAAGACCTAAAGACACTTTGACCATAGACACTAAATGGGTGTTTATAAATAATGTTTATGTATCTGGAAACATAGTTAGAAATAAGGCTAGGCTTGTTGTACAAGGATATAGTCAGGATAAAGGAATAGATTATGAGGAAACCTTTACACCTATAACTAGACTAGAATCCATTAGGATACTAATTTCTTATTCATCTTATCAGAATTTCAAACATTATCAAATGGGTATCAAATGTTCATTTCTAAATGGGTACATTGTTGATGATGTATTTGTTGAACAACCACATAGTTTTACAAATACCCATTTTTGAAATCTTGTTTTTAAACTATCTAATGCTCTATATGGTATAAAACAAGCTCCAAGAGCTTGGTATGACATACTTAGTTCTTTTCTTATTTCACAAGGTTTTATTAAAGTAATAGTTGATCCTACTCTTTTTATTTAAAGGATTTCCCAAGATGTTTTAATTGTAAAAATAAATATAGATGATATTATTTTCAGATCTTCTAAAAATTATTTATGTACTGATTTTTCAAAAATGATGCAAGATGAATTTGAAATGAGTTTAATTGGGGAACTTAAATTTTTCCTTGGATTTCAAATTTTTCAAAATAAAAATGGTATTGTTTTAAATAAAATTAAATATACTAAGGATATTTTGAAATATTTTCGTTTAGACTTCAATAATGGTAGTGATACACCAATGAGTATGACTTGTATGTTGGATTCTGATGAAACTGGTAAATACAGTGGACCAAACCAATTAATGAGGTATGATTGGGAGTCTGCTATATCTTACTGCTAGAAGACCTAATATTATGTTCGGTGTATGCATGTGTTCTCATTTTCAATCCAATCCCAACGAGTCTCAATTAATAGTTGTTAATAATATTTTTAATATCTCAAATATATTACAAACTTAGGACTATATTATCCAAGAGGAAAATATTTGATTTGATAAGTTATTTGGATGTTGAATTTTTTGGATTCAAGTTAGACAGAAATAGAACTTCTAGAACTTGTCACGTTTTATGCAAGTCACTAGTATCATGGTGTAGTAAGAAACATGATTTAGTTGCATTATCAACTGGCGAAGCTGAATATATAGATGATTTTAGTTGTTGTGCTCAAATTCTATAGATGAAACAAACTTTACTAGACTATGGATATCAATTCAAACATATCTCTATAAAGTGTGATAATACATGTGATATTAACATATCTAAAAATCTAGTATCTCATGATAGAACAAAGGACCTTGACGTGAGGCATCACTTCTTCAGAGATCATTATCAAAGCGGTGATATCACTCTTGAATTCATTGGCACTGAACATCAATTAGATGATATATTCACAAATCCTTTGAATTATGAGATGTCAAATTACATCAAACATGAGTTAGGTATGATAAACTATTATAGTTGAACCTCACCGTTGAACCTCATAGTTAGAAACATCACTGTTTAACCTCACAGTTAGAAACCTCACCATTGAACCTAACCATTAGAAACCTCACCGTTATACCTCACCGTTTGGAACCTCCCCATTGGACGTCAACATTAGAAACCTCACCATTAGACCTCACTGTCAGACCTCACCATTAGAAACCTCACCATTCTACCTCACTATTAGAAACCTCACCATTGGACCTCACCATTAGAAACCTCCCTTTTAAACTTCACTGTTAGACCTCACTGTTGGACCACACCATTAGAAACCTCACCGTTAGGCCTAACCATTAGAAACATCACCATTGGACCTCACCATTAGAATCCTCACCATTAGACTTCATCGTTAGACCTCACCGTTGTACCTCACCATTAGAAACCTCACCATTAGACCTCACAGTAGAAACTCATAGATAGAAACCTCACCTTTGTACCTCACCATTAGAAACCTCATTATTATCCTCACCGTTGAACCTCATAGTTAGAAACCTCACCATTGGACGACATAGTTAGAAACCTCACCATTGGACCTCACAGTTATAATCCATACTAATGGATATCATCTTTGTTACCTTACCAATAGTGGATATTCTCCAGACTTAGATTTTTCTCTGCCAGAATCTGAAACTTTTTTTATTACTTATTTCTTTTACTTGATTTGTTTTCAATACCTAAATGATAAAAATAATGAACACACCACATTTCAATCCGCATCTACTCTCTCTAAAACCTCTTTCTCCCTAACCTAAGAACCTTAATTTCTTCTGAAACCCTATAATTACTCCAGAATAAAATGGAAAGGTTGAAGTGACCATTTTTCAGTGATGAAGGAGATGAGCCAAATCCAAAAAGACCTCAAGATGAGTCAAGTAGTAGAAGCAAAATAGTGGAAAAGCTAATCAACACTCATTTGTCGAAGAGGGAAATCATGTTTGAGAAGGAGCTAAGATAGAAATGGCTAAAGTCAAGCAGGTCTTTAGTGTTTAAGGCACTTTATGCTCAATGATGGGTTGAATGCTTTGCAAATAACAATGAACCCTATTATCCAAAGCAAGTAAATGAGTTTTATTAATCTCAGAAGTTCATGTTGACTGAGGTTGAGAACATAATGTCTTCAAATGTAAATGGGGTAAGTATAAGCTTCTCCACTCTTGAATGAGAATACTGTTTGAGAGTACCACATGAAGGAATTTTTGACGACTACTTAGGAGTGGTTCCCCCCACTAGTGGGTTTTTCTGTTATGAAGAAGCATTAGCTTAACTGACAGGGAATGTGATCCCTATAATAGTTATTTCTACTAAGATGGAAAGAGAAGATCAGTTTTTGTTTAAATTTGTTCAGCATGTATTGAGTCATAGGATATGGGACTTTTCTACCTTGAAATATCAAGATATATTTCTCTTGTATCTATTAAAGCATGGACGAAAGATAAATTTGTGTAGGCTACTGATGATTCAATTAGAGGATATGACAATGCCTACTTCCATGACCAGTGCATTGTTTCATGCCAGAGTAACATCCTTGATGTTGAAGGTCAAAGGAGTTGCTGGAAACATGGACGAAACGGTTGTAGTAAGCGATAACTTTTTCATTAATAAGATGATTTTCAAGTTGATGAAGATAAACTGGAACTCTTAATAATGAAGATGAGTGCATGATGAGCCAATGTTTTATGTGGAATTCAAACCTGTTACCCATCTTACTAGGCCTAAGGATAAGAGAGACCATGTTATAATGCTTGATGAAGTAGAGCCTACTTTTTTAGATAAAGAAGAAGAGGATGCTACTGTGCAAGAAAGAGAGTATTCTCCTATATATGATAGGATTTCTCCTAACCTTCCCTCAAGTACTCATTCAAATACTATATATTTTGGTGAGTCTATACCCACAAAAAGACTTCATAGAAGGGAGACTATCCTAAGAGATAGTGATGATGAAGAAACCAGTGAAGAAGAAGGGGTAGAAAATGTATTAAGAGACATTAAAGAGACCTCAGATGAGGATGAGGACACTGAATCTAATCATGATGACTTTGAGACAGCTACTTATGCAAGTGAAGTTGAATTTATATGTCTCATTCCTCTTATAGGACATACAAAAATGGTAAAAATTATAGATTAAGAGGATTATGATTCAGTTGAACATGGAATTTGATTGTCTATAGTTGAATATTCTTTCGATGAAGTCGAATTGGACCATCTAGTTGATGAATTTTCTAAAGGAGGTATGGCAGATATGGATGTGGTTGCTCAGAAGAATTATCTATGTGAGGGGGAGGAAACTATTTACATAGGTTCAGTTTCTGTCACTCATGGAATAAAAGACTAGTCTGAAGATCTTGGATTTGTGGTTTTGGGCTTAGACTATGGAGATTCTGATGATGACCAACCTATCAAAAGTCCTCATATTCCTTCAATTACAGAGACTACTATTGTACAACCAATAGTGATTTTTTCTCTAGACTATATAAAAAAAGATGGTTTGGATTCATTAAAGTCAGATCTAAAGAGGCACTTTGATAAGAAAACTACTGAGATAGAAATAATAGTAACTCACAATCAATGACATGTGGAATCTATAGTGGAAAGAATAGTTTTAACCTCTCACTCAGTCATGCTACATGAATTCAAGGAATGTCAGAATTAGGTCAGAGCATTGGCAGAGTCTATAGAATATATGAGGCAGTCTATTGCCTTTTTAGAATCCTATATGGATTTAAGAGTTTAGGTGGACATATATCATAGATATGTTAAAAGTGTGGTACGTCAAATGGCCACTGTGTTTGAGGACTTTACGATGTCAATGGAGATACATGTAAGTGTCCAGGATAATTATGTGTAGAAGTAGATCAATTGTCTAACCAAGTCCATTAAGGAGACAGTGGATTTCACTATGGCACCTCTCTATGCATCTACTTTATCTTCAGCTGCTTCTCCTGTTGATCTATAATATTTTAAATAAATTGTCACAGAAGATGTGAATATGTTTTCTGGCTCAAGTACCTCAGACCCTCAGTATACGACTCAGGTCATTTATACTACCAGATAAATTCATAACCTTGTGGGAAATTATTTAACGGAAGGTGCTCAAGATCAAAAGTCCATTAAAGAGAAAGATGATTTCTAATACAAAATGGTATATAATGAGCATCATATGGATGGTCACTTTAAGCTACTATTGGAAAACATGAGGATTCCACCAGTCACTCAAGCCTTTAAGGATCTGGTAAGTAGGCTTAGAGAGATGACTCCTACTTTAGAGAGATTTATGGATAATAAGGATGATTTTATCTCAGCTATGGAAAGAGGAGGAATTATCATTATGGATTTTATAAATCTTCTTTTTCCCTTCCTCCATGTGTACTGGACTCCTATTATTGTTCCTCCAGCTTTACCTTCTTCCTCTGCAACCTCAGGATCTGCCAGAACTACTTCATTGATGACTCCTGCACATGCCATCAGATGCATGACACCCACCATTCATCAGATATCTCCTCACTATAGGTCTATTGACGCTTCAATTGTAGATCCATTATCCCTGCTGACTGTTATACCTTAGCCTATCCCTTCATCTTCATAACCTGACTCCTCAGCTTTCAAAGATGAAGCTCCCTTGGATATATCTGATATGGATTGAATGTGGGATGTCATAGTAGATAGGGAACTTTTGTACACTTTTTTTATACTGTACTTTTGCTTCCTGGGTAATAAAACCCTATTTTGACCTCTCTTTGGTCTTCCTGTCTTTTTGTTAATCCCAATGGTGGAGAAGTTATAGGTTACCTGAAACAGGGATAATATTTTCAGTTAACTATGTTTTTTAGTTAAATAGAATCATTGCATATATATAAAATCTATAATAAATACGGTACAATTTTACTCATACACACCTCTGAAGATATTTAAAAAAATTGCTTAAACCTGATTCCATAATATGGACATAATTTGTGGTTATCAAAAGGGTGGATAATGTTGGATTGGCCTGTTTTGACAATCCCAAATTATGTTTTGATAATCCTAAATCATGTTTATTTAAAAGTAATAACTATGTACATTTAATCTCATTTCTCTCTCGTTTATGCTTACAGGGAAAACTTTCTTTAAGTATAAAAGTTTACTGATTCTAGGTCACTGATGCAAGGTCACCAATGAAAGGTCACTGATGCAAGGTCACTGATGCAAGGTCACCGATGCAAGTTCACTGATGAATGGTCACTGATGAAAGGTCACCAATGAATGGTCACTGGTGCAAGGTCACAGAAGCAAAGTCTTCGATTCAAGGTCGCCGATGAAAGGCCACCGCTGAAGGTTACCGATGAAGGTTATCGTTGATAAGTTCACTCAGGAAGGCTGACGATGCACACCTATTATTGAGGCCTACCATTTTTAAGGCAACCAATACAAGTCTACTATTGCCTATACTTCCATAATTTTTTAAAATTTTAAGATTATTGTAACGGTCATATTTGTTAACTTTAATGCTTCTGAATTTAATTAATGTTTATTGTTGAAATATCAAGAGACTATATCTGGAAACAGTATGAGGTACGAGGAGGACCACACATGATTCACTCATTCCTATTGTCGGAACTAAAATATAAAAGAGAAGACCCAGGAAAAAATGTTGTGTGGTTGTGTGAATGAATACTTGTGCGAAGAAAAAAATATACATGAAAGAACTTATGCACATGAACAATAAAGAACCATCCAGCATTCACATAGTGAACTCAAGAGCATCTTGAAAATCATTTGGGAGATAAAATTTACAACTTTTGTCCTTATTCAACTCTATGTACAATCTAGAAGTAAAACACCTAGAACCTGTAGTTATGACACTTTGTTTCATGGACAACTTTTAAAGAAATACTTGAACTCCAATTTCATAACTCCAAGGAGTCAAGATCGAACTGCAAACACCTTGATCCTTGTAAACTCAATCATATACTATTTTATCTACTGTTTTCTTTTATTTTATACTTCTAAGAAGTTATTTATTGTGTTACACAAACTATTTTATGTTCTTAAATGGAGGATACTGAAAATCCCCACATCATACTTCACTTACACCTTGTTTTTCATTCATAACTATGGAAGAGACCATGTGTGGTCTATATTGTTTGTTTTCCCATGAAGAATTGTGGTATTGGGTGTGAACCCTGGAAAATTTGTGCAAACTATTGTAAAGACTGATACATGTTTTTCGTCAAGTTTATTTCCAATATAAACTTCTTGGTGGCAGGTGATCATGAAGATGAGATGATTAAGTCTTGGCTTGAAACTGAACAACGTGTTTAACTTTTATGTGTACTATATTTTGTTATACTTTTTTTCTATATTTTTCTTCTCATTATTTTAATAAATAGAAATATGTTTTATATGTACATTAATAGTTAGTTCTTGTTAGTGTGTGTAGGTGTTTAATTCTGTAAACTTTTTTCAAAAGTTGAAGAAGTTTTTTACACTGATTCAACTAAGGACAAATCACCTTTTGATTAACCTTTTGACCAACTAAACATCTATATCTCTAATTCCTTAATTAATTAGTTTCCTTCAATATTGGGGTATCTCTATCATAATGTTTTTAGTATAAATTTTATGTAGGAACTCAATTCACCCCCACCACTCTTGAGTATCTACTCCGACCAACACTAATTATTCTCAATACTTTTATATCAATGAATGTATAAACTAATCCTTGATATAATAATAATGAATCCAAGGTACATACCTTTTTTAATTATAATAGATTCCAAAGAATATTTAAATCTCATGTACATGGGGATGAAAAATATTCTTGTGTGGTCCAATCAAAACAACACTAATAATGCAACCAATATCCCCCACAAATAGATTAAGAACAAAGATAATTAAAATAAATCACATAAATTAAACGTGTTTAAATATGAATATAAGTAACAAAAAACTAAAATAGATTCTTTTAGAATTACACAAATTAGTATCTAATAGATTTTTCATAACTCCCTCATCATTTTTGTATCACCCTTGCAACAACCACACACCGATTAAATTTACTTCCAATGGAGGTGGAGGATTAGGTGGATCTATTTATTTATATCATCACTCCCTATGAGGATAGGGATATTCAAAACATTTAATGATTTGAGATGAATACTTTGTGGATCCAAAATGCTATAAATTCACTTCTTTTTTGTTCTTAAAAACAAGGTTCCCAAGGTTCCATTTTATATCCCAAAGGACAGCTAGTTTTTGGAATCTAGATTTCTAAAAATCACTCGTGTCTCCGTTTTAGATAACTAAATGATGAATTATCGAATTCGAAAAGTTATAGTAGTTATTAGAATAATTATTTAAGGTATCTCTATAAAATTTAGAGGCAATTGGATATCTATAATGAATTATATTACTAAAATAATGAACCAAAATATTTACATCAAGAAGATTAAATTTCATAGAGATATTTGATATGTTTGGACACAAAATGGATGAATTGGGATTAAGTTTCGTTAGAAGAGTTTTAGAACAATGATTTTTTTCCAAAAAAATTCAACCCATATAGAATAAGAAATTTCTTAAAATGTGTGAATTTGTGGACATATGTTCTTTGAATTCCATATAGCTTGGCCCATTTTTCTTGTAGATCACCTTGGAACCTATAATTATATAAAAACCATTTCCATCACCATGAGGGTTCCACTCCCTAGATTCCCTAAGAGCATAGATATCTACCTACAATATCTATAATATAAAAATGATCCTCAATAGGGAAATGATTATAATTATCACCATCATGTGGTGAACCTAATGAAATATATAATCTATACTCTTTGTTTTGGTGACTCCTACACACTATCTCTCGATACCTACAAAGAATAGAAAAAATAAAGAGTGTGATTTTGAAAAATACTAAACTTACATCATGTATCTCTTAAATAATTATAATCTTTTATAATTACTAAAAACCCATTGAAGGAAATGAAAAAGGGTTTAAAAAATACCCCATCTGATAACTCATACAAATATCTCTATAATAAGAACATAACACACACATCCGAATAAGGGGAAAATAAATGCCTAATATCATCAATTATCCAAAAAATCAAGATCGTTTAGTCTTATTATCTAAAAAAAATTAAACATTGAATATCTCAAGATAATGAGAATGAATCCTCAACACATGCTCCCAATTA
The DNA here is from genome assembly GCA_963277665.1 of Viscum album. Lineage (NCBI taxonomy): Eukaryota > Viridiplantae > Streptophyta > Magnoliopsida > Santalales > Viscaceae > Viscum > Viscum album. The sequence continues at coordinate 1,539,799,087 of OY728131.1, forward strand.
CACTACCTAAATCCATTTGTTCACTATAAGACACATACTAGAGGAATAACATACCCACAGAACACTTTCTCCTGACAGTCCAGAATCTCAACAAGTCATTACTCAAAGGTTAGACAATCATCAACATTCATCCCTCTGTATTCAATGAAATGACAATAATTACGAATATATATATAAAATTGTTACATATTAATCTCACCAAAGATATAGTCCATTTTTGGGGGGAAGTTTTAATCGATATGAAATAACTCAAACATGATCCAACACCCCAAAAGTTGGAACAATCTAGGATAAAGGTTAAATCAATGATAAAACATCTATTATCTTTGATGATGATACACAATAAATAATACATGATCTTCAATTTCATAATCTTGAGTATTAATCCTATTATTAGTCTAAGAATTATGAGGATCGTTCTTTACCTTCATCCACCTATTGATCGGTTAAACCTTCTCTATCATACTCTATACCATATCTAGTTTTAGAATCTATAACACCTGAACCACATACTAAAAAATAATGATATTTATGGTTAGCCAAAAATTTATTCAAATTTGACAATACAAATAGTAGAGTGATATCTATAATTATATAAAAACTTAGTGAAGTTGAGGAATGACTTATAAATCCCTAAAATACAAAATGTATGAGTGTAAAATTTCATCAATAGTTTTGATAGTATGCTTTTCTGATTGAGTTTTTATTGATTAAAAGTGATTACAATGTAAAAATGAGAGGAACAACATTTAAATACACCTCTCTATAATTCCAAGATGAAATTATAATGATGATCAAGGATGATCATCTTTATAAATATATAAAGTCTCAAAACATTTTTTTGATATAACAATGATAATATACACTATTCATGAAAACTTAATCATTAATAAGTTACGTGAATATTTTAGGTTGTCCATGATAACTTCAACAACATTATATCATCCCTACGGTCCATTTGAACATGTAATGATGTCCATAAATATACAATCTCACCTCCACTAGGTAACATTATGTGACTGAAGTAACCTACAACGAAAAAATCCCTATCCTTTACATTTCAGGTTTCTAAATACCATTATAAAAAATCTATAATAAAATCATTAATTTTTATCAACGAAAACTTAAATTTTAATGCATCATACATCTTTTCTAATCCAAGATATTCCTCCATGGGTGAACTCTAAAACATATAGATAACTACATATTACATTGCTAATGGAATGAAAAGCCTCCAATGGAATTAAACCTAATGATTATCATTCTTATACTACCCATTAAGGGAATATTCGAAAACAACTTGAATAACCTTAACGTACACCTTGGAATCCCAGAGATAGTTTCCTCTACATGCTAAAAAAAATACGACTAAAATGTTATTTGATTAAGACACCCCTAAAATAAAATAATAGAATGTCTCAGTGCATCACTGAGAGATCATTCATCACTCTATATGTATCAATACACACACACACACAACATCACCACACAACCAATTTCACAGTGCATCAGCCACAACATTTCCATTACATGGTGTATATGAAATCTTGAGTTCTTAATCTTATAATAATTACACCAACCACCATTTCCTCAAGTTCAAATAACATTGGTAGATGATATACCTTATTATATTGTGTTCTATGAAGACTAAAAAGAATTAAACAACGAGACAGTGAAACCCTAACACTAATGAAAAAACATAAGATCAAGTGTAGCGTAGTTAAATTCCTAAGGTATTAATTTCCAAGAGAAAAATAGATAACCAATATTTGAAGCATAAGAACACATCCTAATCAATTAAATAAAGTATTTAATTAGACATTGAACATAAATAACATCTATGGAAAATGATGAACATGATCACTGTATGAATTATCCATTAAATACTCTAATGTAAATAAAAACTAGCTAGTCTAAAAAAATATTGATCCTACAAGGTCAAGTATATTAAAATAATATAATCTAAGAGAAATTAGCCACAAATATCTTGTAATATCCTATAATACCATGGAAAATCTATACATTTTAAATATTCTTTTTAGATACTAAATAAAAAACACCCTCAATATTTAACAAATCCATGTATACTCTATGGTAAGAAAAAATATTATTGAAAAAATGGATGTCACTGGAATAAAAATTAGTCTTTGATAGATTCCCATAAATCTATTGACACTGAAGAACCTATACAACATATAGTAAATTCTTTATATCCTACTCCCCTGACATAGAATACATATGTGTTTAATCAATAAAAAAACAATGTAATTATATATAACTTTAATGAAAATAAATTTTTTCAGTCCCCTAAAATAATATAAGGGACTTCATGTCACTGAACAATATGTCCATGAACTCATAAAAAACACAACTACATCTTAAGGAAGTCATCATATTATAATTATCTGTCACTCATATCTAAAGATATCCTGACAAAAAATCAATAATTGAGAACAGACTTGCTTTATTAGGTTAATTTTAATATCCTAAATTTGAATAGGTGGATAAATATTCTTTATTGTAACTTGGTTAAATCAATGATAATCTATTTATATATGTAAAACACTGTCCTCTTTAATTATAAATCGAAATGTGGAACCTCAAGGGGACACACTAGTCCAAATAAACCATTATTTAGATGATCATAAACCTAAATACATTGATCCCACAACTCAATTAGATTCATCCTATATGGGGACATAAAAAAATACACACAACCATATATATTAATATCCTAAAGATAATCTCAAACTGAGGGTGTAGTGCACCAAATTCATCTGGAAATAAATCATTTTATTATTCCATGACCACAAGAAACACCACCAGATAAACCTAAAATCAACTCATTATCTTCACAGCCATCAATAAAGGCATGAATTATTTTTTTCTTCTAACAAAACATTATTATCACTTGGAAATAAATCGGTAATGTTCCTCATCAGTATCATAAAAAATCACATTTTTCCTATAGTTATCCAAAATATCTTGAACCGAGTACAAAAAATCAATGTAGTGGATGTTTTCAAATGAATTTATAAGAAAACATTTATAATCTCTCGAAGATAAATGATTCCCTAGAATAAGATAATAATATATAGAAACATCATTCAACTTGTCCTAACCTTAAACAAGAGTATTCAATGCTAAGGGAATTGAAATAATCTCCACCTAAGGTCCCAAAAATTCGACTACTACAAGTACAAGGAAGGATTTCATAGATCCTGAATCAATCATATCGTACACCATAATAAAATATAGGTAGATAATACCTCCCATGACATATGTATCACTGATAATTGGTAACTATAAAGAGTGTATCTAGAAACATCTTACTCTACGACCTCTCTAGATAGAATTGAGACCACCTCAATGGTTTTTCTCTACTCTCTGTCCCTCCGGATGAGGTGCATCGAGATGATTTCCTCTACCCATCCATTCATCCCTCTATTGAAAAAAATATAGATCACTATTCTAATATTTCCTCTATGGATACTACTAAAATGCATGATCCTAAAGAGGGATACAACCCCTAACTAACTACCTAAGAAGTTTGGATAGTCAATATTCCTATTACTTCTATAATACCTCATGAGTTTGAAATATATATATATATATATATCATTTTCATTAAATTAGTACTATGTTTTATAGAATTACCCATATAGAACACTAAACTAAAAATAGATGATGCATATTTCATATTCTCTAAATTTAATAACAATAAAACATGTAATTAAAAAAATATTTTAATCAATTATAAATTCATAGAAAATAGGATTTATAACTCATAATGTTTTAAAAGAAAATTGTTCCAAATTTTTTTTGCAATGGGTATATATATATATAATTTTCATATAAAATAAAAATTTATAAATGTGAAATATGAATTAAAAAATTAAATTAATTTTTGGATCACATATATAATATTTATTCTAATGCAAATTTTAAGATTTTTTTAAAATTTTTTAGTTAATAGTGAAAAAATAATGATTTTTTAATACTGTCACTTTTATAAAACTATCATAATGTAACAGTGAATTAAATTTTCTTGAATTATTATATATATATAACATAAAATAAGTAATTTAGAAATACTATGTTGAATTTATAAAACCCTTGTGTATATTTGTAGTAATATAAAGAGAATTTTAGTATAATTTTTTAATAGTTTATATTCAAATTTGATTTCACCACTAATAGAAATTTAATCTAGAAAATTGATTTTATATTCTTTCTCAAAATGATCATATTATATTTTATAGTTAATTTTATTTTTGGAATAAAATCATGATTACTAGGAGTAAATTTAGTTACCATAATAATGACACAATAATTATTTTCAATGAATTGTTTTAAAAATATTTTGTAATTATTAACTAATAAAATAAACTAATATATTCATAAAAAATATTGTAATATATTTTAATACATAAATGATAATATATCATTTTTCATTCTATTTTTTATTCAACAGTAAATATTTTTTAGAACACTTAATGGGAAAAATAACTTTTTTCTATAAAAAGTTTCTTATATATATTAATTTTTTTAATTTAAATATTAATTTTATAATATTTATAAATTTAATTAGATTATATTGGAATAAATTTTCAGTTTAATACACTAATTTTTTTAATAGGGTTTATCATATATTTTTAATAAAATATAATTTATTTGGGTAAAAAATACCCACTAAGGTTAAAACCGAATGGTAAAGTGTATCAAATAAAGTAGTAAAATGATCTAAAAACATTTAAAAAATTAGGTAAATTTGTAGTATAGTATTTATTAGAATTATCCAAAAAAAGTATTAAAATATTTTGTATAAATTAAAACATAAATTGAATCACACAATTATTTAAAAATAATCAGTATTCATAAAAGTTCCCTTTTCTTCACTAAGTATTTTTTAAAACTTATTCCCCATCCTAAAACACATATGAAATTTAATTTCAACCTTAAAATAATTAATTTTTATCCAAATATAATCATATATCATTTGAAAATTAATTTATTCTCAATTAGTTATCCTATTCAATTCATTACAAATGATACTTTCAATAGAAATTTCATGATGTTAATGTTAGTGTTAGTTGATCATTAAATTTTTTACTCTTAATATTTATCTCCAAAAAAAAATAAACATAGTAATATAATTATTATTTTTTATATTATCTAAATAAAATTATTTATTCATTAAAATTACCATATAAAAACCAAATTACATCAATTATGTCATTGTGCTAACTAAGGGCTCTACACAGAGTTTCCTTCCATTGTTCACCATCATGTCTCTTGTATGGTTATAAGGATGGAAATATAGAATAATTTTAGAAAAGTATAATATAATTATGATTATAATGATAAAAAAATATAATACATGATTATTCCATCTCATTAGTCAGTAAATGAAAATAGTAATCATGTGTTGCGCCGACTACCACCTCCATAAAGTAACATTTTTCATATTTGACTTTGATTATCGTTATTTATCCAAACATAGTATAAAATGATACAAAAGAATAAAAAATACAAATAATATAATTTATATTTTTTTATATTAATATTATAAAAATCCTTATGCATAATTACCCATTGAGTTATAGAATACATTTATTTAGATTAGTTTTAGAACCCATATGAATGATGCTATAAAACTATATTATGTATAGAAAGGAGAGAATAAATAAAAATATTATTATATTTTAATATGAAAAGTAATCATTGGTTTATGGTTCTATAATGTTTATATTATTTTTATAATTTATTATTAAAAAATCACATTTGATCAGTAACATTTCTGAAATATGATGACATCGATTCCATTTTCAAGGAACATTACTAAAACAATTATGGAATGAGGTAAGATATTTATATGTAAATATAATATATCTATTATATAACCATAATTGATCTATGAATTATTAAATAAGTATTTAATTGTGGGTTTTACTATTTAATTTATAAATAACATGCGAATCAATTAGAATTACGAACATATAATGATGAAAATAAACCATAACCAAGTAGTATATCTATAATAAATGATTGTAGTTAATGTGTATATAATGTTAAATAAATATAAATATATATATATATGAATATTTTTAGATAAGTGATTAATATTGTTTTATATATATGGGAGGTTACAGTGCATTCAAATAAGTGGGAAATATGGAAAGGGTTTCTTTGTCTCATTATCAATTACAATAGACATGTTTGATATTAGAAACCATCATTTATTTATATGGTGTATTCACAATAATATTTCCTAAAATTATGATGAATATATTTTATTTTATTAGATATTAATTTTAATTTCTTGATAAACATATTATTATCACATTACCATTAATATAATGGGTTTCAGAAACTAAATTATTGTTGATTATTTCATTAATGTTCTTCTGGAACATATATCATATATGTTGGAAAAACTATTTTCTTGGATCTTATTATGTTTTAGCTTGTATTTTTTATAGGGATTTAAATTTATACAATAAAACCCCACTCCATTTTCACCTTTCTTTACAAATTATGATATCCATAAGTTATTTGGTTAACTCAAATTCCCTTTATTTTAGTTAAAATTCCATTCTCAGAGTTTCATTATTATAGATTTGATATATTCTCCTATTAAATATTTCAAAATATATTTCCTCATTTATCACTGGGTGAAATTATGTTTTCTAGTAAAATATTATTTATTTAAGATTTAATTTCTCATAAAAGTGAAATATTCATAAGAAAAAATAACAACTCCCTTAAAGATAGTTTTATTCTCCATTCCCATTTTCATTATTCCCAAACAAATTCATTTCTGATTTGAAGTCAAAATATATGATTAACAGTGAGACATTAATATTTTACATTACTAATTGAAAAGTAAATATTTCACTCCCTCTTTTTATAATGTGGGTTTCTAAAAATGGTATTTAAAATATAAAAATTATTTTTCATCCTTTCAAAATAAATATTTTTAACTTCCACTAAAAATTATAATTATAAACACTTTTTTATTTTAAAAACACTATCTCTGAATATTATTTTTAAAGTTAAAATTTTCTAATATTATTTTAGCTTCATATTTTTGAATCATTTATATCATTATCAAGGTTACATTATTGAATAATAATTTAAAAAATGTAAAATATTTAAAGTAGATTTAAATTCAACTTTATGAAAATTACATATATATTTTAAAGGAATAAATATATAATGTTATTTTTATAAATAAATGAACAGAAAATATTTCACTACACTTTTTTAAAAATTACTTTTAAATATTATTTTAACATTATATTTTATTCCAATGGTAATTAGTTTTTTTAAAAACATGTACTATTTAACATCAAATTTTCTCTTTATCTCTAATAGATTTATTTATCTAGAAATTATTTTTCATGAATCATGCTATAAGTTTTATTATAGAATGAAATTTTTGGGTGATTTAATGTTTTTATCCAATATTTACATTCTTTAGGTCAATTTTGGTGATACCATCTCAAACTGTTACAAAACCCATTTTTCTTTCCTTGGGTCCTTTATATTATGATGAATGATTATTTTAAATTAGCACCCATATGCTTGGATGATTTATGGGTGTGGTAAAATGTTTTTGTTAACATTTCAAATAATATAATATAATGAGGTGTTTCTTGAATGTGATACATAATGATTTTCCCATAAGTATTTATGTGAATGTGAAGCAAGAAAAACTATTTTAATTTTTATTTTCTGAATATGATGTGAGAAACTATTTCAACAATTTTTTTGGTGTGAATATCATCAAAAAATATTAATTCAATTGTTTTTTAGAATATACTTTTTGAGGCTTTGGTTAATAGTTTTTTGGGTGAACTTTATGTGGCAATCTTTTTTTAAAAGATTTCAAATTATTATGTTTGGGACATAATTCTTCATTATCCTATATTTCATGATAATGTTAAATATGTATACCATATTTCTATTATTATGTTATATGGTTCATGTTTGTTATATAATTATTTTGAACTCTTTTCCCATGGAATATGTTTGTTCATTTCATTTTACTTTTCCTTTCATCCTAATTTCTAGACAACTCATACTCTTTCATGTTCATTTTAATACAAAATTATTAGCTTTTCATGTTTTCACATATTCTTAAGATATATCCCTTTATGACATGATAATAATATTTAAATTATTGAGTATTTTATTTAACAACCCATTTTTTTTAAAATAATTAAATTTTATTTTATAGTTTAAATGACACACAACAATGAGTTTGTCTTGCATTACATGCACCACTAACATTGGCTTGCATTTCACACGATATTGAGTTTACCTTGTGTTATATTAATAATTGAGTTTAAAAAATCTATGTTGTTGGATTATAATAGTGAAAATTTTATTTTATTTATTTAATAATTTTTTTACATTAATCAAATTTATTTTATAGGTATAAGATAATAACAAATACAAATTTACATAAACATGATTATTTTTCAAAATATAGTTTTTCTTCCATTTAATATAACAAGTATTTTAAAAATAAAATTTTAAAATATAATAAATTTTATTTAATAAAATAATATTAAATTTTAAAATTATATTTTAAAAATTATCCTTGGATTAATATTTGGTATTTTTCTTGAATGTTTCATTTTTTTGTGAATAATGAAAATACAAGATTCTAAATGAAAACTTACCTTTTTTAAAAAAAAATTATTAATTTACATTATATGTTAATCTATTTTTAAATTAAAATTAAATAAATTATACCTATATTAAGCAAATTTAGTCCCTTGGAATCACATTATATTAAATTTATATATAAAAATGTAGTAAAATTTTGTACTTTTTCACTTCAAAACTCGCTTTCTCTTTTAATTTTCATGATCGATTTTAAATTATTCATATCCACTTATGTTACTTTAATTTGGAAAAAATTGATTACATATATGAAAAAATTATAATTAATATGATCTAATGTGAACAAATTACTTTTTTTACTAATGTGATTAGGTTAGACAATTAAAATTACGTAGATTGATTATAGGAAAAACTTGTTTTATTAGTGGTTAAACATAGAATATAAGGTGTAAAAATTCCAAATTAATAGAACAAAATATATTTTATAGAAATATTTAGAACATTATTTACATTTTATTGAAATATAATATTTTTTTGGTCACTTTTTGATGATTGTGATCTATAGAATAAGTTAAATAAAAGAAATGACAAAACATTTACTTTTCTTCCTATAATTTTTTTAAATGATTTAGGGATAGGTAAAAGCTACATATATCCTATTATAAATATTATTTTTGAATATAAATTTTTTATTTTTACCTTAATAATTTATCATTACTTTTCATAAAAGAAATAATTACCTTAAATACTTAAGAAATGACAATTCATTGATTATTTTGTTAATAAATAAATAAAATAAATGATACTAAAAACATTAAAAGTGAATTAAATAGAATGAATTATTATGTTAAATTATTTTGTCCAATTATTTTTTATATTAGTATATAATTATTAATGGATTTAAACTTTACTGATTTTAAGTCCATAATTTTCCTTATATTTTTTAATTCAAATTCGATGAATACTATCAAAATTGACATTTATGATATTTTATAATAATTTATATTTCATTTATTGATTTATATTTAATAAAAATAATAGATTATATAATTTTTAGAAAAAATATTTTTATTTACCATGTATTGTCCATTAATTTACCAATTATACATTCATAACAAATATATTGACACACAAATAATAATAAAACATAGATAGCACAATTAGTGCTAAAGTGGTGTTCTCTCATGTTATATGAACTTGTGTTATAAATAATTTTACAATAGAAATTATTTGATAAATTTAGATATAATTATTTATAATCATAGGTTTTAAATTATCTAATAAATCTAAATTATATTTATACATAAATTATAAATTACTTAGTTTTGAAAAATATTTTCTATAATGAAAATCCAAAATGGTAAAAATTGGGACACATAAAAGATACAGAATGAAATGTTTGAAAAATGTGTAATAATGTGTGGTGGAGGATTTTTTAAACCATAAGGTCCCAAATAACCTTTATTTATCAACCTTTTGAACATATAAGGTAATATATATGTCCTAATAGTGAATATTTTTTATTATTTATATGAATGTCACTCCTCTTAAACTATAAAAAGGCACTCACTCACCCTACTTATTAAATCTTTTAAAGCCTTACGATTCATCCAAATCCTTCCCAAAAGACATTAAGAAATAAATCACCTCTTAATAGAAGAATTATTCTGGGATGAAAAAATATCACTCAATGTTTTAGTGAAAACCTATGGAGGATACCAGTAGAACAGGTAATGTTCTTCAAAAAGATTTTTTATTTTATTTCCGTATCCACCTGCTTAATTTTTATATATCCTGATAACATAAATAGAAAAGTATAATTAATATATTGGGATTATTTTATGTTATGTTTTTTTACCTAAATTCACAAACAATTCTATATAATGGATCATAGAATCATCATTCTTGTGTATGACAGATTACGCCCCCACGAACCGATGTCATTCATTTTTTTAATTACCAAATTTAATGGTCAAGAATAATGATGGACATAAAATTTATATATTATATTTATGATGTTAAAATTTTTATTTAATTATTAGATTACACGTTCCTCAATCACTTTCATTTTCTACAAACATAATAACGTCATTTGTGTGTACGATATACTATCACCTCGTAAAGCGATGTGATTCATTCTCACATTACATGGAATGTATTAAGAAATTGTCCAAATAAATATGTGATATATATCTGATAAAAATTATTCTATAATTATAAAATATAAATATAAATTTATATAAAATTTACTTCTCATTCTTTCAACATGATATTAAAATAGAATCATTGTTTATGTGTTCATATGACCTAGCATCACCATGAATGATTTATTTCATTAACTATCACTAAATTTTTTGGTTTAATATAAATAAATATATACTGAATATATATATATATATATGATATTTAAATCATGGTTTATGTTATTTGTGTGATTATATAATGATTAATGTAATGGTACCAAAAATAACAAGTCAAAAGATATATGAAAAAGAAAGCGTTTATTACCCAAAACATATTTATAACATGGAATTATTAATAAATGGGTAATAAAAGGACATAATAAAATAATATATGATATTAAAAATATTAATATGGTTCACTAATAATTTAATAATATGTATAAAACCACTATATATGAGCCTAAATCGTGTTATTTCTGAAAGAAATTTTAAGGAAAGGGTTTTCTCGTCTCACATTTCTTTTTGTAACATGCATCCCATATTCACAACTAATTTTTTATGAGGTTTATATAATGTTAATGAATGTATTTTAAAACTATTACCATTAAATTTATGAAGATTTAAATATCTATTTTATGATATCACTTTTTTTGTATTCTAGTTTCAGTGCTCTCAAATCTAAAGAGGATTTTTTTCACAACATTATTTCTTTGAAACATGTTTCATGTTATGAACCTATCTTATTTTATGAGATTTATATACATCCCATTTGAAGCGTAATATCATAAATTTATTTATTATCATGGTATATTATATTTAATTTAATTTAATCATTTAATGGGTCTTACCATTCAAATATACCAATTTTGTATGAGTTCCATTTTTACAATATCATCCTTTATAGGGATTTTTTATTATTCTTTAAATGATAAGATCCTATTATAAAACATTAAAAAATAATTAATTTTATTTTAATAAATTTATTAACAAAATTTACAAGTAAAAGAATATTTTCCCCACTTATTGGTAATTTAACATTTTTTATAAAACATTTTTAACAAAATTTAAAATTATTTCTCTCTTCGGTTGGAAATCCATTTTATTCCAAAACCATGTTTTCTAAATTTTTTTCATTTTTTAAAAAGAAATTATCAAGTAAAAAAGGATATTTTCCTCAATAAATTCATTAATTTTTTTAAATTTTTTTATATGTTTCCAAGTTTGTTTTAAAAGAAAATTATTCTCAAAATCGTCTATATATTGAAAAAAGAAGTTGTTTTTAAAATGGAAAGGATATTTTACACAAAATGTTTTTAATGATCTTTTAAAGGTATTAAATTCAATAATGACAAAAAAATATTTTGTTAGATATGATAAAATAGGAATATTTTGAAATGATACCATCCCCATTCTATATCTGGATGCATTAATATTGTTTCAGTGATATTGGTATGAAATTCATTTCTTTTTAAAGGGTAAATTGTGGTTAAAAAATATTGACTCGAACCCCTTTTCTAATACATATGTTGATCAGGTTATAAAATAATAATTTTTTTAATGAGTTTTATAATGTAGTGAAATATATATATATACATTATTCTTGTTTTGGTTCTTAGAGATTACATATTAAACATGTGGTGAACTATGTAACACCCCAGGTAAATAAAGAATATGACATTTTCATATTTATCCCTATTTGTGAATAAAATATTAATATGACTTTATAGGGGACGCTATGTTCGATGGCGTACCCAACACGCAACAACGAGTTTCTTGGGAATCTTACGTTGTACTCTAATAATAAAATAATATTATTTTAAATGGTAGTTAACATGTAGCCATTGTATTGGGGAGAATGGATATAAATAACTAAAATATGATTATATATATTTTTAAATGTTTTTACTTTTATACAATAAAAGATAATGGCTTAAAATACGGAAAGAATTCAATTTTAGGCGTATATGCCCTAGTTTTCACTAAAGGTTCACTTATCGCCTTTTGATGGAGAACCGTCAAAAAATATAGTTTTGTTCACTCCTATACATCCTTTTGGACCAAATAAAACTCTTCTTAAGAATTGGTACATAAAAATTTACTTTGTGTAAATTTTTGGTATCTTTCTGATAAAGTTCATTTTTAATGAATAGTGTAAAATGTTGTATTTTAATTCAAAACCTATTTTTAATATAATTTATTTATATGATTAGATTATCTTTTGAATTGGTTTAAAAGGGAAATTAGAATATATTTTTACCATTAAATCTAATATTGGTTGTTGGAATTAATTTCACTTTGAAATCAGACTTAAACTAGTGTCAATCTTTTGATACTTATTGTTTCATAAAAACATGCTATTTGCTTTCACAGCGGGAATTAATTATTAAATTAATTAATGTGACTTATTTGTTTTGAATTTTGTAAAATAGACTTCATTTTTTAATTCGGAATATCAAATATAGCTTATGGTGAATTTTTGGGATTTTTCTGAAAAACATCAATTTTTGATGAATAGTGAAACCACAAAGTGGTACTTATAAAAACCGATTTTCTGTTTAAATGAAATTTTGCCACCATTGTGTTTTCAATTTTGAAAATCCGACATAAATGTTTGTCATTAGTATGTAAAATGTGGTTCAATGGGATGAAAATAATTTTTTGGTGAATAGTAACTTTTTTTCATTAATCGCGATTAGAGGTAATTAGTGTAATTGAAGGTAAAAATGATATTATAAAAATATGAAAACACCATGACACTTGTCCTAACCCTATTGGATGAGTCATTTACGACCAAGACAGCCCATGTGTCAACTTGGAGACCCCATGGATCCACTTTGGTTGGAAAATGACATTAAAATATATTTATTTAATGTTAAAATTAAATTGACACAAACATGAGTTGTTTTACTAAAATAGTTTTTAAGTGGGGTTATACAAGTCCAAATATTGACTATAAATATTCATTATAAAGATAGAAAATATTTCCTACATCATAGTATTTTTTTACAATTTTTAGATATTAAATAAAATAATATAATTACGACATCATGATGATGCAACGAGGACCTCATTAATGAACATTTTAAATAAAATGAAACGATAATAAAAAATCTAAGACCTACACTTGTCCAAAAACTATTGGATGGAAATATTTCGAAGCCTTATCATCTTATCATCAAAATATATCAATTTGGGACCTTATAAATTCGAAACACTTTTGAAAATAAAATAATAGTTTCATGATTTCCAAAAGTGCCCTCCTCTCCTCTTATAAAAGGCCCCCACCTCTACCTCATTTCACACACTCCTCAAGCCTTTGGCTCGGCCATACCCTACCCATTTACTCTTTTCACATCCCTATATTCATCCTTGAGGAATCCCTTTGGGCAGAAGCCTTTCAAAGTAAGCCTTTAGGCTCAAATCAAAAGGAGTTACACTTTTAAAGGTAATTCATTCTCTCATGTTCATTTGTTTTATTTTGCTTCTCCAACCCCCTAATCTCTTTTTATTTACATATTTTGTAACAACACCAGTATCCTAAATAAACTAGGATGTTGTTATAAGATTTATTCGAGCTACACTCTCACACAACTACATCAAATGGTTAAAGAAGATACGGTTTCCGTGGATGGCGAAATTCTGCCTCCCGAAATGATGATTGTTCAATACTCATCTAACACCTTCAAAGGTGGCCATTATGATGTCACTATTTTTATAAATGATATATAATATGTTTATTCTTTCCTTAAGATTCTGTATTTTTCATTTATGGCATACCATTATTGTTTCCATTATGGGTAAACACGATATCTTCATTTTAGGAAGTGCGGACTACCGCCCCCTCAAAGTGATGTGATTCGTTAATGCCATACGTGGGACGTATAAAGGATGGATTTAATGTTATTATATATGATGCTATACTAGAATTATAATATACCTATATATAATTATTATTTCTTTCCATTAAAGTATGAGATAGAAATGAAAGTAGCGTTCATGCGTACGTACGGCTTACCGTCTCCATGAACGGTGCATTTCATTTCTTATCCCCAAATGTAATGTACTATTATAAGTACATGTATATAATTGATATATATGATGAATGATACATATAGATGATGAATATAATTCTGGAATTAAAATATACAAACCTCTCATTTAGTTCTAATTCCATTAATATAACAAAGAAATGAAAGTAGCGTTCATGCGTACGTACGGCTTACCGTCTCCATGAACGGTGCATTTCATTTCTTACCTCTAAATGATTATGTAAAATTATAAATACATGTATATGCTGGATATATATTATATATATTCTATCAAAATCAGGAATGTCATTCTGGATATAAAAAACCTTTGACCACCCGAACAACATGTAATTGTAAGAAGTCCACTTTCGACTTAAGAACCAAATATCGACAAAACAAACATTATTAACATAAATGATTACATAATGTTTATAACATGACAATAAGTTATCTAAAAGGAATAATGAACTAAAAAAAGGTTCTTAATAAAGTGTAAATTAACTCAAGTTTATTATTTAGGACGTTAAAGAATGATCGAGTCAAGTCAGACCCGAGGTAAGGGAGCTTACTCCTCTCTTTCTTTTTAAGTACACTCTTTTATGGAATTCCCTCTAAAGCTCATATTTCTTGTTATTGGGATGTTATTTTATATTAAACATACTGTAATTTTTATGTTCATGTGATGAGAGACCCTATTATCTCTCATCAATCCATTTTGTAAGTTTTAAGTGGCGCCGTTAGGCTGCCGAGTTTTCGTAAGGGATCTTACTCCTCTCTTTCTTTTTAAGTACACTCTTTTATGGCATTCCCTCTAAAGCTCATCTTTCTTGTTATTGGGATGTTATTTAATATTACACTTACTGTAATTTTTATGTTCATGTGATGAGAGACCCTATTATCTCTCATTAATACATTTTGGAAGTTTTAAGTGGTGTCGTTAGGCTGCCGAGTTTTCGTAAGGGATTTTTTCATCTCACTTTTATTCCTGTGAGATTTATGCTACATTTGCCACAATTTCCAATGAGTGGTGTATGTACTACCAATTATTTTACTCATTGTGTATAATATTTTCATTTATGAGTATTTACATCAATGTTGTGTTGTCCTTCTTTCACGGGGTGCATGTCTCGAAAGATACCCTAGTCGGTAAAGGAACCTTTCACCCTCCTCTTTTTAAAAGACTTTTTTTGGGTCTTTTAATTTACATATTGTTAAGTTGGGATATGTTCTAATATAACCTTATTGATGTAAATTTTATGTCCAAGTGATGAGATACACTTTTTATCTCTCATCAACTCATTTTCATGTGACGCCATTAGGCTGTCAGGGGAACTTTTTAACCTAATTTTGATTTCTTTGGGTTCAACATGTAGTTATTGAATATGTCATCCTTTGAATATGTGTGAATGAACTTTTATTGTTTCACACTTAATATCCACTTATATTGGGTGTATTTATATTTGTCACACATAATTTTGAGATTGATTTATCCTTAATTTAAGGATACCTTCTTTATAAAGGATTTCATCACATTTGACATTTCCATTGAGACTTCATTGTTGTTATGCACCAATTCACTCTTATATGGTGTATATACTGTCCTTTGGAATATTATATCATGAATCCATTTATTCTCATGATATTATAAAGTTCTGAATAAATGTTATTCCTCAATTATTGTATTCAAGTGTCTCTAATTTTGGTAAAACCCCTTTAACCAAAATATCGATTTAAATGTTTTAATTATTTGTTCTTATTAATATCCATGTTTTAAAAATGGTTTTAAGGATTTGTTTATATGGATATTAATGGTTTAAAATTTTAAAAGCTTCAAGGTGGTATGGGACACTTTGATTCAAAAATCTCTTTATTAAATGTTTTAAATTGTTTTGGAAATGGTTTCTTTTTGAATGTATTCATTATTTCAATATACTAAAATGTTATATTGTGATTGAAATGTGGAAATGTTATGTTTCCTTTATGCATGTTTCATGTGATATGTTTATGTTATGGTTCTTGGGCATTGTTATGAAAACGGGTGGTTTCGTGATAACGCGAAGGAGTGAAACATTAAGGTTTCTCCGAAGAGATTTAGGGAATATACTGTGATGGGTATTCCAAACGTAACCAAGAGGGTTACTCCCTACGTAAGAATGTTATGAATGCCTCAAGTTACCTTTATGTTTTATGATTTCTAGGATTTATTCATGGTTTTATGAGGTATGTTAATGTGCCTATGTTTTATGGGTAAAGTATGATTTCATTCTTATGCATATGTGAACTCATGTTTCCTTTACATATTTTTATAACCCTTACTGAGATTTTTATGCGCATCCCAAGTTTTTGAAAGGTTTTTCACAAGTCAAGGGAAAGGTACATGACGTGATGATAGTGTCAAGGATGTGTCAAGAAAGAATCCATGTTTTATTTTCAATATGTTTCTGTTGATGGGAAGAATGAATACTATCTTTTATGTGGAATGTAATGCAAGTTTCATGATCTAATTTTCTAAAACTCTAAACCTGAAAAGATCCCCAATGTGTAATCTTGTAATAACTCAAGATTAAGTAAGGTTTATGGCTGGGGACTTATAAACTAGATAGAATCAGGTATACCCATTACATATAAAACATGGGGTGGAATAGACAACATTAGGTTTTCATATTACAAAATATACATGGGGTGGACCACATAGCGTCGAATGATCCTATTATAGAATAAATGGTTGGTGTTCCTAGATAGAAATCCAATGACTTAGGTAATGATTATATTTGAATTCGTCTATATGGTTGTTCCATTTAAATGGTTTTTGAATGATTTTTTAGAAAATGATACTCAAATATACCCTAAAGGGTTTTAGTTTCTTGTCATGGGTTTATAATGTCTCCCATGATTGTTATTGATATAAAATAGATCGTTATTATTGATTATAATGACTCTTTTCTTTTCCTTGTTTTCATATTTTATGATCTAGGTATTGACTTGTATGACATATTTTATGTTTTCCTCTAGAATTTTATTTTTTTCATCATACACTTATGAAATTATTATGTTGATTTATGAAATTAGATTGATAATGCTTAGATTTACCCTTAATGCTCATTTTATCCCACCGTTCATATGTTTCCCTTTCCTTGGGTCTTAAATAATGATGTTGAACAATTTATGTCTAGAAATGATTTAATATGTATGAGGGTGATGTATTAATGTTAAAAAGAAATGTAACGACCCATGTACCTATAAAATATTTTTTTCTAGAATTAAATAGTTATATTCATTATAAATGTATACTGAAATGAGTGGTATTTATAGAAATTAAGGAATCTATAATAATAGATTTATAACCGCTCATATTAGAGTATAATTAAAATTTATTTAAATTATTACTGAAAATAATATATATTTATATCATGTAATAACTAAATAAATATTTTAAAAATGATAAATTAAGTATTGGTATTTTTGTGAAACATAAATGTTTATTTATAATTTTATAATTAAATTAAAATTTCAAAAAATGTACCTCCACAAAATGGATGCATAATTTAATAATATTTTATTTTATAAATATAAAAACATTTTATGATAACATAAATAATTTTTTAGTGTGTCGTAATATCAGTTCTACAATTAAAATTTTTATTTTTCAAATAAATAATAAATTTAAATAAAAATTATTTCTTTTATATTTAGAAATTTATTTTAAAATAATGGAGTTCATATTTGATTTATAAACCTCAAAAATTGTTTAGGGTAATTCTTTGTATTTTTATAAAATTATATAATTTTTTGTAAATATTGAAATATTGTAATTTACAGTATATATACATTATAAGTAAAATAAAATATATCTTGATTAATTAATGATTTGAGAACTGTAATCTCAAAATATATTTCAATCCTTAAACTATATAGTCATAGAATAAAAAAATAATAATTTAGATATAAAATAAAAAACTAATGAATACAATAACAAAAAAACACCACTCTCCTCCAATATAAACACCACCCCTCAGAAAATCTTATATATTTACCTCTAAATCCTTGTAGAATGTATAATTTCTACCAAATTAACTTTAAATTATTTTCCATATGTCCAATATCATCTGGATATTCCAAATTGTCAAAATTGAGGGCCTTCAGGAGGTTCTCAAAGAGAATAATTCAAGAGGTAAAATCCAATTTTGTTTTCTTTTCATTTTTTTCTTTTCTTATTTTCTCCTCACCTACCCTCATCCAGGTGACATGATAAATCCCGAATCATAAATATAATGAAATTTTATTTTATTAATGGAATATCCACTACCAGACCTCTTATATTCTCCTCTTATTCTAGAAAATGAAATTATCCTTCTTAATGTGTCGATTCATCGTCTTCATGGATGGAGAGTTTTAATTTAACCTTAAAGCCTTCAAGGAAGTTCATAAAACAGTTTTTATGATTAAATTAGATTTCTTTATAGATATTATATCTTATTAAATATTTTATAACCAATATATAAATATTATATTAAATAAAATTTTATAAATTCATAATGGTCATAAATAATCACCAAAAAAAATAAAATCATTTTTTATAATTTTTTATCTACTGATTCATCCTCATATCAGAAAAAATGATATATGAAAATATAAAAACATATTAAAACCATTTACTTCCACCTCAAAAGTTTTTCTTTTATTCAATAAGAATGAACAAAGTGAACTAACCATGGATACCATGAAATAAATGCACCAGAAACAGTGAAAATGAAAAAATATATTATTAATAAATCAGTGGGAAAATGTTATAAAATATTTTATAAAGTATTATAAATTTGAACATAGTTATTTAATAAACCAGTTATACTCTTTAAACCATTATATATGAGGTTTGAACATGTTTCAATGAAGTAAAACCAGTAAGAGACTTTTCTTTAAAAATCCACTTTTAAATTTCAATTTTTACAAAATTCAAAATGAATGATTTTAGGAAAAAAGTATTCATTTTTTATGATTATTTTTTGGTTATTGGGAAATGTTTATAATGAATTTTGGATCCATGATATCCCTCTAATGTAGTGGTTATTTTTATGTATGATGTTGACTATAATGTTTATTCCTAGTGTAATTGTGATGGTTACACCATATGTAGTCACAAGGGTTACATTGTAACGTAGTTGTGAGGGTTAAAAATCATAAGTTAGTCACATGGCTTACAAACCTATATATGTATGGTAAGAAAATGATTCCTCGATTTAATTAAAATTTTAATTTATATTTTCTATGTTTTTTTAAAATCTCATGTTCTCACAATGTTTGTATATGATTCCTTACATGTGAGAAGTATATCTTTATGAAACGTATTTAATGTGTTTATAAGTATACATAGACTAACAGTTTATTTCCTTTTTTTATGAACCTTAATGATCTTTTTCTGATCATACCATGTTTTAAAATATCATTCATCGGAATTATGGATGGGTAAGATAAAATAAAAATCCAATATGAATGTTGTGAAGATTTCTCATGAAAATAATTCATGTTTTATTAAAAACTTTTTTATTTTGGATGAAATGGATACTATTTTATGTATAATACTCATTTTTCTATTGTGGGTTGTTATGTATTAATTATGACCTATTATTATAAAACTCTAAAACTATAATATCTTTGGTAATGAAATAAAATTAATTCTAGATAAATTATCTAGAGTATGTAATGTTTATGGTTAGGTCATTATTGATGGTATCATAGCACAATTTAGATAAATTTAGAGGTTAGGATATTATTAATAGAATACCATAAATGATTTTTACTTTATTTTTATTTCTAGATAGTAATTCATTTTAAGATAGCCTTGTTTCTTCATTAATGATATGTATTTCCAGAAAAAGATTCCTTATAATAAACAGGGAAACTCAAGTTGGAAGTCACTAAGAGGATAATATCTTTCTGAATACACAACTTGGAATGGTGGGAATATTTATTGATAATTTTGTGATAGTAATGGATCAGTTGATGAAGGATATAAATGTTATTGGAATCCATACAACAGAACATACATAGCTAATATAAAAGAACATGATCACAGTGGAACTTTTTATGAAGAAACACCCTCCTACATTTAATGGATCTTCTGACCTAGTGTGTGATGAAGGGTAAATTAAATCAATTTCAAAGATATTTAATATCATCGGTTTGTCATATAATCAAAAGTTTAGTATTGTTATTTACTATTTTGAAGGTGAAACTGACCAGTGGAGGTCAATGGACAAGAATATCATAGATAGTGAGGATATTGATTCCTTGGAATGAAATGAATATAAGAATATTTTCCTTGAAAAATATTTTCCTAAGGTGGTTCAACTTAGTATATAAAAGAAACTAATTAAATTGAACAAATATGAGTATTAATTGTTAATTTTTGAATAAATATTCACCTAATTTACAAGGTAATCTCTAAATGATATTCGACATCCTGATTGTAAAATAAATCATTTTTACTCAAGATTGAAGCCAAACTATCAATGTGAAAATGGCTTCAAGTGAATTAACTTTTTTTAGAAACCTATTCAATATGGTGAAAGGGTATAAATGGAGATTGATTATGATCATGTGTACTTTAAAAAATGAATATAAAAAGGTCCATATGTAAAGAAATGCATGAGATTAAAGAAAATAAACAAGAAGGTAAGAATGTCTAGTTTCTAGTTTGTGGAAAGTGTGTTAAATAGAACATTAGGGAATAAAATAACAAATCTAGTAAGTGTGTTCGATGTGGTAAGTCTGGAAATATGGCCCAATATTATAATAAATGTGATTATTTGTTTAATTATGATAAGAAAAATATAACTTGTTTCAATTGTGGTGATATAGGTAATTATGCACATACCTCCCAAATAAGGAATTAAATGATGGGAAGAATATATAATTTTAGAGGAAACGTGTAGTCAAATACATTTCAAGTAATTTAGTAAATGTTTGGAAAAAATGAACTGGTATCAGAAAAATTATGTTTTTAATCATATTTTACTATTGTCATGTCTGATATAAGGTCTACACATTTTTTATTTATTGTTAAATTTTATGGTAAGATAGAAATTTCACCTCAAGAAATGAAAATAGATCTTATAATTTTAACAATATGGGAAAATATTTAGGAAAAAAGAATTATAATAATCTTCATATTATTGTCTATGGAAATACATTACCGATAAACCACGTTTTACCTTAGTAGAGTTTTTTTTCTGGGTATGGATTGGATTTCTATTTACCATTCTATGATTGATTTTAGAGAAAAATAAGTTGTTTTTTAGAAATATTTTTAGTTTGTATACATGAATGAACTCACTAAATTGGTAATATATCAGAAATATGAGAACTATTAAAATATTTAAATGAATGTAATCATGTAGATATTGATGAAAGTAAAGTATGTTTTTAGATTAATGATGTTCTAGGGGTAACTAAATACCTGGATGTTTTTCCAAATGAGTTTCCTTATGTTTTAACTAATACAGATGTTGAATTTACCATTACCATTGTTCTTGATTCTAAGACAATTTCAAAACCCCTTTATCTAATAGAATATTTGAAACATCTAGAATTACAAAAGATTTTGTAGGAGTTTCTTAATAAAGGTTTTATTCATCCCAACACATCACCACAAGGAGCTATTTTTTATTATTAATAATTAATGGGGTTCCTAAGGCATTTCATTGATTATAGAGATTTGAATAACATTAATGTTAAAAATCAGTTTCCATTTCTTCATATTGATAACTTCTTTGATCAGCTCTAGAGATCTCATTATTTTTACATGATTTTCTAGAGATCTAGGTACCATCAACTGAAGTTGAATGAGGTTGGAATTACGAAAACAACATTCCAATCTAAACATGTGAATTTTAATTTTTTTGTAATGAAATTTGGTTAATATATTCCCTAACTTTATTTATGGCTATTATGAATATAATCTTCCATAAATAACTTAGATATTTTTTTTATTCAAGTTATTTTGTATTATTCAAAAAAACTATTAAGATCTTTAAAATCATATAAGTATTGTTCTGCAAACCCTTAATAAAATGAAGTTATACAAGATATTTAGAAATTTTTATTTTTGGTTGTAATAGATTTTATTTCTTAGTGAACTTGTAAATAAGAATGGCATAAAAGTGGATCCTAAAAACCAAAAGTGAATTATGAATTGACAAGACATAATAATGTTAATAATATTTACAGTTTCCTTGGATTAACCAAATATTATTGAAGATTTGTTAAAAACCGTGGTGGTTATCTATACTAAGTTAACACAAAAAGGGTAAAATTTACGTGGACTAAAAAATTTATAATTTATTATCAGGAACTAAAAAAAGAGATTGGTGGATTCTCCAGTTTTCACCCTGCCTTCTAGAAATGGTGACTTTTTCATCTATAGTGATGTTTCATTGAAGGGTCCTGATATTTTTTGTAATGAATAATGATAAAGAAATTTATTATTCTTCAGGACAACAAAAACCTCACATGTTAAATTATCCCAAAAATTATTCGAAATTATCAGATGTGGTTTATTAATTAAAAATTTGGATACATATTTTATATAGAGCTAAATGTGATATATATACTGACCATAATGGTTTGATGTATATATTCATTAAGAAGGAATTGAAGTAAAAAACCCAACTTGGTACCCTGGTAACCTGATAATCGAGTCAGTCTTAAAAAAACCAGAAGGACATTACCAATCCCTACAGGTTGGCGACTAGAAATTGGCATCATAAAAAATGATCATGGGAATAGTTATCCAAAAAAATGGAAGTAAAAGAAAACAAGAAAGTATTCATATCAAAATAAACTCCACTGGGAGTAATGTACCTGAATAAAATAAGTAAATAAAGCACATAATAATAAAAAATTAGTACCAAAACAGGGAAAGCAACCAAAGTCCTAAGGGACACAACTCACCAACTCCAAGGATTAACAGCCTAATCCAACTCTAAGAGGTAACTTTCCTTTTCCCAGACCTGGAAGGATAGAATCTAAAAACACCCTGTGGAACAACTATTGTGTGATCTAAAACCAAGTAGTATTTTACCAAATATTCCATAACAAGATACCAGTATCAAATTAACTAATAATGTTTATTCATTTTTCCACTAAGTAGGTTCTGAATTTTCAAAATCATATTTATAAAATAATGGTTTACAATTTAGAAGATGTAAATAAATTATAGATTCATGATTCAAATTTCAAAAGATGTAAATACATTTAAAGATAAGGAATTTACCAGTAATAAAAAGTTTTCTTTTCAAAATTGGCACTTTAAAAAAAGAGGATTAAATAACCATATTTAAATAAAACAGTTTATATAAATTCAGAATGCCTATAAAATATTTTACAAAAATGGAATATACATTTGAAATAAAAACATGTGAGAAACATGTTCATGTTCCAAATAGGTACAATAGTTCAAAGCTATAGGTACTTAGCACTATAAAATGACAAGTATGTACATACGCCCCTATGGCCTATAGAAAAGGGGACTCATCACTATCACCTATGGAATGAGATGCACTGATATGATGTTTTAGAATGTTGTAACTGTAATGTTTCTCCCAAAATAACTCACAAACTACCTAAGACATTCATGTGATATAATAAAAAACAATGATGGGAAATTTATTTTAAGATATCATAAAATACAATTAAATAATATTCTCCATTTCAATATCCCAATTTTACCTTTAAAAATCATATCATGGTTTCAATAAAAAACATGAATATTCACAATGAAACCATAAATATTCCATCAAAATAATTTTCAAGAAATTTTTAAAAAATAAGGATTTAAAATCAATTCACCATTCATTTCACAATTCAATTTCCCAATTAAATTCAATAATTTAATTTTCATACAATAACATTAATTTTATCACATACCCCCAATTAAACGAAATTGGGGGTTTTCCCCATATTTAACCATAAAATAAATTTCAAAAAATTAATTCAGTAATTTAATTAATTCAATTTCAATAAAAATATAAAATTTCAACTGATCAATCTAAATCTCAGTAATTTCAAATTCAATGCAAAGAACCCATTTTTTCTCAAACACCACAATTCATTAGAATAGGGTTTTTCAGACAACCAATTGAGATCCCTATGATCTATATGTAAACTATAAAATTTAAAATCAAACAATTAAAATTTAAAAACATAATTTAGGGTTAATATAAATTAAGCATCGTAACATAACAACTTACCAGAATCAACATATCTCATAGATCTAAACACTAATCATGATTTTTTTCATAAATAATGAAGATCAGACAAATGGGGATCAAATATAGGTTTAAGATCACAAAATATAGGTTATTATACTCATAAATCAATGTGGGGATTCATCAAACCCTAGATAGAAGAAGAGAGACCGTAGGAGAATGAGATCGGGAAGAGTAAACTAATCAAGAGAAGAATGAAGGTAGTTCCTTTAGCTTCAAATTGATTTTATGAGGGATATGTGGGGAAAGAATACTTCTTGGGATATCCAAGGATGGGAGAAACAAGTTTAAGGTCGTACCAGTCTGTTGGGGACCTAAAAGATGGGTTTAGTAATATTTTTTTAAAAAATAGATCACTTATAAACTCGTACGCACAATTTCATGGGTAGACCCATATTGTTAAACCAAAATTTACTGCCTGAATTTGTTCATGTTTTAAATTTTCCTCATTTTTCTATTAAGAGGCACATGATTTGACTAATCGTAGACCAAACCTGTAAAATCACATTTCCTTGGGTGGCATGGTTTTCTATGATAGGGTTCATAGTTTGTGAAAACCATTCACCAACCATGTAGTAGCCTAGATTTTATGGAATTCATAAAACAGAAACCCAAAATATCCTCAAATGAATCCCAAACAAAGATCTATAAAACGAGAAGGGTAGAAATACCTAAAAATAGAAACATGATGTTACAACCTCCCTATAATAGAAGCATTTAGTCCCCATAAATCCCTCTTAGAAGCTTCCTTGACAGAAAAATGAGTCTATTTCTCTCTCATTAGGGCCTCCCTCTCTCACGTCTCATGGATATCAGAACCATGCCACCATATGAAAAAAAGGTATAATCCTCCCACAAAATACCTTGATATTAGAATCAACTATCTTGGCTATTCATTCACTCATGGATGAACCAATTTCAACTTCCAAATCATGCAATTCCAAAACATGATATGCATTAGATAAATACATTCTCAGTTGTGATACATGGAACATCTTATGTATCGATGTCAGTAGTGGTGGATGTTCCAAATAGTAAAAGGCCTTCCCTAAAAGTTCAAAAATCTATAATGGTCCCATAAAATTTGGGGTTGTCTTCCCTTTCCTCCCAATCCATCAATGACCCAACCAGGGTGAAACATTCAAGAACACCTGGACACTAACTGGGAATTCACATGGTTTATGGTGATGATTTGTATAAGACTTATATTATCTCTATGACTTAAACATCCTGTGATTAATAAACTTAATATTTTTGTCATCTCTTTCACCAAACATGTTTTAAATAATTAAATTTTTTCAATATGCACCCTATACAATAGATATTTACAAAGTTTTCCAATAAAGACCTCCGAAAATCCATTCAGATCATAGAATAGTAAATATTATTTTAAGAAAACTCAACCATCACCACATGATTATCTGAATCCCCACCAAAGTTAAGAATACAAGGGAAAAGAAAAAAACTCAAGAATATATATATATCTTTATATTTTTCCATTTGAATCTGGATTTTATGTCATGCACAAATGTATGTGAGATCCCAGTGCCTCTTAAAGGCCCCTCCAAAAGCCAAAAGTGAGCTATGGATCCCTAAAAGACACTATAGAAGATGAAATTTTATAAAAATGAGCAATATCATTCGCATAGAGATTTCCCTAATCCAAAAATTTGGTGTATCATGAATGTGTATAATGTGATCTTACTTGGTTATCCTATTCCTAAGAACCCATATATCATTATTCATTCTATGTGTATTAGGAAACCAAACAAAAAATACCCTAGATACATCACCCCACTTTATAGAATGGATTGGAAGTGGGTGAAGAATGCGTGAAGGTTTTTGGTGCATGACCTTAACCTGTTGGTATGTATTGAAATGTGATACTAACATAGAAATACCTTATCTCATACCTGGACACGATAATTGCTTCCATATTTCATTGAACATCATTGTGGACCTTGGGTGCACTATCCATTGGGAACTATGACAATCCCACTTCATATCATCCCTTACAGATGATGGTACCACAAAATGATCTCGAAAGCATAGAATACCCTCTATGGGGAATGACCATTGGAAAACTATCTCCCTAACATAATGAGATACTAAAATTCTATGGAACTAATCATCAATCTACTAACCCATAAGAATCAATTCAAGAAGAGTTAATGTAAACTGAACACTGGCCAAGTAAACCCCGACACCATATTCCAAGAATCTTGTTAGAAACTATGTAAAGAGAGCCATAAAATTCCACTCTTCTAAGTATTATTTCACTACCTCGGTTATAATTTTTCTTGTCAAAGCATATGCAATGGAATTCCATTTACCTTGGGTATAGGCAATTTCTTAAGCATGTGGATCACTACTATAACTTCATGGACTTTTTTAGTATAATTCTTATCATGTGTCATAAGCTGGTGATATCTGTAGAAAACAATATGATTACCCAGCATAAGAAAGGTGTCCAGGAGTGAACCTGATGCATCACAAAAGACTACATAGCACTATCCATCCACTAGTGAAGTCGACACTGGGGTAGTAATCAAAATACAATTCTTATCTGCAAAAGAAATTTGACATTTTTCATTCAAAGAAAAATTCAATCCCTTTACAGTGATAGAGGTCATCAGAGAAGCCAACTTAAAGAAGTCTTTCAGGAACCAGTGAGAGAATCCATCTTATCCAAAGAATGTATGAAACTATAAGAAATTAAGTGGTTGTTCCCATATCATAACAGATTTCACCTTCTCAGGGTCAACTGAAATACCATGTTCTAAAACCACATTTCCTAATAATTTTTCAACCCTAATATAGAAATCACACTTGAAAAGTTTATCATAGATTAGATTATTTCAAATGAAACTCAGAAATATCCTTAGATGATTCACATGACCCTCCTAGAACATTGAGTAAAAAAGGATTTCATCCAAAAAGACTACCAAGAATGTATCTATATACTCATGGAAAAGCGTGTTTATTAACTCTATGAAAACTGAAGGAGCATTGGATATACCAAAGTGCGTAATGAGTTACTCAAAATTACAGTACCTGATCCAAAATTAATTTTTCTGAATGTGAGATTCTAATAAAATCAACTAATGGTAACCAGAGTGAAGATGAATCTTTAAGAACCACTTCACCCCTTAAACTAATCAAAAAGATAATCAAGTCATGAAAAAAGATACTTTTTCCTTACCATCACTTGATTGATCTTTTGGTAATCAATAGATAGATAGAGTGAACCATCAGCTTTCTTAGGAAGGAGAACCACTACCACCCAACATTACACACAAGGATGAATAAATCCTTTCTCCCTAATGTCATCCAAATGGGACATCATCTCATTCATTTTAGTTGTTTCCATGTTGTAAGAAATAATAGAAACTCATTGAGTATCATGCATTATGTCAATGGAATAATTCACTTCCCTTATCATATGAAAATTAGATAAGTAAAAAAGGAAACAGGTCAGGAAACTTGATAACAACTGGGGGTATATCACCACACTAATATTACGACTCTAGATCAATGGAAAAAGTGAATATCACTTTCTAAAACTCTGGAAAATAAGGTTCAACTCAACTTGAACATGGGCCCCATTCTCCTTGGCAAACACGAGACACACTGCTGAGGGTAGTGAAGGAGACCTATCAAATATAACAATAAATCCTAGATTTATTTTCAATGAGACAATCCATCCCAAACATTAAGTCGAGATATTTAATGTCTAGAAGAAAAAAAATCCATGCATGCTCAACATATGATAGAGAGAAAACACTGTTGAGAATATAGATACCCTACTCTGTCTTCATACCAAGGGGTATAGAAATATCCATTGATCAAAATAAATGACTTATATGAAGATAAATTATTTTAAAAAAATGTTGATATAAATTAATTAGATGCACCAACATCAAATAGAGCAGTCAGTAATGATGAACCTATAGTAATGGTACCTCTCACGATTGCTGAAACCGTATCCGCATCCTTGGGAGACTCTTCCAATACATGAAGAAGATTAATTTCATATTAATGTGTCCAAAACCATATTTCATGTGAATCATTTTATTTTCTGATAGTTTTAGGTGGATCAAATGGTCCTATTATACTATAAAAATTTGGATAAATATTGGAGAATTGATGTAAGTACCCTGGACATCTTCATGAGCCACAGTTCTTGAGTGCCTCAGTGTAGACCCACTTTGAATTTCTTACCTTACCACACTGGTAGAAATCCAAAGGGACTCTTACATGCACTTTAGGACTTCTATAATGACCCTGCTATTCAGGAATTCCATGAGAACCATCACACTTATGTTTTCCCCTTAAGGAATCAAAATGCTACTGGTAGTAAAACAGGGGCTCCAGATAACCTTGACCTGCCATCTAGTACCATATTAGCTTTCATTTCACTATCCATTAAATTATTATAAGAAGCTGTTTTTAATAAGAAAACATGATAATGAATATATCTTAAAATTACCAACTTGAACCCTCAAGCCTTCATCCTCACATTCGATACATTCTTAGGGGTGAAGTGAATGACATTTGAAAAACAACTTTCAAACTATATCACAGTCCTATCAGCTTGCTCATGTTTGATTAAATTAGTGGAATTGGCTAAAATAATTGGGTCTAGATAGAACTAGTATGTGAAAATGAACCTTGAAGTATTTCTACTCTAATCCCTCATAATTATTCTTTATCACCATCATGTACCACCATATATTGCTCAGACCTTGTAGAATCATGGTTACACACTTCACATAGATTTTTTCTGTTGTGTCTAAAAACAAAAATAACTACGCCATTATCATCAACCACTCCACAAAATCTTCTGGATAATTTGAGCCATTGAACTATTCTTGATTATAGCGAAGGAAATCCTGAGAGAAAATCTTGAGAATGTATCTCGAATTTCCCACTATTGGATCCTAAATAGAAACTAGAGTTGGTACCTATTCTAGATCTTAGACATTCCACAAAATCACCTATACTAGTTTCGGATCTAAAACAGGATTCTCTCACTGAGGTTCTGCAATAGCTTCTTCCTAGATATGATTCCGATATCTTCTCAAAGGCATTATTCTACACAACATCAGTATACAAAAAGGAAGAAATCAGATTAATAATCAAATAGAGCAACATGGGAAACCAGTCCCAACAGTTAGAATGAAAAAAAATGAATTTCACTATATTGAAATTAAAATTTGAAAAATACTAGAATTAATACACATGAATTCCTTCCCTAACCACCCCTAGTGACATAAGGTTTATTATAGTGAGAGATAGATAGACACTCAATCAAAACTACCACACATGTCTCGACAATATTCCACAATTCATAATGACTTCTAGATGAGAAGCTCAAATTGATCCTCCAATACGAATTTGTCACAAACTGACCTTTGTACCTTGGTAACCCAATAACCAAGCTGAACATGATGTAGCACGAAGGGTATTTCCAATCCCCATAGTTCGAAAACTATAAACTATCATCACAAAAACTAAATGTGGAAAAAAAATTAAACAAACATTTAAGATGTAAAATAAAATAAGACAATATGCATATCTAAAGAAAATACACTAAGAGTAATGAACAAGAAGTCAACAAATAAATAAATCCCAAATAACTACAATGTAAGTTCAAAAATAGGGTAATTATCCTTGGGCCCAAGAGACACAACTCACTAAGTCCAAGTCTCAATTGATAAATCCAGCTACAGGAGATCCCTTTTGTCACGACCCGCCCTCGGAGTCCGTGTCGTGACTACCCTAAGCCCGCCTTCCATAGGCCAGGGGCTGGCGACTAGCACCAAGGCGTAATTCACGGTAAAAAGGGAAGGCATTGCCTTTGTAAAGTAAACAAACACCACAGAGTAAGCAAGCGGAAAGTAAACACTAAGTAAAAAGAGAGTACAACTGAAAGTGAGGAAAAGTAAATGGGCCAGTATACAAACCCAAACTGAAAGTAAAGTACAACTTGAAATGGAAAACATCAACTGTAAAGTAAAAGTTGCTACACCGAGCTGTCCACTAGAAATCCCACCTGAAGGGTGGGTATAGATAGCTCCACTTCTCCTTGGGTCCCGCCGTCCGCTCCGAACACGTCCCGCCCAGTGGTCCACCTCCAGGTACCATCCTGCTCTGAAAGCCTCAGCCAAGATCAACGCTGTCCGTCGCCTGCAACCAACACAACGTAGTGCGGGCATAGCCCGTGCAGGGGTGAGTATAAGCTACTCAGTAGGGACCCCGAGACCCCCGAAGGTCTCCCAAATTCCACAAAGGATAAACCACAAAAGGAAGATACAAACACGAAGTAACAACCGACACTGCTTAGGTATATGCCCATACATATACCTAAGTCATCAATTCCAATACGCTCCAACCTCCGAGCCCAAGTACAACTCAGTCCACACAGGAAAGTAATCATATTCCACACAGGAAATCAAACGAAAACCACACAGGATAGCACAAAACAATCCACACAGGATAGCAATAGGATTCAGCTCACACAGGTATACATCTTCGAAAGACGATAAAGATGATCTCTGATCCATCTAAGTCGTCGGACCCACGAAGGATCGATAGGTAACTGACACCTACAAAGACCCACACAGGATCGGGTCCACACAGGACCTGTAGGCACTGGTTCACACAGGACTGCTGAGCGCAAAGACCCACACAGGATCGGGCCCACACAGGACCTGTAGCACTGATCCACGTAGGATCGCTGAGTGCTGTAGTCGTTGTCGTATCCACACAGGATCTCTGTACTGTCGTCGTCGCAGTCACAGTAGCAGTAGCAGTAGCAGTAGCAGTAGCAGTCACAGTCGCAGCCAGCTCTAGGGTTCCCGCACACAGCAAGCTCGTTCGGGAGGGACCGCTCCACGAGCCGAGAGGCTGATACATCAACTGTCGCAAAGTCCAGAGTTGATGTATCCAAAAGTTCTGTAACGTCAACAGGAACTCAACGCAACTGACGGCGCGTTGATCGGACGCCCGGTCTAAGAGTTATTGGCCTTTTCGTCCCAGGGGCCCGGTTGGTTTTTACGAAAAAACCAACCCGACCGTACTCCACCTACTTCCAAACCTCCGGCGGAGTATGCCAAAAGATCCGTCTCACTAAGAGGAACACAACAAAGCTGACGGCACATCAATCGGACGTCCGTAGCTCAAGATATGAGTGTTTCCGCTCCGAAGGCCCGGTTGGATTCGTGAACGAACCAACCCGGCCGAACTCAAAGTATTCCGAAACTTTGAGTGCGATATACCAAATCGATCGTCTCGATCCAAGGATCGCATCGCCACTGACGGTTCATCAATCGTAGGTCTGTGGCTCAAGTTATGGCCAAAAGACCGAAGTCATTTCGAAAACGGGGGGTCCGGGTCCGGGCCGACCCGGCCCGGCCAGCGGCGCGGCGGCGTGGCCCGGCCGGCGGCGCGGTGGCGTGGCCCGGCCGGCGGCACGGCGGCATGGCCCGGCCGGCGGCGGCGCGGCCTGGGCACCGCCGGGTGCCACGTGCGGGGGGCAAGGCCACCGCCTACTCTCTGGCGGCGCGGCTGAAGCCTCGCCTTTGAGAAAACCGGCCCCCCCACGTGGGGGCCTGCTTTTGAGAAAACGGGGGGGGGGGGGGGCGCTGCCCACCCCATTGTGTAACCGGTCCCTCCCCTCACTTGGGGGGGGGGGGCTTCTTGTGGCCAGCCGGGGGAATTAATTCCCCCGGCACCTCTCCCTTCCGGTCGGCCCAACATGGCCGGCCGGTTCTTCCTCAACGGGACCAGCAAGGCCGGTCCCCCCCTTCCGGCTTCCAACACCGGCGGCCCGGCTAGCCGCCGGTCCTCTCGTTCCGCCGCGGCCCAGAACCGGCCGCGGCCTTCGTCATCCGGCGCGGTGCGACGACATCGCTCCTCTCCGCCGCAGCCCCGCTCCGGCCGCAGCGCCTTCGGTTCCCTTCGATGCGGCGCGACGGCGTCGCGTTCTTGATAATCCTTCCATAGCGCGGCGCGACGGCGCCGCACAACTATAGCCGTGCGATTCCCGCGTGGTGCGACGACACCATGCCTTCTCGTTCATCCACAAGAATATAATAATAATCAAGAACAAAGGAGGGGGGATTCGGCCGTGTTTGTGCGGTCTGGCCCCCCTCTCGTTAGACGATAACACTTAAATATTTAACACAAGATTGTCATACTAGAACCAGGAACGATAGTAAATAAATAATCAACAACAAACCCCTACCTCGGTTTCAAGATCGGTGATCGTCAACGACCCGCGGAAGACAACGTCGCGGTAAACGTTCGTCAACTCCGTTGACGAAGAGGTACGTCCGAAGAGGTACGTCGTTGGTGAATCTTCGTAAGCCGACGAAGGATGTCCGAGGAGGAAGCAGCATTCCCTTTTGTTGACATGGAATGCGTCGTCAATCTTCGGAAACAACCGTCTACGAAGAAGAGAGGAGCGGTGTTCTTCGTTGTTGCTTGAAGGTTCTTCGTGTTCTTCGTCAAAGCTTGAAGAAGAAGAAGGAGCTCCCAAATCCTCTCAAGATGGATAAACAAAATAAAATAAGCTAAGGCTTATTTTATTTACCCAAACATCAACTTGAATTTCAAAAGTTTGAAATTCAAAACAACCCACCTTAATTAATTTAACCAAGAGTCAAACTTTAATTAAAGGGGGTTATAGGGGAGTTTTGAGAGAAGATGAGGAGTTGGGGTTCATGTGGGCCCCACCACACTTAATCCTCCCAATGGAGGTTAAGTGGATGTGGGTCCCACCTTTAACTCTCATTGGGAGAAGTTAACCAAGAAAAATAAAAATAAAAAGTGTTTCCACAATTTTATTTAACTTCTTATAATTTCTCCCAAAAACTAACTTTCGACCCGCAATAAATGCAACCTCGGAAAAGGTCCCCTTAAGCGAATATCGGCGCTGCGAGTTCATCGGTGCCCTCAGAATTTGATTCCGGGAACCGGTTCAAAAGATAGAAATTCCCGCTAGTTCTTTCAATAAATGTACCCGAGCCAAACTTCAGAAATTGATTCGGGCACTCCGGGCCTCGGAATCAGGTGCCGTCAGAAACCGCGTTCTTGTAAAATTCCAAAGAAAATTAAGAAAAAAATTCCCTTGAATTTTACGGGTCTTTACATTACTCCCACCTTAGGGAATTACGTCCCCGTAAAGATACATCAAAAACTAGGGAAACAAATGAGGGTACTGAGCTCGCATCTGAGCCTCCCGCTCCCATGTGCTCCCCTGGAGGTTCCCGTGCTGCCATCTGATGCACACAAGAGGAATAGATCGCCCACGTAGGACCCGCTCCTGTCGATCCTCTATCTCCCCTGGGACCTCCGTAAAAGTCGCCCCATCGTCAACGTCAAGCTCCCCATGGTCAATGATGTGTGTCGGGTCGTGCACGTATCTCCTTAGCTGAGATACGTGGAAGACGTCGTGCACCCAGTGCAACTGAGGTGGTAGAGCCAAGCGATAAGACACCTCGCCAATCCTGCTGAGGACCTGGAAAGGTCCGATGAAGCACGAAGATAACTTGTCGCCTCGGCCAAATCTCCGTATACCACGTCGAGGTGAGACCCACAAGAAGACGTGGTCGCCATCCTAGAACTCTAGTGGCCTCCGCCTCCTGTCAGCATATGACTTCTGTCGGCTCTGAGCTGTCCTCATCCGCTCCTGGATGACCTGGACCTTCTCTGTCGTGGCCTGGACCATCTCTGGTCCCACAAGTGCTGACTCCCCTGGGTCTGTCCAGCACAAAGGAGATCTACAAGGTCGGCCGTACAACGCCTCATACAGTGCCATCCCGATGGTGGAGTGGTAGCTGTTGTTGTACGCAAACTCCACCAAGGGTAGGTGGTCCTCCCAGCTACGACCAAAGTCAAGGACACATGCGCGGAGCATGTCCTCGAGAGTCTGGATGGTCCTCTCCGTCTGACCATCCGTCTGAGGGTGAAAGGCTGTGCTCAGACGTAGCTGCATCCCGAACGCCTCCTGTAACCCCTTCCAAAGCCGGGAAGTAAAGCGAGCATCTCGATCGGAGACAATAGATGATGGTACGCCGTGGAGCTGCACAATCTCCTGAACGTAGAGACGTCCCATGCTCTCCACTGAGCCCTGCTCTCTGATGGGTAAGAAGTGTGCCGACTTGGTGAGTCGGTCAACAATCACCCAAATGGAGTCGTGGCCTCTGAAAGTGCGTGGAAGTCCAGTCACAAATTCCATAGATATTCCGTCCACTTCCACTCCGGGACCTCCAAGGGCTGTACCAAGCCTGCTGGTACCTGATGCTCTGCCTTCACCTGCTGGCAGGTGAGGCATTAAGAAACAAACTCTGCTACTGCCTTCTTCATGCACGGCCACCAGTGCTGTCGTCTGAGATCCTGGTACATCTTCGCCACTCCAGGATGTACCACCAAAGGATAAGTGTGAAACTTTATCAGCACCTCCTCTCGCAAAGCGACTGGTACCATGGTAAATCCTCTAAAAAGGATGTTGTGCTCTGCTCCAAGGGAGAAACCATCAGGTGCCTGTCCCGAGGATATCTGTGCACGTCGTGTCTCATAGTCAGCGTCCTCACGCTGTGCCCCTCTGACCCGCTGCAGTAGTGGAGGGGTGACTGTGAGAGACTGAAAGAAGGCTGCTCCATCTCTATCCATGAAGGATATCTGCAAAGAGGCTAGCTGCTCCGTCGCCTCCTCAAGTAGCTGAATGTCCGTCCTCCTGCTGAGGGCATTGGCTACTACGTTCCCCTTTCCAAGAGTATAGACTATCTCAAAGTCATAGTCCTGGAGGAACTCGAGCCATTGCCGCTGTCTCAGGTTCAGGTCCTTCTGCGAGAAGATATACCTGAGACTCTGATGATCAGAAAAGACTGTAAAACGCTCGCCCATCAAATAGTGCCACCATGTCTTCAGAGCGAAGACCACCGCTGCCAACTCCAGGTCATGGGTAGCGTAGTTCTGCTCATGCGGCCTCAACTGACGTGATCCATAGGCGATCACTACCCGCTCCTACATCAGAACACATCTAAGTCCGGTCCCTGATGCATCGCAGTAGACTACGTACCCTACTCCCTCCTCAGGCAACCTCAAGATAGGTGCGCTAGTCAATCTCTGTCTCAGCTCCTGGAAGCTCTGCTGACATCTGTCTGACCACATGAAGGGTTTCCCCTTCTTCGTCAAAGCTGTGAGTGGTGCCGCAACTCTAGAGAAGTCTGGCACGAATCTCCGATAGTATCCAGCTAGTCCCAAGAAACTGTGAACCTCAGTCACGCTCCTGGGTGGCTCCCATGCTAGCACTGCCTCGATCTTCGCAGGATCCACTGCAACTCCCGCCTCAGAGATAGCGTGTTCCAAGAAGTGGACCTCACGTATCCAGAACTGGAACTTTAAGAGCTTACCATAATGCTGGTGCTCTCGGAGTGTGTCTAGTAGAACTCGCAAGTGATAGGCGTGCTCCTCCTCAGTCGTAGAGTAAATCAGAATGTCATCGATGAAGACCATGACAAACCGATCAAGGTATGGCTGAAAGATCCTGTTCATGAGGGCCATGAACACTAATGGAGCATTGGTTATGCTGAAAGGCATAACCATGAACTCATAGTGGCCATACTGACATCTGACGGCTGTCTTCTACACGTCCTCATCTCTGACTCTGAGCTGATGATAGCCTGACCTGAGGTCTATCTTCGAGAACCACCGTTCTCCCCTGAGCTGATCAAAGAGGTCATCAATCCTCGGTAGCGGATACTTGTTCCTCACTGTCACCTGTTTCTGGCGACGATAGTCAACACAAAGTTGCAAGCTCCTGTCCGCCTTCTTGGCGAATAATATCGGGGAAGACCATGGTGAAACACTGGGTCGGATGAACCCCTTGCCCTGCAAGTCCTCCAACTGTACCCGTAGCTCTCGAAGCTCGGCGGAGGCCATCCGATATGCTTGAGTGGATATTAGGGATGTCCCGGGGTACATGTATATATAAAAGTCTACCTCTCTGCGAGGAGGTAGCCTTGGAAAGTCGTCGGGAAAAACATCCGCAAACTAATCCACCACTGCAGGAAAACCAGGACTCCGCACGTCAACTGCTCCACGGATGAGGCTAGCCAACTGATGAGTAATGGGCTGTCCTCTCCTCCGTGGATGTCCATCCTGTGCTACAAAGGCTCCCTTCTCGCCGGTGAAGGTGAAACTGCTCCCGTCGGTGCGTACACATCGCACCTTGTGCCTAAAACAGTCAATCTGTGGATGGACCGTAGATAGCAAATCCATGCACAAGATGACGTCGTAAGGCCTCGACGCTGCTACAAGAAGATCCCAGCCGAAGATCTCGCCTCCTAGAGTAAGCTCGCACTGCCGGAACCCATGCGTAATCGTCGAGTCTGCTCCCGTAGGAGTCTCTAGCCGTAAGGATCGAGCCAACGGCTCTGTCGGAACCTCCGAGCTCCGAACAAGGGCAGCGGCTATGAAAGAGTGACACGCTCCTGTGTCTATAAGTACTGCAGCAAGGGTGGAATAGACACAGATAGTACCTCGAATCATCTCGGGCACGCCGTGGTTGTAGGCCTCTGCTGCCTGGAGCTGTGCCTGTCTCTGCCTGCCTGCTCCCTGTGGTCGGGGTGGACCTCCTAGTGGTGGTGGTGGCAGAGCCTCAAAGCGTCGCCCACCACCTGCTGCTCGGCCAGCTCCTCTGCCTCGTCCGCCTCCTCCCTGCGGACCGCCACGGTCGACCCTCTGCCTCTGCCTCGGTGGTCTATCAACCGTCTGCTGCTCCTCGGCACGGCGGGTCGGGCAGTCACGAGCCATGTGGCCCTGCTCGCCACACGAGTAGCACTGCCTGCCTCTCGAAAGACAGGCTCCTCGCTGTGTGCCCCGCACTACTGAGCCAGTGTCCTGAGGTCGTCTGCCTGAAGGTCTGGTCTGCCTGAACCCCTGAGTCATCCGTCGAATGCCTGCTGCAGATGAATCTGCCACGTGCCGCCCTGCGGTGGGTCTCGGTGCTGGTGTAGACTCAGCAAGGAAGCTCTCGATCAAAAGGGCCCGCTCCATCACTCCTGTCTGAGTCGGTATGCTGAGGGAGATCAGCGATGCCCTGATCTCATGTCTCAACCCCTACTCGAAGGTCCGGGCCCAGAAGAATGGGTCCCGTACCATGTCGGTCGAGTAGCGCGAGAGATCAGTAAATCTCGCCGAGTACTGAGCGACCGTCATGCTGCCCTACCGCAGCTGAAGAAGCTCCTGGATACGCACCGCACGAAGGGTGGCTGGGACGAACTCTGAGCGGAAGATGCTCTCAAAGTCCGTCCAAAGTAGAGATGCCTCATCGTGCACCTGGAGCATCAAGCTCCACCATCGTCCTGCTTCTGCGTGTAGTAGGCTTGCAGCGTGGATCACCATGAGGTCTGCTGGTGTCCTCACTAGCCTAAACACACGTACCACTGCCTCCAGCCAGTCCTCGGCTGCCTGGGGGTCCGTCTCCCCACGAAACCTGGGTGGTCACTGGCGCTGAAACTCATGCAGTGCGCTGAGGTGACGTGCATTGTCAGCAGCAGGTACTGGAAGTATCGGTGGCTCGGCGGGTAGAGCTACCGCCGGTGCCACTGCTGACAAAGGGCCCTGCACCGAGGCCTCGTCGCTCTGTGGGATGTCATCACGCTTGACTCTCAGAACCCTAGCTGGCAGCCGTCGTGGGGCCATCCTGAAAAGGAAACAGGTGCGCCACGGTCAGAACAGTATACCTGGTGAGCTGGTATAAAGTAATCACAAAGAAAACTTGAAACACACACGCAATCGATGTTTTCGTTCATTAAGTCAGAAATCAGTAGTCAGGGTCCTGGTGTATGGATACGTCGGCCACCGCACCAACACCGGACTCCCTGGACTGATAACCACACTCAATACGCTAAACATTATTGCTTCACATAGAAATGGTCAGAGTTCATGGTAGAACCGAACTCCTCTGATACCAATTTGTCACGACCCGCCCATGGGGTCCGTGCCGTGACTACCCCAAGCCCGCCTTCCATAGGCCCGGGGCTGGCGACTAGCACCAAGGCGTAATTCCCGGTAAAAAGGGAAGGCATTGACTTTGTAAAGTAAACAAACACCACAGAGTAAGCAAGCGGAAAGTAAACACTAAGTAAAAACAGAGTACAACTGAAAGTGCGGAAAAGTAAATGGGCCAGTATACCAACCCCAACTGAAAGTAAAGTACAACTCGAAAGGGAAAACAACAACTGTAAAGTAAAAGCTGCTACACCGAGCTGTCCACTGTAAATCTCACCTGAAGGGTGGGTACAGATAGCTCCACTGCTCCTCGGGTCCCACCGTCCGCTCCGAACACGTCCCGCCCAGTGGTCCACCTCCAGGTACCGTCCTGCTCTGCAAGCCTCAGCCAAGATCAACTCTGTCCGTCGTCTGCAACCAACACAACGTAGTGCGGGCATAGCCCGTGCAGGGGTGAGTAAAAGATACTCAGTAGGGACCCCGAGACCCCCGAAGGTCTCCCAAAATACACAAAGGATAAACCACAAAATGAAGATACAAACACGTAGTAACAACCGACACTGCTTAGGTATATGCCCATACATATACCTAAGTCATCAATTCCAATACGCTCCAACCTCCGAGCCCAAGTAAAACTCAGTCCACACAGGAAAGTAAACGTATTCCACACAGGAAAGCAAACGAAAACCACACAGGATAGCACAACACAATCCACACATGATAGCAATAGGATTCAGCTCACATAGGTATACTTTTCCGAAAGACGATAAAGATGATCTATGATCCATCTAAGTCGTCGGACCCACGAAGGATCGATAGGTAACTAACCCCCACAAAGACCCACACAGGATCGGGTCCACACAGGACCTGTAGGCGCTGGTTCACACAGGACCGCTGAGCGCAAAGACCCACACAGGATCGGGCCCACACAGGACCTGTTGCACTGATCCACGTAGGATCGCTGAGTGCTGTAGTTGTCGTCGAATCCACAAAGGATCTCTGTACTGTCGTCGTCGCAGTCACAGTAGCAGTAGCAGTAGCAATAGCAGTAGTAGTAGCAGTAGCAGTCACAGCCGCAGCCAGCTCTAGGGTTCCCGCACACAGCAAGCTCGTTCGGGAGGGTCCGCTCCACGAGCCAAGAGGCTGATACATCAACTGTCACAAAGTCCAGAGTTGATGTATCCAAATGTTCCGTAACGTCAAAAGGAACACAACGCAACTGACGGTGCGTCGATCGGACGCCTGGTCTGAGAGTTATTGGCCTTTTCGTCCTAGGGACCCGGTTGGTTTTTAAGGAAAAACCAACCTGACCGTACTCCACCTGCATCCAAACCTCGGGTGGAGTATGCCAAAAGATCCGTCTCACTAAGAAGAACACAACAAAGCTGACGACACGTCAATCGGACATCCGTAGCTCAAGATATGAGTGTTTCCGCTCCGAAGGCCCGGTTGGTTTCGTGAACGAACCCACCCGGCCGAACTCAAAGTATTCCGAAACTTTGAGTGCGATATACCGAATCGACCTTCTCGATCCAATGATCGCATCTCTGTTGACGGTTCGTCAATCGGAGGTCTGTGGCTCAAGTTATGGCCAAAAGACCGAAGTCGTTTCGAAAACGGGGGGGGGGGGGGGGGTCCGGGTCCGGGCCGACCCGGCCGGCGGCGGCGCGGCCTGGGCACTGCCGGGTGCCACGCGCGGGGGGCAATGCCCCTGCCTCCTCTATGGCGGCGCGGCTGAAGCCGCGCCTTTGAGAAAACCGGCCCCCCACGTGGGGGCCTGCTTTTGAGAAAACGGGGGGGGGGGGGGGGGGGCGCTGCCCCCCCTTTGTGTAACCGGTCCCCCCCTCACGTGGGGGGGGGGGCTTCTTGTGGCCAGCCGGGGGAATTAATTCCCCCGGCACCTCTCCCTTCCGGCCGGCCCAACATGGCCGGCCGGTTCTTCCTCAACGGGATCGGCAAGGCCGGTCCCCACCTTCCGGCTTCCAACACCGGCGGCCCGGCTAGCCGCCGGTCCTCCCGTTCCGCCGCGGCTCGGAACCGGCTGTGGCCTTCGTCATCCGGCGTGGTGCGACGGCATCACGACCCTCCGCCGCAGCCCCGCTCCGGCCGCAGCGCCTTCAGTTCCCTTCGACGCGGCGCGACGACGTCACGTTCTTGATAATCCTTCCATGGCGCGGCGCGACGGCGCCGCACAACTATAGTCGTGCGATTCCCGCGTGGTGTGACGGCACCACTCCTTCTCGTTCATCCACAAGAATATAATAATATTCAATAACAAAGGAGGGGGGATTCGGCCGTGTTTGTGCGGTATGGCCCCCCTCTCGTTAGACGATAACACTTAAATATTTAACACAAGATTGTCATACTAGAACCAGGAACGAGAGTAAATAAATAATCAACAACAAACCCCTACCTCAGTTTCAAGATCGGTGATCGTCAACGACCCACGGAAGACAACGTCGCGGAGGTCGGGTGTCGCGGTAAACGTTCATCAACTCCATTGATGAAGAGGTACGTCCGAAGAGGTACGTCGTTGGTGAATCTTCGTAAGCCGATGAAGGAAGTCCGAGGAGGAAGCAGCGTTCCCTTTCGTTGACACGGAAGGCATCATCGATCTTCGGAAACAACCGGCTACGAAGAAGAGAGGAGCGACGTTCTTCATTGGAGCTTGAAGGTTCTTCGCGTTCTTCGTCAAAGCTTGAAGAAGAAGAAGGAGCTCCCAAATCCTCTCAAGATGGCTAAACAACATAAAATAAGCTAAAGCTTAGTTTATTTACCCAAACATCAACTTGAATTTCAAAAGTTTGAAATTCAAAACAACCCACCTTAATTAATTTAACCAAGAGTGAAACTTTAATTAAAGGGGGTTATACAGGAGTTTTGAGAGAAGATGAGGAGTTGGGGTTCGTGTGGGCCCCACCACACTTAATCCTCCCAAGGGAGGTTAAGTGGATGTGGGTCCCACATTTAACTCCCTTTGGGAGAAGTTAACCACCAAAAATAAAAATAAAAAGTGTTTCCACATTTTTATTTAACTTCTTATAATTTCTCCCAAAAACTAACTTTCGACCCGCAATGAACGCAACCTCGGAAAAGGTCCCCTTAAGCGAATATCGGCACTGCGAGTTCATCGGTGCCCTCGGAATTTGATTCCGGGCACCGGTTCAAAAGTTAGAAATTCCCGCTCGTTCGTTCACTGAACGTACCCGAGACAAACTTCGGAAATTGATTCCGGGCACTCCGGGCCTCGGAATCAGGTGCCGTCAGAAACCGCGTTCTTGTAAAATTCCAAAGAAAATTAAGAAAAAAATTCCCTTGAATTTTACGGGTCTTTACACCTTTCACTTACATGAACATGGATGAGGATAATATTGAAACACCATAAGGGACAAATATGTTGTGATCCAAAACCCAATAGAATTTCAGTAATGATTCCATAACAATATTACACTATTAAATTAACATAGAAAGTAATTTCATTTTTCAAATATAAAATTTATGGTATTTTCAAAAAAATATTTAAGAAAATAATTCTTTACAATTTAAAGGATGGAAAATACATTAGGGATTCATTATTCACATTTCTAAAGGAGAAAATACATTTCAAATTATAGAATTTATCTTTAATCAAAGGTTTATTTACACAAATTTCTCTTTAAAAAAATGGATTAAATACACATATTTATATAATTTTTTTAAAATTCACAAGGGATGTAAAACATTTTACAATAATAGAATATACATTTGAAATAAGAAAATAAGCGAGAAACATGTTCTTATGCCAAATATTAGTGATAGTTCCAGGGTATGGGGACCATCACTATGAAATGACCAGTATGTACATACACCCATTTGGTCATATTGAAAAGGGGACTCATCACCATCACCTAAGGAATAATATGTGATGATATGATTTTTTATAACATTATAAGTTGTAAATTTCCATCAGAAATAAATAACTAACTAAATATGTGTTTAATGTTCTCTAATACAAAAAAATGATGGGAAATTTATTTTAATAATTCTTAAAATAAAGATAAATCCCATTATTTACTTCAATATACCAATTTTCCCATTAAAACCCATAATTTATTTTTAAATAAAAACATGCATTTGCATAGTGAAACAACTGGGTTTCCATCAAAACCATTTCCAATCCATTTTTCACAAATAAGGATTTGAAATAAATTCCCCATTCTATTTCACATTCCAATTCCACAATATAATTCAACAATTTAATTTTCATGCAATTCAATCAATTTTATCACAAACCCCCAATTCAATAAAATGAGGTTTTTTTCATAAAATTTTCCATAAAATTAATTTCAATATTTAAATTAAAAAATTTATTTTCTTCAATTTCCATCAAAACCAATAATCTAAATTCAACAATTTAAATCTAAAAAATTTTAAATTCCATACCAATAACCAATTTTTATCAAAAACAACAATTCACTTGAAATGAGTTTCCTTAACCATGAATTAAAATCAATTTGATCCAAATAAAAATATTTAAATTTTAATTCAAAAAATTGAGATTTAAACAAATAAATTTGTGTTAATATAAAATATTTATCATTACAAAACCACCAAATGAAATCAACGGATCTCCTAACACAAAATCCTAATCAGGATTTGTCCACAATGAATTAAGATCACACAAATAGGAATAAAAAAAGGTTTAAGATCCCAAAAGAGATGGTATTAGGTCCATAAATCAATATAGGGATCCATGGAACATTAAATAGAAGAAGATAAACCACATGTCGATGAGATCAAGATGAGGAAACTAACCTCGAGAAGATCGAAGGGAATTCCTTTTTCAGGAAATCACTTCAGGGAGGGATTTGAGGGCCCAGAATCCTTCTTGAGAGCTCCAAGGATCATAGG